>OX376342.1:23916282-25326282 GCA_947369235.1 Udea olivalis
AGTGCCTCCAATATTCAAAGGGCTTTCTGCACACACTACGCAAACTAACCACGTTTAACTTTTCCAAGGCACTGAAGTTAGCTCAAACCAAATTTGTACTCTCTGAAACATTTTGCTTACCAACAAAAACTTGCGACGCAGCACCAATAGTGATGGAGAAATGTTAGTTTTATCGATATTTATTAAATGTACTTTTCTTTAAACTAAGTACCTCATTAAAAAAAAACAAATAGGTACAACACTAGAGTTATTCCTCTCGCCTAGGACCCAACCTGTAAGGCTTGGGGGATTTGTTGTCCATTGTATTAAGGTGCCGCAGCTAACAAAGAAAAAGCCAAAGATAGACACTAGAAAAAATCAATTTTTAGATGAAAAATAGTGCATTGTTATAATACTAAAAATAAAAAATTCACATGAAACCAAAGCCACCCGATGGAATCTGGTTTCTTTACTTCCAAACAGGAACGTAACACGCTTTGGAATTCTTTGTAAATTGCCGTCTTATTTATTACTAACATTTCCAAAAAAACAAGAGGCCAATTCTATAAAGCCACACATAGTTTTAAAAAACAAAATACATCAAGGTTCAAGTCACTTCCTGCAGGAGTTACTAACGTACCAGTATTAAATGAATTAAAAATCACGATTCAAAATAAATAATCTATTAGCGAGATTATTCAAGTCCAAGAAAAGCTGTTAAAAAAATGGAGGGTTTTCTGTATAGTAAATGTGTTTCTTTTATATTATAAATAAATTATTGAATATGCGCTAGACAACACACCACTTGTCATGGTCTCAAAGTAGAAATAAATATTCCTGAGTTACGAGGTACCAGACACGGAATTAGGACAGGGGCGTCTCCCAGCACACCCAGGCCAGAGTCAATTAAGAAAAGTCGTTTCCTGAATAGAGCGTTATTTCGAGCGCCCTGGGGCAAAGCAGACTGACATCGAGGAGAAGAGGCGAAGTCTTGTTGTTAAGCTTGACGGAGTGTTGGACCGCATTTCAGAATGGGGTGCACGCAATCTTGTCGAGTTCAATGCCAAGAAAACGCAGGTGTGTGCATTCACAGCAAAGGCGTCGCCGTTCCTTTCCCATCCCACTCTTCAGAGCACCCCGCTACCGATTAAGGATAGCCTAAACATCCTTGGCATGGATGTTCGTAGCAACCTAAACCAGCGGGACTACATTGAGAGCGTCATTAGAACTGCATCCCGTAAACTCGGAGTCCTGAACAGAGTGAGACGATTCTTCACGCCTGAGCCTGTCTCTTGTATAAGACACAAGTTCGCTCGTGTGTGGAATACTGCCCTTATCTCCGCCAAGTACCTTTTTTTTACTATCGTGGGGAAATCCTCATGGATACCTCGTCGCTCGGGGGAACGACGAGGTCATGTCGGACTTCTACCGACTAAAGCCCCACGGTACTCGATCTCAACACTTCAGCGGCGAGGCGGGGTCCCTAAAAAGTTTCGCAACGCCCCGCCGCCAGTGTTTCCCCGTATTGGGGCCCCCTCCAGCCGACCCCCCAATGAAGGGGGGAGGCCACGGAAGTACCTGGAGCACGCAGGTACTTCCGCCGTCGGGGTGAAAGCCGTGAATTGCGGGCAAAAGCACCCCCGTACTCAAGCCCGCTGGCTCCCACCGTACGCGGACCCTACTAGGTCCGCAACCACGATCCACCTAAAAGGTGGAGCCGCAGTGCACAGGGGGGGGCCAGCCGCGGATCACTGACCCCCTCCAAACGGTTGTGCACCGCGGCTCCCACCTCGCGCCCTAAGGCGCTGCGCTCGTGGGCGCCCCTTTGGGCGGGCAGTGGTAGCACCATACCACCACCACGCCCGGCAGCAGGCAATGGGTGGGTGGGGCGTCCACCGCACTGCCATGCCTGAGCCCTCTTAGCTTCCCGGTGGTTCCACCTACCACCAGTACTAAGCCCCCCCGCCACGACAAGGCGAAAGCTCATGGGGGGGATCTCCGCCAAGTACCTACACGAAGCTCTTGACAGGTTGCAGCGGCGTGCTACCCGTATTATTGGAAACCCAGAGGCAACTTTGACCCTTGAGCCTCTCCAATTGCGTAGAGACATTGCCAGGCTATGTGTTCTCTATCGCTTCTACAATGGGGAATGCTCTGACGAGTTATTCCAGCTTATTCCACCCTCACCTTTCCACTCCCGTACCACGCGTGCTGAACTACGGCGTCATCCACACACAATTCAACATTTGTTGGCCCGAACTAAAAGGTTCGGTGACTCGTTTCTTTGTCGTACCATCCAGACGTGGAACGCTCTTCCAGCACATGTTTCCTTCCTCGTATAGTCCCGGGTTCTTCAAGCGGGGCGCGAAAAGCCATTTCTGCAGGCCTTCAAGGTGAGGATGGCCAGCCCAGTGATTCGTTTGAATGACTGGGCTTGTCAACCTCATATCTGGACCTCACGACCGCTTTCCATCAGGTGGAGTGAGGTCATCTTGACGGGCAATATATAAAAAAAAGACCCGACCGGGAATCGTATCCGGAACATCACGGAAGTCAAGGCGAGAAACCGTGCTACAGCGCACTACGCCAATAGTGTCGTCTAATAATAATATGTGCATTTCTAAAAATGTTTAAGAGTATAACTAAATTCTGAGATTATAGCTCACCTCGGTCTAAATTGAACTGACCAAATGTTGACAAGATCTTTAGTTAAAATATAAAAAAAATTTTTTTTTTAACACAGCTTTGTCGCAAAACACAACAATCAAGCCATCACGCATTGGAGCGGCCATTTATAACCAACTGCCCTGAATCCATTCTAACTGAAAAACTATTCATTTTTCACACGTGACTGCTGGACAGTTTGTATAATAATAGGTCGCAATCAATTCTCATGTTAAATTTATTGTTTCCAGTTCCAATTTAGTTTTTCACCCCGTCACACGAATCTATGCCGGGTGTTTTTGAATCTGTCGAATTACTAAAATTGGTAATGTTAATAGGTTTAGTTGGGCACTTGCCAAAAGCACACACGAGACCTGTTAATAAGGCCTGTATTTTTTCCTTGAACTGAAAAAAATGTTAATAGTCTTCTATACCTCATCACTATTCCACTAAAGCGTTTGTGTCGACGGCACGGGGTTTTTCAAAGAGTTTTAATACGAACAAAATTCAATAACTCTTCAGATATTTCTTAAAAATATGAGTCCAAGTTGGAATTTACTTTATTCAGACACATTCTAGTGTATATGTTATCGGCAATGTTTATAATCTGGCATTGCATACAATGCCTAAAAACTTTGCCCAGGTATTGTATACAGTATATTGCGGAGCCGGCAATCTGTGTAAAATGGTTCACTAAAAATAAAGTTCTATGTCAGAATCGTCTTTTGGCATACATTTTGGTTAGGAAAGATAATCCGATTCGTATGTTTTCACTATTTAAATATCTTTAGTTATAATATTAAACTATAAAACGGCAAAAAAGAAAATGAGGCCGGTTCGTTTCTGGCACCCGCCGGCCTCTACCGCGGCACGCTCGCTTAGCTTGCTCGGCTTGTGCGGCTGGTTCACGTCAACCTATACCTACATTGCCTAGGCATTGTATACAATCCCTGAACTATACAGATTTCCGGTGGCATATACGCTGAAAATCAAAAACATGGACACATTAAATAGCGATATTTTATATACTAGTCCCACCGGACGCGTTCAAGTGATTAGGTACTAGACCTGGTTGAGACGCAATGGGTCACTGGTTTGATTTCCTTACCATCCCCTGTATTAAGCTACGTAAATGAACAGACGAAGCCCAGGCGGATAAGTTAGTAGAAGTTGAAGTGGGTAAGGGCACAAATCCTAGTGTAAGAACCTTATAAAAGCAAACGCAGCGTGGGACGCCCACCTGCAAGGTAGTTGGACGACCAGATGGCCAGGCTTCTTGTGGACAGGCTGCCGCACAAAATCTATGGGGAAGGAATATGTTCAGTAGTGGACGTTTTATTATGACGATATCTTGTGTTAGGAGTATAAGCTGATAATGTAGCCTATATATTGGTGATATAACTTGTAAAAACGGTCCAGTCTTTTTGAAAACGTACAAAATAAAACTTCTTTATCAATCTCAATATAAATTCCTGTAATTTGTGACCATTCTTTTACATTGTAATGTTATATTGAGTAATAATAATCTAATCTTATCTATAATATTATTGTAGAAGTATCAAAGCTACTGTACACATGAGAACATACAAGAACCAGATTACTCTGCCTATGGTATATCTAAACCACATCTACAACTGTTTCGACATGCACTTAGCTGCTTTTTGAACCTAAAAAACGAAGTAAAGTTGTCAGCTCCAGGTGGCTGTTCTGTAATTTAGTTAAGTAGAAAGCCCTCGCCGGTAAAGAACCCGAGAGTTAACTAATTACGTAGCCATTGTTCGGGCGCGTCGATCGCTCTACAGAAGTCTATTGCACCACTCCGAGAGAGTCATGTTTTAGGATTCCCTACCAGGTAAAAATACCCTTTGAGAAAAGACTTTATAATATAGCTTGCTTTACGTTACGTTTGTGTGAGAACTCTTTCTTTTACTATGATTTTAATCAGTGATATTAATAATTTAAACCCATTAATTGTAGCGATGACTTGGTTTCAATGATGGAGGCCTTTGTCCAGCTTTGGGACAATGGTATGCATAGGCTAGTTACATACTTACGCACTTATGTATTTTGATTGTTTACTTCCATAAGTCTGCTATCTCATACATCAACGAATGAATAAATTTACCACCAGGTTATCAAAATGCAAGACTCTTATTGGCTTAGCTTCTTTGTGATCATCTGCATGAGCTTGAAACCAAGAGTTTAGCCAAGCCTTAGTTAAACCATCTCAGAATAGTATTAAAGGTACCTACAGTGGGCCAGCACACCGATGTCACCCATGCTCCTTTGACGGCACTTCTCGCGAAGTATATGCACGAGACCCCCGGCCCCGCTACCCTGGCACTATTGGGACCTGCGTCCAAATCATAAAATATACATTCAATGAAATATTGAACTGGATAAATTCAAACTTAAGTCCAATGTGAAGATAGAAAACTATAAAAATGAATTTTGGACCTCGAAGTAATCAGACAGAATTCGAACCGGCGTCTTCTACAAACCGGGTGGCTGCTCTAACTCCTGTGCTACCGAAATCTCTATGGACCAAACGAATAATTCAGGCCAGGCCAGTCAAATAGATGAAACTTGGCTACAAGATGATTGAATTTTATTTTTTAACATGTCCAATGCTCCGTTTTCCATCGAAAGAAGAAACAATAAAAAAACAAACCTTGGTCCCATGGTTTGGCAGGACTGGAACCCTCTCCTTCCGCAAAACAAAGTTTGAATTCTTTTGTTTCATTTTTCGATGGAAAATAGAGCATTACAAACGCAAAAAAAATCGTGCTTGTAAATTAAAAACCCAGACGTTGTCAGCAGACAAAGTAAAATAAATAGGAAGTGGTTCTCACAGTTGTTAGAAGTTTACTGCTCTTGACCTTGCACTTGTCTAAGGAGACACCGCTGGCACAGTTGATCCCTGGCACGTACTAAGGGGGTGGGGGAGACAGGTGCATCTCCAGCGGTGCAGTCTGCGCTCGAAGCTCACTCACATATTAAAGTTACCTACTTGAATATTTAGGGGATTAAGGTGCTGTTTAACGGTTCGTTGCATTCCCAAAAATATGGCTTAGGAGAACCATGGCTGGCTAAAACTACATGTGTTCAGGTACCTATACAGGGCTATTTTATAAAAACCATCCAAATTAAAATATGATACTAGTTTTTCATTGATACTGCGCGACGTGAGTGGCGGTGGGCTCTCAATCTCTTCAACTCTCCGCCCGCGCTTTATTCAGTCAAATTTAATTTTGCATAAGTAACCACGAATAATCTGTTCGAGAAAAATATAATAACGTAAAAGTTAGAAAGACCTACCTTTTTTTAAATAAAGCTGATATAGATTGATGCCTAATGTCTGGGAAAATTTTGGATGGTGTTTATAAAGTAACCCTGTATAAACTATTATAAAATTTTTTTTGCTCTTTTTGAACAATCATCAATTAAAGCAGACACAGGGAGAGTGAGTTTGAGTTCGATTAGCTTTCGTTATCAAAATCTTACGTACTTCTATCAGACAGCCCGTATAAAAGTTTGATTTCTCTCCAATAAATAGTAATATAACAGGTTCGTCTAGGAAATAAAACAATACAAAATCCATTGTTACCTATCATACACCGCTCTTAGAGGAGCACGTAATTTCAAATGTCACGCGAAATACACTCTTATTCTATTTCGGTATAATGTTTCATAAAACAGGGGAAAATATAATATATTTTATCAGACGAAGATTTTGAGTGGCTTTGTAAAGAATATTTCGGATAATACGTGTATTTGGGCTTTATTTTCTTAAGTTATCCACCTTTGTCTGCTCTCAACAATGGTATGTTTGTTGGCTGCTGTCCCTAAACTTAAACAAGACTGAAGATTCTATGATGAAGATTGTGAAAAGAAAATCCTTAAATATAGTACAAAGACGCTGAAAATCAACTTCTAGGCCTCTCGTGCTCAGAGATTAACGTATGGGGTCCATTTTGTTTTTGCATATCTCGATACCGCTGCTGTCTGATGTTTTCATTTATTATTTTTTTTGTTATAATCTCACAATATGATTTTTTTTCTATAAAATTAGATACCTACTAAAGCAACAAAATTCAATTATTGTAGAAATGATTCATTCGTACCCAAGTAAAACAACATAATCAGCATCCGTCATCGAATTCGGGTGAAGTTTAACAAAAAGTATTCGCTACAGGTTTATATAATGAAAGATTTTTGAGTTTTGAAATATAAAACTTTACAAAAATAAACATTACATAACATACCATCACGAAATATCTCAAACGGGGTAGTCAGGGGCAAGTGACTGTTACCATCATGGTGAACGGAACACTCAGAAGCCCCCTTTTCACCAATGGGTTCAACGTGGTAGGTGGTAAGCCTTCTGCTGTTATCCGGGTTGATTTGGTTTTTTATCAATGTTTTCCATCACCGCAGAGTTAGCCAGAAATATAACAATGAACACAAAGATGGTGGTTCTGGTCGGATTTGAACTCGGGACCACAGGATCCACTATCGGCTTTAGTATGCTTAACCCCTAGGCCACGATGCTCTCTACTATATTTTAATTCACTTGAAACATTATGGTGGGCAAGTGGTGGTTATTTTGGTGTTATAAGTATAATAATAATGTAATAACACGACGACACGATTGGCGTAGTGTCCCGGGTTCGATTCCCGGTCGGGTCAATTCAGGAAACGATCTTTTCTGAATTGACTCGGGTCTGGGTGTGCTGGGAGACGCCCCTAGCTTATTTCCTTGTGTGGTACCGCGTAACACAGGGATATTAATCCCTACTTCGAGACCATTACAAGAGGTGTGTTGTCTGGCGCATATTTATTTATTTAAAGAAGAATAAGTAGGTACAATTTTTTAACAGTATCGGGTTTTTCAGCGAAACAAATTTAATGGTAAATGAATTTACTCGTACCTATTTTAACTCGACATTTCGTCGACAATTAGTAGTTGACAACATCATCCAATTCTAAAAATTATTAAAGATTATCAAAAAATACACTAAAAAGAGGCATATGTAAACTTTTAGTTCGGTTACTTAGGAATAATTAATTTTATGGCTGTTCAAACTCAGGTGGGCAGGTCAAATTTTTAAAGTGTAAAATTAATAAAAATAAGTATAAGATTCGATAACCCACACAATTTATAGTAACCTTTGTTAGAAAACCATATTCATAAACGCAAAATTAATATAGCTGCCGAATAAGACTTGCAGAACGCATACAAATAGGCGACCTGTGACGTCATCATCGTGCGACAGTTTGTAGGTAGCGTTTTGGGAAAGTCCAAAAATATGATTTCTAAAATTGTCATATCTCGGGGAGTTTTCGTATTTTTGAAATAATTATTTTACTAATGTTTCTATTATTGAGAAGTCTTGCGACAACACATCAACAGAGAAAATGACAACTACCCTATTGCATGTCATCGTGGTCACGAGCGGACTGGTGATGCACGGTGAGAAATGCAACAAGAAAGTTTTATTAAGAAGGTATTGTTATATGTGCCCTTGCTGGGCGTAGATAAGATGTATATGCAATAAATTAATCTAGAACGCATACAAATAGGCGACCTGTGACGTCATTATGGTGCGACAGTTTGTAAGTAGCGTTTTGGGCAAGTCCAAAAATATGATTTCTAAAATTGACATATCTCGGGGAGTTTTCGTATTTTTGAAAGAATTATTTTACTAATGTTTCTATTAATGAGAAGTCTTGCGACAACACATCAACAGAGAAAATGACAACTACCCTATTGCATGTCATCGTGGTCACGAGCGGACCGGTGATGCACGGTGAGAAATGCAACAAGAAAGTTTTAATAAGAAGGTATTGTTATATGTGCCCTTGCTGGGCGTAGATAAGATGTATATGCAATAAATTAATCTAGAACGCATACAAATAGGCGACTTGTGACGTCATTATGGTGCGACAGTTTGTAAGTAGCGTTTTGGGCAAGTCCAAAAATATGATTTCTAAAATTGTCATATCTCGGGGAGTTTTCGTATTTTTGAAAGAATTATTTTACTAATGTTTCTATTAATGAGAAGTCTTGCGACAACACATCAACAGAGAAAATGTCAACTACCCTATTTCATGTCATCGTGGTCACGAGCGGACTGGTGATGCACGGTGAGAAATGCAACAAGAAAGTTTTAATAAGAAGGTATTGTTATATGTGCCCTTGCTGGGCGTAGATAGGATGTATATGCAATAAATTAATCTGAATCTGAATCTATTTCAGGATGTTCACTACATAACCATACTAGCCATATTTAACTGTGATACTTTTTTGCAGGTTGTGCGTGGTTATAACCAAAATAAATATATTTATAACAATTTTTTTCTACCATAGTAGTAGCTATTCTATACTAACAAATGAATTAATGTGGCTGAATAAATAAATATATTATTATTTTTGAGTTTTACTTAAATTACTCGTACATTGGATCATTATGTTTACATGTATACATATATTTATTTATATTTTGTTTATTGTATGTATTATTATGTTTATTTATATGTTTAGGTACTTATTGTAGAATATTAATTTACTTGTTTGTAAATAAAACATGTACTTAGGGGTTTTTAGTTTGTTACGATTTTTGAATATGTAACTCTCATTTACATTTCCATTTGTACACGTTTGTCTATCCATAACAATTTTAAATGTGTTTTTCCTGTCGCCATGGTCTGCTGGAAGAAATCTCTTTCTAGAGATAAGCTAACCTGTACTTTTGTACTCCTTATTGTTTTCTCTGTAATTTGTCTCTTTGTGTACGAAATAATAAATAAATAATTAAATTATTATTATTCTAAACAGTAAAAAAACTTGATAGAAGTATAATTAGAAGAATAGTAGTATATTATAATATTAAATAAAGTAGCTACTCTATATTGGTTGAAGTGCCATGTTTTCTATAAAACCGAATTCTATCAAGTCGAATATTGTCTCCGCAATTTCGAACTGATAATAACAGTGTCGTTAAATCCCAACAGTAAGTATACTGGACAATTTTCCAGACAAGGGTCCCGTTTCCTTCCCGATGAAAAACATTTGTTACAGCACACACGCGTACAGGATCCGCGCCCCGCTGCGTAGAAAATGCGCTTAAGGTTAAGACAAGTATTTTTTGAGCTTCCTTCATGGTGTCGTTGGAAGAAACTACATTGAACTGAATATGAGGACCGCTTTGCGAGGGATGTCGACAACATTTAAAAAATGGCATTCTGTTTAGTCCGCTCGTTAGACCGTCCAAAACTACTGGACATATATTTTTCGCTTTGTCAAATTAATAAAAAAATACAAAGTTAAAGAGCAATTAAGTTCCGGAGTGGGGGCTTGTAACGTCACTTCTGAGTAAAAATTGTACCTAGGCGTGACGTCACGCGAAACTTCAACGCACTGTATGGTCGCCATTTTTGGTTTACGAGAAAAAATAAAAAATACGAGTCCAGATTTTTTTGATAATCTAACTGACGGACTTAATAGTTTTTTTTAGTCATCTAGCCTATTGTGATGATGGTAATATTATCATGTTTTCATTGCTGTCCTTGAATGCCTGTTAGCACATTACTAAACATCTTTTTACAATTAATTTATTTAGCAAGTTCGAATTATTTCTCAATTTTTTTAGTTTTAATTGCCTCTTATTTATGTATAGATTTCCGCCAGCTTCTTCAAATAAATTGTAATCTTTAATTATTGTAATTGTTGTAATAACGTTATAATTCAAGTATAAAATAAATAAATAAAATTATTCGGAAATATTTTCCGTCTGAGGTAATAGCTGTGTTCGTTTATCTACGTAAGCCACGTTTACTTTCCAACGTCCCAGGTACATCCATTCTTTAGATTACCCGTTATATTTCTAAAATCAAGCACTTAATTTTGTTCATAGCTCAAAAAAAAAACTAACGTTAGTACCGACGTCGGGCCTGAGAGGCCCCGAAGCGACATAACTTTCTGAAATTGTATTCGCTGGCACTACTACCACACCTAATGGTATTGGCACTACTAAACTCGTAGTTACTGACGAGCACGGGTCTCATCTGCGAGAGGAAGGGGTAAATCTAACAATTCGTTAACCCGCCGCGGCCTCACAGCCCCCTTACTTCAGATCGGTACTTAAAGTACCATACAAAAATAAAAATGTATCCTCTATGACATAAAGTATATAGAAGATCAGTTCAAGATGTCATAAATATTCATTCGTTTATTTTTATTTAATCGTATTTACCAAAAACTCTTCGAATAAATAATGGTGGCAAGTGCGCCTAACGGGCAAATGCGCCTACCACAAATATCTCGAAAACTTCCGATTGGATACTAGTATTGACACTTTACATCGATTCTACAAACTAAACCTTAGTTTTATGTAAGGTGTCACTACTAGTATCCTATCGGAAGTTTTCAAGATATTTATAGATAGGCGAGGTAGGCGCACTAGCCCGCTAGGCGCACTTTGCCACTTAAACCATCCATCTTTTCATATTCCAACCTCAGCTTATTTTTCCTCATTTGATACCAAAAAAATGAAGTTTTAAAGCAGCTAAGAGACACCACGTAGTGGTGAGCAGCAGATTTATAATTTCTCTCGGTCCTTACTAAGCACTTTAGTATTTAACTCTCGAGATCAGGCTCGCTCATAAATACCGTTCGTGAGATGGATGATGGCGGGTACGGCGGGAAACATAATAATGTTCAGATATTATTTACTATTATTACAAGTCAGTGTTTCACAATTTTCCTTGAACACAATCGTCTGATTTGAACGTCTATTCAATGGTGAACATGGGTCTCTCAGATAAACTTATCAGCATTCGATGTTGGCAGACTGGCGAACAGAGGACGTAGGCAGAAGCAACAAGAAACGATTAAACTTTTAGTAACCTTTCAGAAGTATATCGTGAAAATATATTTTTAGCAGACGAGTGCTATTTATGATAAAGAAATCGATCGCCGCATCGAAAATGCTTCGAAGAGCTTCTGGTCTATGAAGGCTTACATGAGAGGTGACCTTCCTGTTTCACTTAAGCTAAGACTCATTGATGTTTGTGTCCTGCCCATCCTAACCTACGGTGCGCAAACAGGGTCCTTAACAAAATGTCAGAAGTCCAGACTCAAGGTTTGCCAGAGAGCGACGGAGCGAAGCATACTCGGTATAAAGCTGACTGATCGAATTACTTACTATTCTATTCGCTCTTGAACAGGCATAGCGGACGTGGGCGAGAAAACGGCAAAGTTGAAGTGGGAGTGTACGGGCCACGTTTGTCGAAGGCATCCTAGCAAATGGTCAATAATCGTCACCCTGTGGCAGCCCACAGTCGGATTTCGTTGCATGGATCGGCCGGCCCAGTAAAAGGTGTAGTGATGACTTGAGAGAGCATGGTGAGGACTGGCAGACCCTGGCATTAAATCGGGACGCATGGAGAGACTTGGAAAAGACCTTTGCCCAGCAGGGATATTACAGGTTAAAAAAAGGAGTGCTATATTGTGTGCTTATTTTATTTGGAAATAGGTTCGTAACGTTCTTGGCCAACGCTTCACTTTTCAGTAACGGTGCGCTGCCGTTGAACCTGTTGACTAAGTCTCGTATTTCATACGGTTTACGCATCATCGCTCGAAACCTTGAAGTCATCTATTAAGAACAGGTCGTCAAAAGTAAGGTCGCCTTGACTTTTTGAATTTTTTTTAACCCTTTTCTGCGAGCTCCGTCCAACACCTACCAAACAAACTTCATCTTATAATGAGATTTAAGGATAACCTTTTTTAAAGTACTTATCATAATTATAAAGGTGACTTTTAAATACTCAGTTTACAGCTAAGAAAGAAAACATGACCTGATTCTACAATGTAATTTTGACACATCAGTATTAGATATATATTTTTTTATTTTTTTGCAAATTATTAATTTTTCATTTCTTCGAACCTGATCCTTTTAAGTTCTCTTATATAACCGTACTATAAGTTTACGTAGGCAATAGGTGCTAGCGTCTACAGTAAAGTTTTGTATGGAATCTCAGTCCAGCGCCTCCAATGAATAGTTATGGAACTAAAAATGGTATTAGAAAAAGTTGCTGTAGTTAAATATCGGTTCTTAAGGGTACAGGAGTAAGGTTGCTTTTCCACCAGATATGTGCTATTTGTGCTCTGCAACTATGATGTGTAAGCTAAGCTACGAAACTATTAGACCGTTTCCACTGATGCTATGTAACAAAGCCAGTAAGGGCTGAGCTACATTCGGCCGCACCGCATCCCACTTTCCCATGCTTCTATCCTTTTTTATCGCTCAGAACTTTCATTTACTAGAGCGAGACGGAGAACAGAATGCGACCACACGCGGCGGAACCGACGAGGCGCGCGGCGCTTGATGTGCTACGAAGATACGCTGCCGCATTGTAGCTGTGCGAGTAAGATGCGCAGTTCGATCTATACGATGTATCCACAGTAGGGGAGGCACGCACAGAACGCATCCATAACAAGCTCCTTATCACGCATTCATGTGTCATATTAAAAATAGCTTAGTAGCATGATTGGTGGATATCAAACGCATCCACAGCAACGTAGCATGGCATATCTTTGATGGAAAGTAGCATCAGGTCCCAGTACAGTGTTATAAGACCGATTGAGATTTCATGAACAAGACGGGAACACATTTATACTTTTTGCTAAAAAGTTAGGTAATATTTTAGTTTTCATTATAAATGTCGAGTACACACAGTACATGTATGTACCTTTTCCATAGTTTGAACCTTTTTTTAGTACCTTATTTGATTTATTTAAGTTTTGGTTTCAACTTTACAGCTTTCAATAGTCTGTACTTTAATAGTAATTGAAGAAATGCAGACTCTATCCCGACTATTCAACATTGATTTACCTTATTATGTAAAAAGGGGTCTTATGTCTTATGATTATGAGGACTATTAAAAGTAATTAATACATTTCCCATTAATCAATAAATAAACGCTAAAAATTTCGGCTCAAAAACCATCAAACATACTTTCCCGCCACACTCGCACCCACTAAACGACTCGCTGGAGCGTGCTTTTAAATAAAATAGTTATTTTTGTGTCCGCGTTTACGTTCCACTGCTTATCTCTAATGGAAAATTTGTTTTATAAAACGGCTTTCGAGTTGCTGTGGGGACATTTAGATATTCGACATTCTTAAATGTATATTCAGTAAAATATGAAGCACATTCTACTGCGATTTGACTTCATGAATAAGAATCACATTTATATGCTAGGATTACAAAACTGGGACCATTGCCTAGAAAATCCAAAATATGGGTGTTAGATTTATTTATATTTGGGATATTGGAGAAACTCAGTCGTCAGAAAAACTATTCAAGAGTAAACGCAATGTCTGGAATGGTATCGACCAATATCGGTGGATAGCTTTTTTAGGTATTTCCTAATAAGAAAAAATAGTAAATGACGACGATATATTGTTTTTATATTATTTGTAAAGAAAAACAGGTTTTTTTGTACTGAGAATACCCGGGAAGGAACTCAATGGTTATAAATTCACTCTAGAGACCCATCATTTGAATTTACTCTATTCCATTAACTACGAAGTACTCGTATGATGCTCTTTGGTATGATCCAACACGACACTACTGTTAAATATTTATAGGTACAGGCGTAGGAGTTTTAATTTTAATCAATTTGGCGATTAAATTATTAGAACGAGCTGAATTTTTTTCTGTAAATACTAGACTTTAATGTTATCTAATGATTTTCACTAAATAAGAAGAAATAAACTTTCAATACATAGCAAGATAAGCACAAAGGTCTGGACCAGGCAAAGAAGCCATTACTAAGCAATTGATAGGTTCTCGATCAGTAGCCGATGTAGATAATGGATCATTGCTTCAAACCCAAATAAGCACGAGGGTGTAATCTGAGATTTTATTATACTGCAGATTAGATATTGCATTATTTTAATAATGTTTACACTGTCTGTCTGTTTAGCACACAAATCCCAGCCCTAGGTCATTTAGAAAAGTACCGAATCTGGGACACCACGCGAATAAAGGCGTGTATTGATAATACCCAAATTTGAATTTATCATGACGTGTTTCACGTCGGTCTTTCAATTTAGTTCTGTTATGAAAACACAGTTGTCATTACAAATACTATGCTGCAGTTAACCTTAACAATTTAAAAGAATAAAAAGAAATAAAAAAAAAAACTTCAGTTTCAAAGCTAAGATTTTCAGGAAACTTCAGAATTGTGTCACCAAAAAGTCAAAAGAACAACAAGAAGTTTGGACGACAAGTACGCTGAACGCTGAACTCCGGCGCCGTTTCTCCCGTCAGAAATAAATAAAAACAATCAGAACGGAAAAGAAACTTGTTAAAATGTTTCCTTCTTTAATTTATACATTCAAGAAGCCTAACAAGGGGCCATTTGAAACTTCTAAACTGAAACGCCGTAGTGTCGTCAGTTCTGTCGGTGCAAGATACAAGAAAAAGAGTAAGGGTTTGCAAGCGGAGGCAAAATTACCAAAGGCGATCCTGGAAAACAATGATTAAATACCTATACATTTTCACTGAATAGCATAAAAAAATAGTCACTCATCCATACTCTAAATAAATACCAAAGTGACTTGTCTACCACTGAACTACTCCTAATTTAAACATTATTTTGCAACAAGTTGCGTGAGTCTTAGTCTTATACTATATTATAATATTATTACGAAAAACGATTACTATGTTATGCCGCTGTACATGCGACTAAAAATAGATAATCATAGTAGTGATTACATATCTGCTTCTAATTTAACAGCCCAAGACGCACATTCACCTTCCACCCTCACTTTGTGGATATTCCAGCCATTTGCACATCACGTTTTGCGACCAGTTTATAATGCGAACAGCAAATGAGTGGAACTCGCTGCCCGCGCCTGTGTTTCCGAACCAATAATAATAATAATATAATAATATTCATTTATTTCAGACCTCTGTCCATATGTTATTAGTAACAATTTTAATCTTAAGAGGTAGTGTTAGTAAAATACAATGTAATAATTACAACAGCCTAGTGTGAAGCTGCACCCAACGGCACATTAGTGGGGTGTCACACCTATCTGCAAACACATTTAGCATCCCGTTGGCAGCGCCACGGAGACGGAGTAGCATGGAGGCGCATCGCTTTGCCATCTGGGTATCTTCAAGACAAGAGTGAATAGGCATTTACGAGGTAGACATATTTCATCATAGATCGCATCGTCACTTACCACCATGCGCAGGAATTTACCACAAATTGTCTATAAATGATATTAATTTCGAACTTGCGCTATTTGATTGTTATATTTCTAGTAACTTGTACCGAAGTGTAAACTTGTTTTCAATTCATCAAAGGACTCGGTTAGAAGGAGTAGGCTAGTATTCAAATATTTAGCGAAACTCTTAAGTTAGGTTATGCGTTCGATTGGTCGGCTCTCTTGCGTTATCTTCAAACAAATGTCATCATGTCATACATCTATAGCACTTATTACCTACATGTCAAGTTCGTTCCATATACTGAGCTTTGCAAGCAATTTCGTAATGTGAGCTTTTCATGTCCAGCCAGTCAGCGGTTGCTGGTCTACACAAAGATAGGAACTAGAAAAAATCGCTAGGAGCTCAAGCGGCATCGTATCAGATCCGATGGCATCCCGATGGCATGGCTTAGTCCCTAGGATCAAGTTGAATTTTTCTTGACAGAAAATACTCGTAGTGCATTGTTGGTTGATTGCATCATTGTTTGCTAAAAATCAAAAATTCACATAAATCACTGGTCTTTTTCAAACAGCTTTCGTTACACTGAGACTTTTTGGAATGAGATCGGGGAGTTCGTATGTTAACCACCGTACTCGTATGTGACATCTGGGAGACGTAATTAAATAAATAAATATCCGGGACAAAGATACACCACAATCATCTGATCCCAAACTAAGCAGAGCTTGTACTATTGGTGTCAGAGAGGAATAAATATACTTAAGTGTTTCTAAATAGATACTACAATAGATAATTACACCACGGAACATTGAACACAAATGTTTGTCATGGGTAGGAGCGTACCCACGACCTCCAGCGCTAATGGCAGGATTGCTGCCATTGCATCAAAAGGCCAGTCATCAGTCAAATATCTACAACCACTTACACCTAGTTTTTTTGGACTCATAGATAGGGCTTGTACTATGAGGACCAAGACTGATATTAGTAACATACTCGTACGTCATATTATTTTAATAAAAACATATTTACATGACTATATCCCAAACGGAGTAGCCAGAGGTAAGTGACTGTTGGCGTCATGGTGAATGGAACACTCAGAAGCCCACTTTTCACCAATGGTATTAGAACCAAACGTGGTAGGTGGTGAGTCTTCTGGCTTTATCTGACATGTTTTGATTTCTTTCACCGGAGAGTCGGTTTAACAATTACCACAAAGATTGGTTCTGGCCAGATTTGAACTCGGGGCCACAAGAGCCACGATCCGAGTTAGGGTGCTTACCTAACCCCTATGCCACGACGCTCTCTTATTATTAAAATCATATTTAAATATAAAATAACACATAGTTTGTAAGTCAAACTCAAAAAACTTTATTCAAATAGACTTTTACAGTAAGTACTTTTGATCGTCAAATTTAAAGCAAGGTAAACTAATTAACACACATAAATACTATAATAATATTGTAAATACACAGTATACAGACATAATACGACTCTACCACCGCCTCGGAGTTGTTTCTTGCTGAGAAACCGACCGAAATCGCGATCTATCTACTTAAATTTCAAAATAACGCATGTCCAATTTGAAATAAAAAATGTTTTGTTACAGCGAACAACCTTCTAATAAAACCTGTAACCACACTCGTCGAATAGAAACCGACAAAAGTCGCTTCCATTTCGCCGGCCACGTTGTAAAAAGGTAACATTGTTGGCCTATTTTAACCCCAAAAATGCCTTTATTCCAGGTAGGGTCAGGGCTTACTATAAATCTAACCCTCCTAAACTTGTTGGGTCATAAAGTGTATCGGGTTGGACCAAGGGACCCGTATCTAGATTGCTTTTATCGAATATTGCCAGTTCGGTAATGTTTATTTATTTATATTTTTGTTATATTGGGTGAGCGTGGAACGCATACAAAGGTTATTAGACAATAATTTACATTAAGTCGTTTGCGTATTTTTGTGTTAGTTTTTAATACAGCATATTCTGTATTTTATCATAATTATCATGCCAATGTCGTAGGGTAATACGAATATACGTTTTTTTCCCGAAAATCCTAGGACTACCGCGAAATGCTGGGTTATAGGAATCTGTCATCTGATATCGCTATTATTCTGGTTATTTTCAGGGTGATCGCTGAAATCCTAGGACGCGCTGAAATCCGGCTCTCCTACGAGACATACATGTTTGGGACTGTTTATTCACGGCTTTCCCTCTACTGGGTTTGCAGTTATTACTTTTCATTTGGCATGATCCTGACACAATTATATCACAGCACAAACGTCAGATATTATGGAAATCAGAAACGTTAGCAGGTCATTCTCAGGCTGACCACAATCTTCAACATATTTAGGCTAGTGGGTAAATTGGACCCAGTACAGTACTTGACTTGTTCTTTGTTCCTTTTTCATTACATTTCCCTATTGTTGTTTTTATGAAAATACTATTTCATGTACTAAATCAAAAAGACCGAGTTAGTATCCCAGCGCTCCAGCTTATTATAGGTATGAGCTGTATCTCACGTTTGGCCATACCTGCCAAATAAAGATCAGTGTAATGCAATCATACTAATGTAAGTCTAATGTTTGGCATTTATGATTTCGGAATCAATTTTATTAAACGGAAAGTGTTGTAATTGGACAGCAGCTTCTAAGAAAATCTTTTGCTATTTTTTTCCCTTAATTTAATGAAAAATAATCAGAAAAAACAATAAATAATTTAACACATTGATCGTAACGTGATGGTTAGCGACTCATCGCCGGGGTTTGGGGGTCCATTCGCACCCAGTCGAATAAAACAAAAGAAAGTAGTTTGTAGTCAGCTGACGCACAATGTTATTTTTAAATGTAATTCATAATTGTGTATTGCCTCAACTAATCCTTTTTGGCGAATAATCAGGCTGTTCATTGAAGTCAAGTACAGCGAAACAAAAAAGGGTAGACATCACAACCGCAGTAGACGAATAAATATAACAGTAAAAACGGTGCAAAAACGCAAGGGTCAGAATAAGCGAAGAGCAGGGTTCCGTGGATTTCCTTACGCTTTAATGAAAAATAAATAAAATGACATAAACTAAGTTTATTTCGGACAACAAATATGGATCCTTATTTGTTGTCATTTATATTAAAAATCATAAAACAGTAGACAAAAAAGATTAAATATATCAATTCCTAAATCAAAAATAAAATACAATCAATTTAAAATTGTCAGTCATCGAAATAACAATTCATAAAATTCAACATCTACAGTTAAAAATTTAAACATATGATTAATATTGAAAATTTCTCACACCACCACTTGCCACCAGCTTGATATGATAGTGATAGATCAAATGATACATCAAATGATAATTTTATGTCATGTTTGACACTGATGCCAGATTTAACGATGTCAACCTGCTGTAAAAGTGTGTTTCTGTCAGAGAAGTGCAAGGAAGCTAAACGGTGAGAGGATAGGTCACGTAAGAAAGCTGTTTCCACCGCCACCACCTTTAAAACTTCGTGACGATATACGATGATGACAATGTACATTCGTGTGCGTGTGCGGTGCACTGTTGATACACACACACATTTTTCCTTTCCGTGCTAGTAATTTTTCACTGAAGCTGCTCCAAGAAAATGCATCATGTGTACCGCGTAGCTTTCTCGCACATTTTTGGCAGCAATGAACCCTGAAATTTGGCAATTATTTTGAAATGATGCCTTCAGTAAGTATTTGCCACATTATATTGATGTCATTTTCTGAATCAGTTGCGATATGAACACTACCATGAATTATTCACCAAATTCTTAGTGGAATCCATTGGTTTAATTTACTTTTACCTACAGAATCCTGGAAGAAAAATCTCCGGTTTAACATCGTTGGATGTCTTAGCTTATTTTTTAATCTATGGAACAGGATCCTTGTGGAATACCTTATTTTGTCTACCGAGCATGACGCCTATGGAAGCAGTAAGAATACAAATTAGATACCCAAATTCCTGCATGTAAGACCTTTGCAATGAAGACTCTATTCCTTGAAGTTTAGGGAAGAGAATTGGTTGGAAGTGGATGTGTGTATTCAGAAAGGAGTCATCGTTAAAACCTAATCGTGTACAGGACCTCATTATGCAAAACGAGCGACATCTACATTAGGAATTGCCTCATCATGGTTCACGCTGTGGTTCCGGGTTCGATTTATGGAGGTATTTACGTACGTAAACACTTTATTGCGAATAAAATTGATAGAAGTACCACTAAATTTCACATCTGAACCCCAAAGTCAGTCACGTGGACAAAAACTTGAATCCATTTTTTTACAACGAGATGGTTTGGCATTTAACTGCATAATATTCGTTGTTGTTGTGGTGAGGTGATATCTAGTCACATGATGCTTGACTTTTATTATATAAAGGACTGGGCTGTTGGGGCAATGGCAGTGATCCTGCCTTTGGCGCCGGAGGTCGTGGGTTTGATGACAAACATTTATGTGACGAACATTTGTGTTTGTTGTGTGTGTGTTAATATCTATTTAAGTATGTATTTAGAAATATTAAAGTATGTTTATCAGTCTCTGGCGCACATAGTACAAGCTCTGCTTAGTTTGGGGAAGATGATCTTGATCTAAATTGTCCCAGCTACTTATTTATTTTTAATCAGTACAAATGCTTATGTTTTAGGGGATAATGATTGTATCCATGACAACACAAAACATAATCTTTACAATAAGGATGGATGCAGACCAAGGATGTTTTCTATGGATGCTCGAGTCAAATGGTATAGCTATGTGCAGAGAGTGTACTTTACACGACGTATTAAGGAGTAAGCACACTTTCCGCGCATCTTCCGTGCGGGGCAGATGCGCGGTGACACCTCACACATCTTCATAGCAAATCTTACTCGCTCTTTTACACCGCTAAGCATTAGTGGAAGCGATTACATAGTGATAATTAAATAAATAAATAAATATGCGCCAGACAACACACCTCTTGTCATGGTCTGGAAGTAGGTATAAATATCCCTGTTTTAAGAGGTACCAGACAAGGAATTGAGCCAGGCCCATCTCCCAGTACACCCAGACCCAAGCCAATTTAGAAGAGATCGCTTCCTGAATTAACCTGACCGGGGATCGAACCCGGGACACTACGGGATTAAAAGCGAGAAACCGTGCTACAGCGCACTACGCCAATCGTGCCGTCAAATAATTAGAGTTCATAGCTTAGTTTTGACCTCGCTCCCTGCTTAGCCGCCTCGCAAATTTCCGGTGGAAATGCAGCCTTACCCCGCAGCTCTGGTTGACTGAACATCCATTATTCAAAGTGACAAAAATCCAACCGTCAGCCCAATAAGCCCTAAATCTCTCCCACAAACATTTGCATCCATTTCCGGATTGCAGAAATAGTAACCGCTCCGTCAACCGGTATTTGTTAATCCAAATACTGGATTTATTTATTAATCCAAATCCTGGAATGATTCCTATTCTATATATTAAATACTGTTCGATTTTTGAACGCTGATGACGATGTCCAATTTTGCAAATATTTTCCAATCTCAAAACAATTTCGAGGAATATAGAATTACTGATCAGTTTTCAGTGATCGGAATTTAATTTTGATTTGTATTTTATATGATTTATGAGGAAAAAGTACAAAACTTATTTGATCTATTATAATACGTCAACAATTGTTCGTGCTTAATCGATATCGGAGTCCAGGAGCAAACTAACGTCAACAACCAGGTAATTGATCGAATCCAATTAGATTTAAGCCTATTAATCGTAAGAATACTTCAAAAACAAGCACTTGAAAAGATGTATTAGGTTTGTTTCGCAGTTATAACAACTTTTTTTTAAGGCAAAGAATTCATTAAGCTTTAAGAAATCGTTCTAAATAAATAATTATACAAATAAAAATTCCCTTAAATAACTTTTTAATTGGCCCATATTTTCTCAAGAAACCCACTTAAATTTTCTTATAATTAAAACTGAGTTGATTTTTTGTAGTTCTATCCCTGATGATTTAAAGGGTTACCATAATGAGTAACTTTGTATGGACCCGTGGCATCATTTTTTTTTAGCGGCTAGCAATAATTCTATTACTGATTTATAGCACCCTAATAAAGGAACATTTATCTGAGTGGTCAGAATTGTTCTAAGTTATATCGGAGCCGAGATATGATTTCTTAAAGTATTATTTTTTGCCTTAATTCCACTATAATAATAGTTCTGAAATGTTTGTATTAATATTTGATGTAATAATTTATATGATTAAATGTATGTTCTAATAATTATGAAGCAAATCTCACCTAACAGCTGTTAAAAAGGATGCAGAAATAAGAGAGGAAGGTATTTCGCTTTAAGGTGTACCTGTTGGGTATATTTTTTTGATAAAAGTACATCCAGCAATATATCAAGTTAGATATCCGTTATGATAATATTGTTTACAAAGCCGGCCGTAGATGTTAAGTATTTGGCATTAGGAAGTGGAACACGAGCTATCACGAAAAGACCCCCCTTTTTTTCTTATACCACGTCGGTGAAAATCAATCATGCGGACCGTCTGAAGGTAAACGGTTACCGCAGCCTATGGACGCGTGCAACACCAGGGACATCGCTCGCACGTTGTCGACCCTGCAAAAACCTTTTCAGACCCCCCTTGAAGAACTCCATACTATAAACCATTTTCATAAGGAAAACCTCGGCAGGGAGTTCATTCCACAATTTAAGGGTCCTCGGAAGGAAACACTTCTGAAACCGAACTGTACGAGACCATTTTTTCTACCTCTCTATGCAACACGCATAGAGAGGCGAAGTCTCTGCTTAGACTTAACGGCTCTAAACTGCTTGTCAGTTTGGGATCATTGACAATCCGGGTCGCACGCCTCTGGATCGAGTCAAAAGGACTGACTTGATATTCTGCCCAAAGGTGATAACAGTACTCCACGTGTGGCCTGACTCGCGCTTTATACAGCAGCAGTCTTTGCCTAGAAGTGAAGTACTGCTTTGCCCTGTTTAGCACACAGAGCTTTTTGGATATCTCTATTTACTCCCCTTTTCTTTTCCTCCTACATGTCAAGCTCCTTCAGACTGTCTGCCATACGGCTCTGGAACTCTCTCCCAAGCAACATTCAGAAATCTACTTCCAAACTTGCTCTGAAGAGGTCGTTGCGTGACCATTTTAGGTGAGCCGCTGATTCAGTCGACCATTTCATTGAGTTCAGATTCAGGCATCTACGTTTAACTCTCTTAAATGGCAATTTAATTTAATCTCATATTATATATTATTATTTAATATTATATTAGTATATTCATTTTAAATGTATATAAATAGGTATGTTTGTTGGCATGATAAGTATATATAATTTATATGTATTTATGTAGTATAATATGATCTATATATGATTTATTTAAGTTTACAAATTGTATTAGGTATTTGTTAGTTTGAGTATTAGTAGGTTTTAAAGTTTTAGTTAAGTAACAACAACAA
The DNA here is from genome assembly GCA_947369235.1 of Udea olivalis. NCBI lineage: Eukaryota > Metazoa > Arthropoda > Insecta > Lepidoptera > Crambidae > Udea > Udea olivalis. The sequence continues at coordinate 23,939,626 of OX376342.1, forward strand.
CAAATTTTTTGTTTGTATTTTCTTGCATCAAATTCCATACGTGTTGCACAGCCCAAAATTTGTATGTTCTCTGTTAAACCTTGCGGTTGACTGGTAGAGAATGCCTCTAGGCATTAAGTCCGCCAATTGTACCTATTTTTATAAATGTGCAATAAAGAATAAATAAATAAATAAAATAAATAAATAAATATCTCAGCTCCGATAAGCTTTATCTATATGTGCTGCAGGTAAAGTTTGTTCCTCTCAATATGTTCTTTCATGATAATAAGGGTTGGTGAGTGGCCGCGATTTCCAAAAATGACGCCAGCATTACCCATACCCCAGAACCACTTTTAAATATGATATTTGAATTTCTCTAGTTTCTATCTTTAATTTATGAATATAAATTCGAACTACTTTCAAATATGAAATATGAAAATCAGGCAGGCCTCCGTGGCCGCAAGAGCGCCCGGAGAACGCAGTTACCGAAGCCTGTAGACGCCTGTAACACCAGAAGCACTACGCACTACGTCCGTGAGTGTGCCAGGCTACGATTGTTTTATATATTCTTCCTAAAACAGTACTCAGATGGTGTTATTTTTCATATTGATCAGTAAGCTCTTCGTAACCGCATACGTCTATCAGTCAAAACCATCGCATAATGTTGATTGACATACCACGCAAATACATTAATATTGGGAATCCGCTGGTTTTGCGTACCATACTTAAATCTCATAAATCAAATACTGTGAAATTCAATTTCTGTGAGTGTTCCCGGCCTAATCCTATCAATTCCCGTAAACCAATCCTTCAAATAAGACAATAAATAACGCGAAATAGTCCCACTCTTTCGCTAAATTTCTGGCAGTTCATTTGTTTTAGCAAAGACTTCGCCGCAGCGGTTTTAGTTACTTTCTTTCAACTGATTTTTGTTTTTTATGGACTCTTAACTAAGCTTTTGATACAAAATCTATAATTATGTAACTCTTTCTAATGTTTACATTTTGATGATTTACAACATATTAGATAAGAAATTGAAAAACACGAAAGAACAATAAAAATTACGTATCTATCGTGGAGAGACACACACATGCAAACCATTACTCATTAGAAGAATAGCGAGCAACCTGTAGCCAGGTACAGAAGAACAGTACGTCTACCACGAGTGGTAGACATACAGGGGCGCTGTGTCACTGTGGGTCTTTTGAACCCACCACTATAGTTGAGGTGTAGGGTATGATTCCAAAAACCAACTGCAGACCAATACAACCCTGGTTTGTATGAAACCTACTTAGTCTGTGTATGTAAAGATGTTGTCTTATTATAATGGCACGACAGGGTTTATTATCGACCGCAAACACGACACACGTGACCAGAAACCTGATCGTGAAGAAACACGGATTTCCATGAATTTCAATCCAGAACGACCCACACTTTCATTTTAAGGGTTAATTCATTAAATTGTTGTTTATCACAACAAAGTATTATAGTAAGCTAATGGGTAACTCAGTGGCTAAGTCATTTTCCAAAACACAGCAAATGTTACTGACCGGTCCGAAGCGTTATGGTTGGTGAGGTGACTATGGATCGTAGGTTAGATTCCAGCTATGATTTTCTCCGTTTTATTCGCCCATCATGTTTAAAAAAAAACTTAAAATCTTCTAAAAAAATATTTATTTTTTAACAGTAAGTGTGTAAAATATATTATTTTATGAGGTATTTATTTTTTATTATATGTAAACAAATACCTCCACTATGTACGAGTATGTACAACGTAGAAGTGCATTAAACATTTGAATTTGTATTTAATGTATATAAGCCATGCAGCCAGGGCATTTTATTTATTACACACAACAACATGGTCTAGGGATATATAAAAACTTTTTTAAATAACTTAAAAAGTACTGGCCTTACAAAAAAACTATTAATGACAGATTATAAAAAAATTATTAAGTTCCTTTTTTAAATTCAAATTTGTATATAAAAGGTTTTGTTTTACGATGAAATTCGCATTCATTGAATTTCTTCCAAAGAAGTAAATCTTCACGAACTTCTAACTTGAATAAAACTCCATAAATTTCTATAAATCTTTGTCAAACGCATCTCCGGTGTTCATTTAATCATGCCACGTAGACACTTGACCAGGAACGAAATGTTAAGAGCAGTGGGCATGGTTCAAGCTGGCGCTACCCAAATTGCGGTTTCTGAAGCCATGAGGACCAGTCAGTGCGTTATATCCAGGCTCTGGTCACGTTATCGTGTCACGGGGGAAGTGGTGGAACGGCACTGAGGACCTCAACGCATTACAACACATGTACAGGACCGATTCATAGTAAATGCTGCACGAAGTCAACCAAATGTAACGGCGATGCAATTGGTTCAAAGGCTACAGAGAGAGTATGGTTTGCTGGTAAGCGGTCAAACTTTGAGAAGACGACTGCATGAAGTCAAGCTACGTGCTCGTTAGGCCACTTTGGGTACCAGCGCTGAGGAGAGGCAATCGAGGAAGAAGATTACAATGGGCAATTGCACACGAAAACTGGAACCATTCTCAATGGTCACTTGTGCTTTTCACTAATGAATCCAGGTTTTGATTTCATCCTGATTTGCGAAGAGTACGAGTTTGGAGAGAACCTGGACGTTGGAATCGACAGCATCCACAACAAGTTCATGCATATCAAGGTGGCACGATTATGGTTTGGGCAGGAATTCGTCTCTGCGGTAGAACGGACCTCGTTTGGATACAAGGCCATATGACTGCTCTAAAATACCGAGATGAGGTGCTAGAGCCTGTAATCTTGCCCCACAGACAGTAAATGGGACAAAATTACCAGCAAATGCACGACAATGCCCGTCCACATACGGCGCGTGTCGTTACAAGTTGGTTACAACAGCATGATATCCAAGCTTTGGACTGGCCTGCACAATCCCCTGACTTAAATTCCATTCAGCATGCCTGGGATATGCTTCAGAGAAGAGCTCTTAGGAATTTCCCTGAAGATATTGTGTAAAAAAAACAGCTTTTCTTGCATCTTAGCAGGACTTGGTACAGTACTTCCACCCAGGATATTGACACCCTTGTTTTGAGTATGCAGAACCACTGCAGATGTGTTAGAAGAGTCTTAAGTGGTTCCACGGATTATTAATTTCAAGTTTTCAACCATTTTTATTAAAAAAATAGTTGTTTTGTTTAGGTTTTGATGTTTCAAAAATAAAGTTAAGACTGAAATGTTGTCTGAGTTTTTTCTCTTCTTCTAAGGTTTTTTTAAATTTAGCTTTATCTAAAAGTTTATTTAACAGATTAGATAGGCTATTAAACAAGGTTTATTTTAATGTGTAGGTGTCTTAACAAAAAGTTAATAGAATTTTAGTTATTTTGGTTTAATTGAAATATCCCTAGACCATGTTGATGTGTGTATAAATCCGAACATTAGGTACTAGTAAAACATTGCTTTATTTACGGATTTACTCAATTCACAAAGACGACTGCTCTACACTAACGCTAAACAAACCTAAATGTAGTTACTGTACAAAAATATATGATATATTTCATGTAGAGGGAAATAAATAGCGCAACGCAATACTGACGTTAGGGCAAAAAATAAACTTTACGTATACTTTATTGAAAATCACGTTACCTCAGAAAATGGTCGTAAAAACGTAGGGATGTTACGAGGGGAAGCCATCATCAAGTTGTCATACGAGTTCGGAATTATATGACGAACACATTTGCCGAAAATGTATTTGCCAGTGCCATAAAAATGAGTCTTGTTTCCTCAAATTCATCTTCTAGCTTTTGTTCGTGATGATCGCATACCATTTGGTGGGATCACAATTGCAAGAAGAACCCTGAACTCTAATCTGACAAGTGAAAAAGCAGTATGTAAAACCAACCCTCACCATTTGAGTGAATTTTTATTTTTAGCATTTAACAATGCAGTATTTTCTACACAAACATAGTAACTAGAAATTTTGACCTGATCCTAGGGAATCAAGCGGGATTCAAACTTGCGACGCGATTCAGTAGCTCAGTTGAAAGAGCAGCCACCCGGATTGTGGAAGGTCGCGGGTTCGAATCCCGCTTAAATCCCTAGGATCAGGTCGAGCTTTTCTAGTTCTATCCTCAATATTTAGTTCTACGCCATGTCTTCCGCCTTTGCCATTTTGTTCACAAGAGCCTATTATGGTATTTTTTTGCTTACACCGGCAGCGTAACCGTTAAATCAGTACAAAGGGACCAGCAGTGAATTTCTGACCTCATCACGGCCTGTACCCAACGCTGAGCACCGCATCCGTAAATGGTTACCAACAAATTACCATGACAGACCATTCATGCCTTCTGGTGACTATTTCATGGCCTACCGAAAAATCAAGGAGTAGTGAGGTGGTGACATTTTTAAAGCATCGTCATTAACCTTGTATCCCATTTTGATTTTGGTATCAACGATTGCAAAAAGCTTTTGCTAGATGTTCACGAAAAGGTAACAACATTGAGAACTATACGCAGCTATTCAGATATCTGATCCTATAGCGTCAAGTACTCCCCACTCGAAACGAATCGCTCACGACGCGGCACTCAGCCAACGCCACCACGCCCTACAAAATATTTGCCTCATTCGATTCCGCGCGAATCTCCGAGTCGCTATAAAAATTGTTGCTTCCCGTCGTCTCTAATAAATCGGTTTACCTTATTCGCGCTCGCATCTGCAATATGAAATGATGACTCAGTGGAGCATGACAGATATTTAGATAATAAAATGATCGATTTTATAAATAATATTATAAGATTGCTGTGGATTGCTTTTAGCTCGTTGGTTGGCTTAGTTTGTAGTGATCATACCTTTTCAGCACAGTCATGTGACGAATGGTTGTATTGGTTCTCGGTCTGTGTGTTTTAATATGTTTTTCTCTATATCTTTTTATTTAAATATTATTTAGAAACTAGTTTTGTATCTCAGCAGTTTGCTTCGCTTCTCAAAGTAGGTTCCGTTACAGCACTGTATACCCCACCTTTACATCGAAACCATTTATTCCAAAACAATACTAAACCAATATAACTTTACCAGTGCCTTAGTTATTATAATCCGCACGTTGAAGATGAATTAGAACCCGAGGTAATATTATACGCTTCGTACACTCCACGGATTCGGAACTAAAATTGATCAAATTTTCGGCAAAATACGCTTGATGTTTTACTACGCGCAAACCTATTAAGAACCGGCGTACGAATGGTCGATTTACATGGCGCCCCTTGACGGTGGTTTCTATTCAGAATAGGAAGGGAGTGGAAAATCTTTAGAATAGTTTGAATAGAATAGAATAGAATATTTCTTTATTTGCTTATAAAGTTTATAAGATGTTAAAATGTTTTTGAAACCGCACACTTTTCGCCAGATACTGGCATGCAAATATTATTACACAATTTTAATACACTTAGGATTTACAATAGATAATAGCTTAATAGACAAAAACAATTATAACAACATTACATCGTCTACTACTTCATAGTACTAAATAACACTGCTATGCCAGATTTGTTTCCCTGTTGGTATGAAAAACATTATCCAATGAAGTTTATGTTCCTTAGTCCCCTAATAAATTCAACTAATTTTGAGCCAGGAACTAATTTGGCATCGATGAGCTTTTATTTCGTTCAAGTGAAAAAAATTAAGGTTTTAATCAGTTTAAAAAAGACACTGAGATTAAGTAGCCATTAAATTTGGTATTCTATTCTGGTGGCGTTGTGTGAAGGGTCGCTTCATTCCCTAAAAAATGATATGGTTGAGTGGAACGATGGCTGGATCTAATATGGTTGAGTGGAACGCTGACATGTCAAGTTGTGAACAGTTGCCACTTTCGGGAACTATGTTTTCTACCAAGAGTTGCCACTTTAAATTTACATTATCGTCCGCGTAAATTAGGTGGCAACTTGTGGTAGACGTACTGGTCTGCTCAGCCTCCCGATTAAGCACGATGTTATCGACCGATTCTGCAAGTCTGTTTTAATTATAGTAATGGGTCATTACTATAACTAAAGTATCTGTAGTTATATGTAAAAAAAAAGTATATGGATGTATGTATATGTAGATGAATAAGTCTGTTTTAATTAATAGTAATCATTACTTTAATAAAAACAGACTTACCGAATCAGTCTACTTAATCACTTAACGGTAACAATCAATATTTTTATATGTTAAAGCCAAAGTTTAGCCTCAAGTTTTCATGAACTAAATTATATAAAAAATAAATTAAAAAGAAATTGACCGAATCCGTTACGATGACAATAATTGTGGGTGACCAATCTGCATTGTAAACGACTCTTTTGCAAAGGAGTAACTACTCCGTTTCTTGCCGCGTCTTCTCAGTTAAATCAGCGTTCCGACAAATTATTTCGGGTGATTCAACCGTATCATATCTGGATGAGCCCAAACTTGGTATGTTTCCTAATTAAATATAAATATGCGCCAGACAATACACCTCTTGTCACAGTCTCGAAGTAGGGATAAATATCCCTGTGTTACGAGGTACCAGACAAAGAATTAAGCCAGGGGCGTCTCCCAGCACACCCAGACCCAAGCCGATTTAGAAAATATCGTTTCCTGAATTGACCTGACCGGGGATCGAACCCGGGACACTACGAAGTTCAAGGCGAGAATCCGTGCTACAGCACACTGCGCCAATCGTGTCGTGATTATTCACAGACTCACAAATACGATATGGCAGACTGAGTAAATAATGTAAAAACTATATAGGTGAAAATGAAATTTATTAAATTAACTTTAACTTCAAGGTCACCATACAAAACAGTCGAACAGTCAGAATTTTTTGTATGAAAACCATAAACTTAAAGTCAAATGAAAAAAAAAATCTTACATAGTTACTACTTCACTTGCTGAGGACGCCATATTTTGTTTGAAAGTCTTTTGATAATCACTCGGTATGTTTCTATAGTTTGTTAACAATTAAAGACTCAAAGATGTGTATTACAATTTAATGCGACTTGTACGTCTACTCGATACAAAAGCTTTATCAAGTCTCCCCTTTCCCTTGCAAAGTCCCCATACATAATCGTGTATTCTAATTCAACAAACTCTTACTCAGCAAATTACAAAGTTAAACACAGGACGCCATAACTTTAAAATGCTTAAACTAAACACTACGCGTTATTGTCGCTCTCAACAGAACATATAAACACTGAAGCCCCGTTAAAGTCAAGGTGACCTTTGTTTCTTAGATCGCCGGCGGTACACGAGGCTCCGATTGCCAACAAATATGTATTTTATTTAGTATGGATTGTATTAATAATAAGTATGTTTATACTATAGCTAAAAGTTAAAAAACCATTTTTTTTTATTCTTTCTAATTTCTGAAATGTTAAATGACGATTCAGAAGCATTAACTCTATGGTCTACTAGAATAAAGTATTTTTGAATTTGGATTTTTTTAAATGTTAATAAAATGCAATTTTAATCATTTATGCAGCAAAAATGTATCAATTCAGCTATGTATAAATCCATTTGGCCATAACAATGCACACAATCCTTTTATTCCCAGAGCAATTTAAACTTTCCTCATAAAACACTTTATGTAATAACTCTGACCGAATAAAACATGAACCACTTTCATACGCAAAAAACCGCTAAACGCCGCGGTTTATCAGCGACGACGCGACGGCGGTCGCTTAAACGAACGTCGACGTCGCACCGCGGAAACTTATTAAAATGGTAATTACTGAACGTGTGTTGGCGGGGTGACATGTAATATATTTAGAAAATTACAACTAGGAGAAGGGAGTTCGTAACAGGCAATGAGAATTAAAAAATCAGGGAAAACCTTATCTAAATAAAGCCGTTGGGATACCACAGCTGGGCAAAGGCTTCTCTCTTCCTCTTCCACACACGGCTATCTTTAGCCTGTTTAGGACAGAAGTAATTAAATAGAAATAAAGAAAGAAAGAAAACATTTTCAACCGACTTCAAAAAAAGGAGGAGGTTCTCAATTCAACTGTTTGTTTTTTTTTAATTTCATGGACATCGCATTACAAAACATCAAAAAGCAACAAGTACAAAGGCCCAAAAAAGAACTAAAATTAAAAAAGACATGATAAAAAATACCAACAGGCAGCGGTGTCACGATGTCCAAAAATAAATTGGACCGCGCTTAGCTTATGCCTGTGCCTGATAGGCCCAGAAGCACAGTATTTATATCATTTTTTTAAAAAGGTTTGACTTCCAAACAGGAGCTGAAAATATTCATCAGCAGAATGTTTCTGAATTGCGATTTCGATTCAGTAAAGTGCGTAAACTACATGAAGCCGCGGTGTCTTTTTTATTTAAGACAAACAAAGATCTCAGGTTTTTGTTATATAATGAAGATTGACACAAACCAAAAAAAGAAAAAAAAGTAGGTTCAATTCGAAAAAACATTCTGAATAACGATTGACACAACCCAAAAAAAAAATGTTCAATTCGAAAAAACATTCTGAATCACACAGAGGGATTGATCTTACAACCTTAAGTGTTATAGATAAGACAGGTCAACATCAAATGTAGGAAAATTTAACTTTTTATGAATTTCAATTTGAAAATTCGCAATGAAGAATTTGAGCTTGTAAGCTGTGTAAGGGCTTCAAACTCAAAAATGAAACGATGATTCCAGTGATATTTTCGGATTGTATGCTCGTTCCACAATGTTCATGGTCCGTAAACGACCGCTCCATTCAACAGTTCGATGTCAAGTGAGAAGTGACGAGTATCTGTCAATGTCACAAACGTCAAACAGACAGGCTTAGGAATAATTATAAATCGCTGATACCTGACTAGTAACAAAAATAACTATTACTAGATACTCGACACTTGACAGTGTAAAACAATACTATATGTATAAAATACGTTATAGTCTCACAGCTGAATGCTGTTTTAACCATGAGTTTGTGCTGTAACCAAACTAAACTCAAGTCTTAAACTAGACTTTCACACTGTCTAGAATCATGATAAGTGCATAAATTAAATCCGCTGCGTACGGAATTCTAACTGGGCGAGAAAAAAATATGCGTTTGTTGAAAAAAAGCTCGCGTTGCGCACATTCTAAATAACCACTATAAATGCAAATCATACTTCGTATCTTGATGACAGACGCACACAAGTGATTACAAACGACTGTGTTTCGAAAGAAAATGTACACAATTCGAACAATACGTTGTAATAAGAAAAGAAACGTGTTCGCACGGCAAAGTGCCAGCCGACGTTTATTTAGACAAATTCAGTATTCGATTTGACAGTTTGAGCTCATATGTACTGGTGGAGTTCGATTTAGGCTAGATTTTTTGCTGTCTGGATGAAAAATATCTGGACCGACTTGCCACCTACTATGTTGAGTTCAGAACAGTATTGCAAGATAAAATTTGACGACACGATTGGCGCAGTGCGCTGTAGCACGGTTTCTCGCCTCGATTTTCCTAGTGTCCCGGGTTCGATTCCCGGTCGGCTCAATTCAGGAAACGATCTTTTCTGATCTGACTCGGGTCTGGGCGCGCAGGGAGACGCCCCTGGCTTATTTCCTTTTGTGGTACCTCGTAACACAGGGATATTAATCTCCACTTCGAGACCATTACAAGAGTCGTGTTGTCTGGCGCAAATTTATATTTATTTATTTATATTTGTTCAGGAGTTATTCAGGAAAATTGTTATAAAACCTTTTATGTCTAAATGTTACAATTTTACTCAAAATTAACGAGATACAGATAGGAAGTCTTGGAAGTTTCATCCTGCTTCCATCGCTGCCCTCCCATTATAACTAAAAAAGGAAGCTTTTTAAAACATTTCACAAAAATACCTTCAAAGCCGTAACGTAAGAATTCAAAGTGCTAAAACTAAAAACCGTTCTCACGTTTGGAAAATACTCAGAGGATTTGAAAGCAGTTGTCAAGCTCGATGAAAACTTTTTCACAATTTATTTCCTATCTATTCAGCGTCTAAACGTCGCCTCAAGTAGTATTCGTTGTCCATTCAAAATGTATCAGCTTGAACAGATATTTAGTTTCGAAACTTTCCCTTACGTTTGTTTAAACTTGAGAAATTCTGACTTATCCTCAGCCCCAAGGTCACTAACCACAACCACAAATGCTAATCAAAAGTTGAGCACACCTTAAATTGATGCTGCCCTGTCACATGCCAATCAAAATGAAAGGGACAACTATACGTGAAAGGACTGCTCAGTTTTGACTGACGTTAATGGATTTGAGCTTTTCTCGAACAGTGGAAGCAGAACGTCGGAGATCAGAGACTGATATAAACATAAGATTTATAATTTACATAAACACCCAGAAGCAGATCAAACCTAAAAATGGTTGTTACTTTAAGGCTGCATCAGACAATCGGTGACCGATTTTTTGTAGGAGAAAAATAGAACGTACTGATAGCAATGGAGCAACGCACACGTCCTACAAAAAGTAGGTCAGAAATAAAGTGAAATACAAAATCGGCCCGATTATCGGTCCCACAAAAAGTCTGACGTGGGCGTGCACCCTAAATGTTTGTCCAAACTGCCGTACTCAGAGACGCCAATTATTCCTAGTGTCATTAAACATTTTTGTCATTAATTTATAGTCTTTATTTGTATCGAGTTCATTATTGCAAGCATAACATACCATCACGACTTTATCCCAAACGGGGTTGTCAGAGGCAAGTGACTGTTGCCGTCATGGTGAACGGAACACTCAAAAGCCCACTTTTCATCAATGGTATTAGAAAGTGGATTAGAAGGTGGTGAGCCTTCCGCCGCTATCCGGGTTGATTCGGTTTTTTATCGATGTTTTCCATCACCGGAGAGTTAGTCGGAAATTAAACAATGAACACAAAGATTTTAGTTTTGGCCAGATTTGAACTCGGGACCACACGATTCATGATCCGAGTTCGAGTGCTTAACCACTAGGCCACGACGCTCTCTCATTATTTTAAGCTTATTTTAAATTACCATTAATAACGTCTTTGACGCCCGAATCCAGAAACGTCAAGCAAACCTGAGCATTCCTTACATTTATAGCTGTCCCTTTCATTTCTAAAGCCATGAGACAGGGTAGCATCAATTTGTGGTGTCCTCAAGTTTTGCTTAGCGTTTGTGGATACGATGGTGAGTGCAGCAGTTAGAGAATTATTGGAGTTTTTTTTTATAGTTACCGTCAAGATGATCTCATTCCACCTGATGGAAAGTGGTTGTGGGGTCCAGATATGGGGTTGACAAGCCCAGTCATGCAAACGATTCACTGGGCTGGCCATCCTCACCTTGAAGGCCTGCAGAAATGCCTTTTCACGCCCCACTTGAAGACCCCGGGACTTGAATAGGAAGGGAACACGTGCGCTGGAAAAGCATCCACGTCTAGATAATACGTCAAAGGAACGAGTCACTGAACCTTTTAGTGCGAGCCAACAAATGCTGGATCGCGTGATCTTCTTTTTATGCCTGTGCTATGAAGGTAAAAGAAATGCATCAGTGCTTGACTCTATCTATGTTCACTTCCTTATCATAAGACCAGCTATTCGTCAGCGGCTTTGCCCGCGTAGACTATTTCTCCTAAATAAAGCCTTATTTAAAAAAGAAAACATAGTCTATGTCACTCTTTGACAATCAATCTTTATATTGGTGAAAGAATTTTTAAAATTTGTCCAGTAGTTTCGGAGTCTATTCATTACAAACACATAACCAAATATTTCCTCTTCATAATATTAGTTTAGATAACTATTTTCTCATGATTCATACCACCTGTCTATCGAGCGTCGATAACACCCGATCGCCGTTCAACAAACGTAGCCTCTTTTGTTTCCTCTGTATCCGGATGAGTAACTTTTTGAAAGCGCCCTGGGTTCGACGATGGCCTAGATTCGACGCCTCGACTACAATGCCATTGAGCAGAGCTTAATGAAAACGCAGTTGGGAGTTTTGATATTGAGTTATTGTTCAAAAATAAAATATTTTTGTGACTTTAAAAGATTATATAGTCCATGTATGAAGACATTGAAACTTGGAGATATAGCCTTTAATTATTCTAGCGAAACGTTTTTCTTTGAAATTACTTTCTGAAAAACTTAAAACATAAATATGTTCAGTCTTTAGTTTTAATGAATTTAGTTTGTAATAAATAAGAAACACATGGAAGTACGGATATTGATCTCTCGCAAACACATGTCTTCGTTTTGCATTTAAACATTGGTTTCTCCCATAGATTTCCAAAGCGACCAGTTGCAGTTGGTCTGCATCCACCGGAATTCTGCCACCATTTCCAGGTCGTCCTTTCATTTTGCAGGCGATCGTCCTACGCTGCGTCAGAACAAAGTTACTTTTATGGATATTGACTTCTACTTTATGTAGGAGAGAAGGAATATTTATATAAATAGAGCTACCCAACTTTGGGTGATATACCTGAGTTTTGGCACAAATTACGCATACGGTGCGGCAGCCCAGATAGATAGTTCGCTTGGAACAAACCGCTTATTTGATCACGCACACAGACAAAGTGAGTTTACAGGCGTTACGGCGAGTCGCACTTTTGCGAGTGTTTTTGTTTTTGCCCAACTTGGTGCAATTTTTCAGATGATGAATTTTATTTTTGGCACGTAGTAGGTATAATCCTGCCTACTTCATTTTAAAAATTCATAGCAAATATAGTAGTGAAGTAATACTAACCGGTCAGGCAAGTATAGGAAAATAGCGCGAGCGGTCCTTCTGTAAACTCCTTATTTTGTGGTTTTGGCGTAGGAGGTCATAGTTAAACCACAGATACCTGTTGAGTGTCCTCAAAGTGAACTCAAAACTTTCTCCAAGAACTCAGAGCCTCCAGGTTCTTATTACGCAGCCTTTATAGAACTTTTAAACAAAGTCTAAAAGCAAGGAGCAAAACCTTTAACTTGTAATATGAGGGAAGATACTACTGGCTATAAAATATGAAACTTTAAGTTACTTCAAGCGTTCCCTGAGTTCTGCGTAGCCGCTGTAAGTAAATACCGCTTCAAAAGGAAGAGATCCTTTTCATTCACTCGGAGATAGTCAAATCATTTAACAAACATTGTGTTTTACAAAAGCAACATTTTGCAACAGTAACTATACTTAATATGTTTTTAAATAATTAAATTAATTTGCTGCGCTGGTTGTCACTAGGTTTTTTTCGGGGTTCGTTTAGCTCTTACTTTTTGCCGCTGACACGAGAAGAAGAAGAATTTTGACGAAAAACATTGCTCTAGTTATCTCAAGATCACTTATTACAGATTACAAAACTCAAAGTGATAGCTTTGATAGACCAAATCGACAGATTCACGTTTGTCCTGGATTATAATATAATTAAATAAATAAATAAATAAATAAATATCCCTGTACATTATTCCACACAGCGCCATCTAGCCCCAAAGTAAGCTAATTAAAGCTTGTGTTATGGGATACTAGACAACGGATAAACATACTTAAATACATTTTCTTTTGTAAATACATACTTATTATACATAGGAGACACCCAGACCAGTACAAACAGACATGTTCATGCACACAAATGTTTGTACTGTGCGGGGATCGAACCCGAGACCTCTGGTGTAGTAGCCAACTTCTTAACCATTACACCAAGTCGGTCGTCCGGACAATTCACGGACACCCACGCAGTAGATAGCATCACTACACAAAATGCCAACGGGTCTATCGTGTATACAAACATTTGCGGGTATCACCTGCACAAAATGATCCAATTTGTTTGATATGTTACAAGAAAATCTCTCTAAATCGAAGGGTTCGTCGCTAAGAAGAATTGTGCAAACAATCTCATCAGATTGAAAAACAATAAGCAAACAATACTGTATTGAGAAAAACACCCACTGTCTGCTACGTATCAATTTGACGGAACACCAATTTTTCTGGAGCACCCAACTTTTCAGAGCTGTACCACAGACTAAATAAAAACAGAGACAGGGCTCATCTTTATTTTAATGTTTATTTTTTCCGAACAAACAACGAAAGTGGAACAAATCAAAAAAGATCGTTTATACCGTGTATTTTGTTAACAAGATAACAGCAATAGTATAAGTTTACCTTAGTTTTTTTTTTCTTGTAACATATACAACTAGTAATGTGCGTGCCGTGCGGTACTTGTGTCTATTGGGTCCGTGGGATATTGAGTACATAAGCGGCCCCAGTGCACACTACAAGGCCTTTATAAGTGTCTTAGTTAATTTTTTATCTACGGTTGATAATGATTGTTATTATAACATGAATCGTAGCGTATCGTAATATTATGACCCTATATCGGTCAGTTGGTTTGTCACAAGGGTGTTTCTTTATGGTATGAGATGGAGTGATATCTTTCAATAAGGAAAATAGCGAATCAATTCGCAAGCCTTTATAATCTAATACGGCAGTCAATGGTCGCCTTTCATCCACTTTCCCATATTTTATGCGCTATACCTGTTTTTTATATTTAGTCTGTGGCCTCATGTTATGCCACTCGCAGAACCAGCAACTCACACGGGCACGTATCAATAATTCCTGCTAGATTTTATTTCTGTGTCTTGTTGACTCGGTATTTACAATAGAGAACAGCTAAGATATTATTTGGCAAGCTGCATTTTTAGACCGGTTCATAAACCCCTTTTAAAACCCCTTAAAAAACATGGTTACCGGTGTTCTTTTTAAGAGCATAAGAGTTTTAAAGTGTTTATAACATTTTTAAATTAAGAAGGTCTTCCAGTTTACACCAATGACAGCCGCTAGCGTCCGCGTTGACGTTTTTCTATTCTATTCTATTCTTGACGTTTTAGTATGGAATATCGGTACAGCGCCCCTAGTTATTACAAATAGAACCAAACATGGCATACTCTGAAGTCAACTGTCGTAGCGGAAACTCATGGTATATATTACTGGAGTGTCTAAAGACATTACAAATTACGCATTGACGAACTATTGACGTTTTCTTGTCCAAAAATAAGAAACCAAATAACCCAGATTTCCCAAACGGGGTAATCAGAGGAAAGCTGACTGTTGTTGTGATGGTGAACGGAACACACAGAAGCCCACTTTTCACCAAGCGTATTAGAACCTAACGTTATAGGTGGTGAGCCTTTCGCCGTTATGCGGATTGCATTCGTTTTTAATCAGTGTTTTTCATCACCGGAGAGTAAGATTTGAACTCCTGCTTTTACTCACTCGGGAGCTTTTCACTCCTTGGCCACAACAGTTGAAAAAAATAACTATCCTTATGAAAAATCCCTCAACTTATACCCGTAGCGGTAATCGGCAACTCAGTCCGCTCAAATGACGCGAGCAGTAGCGGCAACTCACTAGTTTTAACAATGGACTTAAAATTTTAAATTAAAACTCAAACAAGATAAACCCATAGTTATTTCGAATAAAGTTATATTTTTCTCTGTTGTTGCAAAATCATTTAAAAAAGAGTGCATTAAAGGCAGCTTAAACTAAGACCATCTGACCACAAACTCAATCTCATGCGTAAATGTTTAAGTACACTGGTATATAGATAATACTACTCAGACACAGGACCAACACAGATGCTGTTTAACACACCTAAAGGCCTGTTCAGACCTGAGCGGTATTCGCTGCCGCTGTGGGTAGCGGTACATTTTGCCGCGGAACTTGATACTAAATACCTGGAGTGAAACCCGCGCGGTTTAGGTTTGAACAGGCCTTAAATGTTTCAATACATTCCTATGCAGATAATCACAGTCAGACATAGAACAAACACGACCACCCACCAAAATTTACGGTACATGAACGATTGTACTTCTTTCTTGAGGATCTAATTCACGACTTTCCGCGATATTGGCAGCACATTAACTTCTTCTGGAACTACAGGATCTTAACTTATGCATAAGTTTAAAACATCCAAAATCTACCTTGAAACTTGATCTGAAGAGATCGTTGCGTGAGCATTTTAGGTGAGCCGCTGCTGATGTAACCAGTATTAGTCAACTTATGTCATTGAGTTCAGATGCTAACATTTTTGTTTAACTTTCCTTAAGGTAATGAATTCTCCTTCCCTTAAGGTAGTAAATATTATGAAGAGGAAAGATTGTTTTTTGCTTGTTTTTATTGAATAGGCTCGCTCCGAAACTAGTAGACCGATTTTAAAAATTATCTCACCAATTTAAAACTACACTATCAGGGAGTGACATTGGCGTTATTTTTTTTAATTTAGGCTATATTTTGACGGGAAAGACAGTCTACGCGGGCGAAGCCGCTGACGGACACCTAGTAAAATATAATTTAGTATCTTATTTATTTGGTATGGATAGTATATTATGTGTAATTTATGTATTCAAGTATTAGTAATTAAGATTAGCTGTGTGTCTTTTCTTGTTCCAATTTCGATACCTATTTTTTCGATCTTACGGTTAACTGATGGCCTCTAATGGCCATAGGTATTAAGTCCGCCAATTTTACTTTATTTGTATGTACAATAAAAATAAATAAATGAATAAATAAGCTATCCACTTTAGCCCTTAACCAAAGTAATGTAAAGACCCTTACCTATTACCCGTGAGCGGTAATCGCAGCGAAACCGCTCAAACGACGCGCGCGTCAAACGCTCAACTCATTAGTTTTAATGAGCGACTGAGCTGTTCATTAACACAACCCAATTGGGGCGACTACAACTGCACTTGGACACGCATGTCTGGAACATAATTAAAAATATATATTTAGATAGGTAAATGATATTATATAGCTTGTCAAACAAGAAATGACGCGCCACACTATTTTTATTGCGGGTATATTTAAAATAAATATAGATATAAATAACTACATAACATAACATACCATCACGACTTTATTCCAAACGGGATAGTCATAGGCAAGTGACTGTGTCGTCATGATGAACGAAATACTCAGAAGCCCACTTTTTACCAATGGTATTAGAACCCAGCGTGGTAGGTGGTGGACTTTCTGCCGTTATCTGGGTTGATTTGGTTTTTATCGATGTTTTCCATCACCATCACCGGAACACAAAGATTTTGGTTCTGGCCAGATTTGAATTCGGGACCACACGATCCACGATCTGAGCTTGGGTAAATAACTAAAATAAACATGCGCCAGACAACACACCAATTGTCATGTATTACGAGGTACCAGACAAGGAATTAAGCCAGGGGCGTCTCCCAGCACACCCAGACCCGTCCAATTCAGAACAGAAGGTTTCGTAAATTGACCCGACCAGGATCGAACCCGGGACACTACGGAAATCGAGGCGAGAAACCGTTCCACAGCGCACTACGCCAATCGTGTCGTCAAATATCTATGAAGCCGATGCCTGGATTTCAATGATGAAGGCCTCTTTGCAGCAGTGAGAAAGTACGAGTATATAGGCTAATTACTTCACTCTCCTTTACCTTATGTGTGCGTGAATGCGGTGGAGGGGCATGTCATTTCAGATTTGACAAGCTGATACTACTTGGAAAATTAAGTTACTTGTCATTGTTGAAAAGTCAAATTAAATGGTATAAACAATTATTAGTCTCTGTAAAACTACCTACCAAAGGTTGATTTTTACTTTTAAAATATAAATAGAGCATGGTAAAATTGGTAAAAATAAAATTCAGTTTTGTAAAATATGCTATGGATATGGAAAGTTTAAAAAAAAAGAAAGAACCCCATACGAAACTATAAATCAAGTAGAGGAATAAGCAACCAGTAAAAACCATTATGACTTACGAGGAATTGAAGATGCTTGCAGAGTTCATAGAGAAATGGCAGGTTTACCTTAGAAAGTGTTGTACTCAAATTGATTATTGGTCTAACAAAACTCATATTCAAGTTGATAACCAAATACGACTCTGGTGGTTATTTAAGTGAACATTAGGTAAATACCCCAAATCGGCACTCAAATCTCACGAGTAGACTACAGCTGATACATGCGTACAAGGCCTTAGCAATCGCTAAAAAGTAAGCTTTCCAATGTCACTGGCAACAACAGAATATGAAGTGCAACAACTGTACAAAACAAAAAGATATGATAAGAAAACAAAAAAATCGCTGCTACAAACACCAATCCTAAGAAGATTAAACTCAAAACTCAACAACGACTGTGTTTAAAATGTTAACGAGAGAAGTTTTCAAGCTCTCAGATCCAGAAAGAAAACAACATAAAAAAACACAAACTAAAAACATAAGATGCAAGCGGAGTGGCTTCAAGACCGCCTTATCAACTGTTTACTTGCATTAACAATTCCACGACACAACGTCTGGGTACTAGTAATATCCGTTTCGAAGCAAAAATTACAAACTAAACACATTTTTGACTATAGCAAAGCGACCCTTGCTGCATTTGTAATAGAAGTTGTAAAGATTGCTGGAAGTAACTTGGTAGTGGAAACCAGCAATACGTGGCGTCCCCTCTTGTAAAATGTAGGATCCGACAGCTCAACGAAAAATGGTGGTCGATCTATACAATTCATATGAGCAAGGAAATTGTTTGAACTATATCCGGGATTTCGCCCGGAGATTTCCGAGCCTCATTGCGTAACAAGGGGTCATTGAACTTTGGCAAACTGCAGTGTGAATTATTGTAAGTAGGATAAAGGTATTGATGGAAAGGATACCAGCCGATCAGAGTTAAGTAATGTCAACAACGGTCTACAGTGGTGAGTAGCGATATTGTTTGTATTATACCAATATGAATCTGAAGGGTTAACATTTTAGGCAAAGCTAGCACAATGTTTAGATATCAGTTAGATAATAAAACATATACTTTATTTCACAAACAAAACAATCACATAAAAATGCGTTTCATAATGTATGAAATACAAATATATCTACACGCACAAAATAAAGAGTTTACAGAAGTACCGCTCGCGTCTCTTTCCTAAACTTGCCTGACCGCCCAGGGCTACTACTATATTTGCTCTATTTTGTAAATGAAGTATGTCGGTTATACCTACTTGACAGAACCGGCCAAAAACAAAATTCAACATGTGAAAAATGCACCAAGTTCGACAAAAACAAAAACACTCGCGACAGTGCGACTCGCCGCGTGACCGATTCTCACCGGTGTCGCCTGTTAACTCACTTTGTCTGTGTGCGTGATCAAAATGGCGGTTTGTTCTAAGCAGACATCTGTCCAGGACGCAGCGCCGCATGCGTAATTTGTGCTACATGTTAGTGTAACGCCCAAATAGAAGAGTGGTGCAGTGGTAGATGAAAGCTCGGCTCAAAATCTAGTGGTACTGGATTTTAAAAAAATGAGCCTTTCCGGAAAATAAATTATAAGAAAATAAAAAGGTTTTAAAGAAAGGTAAAAGTAAATCTCTTTTCTTGTAAAAATTACCCTTTGGCGCTAGATAAACGAACACCAAATCAAAGTAGAATTAAACTTTGATCTAAAATAGATACTAAATTCAAGTGTAAGTCGAAAACACCATTCGAACAAGATCTCATTAAGATCAAGTAAGAATTTGTCCAAGCAATTTGTTTCACTTGCACGACAAATATAAAATCGTTTATATTGCAAAATGCTATGGTTAGCGGCGACAAACACTTATGCAGACTTTTCTGAAACTCCACTTAACTCCAGAGCAACCTCTGTGTTGAGCCAAGAATGCAATGGACCTTGACTCTAGATATTAGACAAAATACGGGTTTAGACTTCATTTGTCGTTGCTTCTTATTGATTTTCTACTACCTGCTAGAGAGAGTCAATGAAGGCTCCGTTTGTAGAGCATGGATTCGATTTACACTGACTAAAATGGTCATCCTTTGAAACAAAAAATGGTTAGTCCAACAATGACAAAACAAGATACCAGTAACATTAATACAAAGAATAGACAACAACTTTCAAAAATACAGAAATGTGCTAATCAGGCCCTGCCTCAGTACGTACCGCGACGTACAATCCGAGACTCTATAAATGTTTTTCTGGCAGGGAATTTTGTTTGTTCATCATGTCATAAATAAATGTCTTTTGTGAGAGTATGTGTATTATTTAAAAAAACACCATGCCTTTGTAGAAATAAAGTCTATTGCCTGTGAACAAAGTATTAAGTAGTGACAAAAAAGCAAAGCAATTTGGACGTGAGTCTGAATAAAACAAAAAATGTGATTAAAACTAGCTCTGCTAGCCACACCATCAGCTTTATTTAATTGCCCGCGTTATCGCTATATATCATGGCCAAATTAAATAAAATATTCATGAATTTGTAGCCTATGTGTTATTCTGATGTATAAGCTGTTTCGCTGTAAAGTTTCATCTTAATCCGATCAGTTGCTTTTGCGTGAAAGAGTAACGAACATACACAGAATTATAATACATACATCCTCACAAACTTTCGCATTTAAAATATTAAGTAAATTAAGATTAAATAAATAAATATGCGCCAGACAACACACCTCTTGTAATGGTCTCGAAGTAGGGATTAATATCCCTGTGTTACGAGGTACCACACAAGGAAATAAGCCAGGGGCGTCTCCCAGCACACCCAGACCCGAGTCAATTCAGAAAAGATCGTTTCCTGAATTGATTTAAGATTATTAAGAAGTAAGATTTACACAGATACAAAGCTTTCCTTACTTTCAAGTCAGATGATAATGTTTTCAGAATAATATTTATTACCAATATTTTGTAAAAAATACCAAGTATACCTTTTCGGGTTGAAAGGAACAAATTTAATATCTAATAATTTGGTACAACAACTTAAGCTCCTTGTGATATTGGTGTTTATTTTCTGCCGATTACCCTTCTACGAAAAACGAAAAACATATTAGAAGCAACAAGCCCTTCAGTGGCACCTATTCTAAGACCCTTATTGCGGAAATTTACTATTATTCACGTTCCAACGATTTGGTGCTTTCATAAATTGATGACCTTATTGATAAAGAAAATTGACTGACAAGGGGTAGCCAATGGGCTTTGAACGAAATGGACTTTGAGTATATAATAAACCTTTGCAAAACTATGTTTGCACCAATGAGTCCTATGTCAGCAGCATAATGCCCTATAATAAATATACGCCAGACAACACACCTCTTGTCATGGTCTCGAAGTAGGGATAAATATCCCTGTGTTATGAGGTACCAGACCAGGAATTAAGCCAGGGGCGTCTCCCAGCACACCCAGACCCAGGCCAATTTAGAAAAGATCATTTCCTGAATTAACCTGACCGGGGATCGAACCCGGGACACTACGGAATTAAAGGCGAGAAACCGTGCTACAGCGCACCACGCCATTCGTGTCGTCAAAAAGTATAAAAGCTTGCTGGATTCCGTGCATTACATACCAAGATAAAATGAAGCCAGTGGCGTGAGATGATAAACACTAACGCCTTGACTTACACAATTTTAAAAACGTTTTTAATTTACCATTCCAAGTCGGTAAATTTATCCGTTTTTATTATTATTTGTATGAGGGCCACATTTATTTCTGTTTTAGGATAACTGGTTACCTAATTTATACAAAAACGGATTGATATTGAATAACCACTTTCTTAATACTTCAAATTTGTTGTTTAATTCGATCGTTATTTTAACCTTTAAAGTCTTAACGTACCATTTTTAAGCTAGCTATGTGCCGGTGCTTTAATTGTTATCTATCCTCCTAAACTGAATGCCCCGTATGAGCGTTGGTTTGAACAAATATTTGTCCCCGGAAGCGCGTAAGCCTCTTCGGCGGGAGATCTTCAAATTACCCTATTGTTGGCCTCTGGTAGCCAAATGCAACTTCAGGGGAAGCTCCTCCAAAGGATTATGTTGGGTTGAGCTGGTACGGTCGGTTAGCTTTGCTTTGAGAAGTTTAGCCTAGTTAACTATCCGTGGCATTTACTTATTGTTATTGACACAAGTACAATACTTCAGTTTAGTCCGTCAGCTTTCTGTTGTTAACTTTTTTTAATGCAAGTTATCTATTATGATTGCTAGGCAACAATCACTTTGACGACCGACTTGGTGTAATGGTTAAGAAGTTGGCTACTACACCAGAGGTGGCGGGTTCGATCCCCGCACAGTACAAACATTTGTGTGCATGAACATGTCTGTTTGTACTGGTCTGGGTGTCTCCTATGTATAATAAGTATGTATTTACAAAAGAAAATGTATTTAAGTATGTTTATCCGTTGTCTAGTATCCCATAACACAAGCTTTAATTAGCTTACTTTGGGGCTAGATGGCGCTGTGTGGAATAATGTCCAGGGATATTTATTTATTTATTTGTGGAAAGTAGCTTAAGGAATATGTGTCATCTATGTGTGTTCATTTTGGAGCCCATTTTATGCTTTTATCACTAAAATAATGTTGGCATGCACGTTAATGCCTCACAGCTGCTCAGAATAGAACAGAATAGAAGAATATAATAATTATTTATTTGTTTTAAAATAGGGTTTTCAAGATGTCACATAATTAATGAGATCTACATATTTTACCTTAATTTGGCATGCAAACATTTTTGAAGCTATATTTCAAATAGGTCATAGAATTAATTAAAAAATAACTTAAACAGAAAAAGGTAGTTACCATGCTCATAAAAATAAAATAATAAGATTATGTTAAAGTAAAAATACAACACTTAATTCCAATCGGTAGTCAAAATAAAACTATTATGTCAACAAGTTAATTGAATTCCATTATCAACATTAATATCAACACAATTTTAAAAATAAAATTAAAAACATTAACTGTCAAAATATTCTGATAAACTATAAAATCCTTTTTCAGTAAGCTATTGATGTAGTCTTGATTTAAATAATTTTAGCGGTAATTCTTTAATTACTAAGGGAATGTGATTATAAATCTTGCTTGACATAAAATAACAGTTCTTACTGAATAACGTACTAGTGTGAAATGGTATAACTAACTTCCTAGTGTATCTTGGTCGTAATCTGGGATTTAAAAAAATAGGCATAATTTAATAGGCAGCACTTCTTAGTGGTTACAATTCTGCAGCACCCATACAATTACGAGTCTTTAAACCAATCAAATCACAAAAGACCGCGTGGTTATCTAAAAGAATATCAAATGATTTTTTATGTAACTTCACCAAAAATAATTCTCTACATATTCATTAATAAATATTTTTAGCTTCTTGCCAATTGCAACTGCAAAAAAAACAAATTATCTTTTACACAACTTGAACAGACCGCTTATAGAAATGGAGGCGGATATGAATTTTTCAGGTGATTTTTCTGATTTGTATAGTCGAAAAGCACACAGAATGAGAGAAAGTTAGATTATAATATGTATTATTATTCTTATCTAGAAATATTACACATTTACTATTCTACTACGTATCAAATAAAACCAACAATGGACCGAAGTAGTTTTCTCAAGCTTCCATTGTTATTTATTTATCTACCATTCAGTATTAATACAAAAGTAGGTAATTCAAAGATCGGTCCTTTCCGAGAATTACGCACACTTCAGGATAGCAAATATTAACGCAACATTGTTCAAGCTCCATTGACGACAGTGTTTGTACTGTTGACAATACAGATATGGCGGGACCGTGTTTACAATTATAAACTGGGCCCATTTTGCTCCGGCTTTGTAGAGTTTGAAGGTTTTGTAGACTTTCATTTGAGATTTAATGGTGATTTGATGTTATCTAAATATCATCATCATAAACTTATAACACTACTAAGCCGGTATAAACCAATTATACCGGCTTACAGCGAGGTCACACAAAGTGGTGGCGGTGCGGTGCGGCGCCGGAACGGTGCGTTGTACGCACCGCCCGTGTATGGTACCTCGCTCTTAGCCATTAACGCTTGTCGCTTAGGTTCGCGTAATAGTGCACCTATCATAGGCACTTGTTCTGTCTCTGTTCCGTTTTATACTCCTGTGACCTAGGTCTACCCCGGGGACATCGACAGCGACGTCAGAGCCCGAATCACCGCGGCTTGGGCCAAATGGCGTGAGGTGACTGGTGTCATTTGTGACCCCAAAATGCCGATCAGGCTGAAGGGGCCGGTCTATAAAACCATCATTAGGCCTGTCCTTTTATATGGCAGAGAAACATGGCCGTTACTAGAGCGACACAAGCAGGAGCTGCGCGTCACGGAAATGAAGATGCTGCGGTGGATGTGTGAAGTCTCACGCAAAGATCGCGTGCGGAACACCCACATTCGCTGTAGCCTCCATGTTCGTAACAACGCAGATAAGCTGCAGGAGTGCCGCCTTCGTGGTACGAGTATGGTCATGTCTCACGGAGATCGGCAAACTACGTGGGCAACAAATGTCTGGCCATGCCGCCTCCGCCAGGTACCGGTAGAAGAGGTCGACCCAAGAAGCGGTTGCTCGACGTCGTCAAGGTTGACATGCGTGCCAACAGACTCACTACTGAGGATGCTCAGGACCGCGCAAAGTGGGCCAAGAAAATAAGAAAGGCGGACCCTGGAACCCCACACACCAGTGTGGGTTCACAACCGGGATAGACCGCACGGATGATGATGATGATGATGACCTAGGTCTCCCCCAATGTGCGACCTTTCCCCTGCTTGTCGCATATACCGTTAGCATCCTTACGCAGTTCATCGCGTCAACGGCATGTCTACTATGAGTTTCTGTCACGTAAACTACGATAGTTGAGTTCAAAAATTGGTATGCCATTTTTGGATCCATTTATAATCACTAGGGCGCTGTACCGAAACCCCATAGAAAAACGTCAACGCGATCAACGCGGACGTTAGCGGCTGTCATTGGTGTAAACACAAGGTTGGTGTCTTACTAGGATTATAAGGACACCGTCTTCTATTTAGAACATGGTTGCTTTATTAATTGTAGGTTCAGTATAATAGGTAAATAAAACGCAATTAATGCACTTACAAAAACATAAACGCCTAACCAACGACGACGACAGCGTGGATTCCGTGGATGTTTACATGCGTTATTACGCAGAACCAAATCGACTTTCTTCAAGGGTTGACTTGGGCTACATCTGGCAGCATTGAATCACTTTTCTTTGTTTCTATTCTTCCCTATCACCCAGAACCGTCATTCACTAGAGCGAGAAAAAGAGCTGGACTGCACTCCCTCTTCCTGAAGCTCGACCCTAATGCTCTATTTATGTCTGGAAAATCAAATACATACAATGGAAAATGTAGCAGCTATGCAAAATCCTGAACAGACTGTCGGGGTCGGTGGACCGGGAATAGAAAAGACTTGAAGTTAAACGTAACGCAAAAACATACCAACGTGAAGTAGACAGATGACCCGCAATATGATAATACTTTAGCTTATGACAACAAAAATATGAGTTCGTATTTTTAAAAAGGAAAGCACAACAATCGTACTGAACCGGAACTTCTTTAACTTCCACGTCGTTAGCAAACACAGGATGCTCTACAAGCATCTCAGATTGCTAACGCCCCGTCTTTTGAAGATGTCTTGCATTTCAACAAATAAGCAGAAACTCTTCATACAATTACTGCTGTTTTAATCGCATCCTTACCACTAGAAAGTTATGAATTCATTAAAATAAAATATGAACATTTTAAACATTGAAATCTTTTTACGACTGTGAATCACAGTACAAATTTGGCGAGAAAGCGATATACTTTTTCCTTCGCGAACTACTTAGGTTAACGAAGAAATATTTATTTTGTGCGGGAAAATGTGATTAACCTACATATTTTGCCAGGTCAGACACGTCTATAAACTTATCGGGAATAGATTTTCCAAACTTCAGAAAAACCATTAATAAATAAATAAATAAATATGCGCCAGACAACACACCACTTGCCATGGTCTCGAAGTAAGGATAAATATCCTTGTGTTACGAGGTACCAGACAGGGAAATAAGCCAGGGGCGTCTCCCAGCACACCCAGACCCGAGCCAATTTAGAAAAAGTCATTTTTCTGAATTGACCCGACCGGGAATCGAACCCGGGACACCACGGAAGCCAAGGCGAGAAACCGTGCTACAGCACACTGCGCCAATCGTGTCGTATTAATAAGTTGGTTTTTATAATTTCACTTCTTTCTCTCGACTCTTTTTCAACTGAATGAGATAATACCATTTACGAGTATCTAACGTGACAGGACTTTTATCTTATTGCGCGGAACATCTTCGTTTCAACGCAAATGAAAAGAAAATAGTAAAATCTTTTAAATAAACTCGGTCTAGGATTGGTTGAAAATCTGCCCCCGGCAGACAGCACCCAAGCCCAGATCATACCCGAGGATTAAAGTCACAGAAAAAGGTGAGCCATTAAAGTATAACATAAATTTATTTATTTATTGAAAAACAAAATCCACAGCTTTTAAATTTCTACTAGTAACAGTACTTCAATTTTAAACTTACAGCCAAAGACGGATTTACATTTTATATTTAAGAAATACAACTTACAACAGTCACGGCATTCCACACAGATAATTAAAAAAAAAACACATTAAAAAAGTGTGTGTGTGTGGTGAGTGTGTTTGTGTATGCATGAATGAGTGATTGAGCATTTCGGAGTGAGGGCATATTATAGTTAAATAAATATCATACATGGTCCAGGATCTCCAATACCTTCATCTTAAAAACCCCTTTACTGCTATTAAAAATGTCAACTGTGTTGAACTCATTATTATAATCAGAATGTTTATGGTTAACAATCGAATTTTGAGCATAATTAGTGTGAGACTGTGATACGGCAAATAATTTAGTGTGTCTTGATTTCGGACACCAAAATGAATTTACTAAAAGAACCAGTATTGACTTTGAATACATTTAATTGCACATTGATTTGCAGACTTTTTAAGAGCGTTTAACGAATAATTACATGACACATCAAATGTTAGATCTGAGAGAAACTTCAAATAGTGAAACAGACGTCCATGGCTATGAGGAAACATGCAACGGATTGAGTGCACTCACTACTTCTTTTTTTCTCTCTCTCTCTCTCTATCTCCCCCTCTCTCTCTCTCTCTCTCTTCTGTGACATAAGCGGTCTTGTGAAGCACGATTAAATAGGGTGCGATAGTGTGTGCTGAGAAAAGTATTTGTCCCCCAGAGTACTGATCATGATGATGAGGTTAAATACAATTTCTGCTAAACAATGTGTGCCACGTTAGCCGCACATGCTAACATTACACAACATTATTTGCACAACAAATAACAACAACTGTTTGCACAAATAACAACAACTGTTTGCACAAATAACAACAACTGTTTGCACAAATAACATAAAACTAGATGCCAGTGCAAGTCAATTCTATGAGCTAAATAAAGACAAATCACATTAAATCCCTAATTAACCATTTTGTAAACGTGGCGTACTATGGGCTCGTAATTCTTAATATTTAATTATCAAATGCCTTGAGCGTGCACACCTAACCGAAGTCACACGAACCGTTTTAATTGCTCCAACGAAAAGTCCTAACTTAAATATTCGAAATCGGAATCATTTATTTGCCTAATCAAAACCGAATCCTATTAGTTACGGGAAGGAGGGCCAAGTTGGTAACGCCCAAGAAATTATTGCCAAAGTTCCACTCGATATAACGTTATTTAATTTCGTGTATAACTAAGTTTTATAAATTGGGAAAGTTCGAGTCAGGGCAAGGTCGTGTCTGCTATCGGGTCATTTGCGAGATATTTACGAGAAACGCTCTTTTTAAATAGGTACGAAAAGACAAGTATACTTACATTTTATTTTGTAGACCGATGTCATATTTTTTTTATCCCTGGCTGATTTGACCTCCATCTCACCTGGACCTAATTGACAACCTCTTCTTTTGTTTACTTATTTTATCATTTGAAATATAAGACCCTTTGCTTTCAGATATAAAAAAAATATAAAAAGCCGCTAGACGAGCAATGTAGTAAAATTTTAAGAATTTGACGATTTGGGCGATAAAGAAGTTGTGAATTAGGAGGCTGATCTCAGGTTAGGATTAAGTCTCATCATCATCATCATCCGTGTGGTCTATCCCGGTTGTGAACCCACACTGGTGTGTGAGATCCCAGGGTCCGCCTTTCTTATTTTCTTGGCCCACTTCGCACGTTCTTGTGCATCCTCAGTGGTGAGTCTGTTGGCACGCATGTCACCCTTAACGACGTCGAGCCACCGCTTCTTGGGTCGACCTCGTTTATCGGTACCTGGCGGGGGCGGCATGGCCAGACATTTGTTGCCCACGTAGTTTGCCGATCTCCGTGAGACATGACCATACCAACGAAGGCGGCACTCCTGAAGCTTGTCTGCGATGTCACGAACACGAACGCTACCGCTGATGTGTGTGTTACGCACGCGATCTTTGCGTGAGACTCCACACATCCACCGCAGCATCTTCATGTCCGTGGAGCGGCTCCTGCTTGTGTCGCTCTAGTAACGGCCATGTTTCACTGCCATATAATAAAGGCCAGGCCTAATGATGGTTTTATAGACCTGCCACTTCAGCTTGATCGGCATTTTGGGGTCACAAATAACACCAGTGACCTCACGCCATTTGATCCAAGCCGCGGAAATTCAGGCTCTGACGTCGCGGTCGATGTACATGGCCCGGATAATGTCAATAAAGACTTCGGGAACGGCCCTGGACCGCAGCGCCCAGCCGACCATCCCACGAGGGACACAGTCGAAGGCCTTCTAAATGTCTAAGAAAAGAAGATGCAGAGGTGTATTCTTCTGTCTATATCCCTCCATGAGCAAGCAACCTCTCAAGGCAAATACGGGGTCCATGGTCCCGCAACCCGGTCGAAACCAATGTACTAAAATTTAAAGAATTTGACGATTTGGACGATAAAGAAGTTGTGAATTAGGAGGCTGATCTCAGGTTAAGATTTAGTCTCAAGTGTCTCATTTTTCCTAAAACCCAAATTCTTACAGTATTAAATGGTGACCTCGTAGACCTGCGTAATAAGCATTACGTATCCAATCAATCAAATGCGCTTGCACTTAAATATCTGCTTATTTCTGCACGAAAACTGGCCCGCTCGTCCATTACGATTCTCAGTTTATACGGCAACAAAATTGAGTTTGCCGGTTGTATTCGGTTTAATATTTACAATTCCCGCCCAGCGTTTGGTGACGGCAAAAATGATGGGCGCGCATATTGTGCAGTTGTTGGTGGAATTAGCAACGTGTCGAATGGCCATTGGCCTAATTTATTTCGTATGCGAAACATGTTTCCGATACAGCACCTCAAAAACTTTTAGGCTAAACTGACGGCTTATTTATGACAAATAGCTTAATCGAGGCGGGTAAGCTATGGATGGGGTTAAATAGAGCTTGAAATTGAGGCCACCAAAACCAGAGTGGCCCAAGTGGACTTTTTTTGGATTTTGGGCCACTCTGGTATTGAAATTAACTTGTTTTCAACATAAATATATTATTCATTTCAAAATACAAAAGAAATGCACTTGGGCCACTCTGGTTCTGGTGGCCTCAATGGTATGTGCAACGATGACAATTTCAGTACAAAATAAAGTTGAATTTTTGTTTTGATTTCCATACTTTTTATTTAATGCTTAGAATGCAAAGGTTATTAAAAAACATGATTATTTTAAATTGCTTGAAGCCAACGAGATACTAAGTGTGTCTCTGGTATTATGTTATATACATTGCTGCTTGTAAACCTTATGTTAAGCTGTGCATGTAGTACGAGTACAAGTAAAGCAGTATATTTTTGTTGTGTTTTAATAGGACACAGAAAGGTAAAGGAGAAAGTAGGTATGTAGGTGGAGTGTAGAGTTGGCCCGCTGAAAAGCGACAGTCCATGGCACCAGGAAGCCATTCACACAAATTAGACATGCGCGGCGCTCTGCCAGATAGCCCGCTTAGAACAACACGCCATTTTTAACACACGCACACAGAGACATGAGTTTACAGGCGAAGTCACTTAGTTTTTAGTCACACGGTCAGTCGCACTGTCAAAAACATTGAGATATTATTTGTACGTCAGATTTATAGTTTTATGTCCAAAAATGACTTCGCGAAAATATGTGTTGCAGTTCAATTGGCTGTTTGAACACCACACAAAACTGTAATAACACGTTTTTTTCGTTATTTGAGATGAAGAAAGGTGAGTGAAACTCAATTAACTTTAACAAGTAAGTAGGTAGTATAGGTAGATAGGTAGGTAAAACATTTCCGTAACTTATCTCATCATGCATTGGTAAAACACCAGTATTTAAGGTATATTATTTTGTCGGGGCACGCGCGGCTGCCGCCGCCGAAGCGTTATGCTGTTACTTGCCTACTAGGTAGGTATAAGGACTGATGATCAAGCCCAATAAGCTAGCAAGTTGCACCGGGAGCCAGGTTTATTTAGCTACAAAAGGCATCCGCCTTCTGTAGCTAAATGACTTCTTATAATCTGGCGCTAAGGTTCATGAATTTAAAGACGTCACTAGATTATCCTTTACCCGTTAGGAATGTTCAGCCAGAACATAATTCTTTTCCCGTTCTGTCAGATCGGGCTTATCGAGCGAAAATAGTAGCAATCCTAGGCGATCAGGCAAGTTTAGGAAAAAATACGAGAGCGGTCCTTCTGTAAACTCTTTATTTTGTACCATTTACTTAGATATCGTATATGCAGACTGTGGAGTCAAGCCGCATACTCGTACATTCAACCGACCATTAGCAAGCCATCTATTTATTCGACGATACAATCTGCATAATACGCTGGACTATACGGTTTCTCTATTACGTAATGTCCCGGGTTTGATTACCGGTCGAGTCAATTCAGAAAACGATCTTCTCTAAATTGGTTTGTGTCTTGGAATACTGAGGCCCGTATTCTGAAACCAAATTTGTACTTGAGTATAGATCTAAGTGACGTTTTTGTATGAACTGACGTTTTTAAATTTGTACTCAAGTACAGATCGACGCAATACGGGCCTGAGAGACGCCCCTGGCTTGATTTCTTGTCTAACTCGTAACACAGATATTTAACATGAAAAGTAGGGTAGGGTGTCTGGCGCACATTCAATTTTATTTATTTATTTATTTGGTCTATCTATATATATATCTCATATATATATCTGGGACAATTCACACGATGATCTTGTCATCTGACCCCAAACTAAGCAGAGCTTGTATTATGGGCGTCAGAGACTGATAAACATACTTAAATATTTCTAAATACATACTTAAATAGATAATAACACCCAGACACACAACAAACATAAATGTTCGTCACATAAATGTTTGTCATGGGTGGGGATCGAACCCACGACCTCCGGCGTCAAAGGCAGGATCGTTGCCATTGCGCCAACAGGCCAGTCAAATCTATATCATAGTTTCCCTTGATCTTTTTTCTGCAAAGAACGTCTTTTGGCTACTGTTGGTAAAAGCTTTTTAGTTTCCTGGCATTATTAACTTGCACGTAAACCAGAACGTATTTAAATTAAATGGAAATATTTAAACCAAACTAAAATAAATTTCCAGAATATTCCAAGAGTAATAAAGTACTCTAAGAGTAATAAGTCTAAAATAGAATAAAATCTCATTCAAAGAGTTCATATTGAAAATCCGCAGAACATTTTCGAATGGAAACGTGGAAAGGCTCCATCGCTGAGAAGACTTCAAAGTAGCGATTCTCAGTAAAAGAATTATCTAATTTCCTCCCGGTTCTGCATTAAGCAGGCTGAAGCATTGTCTGGGTTTGAATATCAATTTCCTATTCAATTTTGTTTTGAGATTTATGGTTCAGTCCTAGAGATTTCTTTTGGGAATAAGACTGCCTAAAATCGTTCGCGTGATGTATTGGGATTTGACATTGTCATGTCATGTCATGTCAAATCTCAAAACAGTTTTTTACGCGAACGATTACGTAAATTTAAAGTGGCAATTCGTAGTAGACGTACAAGCCAGTATATTGTATGTTTTCCGCACTTGCATCGAATTTACAAAGTTAGATATCAACTTTGTTAATTTGGACGAAAGCAGGTCAGCCTATTGAAAACATATTGAAAACTATTGCAAA
The DNA here is from genome assembly GCA_947369235.1 of Udea olivalis. NCBI lineage: Eukaryota > Metazoa > Arthropoda > Insecta > Lepidoptera > Crambidae > Udea > Udea olivalis. The sequence goes on from OX376342.1 coordinate 23,971,480, forward strand.
ATGGGTTTATGTTGGCACATAAGGTGTCGTACGTAAAGTTGATGTGCTGTCGTGTGTGCAAGCAGTATTTTAAAGGTTTTTGGGGTCTTTGTAGCTCAACTGGTTAAAGCAGATCCACAGGAGTTCCACTTCCAACCCTAAGGATAATCCATAAGGATACTCGTATTAATACTCGTAGGTATTCTTTTTAAACGATTTCAACTCTGTGGTTCACATTGGAATTAAATATACAAAATGTCCATCCAGCGTATGGATCAGTAATTGTACGTTAATAACTGACCTGAGGAACCTGATTATACACTATCGCTTGCATTATTTTTAACAATATTTTTTGGGACATAATTCACTGCAAGGTAATCATTCGTCACAGCTTTAACAGGTAATCATTCGTCATAGCTGATGACCACTGCTGATGGCCTGTGCTGTACATTTCAAGACAAATTTACAGGAATTTGGTAACCTTTATCATTCATTCTACTCAATTCCAATATGAACCCATCTTTAAATTATCTCTATCTTAGAACTTTATTTTTCTAACAATAATCAGTTCATTCTCTGCCGAGCAGAGAAAGTAGCCGCGCGTAGTCCTTAAATATGTATGTTACCTTCCAAGTAACGCCTCTGTGGCCAAGTGGTTTCAGAGCTCAGCCCGAAACCCGGAGGTCCCGGCTTTCCCAGGTCGGGCAAAGTGTGTTTTTGGTCTTTTCGGCACATAGCACGGGTTTGTGATCACCAACCTGCATTTGGTACGCGTAGTGATTAAGCCAAAACCCATTAATTGTAGCGATGACTCGATTTCAATGATGGCGGCCTTTGCCCAGCATCGGGACAGCATAAATGGGTCCTATGTATAAGGGCCAAACTAACAATTTGGGCATTTTGAGGTTTTTGTGGTAAATGCATCTTATTAGTACAATTAATATGGTGAACTAAAAAAAAACCGTAATTTCTGCACGAAAACACATTTTTTATTGGAGTAAAACGGCCAATGTAACATAAATTTTAACGTACAAGGTCCAGAAGGCAGTTTGAGACTTATACACGGGGATTTCCCGCGCGTCAATCACGAAGATCATATACATACATTTATCATTTGCCTGTAAACCAAAATAATCAAACTACAAAACTAGTTGTTTGTAAGAGCATGTTTTTAAACACCATCAGCTGTGGCCCAAAAATGATAAGAACTGCAATAAAAAAATCTGCCGATACAAGTAGTTTTGCTTTCTTTGATAACAGAGGCCGACATAACCACCACTAAACATCGATTAATGAAGAAATGATCAAAAGTGTATTAGATCACGTCAACTCGTTTGAACCGGTAGATTCACATTACTGTCGTAAAGATAGTAATAAGGTGTACTTGGACGGCTCTCTAAATTTTTCCCGGATGTATAATTTATACAAAGAATGGTATGATCCAACAAAATATGACACTAAATGCGAGTCGTTAAGGCAGTACAGAGATATAGTAAATAAACATATGAATTTAGCATTTCATCATCCTAAAAAAGACCAGTGCGCTGTTTGTCATTCCTTTAAAAACGGCCCTGTAACTGAAGAAAGAAAAATAGCTTTTGAAAACCATATGAAGAACAAAAACTTGACTAGATCTTTGAAAGAAAAGGACAAACGTGATTCACAAAATGACGCAAAAATCTTTTGTGCTACATTGGATTTGCAAAAAGTGTTGTTGTCCCCCAGTGGTGCGGTGAGCCTTTTTTATTACTGTAAAAGATTAAAAGTACATAATTTATCGGTTTTTGATATGGGGAATTTGGCTGGTACCTGTTATTTATGGAATGAACAAATTGCTATGAAGCGTTCGAACGAAGTAGCTAGCTGTGTTTATGACACAATGAAATTAAAAAAGAGCGAAGGGTGTGATGACTTTAGATTTTGGTCCGATAACTGCACTGGCCAAAACAGAAATAGAATAATGTTTTTTATGTACCTTTTTGCGGCCAAAGAGCTAAATATAAATATAAAACATACTTTTCTTGAGAAAGGTCATACACAAAATGAGGGGGATTCCATACACGCTACCATCAAAAAAGCTGCAAAATATAAAAGTATTTACACTCCATCTGAATGGAGCTCATTGATTAGATGGGCGAAAACAAAAGGAACGCCTTATATTGTCATAGATGTCACTCAGAACATGATATTTGACTTTAAGAAGATGATGACAAATGCCTGCTTTAACTGGACTAAAAACTCAGCTGGGGAAAAAATAATGTGGTCCAAAATAAAACAAATTCGTGTGAGCGGTCACGAATCATACGTTTTTTATTATAAATGTGATTTGTCTGAAGATGCAGTTGAATATCACATTAAAATCTTAAATCCACCGGTAAGAACTAGAAGGCAAATGTCGGATAGATCATCTGAAATTCCTTTACAAGTGTGTTATGATCAATTGTTACCAATACAACCTTCTAAAAAGAAGGACTTACTTGATTTATGCCGAAAAAATATCATCCCACCATTATACCATGGTTACTATGAAAGTTTAGTGGCATCTAATGATGTCATATCAATGAATGAAAGTGATAATGAAAATTTATATTTTTTCTATCTGATTCCTGAACTCTAATCTTATTGTTAATGATGGCAAACAATAGATGCCTACAGGCCGTTTTTATTCTTTTTTTTCATATCATCTTTTTGTTGTATAACATAAGTAATTGAAGATCTATGAAATGGAAGATCTATGAATGTTCGAAAGCTATTGAAAGGTAAGGCTTATTATTTTCAGTTTAAAATATTATTTTATAAAGTACAACAGGGTTTTGAGTACAAATTTTAAATGCATAATTTTTGAAGACTGAATACCTATGTTACAATAAATAAATGATTGCTGATTAAATTATTTGTTTCTTTTTTTTACTATTCTAACTGACAACTCGGTTACAATTCCATCAAATCTGTTTACGTATAAGTACCAATGTGACATAATTTTCGCAACATGTAAATAATTTGCTTATATATCACTGAATTATGAAAGTTTCTTTAATTAACCATCAATTTTATAAGTAATAATATCAAAACGTTTGTAATTCTTAGAATAAACGTTATACGAGTATAACGACCAATGTGACACATTGGCCTTTTTAAGAACTTTTTTTTTTAAATAATAACGAAAAAAACTAGCGTATAAGGGCCAATGCGCAGTTTAAAAAAAACTAAAATATATACAAATCAAGTAATGTAATGTAAATGACCAATGTAATTGTCTTAGCAACCATGCAAAGTTTCGTAAACTTTGGTGTTACCATCTTAAAATTATTCCAATTTTAAACTTTGGGAGTCGCTCCTGTCAAATTGCGATTTTGCACATTGGCCCTTATACATAGGACCCATCGAATATAGGCTAATGACTTACTAACCCTTCAAACCTTACCTTTATAATGACTAACATCCAGATACAGTAGGACTGTTTATTTGCTCTGCACTTTTCTATGGATGAGTTAGTACGAGGTAAAAGCACAGTGCAAATGGAAAAACTCCAGATCTGTTCGCATTCAGAAGACACCATACAGGTTTTGGTTAGAACGTGAAGCTGCCAAGCAAATCTTTTGACTAGTGCCGAACCACCACAGATAAAACATGAACTCCGGTTAGGTACTAGATCTTGTAAACAGTGAAGGTAATACTTTAAAAACTGCTGCATCCCCCGGAGTCTTATTTGTAACAATTACTTTTAACTTGTGTTCTTAAGACAAACTACTTAATTACAGCGAGTAGACTCACAATTAAGGCGCAGGAAAATTAAGTGAGGTAGGAGTATTTCTTTGTAGTAGCTGAGTTTATTACGACGTTCATGGAGATTAAGTTTAGTTTTATGTAATTAAAATCAAAATCATGTTCGCAATCTGGGAGAGAAGATTGGCTGCAGTTAAAGTAAGGAATATAAAGAGAACATTTACTCATGTATGTTTTTACAAGATTACCAAAATCAAGAAGAGACTTTGGCTAAAGATAAACTTCTATTTTCTGTAAGATTGATTGACGCAATAATTAGTTACTGCAGGAATTCCAGAACCGAAAGTCCGTTAAAAAAGGTACCTATGAGCCCAGCAGTAGAATACGCAAGGTTGATTTTCCTCAACCTGCTAGATCAGTTGATTATCAGTGGAGCCAAAGGAGCCCCAAAGTTTTATAGAACTTGTATTTTCAAAAAAAAAAAAAACAGTTCTACGCCTGAAACCCAAAGCGGCGAAACATCTCAAACGTTCAATATTAACAGTTCCTTAACACAACTCAATAAAAAATGAGAACAATTGTCAAAGTCGGAATCTACAGCGCTCCTCACAAGAACTTGCAACGAATTACGAAAAACCGTAAATAATACACCGGGCTACATTGCCGACCTTCTGACTAGAGAACATTTCCCCTACAAACTTGGAATTACTCCTCAGCTATACGAGAAAACATAAAACTCCACTTTATGTGTAACAGAATAAGAACTTCGAGGGAATGATCAAACTGTGCATGTAGTTGCATATGACGAACTAGATTTTGCTTTTAATGTTGGCAAAGCTGAAAGAAGTTGAGCTTTATTCCTAACGCAGCAAGGTGTCATGCGTTTTGATGGGAGGGGAGGGGTTTGTAGACATGAAGGCACGCTAGAATGTTTCCTTTTTCCTATACCAGCAGGTAGCTGTGATTCTCACAAGCATGTGAGGCCAAGGCACCACAATGAGAAAAGTTTGAATGTTTCATTAAGAGCTCTTAGCAAAATCCACTGCTTTAACCACACTCCTAGTTTTATGCACTTTTTTTCTTTTACGTGCAGGATTTGTAATTGTGGAACAGCTTCAGAGTTGTTGTTTGAACTTTTCTTTTCTTTTATGCGATTCTTACATCGCCATAACCGAGTGTAAGTATGTTTCAAATTTGTGATTTGCTTGTAAACGAGTCATCACAAGAATGACATTTTACAAGACACGTTTTCGTTACTATGGTTTTACATGTTTCTAGTTTTACAACTATAAAATACGAGTATATCGTACTAACATATATAACACATTTTTTATAAATAAAAAATAGGGGGTAAATTTTCATCTGACACGCAGAAGTTCATTAAACTGTTCTAGTATCCGCACAACGGCTAGGGTGTGGAACGCTCTCGCTGCGTCTGTGTTTCCAGGTCCTTACAACCTTGGTAACTTCAAGCCCAGAAGAATAAGCATTCTTTGGGTAAGCGTGTACTACCATCGGCCTTGTCATCGCTTATCACCAGGCGACACTGAGGCCAAACACAAACCCATTTTAAATAAAAAAGAGGATATTTTCTTTAAATCATTTAAATGTTTTTTTACTTAGGAGTACTCAACCCAACAACATCTACTTGTGATGGACCTGCGAGTGAAGCCTCGAGGCAAATGCCGGAAGTGCGGCCCGCCCCGAACCAGGTCCCATGACTTTGCTGCCGCTGTCGGTGACCTGTTCATCGCAGCGGATAGTGGGTCCGGGCAACAGCTCTGGGATAGGTGTCAGGCAGCTAACACCGGGGCGGCGAGGTTGGCGTTGGGTGTGTCTCGGGGTGGACGTAGGCTTGACAAGAAGGCCTGGTGGTGTAACGAAGCAGTCCAGAAGGAGATCAGGCCAAAGAAAGCTCTTCGCCACATGAAGAACCGGAAAGCTGTCGGACCCGATGGAGTCCCTAACGAAGCGTGGAAATCGATGGGCTCTCGTGGTGTGGGCATACTTACCCACCTTTTCAACCGCATTCTCCTCACCGGGACGATACCTGACCAATGGAGACTGAGCATTATCACGCCAGTCTTCAAGGGCAAAGGCTTGGTTCAGGAGTGCAGCAATTATCGCGGCATAAAGGCATGTCCCACACGATGAAGCTCCTCAAGCGCATTGTAGACTCTCGGATCTGACAGGGGTGTACAATTTCGGAGTGTCAGTATGGGTTTTGACCGGGTTGCGGGACCATGGACCCCGTATTTGCCTTGAGAACGCTCAAGGAGGGATCCAGACTGAAGAAGACACCTCTGCATCTACTTTTTTTAGACATGCAGAAGGCCTTCGACTGTGTGCCTCGTTAGATGATCGGCTGGGCGCTGCGGTTCAGGGCCGTTCCCGAAGTCTTTATTGACATTATCCGGGACATGTACCACGATTTCAGTTCCATAGTTAGAACTGCGGTTGGTGACACGCTTCCCTTCCCTATCACCGTTGGAGTACACCAAGGCTCCGTGCTTAGCCCGTTTCTGTTCAGCGTAATATTAGACGTTCTGTCAAACAGCATCCGAGACCACCACGAGCAACCACCCTTGTTGCTCATGTATGCTGATAATATTGCGCTAGCAGAGTCGGACAGGGGACGGCTGGTACAACGGGTGAATAAGTGGAAAAATTCACTTGAAAATGGCGGTCTGAAGCTTAATGTGGCGAAGTACTAGAGCGACACAAGCAGGAGCTGCGCGTCACGAAAATGAAGATGCTGCGGTGGATGTGTGGAGTCTCACGAAAAGATCGCGTGCGTAACACCAACATCCGCGGCGGCCTTCGTGTTCGAGACATCGCAGATAAGCTGCAGGAGTGCTGCCTTCGTGGGTATGGTCATGTCTCACGGAGATCGGCAAACTACGTGGGCAACAGATGTCTGGCCATGCCGCCTCCGCCAGGTACCGGTAGAAGAGGGCGACCCAAGAAGCGGTGGCTCGACGTCGTTAAGGGTGACATGCGTGCCAACAGAGTGCCAAGAAAATAAGAAAGGCGGACCCTGGGACCTCACACACCAGTGTGGGTTCACAACCGGGATAGACCGCACGGATGATGATGATGGTGACTCAACCCATAAAACACGGTGCACGATGTAAAAACAGTTCATGAAGTTTCACGTAGGTAGGCGATTAGTGCGATTAAAAATAAATAGGTTCTTACACATGGACCGATTCTGATGAATATAAAATATAACAACGAATTTTGCGACAGGTTCAACTTTCGATTCGTTGGTATTGCTAGAATGATAGATCCCTTTTTATTTTATTTAATACTGTGTACTTACTGGTGCGTTATTTAGCCAGACCCTTTATGGAGACCAGACCATTGTATTTCTTTTTGCTGACTATGCAAAAATGCAATAAAAACGAAGATCTTTTTTCGCGCGTATACAGTCGCTTTGACATGACGCGCGTACGCGGGCTTATACGGCATGTTCACTCAAACCAGTAGTGGTGAGTCAGTATCTATATTAATTTTACTACCCAATAAGCTCGTCAACCTTGTTATACCTAACTTTTCTACGATCAATTTGCTTTAGATTAAATTAGATAGATTAGATATTTTATTTCTCATTTAAAAATAACATTACAAAATTAATTTAAGTCAAATTGAAGGTATACATATTGAGATTGTCAGTACAAAACATAAATAGAAAATAAATTTACATCAAACAATAAAATTAGAAAAAATAATAAATTAAAAAAGAAGCATCATTTCATCAACATACTTAGTGACATACCTAGTTATAAAACTATTTACAGCCATGCGCTTTTAACAGTTTCATTTCATTCCCCCTCCCGTCATACATTTACTAGTGTCCCGAAAGGAAAGTGAGGTTTTCCCAAGATTGTTTTGGCCAATAAACTTAGAAGTATTTTAACAAAAGTGGTTTTTTTTTAAAGACTCCACGCGGCTGTCGCCTTACAGCTCCTACAAGTAAAGCGTGTGGCAATCGGCACGCCCTTACGCGCCTCCATGCGCTTCCATGAACGAGCTTATACTCGCGTATAAATGCCTGTCCAAAACCGGTTTTCATAGGCTGCGATAACTGCCTACCATTCTACCAAAGCCCAATGTGGACTTGATTAAGGCTTCCTCATTAAGAGACGCTAACTACGGTAATCTTGACTTCTGAATATAGTATGCTCCAGCTTTCACTGGCTAGGGGTAGGGGTATGTTGTTGCGGCATGTATGGGAGATTAGTTTCGTTAATATGTGAAAAAAAAATAGCCCACAATGCTAAAAGGCAAATCTTCTTGAGACCCTTTTGCGATCTTGCCCAGCGTAACAAAAAGGTCAAAGTCAAAATATCTGAATTTCAATAGACCTGGCAGCAGCACTTTCAAATCGTGAAGACACAGACTAAAAAAACAAATGCACAAAAAATAATTGAATGAAAATCAAAAAGTTCAACTACAAATAATATAATATAACGACAATTTTCTACTAATTAGGCAGCGCAAACTATTGTTCACTTTTTGCCTTGATTATCTGTTCTTCTAGTCATTGTTCTCGAAACATAGCGAGCAACCGCTTTATGTTCTATCCCAGAATCAATTGCATTCGGACCAACAAGCAATTATCGAAAGGAGCGCTGGCCAATTACTTAGTTGCTCTTAAACATTCCCACAACAGCGCCATTCTTAGAAGAGAAATTAATAAAATAATTTACAAGCAGCAGCAACAAAGATGGCCATTGTTGCGTTGTTGCCCGAATCTGCAGAATGAACTGCAATATGATGCTCGTTCCACCAACTTGCTTCTCGAATGTAGTTTTGCTAAGTGAACAAAGAGACCGCAGAAACAGCCCTTATTTTGAAATTTGGATATGTTATGTAAATGTTCATACAAAGTCTTTGTGTTTGCTAATCACAATAGCAAGTGCTGTCATTAAGTCAACACCTAGGATTTTAATGATGACTTAATTTAGGTTATGTCTATCACTCCGCATATTAGTGAAACAGTACAGTGGATTATTACTTTTTTCGATATGTCACCAGACAAAATATTAATTTATAAATTCAAAATTCAAAAAATCTAACTTTATATAAATGGTTAAGTTAACCTATCTGTTTGATACGTGTTTTCACGCCTAAACCAATATTCATGAATTTTAGTACGGAGTAGACTAGACGTTAGTAAAGGACAAAGGCTACTTAAGGCCTTTGGTTGCTTAAGTAAAACTCTTAAAAAACAGAAAAAAACAAGTCCACGCATACAAACCCACAGAAAAAGCTCGTACAGAATAATAAGAAAAACCAAATATTAAATGGTTATCATACACGTACAGGGAATCTTTACCACTCTCAGTAATATCGGTCAAAGTGTAGAGTAGAGGTCCTTGTTTCAATCTTTCGTTTGGCTTCTACATTTTTATCGCTCACTGTTCTTTCGTTCTTTTACATTTTAAGGTCGTACCATTTAGTTGCAGCTACATTCAAGCAACTAAGTTTTAATATTTTGCAAGGAAATTGTTTTTTAATTGTTTGATCAAACACTTTGTAAACGGCAATATGTTTTAAAAGATTGCTAGATTGCAATATGTCGGGTGCTAAGAATATCCATATTAATTCCATGATGCAACCTGTTTCCCTAAAAAACACACTACAGAGCATCTTCATAGTCAAAAAAATATCATTTACATGGGCATGTTAAAGAATTTTATTATGACAAAAGTATAGAGAACACAGCACAACACCTTTGTTAGACAGAGAAAGATATATCTTATCCCAGCTAAGGAGTATCGTTCAATTCCTGATAAGCTTTTAATCTTCCTGGCGAACAAAATCTGAGTTTATACAAAGGAACGTAGGAAAAATGTTTAAATATTATTACAATACAAAATATTTTTTAAGGTACTTTTGGACGACCCATTGAGCTTAAGTCACTAAAAAAATTTTTATATAAAAACTGAGTGTTTCTTTACATAGCACAAGGGAAAACCTAAAACGAATGTTTACAACGATGCTGACAACCCAACGGCGTTTGCTTTAGTAAGTAACCTCAGAAAAACAACACGTAGAAGAATAGTTCCATACAAAAATGCATCCCAATTGTGTTGCAAAAATCATCTAACAAACCTATTATATTTGTACATGATTAAAGCGTTCGTACCACAGGAACTTAAAATTGAGTCATGACCGTACGCAAAAAATAAAGAGTTTACAGAAAGACCGCTTGCGCCTTTTTCCTAAACTTACATACCGCCCAGAGTTACTACTGTCGCGATTCGCTTATTAAACTGGGGTAGTTTTAGATTTATTTGGGCTTCATGATTATTAAAAGGTAGTTTCATTAAGTACTGGCCACTAGTGATGTACGAGGCTCGAGGCTTCAGAGTCCTTATGTCTAGAGCTCGGTGTCGTGCACCCTGGTGTCACGCTTGCCCCTCTTTGGAGTATTAAAATGTATGGACGGAGGTGTCGGAGATTGTTTCGACGTCGGCTCGTCGCAGTGATGACATTATGCAGGATTGGAATGTAACATCGTCTACGAGTAACAGTGAATAAAAGTGTAAGCTATATCTGTGCATCGGAGTTGTAAGTACAATACTATTTGTTAGTTCGTGATGAAATGTATGGGTCGCTGAGTTCCTTGCCGGTTCTTCTCAGCAGAATCTAGGTTCCGAACCGGTGGCAGATTCACGTCAGTCTAAATATAAATACTTTAAAATATTTGAATAACTATATATTGTTTGAATTCCACTACCCTTTCTGAGGTCGTTTAATACACTACTATATGCGCTCTGAATTATAAAAATAAAGTAGGTAGGTTACCTACTTAAAAAGGTCAAAAACAAAATTCATCATGTGAAAATTTGCAGCAAGTTCGACAAAAACACTCGCGACAGTGCGACTGACCGACACACTAAAGATCACTGGTTTCGCCTGTAAACGCACTGTTTCTGTGTGCGTGATCAAAATGGCGAGTTTGTTTTAAGCGGACTACCTGTTAGAGGCACCGCGCCGCATGTGTGATTTGTGCTGTACATCTATATTAGCCGTCACTTCTAAATATTTGTGGCATCGCCAAAGGTGAACGGACTCGATTTATATGTCATTTCATACTATGAGTACAACTTTAATGGAGCAAACGAAATAACCGCTTAAATTCACACACCACGATTACACACTCCAGTGACATTCTATCTGGTAGTACCATTAAATGGATATTAAATTCCAAAGACATTGAAATCCCAACATATCTATGCAACGCACACACTGTCGGCCATTTGTAAGTGAAACGATCCCAAACGGACGATATCTTAGACTCCCCTGAGAAGAGATGTTTATCAGTTGACCTACTTTTGCTGTCCACTTCTTTGTAGAAACTATGCTTTCATTTAAGTTTATGTTCGTATTCAAAAATACTCTCATAAAAATAATTACCAAAGAGAATAGAGTAGGGCTACAGTTATAATAGCTTAAGGCCTCAGTGGAATAGTGATGCACGTATACGGGCAGGGTTGGACCCAGTCAGGCCGACATGTTTTTTAATTGCTGAAAGTAAAATGTTCCTGGAAGACTTTGAGCAGTTGTATTAATCTGTAATTTTTCTAACAATTTTACAACCAACTTTTCCTGTATCTCTTTAACTTTTTATCATTCCTATAGAGTGAGGCAAACTCATGGTACAGGGCTCTACTTAGCTATAGGGGATAGCTAAGTAGAGCCCTGTACCATGAGTTTGCCTCACCAATATTATTCACTATGACGAGACGCTAGACTAAAATCTTATACAAAAAGGTCCACATTGATGCTAGCGACCGTCATCGGTAGAGACTCTTGGTAGGCATTTTTTTAACACTACAGAACTAATGGTCTACGAGTATAATCACATGCGCAATCAACGATTCCACCCACTCCTTAACTGTAGGGTAGCTGGTGCGCCGGAATATCTACCACGGAACGGTTGGAGGCCCATGTCCGCCAAGTTTTACCGCCTCGTTCCATTTCGTTCGCCGTACAAAACCACAGCCGCTCTCACCTCACCCAATACAATCCAGAATACCCCTGTACTCTCCTAGTGTTTAACATTCTCATTACTCGCAGATACAAACGCAATTTGAGCGACTCCACAAGAAAAGCGACACGACGGGCATCTCTAATGAGAGTGCTTGTTGCCCGCTTTTTGCTCCAGACTGTTTATTTTGCGCCATTTCTCGGCTTTTGCGGAGATATTTTTTGTGTTGCAGTTTTATTTCTTTGATTGAACGATACTATTGTTCAGTGACTTTGACTATGCCAATTGGTAGTTTTGCAGATATTAAAACTTGATGAAGGCATTTTTATCTGGTGTTATTGATTATCGGGTTAATGTGCGCTTGGTCCGAAATCCAAATAAAGATCTTGCGTTAAAATGCCTGGTCAAGAGAGTTCGTTAACGGACGGCAAAACTTGACCCAACTTTGTGATTAGCACCCCACATTCGGCATGGCCATATCCCATCAACAGTAGTGATGACTTTATTTTGATGATAGGTATTTAACCGGCGTTGTTTAAGTATATAGGCTAATTACTTCCCTTTTTTCAGGAAACGACAAACCTGTGAGTGTTATGTGATAATTGTCTAAATTACTTATGATGCGATTTCTAAAGTTTTTATGTATCTTTTTTTTATATCGCCCGTCAAGACTTCACTCCACCTGAAATAATTTATATGAAAATGCAAGTTAGTGCTAACTTGAGTATCGTGAATAAGCGTGAGTTTATATTTTTTTACTATTGACAGCCTATATTTCTCAAGTTAAAGGTGATCATATAATATAGTTAGCTCGTTGTAATTAAAAATAAAAGGGACCTTAAAACCTCGTTGTTACGGCTGCCAAATAAGCCGCATTACTAGTTTCAATTGTTTTGAGAAGTCGCTTGGAACCTTCTTGATGAGTTGTGTTAAAGCCATTGAAATAGTCTAATGGAAACGAGTTGTTGGTTTAAGGCAGTGAGTGAATCTTGTATCTAGTTTTGAAATACTGAGTACTTTACTCTCGTGAAGAATTCTTTCAATTTCTGTTATCCAATGGCTTTGGTTTGTCGAATCGCCTGATAGAGGGCTGTGCTTATGAGGTCCTCTAACTGTTGGCGGGTTCTGAGCAAGCTAAGCTATTTAGTCCATCTGTTCAAAAATATTCAAAACCCAAAAACCATTCATCAGCATCCCCATACGTTACAACGAACATCCAAACCCACATGCTGAATGCAAATTCCTTTCACTTAGTAAAGAGTAATAGCTTAGATAAGTAGCCCCTGACTTAGCACATTTACTGGCCCGATAATGCCCCCAAACGATGTTTCCACATCAGCCAGTTCATCTGAACCTCCCGCCGCCGGAACTAACTCCTCAATAACATCAGGAATAGCAAATCACAAGGGGCGGGGTGGAGTTCTCGTTACACTGGCCGCGTTGGGAGAGATCGCAGGAATTATGGTGGAGCATTTGTCAAAGTCCCGGTTGCACTGATCGTAACATATATAGTGTGGTGCACCAGAATTATTTGTAATTCATACACGCATTAGGGATTTGAGAGCATTTTGTACGAGCGAGCAGATTATGCAAATATTCTCTGGTTTGTTACAATAAGCTCTTGATATTGATGAGGATGTTCCTTTTAATAATGAGTACAGTTTAGTAGCAAATTAAAAAAAATATCAAAACTAAAAAATAATAATTAGACAACAAGCAATTACATAATACCGAAGAATGAACTGGTTTCATGTTAATGGCTAATGAAGCAAACACAAAGAAATAGTTTAGGTTATTACCTTATCATCCTAATAATGTGCTTGTATAAGATACTAGCTAATGAAGGAGTATTATGTAAGAATAATGATAGACTGTTAGTCAGAATGAACAGAAACGTCTGATCGTATACATTTTCCAAACATAATTCAAAAGCTGAATATACATAAACCGATAGCCTTGACGAGCGAAAAGTAACAATCTATGCTGATAATATAAAATTTAAAATTTTTGCTTTTGTAATATTGGCATTGTCATTATCGCAATATCCGTAACTACTTTCCTATTATTGGTTGATTTGAGTTAAATTATGATCTTCAATCAGAGTAAACGCTAAATTAAAGTCCATGGTTGTACGTTGGTTTAAAGAAAATAGTAACATAGAATTTCGCTTCACAGAAATTGTTTCCCATATTATTATTTCATAGACTAATCAATACGTAGAAAAGTTACTTAAACTAAATTTTCAATCATAGATTTTTGTTACAAATAAAATGTATTTCACAGAGTAACGATTCAAATAATACAAGTATTATTGATCATAATGTTGAGTTAAGTAATATAAAACTAATTACCAAGAGTCGCACACTTTCTCTATGATATGTACATCTGTTAATACCATGTTCGCAAATAAAGTTTATGAATTATGAATTATGAAGAAAAATATTCTATCGAGAGACTGATAAAAATGATAAATTGATCACATTGTATACTTAATATCAATATTTGTTTGGCTACCTAATGTTCATTTGCCGACAATTCGGTTCTGGCAATCACCGGCCGCTGCCGCGGCACGCTCGCTGCGCTCGCTCGGCTCGTGCGATGTGGTCACAGTTCTAACCTTTCTTTTTTGCGTCAGAAAATGCATTTAGGCATTCCCAAGGCCCTGGGTACGGGACACTTGGGCTATGTGGGACTCGGAACTCCTGGGTAAACAGAGACCCTTACCCACTGAAACCTGACAGTGGTCATCTTCGGCGCAGAATGGAAGGGACCCGGAAACCCCAACAAGGGAGAGACTCCTCGCAGGACCCTTCGGTGCGCAAGGCCTCCTGGCAGCCAGCCTCGGGAGGAGCAAGCTCAACTCCAGTGCACGATAACACAGACCACTATGTCCGAAGACACGTGTTAACGTCTTCCTCGGGATCGCAAATCGAAACACACGCAGCCCCCCTGCGTGCGCTTCGCGACCCCAAGGGCTCTTCTCATGACAGGCAGGGATACCTCGGTAGTATTCTATTCCCTTAACCGCAGGGAGCTCAGAGTTCTAAAATAATCTAACCAATTGATTTTTCTGTGAATTTTGTTTCGATGAAGTAAATAGTCGTTGAAACAATGATATTCGACATGAAAATAATAAACTGAATAATCTATCAAGTAAATAGTCGATGAAACAATAATATTCGAATTGAAAATATTATATGGACTGAAAATTATATGAAACATTTTCTGCGCAACGAAATTATATGAAACTTCTGTCTGTGAAACAAGAGATCACCGGTCCATCTACTATATAATATGAACACACGAAATCACATCGAGCATTACATAGGGCACCTTGCTGCTGAAATAAGACCCATTCTGCAATAGTTTTCTATAGGTTGACCTGTCGCCCTCCGTACATTGCTTAATAAGAATGTTATGTTCAAAATAACTTGTACTGAATAACCAGATGTAATTTAAGTCTCTACCCCACTCATCAATCCAATACATCACGCGAGCACGCCGCGGCCTAAACTGAAGTTAAACAGATTAAAGTTGAAAACTCACGAGACAAACAAATGAAACTGGGATTAACGAAGCAACTCCCGACTCGTCAATTCCATTCATCACAGCCGGAACCGGTGCGAGATCCTGCTGTAAGTTTGGTTACGTCATTTAGCTACTTTGACTACATTTGTAACGATCTGATTAACAGCAAGTGCCCACCGCGTTTTTATAAAGTCAGCGCGTGTTTGTAGCAACGCGCGTCTTGGGGCCTAGGCGCGAACAAAATGTCCGTAGTGTCGGTCAAAATAATGTCTCAAAAAACCCACACCAAAATGGTATTCTTGAATTTATTTGTGTATGATAAACATTATTATAGAGTACAAAAATACATGACGGTTGATAAAATCATTTTCGTTTTCATACTGATTAAGGAGACGATGTTAGTTTTCCCGAAACTCCTCATATTCTAATGGTGAGTAGGAATCCTGACGCTGCCTGTACACCTTTCAAATTCAGCTCTGTACTCTGTAGGAGAAAAAGCGTTTCGAAAACGCGTGTTCAAAACATACGGTGTGCCTGTGCACACCTGCTTGATGTGTGCATTGATGTTAGAAAGAGTTATAATCAACAACGAAAATTTCTGGTTAGAGACGTCAACCAAATCAACGACAGTTTTATTCAAGGTCCGATTTGTTGGAACACTAATAGCATCGTGAACTGTCGTAGCATGCATATTAAATTTTAGGATAAGATACGAAAGACGTCAGTCCTGTTATTGCTAAAATATGAAATTGCCGCTAACGGTGAGTATAGGTTTAGTTTTACACCTTTGATAAGGATAACTATATTGAATAGTGCATGCTATATTTTTAAATAAATTACCTTATATTCAAAGAATTTTGCCTCGGCAACGGCGCCGTTATCTGGTTGGACAGAATTTTATACACAAAAACGGCTGAGAGTTCACTTGTCGTATTTAGCGAGTACTTGATCACCTGGGCAAACTAGCATTCGGATCTCGTACTCATTCGCAGCTTCAATCCGCTAAATTCCGCTTGTAATTACGTGCTGTTTCGAGATATGAATTAATGAGCGAAAAACAAAAGCTATTACCCGTCCACGGGAAGTTATAATTAGTTCCACGGCTGGGACATAGAAGCATGCAGATGACCTTGTCCCCTTATTTGGGACAGCTATTCATATTTTAATACAAAATGGCAACTATGCGTTTTGTCACTAATTGCATAGTTTAGAAAATGGTTGCTTTTGAAATGTTTGCCTAGATTTTGTACTTGGAGTGCTGTGGTTCGTGTTTTGAGTGAGTTAGAAGTAAGTAACAGTTACTTCAGACTTGCATAATGCTGCGCCAGATTGCTAGAGTTTTGAAAAGGGTCTCTTCCCTCACCTATAATACCTATGGCTGAAAGTTTTTAGCAGATACGAAGATGACCACAGTATTATCTAGTCAAGGCTTTGAGGCTAGAATAGGCTTAAATATCTTCGAGAGTACTACATCCGGGCTAACAAATTCCTGTTTACACTATTTTCAAAGAGATGATGCAAACGGAATTGTTTTGTATGATAGAAAAGTCTTCGACAAGCCAAAAATATGGAGTCTAGCATTTTATTAATAATATTATTATATCTACGACCTAGAAATTTTCCCTATTTACAAACGAACTAGTTTTTGAGATTCCTCAGGGCAATAATTGGTTCATAGATAGTTAAGCACTTGACAACTTTTAAACTTTGGGCCGATTACCGACAAACCCCCGCCGTGGGGCTGTTTCTAAGTTGAACATTTCCGACAGGAAGTTTTGGGGCCTCAAATAGCAATGCGTACTTGTGTAGATTAGTATGGTATATTGAAATTGTGGATTTAATAGACTACAAATTTTTGACGACACGGTTGGCGTAGTGCGCTGTAGCACGGTTTCTCGCCTCGATTTCCGTAGTATCCCGGGTTCGATTCCCGGTCGGGTCAATTTAGGAAACGATCTTTTCTGAACTGACTCGGGTCTGGGTGTGCTGGGATACGCCCCTAGCTGATTTCCTTGTGTGGTACCTCTTAACTCAGAGATATTAATCCCTACTTCGGGACCATTACAAGAGGTGTGTTGTCTGGCGCACATTTATTATTTATTTATTTATTTACAGTGAGTAATTATAACACTATTTCGCTGCACAGAGACATGGAAAGACCATACCAATTGGTCGATTTGCAATAAATCTGACAAAATTTAACTTTAGAGCATTCTTTTTCCTTCGTAAATAAATTCATATTTATTTACGAAGGAAAAAGAATACTCTAAAGTTACTCATGTAAATAGTAGTTAGAAACATGCAAAGTCCGTCAATAATGGGTTATCATGCATTCTAGTGACATTGTACATGTTTATTTCTTGGTAAGTATTATG
The DNA here is from genome assembly GCA_947369235.1 of Udea olivalis. Taxonomy (NCBI): domain Eukaryota; kingdom Metazoa; phylum Arthropoda; class Insecta; order Lepidoptera; family Crambidae; genus Udea; species Udea olivalis. The sequence goes on from OX376342.1 coordinate 23,989,090, forward strand.
GCAAAATGTAGTTGCACATTGTACAGTTTTTCAATTTCCCCTCCTAAATAATACTATACTACATTTTCATAAATAGTACTTTGACAATAAAACATCGAATCTAACTCAAACAGGTCATCTTTCAAGATTTATACGATCTTTTATATCAAACCGACCCCAAACTTCAAACAATGAAATATGCAAAAAAGTTTCGACGTTACCAGCGTCTCGTTTTATATCGGACATTATTCATAATACGACAGCAAGGAGATAGTAGCATTTGCCCATGACTTACGTCCGCGTAAAATTTATCTAAAACAGAAACAATCCTTAGTACACTCCTACATATTCTATATTAATATTATAAAGAGTTAAGGTTTGTTTGTTTTTATTGGATAGGCCACGAAACTACTCGTACTAACCCGATTTTAAAAATTATCTTACCACTATAAAGATTAGACATTAGACTTAGACATTATCAGGGAGTGACATAGGCTATTACAGCGGCTTCGCCTGCGTAGAATGACAGTCTACGCAGGCGAAGCCGCTGACGGACAGCTAGTAGTTAATAATCTACGTTCTTATCTTTAGTAGTGTATTTATGTATTCATATTAACATAGAATTTAAGTCTATTACTTACTAAGTATTTTTTTTTCTTGAAATGACGATTTAAAAGTACTTGTTACAGGTCTATTTAAATAAAGATATTTTTTGTTTGTTTGTTTGCAGTTAGCACCGTACGCTGTTATGTAGTGTCAGTTGGTAGCAACAATTATTACTCCTGATACAAAATTCTGATAAACGGAAAAAATGCTGTTTTCCGGTAAAAAGATTGTAATTTCCTACACCTTCTGGCATCTCAGCCCGCTTTAAAATATTCTCGACTCAAAAGTTTCTGAGTGTAAGCCGGATCAAATATGAATAATCTGGGCGCAAACAGACCAGCCCATAAATATGCGTCTGTGCAGCGTATCGGCCTTCGTGAACGCTCAAAGCGCTCACGCTCCATCGAGCGGGCGAAGCGAGCGAGGATGCATTTCATGCGCGGCGCTTGGCTAAGAATATGGCCCTTCAGACTAGGTACTCTTTTTCATATTGTTGGTTTGGCTGCCTAACACAATTTCATGTTTTTTTATGTTTCAGCAGCCGAGTACTTAGATCTAAAGCAAAAAGGCGCCAGATCTCAAAAGGTGCAGGTCGCAGACAGCCAGAATGATTGTATGGAGGAAGACGGGTCGACCATTACAATTCCATTACAAAATTAGTATTATGCCAGCAGCATAGGGTGATTAAAGCTTGACATGAACGCGTGTCTACTATATTTTGGACCGTATCTTACAGAACGTCAATTTAGGTTTCAAAATAACATTAAACGTAATCGGTCTTATTAACAATGGTTATTCCCCCAACAGTTTTTTAAATTTTAAATTGATTAAGTTCATATAATTTCCTAACAGTCTCAAATATCCGGCAAAATCGGTATCTACGGCATAAACAATTAATTCTGCGGCGTTCAAAGTCCTGTCACTACCACTACATTTCTAACTGAATAGCCTTTAATATCGTATTAGTTAAAGCGAAACTCTAAATCCGGCAATCTCAAAAGGCCTTGTGTTTTCTATTAAAATGGATTTAGTGACCATAATCTAGCCTTCAATCGACTTTAACGTCATGAACTCAAAAGATTTCTGGATTAGGCGGATTATAGAAACTTCGCGGACATTTCCGCGTGCCCCTTGTTTTCGTTATCTGTTACCTACCAACAACCGACCAAAAAAAATATAGAAGCAAAAGCAAAATATAAAATCAATACTCCTACCAAGTGTTTACACGCCAATGACAGTCGCTAGCGTCCGTGGGGACTTTTTTGTATGGGATTTCGGTAGAACACCTCCAGTGAATATTCATGGTACTAAAATGGCTTACAAGTTGCTGTAGTTAACTATCCGCAGTTAACGTTAGGCAAACTCATAGTAGACATATGTAACATATGTTAAGAATTTTCCCTATGAAATCTATAGTGCGGCTCAGGGTTTTCTAAAATCGTGGTAAAAAATGAATGGTTATTTATTGCTTGAACTTTATTTGCAATAATTTTCGTTCGTTATAATTTCGTGTAGCTTCGCCCAGCTGGTTCATTCAGACTTAACGTGCATATTTGGGACTCATTTGGAGGCGCTTTTTAAGGAGATTATTTTGTAAATACTTTCCAAGATATTTTTTTATATTGGCTTATACTGACTTTTCTAGTTTTGTCATTTTTCTTTTTTATTGTTTTTTGCTTTTGCTAACCAAGAATAACACTTGTCTTTTTAACTAGTTGTCCATCAGCGGCTTTGCCCGCATAGACTGACTTTTCCGTGAAAACATAGCCTAAATTAAAAAGGGTATATATAGCCTTTGTCACTCCCTGATAATGTAGCTTCATATTAGTAAAAGAATTTTTAGAATTGGTCCAGTAGTTTCGGAGCCTGTTCAATACAAACAAACAAAATTTTCCTCTTTATAACATTAGTATTAGATCAATGTACTGCTGCTATTCCTTTGTTGTTCGCTGGCACTCTCCAAAAAACACTGTTTCCTTAAACCATACTGCTTTTAACACAAGGGCGAAAATGTTGAGGGAAAGAACGTTAAGAGAATGATAATATATGAAGATGTAACGAGAACAATATTACGTAAGTACATTCTTAATTCATTTGGTATAATGAAGTTAGTGGTTGAGATGTCTTTCGTCTTACCGAAAATAAGAAAATTGTGACTGGATTGTGTCTTGATGTGTCGTTAGTTGATAAAGTACCATTTTTCGTTTTCTGATAAACGATGACATACCATAGCTTTTTATTTAACTAAGAACTGAACTGTTTCTAATGTTAAGGAATCCCTAAATACCCGTAGTACAGTATGAATAAGTTGTGCTCAATTTGAGGTAAGAAGATACGTAAAAAGTTTTACTTGACAGGTACCGAATGATGAAATTGAGCAAAATTAAAACGCAAATGTAAGAAGACGAAGTTTTCCAACCAGAAGCACGCACTCTCTCAAACGACACTCAACAGAAGAGCAAACTCCCACTCCATGAGTGTAACAATGAAATTAACAGTGTTGAAGAGACCGAATCCAGAACGGCGCCGCACCAAGTTTTATCTCGCGCTGCGAGATTAAGTTCGGCCGAGTTCACAACTAGGCGTTGCTGGGATTTGGGACGCAATCCTGGTGCTGATAGAAAATTAACATTTCAAAAAGTGCGAGAATACATGATGTGTCGCTTCGGTTCTAACCAGCTCTGATATTAGGACGTTAAATACTCATTTTATGTACGTACGAATATGTAAATAAATTTCAATGCAAGACTACATCAAAGACATTGCTTTGGTATCCGAGTGGGGTTCTTCCTTTTGTTATGTTCTGGGATCCAGAAGCAAAAGAATTGCCTCAAACCTTCACAAATATCTGTTTCACTAACGAACATAACTATATGCTGGTGCGGAAATTGCTCTATTAACTCTCTGCGTCTGAACCGGCGCGGTAACCACTGCCCTAAACAGGACGTCAAACTCCTACCTAATTATTATCTTTCAAAAATGATGGTTGGATTTTGGTCCCATAGTAAAATTTATTTATGTGTTGTTTATGAACAGAAACCACAAACACATTAAAATTAAAGAAAGATGAACAAACCTGCAACTTTTTAGCAAGGGTGTGAAATCTGGTGTGAATGATTGCATTTATTAGGAAGACGCTCGGTTTGAAGAATAGGACCCCGGCACTTTTCTGGATTTCATTTGCAGTTCCATGCTCTCCTGATTGTAATCAATTCCTTTTTCACTTCCGCATTCTGAGAAAGAAATGGACACCTTATTCAGTTTCCAATGTAGTTACATTAATTTGTCATAGTACGATGAGTTGATTGGCTAATGTGTTTTTACCCGTGATGCAGAAATTGTGTATGAGTGGTAGATCCTTGCGGTTCATATCCGGTAGATGTAGCTATCATAAATATCTACTCATAGCGCGTTGAACGAAAATGAGAGTAAATTTTAGTAGCATTTTTCCGTAAACTGAAATAAATACATGTTCAATACAATGTTTAGTAGCTTATACCTTACTTTGGGTATGTTTGTATTTTATATTATAGATATAATTCATATATTTGAATAACAATCTTTGATTGTGTTACAATTCCTTGCTTGACATGAAAATTCAGGACATCAAAAAGAATTTATTATTTCTCTGTTCAAAAGCTGCCAAGATCTCGTGAATACATTATTTACAAGCAAAGAAAGTAAGCAAAAAAGCATTAATATTGAGACAGCAATTAGCACAAGAACTCCAATCTGAAAGTCAAACTGTAGTTTGCAAAATCCAAGTAGCTGGCTCATGAAAAATTGACTGCGCAAAAACTAAATGAATTTCATCTTGAACATTACTACACCTAGGGCTGTCAAACTATGGTATATTTAAAATATTTTGGTGATAAATTACCATAGGCTAATACCTGCTATTAGCCCGTTACTCCTCGTAATACCTACCAGCTCTAAACTTTCGACAATGAATGCGGAACTGAAAAATAATTAGCAGTTTGGAGTTTAAAGTGCTTCGCTGAAAAACTCAAGTAAGAAGCCGGAAGGAGAAGAAAAGGTACCGTAAGTAGCAGTACACAGTAGTAGTAGTAGTACAGCAGCTATCTCTGGAACCCTTTGCAAATATCATCTTTAATTCACACGATAATGGTGTGTATATTATTCTAAATCTGAATGAATCAAATTGTTGTGGTTTCTACTAACACCGCATGGGGAGAGAGTACAGCCAGATGTAATGCATTAACTTTGTAACAGATTCATATACAGACGCTGATATCAGTGACGCATAGATACTTACTCGGTATTTATAGATAAAGTTCTTTACAGTACGGAGGTGTGTAACCATTACCAGCGGTACCTACATCTCGTTCCTCATTCATCAGCATCTCCGTCACCGATTGTTACTTGGACAGTTCCGTGATTGATCGTTGTGTTCCTGCATTGCGACTTAATTGCGTTTCAGCGGAGGGCCCTTGTTATTTGACTTTTATTATCTCGCTTCGTCAATCATTTGGCAGACGTGTGTTTTGTGATTTATATTAGGACAAATGACGATGGAGTTGGAGCTGGGAAAATGTTACGCAATAAGAATTTTATGTCCCAAACAATAGCTAATGAGGTAGCAATCAATTATCATTATGATTGGTAGAGCAATAGGCCTTTTAAACGTGTTCATTAATGTTCATCTGGAAAACCGATCACTACTGCAGTTGACCGTTGGGTTAAGATGGCGTTACTAAAATATATGGGAAATTATAAAAAGCTTAAAATTCGCCTTGTGCTTATTTTTGAAAGTTTCTTAAAAATTGTTAAAAACAATCTAAATTGTTGATAAATAACAAAGACCAAATCCGTAACTATACTACGTATGATATTTCAGTCATCAATACATCGCAACTTACGCTTTTTGCTTCGCAAAATATATCCACCCTTTTTTCACTCCGTGTGATAAATCGGCTGTCAACAAGCTTCCAGAATTAGCTCTAATCTATAGGCTGAGCCCATCGAGACTAATCTTGACACCTGTAATCTTCGCCGGGAGAAGGATTCGCTTATACCTGGTGTAGATTGGCAAAGGATTTTTCACGTTAAAGTGACCTACCTCGGCTTGGCACAATTTTTTCCGTTATCATTCTTTTATATCCATATATATATATCCATATTTATAGCGATATAACTATCAATAAAGACATGCATTGGTCCCAAATTTGCATATTACATTACATTTCCTGTAGAAAAATATTTTTTTAAATTCTGCTCATCGCAGACCAATTAAATAATGAAACAACTCCAAAAAAATTGGGTCAAAACTTCAAGGTTGTTATTTTGGGGCAATAAATAAAGATGAACTTTGACAATAAATCGTACAACTTCATAATTAATTTAATCGCAGCCGATAAAAGCAAAACTTTTAATTACAGACAAAAGTCAGAGTTTAAGTGTCTGCATTTTTCCTTATTGTCCTACACAAGATAAAGTTTGGAAGAAAAATAACAGAGAACTTACATAATAATATTGTGTAAGCGAAGCGAGTCAGCTTTATTCATTTGGGAACAGTAGAAATTATTTGTTTGTTTTGAAACCCTGTCGTATTAACATTTTAAGAATGTTATGTTTAAAGTTTTGTTCTAAGTTACGATCATGTGCCAAATTGTGAGACAAACATTCGAAATCCAATTAATTAAAACACACGAAGACAAAACACACAGAATGAAACTAAAGTCAAATAATATGTGATGAGACAAAGTAAGCTGACATTTACTGAATTAGCACTTTGTGATGAAAAATAAATATTATTAATTATTTTTATATTTGATCGAAATATCGGCATGAGTAACCAATGAGAGAAATAAAAGGTAACATTCAAGTCCCTATACGTGAAGCTTATAATGATTATCCTCCTTGGGATAATTAACCTATTAACACAAACATCAGCAAGCGTTATAACTATAATAATATTTCTGTGCACTATTATCGGTATTCAGTCATCAATACATTTGTAATGTTATCTCTAGTTAAACAACATAAAGGTGGTCCCTCACCTGGAGCATTTTCCTGTGATGTAACGTTTCGATTTTGAGCATTACATTACAGAACTGCCTCCCTGACATGAAGAATGTTCGTACATTTCAGATTAATTTTCAGCATCATATTACAATACTGCCTTACAAAACTTCAGGGAAGTTGTTGTACATTGTATCATCAATACAATATTGTAATGCTCGCTGCTTTTCCCTCACCAACGTAATGCTCGAATTTGTAACATTACAGTTTCCGCACTGTTATGCTCGGTTCTCCTGCCTCACTGATGTAATGCTCGACTCTGTTACGTTCCATCACAGGAAAATGCTCAGGGTAAGGGAGCACCATTAAACGAATTAATATACTTTAAAATAATTTATACGCTAGACCTATTGTTTCGGTTAGGCTGGTCAGAGTAGAGATGAAAGAACTCGAGTCTTTTAAGTCTTTTAAAAGAAACTCGACTCGTTACGTCGACTTATGATAGTTCACAACTCGATCAAGTCTTTGAACCCTGAGTCCTGAGCCTTTTAGGAGTCTTCGACTATGACTCGAGTTTTATTTTTAGACATAGTCAATTTAAAAAGACTCGATATGTTTAAACGACTCAGTCGTGACGAACAGACTCCAACATTTTAAAAAGACTCGACTCGTTGGAGTCGTAAGTCGTAAGCCGCGCTCATACGCTGTACACTCAATAATTAATACAAGGTAACTATAGAGGCATTATGTATCTAGTTTTTTTGATGATTGGTTGAAATGTAATAAATTTAAGTTCATAATAATTTTGTTAATTTATTAATTGTTTTAAATTTAGAGTTGTTACATGAAGTACATTTTTAGGGTCCCGTAGCCAAATGGTAAAAATACTCGTATTATCTATTATGAAATTTGATAAATATTTTATTATTTTATTTTAAACAGCTCAGCGTATGCTAAACGACTAGAGTTCTTTATTAAAAAACTCGCGACTATGTTGTGAGTCTTTTTATAAAGAACTCGGAGTCGATTTATTTCCGAGTCGTATTATAATGACTGGAGTCCCCTCAGATTAATAAAAACTTGAGTCGTATTTTTGGAGTCGAGTCTTGAGAATCGAGTCTAGTCCTAACTTAAAGGACTTAAAAGACTCAAGTCCTTTCATCTCTAGGTCAGAGGCACACATTTTGTGAACGTGTCACATAATATCGTAATAATACTAAAAAATCAGCAATCTGAAGTGTGAATTTATTACTGATAATAATATTACAAACAACCTACAGGTATCTTCGATGCTCCGAGCTTCAGAAATCCACCTAAACTGTATTAACAATTCCCATGGCATCGCACGTTGTAAGCATGATAACATGTCATCTAGATACATACTGAGTTCCTGCAGTCGGCTCCCATGACCCAGTTCTGAACGAGGGTGAGAGGTGACTGTCAGATCCCTCTGGAAATTTAATACTTCCCTGTTAGAGATTCTATGGGATGAACGGAAGAGATAGCGGAATGATCGATAGGGAATATTAATAGGGATTTGGTGAAATTCATACGCTATAACTATATATTTTAACATATTATATTGGAGGTATACGAAGCAATGAAAAAATGGTGTACAGTTTCTAGTAGTTGTACGAGTATCTACAGATGACATTTTTTATATATTCTAGTGCATAAAATAACGGCAGTCTCAACATTAATTCAGAAGGAATCTGACACTAGAATTTCTAGAAATTACTTCGCTTACTAAATCTATATCTAAACTACCTGGTTAGGCTAGCTTATAGGTCATCAGCAGTATTCTTCCACTTACATAACAATGTGGTAATATAAAGTTTAACTAAAACAAGGTTGAATTTACTTATAATTTTATAATAGTGGCAGATTATTTTATCATAACCTCTAAAATTGTTAAAAGTAGTTCGTTACAGAATAAATTTCAGAAGCAGGATCATTTTACATTTTTTATAGTTTCCTTTACGAACAACTACCTTTTTAATTTCTGCTTTCTCTTCTTTTGTGTTCCGCTTGTGTCTTATGCACTACACTTGACTCGCAGCGATGCGGTAATCGATTGTCGATACTTATTTTACATAATTTCTTTGGATTTTGTCACGTTCGCCCTAACTGTTAGGAGACTTTGTTTTGGTGTCTATACGATAAATAAAATTTTTATCAAATTTTTGGTTACCTTAAGTAAATATTTTGATTTAGTACAATTTCGCTTTCGTAAGGAGCCATCATAAACTTATAAATAGTTTGAAAAACATCATAAAGCGAAAGTTTTTACTACGCCATTTTGTTTAATGCATTATAAGGAAAGTTCGCTGCCGGAAAGTAATTAAAAAGCTGGGTAATAAGATGAGTAACTTGCTTCAAATAAAACACGTCTAAGGTTGAATTTCAAATGATAATTGGGACTGTTTAGTGGGCTGCACCAGGCAATCCCCCAACAAAATTAACTTTAATGCTTGCAGTTATCAACGCTTGCTTAAAGACAACGGTATTACAGGAAATTTTAAATGTAAACTGCCTAATCTAGTTAATTAGAACTCTGAAAACGTGCTGTTTTTGTTAAAGTCAATTTCGCCAGTTTTACTTAATCGTGTTTCTCAAGTAATCAGCTCTTGCATTAGTAAAGAATATTCTTTAGTAGAAGGATTTTACCTTTCATTTGATATGACATTGCAAAGTACTTTGATAATCTACCAAAAGCAAAATTAAAAGAAAACCTTTATTGTGATTATAGGTATATAATAAAATAGATGCTAGTAATACAATAATGTCCGCCATAAACAACTGGCACTGAACACACAAATAATCTGATAAATTTTTAAATTATTCAATTATAATTCAAGCAATTTATAACCATCAATTGAACACATATTTATCTAGTAATACATTTAAAACGCAATTATCAGAGTCCATTAACATGTCAGTCTCATGAAATAAACAATAAATTCAATTACAACTATATACCTAAGTCATTAACCTGCATCAAATTTTCTTATGTCAACTAATTAATAAAATCATAAACTATAATAACATTCATTTAATAAGAATTTCTTAAGCTCCTTTTCAAACACGTCAAAGTTAAGTTCTATTATATATCTGGGTCCTTTTTTATACATTTTCGGAGCCGCACACAACACACTCTTGTACAAAAGAGCGGTATTTGCCTTAGGAATAAAAACAGTATTACTGTCGCGTCTGTTACGATTCTGAACCTACGACGTACTTAGAGCACATTCGAAAATATACAAATATTGTCCATATTTGTATATTTTCGACATTAGTTCATATTTTTTGAAATTTGGTTTACAGCTGTCTGTCTGTTGCAAACCAAACATTGATCTAATGCTCCTTTTTTGTGACTTGAACACTAGCTTTTTATTTGTGGATTTTCTCCAAAAAAATAATAATAATAAAATAAAAATAAATATCTAGGACAATTCACACCAAGATCATCTGACCCCAAACTAAGCAGAGCTTGTATTATGGGCGTCAGAGAAATATTTCTAAATACATACTTAAATAGGTAATAACACCCAGACAAACAACAAATACAAATGTTCGTCACACAAATACTTGTCATGGGTGGGGATCGAACCCACGACCTCCGGCGCTAAAGGCAGGATCGCTGCCATTGCGCCAACAGGCCAGTCAAAATATGATACAGTTCCTTAAATACGATGCGACTATGCCGTGGTACGCAGTAAGTAAGGAATCTACATTAAGCAACGGGGCCTGCTTATATAAAGCGTAGGCAGAAGAGCTTAATTTCTTACATAGTTCATAGATATGGGCCTTCCAGTCTAGTTTTCTATCGACAATCAAGCCTAAGAACTTGGCCTGATTCGCTTCCGTTATGACTTGGTTATTGTACCCAACTTGCATATTTGTATTCTTGGGTCGCTGACTGAAGTGCGTAATATTGGTTTTATTTAAATTTATTTGTAGATTATTATATAATAACTAATTAATAATTGAAGAAAGACCTGCATTAATGTCACTTAATTATTAATTAGAACTATAACTGGCAACAAAGCCTTAAATGTATTGTATACGTGTAACCTACTCCCTATAACCTCTTAACTGGAAAGCGATTTCGTGAAGGATTTAGCTTTCGCTCTGATAAATGCAGTGTGATTTTCGGACACAGTGGTGAAACAATAACTGGAGACCTGTACTTGTACCATGAGCCATTTTGGTTTTTAGGCTTTGCTTTTAGAAGCATTTGCTGTCTGGCGCTTAATGGAGTCTTTTTGTGAAACAAGAACAAGCTAAGAAGAATCTCTTCTAGGTTTGATGCCGGGCCTTCTAGCAGGTGGTTTTGACTAGGATGTGGATTGCTTGATAAAATTTATCTTTTATGCAACGTACTTAATTGAACTCCCCCACATGGGCTTGGCCCTTGACGCACGGTGTTACTGGAAGTGGGAGAAGGGAAATAATTGTACGGTTAAGCCACTGTACATTGTTTTTTTTATTCTATGCTTACGTCGTTTAATATATATCTAATTACATTCAAATCGAGAGTACGTTACTAACTGCCTTACCAACCACTACTCAAGAAAAGATTTGCCATAATACTTTACTTTGTTACTTACAATATAACTATTTTACTTCATTTTAGCTATCTTTCTTTTCGACGTGCTCATCTACTATCTACTTCTATCACTATACTTCAAGTTTATCGGTGTTCGTGGTCGTCGTAAGCGGACATCGAACAATAATGTTTGGAAAGAAAAGCGACCCAGCCCAGCAGAAAACTTAAGGAGTGCTGGCTAGTGCAAAAAAAAGGATCCTCCGCCTCAGTCGGTCCCTCACTATTTGAGGACGGTGACTCTCATATATAAATGAATAAATCATAAATCATGCTTTATTGTGGAACACAGGTGTAGACAGATTACAGATGTTAACGAAAGTGTCTTAATTGTTTAACTGTGATAGGTCACAGTAAAACAATTAAGACAATTAGAGGTAGGCCTCTATGGGCGTACAATAATTATTCAACAGAGTAGAAGGTATCTGTTAGATGCAAACATGCTACACACACTAAAGAAAGTAAAATAACAAGGTTTGTTTTGAGAGAAGTGGTCAAAAAAAAAACATACAGTCGAATTGAGAAGCTCCTCCTTTTTTGAAGTCGGTTGAAAATGAGTCATGATGACACACCGACATTATATTTGTTAAAAAATAATTTGTGGAGTAATTACATTTTACAATAAGGAATTCTGTAGGCTTACTCTTCTTAAGCTTAATCTTTACATCATTAATGTCCCAAATGGCCGATTGTAAATGCGAGAAGCATTGCAAAATATAACCTTACTTAGCAAAGTGGTCTTACTAAAAACTGAGCACAATTTTTTCTTTTGTCTTTCACGTATTCTAAATTGAATTTTTTCCAAGTTATTTTTAACAAATACCGCACTTTCTACGATATAGATGCAGGGAAGTAGATTTTATGTCTTTTAAAATATGGTTAAACGTGTCGTCTGATTTTAATCAAAACATTGATCGGATGCATCGTTTTTGGGCTCTGAACACTGGTATTATTTCTTTGTCATAGCAATTACCCCAGAAAATAGCTCCGAATCTGAGAGTAGATGCTACGTAGCGGTGGTAGGCTGTAAGAACAGCAGCCTCGTGAACGTTTTTTGTAATTTGTATAGAGCAAATGAAAACTGACTTAATTTTTTGTAAACAATTTCAATATAAGACGTCCATTTAAAGCGTCATTTATATATCTCGCGAAGGATTTGTGCAAAACAGGTGAAAACTTAAACCACTTCAAACTTTAAGAATTATTTATTTTATCACTTTACAATTTCGTATTTCTCCTGTCAACCAGCTTACGACCGTAATGGCGGCGCCAAGACCACATTAGTCAATCGACTTACTATAATTATACTTTTAAACTTATTAAATTATTATGTTTATCAAATTAAATGCAATCACCCTTTTAAATAGCAACATAAATATTTTACATTATTTAATAATTAAAGAATTGTTCACATTATTAATCATTTGCTTTCATTCGGCCCTTTCTGACCCAGCACGCGTCCCCGCGTGTTGTGATGGTAAAGAATAAGAATCACAAACAATAGCTACGAGAATAATAGCTTCATTATAATTAAACTTATCACTGGTTTAACACTATCTTAAAATTCTAAACAAAAGGATATTCTCTAGTTAATAACTAACAGACTGATAATTTAGCTGACTATAACTATTAAATTAACGTTATCGTTAAATTACTTCCTCTTGAACTTTTTTTTGTATAAATTACAATAGTAATGAATTCTTAATATTGTAACCATATTCAGTTCAGATAGGCTTAGACACATGGTTAGTAACGCCACAAAGGGCTAGCAACGCCACAAAGGGCTAGTAACACCACAAAGGGCTAGTAACGCCACACAGGGCTAGTAACGCCACACAGGGCTAGTAACGCCACACAGGGCTAGTAACGCCACACAGGACTAGTAACGCCACACAGGGCTAGTAACGCCACACAGGGCTAGTAACGCCACACTGGGCTAATCCACCAATTAATAACGAAATATTAACAACGTTTAACACAATACGATCAATAAAAAGTTGTAGATTTTAATTAGTACTACTATCATTCGAATCACTATCTATGGGGTCATTGGAAAATACTAACCATGGGTGAATTTTGTCCACCGCAAATATAGCTTTGTAGGCAGGTTTACCAGGCTTTTTAGTTAAGGGAGTATCTTCGATCTCATACCTATCATTGTCTAACACTCTTACCACACGGTATGGTCCACTACATTTAGGAATTAATTTTTTCGATTGACCCGGTAAGGAAGATCCTATCTCACGCTCCACTCGAACAAGATCCCCAATTTCGTAGATATGAGCTATTTTTCGACTCTTATCAAAATGCTGCTTCTGTTTTTCTTGGTGACATTTATTCCTCTTACTAACTTCACCCCTTATTAGGTCACGATCTTCGCATGTATTTCCTTCTGATACAATAGAATTCATCGCACCATCAGAGATACCCGTAAGGGCCACACCAAATAAAACCTCAGCCGGACTTTTACCAATAGCCTTATTCACTGTGTTATTAAGACCCCATTGAACTTTGGGTATCATAGTGTCCCATTCATCATCTGGTCGGTCATGGTTAATTGCAGTGAGTGCATCTACAATAGATCGATTGTAACGCTCAATTTGCCCATTGGCTCGCGGTGTTGCGACAGCGTTGACTATATGGCTAACACCTTTTTCTTTCATGAAATTGTTAAATTCTCGGCTTGTAAAACTAGTACCTTTGTCGGTAACTAATTTACGAGGTACCCCAAAAAGAGAGAAAAAATCCTCAAATACACCTTTGGTGGTCTTGCTTTTACAGTTTTTTACCGGTTTTATATAAATAAATTTGGTGAAACAGTCAATTATTGCGAGAATATAAGAATTACGCCGTTTACTCTGAGGGAACGGGCCACAATGATCAGCGTGTAACATGTCAAAGGGCTTATCGGGCTTAGGTATTGGATGAAGCATTCCTTCTTTTGGCCCTCCAGGGAGCTTATTATGTGCGCAGTTAAGGCAAGCTTTGCAGTATTTTTTAATAAAACGTCTCATATTTTTAAACCAATATACTTTCCGTATTCTTTCATAAGTTTTATCATAGCTGAAATGACCAACATCATCGTGGTTGCTTTTGACTATTTGCCACCTTACTGATTTTGGAACTACCCACAACAGCCTGACAGTGTCATCTTTCTTTACTACGCGATACAATTTGTTGTTTTTTATGGTAAAATTATTTTTAATCTCCACTACCTTAACACTTTCAGGGTCTCTTAAAATGTCTACAATTCGCTGCAGTTCACTGTCAGACTGTTGCACAGTTTGAAGCCATCTTTCATCAGCCACATCAATCTTATTTATATCCCAATAAATATTAAAAATCTGGTCGTCGTCGTCGCGAGACGGTGGATTCTCGGCATCAATGGGATTCCTACTCAGAGCATCGACGTGTGTCATTTTCGTACCTGCACGATACTCTATCGTAAAATCAAACTCTTGCATTGCGATCCACCATCTAGCGACCCGAGGAATTAAATCCCTCTTGGCCATGGTACTTTTGATTGCGTTGCAGTCAGTAACCAGTTTAAAAGTAATGCCAAGCAAATATACCCTAAATCTGTTCAGAGCTGTAATGGCGGCAAGGGTCTCCAACTCGTAAGAATGGAACTTTTGTTCTTCTGGGGAAGTCTGTCGACTGTAATAAGCAATGAGATGGAGGCCCTTATCGCCATTTTGCAAGAGGATTGCTCCTATGCCGAGCTTACTGGCATCAGTGTGCACTTCAAGAGTAGCTTTAGGGTCATATAAAGCGAGAATTGGACGGTTTATTAATCTCTCCTTTAGAGTTTCAAAAGCCATCGTTTGATCCGGGCCAAATCGCCATGGTTCATTCTTTTTGGTGAGTACCGTAAGAGGACGTGCTATTGCCGAGAAATTTCGGACAAACCTACGGAAGTAACTTGCCAGTCCGACAAATTGGCGAACCTCGTGAACATTTCTCGGTATAGGAAATGACTTCACCGCCTCAATTTTGAGCTTTCCCGGTCGGATCCCATTTTCGGAAATCTCATAGCCCAAATACTCAATGTTTTTCTTAAAGAAAACACATTTTTTGAGGTTCAAAGTCAATTTTGCCTTTCTTAGTAAAAGGAACACTTTCTCAAGTTTCTCTAAACCTGTCTGTACCGTTCTGGAGGGAATAAGCAAATCATCCATGTAAGCCAATGCTAGGTTCTGTTCTACGCCATTTAACATAGAATTTATAGCCCTCTGAAAAACACTAGGAGCGTTCGCTAATCCAAATGGCATACGGTTATACTCGTATAAACCATCCGGAGTAACGAACGCCGTAAGGTGTTTGCTGTCTTCTGCTACTGGCACTTCATAGTAACCTGAGGCAAGATCCAGGCTTTAAAAGAAACAATTCCCGCCTAAACAATCTAGTTTATCCTCTATGCGAGGTAGAGGGTACTTATCCTTTAAAGTCTTACGGTTTAACGCCCGATAATCTACACATAGACGTTTTTGTCCATTTTTCTTATTGACAAGTAAGACTGGGCTAGCATAAGAAGATGAACTTTCACATATAATCCCGTTTTCAAGAAGATCACTTACTATTCCCGACAACTGCTCTTTTTCCTTTAGAGACATGCGGTACGGATTATATACTACGGGTATGTCATCTTTGAGTTTAATGACCATCTCCGCTAAGTTAGTTTTACCTAACTCAGATAAATTTAAAGCAAAACAGTCTCTGTATTTTTTCAACAGCTGGTAAAATGTGACTTCATCTTCATTAGTAAGTTTAGTGCCGAGTTGAATATCGTCTAGAGGTAAAGAATCTGTTTCTTTAGTAGTTTTTGCTATCATTCCAATATAAGGTTCAACAAGTTCCGTATAAGTTGTTCCTCTGGCTAACGTCTGACCTTGTGAAATTTCCATGAAATTATTGCTTAGGTTAGAAACCATGATAAATCCTTTATTATTTTGAAAATTATATAAATAATATATTTATTTGTATCATTGCAACCAAAACTCGTTGAAACAAAGAGAGACCCTGAATATTCAGTCATGGTTATTACTTCTACCGGGGAGGTAATACGAGGTTGGAGGATAACTTTATCCTGTGAGGTTAATTTAACTTTCAAACATGTTTCGGAACAACTTTCATCTGGCGTTTCATAAAAGATCAGACTTTCAGCTGTTTTATACATCACTACATTGGGTAACTCAGTGAATGTTTGGCCAATAATTATATCACATGGCATAAAATTATCAGAAACTACAACTAAATCAATACTCGCACTTACGTCATCAACAGCTACGGTTCCTTGAATAATACCTAACGGCCTAACACATGCATTACCAAAACCCCTAAGGTTTGGAAGTTCTTTGTAACTCTGATAATTTCCATAAATTTCTTTAGCTAAAGTTTCTTTCAACAGACTGCAATTGCTACCTAAGTCTACAAACGCTTGTTTGCAAAATCCCTCTATTTTAATATTTTTGAAATATTTATTGTTCTCAGCACTATCTGAACCAATTCGCATAACGGTTTTATCGCTGGGACCAGCAATTTGAAGGAGATCATTGGCGTTATTGCCACTGTCGGAGATATTCAACAAAGTTTGACCTCTATTATTACGACAATCTTTGGCTACGTGTCCCACTCTCCGGCATATGCTACACCTCTTCATAGGTTTCGTGCATTTAGTTCGAATGTGACCGGTTTCCCCACAGTTAAAACAAATGATTCCAGGTTTAGAAACATCAGAGGGATTAAACGAAGAATTTGACTGTGGTCCTGAATCTTTGCTCCATGGTGATTTTCGCCTTTGCGAAGCATTTCCATCACTCAGAACTAAGGTTTTGAGATATGAAAACAGTTGCTCTGGCTCTTCGAAACGACATGAATTTGCACTCATCCTAATAAATTTATCATCTATACCGTGTACTTGACACCCTACTGCCTTGCGTCCATTTATTTCACATTTATTAATCAAAATCATTTTTTCATAGTAATAAACATCCAATGGTTGACCCATCTTGCAGCGTAGTTGCAACATTCGCTGAAGAAGGTCACCATAATTCTCGGTAGACGGAAAAGCAGACTTCAGTTTTTCTGTCCATTGTTCCCAATTAAAAAGAAGCGAAGGAAGTCCTTGATACCATCGCTTGGCTAATCCTGTTAATCTAGATAACGCATAATGGCATATCTGTACGTCGTTCCATGAGTATATAGTAGCGCATTCATTTACTTTATGTATCCAAGACTCAATGCTTTGAGAACCATCATTAGGATCGAACTCCGGAATAACGTTAATGTGTGCAAAAGATTGGGTAGGTATTGCAAAATTATTCGTATTATTTACAGATTTCCCCGTATTATTAGTCCCTAAAACATTTGATACACCTAGCGCACGTATATCGGTACTAAGTACGTTTACCCCTGCTGAAGCCTTAACGTATGGGGGGGTTCCCGCCAGTGACCTACTTGGACTACGACGAATAGTCCTCGATGATTTTGACTTCCTTATCTGCTTCGATTGCTTATGAGATCGTTTACTTTTGTAATGTCTAGATCGCCCTTTAGATCTTTTACTTTGCCTATAGTGTTCACTACTATCCGTAGATGAAGAAGTAATCGAACTAGAGCGATTTGATTTGCGGCGGCGGCGATGTTTAGACGTATTACGCTTACGTGAACGTGAACGTCTATCAGACCCCATAATTAATGATTCGAATATTGAAGCCTCTACCCTCCTTATAATTTACAAGTAAGTACCTAGTAGTATGTTTTTAGTATTTTTTTTTGTTCTTATCACAATACTAAAACTACTTTAATGTTTATGACTAAGCATAATCTCAATATCTTAACTATAAATATTACAGTTTATTCGTTGCAAACATTTAACAGATGTAGTAATTAATGATCACTTATTTGTTCAGTATTCAAATGTTGCACATCACTAGTAACTTTGTGTTCAAAACATCATCACATCCGTAGTTACAGTAAATTTTTATTTCCGTACCAAAGTATGAACCGTAACCGCAACGAACAAATTACAACTTGTTTGTAAGTTCAAAAAAAAATGCATCATAAAGTACTTTCACACCGATGATATTAAAACTATTATTGCACAAGTAAACTTGTAAAGTTTTATTTGTGTTCTTGAAGATCATGTCCACGAGACCCGTCGTAGTTCTTAGCAATTCTTATTTGCGTATCAAATTAGGAACCATAGGTACCTAAACGCAACGAACAATTACTTACAATGATTTGTTTTCAAGTTTAAAGACAAGCTGTCTCTCAAAATACTTTCGCAAAGCACTCTCACCAGTGATGTTGAATCTCATACACTATATTTGTGCAAATAAACTTGTAAAGTTTTATGTTTGCTCATGTAGTTATTGCACCCATGAATTAAGCAGAACACCATCCGTTAAAAAGAATATGTATTCGTATTTCAATCACTCACAGTTTTCGCAGGCTTGCGTTACGTTCATCCCACTTCTGATTGAAAACTTAAACCACTTCAAACTTTAAGAATTATTTATTTTATCACTTTACAATTTCGTATTTCTCCTGTCAACCAGCTTACGACCGTAATGGCGGCGCCAAGACCACATTAGTCAATCGACTTACTATAATTATACTTTTAAACTTATTAAATTATTATGTTTATCAAATTAAATGCAATCACCCTTTTAAATAGCAACATAAATATTTTACATTAATTAATAATTAAAGAATTGTTCACATTATTAATCATTTGCTTTCACAGGATACTATACCAATTTATTGGGGGTGAATCTTGACCACATCGTCAATGAAGATCTTACTGCCCTTAGCAGAGACATCGGTCGATACCATAAACAAGCCTAATTGGCAGTCGGCCTCCGCTCGCGATGCTATCTCCTGAGCGGAGATTTGCGGAGCAGCCTTCGTGACGTCACTAGACAGGCACTGACCCTTTAAATTAGCACAGATATTGTGCGTCGGATTTGAATAGGAAACCCATTTAGGCTGTTTTTGTATTTGCACAACGGTTTCATCTGAAATGAGTTTTAACGGTTATGTATCGGCACGGCATGAGCTATTTTATATAGGATTCATTTAATATTGTATTTTAATGCAATGAAATCCAAAGTTTACTCACAACATTGATAAGCGTGTAAAAATCAAATCTGAATTTTAAAGCTGCACAATGCAGGCTATCAGTTCCTCCCGTGCCTTCTTTATTAGAACGCCGTACGGAGAGAGACCAAATTTTTCTGTATAAGATTATCAAAAACCTAGTAGATACCCCTTTTCTGTTGGAAAATATACGATTCAGCTGCCCTCGGACAGGTTCTCGCTGCAGTTACGCATTCGGGATGCCATCCACTAAAACAAATTATGCAAGCAACGCCTTTTTGTTCAGATCGACTGATAACTTTGATAAGAAATTTTGTAATTTAGATATCTATAGTAGTAGCGCCCCTAAGTTCAGAAACGATGTATGTAAAATCTTAAGGAGTAACAATTTAGGATGACCCGTGTATTTGTGAGCATTTTAAGTTCCTATTGTTATTTAATTTTTTCATTTTCTGTTTGTAATTCAGAGTCGTAGCGTTGATAACGTTGATTGTTCGATGATTTGTGTCAAACGTCAGTGGAAACTTAACTGATTTTAGTGTTATTTTTTTAAGTAATCTTAAGGTGGAATAAAAATTGTTCGTTTCCTGAAAAAAAAACGCGCTGCTTTATTGGATTTGCATCTATTAAATATTAAAAACTGTAAAGCAAGAGAAGTCAAAACTTCAATGTATCGCTCTTAATTTTGGTTCAACACATAAAAATAAATTAATGCCCAAGCATCCTTCAGCTATCAGCAGTATTTTGCTCCACAAATCTTCCACAATCGCGGCCACTCGGCGCTGGAGCGGCAACTTGCTGACAGCTATTTGGCCACTTGACCCGCAGGTAGCGTAGTTACACGCGCTTCGGTAAGCGGTCGCGTGTTTGCGAACAGGTACGGCGACAGCGATTATGGTACAGTACAAACTCAGGTTTGGTGCAGCGTTTCTCAAACTTATGTTTGTTGCAATGTATCGATGTTTTTTGTAACTATCTTTAGGCTTTTTCAAGCAATTGAAAATTAAAAGTAGGTACTCTTGTAGCCACAATCGCCATTTATTCAGAATCACAAACCTGAAATACGTTTCAAAAAACCCATAACACTTTTCGTTTTGATCTTGAACCGGGCTCTCCAACTCAGCAACCAAGGCACAACTGAATAGTAGGAAATTTCTCTGCACTATTAAGGTTAAACTTCGACAGTGACGAACTCTGAAAAACACATACATTTTGACTTATCAAAGCCACTTAGGCTTTCAATTAAAAGTATTCTGAAGTTGGGCTAAGAGGAAAATATATTGAAAATACATAATAACAAAAACATATTTATCGTGAATCATTGTACTTTCAGGTCACGCTAGCCATCCACCATAACGTAATCTTCTCGCGGCATCTAAAGGCAGAACCCCTAGGGGTTCCCGTGCCCGACTTTGAGGACCGCTGCTCCAGTGTGTGTACAGCCACTCAGCGGTCATTGTAAGCTTAGGATCTGGTCTTTAGGTCGGATGAATCATCCCACCGGTCGTTAGTTGGTAGGGCTAATCTTTTGATGATGCTTACTCGAGAGTATAGAGATTAATGGGATATTTTAAAATTTAAAATTTAACAGTATTAAGGGTAAAAAGTATCTATAGTAATATTATAAAGAGTAAATATTTGATTGTTGGTTTGTGTGTATTAAACAGGCTCCAAAAATACCGGACCAATCATAAAATTGTTTCACCAATATGAAGCTACATAATCAGGGAGTGGCATAGGCTATATTTTAATTATGATTGAACAAAACACTCAGTGAAAAATAATAGTATTTATTATGTAAATCAAGTCGGAAAAACGCGAGCGAGATGTGCGCCTTTACCGACAACGCCGCGACGTGCAATCATTTTTGACAGAACGAAGTCTGTCGAAAGAGCTAGTATATTAAAATACTCATTGTACTTTACTAACTCTTTTTGTGAACCGAACCAAGTTTAAAAGAGTAAGTACTGAATTTCTCGCCGGGTCTACTCAGTATAAGATCAACTTCCGATGCGGTGGTAGAGTCACATTATGTTTGTTTACAGTGTATTTATGTATTCATAATATTATAGTATTTAAGTCTATTATTAAGATTTTTTTTTTCTTGTAATGACGATTTAAAAGTAGTTGTTACAGGTCTATTTAAATAAAGATAGTTTTTGTATGTTTGTTTAGTAGTAGTATTTGATCAAATACTACTGTCACTCTGTAACCTGTCACTCTGTAACTACTGTCACTCTGTAACCCTTTTCTTAACAGCACGGATACGCCAAATAAGTGAACACGTATATTATTTGGGGTCACCCAAGATACCTTCCTACAGTAGATGACCAGGCTTCTAAAAGTAAATTGGGCGCGAAGAAATATTATTATGCTAAACTTGGTTACTACGAGCAAATTCATGAAAAAATAAAACAAGGTAACATTATCTTTCTTAAATAGTACCGAAAACCTTAAGAATGCCGCTACTTCTTGTTACAACGAATCAGAGTAAGCCCATGTACCGGATGTAAGCGAGTCGCTAATGGGCAATAACAGGGTATATCGGAGGTACCTACACACGAACAGGCTTTTACGAGCACTATCTAGATGGAGTCAATATTACCTAGGCTGATTTATAGTATGGCAAGAAGGGTGGCAGTCTTGCTGGTTTGAAACGAAGAGGTGCTTCCTCACTTGGCGCATTCGCCTTTAATGCAAAGTTTCAGATTCGATTCTGAGCATTACATTAGATAAAGATAGATAAATTATACATTAAAATACTATATCCCTGACATGACGAACATTCGCTGGTAATGTACATTGAGCATTGCTTCATTAGAACATTTTTAGACTATTTAAAAGTTCTGCGTAAGTCTATATAAATAAAGATATTTGAGTTGTCTCAGTCTGAACATTATTCGGTGCTTTTTCCTCACCTACGTAGTTGATGCTCAAATCTGTAACATTATAGTTTGTGCACTGTAATGCTCCGTTCTCCTCCCTCGTAATGTAATGCTCGACTCTGTAGTCTTACAAGCGAATGCTCCAAGTGAGGGTGCACCTTAAAAGTTATATTGTTCTAGTGTTTGGTTTGGACTATGGACTTACATTTTGCCTCTTCAATAATGCCATCAATAAGTGTTCAGTAAAAATTAATTTAAATAGCACTATTTTGTAAAAACAACCCCTCTCAACGAACTTCAAAAAAAGAAGGAGGTTCTCAATTCGACAGTATGTTTTTTTTTGTTTGTTACCTCAGAACTTTCAACTGGGTGAACTGATTATGATAATTATTTTTTTATTTGAAAGCAGGTGCTTCCCGTGTGGTCCATGAAAAAACCATAGGTCTTAAATCACCGAATAACTTCATATCACGCCAACCGATTTTGATGATTATTTTTTATTGAAAAGGATATACCTACTTCAAGGGTAGTTTGATGAAAGTTTGGTTAGGTTCTAATTATGGGATCCATGACAAAGTAACGGAACACTTCAATTTTTAGTAGCACTAAAAATCAAGAATTAAACAAAAATGTTGACGAAAAAAACTACTTACTTAAATAAAACTATTCCAAAAGAAATTAATTTGCATTAAAAAGTCAAAAAATAATTGCGTATTCTTCTAAAACTTATGCGATAATATAATGTAGGTGCAATTATTGTTATTGTTGAAGTCGGTGTCAGCCAATGTAGGTTTGTAACTACCTACATACTCGTACAATACTTAAACGTGAGATGTAAAAAAAGTATATTGCCTAGGTATATTGTAGTGTTTCCTTGGCTGACACCGACTCCAACAATAACAATAATTGTACGTATATTATATTATCGTATAAGTTTTATAAGAATACGCAATTATTTTTTAACTTTTTAGTGCAAGTTAATTTGTTTTGGAATAGTTTTTTTTTGAAGTAGGTTTTTTTTTCTTTGATAATTTTTTTAATGTGAAACTCGACAGTTAATCCGCCTTAAATAGATGTTAAGCACAGATTGGAGCTTAATGCGAAGACTGTTAGTGCAGGGATAGGTTTATGCAACTTCCGTTACTTTTTGTTTAAAGTTAACTATTGTAAATATTATATTTTCACTTAATTTTGTAATCATGGGGAGAGCATTTTCCTGTCTTTATTAAACTGATCATTGTAGCTCTGTTAATGATGTATAATGGATATCTTTGGGATAAGATGTATGTGAAATGTATTACTAATTGAAAGGCGGAGATGAAGAGATGATCGGCTGACGGTAAATAAAACACCAGTTCGATAAGTTAGAATACAACATCGAAAGAAGCATAGGAAAGCAATCGATGAGAATACTAATGGATGAGGGATGAGGAGGGAAAAAGAACAGGCACATACTTAGCAGCTTAGTAGTTGGATGTAGCGTCAAATGGTGGTGATTATCAGATACTTCTTCCGACTTCTATAAGGTGATGATGGCTCCAAACGCTTAGGAATACTCTCTTCAAACGTAAGAAACTTGGTACTCGTATAGCTGACAGAAGGAGTCTATAACGTTTATTCTTACGGATTATTTGCTTATGCGACACAGCTCTGCAATGACCAAACTTTGCCCCGCCATAAAATATTTATCCTTAAAGTATGCAGTATCTATAAAAATCTCAGACTTGGCGCAAAGTTCGAAACAAGTCACCGAGCAGGTCACGGCACATCTGAATGTTTAATGCTGCAGGTTGTCTTCGGTGGAGCCATTTGACAAAACTCTGATGGCACAGAGCGGAGATGAAGATTATAATAAGATGCGATAAAGCTTAGGTGTTACGACGCTGCTGCTTCTTGTGTAAGAAGTCAGTGTTAGAAGTCATGCATACGCGAAAGAAGTAATCTATCAATACAATAATAAACTAATCGCTGTATTTACATTGAAGATAAATGAGAAAAGCTATTATTGGGGGCTTTTATTAACGCAATAGAACCCAAAAGAATGATGTTACAGTTTCCTAATGATGCAGGACCATCAAAGCAATTATTTATTGTTACACCACTTCTGCTCCAAACAAAAACGGCAAGTTTTTAATAGTATAATTCTCTATGACATACTTAATAGCTTAAGGGCCGATTTTTCAATCCTCAGTTAGTGAAATTTATCCGTAGAATAAAGTTTATTCGAAGGTATACAAGATTTTTAATTTTTCAATGGTCAGATAGATGTTATCTGTTGAATAAACCCGCTAACTGAGGAATAAAATTATCTGATTCTTGAGGGGCTGGATAAGATTTTATCTATGCGTTTTCTTTGTCATTTCGAGGTTGTGTGTCATTTGAGATTTTTTTGATTTTGTTTGTACGACCCAACGCAACGGTTTTGGAGCAAAGGCAGTTGGTTGGTAACTTAACTATACAAACGCTGAGCCCAATAGAAAAGATCGAGTTGTAAAAGAGAGACCTAATAATTTTAGTACATGGGAAAAAACACGAACCAAACATACTCTTTGCAACAACTTTAGATAGCAAAAAAAGTTGAGGTTTTCTTATACGTCAATGTCAATTTGTCAAGCATCAACTTTTCTCTTGTTTTAGTCAACATTGCAATGATTGTATAAGTGCATTTTGCTTGTAGATAATCAGTGTGAAGTTAGCGATATAAGTACATAGACAACCGATATATAGCTATTCTTTGGATAAAAGACAACTGAAAAATGAAAAATATTTATTCGCTTGATAAACAGCTAGTTAATTTTATACTTCAGTTAGCTATCTAAAGAATAAACTAATAATTGAAAAATCGGGCCTCAGTATGTTAAAGTAAATTCTAGAGTGAATCACGACACCATCGAATCGTGTTCAATTTCAGCATTTTACCGGATATTTAAACAAATAACACATTGGAATATTTTGTGATCTCTAAATAGGCATTGTGGTGTGATTGTCCAATCAGATGTAGCCCAGCATGTTCGAGCTAATGATTCTACTTAAAAACTTCTACAACTCGAATTCCACTCTATTTTAAATCTAAAAATAATCACAGACCCATTAAAATATAATCATTCACAGCCTCAAGGTTTAGCCGTCGTAAATTCAAACTCCAATATCTCGCTCATAAAGTTAATTTTAAGCGTGGGGCTTAGTTAAAAATTCTTGCTGGAGAACGTTGCACATTTTCAGATTTGATAAGTTTGATACAACTTCCCGAGTTATCGGAGTTTGGAAGTCTGAAAGTAGCAAACGAAGATAATGTTTATGCTCGTTTACGTTGTAAAAGATTTTTATGGGCGGCGTTTGCTCGCGTTTAGGCATGTAACCAAATGAAGGGGCGGATGAGTGCTCGGTGTATTTATTATTTAAACGAAATTGAAACTTTGAAGTGGCCTTAGAACAACGTAATTTGATAGTACCTAGACTTAAGAGGGCGGAATTGGAATGTTTTGCTGATGCCGTTGAAATGAGTAGCTGCATAGCGACAAAATTGTGAATACCCTTCATTTGAAATAACTATTTGAACTTTTATATTGAATCATCATGGCATTCTCTCTTGCTTGCATGCAACAGCTCAAAAATGTACATTAACAAGGAATATATGAACCTTTTAGCCAGTATTTTGGCGGGAGAACGAGTATGAAATAAGGAAATCCGTTACCAGCTTATACGAGCAGGTAAGTTAGTTACACTGGCAGTTGGTATGGGACACAAAGCATGAGACCGTTTCTTAACGGAAAATGTTAGTGGAGTTGTTTGTTACAAATTGTGAAAAACAACCTGAGGAAAAATACCATTTTTTGATGGTTCCTAGATGCTCACAACCAGCAACTTTGAAAGGAATGCTTACAGCAGACATATAGCCGGTACTTATTACCACGAATGATGATTTTTAATAGGTACAAAATATTTACAGTTACCAGAGTCTCAATTCCGGTTAAGGGTAAACTGAGAGAATGTTACCTAATCTGTCTTTATTTCAAACATCAGCTTGTCGAGTTTCTTGAAGAATATTATTTTCTTAGAAAATGGTAAGTAACACTGTATTTTTCTGATATTTTCGCGAACAATAACCATGGAAATAAAACAACTTTACGGATTCTACGAAACCATTCTTCTTAACAATTCTGTGTTCATTCGTGTTTTGCTATTTTAAGATAATTCTAACCTAACGTTAAGACTACATGAACTTCATTAATTACAGCGGTCGTGATCACGGGTTCACAAAGATGTTTTAACTTATGATCACGACACGACTAATACTTTCTCGTTCTCTGTTTGTTGTTTCAATTTATTTTAATTTTATTATGTTTTTATTGCTCACTGTGCCTTTCTGTGGTGGCTAAAAAATAATTTTTTTATATCCCAAACGGGATAGAGGCCGATTGACTGTTGCTGTCATGGTGAACGGAACAATCAGAAGCCATCTTTTCACCAAGCTCATTAGAACCCAACGTGTTCGGTGGTGAGCTTTCTGCCGTTATAGATAGATAGAAAGATAATATTATTTATTGTACATTTACAAAAGAAACTTAATGCTAAGTATTACATAAAAATAATGCATTATTTAGGCGGCCTTATCGCTAATATCTCTACCAGGCAACCTTCAGGTAGAGGAAATACGAGTATAATATAAGAATGACAAGTATACTTAAGCTTAATAACATAAATAAAATAAACCTGATAGTATACTATAGTTTTATTAACCAGAAGCAGGTATATTCAAAAAATAACGCAGATCAAATAACGCAAACTTGTAATTCTTAACAACAAAATGATAACAGACTTTACATTGATTATTCACACACAAAAATACCACTACGTAAATAAATATAGCAAGTTAGGACACCTAGGTCTTAAATTGGGCACTAAGGTAAAACGCTAGAGCAATCGAGAGAGGGAACGTCCGCCGTGTCCGATCGCCAGCCAAAAAGTGCGCGGTGCGCCGCCCGTTGCTACGACGGACTTTCTTCAAAACCCGTCAGCCAATCTGAGTGCAGACAGAACTTCAGAGCTCGCAGTTAGGTGGCGCCTCTTGCGAATGTTCTTTTAACAATAGACTTAAGAAGATATTTGAATAGATACATATTATCGTATGAATATAAACAAAGTCTTTCAAGCTTATCAAGGAGATCTATTCATTGAGATCTAAGTAGCAGCAGTCTGCATAATCAAGTATCGGAAAAAGTAAGGCCTGAACCAACGCAATTTTCGTGGGTATCGGAAGGTACGTAATCTACATAAATAACTTGCAGCAGCAAACATTTTCCTGCTTACCTCGCCTATCTCCACCTTCCAGGTCAAAGAGCTATCTATGAATACTCCCAATCCAAGAATTATGTGGGTCGGTTTGGTTTTAATTGGTGTTTTTCATCACCGGAGAGTAATGCGTTTCAAGTTTTAACAATGAACACAAAGATGGTTCTAGGCAGATTTGATCTCAGGACCACACGGGGCCGAGCTGGGGTTCTTTCTCAACCCTTAGGCCAGAAAAATGTACAAATACAAATACAAATTCAAATTTAATTAATGTCAATAAACGGTAATATAAAAATTAAAAAAAATTGCTTACAAAATTACTGAAATTATTATTTTCTTAAAATTAATTATACTTCTATTTAATCATTCAAAATTCATTATCATAAAAATGTTCATTAACATCATAATAACATTTATTAATAAGGATTTCAGATAAGACATTTGAATTTTTTTACATTAAAATTTTAAAATGGTTCCGGAAGCTTATTGTAAACTCGTGGAGCCATCTCAATCACACTCTTCCGCATTAGTGCGGTTCTACAAATATTTTTACAGACTCTGATCTTTCTAGGGCGAAGGTTGGGTATTTGATCCAACATTTAATAAAGTAGGTACGAGTACGTTAAAACTTAGATAATCTGCACTAATATTATAAACATATAGGCGTTTGTGAGTTTGTATATGTCTGACGACACGATTGGCGTGGTGCGCTGTAGCACGGTTTTTCGCCTCGATTTCCATAGTGTCCCGGGTTCGATTCCCAGTCGGTCGGTTTGTTTATTAAATGTTAAGAAGATTATAATGTTTACACTACCTTACAGTAGAGGTTTGCCACAGACAGAAAATGAGATGAGGTACAAAATAAATCTGACATTAGATACTGTGACTTTTCATAACAGTAAATTAATGAATGTAATTGACATCAACAGATTAATTAATATGAATAATTTGCATGTGACATATAATAATTTTTATATTTCTAATTATTTTAAGCGACAAATAGCACATTCGCTATCCTCTTTTTTTATTTCTCCAGCCAATATTTTGGCTACTCAACCTGCTTTTATTGAGCAGACAGACTTGTCGACTTTGGAACATGTTCCAAATCATTTAAATTAGATATTAAGACAACAGAGGAAACCTCTAGCAAACCTCCATCTATGACAAAAAAAAAGCCCAACAGTAATTACCTCAATTTTGTTCATCAGAATATACAGGGCTTTTCTGGCAAAGATTTAGAGGTAGGTTTGTTCCTTGACAGTATGAATATAGATGTTTTATGTTTAACAGAACACTGGCTTAAGGAACACAACTGTCTGTTAAGTTTTGATAATTATAGCATCGCTAGTATGTTCATGAGAGTTTCTGCTATTCGGGGTGGGTCACTAATATTATTGCACAATAAGTTAAAGTATAAAGAACGCAAAGATGTGGTAGCACTCTCAATTGAGCAAACTATTGAAATTTCATGTGCAGAGTTAGAGCGGATTATTATTGTTTGTGTGTATAAACCTCCATCTGCGGATTATTCACTGTTTGAAGAAACTTTGGAAGAAGTGTTAAAGAGAGTATGTAAATCAAACAAGAAGGTGGTTGTTTGTGGTGATTTTAATGTAGATATTCTAGACTCTTCTCAAACCTCACTTAGATTTTTGAATCTTTTTAAATCATTCAATTTATTTAATATTTTTGATCAACCAACTAGAATCACTGCGTCATCAGCTACCTGCTTGGATAATATTTTTTGTGAAAATTTTTATAAGGAGAAATCAATAATTAATTGTTTAAAATCAGACCATTGTGGTCTGTTAACCAAATTTGAGCACCGTCATGTCCCTCAATCGGTGGATATTATTTTTAGACCAGTTACTCAGAAACGTATAGAAAAATTTAAACACAATATAAACAGTCAACTTCCTTACTTATCACACCAAGACCAGAACATAAATGATCAGTATGAGGATTTGTTCAATCTGTTAATGTATGAACATAACACCATTTTTTCAAAAAAAAAAGTGACAGTTGATAAATTTAAATTTAAATTCAGTGACTGGGCTACTCCAGGTATTCATAAAAGTAGGATTAAATTATACGAATTATATGATTTAAAAGCGAACTTTCATAGTCCCAAACTAGTAGACTATATTAAATCTTACTCTAAGATATTTAAAAAATCTTGCAATGTTGCCAAGTCCATGTTTTTGCGAGACAAAATAAAACAAGCAAAAAACAAAATCAAAGCGACTTGGAACATTATAAACAAAGAAACTTGTAAGTCCATACCACGCAATAACTCTTTCTCACTTAAAATTAAAGATAATATTATTAAGTCTGACGTTGATATAGCTAATACATTTGAATCATTTTTCTCTGAGATACCTTTTATTACTACCAGTAAACTAAATTCTAGTTCACTGCTAGCTAGTTATCTCCTCACATCAAGTGTTAATGAGTGCGCCACTAGTTTTTGCTTTGATCATATATCTCCTCATACCATCCTCAAATCGTTTAAAGAACTTAACATAAAAAAACGGAGGATTTATGGGGTATTTCTGTTGATATACTTAAATCAGTCATAGATGCCATCTCCCCTAGTTTAGCGTTACTTTTTAATAACTGTGTAGACAAGGGTCAGTTCCCTAATTTAATGAAATTTAGTAAAGTCATACCCCTTTATAAGTCAGGTGAGAAAAGTGACCCATCTAATTATAGACCTATTTCTATTCTACCAGCTATAAGTAAAATTTTTCAAAAAATAATATTGAATCAATTACATTCTCACTTTGCTTTGAATAACTTATTACATAGTAATCAATTTGGATTCACTAAAAATAGGAATACAACCGATGCAGGTGTTGCGCTCATCAAACACATATTTGATGCGTGGGAAGGCAAGCAAGATGCAATAGGAGTTTTTTGTGATTTATCAAAAGCATTTGACTGCGTAGATCATGAAATCTTACTGATTAAGCTGAGGCATTACGGTGTTTCAAATATTTCACTTAGCCTTATAGAATCTTACCTCACTGATAGAATACAAAAAGTGAGTATCAATGGTACGAACTCTTCCGGTGCCAGCATACGTATGGGCGTGCCCCAGGGATCAATATTGGGTCCTCTGCTGTTTTTAATCTATATAAATGACCTGCCTTATTTTGTCAAAG
Organism: Udea olivalis; assembly: GCA_947369235.1. NCBI lineage: Eukaryota > Metazoa > Arthropoda > Insecta > Lepidoptera > Crambidae > Udea > Udea olivalis. Next base: position 24,019,704 of record OX376342.1, read on the forward strand.
ACCTATGTGGGATTGTATTATTTGCTGATGACACTTCTCTAATTTTTAACGTAGATAGAAGTAACAAAGCACTTGACGACGTAAATAATACTCTTTCTAAGGTACTGCATTGGTTCACGAGTAACAATTTACTGCTTAATGCTAAGAAGACCAAATGTATCAAATTTTCTATGCCCAATGTAAGACAGGTCGATACCATTATAAACATGAATAACGAGCCATTAGAGATTGCGAATTCCACTGTATTTCTGGGAATTACTCTCGATTCCAAGTTACAGTGGGGTCCGCATATTTCTGCCCTGGCAGGAAGACTTAGTTCGGCAGCTTATGCTGTTAGAAAAATAAGGCTCCTGACTGATATCGCAACAGCAAGATTAGTGTACTTCAGTTATTTTCACAGTGTTATGTCGTATGGTCTTCAGTTGTGGGGCTCGGCAGCGGATCTCAACACCATCTTTGTTCTTCAAAAAAGAGCCATCCGCTCCATTTACAACCTTAGACCACGCGACTCGCTTCGTGAAGTATTCAAAGAGATAGATATTTTAACTGTGTACTCTCAATTTATTTACGATAATGTAGTATATGTCCGTAAAAATTTGCATCTCTTCAAGAAAAACAGTGATGTTCATAAACTCAATACCAGAAATAAAAATAAGCTCGTAACTCCCAGTCTAAGACTGCATAAGGTAGGGAAATCATTTGTTGGTCAATGTGTAAAATATTTTAATAAGATTCCGCAAACTCTTGTTGAACTGCCTCTTCACAAGTTTAAGTCACAAATTAAAGCTAAGTTAATGAAGCGGGGTTATTATAGTGTTGACGATTTCTTAAATGATAAGAATTTGTGGTCATCTTAGGTATAATCTGCTCCTCTGCACACTTTTTTGTTATGACTTTACTCTGTCAATTCCATTTTTGTGTATAACAACAAGATTGAAAAGAGTAACCATCGAGTTTCTTGCCGGAGTCTTCTCGATCGGAAACAACCTCCGAACCGGTGGTAGAGTCACATTATATTTAATTATGATATGAACTATCATAGTATTATTTTATGTAAGTTTATTTTTATTCAGTATATTTTTGCTACAATTTTTTTTTTGTTACATGACATGTCATAAGTACTTTTTATAAGTCTATATGAATAAAGATATTTTTTCCTTTACTTTACTTTTCAATTCAGGAAACGATCTATTGTAAATTAGCTCGGGTCTGAGTGTGCTGGGAGACGCCTCTGGCTTATTCCTGGTCTGATACCTCGTAACACAAGGATATTTATCCTTACTTCGAGACCATGACAAGTGGTGTGTTGTCTGACGCATATTTATTTATTCATTTATGTTTGATGTATCCGAAACTACCAAACCGATTTCAAAAATTATTTCACTATCATAAAGCTAAATTATCCCTGATTGCTATAGGCAATTATTTGTTTTGAAATAATAATTAGTTTTCAGCCAGATCAATTAACACTTATAAAGTAATCCGGGAAAAAAGCGCTATCGCAAGTCTTTTCGAGCCTGCGCTGGCCCCACTGTTGATTATACATGCATACAATGTACAACAAAAATATAGGTTTGTAGTAGATTCATAAAAAAATCGTGTGAGACGCAGCGTGCGCTCATACCCCGCAACGAAATCGTGTGGTTTTTCACTTGGTTCTTACAGTGCAAAACGTTAGGGATCCGTGTGAAAACTTTAATATAACCCAACGCGTGAGAAAATAAGGTAATTTAAATTAGTCATTATAATGGTTTTCATCGTTCGGGTTTCGGCAGGTTTCTTGTGTATGTAACTGCTACCAAATTTCCGAGTTTCGTCGCAACTTCAATATTTAATCCGAAGAATCCCGTCCGTGGGAGCTCCACCGTTGCCAGCAGATGTCATTCGCACCTTTATTGGGATCAACTTGTAATTAATTGATATTTAATGTCTCAACCTAAATTTGTTGTAAATTCGCTTTGATGTCTGAATTGCTTAAATACTTGTCTATTCTGCGCAATTAGTTTTGTTAATTAATTTCCTCATGTTTGTTTTCTCTGTTAATGATGAATTTAATTTACCTACCTGTCTTGAATTCTCACGGTGATGTAAGGCACATAGCATTAACTGACTAATACAGTACATTAACGGTATGAAGTGAAATCTAATCTGTTGTCGGAAAATTGAGTGGCTTTACGGTTTAGAATTACCTTAATTACCTTAATAGGAGCTTTCTAGTTTATAGATGAGATAGGTAAATCTTTAGCTAGCCTTGATATATATACATACAAATACTGGGTGATTATAAAAAGACTTATACAGACGATATGGCATAATCAGTAAGTGACGTAGTAACTATGTGAGTGAAAATTTATTTTTTTCACTAAGTAGACTTTAATTTCAAGTTGGTCAATAAACAAAATCAGTTGAAAAAGAAAAATGTGAAACGATTGAAAATCACTAACCTATACTCTATTCAATAGAGCATTAGACAGAAGTAAAAATGGTTCTTTTTAGGGTACACATTGTGGTAAAAGTACAATAAACATCATTGCTTTTAAGATTTAAGCCGAATTTATTAAAATCCACATAAATAGCAGCTGTCACACTTAATTGTTCTCATTTAAAGTAAATGAACTTCAGAATTTATGAGGCTTTTGCTTAAAAGAATTATTTTGTCTTGCACCAAACTATATTGTAATGTAAAAACCTAAAACAGGCAGGGGTTTTCATTTTTACTGTCACTATAATTCTACCAAATCTAAAATGTTACATAATCCCTTCATACGTTGTGGCGGAAGGGGTTTTCAATTTTGCCAGGTTATACTCAGGTATGTTATCGTCATGGCAACGTCAAATGCAAATTGTCATTCATTTTAGCCTGCTTCTTATTTCTAATGTTATAATGAATGAAGTATAGTTACTAGGTACATCACTCAATGAGTACGAGATATCGTTTTTGTAAGTTTTTTGAAAATCACCCACGTGTAATTAATTATCGATACGATATTATAAAGCTGAAGAGTTTGTTTGTTTGTTTCCTTGAACGCGGAAATCTCTAGAACGGCTGGTCCGATTAGAAAAATTCTTTCAGTGTTAGATAGCCCATTTATTTAGGAAGGCTATAGGCTATATATCATCACGCTAAGACCAATAGGAGCAGAGCACCAATGAAGAATGTTTCAAAATTGCGCGCGCATTCATGATGTGCAAAGCCCGCGGGCAGTCATGATGTTAGCGTTAGCCCAAAGTAACAATTCCACGTGGGCGCAGTCGCGCGCAGAAGCTAGTGTTCATTATATACCAAATGGGGTAGTCAGATGTAACTTGAATGTTGCTCTAAGGACAAATCATAGTAGGTGCAAAACGAAAGTTACCGTGACAAGCTAGCTTTTTCGATTTTTTAAAAGCTACAATGCGGAATCAACCTCCTGTAACCAAAACTATCAAGCGATACGTATGTTTTTGCCACCGACATAGTATAACAATGGCTGAACATCATTAATATCAGTAACAAATCATTGAATGTGCATCCTTCAGCAAGCCCGCTGAATGAGTGCAGATTGATAACATAATGACGTTCGCGAACAACCGCTGACTAATTACACTAATTACTATGCAATTAACTACTCTGAGTGCTCTTAGCCACTTGCTACTACACGGTAATGAGAAACTTCTGCTTCTAAGATACACTATAGTAGTGAGTGTCGCTGGTATCATTATGTCATTCGGTCTTTGGCAAATAAATGCAAATCATTGCCTTGATTGATCTACGTTGGTTTAATCACTTTGCTTGCCATTGCAAAATGGCCCTTAGTACTTTCAATTTTATGCAATGAATTGCGCCCAACCAAACGCAAAAATCAGGGTTTTTATAAGAAAAATACCGAATCAATTGACCTTAACAGTCTACGATTTTAGGTGAAGTACTTAACGTAAACTTTGACAATCTGCTCGCTGGTATCTAAAAGAAAAAACAATGTATTCACACATAATTATATGATGTATTCATCCGTGTCGTAAATGTTGCAACATAGCAAATGCAAAAAATATAAACGTGACTCTGTAATAGATACGCTTTTCTATGATGCTTTGCGCTCTACAAGATTGATTATAGAGTTATAAATAAGATAAATATCTGGGACAAACTACACGAAGATCATTTGACCCCAAACTAAGCAGAGCGTGTACTATGGGTGTAACGGATGAACATACTTAAATATTTTTAAATACATACTTAAATAGATTACAACATCAAGACACACAACAAACATATATGTTCGTCACACTAATGTCTGTCTTGGGTGGGGATGTAACCCACAACCTCCGGTGCTAGAGGCAGGATTGCTGCCATTGCACCAACAGGCCAGTCAAAGCAAGTATAATTCCTCCGCGACCAAATGGCAAGAGAACTCCGGCCGAGAAAGGACCTTGGTTTAGGTCCTAGGTCAAGAAAGTCAATGTTGCCCGCGTTTGTGATCCTTACTTGGCTAGAGTGGTCATTAAGCTTGAACCTAGACTTTATTTTCATGATGCTGGTTTTTACCTAGAAATTAATCTGTGTACTGCTGAGTCTAAGAAATAAATTCAAAGAGCCGTAAACAAATTATTACCGGATCGGTGCGTTTTCGTTTCGGTACCGCATCTGCGCCAAATCGGTACAGATTGTTAACGGAGCGGCTGTAATCAAATGAGAGTTTTCAGACCGACTTGCTTCGTATAAAACCTGTACAGAGCGGGCGGCCTCCCCCGTCTTACCCCCGCCAGTTCCGCCGCGCCTCACTCACGCCAATCACAACACCAGAACAATATCGTACCGAAAACATCCAAAGCCTGTCAGGAAACGTTTTTCAGCAGAAAACCTGTACAGATTCGGTGCAGATGCGGTACCGAAACGAAAACTGTTCTGTTAACTTTTTAAATTTCAAAGATATGTAATGCTAAATAGTCGCATGTGCATCAATCAACAGCCGCGACTAATGCAGATAGGCGTCACCGCCGCTGTGCGCGCGGTGTGCGCGTTACAGCACTAATTGGCTCACGATTAACTCATCAAAGCGCCCTTACACTCCCACGACAGACGGTAATGAGAAATGTGTTAACTACACCATGCTGTATGCAGGGGAAGGCAGCTTGCATTGCGTAAGTTCTAATTACAACAAAGATGGGTACATTTATTTAACGTATTCCAGCTACCACAATACAATGCTTTGACAGGGACCTCAAGAACATAGTCAAGAGTTAAGTAGATATATAGGAAGATGAATCCGTTTAATATTTGCTTCAAGAAACAAATAGATACTGCTTGGTAATAATTATTATAAATACAACATTAAATGTCTGTGTAAACTGTTCGCAGATGTTTTATTCAATGCGTAAAAATACATTTTGTTACAATTTTATGTACATTTCCTGAAACGTGAATTAGGAGGACACAGCACGGTCGAGAGAATTGAAAAATAGGTATTCGTAAAATTTATTACTGTCTTTTGCAAACCTAGAGCCCTCCCCAGGGTGCGATAGAGACAGATGCGAATCGGACCGAAATTACCTATCAAAAGTGCACAAAATCGACGTTTCGTAGGTCCCCTGATCCCTTATCGAAAAGTTGACCGATTTAGTTACTTTTATCATTAAAAATAAAGAAAGACTGTGTCAGAGTTCCTGTTTTTCTTTTTTAATATAAACTGGTCAAATTAGTTTTCTGGATATTTCTACACAGCGGAAAATCTGGGCAATTTTCTCGATTTTTGAAGGTTCGTAACTCTCTTAATAATGAATTTATTTTAAAAAGGAAAACATAGTGACATGCTAATAGTAGCAAAAGATTTCTTAGAAAAAAATGATTTCTCTACTAGCAATATTCGACGACCGACTTGGTGTAATGGTTAAGAAGTTGGCTACTACACCAGAGGTCGCGGGTTCGATCCCCGCACAGTACAAACATTTGTGTGCATGAACATGTCTGTTTGTACTGGTCTGGGTGTCTCCTATGTATAATAAGTATTTATTTACAAAAGAAAATGTATTTAAGTATGTTTATCCGTTGTCTAGTATCCCATAACACAAGCTTTAATTAGCTTACTTTGGGGCTAGATGGCGCTGTGTGGAATAATGTCCAGGGATATTTATTATTTATTTATTTAAATATCCAGGGAGGAAACAGGGGACTGCGTTTGTATGGAAAAACGGCGCTTATGTGATGTATCCTCTTAAAAGTTAACATGGATTGGAGTTTTCTGGGAAATTAAATTTCGTTTTTCGGGTATTCAGCATGCTAATAAACAACCGATAGTTAACCCATCAAAGCTTTTTGATTCCCGACGACATACAGACGGTAATATGAAACGTGTGCAGTGAACTGAGAAAGACAGTGGATATTTTTTTTTGTTTCAAAAAAACAATTCATACAGGAAATTCCGGTCTGCCAACCTGCCCAGCAGTTTGTCGGCAGTAGTTCTCGCGCTTAATCAAGACTGAATTTTGCATTAGGTACTCTTAATTTTTCTAAAAACAAAACAAAACTATAAAAAAACATCATTAACGTCAGTGACCGTTAGATAGGTAAAACTAAAAGCTGAAAGTGTTTCGTTAAATATTTGTTGTTTTTAAAAAACACTTAGTCATATTTTGTTGGTTATTTACTATAAATACATAATATGGCTATTTACTAAGGCTATTTATTTCGACTAGAGCATATTGAAGAGTAATGTTTAGTAAGTATGCATCTGAGATGATTCTTGGAAATGACATTATCAAGCCGGTTCTGTGGTAGTTGATTGTGGATTGTTGGAATAATCCATTTCCTCGTTCGCTTACCACAATAGTTTTTAAATGTAGGTATTTTTAACTCCTTAATTTTCGACTACCGGGTTGGTTAGTTATGTTTACGTTCTATTTGAAATTCGCTCTCACCAAATTGCTCAATTATTAACAGCATTGAATTTTTAATCAATTGGTACGATTTTACATAACTTACTCGTAAATAGTTTTTTATATTCACTATTGTATTGTTTTTTTTTGCAGTTTCATCAATTAACAGTTTTAGTATTCAATACTCAATACTCAATACTCAATTCTTTATTGCATTTCACAGTGTAGTACAAGATCTTAAAATATATTTAAATAGTGCACCATGAACCCTGTCGGGCGCAACAAAAATGAAGAGGAGGAAAACCATTGTTCATAGAAAATTAAATTATAATGCAACAAAATAATATTAAATTATATCTAATTATTATTTAGAAACTCGTCTAAAGGTTATAATTAAGGTACTTTTATAGATTATTATTTAAGTTTAAAGAATATTTATATTATATATTTATATCAATAGTTTGGTTTTTAGTATTACCATTCAGTCTTCAATTTATTTTAAATGTTAATCTTCTAAAAATTATTTGATAGTGTAGAAGCTTTTTTGTATTAGTATAATTTTGAGGTTTTGTTCTTATTGTATTGTATTGTATTCTTAATTGAAGTGATTTATTTTATCTCTATAAGTAAATAAATAAATAAATATCTGGGACAATTCACACCAAGATCATCTGACCCCAAACTAAGCAGAGCTTGTATTATGGGTGTCAGAGACTGATAAACATACTTAAATATTTCTAAATACATACTTAAATAGATAATAACACTCAGACACACAACAAACACAAATGTTCATCACATAAATGTTTGTCATGGGTGGGGATCGAACCCACGACCTCCGGCGTCAAAGGCAGGATCGCTGCCATTGCGCCAACAGGCCAGTACCATAACTACCCATTCCGTAGGCTATAGTCGCCTCCACAAGAGCGTAATACAGCAAATACAATATATCTCTATTTACCATAAATTGTAGATAATATAATTTGCTAATTACACTCCGCAGCTTTGCAGATACACGGTCAACATGTAGGTTCCATAAAAAATGCCTGTATATGTCCGTAAAAACTTGCATTTTTTCAAGAAAAACAGTGATGTTCATAAACTCAATACTAGAAATTAAAATAAGCTCGTAACTCCCAGTCTAAGACTGTATAAGGTCGGGAAATCATTTGTTGGTCAATGTGTGAAATATTTTAATAAGATTCCGCAAACTCTTGTTGAACTGCCTCTTCACAAGTTTAAGTCACAAATTAAAGCTAGGTTAATGAAGCGAGGTTATTATAGTGCAGAGGATTTCCTAAATGATTAGAATTTGTGGTCATATTAGATATAATCTGCTCCTCTGCACATTTTTTGTTTTGACTTTACTATGTCAATTAAATTTTTGTGTATAAAAACTAGATTGAAAAGAGTAACCATTGAGTTTCTTGCCGAAGTCTTCTCGATCAGAAACAACCTCCAAACCGGTGGTAGAGTCACATTATGTGTAACAATGATATTTACTATGGTATTATTTTATGTAAGTTTCTTTTTTTTTTTTTTTATATATATTGCCCGTCAAGATGACCTCACTCCACCTGATGGAAAGCGGTCGTGAGGTCCAGATATGAGGTTGACAAGCCCAGTCATTCAAACGAATCACTGGGCTGGCCATCCTCACCGTGAAGGCCTGCAGAAATGCCTTTTCACGCCCCGCTTGAAGAACCCGGGACTATAAGAGGAAGGAAACACATGTGCTGGAAGAGCGTTCCACGTCTGGATGGTACGACAAAGAAACGAGTCACCGAACCTTTTAGTTCGGGCCAATAAATGTTGAATTGTGTGTGGGTGACGCCGTAGTCCAGCACGCGTGGTACGGGAGTGGAAAGGTGAGGGTGGGATAAGCTGGAATAACTCGTCAGAGCATTCCCCATTGTAGAAGCGATAGAGAACACTTAGCCTGGCAATGTCTCTACGCAATTGGAGAGGCTCAAGGGTCAAAGTTGCCTCTGGGTTTCCAATAATACGGATAGGACGCCGCTGCAGCCTGTCAAGAGCTTCGAGTAGGTACTTAGCGGAACCGTCCCAGAGATGAGAGCAGTATTCCACACACGAGCGAACTTGTGTCTTATACAAGAGACAGAGCTGCTCAGGCGTGAAGAATCGTCTCACTCTGTTCAGGACTCCGAGTTCACGGGATGCAGTTCTAATGACGCTCTCAATGTAGTCCCGCTGGTTTAGGTTGCTACGAACATCCATGCCAAGGATGTTAAGGCTATCCTTAATCGGTAGTGGGGTGCTCTGAAGAGTGGGATGGGAAAGGAAAGGCGACGCCTTTGCTGTGAATGCACACACCTGCGTTTTCTTGGCATTGAACTCGACAAGATTGCATGCACCCCATTCTGAAATGCGGTCCAACACTCCGTCAAGCTCAACAACAAGACTTCGCCTCTTCTCCTCGATGTCAGTCTGCTTTGCCCCAGGGCGCTCGAAATATCGCGCGTGGACCGTGCTATCATCCGCATAGCAATGAATACTACCAAGAGATAACATGTCATTGATATGCAGAAGAAACAACGTCGGCGACAAGACGGAGCCCTGCGGCACTCCGGCATTAATCTGGAGAAAGCGTGATTTTTGACCATCGCAAAGGACACGAATTCTACGTCCCTCCAGAAATCCGGCGACCCAGTCGCATAGGCGAGGTAGCAGACCATATGCCGGAAGCTTGGAAAGAAGCGAACGATGCCATACACGGTCGAAAGCTTTGGCAATGTCAAGGCTGACGGCCAAAGATTCCCCATGCTTGTCCATAGCCTCCCCCCAGATGTGTGTTACGTACGCTAGAAGATCACCCGTAGACCGTTTTGGTCGGAAGCCGTACTGACGGTCGTGAATGAGAGAGTGATCCTCTAGGTAGCGGATGAGCTGCGTGTTTATGATCCGCTCAAACACTTTAGCTAAAACTGAGGTTACGGCTATTGGACGGTAATTGGCAGGGTCAGACCGGTCCCCTTTTTTGGGAACTGGTTGAACGTTCGCCTCCCTCCAAGACAGCGGCACAAGACCCGAATTGTAGGAGAGGCGATACAGGCTAGTGAACACTGGAGACAACTCCGCTGCACATTTCTTCAGCACCACAGCTGGGATTCCATCAGGGCCACTGGCTTTCCTGACATCGAGTGACTGCAGTTCGGCACGTACATCACACTGCCTGATACGAATATCAGGCATTGTGGAGCCGCAATGTGGAATATCAGGCGGCGCAGCACCGCAGTCATCGATGCAAGAGTTTGCGGCAAAGAGGTTAGCCAGTAAATCGGCTTTCTCTTGCGGCTGATGAGCCAACGATCCATCAGGGAATCTTAGTGGGGGCAGCGAAGGCACGCAGAAGTTAGATTGCACGTGTTTAGCCAGTCGCCAGTAGGAGCGGCTACCCGTAGGGTGCGTGATGAGTTCTTGGCCAACACGTGCAATTCGCTGGGCGTCTGCTCTAATGTAAGCCCTCTTCGTGGCCTTGGTGGCTTTATTAAAGGCTGCTTTCAGGGAGGCAAGGTTTGAATGATCATTGAGTGCCTGGGCCCTAGACCAAGCACGGTACGCCGCCTGTTTTTGTTCAACAGCTGCGGCGCACTCGCGATTGAACCAGGGACCAGTTTTGCTAGCACTGACGACATCAGTAAAAGGAATGTAGTATTTAGTATATTTTTGCTATTTTGTTTTTGTATTCGACTTATCATAAGTACTTTTTATAAGTCTATATGAATAAAGATATTTTTTACTTTACTTTACTTCTTTCATGGTCAGCCCTAGGCATTTATACGAGTTGACATGGCCCAGCTCTTGACATTTATACGAGTTGACATGGCCCAGCTCTTGACATTTACAGTTGACGCTTTTACTGTGTAGGCATTCATACAAGTCACCTTTGATTTTAATGCTAATTTGTTTTTGATGACTTTAAAGTTAAAGACTGGCCTGTTGGCGCAATGGCAGCGATCCTGCCTTTAGTGCCAGAGGTCGTGGGTTCGATCCCCACCCATGACAAAAAATTGTGTGACGAACATTTGTATTTGTTGTGTGTCTGGGTGTTATTATCTATTTAAGTATGTATTTAGAAATATTTAAGTATGTTTATCAGTCTCTGACGCCCAAATTACAAGCTCTGCTTAGTTTGGGGTCAGATGATCTTGGTGTGAAAACAAAAAAAAACAAAAAAAAAGCTGGGATGTAGCGCGCCGTCCGATAGAGCATTCGGTGGGCCACCGATTAGTTCTGCGCGAACGGAATAACGGCGCGGCTGCCTTCTGTTTTCTTGTAATGAATTTATTATGAAATAAAATTAGACAAATCAAAAAGTTTAAAAATTTGTGGACCTAGAATATACAAAGACCTATCTATTTATATTTTTTTAATTGCAAAATGTTAATAATTATTATTTAAGAGTAAATCAAAAAAATCATCGACGCACTTGTTTGTGTTTTTTTTTATCGGTGAAATGATGCTATATCGTGTTTTGGAAAAGTTGTCGCCTTAGTTAAAGACACTGACCTGCTCGCACAATTTTTTATTCGCTAAAATATCTTTTAATTTAGTAGTTATCTTCAAACAAAGTCGATCAAATATTGACAATCTTGGGAAAGCATAGCCTTAGGGAGATGTTACGAGTATTAGTAGACATTTAGTTTTTTCTAAATTGATGATGACTCCACGTGTGCCCATTTTGTAATGTTGTCAAAATCGAATTGCAAACCATTCTGTATGTAGCTCTGATCTTTGCTACAGTATTTGATAAGTCCTTAACAACAAAGATGTCGAATGGCTAGTAAAATGGACGTTTAAATTCGTCATTTACTGCCGATATAACAGCAATATCTAACGAAGCATACTTAAATAATGTCTTCCCATTTACATTGCAAAATTGTTCATGGTGGTCTCGTACACGGTATCTGAATTACGTTCTGCTTAAATAAATTTCAATTAAAGAAGTAGTTACACAGACCATTATGAAATGAGTAAATAGAGTGAATTTGTTTTATACAGTCTTCAATAAAATAACGTAGCCCAAGGGGAACTTTATTGAAACTGATCTGCAGCCTATTGACTTTTGCTCTTCGAGCATTCTACATAACTTCTGTTATGACTTACGTTAAGCCCACAGGATAAGTCGAAACCACCTAACTTCCTTATCAGGGGCCTACTACGGTACGAAAAATTTAACAAAAAAAATACCAACTTCAAAAAAAACTATTCCAAAACAAAACACTAAAAAGTAAAATTATAATTGTGGTACAATTATTGTTATTGTTGGAGTCGGTGTCAGCCAAGGAAACACTAGGTACAATACATAGGTCACACTAAAAGTTTCCGGAATTGGCCACTTACTTATACAATATTTTAAAAGTTATTACTACATTTGAAAATAGAACTCTTTAGCCGTGGAATACAATTTGTTTCATCTGATTGTCAATAGTTTTCACATTGTGGCGTCATTTTAAAAATTGCGTGATTATAATAAAATTGATTTAAATCGGGAAAATGTTCATTGCATGATTTTTTACGATTTTAGGTGTAATTTGACAGCTCAGCAGAGCCTCGTTCGGCTTCAATCTGCTTTTGGCGAAGAAGCACCATGCAAGATGACCATTTATAGCTGGTTTGCAGAATTCAAACGCGGTCGTGTCAATCTCCATGATAAAATTCGTGAAGGTCGCCCGTGCACCGCGGTGAATAAAAAGAACATCGATGCTGTGCGCCGTATGATTGAAACAGACAGGCATGTGACCTACCATGAGATACGAACATCTTTGGACATAGGCATGAGTCAAATACAGTCAATCCTACACAAACATTTGGGTGTGAGAAAGCTGTGTCTCGATAGATCCCACACAATTTGACCGATGCTCAAAAAACGGACCGCATCACTTAGTGCCATGCTATGCTTGCCAGATACAACGAAGAGGCTTTAAATTTGGTGTGGGACATAGTAACAGGTGACGAAACATGGAATTACAGCTATGATCCCAAAACGAAGCAGCAATCGAGCGTATGGGAGTATAGAGATGAGCCGAAACCAACCAAAGGGGCGCGCGTTCAAGGTGCCTCGAAGCGGATGATTGCTTCTTTTTTTAATAAAACTGGACACGTGGCCACTGTTGCTTTAGTTAGAAAATCGTCGTACCGTGAATAGTGACTGGTACACGACCATTTGTTTACCGGAAATTATTGACAAACTCCGTGAAAATAACGGTAAACGCCGTATCATCTTGCACCACGACAATGCAAGTTCCCACACGGCCAGACATACAAATGAGTTTTTGAAGGCAAAAAACGTACAACTTATAAGTCATCCAGCATACAATCCTAACCTAGCACCGTGTGATTTTTTTCTGTTCCCAAACATCAAGAACCAACTACGCGATCAACGGTTTTTATCACCAGAAGAGGCTGGCGAAGAGTATGAAAAACACGTATCTGACGTCACCACGTAGGAGTGGGACAAATGTATTAAAAATTGGTTCAATCGTATGAAAAAGTGCATTGACGCAAAGGGAGAATATTTTGAAAAACAATAAATTCATTTTTTTATTATTGATTCCGGAAACTTCTAGTGCGCCCCACGTAATATATTTTTTTTACATCTCACGTTGTATGTATCTAGGTAGTTACAAATTTACATTGGCTGACACCGACTCCAACAGTTTCAATAATTGTACCTGCATTAAATTACCGTATAAGTTTTACAATAATACGCAATTATTGTTTCACTTTTTAGTTTTTTGTTTTGGAAAAGTTTTTTTTTGAAAGTGGTTCTTTTTTTGTTAAATTCTTGATGTTTATATCTTGATTTTCAGTGAATTTTTGTTCTTTATTTTGTACGTCGAAAAGTATCGTTCATTTGCTCCCAAGAATTGAAGAGTTACGTTACTTTGTCATTGATCCCATAATCAGAACCAAACCAAACTCTCATCAAACTACCCTTAAAGTATATCCTTTCCAATAAAAAAAGAATTATCAAAATCGGTTGGCGTGATATTGAGTTATTCGTCCATTTGTCGCGCATATAGTTTATCTAGATTTAAGACTTATATGGTTTTCTCATAGATACCACTGTCAGAACTAGACCAAATTATAATGAGACCACACAGGCAGCATCAGCTTTCAAATAAAAAAAGAATGATCAAAATCGGTTCACCCAATCGAAAGTTATGAGGTAACAAACATAAAAAAAACATACAGTCGAATTGAGAACATCCTCCTTTTTTGAAGTCGGTTGAAAATAAATTTCGTGAAACCCTTTAGAAGGGTTATAACAAAAAAAAAAATCCAACTTAAAAAAAAAAAATCCAAAACAAAGCACTAAAAAGTAAAGAAATAATTGCGTATTCTTCTAAAACTTATACGATAATATAATGTAGGTACAATTATTGTTATTGTTGGAGTCGGTGTCAGCCAAGGAAACACTACAATATACCTAGCAATATACCTATTTCTTACATATCACGTTTACTTATGTATGTCGGTAGTTACAAACCTACATTGGCTGACACCGACTCCAACAATAACAATAATTGTACCTACATTATATTATCGTATAAGTTTTAGAAGAATACGCAATTATTTCTTTACTTTTTAGTGCTTTGTTTTGGAATAGTTTTTTTTTAAGTTGGTTTTTTTTTTGTTAAAATTTTTGTTTATTTCTTGTTTTTCAGTGAATAGTTCTTATTTATTTTTGAACATCGAAAAAGTATTCGTCCAATTGCTCCTAAGAATTGAAGAGTTCCGTTACTTTTTCATGGATCCCATAATCAGAACCTTACACTCATCAAACTACCCTTGAAGTATATCCTTTCCAATAAAAAAAGAAGCATCGAAATCGGTTATCGTGATAAGTTATTCGTCCATTTGTCGCGCATATGGTTTATCTAGATTTAAGACCTATATGGGTTTCCCATGGATGCCACTGTTAGAACAGGACCAAATTAAAATGGAACCACACGGGCACCATCAGCTTTCAAATAAATAAAGAATTATCAAAATCGGTCGGCGTAGTATTAAGTTATTCGTCCATTTGTCGTCCATTTGTCGCGCATTTTGTCTATCTAGATTTAGGACTTATATGGTTTTCTCATGGATGCCACTGCCAGAACTAGACCAAATTAAAATGGGACCATTCGGTAAGCACCAGCTTTCAAATAAAAAAGAGAATGATCAAAATCGGTTCACCCAGTCGAAAGTTAGTAGTAGTAGTAAAGTAGGTAACAAACATAAAAAAAAAACAGTCGAATTGAGAACCTCCTCCTTTTTTTGAAGTCGGTTGAAAAGGACACAAAACGTAGCATGTTATGAATAGTTTTCATGTACTTTGTACAATATAATATGGTTTTTGTAATGCCATAAAAGAAACATCAATATCGACCCGGTTATTATGTTTTTAACGACTGAAAATTCACGAAACCACGTTTTCGACGAACGGGAGTAGCCCCCTGATTTTGGCCGAGCAAATACATCGTTTTATTTGTTGTGTATTACTGATTGCCTTCTCGTTATTAGGTGAGTAATAGTAATTAGCCTATAAACTGAATTATATTATAGTATAAATATGCTTTTTATTCGAAAGCTGGTGCTTACCGTGTGGTCCCATTTTAATTTAGTCTAGTTCTGACTGTGGCATCCATGGAAAATTCATATAAGTCTTAAATCTAGATAAACCATATGTGAGACAAATGGACGGATAACTCAATATTACTCGAACCGATTTCGATGTTTCTTCTTTTATTGGAAAGGAAATACTTCAATCGATGAGAGTTTGGTTAGGTTCTGATTATAGGATCCATGACAAAGTAACGGAACTCTTCAATTTTTAGGAGCAATTGGACGATACTTTTTCGATGAATAAAATAAATAAGAACTATTCACTGAAAATCAAGACATAAACAAAGATTTAACAAAAAAAACAACTTAAAAAAAACTATAGCTAAAACAAAGCACTAAAAAGTAAAGAAATAATTGCGAATTCTTCTAAAACTTATACGATAATATATTGTAGGTACAATTATTGTTATTGTTGGAGTCGGTGTCTGCCGATGTAGGTTTGTAACTACCTACATACATACGTAAACGTGATATGTAAGAAATAGGTATATTGCTAGGTATATTGTAGTGTTTCCTTGGCTGACACCGACTCCAACAATAACAATAATTGTACCTACAATATATTATCGTATAAGTTTTAGAAGAATTCGCAATTATTTCTTCACTTTTTAGTGCTTTGTTTTGGAATATATATTTTTTTAAATAACAAATTATGAGTAATATCAAATATTAGGAAATACACTATCCAGGGTCCTTATTACAATGCTTATATCCTGTCAAGTTAATTTCCTAAACGGAGCATAGCTAGCAAATCCGTCATGATCTTTCATTTCCAGACAGTCAGCGGTTACCTGGCACCACAAAGTAAAGAGTTTACAGAAGGACCGCTCTCGTCTTTTTTACTTAACTTGCCTGATCGCCTAGGGTTGCTACTATATTCGCCCGATAAGCCCGATCTGACAGAACGGGAAAAGAATAATGTTCTGACTGAACATTCCTAACGGGTGAAGGAAAATCTAGTGACGTCTTTAAATTCATGAACCTTTGCGCCAGTTTATAAGAAGTCATTTACCTATAGAAGGCGTCTGCTAAATAAACATGGCTCCAGGTCCAACTTCCTAGCTTATTAGGCTTGATCATCAGTTTTTATACCTACTTAATAGGCAAGTAACTGCATAACGCTTCGGCGGCGGCAGCCGCGCGTGCCTCGACAAAAGAATATACCTTAAATACTGGTGTTTTACCAATGCATGATGAGATAAGTTACGGAAATGTTTCACCTACCTATCTACTTATACTTCCTACTTATTTTTAAAAGTTAATTGAGTTTTACTTACCTTTCTTCATCATTTGGTAACGAAAAAAACGTGTAATTACATTTTTGTGTGGTGTTCAAACAGCCAAATACACTGCAACACAAATTATATTTTCGCGAAGCCATTTTTGACCATTAAACTATAAATCTGACGTACAAATAATATCTCAATGTTTATGTCAGTGCGACTGACCGCGTGACTGAAGCTGACTGACTTTGCCTGTAAACTCATGTCTCTGTGTGCGTGTGTCAAAAATGGCGTGTTGTCTGTCAGAGCGCCGCGCATGTCTAATTTGTGCTGGCAATAACGCACCTTTTAGGCTGGATACTTACTAACATTACATTGCTCGCTACCCTTCATGTGGGGACTCAACTAGACTGGATATAAGTGATTGTAATCAGGCTCCAGAACTGCATAGTTCCTACTCCTTCAACTGAGGTGGTAGTAACCGTCCCTTTGCTTGACCACCTATATTACATTTATTTATTTGAATTCAACAATGTTTCAACAGCGTTTAAACAACGAAATAGACAATATCATTACTTGAACATAAGCCAAATAAAGAAACATACTCGTACTTACCTTAAATATTAACAATAGTACGTAAGTAATTTTTCAAGTTACAAATGAGAGACACAACTTGAATTGAATAATAATAATAATAATAATATCTTTATTTGCTTAAAAACATGGTATGAGGTTTTTTGGTAACATTTTTCAAAAGTGTGCACATGTCTTGCCAGGGTTGTTGGCATGCAAATGTTCAATAGTACATGAAATTGCGAGAAAGAATTGACGATATCGGAGCACAGCTGACATTAAACATAATAAATCAAATTCAATTTAAATTAAAAAGAAACATAAATAAATTACAATAATTATTAAATATTCAAATTCAACTAATAATAACGTTCAAATAACTCCTTTATGTCATAAATTCTTTGGTCAATAAGCCATTTAAATAATTTAAATTTAAAATTGTTTAAATTGTTATTTTTTATATCGCGGGGAATCTTATTAAATATTTTGACACACATCGATAAACAATTGTTGAGGTATTTTTGAGAGTTCGGGATGACTCTCAAGACCAGTCTATCCGGATCTCTTTTAAGTCTAGAGTTTTGATCTTTAGCTTTCATAAACAATTCCTCATATTTTTTAACAAAGCAGCTAACTTCAAAAATGTACAGCGCTTCAATGATCTGCAAGACTCACCGGGCGGGATCCCACACATGGCTCTAACACATTTTTTTTGCGCTATAAATACTCTGCTTCTATCCGTACTGTTACCCCATATTATGAGCCCATAACGCAGCAGAGACGCGACATATGCGTGATAAGTTGTCACAACGGTTTGCGTGTTACTAACTTGCCTAAGTTTGTTGAGTGCGTAGACGAAACTATTGAGTTTGTTACATACATTTTCAATGTGCAACTTCCAGCCTAAGTCTTGATCGATAATTACACCCAGAAACTTGGTGTATGTAATCTCTTTAATTTTGTCAATGTTGAGTTTAAAATTGTATTGGACATGCTTAGATTTATTAAACTGAATAAAATTTGACTTATTTAAATTAAGTTTAAGGTCATTATTATCTAGCCATTCCATTAAGTCATCAACCGTTTCATTAATTTCCATTTCGTGATTATTTACGGAAATATCGCTATTTTTCGCCGTTGTCACTATTATAGAAACGTCGTCAGCAAATAAAACGCATTGATGTCTAGTCGCTTCTATTATGTCGTTTATGTACAGAACGAATAACAGCGGACCCAGTACGCTACCTTGAGGAATGCCGCGTGATGTGTTTCTAAGTTGAGATGCGAAAGGTGTGAGTTCATCGTTAACTATTTTATTTACTACCACGCTCTGGCATCGGTTCGTCAAGTAAGATGATATCCACTGCTGCGTGGGTCCTCTTATTCCCATCAACTCAAGCTGAATATCGCAAGATAACGTGCAGTGTGTGTGAAGGGTGTGGTTGTGTGAAATGTGTGTATGGGTATTGTCGTGCGTGGTTGGTTTACATGGATGCTCGAAATGAGTAGTGATAGTAGTAGAAATTAATTGTTTATAATATGACATGATGACTAAATTACTTACTAGACTTCGATTTATGAACTGCAGCTCCAAATACAGCTTCAGATGTGGTAAATATATCGATGTCAGAAAAGAACTTGTTGTAGGTTTTAGGCAATCTCACAGTCATATCATTCGCTTCGTAATTGGTACGCACAAAAGGTATGTGAAAAAGTAATGTGTGACGAGTTCTCACATTCAATGTTAGTATCGTGTTATTATATCCATACGATTTATTTTCATAAGATGTATGTAAGCTTGATATGTTATAATTTAGTCCGACTCGTATCAGGATTTATGGGCGCCAGACTTAACGCATCGCATCGCAAGGATTCCTGCGATTCCTGCATACGTCAGTAATTTATTTCCTACATCAGCGCTGAATATTCGCCTGCGGGTGTGAAAAATGCGAACGAAAAATGTCGTTAACGTTATAAAATGGTAGACGTCTGGCTCTTTAGCTCGATTGGTTGTGACCCTGCGACCTGGACAATCTCTAAATTGTGACTAACATTTGCTTGTGCTAGGTCCAGCTATTACGACAGATCTATTCATGTCTGTGTATAAAATTGTCTACAAGTTAGTATGTTATTATAACTGGCCAAAAACAGAGTAGCAACCGTTTGTTTTCTACAAATTGAGTTTGCGTTTGTTCTTAGACTCGCCTAGCCGATAGGGCGATAGTGATACACGCTTACCCAGAAAATGCCTTTTCACTCTTGCATTAAGGACAAAGTTTTCGGAAACACAGACGCAGGGAGAGTGTTCCACAGCCTAGCGGTGCGGATAGTGATGTATAAACCTCGAGGCGTCGAGCTCTACTTTTGAAGCCTCGATGCGGATTGGCCAGACTCAGTGAGCTCGGAAGGCTCGTAGTCCCGAGCCCAGCCGAGACGCGAGCTCCCTGAGCCGCGCCTCGAGGCTTCAAAAGAGTTTGAGCCTTCAAAAGAGCTCGAACCTATCAAAAGAGCTCGAGCTTTCAAACGAGTCTTAAAAGAGCTCGAGTCTTCTTGAACCTTTTCACTTTGATGTGCTGCATGACGATTAAAATGTCTTTGGAACCTCTATTTTCAAAATACCCTTCTGGTCACATATTTTATATCCCACAATCAAATATTTTATTGCCTGCTTTGAAAAGGAAGACTCCAAACGTAAACTCGCCACTTAAAAAACGACTCGAGCGCTAAGAAAGACTCGAGCCCTGAAAGAGCCTCGAGGTCGATCAAGCCCCGGAAAAAGCTTCGAGATCGATCGAGCTCTGGAAAAGACTCCCGAGTCGTCGACCTTCATACAAACGAGGCGAGCCCTGTAAACGACACCAAGCTTCAGACAAAAGGACTCGGAAGCCTCGAGTCTTGTACATCACTAGGTGTGGACTAGTGCGATTGCTGAAGTCTACCACATGTGAGTGGAAGCCCTCCCGGCGCGTCTAGTAGTGGGTTGGTAGAAAGTAGAGTGTACTATTTTGTTAACATTGACACAGATAACATTTTGATAACTTTATTTATTGAGAGAGAAGGTGCTCAACGGCAGTGCCCCTACGGGGTTAATGTTTTAGTACTGGTGTTCTATATTTAAGATCTTGTAAACCCACATGGAGCAATAAATGATATGACTATGACTATGACAGTTTTGAAACGAACTATTCAAAGGTATCCCAAGCGCCTCAGTAACCATCGTCCGGTGTTTGCAGCGGAAGCAACACAAATTCCGTATATTTTAATTTTGCTGCTGAAATAAAACAGTTAAAAGTTAATAAAACCCATTTGAAATGAAAACGTACATAAACAGGTGTTATTCAAATAAAACGGTGAATTGTCGCAGCGGACGCAGAGCGACCGCAGAAATTTAAACAAGCACCCTTTATTGCCAACCGTACTCGCGACATAATGCGAGCAGTTTAAAAAATATCACGTCAATTATATTGTGAATAAAAGCTAATTTTGTGTACAGCCAATTTATGGCTCGCTTGTTCTTTTATGGACATCCGCTTAGATTGCTTTCAACCAAAGAGAGAGCGTTAGCGGTTATGTGTGACGCACGCCAATTCAGATAGTGGATCGTTTGGTCTCAAGTTCAAATATGGCCAGAACTATCCATATTTTCATCGTTAAATCTCCGACTAACTCTTCGGTGATCGCGAACATTGAAAAAAAAACAAATAAACCCCGATAACGGCGGGAGGCTCACCATCTACTATGTTGAGTCCTGATACGGTTTGTGAAATGTGGGCTTCTGAGTGTTCTATTCACCGTGACGGCACCGATATAGTCGTCTGGTGGTGTGTATGTTATATTTTATGTTTTGACCAAGGCCAATGATCGTTCCATGGAACATACAATAAACCCTATTTCAGAACCTATGTTCTCCACTCACGATATTTGCGATAAAGGCAGTATTAAGGACAGAAAGTACTTAAAGCCACTAGAGTAGATCATCCCCAGCATTTGGTTTCGGATGCCTGGCTCTCGCCTAGAACCTTTTTCGTATTTGTCTTCTCTCTGCATATTTTTCACGTTACATATTCCCTTGTCCAGTTCCAATGGCCGTCATCATGCACTTAAGCCTAACTCCGTGTTATTAAATAGTAACCCGAATAAGAAGTATTTTGAACTACTGGACCATCCACAACTGCAGAATCTCGATACATTATTTGCGCCAGCGAGCCAGTCAAGTTATCGTTGAAGATGACAGTAAATAATCCGGTACGTCTACCACGAGTTGACACTTTAAATTTACGTTATCCAAGAAGGCTAGAAACTAAGGAGAGATAACTCCCGAAGTGGGGGTAAGCTTTCGAGGGCCGAAAGTCGTATACTCTGTGCCGGGCAAAACGCTGTATTGCGCATGTGCAGCGGCAGCTATTTGTCATTTCATGGTCACATGGTTTTGTTTTGAACGGTGTCACGTGCGACAGTTGTTGTTTTTCGAGGTTGTGTTGACCAATTTTGACACTTCGCGAGGATCGCGGCAAAGAAGCGTAATGCGCATGCGTCACTGTGGGATACGGATTTAGTCCAACCCTTTCCAGGGAGTTATCTCTCCTTAGTCTCTAGCCTTCTTGACGTTATCATTCGCATAAAAATTTGTATTGGAATTTGACATTACAATATTACATTATCTTAAGTTTTGAATACCGGAGGCACCTTTCCTGCGCTGTCTTGTCATTTGCTAATAGAAATGAAAGGGACAGTTATACATATACATGCCGCTAGACTTTGATTGGCGTTTCTGGATTATGCAAAAGATACTACCTACGCCACGAACGAGTAAAGTAAGGACTCCGTTCTGGCTACATTTAAATTAAGACCATGTTAAAATGCCAATAGTATCGGAATTACGTATCTCACGCACACACTTACACACTTGAGGGCCGGCCGCCTGGCTGCCCATTTTGCGATCTATCATTGCCCATGGCAGTCGCGTGACACAAAAACACACAAGGATTTGAAAGTACTGCACCCTATAGTGTCACAACGTGGAGTCCTTAATTTTTTACTGGTCCGTGACCTGCACGTATAAATCTTACTAAAAGCAAATATAGTTTTATATTTAGAACGAACAGACAGTTTAGTACTAGGTGGGAATTGAACCCATGAATCGCCGCTACACGCAGTTCCTTCATCCAATACGTCTCACTTACATCCATTACGTAATCCACTAAAATTTAAGCAAAACTTCGAAATGAATTTCCGCAAAACAAAGCCTGAAACCCTGATACTATTAGTTTTCCTTCCTAAACATGTAAAAAGTCCAGAACACGGGACGTGAATGAAATAAACAAACACTAGGCTAGACGGTGTGTTTGCGGATCTGACCCAAACAAAGGTGCCTGAACAAATAACGCAACTTTTTGGCTTCTCCATTATCCCCGTGGCCTGCGAGGCGCGGAGAATAAATAATAACTGCAAGCTTCGCGAAGTGTAGTTCGTTCAACCCGATGACTTGGCACTTTCAAAAATCTGTGAGTGAAATGTCAACTTCAAATTGTAAGTGAATTTAGATTTTTAGCATTACAACAATGCTCTTTTCACCATCTTAAGATAGAAACTAGAAAAAATCGACCTGATTCTAGGGCCCAAGCAGTGTCTTTCACAATCCAGGTGGATTGTAACATACCTAGTTTCTTTTTATTAAACATATTCACGACACGATTGGCGTAGTGTGCTGTAGCACGGTTTCTCGCCTCGATTTCCGTAGTGTCCCGGGTTCGATTCCCGGTCGGGTCAATTCAGGAAACGATCTTTTCTGAATTGACTCGGGTCTGGGTGTGCTGGGAGACGCCCCTAGCTTATTTCCTTGTGTGGTACCTCGTAACACAGGGATATTAATCCCTACTTCGAGACCATTACAAGAGGTGTGTTGTCTGGCGCATATTTATTTATTAATTTATTTATTTAACTGATTACAAAAACAAGCACTTGAAGGACAGAAATAGGTAAAAAAAAACATTAATGAACTGTACGTTTAACATTATTAGGGGAATCTTCTATTTAAGTTGTAAAACCTGTACATAGAAAAGATACAAAGTTTTTGTCAAGTTGTGTACTCAAATACGGATATGAATATTCTATAATGTTTTTTTCCAAAAGCTTCATGTAGACAATTTAGCTTGCAGCTTTGAATAGGCCGAGGGATTTGGACAGATGTACAAGTTTATCGTCCGTAGACATAGTAGACAAAATAATAAATATCCCTGGACATTATTCCACACAGCGCCATCTAGCCCCAAAGTAAGCTAATTAAAGCTTGTGTTATGGGATAATATAGACAACGGATAAACATACTTAAATATATTTTCTTTTGTAAATACATACTTATTATACATAGGAGACACCCAGACCAGTACAAACAGACATGTTCTTGCACACAAATGTTTGTACTGTGCGGGGATCGAACCCGCGACCTCTGGTGTAGTAGCCAACTTCTTAACCATTACACCAAGTCGGTCGTCGAAAATAGAAACAACGATATAATTAACTTGCATCGACATACGAGGTGTTAATATTAAAACAACGTTTTACGAATATTACATGTAGACCTGATACTATTTCATAAACTTGTTAAAAATTGGGATTGTGAACGATTTTTTCACTAAATTCACTCAAAATCTCAATGCTCATAAAGATTGCCGTATTTTTCTGTCGATTTACCTGAATAAATTATTTCTGGTTTTCTCTGCGCTCTGCTTTTCAATAAATATTTTTGATTTCCATCGCCGTTCGCACGCACGAATCGCATGATTCATTTTGCCGACACTGCAGAAAATATTATTATAGTCAGCGACAAGTCGTCTTAGCTGAAAAATATATAATGTATTCATGTTCTTACACTATCGAACTAAAATATCAGAAACTTTACTTTGTTTGACAAGTCTATGCGTTTTTTATGTTCAGTTTCTATATATTTTAAGGTTTTCTCAATGAGCTAACCGTTGTTCAAGAGTTAAAATATTCTTACGGATCTCATGTGCCTTTAAGCTGCGGCAACCTCTTACAATCAGCGGTTTCGCATTCTTGTTCGCCTACGACACCTTAAAAGGTAGATTTTCGAAGATATACCTTTACTCTTATACCTAAATAAGTTTTTTCAAGCAAAAATATCACGGAATATCTCTTGGTGTATTTTCCTATCTGATTCAACGAACGTTTTATTCGATAAAGGATATTTACATACCAATACTAACATACACGTACATTTCCAAGTACACACTTTACGAAAACCGAAAGAGGGGAAATAGTAACTATCTAGCGAGATTATGAAAAAAATATATTTCTCAATCAATGTATTATTTGTCTATTGTTTTCAAATGAGTTTTATTCCAAAGTTTTAAAGATCATTTTTGAACAACGCACGTTGCATAAAGCCATGCTCGTTTGTACATTATGCCTAATGGACTGTGCATAAAATTATCGTGGATAAAACCTTCAAATTTAAACGACATTTCCCCGATAAGATGCTTTCGATGAAATATTGATATCTTTGAGCGTCGTGGCCTAGGGGTTAAGCACGCCAACTCGGATCGTGAATCGTGTGGTCCCGAGTTCAAATTTGGCCAGAAAAGTTATCTTTGAGTTCATTGTTGAATTTCTGACTAACTCTCTGGTGTTGGAAAACATCGATGACAACCATATTAACCCGGATAACGGCGAAAGGCTCACCACCTACCAGGATGGGTTCAAATACCATTGATGTAAAATAGGCTTCCGAGTGTTCCCTTTGTCATGACGGCAACAGCCACCTGCCTCTGTCTACCCCGTTTGAGAAATAGCCGTGCCATATGTTTTGTTTTCAATATTTTTAGACGTTTTTACACTTTCCACCAAGGTACATTTTTCCTATTTTTTACGCACCTGATTTCTTTCTGTTGTAAAATTTTTAGCAATCACGTGAAGCATAATTAAACATTCAACGGCAGGAAAGAGGATGCTTCAGGCAAATTCAAACAGCAAAGAATAATAATGATCTGTCATTTTTATTTATTTATTTATTTAGACCAACCAACATCTACTTACACTAATCCCATGGATTAAAAGACGTTGCAGACAACTTTGGAGAGTTCGAACACAAACTCAAACAATGTATAGCACATAACAGAGTAGAAAAAACGAAAATACTAAACCCTCCTAAAAAAGATTGGATAAACAGTGATATAATCACTGGAATCAGGCAAAGGAATTATCTATGGATGCAACACAAAAAAAACCAAGGCAACGAGAGTTTTGGAAATGGATTTCAAACAAAAAAGAGACGCAGTTGCTAAACTTATTCAAGATACAAAAAAATCTTACTATTATAAATTATTTGCAAGCTGTTCCCACAATCCCAAAAAAATGTGAACTCTCATAAACAGTCTGACTAAAAACAAATCAAAACAAAGTTGTGCTCCTCCAAAGCTCTTAATTGATTCCAAAGAAATCACTAAAGGTGAATTTTGTGAGGTTTTTAACAGGTATTTTGCCACCATAGGTTCCACACTAGCAGCAGAAATACCGAGCAAATATCATGATAGTACCGCGAACCCTTTTATCAGGCCACAAAAAATAGATACTCACAAGCTGCTAACTTTGACTCCATGTAACTCAAATGAGATAAAGAGGATAATTCAAAAGCTTGATCCGAATTCTAGTAGTGGCATAGATAGAATAAGTACAAAGATAGTAAAATGTTTGGAAAGTCTAATTTCGGAGACCTTGGCGTGTTGTTTTAATAAGTTAATGTTAGATGGCGAATTCCCAGTTACTTTAAAGGTAGCGAAGGTAACACCAATTTATAAATCTGGGCCCACAACAGATCCAGGAAACTACCGCCCGATTTCTATTTTGCCGGTTTTTTCAAAAGTATTAGAAAAAGTAATTTATATTCGCCTATCGGATTACCTTGACTCTTTCAATTTTATATCAGAACGACAGTACGGTTTTCGATTAAAAAGTAACACTACTGCAGCAATAATCGATCTAACTACAAAAATAAAAGAAAACTTAGATAAAAAGAAGACAGTCTTAGGCGTTTTTATTGATTTAAAAAAAGCCTTCGATACCGTCAGTCACAATCTGCTACTAAATAAATTACAAAGTATTGGTATCGATGGTATTGCCCTCAAAATGTTTAAGTCATATTTAACAAACATAGTACAAATAGTCAAAATTAAAAACACACAAAGACATAGCCAAATCATTACTCATGGTGTTCCACAGGGCTCTATATTAGGACCGCTACTATTCCTTATATATATCAATGACATAGCAGAATTAAATCTTCATGGTCAGTTAACCTTGTACGCAGACGATACTTGTTTGTTCTACTTCAGTAATAGCATGGATGAAATTATTTCACAGGCTCAAGAAGATCTTAATGTGTTATCCGAATGGTTTCAGTATAATCTGTTAACAATTAATATCTCTAAAACATGTTACATTGTCTTTAAGTCTAAAAATAAAACTATTCCCCTTCACGACCCTTTAACAATAAATGGCACCCCACTGGAACAGAAAACCTGCGAAAAATATCTTGGGTTGAGACTGGACAACTTTTTACCATGGAATAAGCAAACAGAATACATAAAAAATAAATTGTCGTCACTTTTAGGTTCACTCCATAACGTAAATCAATGCATACCTAGAAAACTACGTTTCAACATCTACAACTCACTAGTAAAATCACATTTACTATACCTTATAGAGATATGGGGCAGTGCTGCCAAAACCAGACTGCAAGAACTACAAAGAGCCCAAAATAAAGTACTAAAAATTCTCTTCGGCTACCCATACTTAACACCGACCCGTAAAATTTTCAAGGAGACAAAGTTAATGAACATTCGACAATTATATATATACAGTATTTGCGTTCTTATCAAAAAAATTATAACTAAAAATATCCAAACAAATCTATCTTTAACCAAAAAATCACAACTTTCCAAACGCAGCTTACGTCGGCCAAGTTTGATCGTGTTACCTAAAAGACGTACCAAGCTAGGGAAAACAAGTATTACCTTTTCTACCTATATTAAAAATTTAGATAACCTAAACAGTTTTAAGTCTCAGTTGCGTAATTATATAACACAGAACAACGATTTATAAACTATTGTAATAATTATATGTATACCACAATGCGGTGACTGTGTTTTTTTGGCTTAAGAACTATGATAATAATAATGTTCTCATGTAAGTGGATTTCTGTAATCTTTTTATGAGAATAAATTCTATAAACCTTATAAACCTTAAATATATTTATAACTAAGTGCAACAAATACTTAAAGGTTAGCTCCACATGCATTAAGAATCTCCCTTATTTTTTAAGATACAATTCCTTATTTCTTCACAAAAACTTTTTTCTTAAAAAAAAAAAAATTTTTTTTTTTTTGCGTTCGGTTACATATATTTTAATTTTAAAAACTTTAAAACGGTTTTGTAGAATTTGCCTTAAGAATCAAAATGTACGTCCAATAATTCACTGCATGCATTAAGAGTCCTACTAAGCCTAGGCACAGGAGAGTTAAATTTTGATATTTGAAATAGTGAAATGTATGTATGTAAATCATTATCGTTCAAACATGCGTAGTATCTAAAATATGAAATGATTTTGCTATAATTCACATTAAGCTTTCCATTCATGGTTTTAGGTATTGACGAAATATAACAGCTGGGACCTTAATGCATATGGCCATCTAGCTTTTAATAAGTCTGGCCTGTTGGTGCAATGGCAACGATCCTGCCTTTAGCACCGGAGGTCGTGGGTTCGTTCCCCACCCATGACAAACATTTATGTGACGAACATTTATGTTTGTTGTGTATCTGGGTGTTACTAATATCTATTTATGTATTTATTAAGAAATATGTAAGTGTGTTTATCAGTCTCCGACACCCATAGTACAAGCTCTGCTTAGTTTGGAGTCAGGTGATACTGGTGTAAATTGTCCCAGATATTTATTTATTTATGTATGTTTGCAGAACATGACTGTAACTACGAGTAAATTGTCTCGGGCACAACAGGAAATTTGACAACACACATGAATATTTTCAAGACCTTACTAATAAATACCAACACACAGTCACATAACCATTTTCAAGTAAGAAAGTAATTACCCTAAGTATATTTTATACTGTTCCTGCTGGTACTGGTGGGCAAAGGCATCCAAACGTTGAAATCGAGTCTTCGCTACAATTCATGATTGGGCTCATTGAACCCACCGCGCTTGCCAGGTGCAGGTTGGTGAACACAAACCCGGGCTTTATTCTGGAAACACACTACCTAAATTTGGATCTGAAGGTATTTATTTTATAATACTTCATTTTTTTACATTATTTTTTAGGAAACAAACAAATTTGATAAAACTTAATGATAAAAACAAAAAGACCACACAAAAATCATTATTTCCAAAATGGCGTGAGTGCTAATAACTGTCAACCACGGCCAACCAAGTAAAACCTGAAGGAGGTGGAGATTTATGATGATTATTATAAATGCCCTTGTTTGGAGGAGGCGCAGACGTCGTCAATTCTCATTATGTGGGACAAGATGTGTTACGCGGTTCATCTGTTCGGTTGTGGCTGGTAAGTTAACGTGTAGATATTCATAAATTGAAATAATGTGGAAGTATCTATTAGTTACTTTATTATAAAAGACGTATTTATCGTTGAAATTGTGACCAATAATTGCTGTCGTATTGCTTCCGTTTGCTTCCTATATGTAGACAATTGCAGATCACATTTTTCATAAAACAGGATATTAAAGAGCGACGTCAGGTTGGCAGGTCACCTAACCGTAGTAGGTACCTAATGCGCGTGGAACTACTCAATTTTTTATAGGCCAGACATTGCTGCTCATTTGCTTCCGTCAAACGTTTAATAGCCCGATCCCGTAGCCATCATAGAAATAAACATATATACGAGCAATAGCAATTTGATTAAAATTAATAATTTTAAGATACATTAAATATGGTTTATTGTACGAATAAACATTACAGCAGTATTTGGGTAAAAGCAATCTCGTCGTACAATGTATTGTTCATGTTTAAAAGCAGTTAGTTTTGCTAGTCTAATTCTAAAACTTTTCTTGAAGTTTCTAGGCCATGGTTTTATTTATTTATTTAGTTCTTTTTAGCATCGACTTCCCTGTCCAACAGTAAAATATATGCTTGGTTTCAGATGAGATGGGTATATAAGATGTCCAGAAGGCCTTGGAGCATACTCACTGACTTGTTGCTCAGATACATTAGATATTTTCAAATAGGCTCAAAACCAGAACATACATCTTTAATGGCACCTTCATCTCAATTAATTCCCCGTTAGTTACAGCAAACTAGCGTTGCTATAGCAACTTCTGCCGTGTGCTAAAGTGGTTCAACAAAGTTAATCCCTCATTTTCGCCCTGAACGTAATTTAGCAAGATTCACACGTTGATGTAATAATAATCCTATCGTCGGTGGGGAGCCCTTCTGTACTAGGGATGCGAAAAGGTGAGAAGTTTGAGTAGGGAGACCTTGAAACTGCAAAGGAAATAAAGTTTTTTTGATTCATCAAAACACAACACTGTTCTGTAATCTTTCAGTAGATCATAAGTATACGATGCTTCACTTGAAACAACTGATATAGGTGAATTTAAGATTTCTGAAGTAATTAAAACACTACAATAGGAAGGTTTTTTTATTTCTGCGCTGGGCCCTGTACACTTCCTATCGTACGTTTATAACATGCGCTATGGCATCGATCATTGCTCGTGTTAAGAGTTTGCTGATGATACATGCTTGGTGGCCGCAGACAGGGACCCCCGAAAAGCTAGGGATCTGTTGCAGGCTGACTTTGATACCGTCGTGAAATGGTGCCATGATGCTGGCCTGGTTGTTAACTTCACTAAAACAAAATTATTGGTAATAAGGTCGCCTTACATCAAAACCACTACTTTGAAAAGCATTGCGGCCCACGGTCACGCCTGTCTTCACTTGCCTTTTAATTATACTTGTAGTTGCCCTGAGATAGATTGTGTTGATACACAGACGTACCTCGAATTAAGGATCGACAGTAAATTTATTTGGATTAATCAAATTAATTTTGTTTGCAATAAACTGAGGCAATTTCTAGCCAACATTGTAATATTTTAAGAAAAGAATCCCCTTTAAAATTAAACTAATGCTATACAACTCACTAGCCGAGTCATACATACAATATGGTCTGTGTAGCTACGGTCGTACCTAGTACACTTACCTTGACAAAATTTAATTGTATAGTTGTTTTATTTTTTGGTGGTCATTTCGCCATAAACCTAAGTGGTTTTAATATGTGACCGTATTATGATCATGTTATTTAGGTTTTTCAATGGTAAATAAATAAATTTAAAAAAATTACATGTTTGTTTATTTACTCAGTCTTTTAACATGAAATCAAAAACGACCAAGTAACATAAGCAAAAAGTCTAGGGGTTTTCTTAAAATTAAAGACACTCTTTAGAATTTCGCAACTTAATCCTTATTCTCTTTTATTTCGTAAGATCCGCTATAACGATAGAAATTAAAAGTGAATGTACTCGTACACATAAGTATTTTTGAAACCAATTCACGTGGCAAAAATTTAATATATTTATTTATTCATCAAAAACTTATTCTAGTATCTGAGGGTTTGTGCCTATTACAGATAGAACAGCATTAACAGCAATCAGACAAAAAAAATTAAATACAGTGGCAATTAAATACAATTTAACAATTCCAATACGATAAAATGTAGGTACAATGAATTTAATAAATAAAGTCTATAATTAAAAATAGGATTATGTCTTAAGAAAAATAAGAATTCTGTACAGCAGTGGATGCCTTACACAATTTAAAGCAAACGTAGCTCCTTGTGGCGCAAAAGCAACAATTGTCCAAGAAAACCGAAGTGTCAATGCCAATGGTAAAGTCCAAATTTACAAGGAATATAATTATTGTTTCGTAAAATACGCCCGAAGGCGACCGGATTGCAAGTTCCGTTCAAACTTGAAACTTAATTACTGTTAAGACGCCTTAGCTTTCCCTAACAGTTGGATATGTGCTGTGACGCACGTCATTCTAAGACGGGGTACCTATTAATAATAATAAATAATAAATATAATAAATATCCCTGGACATTATTCCACACAGCGCCATCTAGCCCCAAAGTAAGCTAATTAAAGCTTGTGTTATGGGATACTAGACAACGGATAAACATACTTAAATACATTTTTTTTTGTAAATACATACTTATTATACATAGGAGACACCCAGACCAGTACAAACAGATATGTTCATGCACACAAATGTTTGTACTGTGCGGGGATCGAACCCGCGACCTCTGGTGTAGTAGCCAACTTCTTAACCATTACACCAAGTCGGTCGTCGGTATTGTTAGTTTTGAAGATGATGATCAAGATTTAAAAAGTGCTTGAGAGGTTCAAATTGTAACATAATTTGGTCATGAGACACACTTATGCTTTATAAGTGTAAATTAATATTGATACCTTTCAAAACTAATTTTATTTTCACACTTTACATTGACAAAGAACACACACGGGGTTCTTCAAGGGAATATTTTTCCTGGGTAGGATTTGAACCCAAATAAAAACTCTACATATGGTTTAATAAGTCACTTTGGAATTACTTTATTAAACATCTATTTCAAAATATATTTTAGAACTTAAATTACATATCTGCCTAATTGCAGATGCAGTTTGTCGGCAGTCTTAGGTGAGCGGACGTAAGTGACGATTGAATTATTTTCCACACGAGTGGTATGTAGTATACGAGTACGAGTATGTTATAGACTTATTACGAGTACCTCTACGCGAATAATCGTAATGCAGCTATCAACTTTCGTATTTGTGAATTTGTATCTTTACCAAATATCAGAATTATTATTTATTGTACCACATGCTACTGTTCCAATATTCAATTCATATTCATAGTATATTTTTCTTAAATTCATCCGTTTTGTTTGACTCGTTAAAGTATTACTCAGTTCTGTAAATGTCAGCCAAACAATGCAAGGCCTATTTAATATCTCTTAAAAAAACTATCTCATATTTACACGACAAAAGATGCTAAAATCATAGCTGGAGCCAAAACGAACCGAAATCACATCTCTCCGTCGAACTTGCGACTTAAGGTGAGGCATTGCTTAACAAAAATTGTCGTGCTTTGCCTCCTTCGCAAACGTCTTTCTCAAAACAGTCTTTTTATATCAAAAAATAATTATTTATTTATTTTAAAAAAAGGTTGTATGGAGGTTTACAGAACAGGTCCAACATGCCAACGATTCAAATTATAATAAAATTTTTGCTGTAATTGTAATACAATACCATTATTATTATAATTGTAATTGTATTCGATTACAATAAAATTATTACAATCTTACTAATCTTACTAATATTTTAAATACGAAAATTTGTGAGGATGTATGTGTGAATGTTTGTTACTCTTCCACACAAAAACTACTGAACGGATTTTGATGAAACTTCACAGTAATACAGCTCATACATCAGAATAACACATAAGCTACAATTTATAAAGGTTTTATGTAATTTGGACATTACATATAACGATAACGAGGGTGAAGCGGCGGGCGGAAAGCTAGTACCATTATAATAACATTACAATGCAATAATAATACAGTTACCATACAATTACAATTCAAGTATATCACAATTACAAGCAATTGAAGGAATTCAAATAGGCATACCATCTAGTATGTTTAGACTAATATGTATGCTGAATTTCGCGTGGTCCCCTTTGGCTGTAAAATGAAAATCTCTCTTTTAGAAAAGTGGTTTTTGATGTTTATTTTTGTGTTATGAAAAGTATACCATCATGCCAAGCGGTGGGTGCAATTTACTTGCCAGATAACTAAGTAAATTTACATTAATGTGCATTAATGTAAATTTACTTAGTTATCTGGCAAGTAAATTCTTATTAGTAAAATTAAATCCCTCTTGCAAAAATTTGCAATGCGCCACCTTAAAAGTAACGCAACCGCACGGAAACTTGGCAAATGGCGGCGCGCATTTGCGTCACAAATACACATTCTGGACTAAGCCGTGTATGGCGTGTTTGTATGGAACTTTGTTTCCACTTCCTCTGTTGGTTTTTAGCTTTTAGCGCTGAAACGATTAATGTTTTGTTTAAGTTAATATGGCTGGATGTTTCGGTAGTTATGGGGGGAATGTTGGAGGTTGTCTTTATAAATGGCTCGAATTAAGATAACTCATCGCTGTTGATTAATTAATAACTGAACTGAGTTATGTTGGAACTTAACGGTTTACTTAGAGGTTAAATACATATACATACAACAGGCTGGAGTGAATCAACAAGGGTGCCTACATAACATAAGTATACAATACAGGTTGCTACGCGGATTGCATGAAATTCAATCAACCAGCTTCGGACACAAGTCAGCGCTTGAAAAATAGACAAACATTTCTTGAAGAACATTTGTTTTCTGTTTTATCTTCAATTAAGGGATATAATAAGAGGCGTCAATCAAACGGTGCAGCTAGTTTCACACTCCTTTATTGTCGGTACAGTCGGGGGACGCAGCCGCGACATCTCGACTACTCACATAAATATTAAATATATAAATTATCTTAAGGACCACCAGTAAATTATCTGTTTTTCTGGGTGGTTAACTACACACATCAAAAGTGTCTAGGGATCAAGCATTTTTATCCGGATTTCTTGAGATTGAGATGTGGCTTTGTAATAAATTTATGATTTTATAAATTTATAGGGATCCTTTTTGGTGCATTTCATAATTTGAAAAAGGAACTGTCAATCAAATTCGAGTAAAAGATGAAAATCAGCTGTCAATATGTTCCCTATAAAAACATACAACGCATTGAAGACATTATTAGTGCTACTGTTTCCCTACTACTGATTAAAACCAACGTTATTATGGAGCGGCGACGTCATTTAAGCAGGGAAGAAATGCTCAGAGCCGTGGGAATGATAGAAGCTGGTTCCCGGCAACGTACTGTGGCTTTAGCTCTGAATACAAGTCAGAGTGTTATCAGACTGTTGCGTTAACTGACGGTTTTGGTGTTTCAAGTGAGGTGCATCGGGCATTAGTTTCCGTAACTGGGTTCAAAAACGGGAAGCCAGGATAAACAACGATACTAAACCACTGGGATTGTTAGAAGATGTTGTGTTTTAAAGCTTGTGCAATATTTGTTTTCAGCAGCAGATAGACATTACTCGTATCTTCACATTCATCAAACTACACCACGTTTACCGCTCACGCTGAGTTTCTTACTGCTGTATCGGCACTGGCCAGCTTCTTTTTTAATTTTAAATGAAGTTGCGTTTGGCCTCCGTCCCGCCTGGTGGTAAGCGATGACGAGGCCGATGGTGGATCAAGCTTACCCACAAAATGCCTATTCACTCTGGCCATAAAGATACCAAGGTTGTAAGTATCCGGAAACACAGACGCAGGGAGAGCGTTCCACTCCCTAGCGGTGCGGACCAGAAAAGACGCTGCAAACCGTCGGGGCTTAGGAGCGGCCTGCATTATTTTCTGTCCGTTAGAAATCCACCTGGCGTCGTAGAGCCGTCCCTCAGGGGTACTTGCAAGGTGTGACTAATGGATTTCTTACGTTTCAGGCTGTCTTCTTTGCTAAACAGGTTATGGGTAGGCCGCGGGATGTGCGGGCTGCATCAGGGTTTGCACATTTCACTTCTGGTCAGTTATTATCTGTATAGTGCACAACAAAAGAGGGCACCGCTTTCAATAATACAGAACGCATGCAAGTTTGAGGAAACTACGCCTCCGTGCAGCCACAACAAAAGAATTGTACTCATCTTACCCCTTTATTACAACTTTTTCCTTTGTATATTTAGGTAAAGTAGAGCAGTTGTATACATACATAACTACAGTACTCTATTAAAATATTAAGATATTCAAAATAAGAACGTCGTGTGGATCCGTTTAGGTGTCGCATCGCCCAAAATTGCCAAATAATGTTGCCAGCATAAATGAAACTCGCTGTAAAATATTGAGAAAAACGAACAAAACTGCTAATAAATTAAGTTTAAACCTTCATGTTTGCCGTCATAGTTTAAAAAACCCATCATGTGCAACTTACCTACAACTCAATTCCGCCACCTAATTGATCATGACTAATCGTTTTACCGACGTCCACAGCCTTCTAATAACTTAAGTGCACGCCCCGCCGTTACCAACTTGACCTAACTTAGGTTTACGGCGCAGATTTGATTACACCAGAAATGTAATTGGAGTAACTGAGGCTGAGTCGGGCAAATGTTGCTCGTGTGTTTGTATCGGTCTGCTGGGTGATTAATGAGAGTGGTGAAGTTTTGGTTCCGATGGTAAGTTTATCTGTAAAAACAGGTATTTGCATTGCTTGTTAGATGAGACTAAAAGCTTGAGATCTTTGATTACAAAGTTAGTGCACACAGCAGCACGTCAAGTTCAACATGTAAGAAAGAAAGAAAAAACATTTATTAATTTCATGGACATCGCATTACAAAATATCACAATGCAACAATTACGAAGGAACAAAAAAAAACATAAATTAAAAAAAGACATTATAAAAAATACCATAAGGCAGCGGTGTCACGATGTCCAAAATAATAAATTGAACCGCGCTCAGCTAATGCCTGTGCCTGATAGGCTCAGACGCTGATTTTCAGCGGGCCCAGCGAGTGGGCGCACGGACAATTGCGGGTACGTTTAAATAATTAAATAAAATAAATATTTTATCGGAACAAAAAGCAAGTAATGAAGTTGTAATCCCAATGTGTAGTGTAACTATGTGTGCTTGTGTGCGTTAACTTATCATGACAGAACGGCGAGAAACATGTGAACACCCTAGGTAAGATACAATGTAGAGACAATATGCCGGAAACCTAAGACCCATTTTGCAATCGTTTAGTAAAAGGTTAATGAGTTGACCTGTGAAAGTCGTCACATTAATGTTTCTTCGGAGTGGGGGTTAAACCCACGACCTTCGGCGCTAAAGACCTAATTGCTATTAATGTGCCAATAGGCGAGAAAATTATGTAAAAAAAACTTCGTATATGGACCACTCCAACAATGAAATTCAACATCGTTCTTGCCTACCCTTTGTTGTCATCTTTCCTCTACCTGTAGTAGGTCGTCTGGAAGAGATTGCTTTTACTAATAAGTCCACCTAAGTTGTTAATCAACTTTCTTTGTAATGCTTGATTTTTCCTCTGATTTTGTGCAATAAAGAGTATCTTATCTTATCCTATCGTCTGACCCCAATCTAAATCGAGCTTGTTCTATGTCATCAGAATCGAATCAGTTAGATACCTCGAAGATCAAGACTTCAACTGGCGGAATACTAGACAATAGAAAATACAATAGAAAATGTTTTGTTGAATGATAGGCACACATGGCGCTGAACATGTTTAATAGGCATAAAAACCTAAAAAAATAAACAAAAATGTGAGTCACATGATTTTTTCTTTTAGGTGGTGATCTGAGCTGTGGTTAAGCATGCTAGAAAACAATGACAATGATGTGTGATGAGTTGAAGTAAAGATAAATAACCGCCTTTTAAAATAAATAACCGCCTTTATGAAATAAATAACCGCCTCAAATTTGCTGCATAATTCGTAGAGCTTTTGATATAAAGCATTAGGCTACTGAAGCTCCATCCCAACACTACTCAACGACTAGAAAGGTTAATATAACTAGAACGCTTCTTAACTTCGAGTCTAACTTGCTGAATTGTTCCCCACGTAATAGAACAATCCAGCAGTAACAAAGTTTCATGTTGACGTGTAGTAAGTTCACTCAAAACTGCCCCGTTGTGCTCCGTGCTCTCGTGTCACTTAGCAGAATAGGTTTAAATTTGTACTATGAACAGGAGGTATGTTATTTGTAGTCTTTTAAAGTTATGGCCATCGCACAGAAACAGTACAACTGCAGCGCAACACCGCCCCGAATCTAGCCTACAGTACGTCAACCACGAGTTGCCACTTTAAATTTACGCTATCGTTCGCGTAAAAAAATGTATTGGGAGTTGACATTGTCATGTCATGTCATGTCAAATCCCAATACAATTTTCTTCTACAATTTTTCTGTCATTGGACAGCGTTGTTTGTGTTGTGACGTTTGTGATGATATTTTTTTGTTTTTTAGATGGTGTTGGCCTAGAACTCAACTAATCAGACGCAGAACTATTACTCTGCTTTCTTTCACCGGCCAACCGCTTCTGTGTCTTCTTGTACATTAAGAGTCGACGGAAGAAATCAAGTTATGAGTAACAAAACACCGGGCAAATTTAAATGGTCGTCGCATCACAACAACACTCGAAATTGGCGAAATCAATATGCTGGAAGAGCACTATTGTTGAGGCCATAATGAAAAAAAAAACAGCCGCTAGCGTCCGCGTTGATCGCGTTGACGTTTTTATATGGAATTTCGGTACAGCGCCCCTAGTGATTATAAATGAAACCAAAAATGACATACCAATTTCTGAAGTCAACTAACGAAATTTATACAGTGCGTTTCGGTTGCGCCTGAGTGCAATGGTCAAAATTCCACATATTTTTCTTGTTGTGCTCTTCAAGTTGACCTCACTCCACCTGACGGAAAGCAACCGTAAGCCCTATAAATCACCCTGACACGAAATGCAGTTCTACGGAACTATTAACGCCTCATCTTAAATGCCTAAGCTTCAGTACCTGGGATTATAGGTAGAAGGAAACATGTTAAGGTAGAGATTTCCTCGTTTAGTTAGTGCAATATAGAAATCAGTAGGGACATCTTCTTTGTGGGCCAATAGATGCTGGTTTGTGTGGATAACGACGTGGTCCAGCACGCCTGGTCATGTTATTTTCGTATTTAGTATCGCAAAT
Source organism: Udea olivalis (assembly GCA_947369235.1). Classification (NCBI taxonomy): domain Eukaryota; kingdom Metazoa; phylum Arthropoda; class Insecta; order Lepidoptera; family Crambidae; genus Udea; species Udea olivalis. The sequence continues at coordinate 24,057,871 of OX376342.1, forward strand.
ATTTCTTACGTAGTACTTGATTTATCATGCATTAAGTGATCATCAACTTTAGAGTGTTTATTTTATGTAGAAGATTTATGAGCTAAATTAAATAACTAGTTACAAAAAATACAGTATAGCTGTTAGAAGTAAAAAGTATCATTTAAGTGAATTGAACAGTGTATAAAAATTTCATTGGCTTTTAAGAGCCGTTGTGTGCCTCCCATTTATTTAAAGCCACAGATTAGTTCATAACGCCTGTCACTCCGAACTTTTAGTCATTTAGTTTCAGCTCATATGAGTTACTGTAAATTTCAGCGGGTAGTTAAAGTGCGCAGGTAATTATGAGCCGGAGCATAAATCGCGGAGTTCGTGCATTAAGCACACGCGGGCTAATTTATTGAGCTTCTCTTCGAGGCGCGCTTGTATACGATAGCGAGTTACGAGCGCGGATATACTGTATATTGGATTAGATGACGCGTGTGTTAGCGTTTACCAAATAACCATGCATGTGGAAACATTATTTCTTAATTATTAGATACCACAAACTACCCTTTTACTATTTTCGTTGCTAAAACATTAAATAAATAAATAATAAATAAATATATGCGCCAGACAACACACCACTTGTCATGGTCTCGAAGTAAGGGTAAATATCCTTGTGTTACGAGGTACCAGACAGGGAAATAAGCCAGGGGCGTCTCCCAGCACACCCAGACCCGAGCCAATTTAGAAAAAGTCATTTTTCTGAATTGACCCGACCGGGAATCGAACCCGGGACACCACGGAAGCCAAGGCGAGAAACCGTGCTACAGCACACTGCGCCAATCGTGTCGTCAAAAATAATGCAAGATAATGTCATTTCCGGTAGTGGCGAATTCATTAAAATAGTGTAGCATCCGTTTTCGGTTTTTTTTTTTTTTTTTTATGTTGCCCGTCAAGATGACCTCACTCCACCTGATGGAAAGCGATCGTGCAATTAAATTTATTAAAACCATACCATATCCGTTTCCGACTTGTTTTTAAATAGAATTTAATTATATATAGTTAATTTTAAAATTATTAATTTATAAATAGAATTTATTTTGACTTCCGATTTAATTTATATAATGGTGCATATCCACCGGACATTCGTTGGCTAAACACGGTATCAAATAGTTGTGATCTTACAGTAAAATTACCACAATAAATTCGCCGTCTTTTATTTCATCATCATATTGACTAATATGGGTGATAAGTGCATCTACATTAGGGGCAACAGCTGCGTTACGAAAGGAGTGTCAACACGTGATGCTCTTTTTGCGTTCGCTCTACCGTTAAGGCGCCTTCAACGAGAACATTTCCCTGTGATTAACAGGTCAGATTCCAGTGCGCAATTTTTTCGATGATTTAATTTGTAAATTACATTTGTAAGGCAGGAGAACCAACCAACCAGGCAGTGCACAACGAGAAAACCAATGCTCAAAAACATTTATTACAGATTATTCTGAAACTTGTTCCATTAATATAATTGATAATGCTCGTCAATCAGTGATGCACAAATCGAATGTAGGATTCTTACATTACAGGCCAATGCTCTAATGTCACAATACGTGACGGGCCATTAAAATTCCTTCCTCGCCTGATTCGAAATCAAAGCTAATCGTGATATTGCGTAATACCAAGTTATAATAATTAAAACGGATGTTTTTATTTCTTTCACAAAATAAAAAATCATGATACTACTCGTAAAAGATTTTGTTTCGCATTTATAAAAGAGCTCAATATTCTTAGTTAATTATGCTCTTTACTGTTTTAATAGGCAATCGGCAGTGAATGATTGCATTAATTATAAATTAAGAGAAAGAGCTCGGAAGAAAGGGCTTAATTAATCGTCGTTTCCCTGAGAAATGTCATTTATATTTTAGTGGCGGAATACGGTCTGTTCATTTAAGTCTTTGTGGACGCCCAAAATGGAAGATAAATAATCTGGTATTTCCAGTCAAATGGTTTCTTTCATATTATATTTCACTTATTCATTCTATTTTAAAAACAAAAAACGTTTTTTAGGCTCATACTCATTGCGAATATGTCAATATTCGGAATGAGTATGAGCTAGTTCTAGAATTAGAAGTACATATACACTTGTTCTGTATATGTACTTGTAATTCTAGTACAGTCAATCATAAATATCTGTACGTTTCAAAGGCTTCAAAAATATAAGCAAAACATTAGCCACAAATATCTATACAAGCCAACCTGTCTGTCTGCCTGTGTGTGGGAATTCTGAACGAACTTCCGTATAGGTAGATTTTCTCGTCCAACTTACCTCAGTGCCTCAAAACAAAACTTTACGATCAGTCTGTGTTACCAGTGATGACTTACAGAACTGAAACGTGGTCTCTGACTATGGGCCTTATAAGAAAGCTCAAAGTCACTCAACGAGCTATGGAGAGGGCTATGCTCGGTGTTTCGATTCGTAAAAGAACGAAAGTGACCGACGTAGCCCAGTGGGTAAGTAAGTTGAAGTGGCAGTGGGCAGGGCACATAGCACGAAGAACTGACGGCCGTTGGGGCATAAGGTTCTAGACTGGAGACCGTTTCAAAGTAGGCGCAGTATTGGACGCCCGCCTGCAGGGTGGGCGGACGACCTGGTAATAGTGGCGGCATTCCGGTGGATGCAGACCGCCGGATGGAAATCTATGGGGGAGGCCAATGTTCAGCAGAAGTGATATGTGGCTGAATATGATGATGATGATGAATGGTGAGATACTGGTGGCAATATTTTGACTGTAGTTACACAGTCGTTATATATTACGAGTAGGTATCACTCAATGCTGAAAGTGGGAACTTTTTCTCTCGTTGCTCTTTTTTTGTCGTGAACATTTCACGACCGACTTGGTGTAATGGTTAAGAAGTTGGCTACTACACCAGAGGTCGCGGGTTCGATCCCCGCACAGTACAAACATGTGTGTGCATGAACATGTCTGTTTGTACTGGTCTGGGTGTCTCCTATGTATAATAAGTATGTATTTACAAAAGAAAATGTATTTAAGTATGTTTATCCGTTGTCTAGTATCCCATACATAACACAAGCTTTAATTAGCTTACTTTGGGGCTAGATGGCGCTGTGTGGAATAATGTCCAGGGATATTTATTATTTATTTTATTTATTTCACCTTTTCTTTCGGCTCGAGAAAATAGAGCAGCAAGTTGTCAATTTGGAAACGAGAAAAGTAAATAAAACATATACTACGTTCCAAATCGTTGGCGATGTCTGTCGGCTTTAGTTACGGGTTTCACCAAATACATCTAGGAATGTTTTGGCAGGCTGCTGATTTTTGTTTGCGATGGGCCATAAATATTATTTATAACGGACAAGGCTAGACTTTGTTCGGTCGGTATGTACCTGAACACATTAATATCATGTTCCATTAAAAAACATCAAGGGCTGATAAATTACATAACATAACATACCATCATAGGTAGTCAGAGGCAAGTGACTGTTGCTGTCATGGTGAACGGAACACTCAGAAGCCCACTTTCACCAATGGTATTAGAACCCATCGTGGTAGATGGTGATTTCCGCTTTTGCCGTTATACGGGTTGATTTCGTTTTTTGATGTTTTTCATTACAGGAGAGTCGGTCGGAAATATAAAATGTTCGCTTGCGAGAATGACATAAGACAAATTTGGTGAAAAGTCAATTCCCTTCCATATGAGTATTATTAAGGTTTTAAACAGTTTGGTCGTCATAAACTAACCAGAATAATCATAAACTAAAACCCTTCACTAAAACAAAGGGATTGGAACGCAACAGCCCGTGGATTACGTTATAGCATTGGTAATTAAATTAACAATAGTGTGCTGTGTTTTCCATGCCAAATTTCCGCTCGTGTATTCGGAATTTCATGCCTCGATTAACTATGAATTACCGAGGAATGAGATGGTGTTAACTAGTTTGTAGGTTCTTTATTTATTGAAGCCAATCCAACCAATCTAATCTGAGCAATCTGGTAGGAAAACCACTCACTTTAGCCGTCTAGTTCTGCTCCTTTCTAAGAAACCATTATACACATAGAAGTAACTGATGCTGGTACCTACAAACAGAATATTATTACAAAAGTTTATACTTAAATATCATGTTTGATTTTCATAAAACTCATTGACATCCTTTAGGGTGCGTCCAGATCTGGCGAAAGCGCACCACGCGAGACACTCGCAAGCAGCGCGCGCTGTACCGTGCAGTTACTGCAATTGATTGGTGCGCCTGTTTAGCGCAACTCATGCAAGGCTCGTATACTGCGCTCGAGCAGTTCCGTACAGTAGTAGTTACAGTAGCGTCGCTCGCGCGCGCGGCACGTAGATTGCACGCGGACGGTGCACGCGAAAAATGTACGCGCGCGCGAGCTGCGCACTCGCGGCGTATTTGCCAGATCTAAACGCACCCTTATTGTACATGTTTATGGAGTATTTCAAGAAGGGTTTGTTACGATTTTTTCCAGAACGGCAACGTGATGTTTCTGGTGTTGGCGTCTCCATAGGCTGCGGTAACAGCTTACCGCAGCCCGCATGCTTGTTCCCACTGACGTGACCTTTTTTTTTAATATTATTGCTTGTCGAGATGACCTCACTCAACCTAACGGAAAGAGGTTGTAAGGTCCTGATGTGAGGCTGACAGCACAGTCATACAAACGAATTACTGAGCTGGCCATCCTCATCTTCAAGGCGTGCAGAAATGCCTTTTAAACAATTTTTAATGATTGCGTGGTTTCAAGAATTTCGCTCTGAAGGAGGAGGTTTTTGTGACCTCCGTGAGATCTTGATTTGTATTCGCTAATAGCTTATTACGAAGTAACAACAATTAACGGACTTTGAACCCTTATCAAAATCTGGTAGACAAACCTCATTAAGATTAGATTACCTATCTAAAACAAAGATTTCCATACTAATATGCCCAATGCCCTTCCCAGCAGGTAAAAAGGTGCCTACCTCGATAAATCGCTAGACTAGTACCCAAATAAGTCACAGATTAAGTTACCATGTTCCTTTTGACTTGAAGTTATATAAGTGTTCCGGTGAGTAAGTCACAGAAAAGGAGTGCTCGACAGAAATATAAAAACAAAACAGAAGTTTCAGAAACTTGAAATCTATCTGTACAAGTGCTCGCTCTGAAGACACTTCAACGGCCACATTAGCAGGGCTTGGTGTGAATGGATATGTTTAGGGATCCAAACCTAAATACATAATAAAACCATCATCAGCAATCGTTTCTCGGTGGTCCTGGGTTTGTGTGATGAATTCGGTTATGGAGTTATTGACTGGCCTGTTGGCGCAATGGCAATGATCCTGCTTTTAGCGCCGGAAGTCGTGGGTTCGAACATTAGTGTTTGTTGTGTGTCTGGGTGCTATCATCTATTTATGTATATATTTAGAAATATTTAAGTATGTTTATCAGTCTCTGACGCCCGTACAAGCTCTGCTTAGTTTGGGGTCAGATGATCTTGGTGTAAATTGTCCCAGATATTTATTTTTTTATTTTATTAACACACGCATTAAGCCATCAATGAAATCGTAGCGATACAATTGCATGTTTTTTTCAAGAAACAAAGACTTTGGCAAATGCCGATTAGTCGGGCAGTGTTCAGGCTATTTATGACCATAAGCTATTTGAAAAATGTACTATAATTTTATGACCTCTATTATTGAGATGAGAACATGACATAATCGTTTTATGACATGGCTAAAAAATAACATACCGCTACAAAATATGTAGGGGTAATTTGCCCAGACGGTCACGTGGACAACCTCGACAGTTACGTTAGGGCTACATGATAATTTATGCGCTTATTAAAACACAAGTCCAAGAGTGAACAGACATTTTATGCGAGACAGGGCAAATGCAAACCAATTTTGAATGAAAAAAAATCATAGGGAGAACCCCGAGAACGTAGCTCGCATTTCAGCTTGTCTTTCTTTTTCTTAACTCCATAACTTGCGAACTGACACGCCGAATTAGCTTGGAAAGTTTCTCGGTAAAAAATAAGTCACCTCATTAGCAGCCAGACTTGTAACACTTATCTTAACTAGTTTAAGTTTCTGTGTTGTTTTTTTTATTTTATTTTTATTCGGTCTTGGAAAAATCTTATTTCTTAACTGCTTGTAATACTCAAACTTTGCTTGCTAACCCTTTCTCACCTGATTTCTTTTAAAACCTTTTACAGTCCTAAAAACCTGAAATTGCATGGGTCCTACTTAGGTTACCTACTTGTTTCTTGGTGCATGAACTTTATTTAAGTAGGTATCTATCGCTTTTATCGGTTGCATTGGAACATTAGTAAGTAATAGCTATTATAATCCGATAAACTACCCCACTACTAAATGTCCAAAAGCTAAGCCAAACCGAGGCCAATCATTTCAATCAAATTTTCAAACAGTATGATAATAAAGGATCAAAAACATAGAAATGCAGTTTGAATTATATTCATTTTTGCTTTTATAATATCAACGGCTTGTTACTTATTACGTTTTCAAAGCAACTTCTCATATATTTTCTTTCAAAACCATTCATATTTTTAGATGAAGAACACACACATCAAATACACACATCAAACACTCACAAGTGAACATCCTTGATTATTAGCTCGGCGAAAGCAATAAAACTTCCCCCAACAAATAAACGAGCATGCATTGCTATCAAGTAAAGATGCAAAACGCAGATTACCAAAGGTTTTCCCTTTCGCCGGGAGAAATTACAAATGGCGTTGAAATGGAGACACTTACACTTTACGACGCTGCTAGTCGTTACGATTGGCAAACAAATAAATATACTACGTAATTGGACAGTTCACTAGTTCACCTCACGACGAGGTGGATTAATGTTTAGATTGTTTACGATTATTCAGATGCATATTGTAACTGACGTCATCGATCATCGGTTTTCAACTCCATGGATAGTAATCTTCTTGCTTATGATCTTGAAGATGAGAATTTTGAATCTCCCTTAGACGCGACTTATGATTTGTGAAATAACATAGGAAATCAGAGTCAGAGTCAGATCAGAATCTATAGTTTTCATAGAGAGACCAGTTGAGAAGACTGTGCACATGAAGAGGCTATAGTGATCAACTTTAACAACCTTGTAAAATACCTTAAACCAACAACATTACGAGTAGTTAACATGTAAAATGACTGAATCTCACTAAATGACTGAACCATTAATTATACAATTCAGTCAAATAGAATTTAGCATCAGATACTCGTATATAACATACCATCACGTCTTTATCCCAAACAGTGTAGTCAGAGGCAAGTGACTGTGGCCGTCATGGTGAACGAAACACTCAGAAGCCCACTTTTCACCAATGGTATTAAAACCCAACGTGGTAGGTGGTGAGCCTTCCGCCGCTATCCGGGTTGATTTGGTTTACTATCGATGTTTTCCATCACCGGAGAGTTAGTCGTAAATTAAACAATGAACACAAAGATTTTGTTTCTGGCCCGATTTGAACTCGGGACCACACGATTCGCGATCCGAGTTCGAGTGCTTAACCACTAGGCCACGACGCTGGCAGTTCTTAGCAATTTGACTGCAAATGACATTCAGTTGTTTGGTCATTATCCACACTAATACCGACTGACGACCGACTTGGTGTAATGGTTAAGAAGTTGGCTACTACACCAGAGGTCGCGGGTTCGATCCCCGCACAGTACAAACATTTGTGTGCATGAACATGTCTGTTTGTACTGGTCTGGGTGTCTCCTATGTATAATAAGTATGTATTTACAAAAGAAAATGTATTTAAGTATGTTTATCCGTTGTCTAGTATCCCATAACACAAGCTTTAATTAGCTTACTTTGGGGCTAGATGGCGCTGTGTGGAATAATGTCCAGGGGAATGTCCAGGGGAGGGACTAATGTTAATGTGTTAATGTTAACTAATAATAATACAGTATTGCTTATCAAACAAAACAAAATGTATATGAATCACCAGTAACTTATGGTCAAATTAAGTAAATTTACATTTCTTCAGCACTTGATAAGTGCCGCAGTGTGTAAAGGCACGAATGCACAGGAACGAATGGTAGAAATATGCACACAGGCGGTTCACACAAGCGGATGAGATCGACTGCCGATGTTTGCTGTTCTCGATTCCTTCCTCAATAACGAGAAAAAGGAATTGAATGAAGTCTCCGGTTAACCAGCGGGAAATATAGAGCAACTATTTCATAAGTAAATACGAGGGAGAATATGAAGCTGGAGTTTACACGTCCGGTATTCGGAATAACCTTACTTGATTTGTAAATTATCATTAGTATTCTGTATTCCACCTCCGAATACTTCACAAATAACGACAATTTGACGACACAATTGGCGTAGTGCGTAAATTGGCAGGAGTTCTTGTCTGGTACCTCGTAACAAGGATTTTGATCCTTACTTTGAACCATGGGTTGTCTAGCACATATTTATATATTTATCCACTATTTAAAAAATGAAAATGAAAAGCTTTATTGCCACATCATAAATAGTTGAAACCATAGGTACCAGTCCATAGGTAACAGGTACCAGTCTCAGCATGGTGCTGAGCATTGCCCAGCGCTGGTTTTCAGAATGGTCCCTGCGGCCGGTCGGTTGGTATAAAAATGGAGACAAGTGGAGGCATCGTTTGCAAACATAAATAAATAAATCGAATATCAAAGTGGGTAGAGCGTGAGTGTATGTGTGCGTGTGTGTCTCTGTGTGGGAGCGTGTGTATGTTTGTATTGTCTGGAGTGTTCTTTTTGGTGACTCAAAGTTTAGGTCATATACTGGTGTTAACTGCTTTTTTTTTACAAGAAGGAATGTACAGGAAACCAACACCATCCTATTTTTATGGCATTGAAAAGACGACTTATATCTTCATGAACTTCATCATTAAAACCTAATGTTTTCTTTTACGAGTACTGTCTCATATTACTTATTTTGTCTTAGGGGGCCGTCACCAAATTACGCGCGGCCATGGTTTTTGCACTACGTTTTTAGGTCCAATTTACAGATTGGGTGGTTAATAAAACTTAATATTTCGATGAATTTAAAGATAATAATAATCATATCATTTATTTTCTCTCCACAATAAATAGTACTTACGTTAAGCGTAAGTTACAATATATAGAGTAGTTTAGGTGAAAAGTACAATGAAAGCAAAAAGATATAACCTAAGATGAGAGAGACTGGTGCGTGAAGTAGGTACATAACGAACCACTATCATAGTGAACTAACATTAATTTTTAACAGTATTCATGCAAGATTCAAACTAAAAATCTGTTGTAAACTTGGAATTCTGGAAAATTGAGGATTTTTTTTACAGTTATTGTTATGAATTATGCATATTCTAGTTCATTATTTGTCAACAAAACTATGTCTGATGTTTTAGTCTTTTCTTTCTTAAACTATAGCACAGAATAAATTAAATAAACTATAGTAAGCTTTTCAGATATTTAGCCACTTGAAGTTGACACGATAAGGTTTTTTCGTTAATCGAGTTGGCCAGATTGATCATTTTCTAATAGAAAAAAGATTGTATTTGCAAATCTGTTTCATTATGTGTCAATACCAAACATTAGGGACCTGTGCATGTTTTGTATGTATTGAAGAGTCAAATTTTTATCCGAAGGTCGTAAATTAGGCGCTTGGAAAGTTGGATCATGCGCTCAAAATACGAAATGGCTCTTAATCACTATGCTACTCAGTTGACGATGACAAACCTGGAACACGTTGTGAAACCTGTCTTAAAATTCATTCGATATTTTTCTCGTCTGTATCACCCATAATATGTATTCATGCAGTAAATTGAAACGGCTCACGTTGCATTGACATTTCACCCGCAGTTTTAAGCCAAGAAGGGGATCTTTTGGCCTGAAAACTGTCACGTATGCGCCGCCATTAGTAATTGCATGCGGGAGTCGGTGATGCGCACATATAAGGACAAATGCGCCGTGAAATACCACCCCGTCAGGGCAACCACGCTCATGTTTTTGGATACACATTCCAGCTTTATGTTTAAGAAAGGGTACAAATAATTTGTTTACCAAAATAAGTTTTGTGAAGCTAGTAATGTTCACCCCTAAAATTATAAATTATACCAAAAAAAAAATAGTCTACCAAATATTGATTTCCTACAGACGACACCGACTCCAACAATAACAATAATTGTACCTACATTATTATTATCGTATAAGTTTTAGAAGAGTGCGCAATTATTTCTTTACTTTTTAGTGCTTTGTTTTGGAATAGTTTTTTTTTAAGTTGGTTTTTTTTTTGTTAAAATTTTTGTTTATTTCTTGATTTTCAGTGAATAGTTCTTATTTATTTTATACATCGAAAAAGTATCGTCCAATTGCTCCTAAGAATTGAAGAGTTCCGGTACTTTGTCATGGATTCCATAATCAGAACCTAACACTCATCAAATTACCCTTGAAGTATATCCTTTCCAATAAAAAAAGAAGCATCGAAATCGGTTGGCGTGATAATGAGTTATTCGTCAATTTGTCGCGCATATGGTTTATCTAGATTTAAGACTTAAATGGATTTCACATAGATGCCACTGCCAGAACTGGACCAAATTATAATGGGACCACACGGGCAGCATCAGCTTTCAAAAAAATAAAGAATTATCAAAATCGGTTGGAGTAATATTGAGTTACACGTCCATTTGTCGCGCATTTTGTCTATCTAGATTTAAGGCTTATATGGATTTCCCATAGATGCCACTGTCAGAACTAGACCAAATTAAAATGGGAACACACGAGCACCATCAGGTTTCAAATAAATAAAGAATTATCAAAATCGGTTGGCGTAATATTGAGTTATTCGTCTATTTGTCGTCCATTTGTCGCGCATTTTGTCTATCTAGATTTAAGACTTATATGGTTTTCTCATCGATGCCACTGTCAGAACCAGACCAAATGTAAATGGGACCATTCGGGAAGCACCAGCTTTCAAATAAAAAAAGAATAATCAAAATCGGTTAACCCAGTCGAAAGTTATGATGAAACAAACATAAAAAAAAACATACAGTCGAATTGAGAACCTCCTCCTTTTTTTGAAGTTGGTTGAAAATAGTAAATTTGCATTACAAATAAGATGTAAGTTTATATATGAAAGAGTGATGCGTCAACTGTAAAATGTAACCGTAAGCCATGTTAACCAAATTTGACATACCCAATTTATGCGGCAACGCTACCAAATAAAGTCCTTCGCTTGCATTCAAATGTTTGTTTTCGAGCCCAATATGGTTATCCTCACGGCTGATTATGAGTTATGCTACGGAGCTGCACTATGGCGCTAGCGCGAAGCTTTGCGTTGTCGCGATAGATCTGGCTAAAAAATTCGTCCTATCGCGAATCGTCTTTGCGAACACGAATGCCCTTCGCGCCGCTCGCGCTGCTGTCGGTAAATTGCTGCACATCAAAGAGTTTGGTCGCGACAGAGTTCGTGCGGTTGGCTAAACTTCGCGCGCTTACGGTTTGAACGTGTTAATCATGGATTGGAGTACATAATGAGAGGATATTAGTTTCATACAAAATAACGAATACCACAACAAAAACGATCGAAATGAATCATCGCGACGTTCTAAATAATCGCGACGTCGCGAAGATTTCTTAATGTTACCAAGCACTCCGTCATGGAGCGAACACGAAGCTTTACCGCGACAACGCAAACACGAATCTTTACGTTCAAGTCAGGCCAGAGCAATACAACTTTTTTAGGTTTATATTGGTGCTAAATATACAAAAGTCCCTACTCGTAAATATAGCGGGCCTCATCGGCAGTAATTAGCACGAGGCTCCATTTTATTAGACCATATTATGTTCATTGTACCGCAAAGCTTTAAATAGAAACCCTGTTTAATATATGAATTTGTCCATCAAAGAAATAATAAAAGCTATTTCAAATATGGGCAACCTTCACTTTTTTAGAGAAAAGTAAACTTTTATGGATGCTGATATTTTAGAGACTAACGAAATAGTCATATTTAGATGACATATTTGAAAAAATAGGAGTTAACATTTTGATAAACATGAGCTATATTATGTGTCTTATAGATATCCATTTAGGTGTCAGTTGCCTTATTTGGCCAGCGTTAACTTAAATAAATGAGTACGTTTTAGTCTTAAAAAGGATAACAAAATTTGGTGAACATTTACCAATTTAGGGTGAAAAAAATTTTTTTTGGATGTAACTTTTAATTTTATTCGGTAAACAGATAAGCATAAGCCTTAAATATGACGACTTGTAACAGTAGTAAGAATGAAAATGAGACCATTATCACTTAAAGCATTCCTCTTTGACACAAGTTGGTTTTTGCTGTTTTTAATTGATCCTGGCTATTTTGCCATAGGCCTTCAGCTTGTGTAACTGTCGTCTAATACTTTAGGTGTTATTTTTGTAATCGATGTTATTCTATTCGTCTACCACTTTTTTCTAACTTTCTGAAAGAACCTTAGCGCAAGCGAAAATTTTGAAGACCGCAACTAAATAAGTAATAATATATCACATCGACTCGTAAAGTTTCCTGCTTGGTGAAGGGACATAGGTCATAAGGAATGCTTTTTATTATTTTCTTAAAATCTCTCAGACTCATCTTTCCGGATAAATCACTCACAGGCATTAACAACGTACTAGTAATTAGATAAAAATAATTATTAACATTTATGTCCCATAATAACTATGCTTCTAATAAGTTGTATCTACCATATTTCTTACAACTTGGTGTCCCTAGCGCGCGTTCTGCTCCCGACCGCGGCAAGTTTCCCAATATACGCCGTAATACGGTACTTCGGCTCTACTCCACGATTGCTATTTTAGACCTAAATAATACTGTGGTTAAGGTGTTCAATTGCAAGTCACGTCATTTAATGAATTGTAGAGTATTTTAAAAACGTTCAGGGCTTTTTGCTATTGATAACATCGATCGCTTCGGTGATATTGGTTATGAGTTTCACTTGGCATTGTGCTTAAGAAGCGATGCGTGATTTCACCGTAATATGGGAAGCGCTAGGAATGAAAAAGGTTAATACAGGGCAAATTCAAATGCCAATGTCAATTTGAAGATCTTGATTTCGCAGCGGGGTTCGAAATTATGTACCAGCCCTGCGGTTCTCTTAGAAAACTCGACGTTGCAAAACGTACTTCGATTTTGACTTGTGGAAAGACGAACCTTAAGCAGTCAACAGAGGGAAGTAGTCCTGTTGCGTCACGACATGAGTATTGATAAATCTTTTGGTAGATTATTGTAGGTTAAGCTCGCTGCAAAATTAGAAAGAGGACGGGAGTAAATCAATGGTTCAATTTGAAAAATAACTCAAAAAAATAACGTAACTTTTCAGACTCTTGGCAGTTCCTATAAGTACAGAAATGAAAATGTATAACACTGGTTATAGTAACTTTGTGTATTAAATTTATATTGGTACTTAAATTATAAACTAAACAAACGGACGAGTACAAAAGTAAGGACTCCGTGCTGCCTACATTTCAATTAACACCATGTAAAGCCAATAGCATCGTAATTACGTACAACATTTACACACTTGAAGGCCGGCCGGGCCGCCATTTTGCGATCACACACACACACACTGAGAGAGATTTTGAAGTGCTTCACTCTCTAGTGCTACAACGAGGAGCCTTTACTTTCATTCTCTTCCGTGACTGAACACAAGTAAAACAACTTGAACAGTTTTATATTATAACTACGAGTAAGTGCAGCACAGATGGGACGACATTTTTCAAACTTACGAGTAGTTTTAGTAACAATTAATCCTTAGCTATTAATTATAACTATACTATACTACACATGCACTCTTGTTTTAAAGGATTCACTAACTTGTGTTATTGAATCCTTTAAAACAAGAGTTTATGTGATAATATTATCGGAAACCTGGATCAAATCAGATGCTGAAGCCAAAAGAGTACAGATACCGGGTCACACTCACTATTACCAATATAGAAGAGATACTGTAGGAGGAGGAGTTTCTATATTTGCTACAAACCACTTAGAACACCATATTATTGAGGAGCTTGCGCAAGATGACAATCATTATCTATGGATACACTTGAAGAAGTTTTCAATCGATATTGGAGCGGTTTATAAGCCTGGCAGAACAAATGTCAAAAACTTCTTGGATACCTTTTCACTGCAAATCAATAAGAGGAAAAGAGCCGTTGCCTTCGGTGACTTTAACTTTGATTTGCTAAGCTCTGATGACTCAATAGCACAATATTTGGACACAAATGGATATAGGATAATTAACAAAATCACCCCTGAACACTGCACTCGTGAAACAACGCATAAAAAAACGCTGCTGGACCATGTTTCCATAAATTTAACGGAACATCAGTTCCATTTGGCTACCATAGAGAGGTCGATGTCTGATCACAAGCAGTTATTCTTTGAGATCATGAAGTATAAACCACCAACAAAGAGAAAAATAGTTTATGAATCGCCAGATTATGAAAAACTTCCATCGTTAGTAGCAAAAATTAGGAATGAAACAAATATTAGAGTTCGAAGACAAGTTTTCTGGTGCATTTGAGAATTGCAAGGTAGAGAAGCTTAAAATTCTCAATCCACCAAAGCAGGACTGGATAAATAGGAACACTTTAGATAGAATCAATATTAGAAATAAACTTTACCAAAAACACAAGATGAACCCAACAAATGAAAGCATTAAAAGTGATTTCCTGGTGGAGAGAAAAGCTGTAGCTGAAGAAATACAACGAATGAAATACGATTTCTACCAAAACCAATTCTCAGCTTGTAAAAATAAGCCGAAAAAGATGTGGAGTTTAATTGACAGTCTCACGCACAATAAAGTAAAACAAGTGTCCTTATCAGCCAAACTAGAATACAATAATTTGATTATTGCAGACGGGCAAGGAATCTGTGAATACTTCAACGACTTCTTCGCCACAGTAGGCGTAAAACCAGCTTTAGCCATTGTTGACAGTGGCTCACCCTTTAATATTTTATGTACAAATTTTGCGGTATGCTAATATAAGTTATGGCTAGTTATTTTACTTGCTACCTCCAATGTTTAAAATGGAAAAGAGCGCGGTAAACCGCAAACCCTCGGGCAGTCTGTTAGCATCACCGGGCGCGAGCGCATGCCGCTTTGCACAATTGTAAAAACACGTGTTTGCCAAATTAAACCATTTAAGTGAGTGAAAGCGTTTCAATCAGCATCCTGTAGTCTTCAGCTGGTCCTTCGAGCCGGATCCAGATGTTTCACCACACGCCAGTGAGAATGGTTAATACGCGTAGCACCACCCGTCGTGTAAAAGATAACCTAGAAGGAGAAAATGCTACGTGTGAGGTAAAGCGGGTCCACCAAGCAGCATAAAGACGGAACCATACCGGCCTCCGACAGCTACGAGTGGATGCAAAGCGGGCCCATCCAGCAGCATCAAGGCGGAGTCCTGTCCGCCTCCTAAAGTACCGTCAAAAGCCATGTCAAGCTGTTCCAAGCGATCATGTACTTCTTTCGAAATGGTCAGATTACAGTTTTCCCATTATTAAGTCTAAACCTGCTAAGTCACGGTTGGAGATATTGTCAGATTTTTTGAACGATGAGGCCATAAAAGTATCCGCAACTGCCAATATTTAGACGTTAAATGCACACACAGATTCCTTTAAACAAAGGCACAGTGATAACAGTAACACTCGATTACATACTGTTCTATTACAATCGGAAACACAAAACGAAGATACGCAGTGTCAGTTTTGTCGTGCATCTAAACATAAAATAGCAGATTGCAAAAAGTTCAAGAAGTCGCTATGCAAAGTGAGATGGCAATATGTCAAACGCCAAGGTATTTGTTTCAAATGTTTGGAAGCGAAACACCTACGGGACACCTGCCCTGCGCCAGTCTGCGATAAGGATAGCTGCGGCCGCGCACATCATAACTTGCTTCATTATCCAAATAAACATAACACCGAGGAAAACGAACAGTCAGCTGGAGCGTCAACGATCGAGGCAGTTACGCATGTCAACGTGAGTGTTCGACAAGTGTTATTAAAAGTGGTACCGATACGCGTGTGTACTAAAAACGGCGATTTTATCAATACAAGTGCGTTACTCGATGACGGTTCGACAGTGACAATGATAAGTGCCGAGCTTGCGGAACGGACCGGGCTTTACGGGCGCCGCGAGACTATGCGTGTGTGCGGGCCGTGGAATGATAATGAGTTAGTTTACGATACGACTGTGGTGGACTTGCAGCTCTCTGGTATAGACAATAAGGTGCATAGTTGTCTGTAGTAAATTGCGATTTGTTCGGTCATTAAAAAAATATCAAAGAAAAGCTGTGTAATACTGATACTAAGCTAAACTGGACGAGTAACAGTGTAGCGGTGTTGGACTCCCTACCAAAAGCGATGCTATTGACCGAGGCTGTAAAGTTTAAAGTTGATCAGCAATGACGGCTGAAGGATGTGACGGCGAGCGTACGTTAGGTCTTATTTGGTATCCGAGTACGGATGAGTTAGGATTAGATGTTTCGTTTAAGCGCATTCCCGAAGTTGTAATGCAACAAAAAGAAAATCCAACAAAAAGAATTATGCTTCGCGTAGTTATGTCAATTTTTGACGTGTACGGTTTTTTTTCTCCCTTTACAATCCAGGGTAAAATAATGTTGCAGGACACTTGGCGGTCGAAAATTGGCTGGGACGATCCCATTTCTCAGGATTTATATTTAAAATGGCTTAAATGGATTGAATTGCTCCAGCTAATTCATAAGATACGCGTTCCGCGGTGTTATCAGAGCGTCAAGGTAGGTGCGCGCGAGACGAACGATGAACCGGTCTCCGGTGCCGCTGCACTAAACAGTGCTACGAATGCGACTACGGGTACGCCTACGCAAGCGAGCGACTACGAAACTAAATCCTGTGACGCGAGGTCCGCTGCTACGAAAACCTCGTCGCCACCTGTGCCGCCGCCGCGCACCGAAAGCTATAGCAACCTACAATTACATCTATTTAGTGACGCTGGACAAAAGGCGCTGTGCGCGGCCGCATATTGGCGATGGGTTTCTAGCGATAATAATGTATGCGTTGCTTTAGTTGCGAGTAAATGCCGAGTTGCGCCGGTCAAACCCGTAACAATGCCTCGTCTTGAGCTTCAGGCTGCATTACTGGCGGCTAGGCTTGCTCACACGGTTGTAACGGAACATAAGTTGAAGCCAAAACAAATATTTTTTTGGTGCGATTCTACCACCGTATTAAATTGGATACGTAATGGCACGCGCAGGCCCTCAGTTCTTGTGAGGATAATATTAGCTGGCCTCACGATGTAGTAGCACCTCCGAATGAAAATATGTTCAGTTTGGTCACTGAATGCACTGGAGTCGTGTCTGATGGCTCTGACTTACCTGTTCCCGACGCGAAGGCATTCTCTTCTTGGCTTCGGCTGCTTAGGTCCACTGCTGCTGTCCTGAAATTCATAAATAAATGTAAAAAAACTTACCGTTGTTGATGATTGCACTATAATGAAGCGAGCGGAGTATCTGTTACTGCAAAAAACGCAATTAGATTCATTTAGTACGGAAATCAATCTACTTAAAAATGGTAAGTGTTTACCGCGCGACAGTAGAGTGCTTAATTTATCGCCATATCTGGATGAACGGGGGATTCTTCGTGTAGGCGGTCGTATTGATGCAGTTTCTGATGTTGCATTGGAGACTAAGCGACCTTACATAATTGATGGACGGCACTCAATTACTAAACTGTTAGTCAGGCATTATCACGTGAAGGCTGCAGATATGCTGCGGTAATCAAGAAACGCTGCTGAACAACCTGAAACAGATTACTCAAACTCAAACTCAAAACTCAAATAACTTTATTCAAATAGACTGTATCAGTACTTTCAAATCGTCAAATTTACAGCAAAATATACTAAATAATAGACATAAATACCATAATAATATGGATATGTAAATAAACAGTATACAGACATAATGCGACTCTACCACCGCGTCGGAGTTGTTTCTTACTGAGAAGACCAATAAAAAATCACTTTCATTTCGACTGTGTGGGATTCTCTGAGAAACTTTATAATTTAGTGGAGACCAAAAAGAAACAAAGTTGGACTTGCCCTGTTTGCACACAAAAACAAATTAAAAAAAAGCCTGCTAAATCTGATGACCTTAACAATGTAACATACCGAAAGAAACAATTACACTCTTTATTGAAGCAAAATAATACGAAAGCAAGTAAAATAGAATGCCAACAGCCGATAACTACAACTTCAAGCACAACTTCAACACCGTCAACACCGTCATGTTATCATGAGGAAGATACTTTTACCAGGTCGAAGTCAAGTGAAAATTTAACCCACACTGAGGAGGATATTAATGACACTTTTCAGTCTATAGAAAACCAATTATCACAAAGCTTCGAATTAACCAATGACCTTGATATAGTAACAGAGTTAAAATTACAAATAAATCAACTCCAGATAAAACTTCAAAGTGCTGACCAGGAGCTTGAAAATACAATTATAGAAAAAAATGATCTGGCGCGTAAACTTGAAAAAGCTACTAGAGAAATATGTGCGCTCAAGAGTATAGTGTATAAAACTCCAATGAAGACGCAAAAAGACCAAAAACGCCTCATAAATACGCCTAGGTCTTGTACACCAGATAGATCGGTCATTATGGCAACCTTAGAATTGAAAATCCGGCAGCTGGAAAACGATCTAAAACAAGCTCAAGATGAAATACTACAGTTGAACGAAACAATCCGGAACTCGGAACAAAAACTCATATATAACAAAATATCAGTTGCAAAACCGAATATTAACATAAACAGAACACATTCTAAAAATGAGAGTTTTAACAACATAATTGATTCAGAGTGCGACTGCAATAGAAAATCAAATTTCACCAAAAATAAATTATGCATTATATCTAGTTGTAAACGATACAGGATCCTACCGAGTGTGATTAACAGTAATTGTTTCAACGATTTCCAGTTATGCCACTTTCTCACACCAAACGCAGGAATAAAGACATTATTAACAAATATAGAATGTAAGTTA
Source organism: Udea olivalis (assembly GCA_947369235.1). NCBI lineage: Eukaryota > Metazoa > Arthropoda > Insecta > Lepidoptera > Crambidae > Udea > Udea olivalis. The sequence goes on from OX376342.1 coordinate 24,076,900, forward strand.
AAAGGCTACACAAAAAAAGATTATTGTGTGGTTCTAATTGGAGAGTCTGACTTTCAAAAATCACAGGATTATTCAGCGCTGATAAATTACATTAAAAAAGAATTGGACAAAATTACGTTCACAAATATTATAGTAGTATCACCTAATTACATCTGCGGTGCACCCATTCATAACTACAGGGTGGAGATATTTAACGAAAGTCTCTACAATGACATGAAGACACATAATTACGGATTACTTGTGGACTCAAACCGGAATACTACTTTCGATATGTTCAGTTCTGTGACAGGAAAACTGAAAAACTTTGGAATGAAAAGCATTTTGGTGGAGGTAGCAATGCTTATAAAGAAAACAACTGCCAATTTTGTGGTTGATCAGAATTCTCGGTCACTTCTAGATAAGGAACCAGAAATGGAGCCCCTACTCCAAAATCAGTTTTTTCTCCTATCATAATGTAAACATAATTCATCAAAACATATCCGGCCTCTTGAATAAAAGTGACGAATTACTTATACATCTCGACGAGCTACACCGACAAGGCAAACCCATCGATGTGGTTTGTATAACAGAACATAATATGATACCTGAAAATCAGAAGCAGTTGTATCTACCTAACTTTAAATTGGCTACAAGTTTCACACGAGATAAAAAAAGGGGCGGTTCATGTATTATAGTAAGAAATGGCCTTGAATTTGAAGTGTTGGATTGTATAAAAAACCTCTCAATTAAGTGTTTAATCGAATGTTGTGCTCTTGAACTGATTGCACATAGTATTGTTATTATTTGTTTATATAGAGTTCCAAATTCTGATCTAGGAATGTTCCATAGTCAACTCGAAAAGATTCTGGATAGAACATGCATTTTTAAAAATAAAAAGGTTATTTTGTGTGGTGACTTTAACATTGACATTTTGAAGAATACTCGAATGTCACGTGATTTTGAATGCCAACTGTTGGGTCACAATTTGAAACTTGCAATTAAAGAACCAACAAGAATGTGTAGTGGTAGTTGTATAGATAATTTTGCTCATAACATTAGAGGTTCCAGAGGTGAAGTGATTGAGATGGCTCTATCGGATCACTCAGCTCAATTTTTACAGTGTCCCGTTAAGAAAACGTGCAATTTAAAGTGGTGGCGCATTAAACGCAGGGATTATAGCGAAGAAAATATTGTTAAATTTAGTAATTTCATAGCGAGTTTAACTTTTGGTGATGTCTATACATCTGTTAATGTAGACACAGCCTATAATAATTTTATTGACATTTTTAAATTCTTATATGATCTTTGTTTTCCTTTTAGAATGATAAAAATAACAAATAAGGTAGGACATAAATGGCTTACCCGCGGCATAAAACTATGCTGCAAAAGAAAGAGGGAACTATTATGGCAATACAGGCTAAATAAATCACACAACGCCAAAACAGCCCTAAAAGGATATACTAGCAGACTGAGAAAAATTATTAATCTAACTCAGCGTGCGCAAAATACTCAACACATTACTAATTCTCAAAACAAGTCAAAAGCAACATGGCAGATAATAAACAGGGCTAAAAGTAACCATCCGAGAGAACCCATAAATAACTTAAGCATCAACAATCAAAATATAACCCATCCGATAAGTATTGCAAATGAATTTAATGATTACTTTGTGAATAAGCCGCATGATAAAAAAGGGAAAAAACCACCCCACCTCATAAAATTTTCGGAAATACAAAGCAATTTAAACTCTATTTTCTTGGCACCAACTACGTCACATGATGTGTATGAAACTATCAAGACCTTAAAGAATACTAAGAGCGTTGGGTTCGACGAAATATGCACTCAAGTCATAAAACGTGTTAATCATTTGATATCTGAGCCCCTTAGTCATATAATTAATCTTTGTTTCGAAAAAGGCGTATTTCCAAGTAAATTAAAATTAACGATAGTGAGACCCTTGTATAAAAAAGGTGATCGAGATGACATCTCAAATTATCGCCCTATTGCGTTGTTACCCGTTCTATCAAAAATATTTGAAAAAATTCTACACAATAGGCTTTACACATTTTTTGAAAAACATTCGATACTGATACAAGAACAAAACGGTTTTCGTAAGAGTAACTCGGTAAATACTGCGATTTATGACTTGGTCAAAAGAGCTGCAACGAGTATGGACGCCAGGAGGCCCTCATGTGCCATTTATATGGACATGACAAAGGCATTTGACCATGTAGATCATAAAACATTAATAAATAAACTTAACAAATATGGAATCCGTGGAAACTGTCTTAATTTAATAGAATCCTACTTAGAAAATAGAATTCAATGTACTGAATTATCGCAAATATGTATTACTACTCAAGAAGAAATTAAGTACAGGTCTGAATTTCGCGAAGTTCAATATGGAGTGCCTCAAGGCAGTGTCCTTGGGCCTTTGTTATTTTTAGTTTATATAAATGACATCAATACTTGTACCACTCATCCATTAATTTTATTTGCTGACGACAGTACTATTTTCATTGAATCTAACAATAACATTGACTATAATCATGACATTACTCTCACTATTCAAAATATAATTAATTGGTTAAATGACAATAACCTTAAAATAAATTTAGGAAAGACAAACATAATGCATTTTTCTCAAAGAAAACCTGTTCAAAATTTCAATATCGCTATTCAAGGGGCAAATATCAATAATGCAAACACTGCTAAGTTCTTAGGAGTTAACGTGGACAGCAACATGTCTTGGGAATCTCATTCCGTAAATGTTTGCAAGAAACTACACACCTTTTCGTTTGCATTATATAAGTTATCGAAAATAGTAGATCAAAATGCACGATTAATGGCGTATCACGGACATGTAGTAGCAACTCTACGTTATGGTATTATTTTTTGGGGAAATTCTTCTTACAGGGATATCATATTTAGGGCACAAAAAAAGTGTTTAAGAGCCATTTGTGGACTAAAACCCATAGAAAGCTGCCAGCCCTATTTCAAATCTTTAAGACTTTTAACCTTTCCATGCCTATACATCTATGAATGCTGCAAGTTTGTTAAATGCCATGCACATCTATTTGAAGTAGTGGAATCCGCTAGGGACTTTCGCCTTCGCCCCAGGAAACCTTTTATCCGTACTCAAATATGTAAAACAGCAATGTTACAGAAAAGTGTTGTAGTTATGGCTCCCCGTTTGTATAATAAACTACCTGTTGAAATAAGAAGTTTAAGTAATGAAAAATTTAAAAAGGTGCTATTTAAATTTCTTATCGAAAAATGCTTTTATAATATTAATGATTACTTTGATGATGACTTGACATTGTGTTTTTAAATTTTAAAATTGTATATTTTAATTAATATCATTGAATGGTTTATTTTATAAAATTTATTAGTTCACCAATTCTTATTTTGTATGTGGGTAAACTCCTCAAATTTATCATCACTAAATTGCCTTATACTCATGTACCTACGTAGGTGAAGCATAGAGCTCAAAATCTTGTAATAACATCTTTTTATATTATGTACCTATGTTTATGAATGAATAAATGATTATGATTATGATTATGATTAAGACCCGGCGAGAAACTCAGCAGTTACTCTTTTAAACTTGTTTTGGGTTTACAACAGGCGTTAGTAAAGTACAAGCAGTGTGTCATTTTGATACAAATAAACCTAAAAGAATATAAAACAAAGAGAAAAAACCAACCATAAAAGAATATAATAACAAGAATTCATTTAAACAATTCAAAAACAAAAATTGTTAGTCAGTACATACATATTAAGTATCTATTAACTTTTACAATAAAACATCTGTTACAATAGAGCTATTTAATCCCGCATCGAGCAGAGCGCTTATACCCAGGCATCTTTATCTATAAGGTAGTCTTTTGTAGTATAATAGGCCTTTTTTAATAAAGCCGTTTTGATGTGATTTTTGAATCTATGTAAAGGTAACTCACAAATTGTTTTTGGAATTTTGTTGTAATAATGTATACCTTGCCCCATAAAGGATCCTAAAACTTTTTGTAACCTAAAGAGTGGAAGTGCAATTTTATCCTTATTCCTAGTATTTCTGCAATGTATGTCACTGTGTTTAGCATAGAGACCAATATTTTTTCTCACCAAAACAATTCAATTGTAAATGTATTGTGACGCTACAGTGAGGATACCAATTTCCTTAAAAATCTCCCTGAGTGAAGCCCGTGCACGAAGCTTATAGATGGATCTGATAGCTCGCTTCTGGAGGATAAAGATGGTTTGTATATCCGCCGCTTGACCCCAAAGTACAATGCCGTAAGACATTACACTATGGAAATAACTAAAATAAACTGAATGAGCAGTATCAACATCTGTTAATAACCTAATTTTTCTCACTGCAAATGCAGCCGAACTAAGTCTGCCTGAGAGAGCTGTTATATGAGGGCTCCATTGCAGTTTTGAATCTAGTGTGATTCCAAGAAAAACAGTTGTATTTACAAGCTTCATAGCATTACCATCAATTTTTAGACTAATGGGGTTATCTTTAACATTAGGCAACTTAAAATTAATACATTTAGTCTTTTTTGCATTAAGCTGTAGATTATTTACTGTGAACCATTGTAAAACCTTTGAAAGTGCGTCATTAACATCATCAAAAAGGTTTTTATTTCTGTCAGTTTTAAAAACTAAAGATGTATCGTCTGCAAACAATACAACATCACAAATATCTTTTAAGTACAAAGGTAAATCATATATATCAGAAATAGTAATGGACCTAGAATGGATCCTTGAGGGACCCCCATTTTAACTTGTGATCCTGTAGACAGTACACTGTTAACATCAACTTTTTGAGTTCTTAAACTAAGGTACGAAATTACCAAATCTAAAGCATTATCCCTAACCCCGTAAAAATCAAGCTTGCGTATAAGTGTATCGTGATCAACGCAATCAAAGGCCTTGGACAAGTCACAGAAGACGCCAAGAGCGTTCTGTGAATCCTCCCAAGCCCTAAATATGTGTTTTAGAAGTGCGATGCCAGCATCAGTAGTAGAACGGCCTCTCGTGAATCCATATTGTTCACTGTGTAAGAGATTGTTCTCATAAAAATGGCTTAATAGTTGTTCTTGAATGATTTTTTTCAAAGATCTTAGAGCTGGTAGGATTGAAACAGGCCTAAAGTTACCTGGGTCTTGTTTGTTGCCTGATTTAAAAAGTGGTACAACCCTACTGTGTTTCATTAAGTTTGGAAAAACACCTTCATCAACACAATCATTGAATATTACGGCTAAATAAGGGGCAATCGCGTCAATTATGTGGCTAAAAATTTTGACTGATATACCCCAAAGATCAGCGGTATCTTTTGAATTAATTAATCTGAATGCTTTTATTATATCTAGTGACTCAACATGTTTAAATTTAAAGAATACACTGCAACAAGATACATTATCTTTCAACAAATGTTCCGCTCTAGTTGGTGAGGAATTTAATGAAGCTGTAGTGATTATAGGTATATTACTGAAATATTTATCAAATGCTTCAGCAACAGATGCTTCTGATTGTAAGATGTTATTGTTAATATTAAGAGTGTATGAGGTATCGCGCTGTTTAGCTTTACCTGTTTCGTGATTTATGACGTCCCAAGTGGTTTTTATTTTGTTAGTGGACTTTGATATTTTATCACGAATGTGCAATGCCTTAGCTGTAGTGCAGGCTTTTCTGAATATTTTGGAGTAGTTTTTGACATACTCAACAAAAAGTGGATCGAAATTGTATTTTTTCATGCCGTACAACTCATACATCTTACGTCTGCTCCTGTAAATTCCAGGCGTGGCCCATTCACAAAACTTAGATTGAACTCTGCAAGTAACTTGTTTGGTGGGAAAACAAGCATCAAATTCATTTTTAACACAATCAAACAGTCTTTTGTAGACTGCATCAGGGTCACCCGGCTTGTAAGGAATGGAAGATACTTTATGCTTTAAATTAGTTTTAAAACTATTAATGCGATTACCCGTCTTCGGTCTACATGTTATTTTCCTGTTGTTCCTGTGTTATGTACTGGGTGATAAGGATACGACCTGCTGTTAAAAAAGTGGTTTCACAATGTTTCTTTTGCAGATTGCGTCGAGCCAAGTCGTCCATACGTAGAATGGGGGATTTACCTGAGGCCCGGATGGCTCAAAATAAATAGATCCCAATAACTATCGCCCTAAATCTGTCATTCCTGTTCTGTCCAAAGTATTCGAAAGAATTGTTTTCACTCGTCTTGCAGCGTACTTGGATTCGATTAACTTTTTGTATGATAAACAATATGGATTCAGACCAAAGTCGAATGCTTTATCTGCGACCGTAGATCTTATCACTAAAATAAAGAACAACATCGACGAAAAAAAGATATGCTTAGGCATATTCATTGATTTAAAAGAAGCATTTGACACAGTTAGTCACAAAATACTTCTTAGTAAACTGAATTCAATTGGCATTACCGGAAACGCTTATAAAATCTTCGAATCATATCTGAGCAATCGCTTTCAAGTGGTTAAGATTGGTGAATTTCAAAGTTCCAAAATACCTATAACATACGGTATACCTCAAGGACCGATCCTTGGAGCGTTGTTATTTTTGATTTACATCAACAGTGTTAGTGAACTCAGACTCAAAGGAGATCTTTCACTTTACGCCGACGACACAAGTTTATTTTACTTTGGTCACGATATAAACTCAGTTATTAAGGATGCTCAGAACGATCTCAGTATTTTCAATGACTGGTTTCAAAATAATTTTCTAACCATCAATGTAACTAAAACACATTACGTTATTTTCGCAACCAAAAATAAAAAATACCCGACTTTGACTCACTCAAAATTAACCACTTATTAATTCAGAGGTCAGATTGTGAAAAATACTTAGGTCTCATTTTAGACAGTGGCTTAACTTGGAAGCCACACATCGGTAAGATGAGGTCAAAATTGTCATCGCTCACTGGTGCACTCCGCAGCATAGCCCGATGTTTGCCTCTAAATGTACGATATTATATTTATGATTCTTTAGTTGCACCACACATCGAGTACCTAATTAAAAATATGGGGTTCAGCAGCCAAAACGAACTTAAATATATTGCAAACGTGTCAAAATAGGTTAATAATAACATTATTTGGATATAATTATTTAACCTCAAGTGAAAAACTATACAGGAGCACAAAACTAATGAACATTGACAAAACATACAAATATTATACATACATATTAATTCGAAAAATACTATCAAAAGAAGTACACACTGGCATTTCATTTAGGACTAAAAATGAATATGTACAACTGAGAAAACTACGAAATGCTCAAAATATTGTACTACGGCCGCCGCGAACAAACTACGGAAAAAATAATATCACCTTCCAAAGTGCACAAATATATAATATTTTGCGTAATAATATCAAAGAGGCAGCTGTTTTATTTCTCTTTTTTAGATATTGGGGACGTATATTTTCACCCTTTAAATATTTGCACTGAATAAAAACATAGCCGTGTAAAGTAATAGTATGTTATTAACTATATTATGAATAGCTGGCCGCTTTCCTTTCGTACCTTGCAGCAGTCCATCCCCAGTTCTTCACACATCAAGCAGCTGCCGGGATATTGTAAAAGTTAGCAGCTCGAGTGTCCGCGGCGCCGGGTGTTTCGCGCCCGCAACCCTCTACTACTTCAGCTGGCTATTTCGAAACAGAATATAATTTGAAAAATTAATTGATTGAGTTCATTTGTTTGCTATTATATAACTATAAAATATAAATATGCGCCAGACAACACACCTCTTATTATTATTATGAACTTTAAATTATTGGTTATCTTTTTTAAGTTTTACTAAAAGTTCATACGGACTATTTAGATATTTAGCAGAGGAGGTCATGGGTTCAAATTCTATGCAGGTAAATATTTCATGTGATGAACATTTGTGTTTATTTAGTGTCTAAGTGTTATTTTCTATTTAAGTAGGAACTTAGATATATTTAAGTATGTAGGTAGATAATTAGTTTATCAGTCTCTGATACCCATTATAAACGAAGGACTAATAAAAACGACGAAATGAACGATGGACATTGAGTGTAATCCTAATCAATGAAAACTATGGAAATACCAGAACTTAATGGATTTAATAAGTAAAATAAGAATATTACAAAAATACGACTAGCAAAAAGCAAAACAATAATAGGAAAGTGACAGAATTATAAAAGTCAATTAGACAATATAAAATAAAAAATCCTTAAAATTATTTCAACCTATAAAAAGACGGTTTTAAATGAGTCCGCAACACCCATAGTGCAAGTTTTGCTCAAGTTGGCCATAATGATCTGGAATGCAAGGTGTCCCGGATATTTATTTTATTGATTTATCTGTTTTTTTCTGTTTACCTAATAGTAATTCGTAAGATGCGTTTATTTGACATAAAACCGTAATAAATTTAATAAAAGTAATGTCACACTAGTATACAAAAACATAAGGTTTAATTCGATGATAACAACAAAATGATACGTTGTTTTTTTGTTAAATATTTTTGAAAGGCACTGAAAATGTTTCCCTTTCAGGTATATAATGCCCTACAACTATTGAAGGGTTCGCCGTTAATTGATCCCCGAGAGGATCTGAACCTTTGAAGATCTCAATGCTTCACCGGTTGATGTAGTCGACGTATAGAAACGTCTAGTTATTAAAGACCTTTGATCTGCAGCGTGAGCGATTCGAACGTAAGTCAAGTTGAAAATACTTACATTTGGACGCACATTGAATGCAAACTACGATTTACAGAGTAATATATAGAAAATGGCCGCCGCTGGCCATCTGATCGGATGTTAATACGCGCCAGATCGGGCAGGTAAAATGGGTTGGATGACCTCTCCGACCCTTTAAATACTTTTCGCTTTTCGGGCATCTTCATGCTTGGGAAGGCACGCTAAGCAATTGGTTCCTACTGACATCACTAGATTTTGTCGGAATATCACTTAACCTCCTTCCCAACATTCAGCACTGAGCCCAAATGTTAAAAATGTTGTGTATGCCTCTCTAAAGCTACGTCTCATAATTGAGGTAATTCTTAAATATTTTAAAAGTCTGCACCCCACCCTTAATGAAGCTATTTTATCATGCTACAAATCAAACGGCTTTGATAACGAAAGCACAAAAACCGGTTAACCATCCGAAAAACTCATTGAATCAAAAATCTAAACCAAATCCTTGATAAGAAAATAATCTTTTGAATTTTCCAGAAGAAAATCATTATAGCGCCAGAGAGCTTTGTCTTAAGCTTCCGCTGCCTGGCGCTTGGAATATGTAATATTGTAAACGGATTTCATCTATAAAGCCCGGAACAATAGAGTAACTTACGGAACTGTCATGCCTGGTATTTGTGGTCTGAACAGCTTAATCACCACAAATACTTCAGCGGTGTTATTGCGACAAGCACTGTTCAGTTTAATACATACCCAGTTAATTTTAGTAGATGTTAAAGTAGGACAAACAATTAAATAGTGTTCAAAAACTTTACATAGGGTGAGGCATTGGAAATTTTGGCGACAGGGACAATAATTCTCAGCTTACATTTATAATCGACGACACCGTAACAGGCAGTTTGGAAATTTCTGACATCCTGTGCGTGTATGGCTCTCTCCTCTCACCTCCCACAGATTTAAAACAATCTTATTATAATGACACTTAAGTTATTCACCTTGATCACTAAAAGGACGCTTAAATGCTCTTCACCAATTAAAAAATTGTAAAAAGCATCCCTAACTCTATCGTTCCTTAACAGTAATTTTCTACAGTAACATCGTCATACCTTTATCTTAGCCGGCTTCACTACTCTTTGGAATCCATGATATCGTAAACGAATGCCACCGTATTCACACAGCAGGGCGATTCGCTCCTAGACACGTACACTATAAGACGTGGTATTCTTGTTAAAGGATTTGCTGAAGGTTCTAATGTATGTAATTAAAATTGTATGCTTTGAAATAGATATAGGACTTTTTTACTTCACACAACAGACAAAATTAATGTAATTAATATTATAGTTACATACAAAATCTCATAAGTGAGTCGAGCACTGTAAGTAGAATATTGTTTTACTCAAAATAAGGTAAACTGCTTTAAATGTATGGGATTACAGTAGGTAGGTTGATAATGAAAAATATTGTGAAGTTTGTGATTTGGATAGTAAAAAAACTGAACACCACCCGCCCACCTCACTACCCTCTTAACATTTTAGTCAGAGCTGATTTTTAATTAACTTTTGTATTATATTTCCTAACAAGATTTTAAAAAACTGGAGATTTTCGAAATCAAAAATTTATACCATCATTAATTTGCCGGAAAAGCTAGCTACCTCAGAACTGAATGAATAAAAAGTACTCGCTCATCTTATAACAAGGGCTTGACTTTTTTACCGTTTAACTCGATCCTCTTTGCAGCTCTTTGCATTAATTTTGTGAGAAACTGTTAGCAATTTTCAGCATCAATATTACGGTAATGTTGTAGTTTGTGTAGTCTCAATGTAGCAGACTAGCTGCGTGGGCAAACTAAGTAATTTACATTGTATCCTAGGACCCGGTGCTTGAGTTAGATGGGGACACCATGTTCTTGTGGGCAATAGGATATTTATTGACTTCACGACTCAAACACAAGTTACGCATGGACGCGGGTGCCCCGGACAGAGTCAGATAGTCCGCTAAGAGCAAACTGCTATTTGATCACGCACACAGACATAGATAGTTTACAGGCAATCCCGGTCAGAAACGTTATCGCAGCCAGTCGCACTATCGCGAGTGTTTCTGTACCTACTTCATTTTAAAAATTCGGAGCGAATATAGTAGCACCCTTAGGCGGTCTGGCAAGTTAAGATAATTATACTGTAAAAAGGCGACGCGCAAAATAAAAAAAATACAGTAAGCGGGTTCTGCAAACTCCTTATTTTGTGACCCAAATCAGAACTATCATCATGATACAAGTCAACTGAAATACATATACCTGCAGCTGGCATACCTGCATCTGGCATGCCTTTAGCAGTCATGAAACAGCAAAACCAATCAATGGTCTACAGGATTTAGATAGGTACGACTTGAACACCATTTGATTGGCTTCTGCTGTTATATTGTGACGACTACTGGCATGTCAACTCCAGGATGTGTATGTTTCGGTCTGGAAGTGTATTGTAAACTCTAACGATTAGCAAATTTATTATTTTAATAAACAATTTGGAACTGTTTTCATTATCAACACAGGGGTTAGATGCAAAAATGCCTGAATAAATTAATAAATACATTCTATTTCATAAAAATAGATGTGATTTTTTAGTACGAGTAATTTCGCGATGATGTCTCACTTCCTGCTTTCCACCTTTGCTTTTCCTTGCGTATATAAATTTTGGTAACAGTTACTTGATTCTCTAATTCATTAAATTCTACATTTTTTTAAAATAAAAAATAAAAAATTATAAAGGATAATGTCCTTAAAAGTAAAAAAACGCTGCAGTCCCTACTGAAAGAGTAGCAAATTGTAATGTCAACAAACAACAAACTGCAAGTCGCAGTGAACTGCACGAAGACAGCTCGTAGCTTCTACTGCATTGCCAGTGAAGGTGACAGTGAGAACTGCATAATGGTGTATTTAAATGAGAAGTGTTAAAATAGGCAACGTGGTGGTGAAGGGGAGTATTAGGGTGAAAGAGAATTGAGTCTGAAACATTTCTCCGAAGTGATTTCTCAGATTTGACATACAGCTCTGCGATGAGTGTCTCAATGACGAAAGTTTCGTCTGTGAGTAGATTAGTATAGATGGTTGTATGTTAACCATCTATACTAATCTACACTAATATTATAAAGAGGAAAGATTTGATTGTTTATTTGTTTGTTTGTGGGTCTGAAACTACTGGACCGATTTTGAAAATTCTTTCACCCATATTATCAGGGAGTGACATGGGCTGTATTTTACTATGATCGAACAAAACATTCGTGAAAAATAATAGTTTATGTAAATCAAGTCGGGGAAACGCGGGCGACATGTACTGCTTTACCGACGCGCGACAAGACGACGTGCAATTACTTTTCAACTGTTGTGTGTGCTTGTATTTTTCAACTGTTATTTGCAAAAAGTGTTAATGTGGCTTGGATTGAACCCCAGACACACGGGCTCCGAAATTAAATCAAATCAAATCAAAATGTATTTATTACAGACTACATGGGTTAGTACAAATAGCTTATAAAATAGGGGTTGGTTAATACAATTTAATAATTTATTTTAATTTTGAATTTATTTATTGTACCATGTACCTAAGGGGCACTCCGTGCGGACGCGGCCCGGAAATGGTACTGGTTGCGACTTCGGTCATCGTTCGCATGAAATGCCTCAATATAGGCGCATGCGGATCATCTGCCACAGTCCTCAGGATGTCATATCACTTCCCCGCACTCGACTTATCAGTGACGCCACCTTCTTTCGAAAAAGAGCCTGAAAACTGTCAGTATTTGACTGTGCAAACATTTCAGACGCACTGCAGAAGCCAAGAAGTCCCAACATTATCCTGAAAATATTGTTATATTGCATACAATTAGAGATGAAAATTTTACTCACATGATGGTAGTAACTGATGTAAAGGGGCATTTTGTGTCAGCTCTGTCCACAGGAACCCTGACATTTAGCTTATACCTAACATATAGCTCGACTAGCTTTAAAAGAATATTACAGTTGGTTAAACAGGTGTTAAGTAAGCATTTTAGAATACTAATATCTGTTTTACAACGGATTTTGTGTGGAATTTATTACTCTTTGTACAAGCTACAAAAGAAAAAGCAAGCTATTAAAGTTTGCGTGTTTTTATTTATTATGTATTATAATAGAACACTAAATTCTTAATTAGTGTCATTTTCATCTACGAAATTGAAAAAAACAGCTTTGTTCGAACGAAACGGTGCGAGAGTTGTAACTGTTGCTACGAATACATACTGACCTTATGACAGTTTGCCCTGGATGAAAATGACACAAATTAGGTTTGAACACCCCGTAGGCTATACTAGATATGACACTTTAAAGATATTCAACTTTAAATTAATTTTGGAATTTATATTTTGAATAAAAAGTATGGCATACAAATAGTCGATTTGCTGATTGTGCGACAGTCAGATGTGACACAAAACGCAATAATAAGCTTCTTAGGTACGATTCTATCAACAGGCAGGAAATAAGCAACTTTAGAATTTTAAAAACTTATGACCTCAAAATAGCCTAGCGCTACGGGTCTATATTTCTTTTGTTTCGTTTTTGTTCATGTAATTAGTATTACTGTTGTAGGTACTTTGTCAAATTGCGATGTCTTAAAAATAATGAATATTTTCTTTCTTTCGTAAAATGAAAGCCTTTGTTTCAAAAGAGGTGTTTTTGATATATGTTTATGTGTCATGGGAAGTATCCCATCATGTTAAGCAATGTGCAAAATAAAGTTTTACTTATGAATCTGGCAAATTAATTATTATTTCAATCAGTTTAGTATTTTCTGAGAAAAAAATTAATGTCTGTCGCCAAAATTACCAATCCATCACATGTGCAATTTTAAAATCTTATTTGTTTTTTATTTATTTATTCTTTATTGCACATAGTCTATGTGATGTTGTTTTCGTGCTATAATACTCCGTTTATAATACTACATTCTTACTCTTATCTGTGTATCAGGGGGCCTACTCAGTATCACGGTAGTTTAAAAAGAAACTCACGTGGTCATGAGTTTTTTTTTAAAACTACGGTGATACGGAGTAGGCCCCCTGATACGGAGATACGAGTAACAATGTTGACTGCTTCTGTTTATCTGCTGGTAATCTGATGGGGATCGGTCGTATTTTTGCAGATAATCTTATTCATGCAGTCAACAAAGACGATGTCCCGAGAGCCAATGTCCCAGTTCGCTAACACGCAAGCACCTTTTTGTCTAGACTGCCTGCTAGCTTCAAAATAATATTTTGAATGGAAATGTTTGTTGCAAAGCGATATCAAAAGCAGTAAGTACAACAAAGCAACATAATTAGTTTTTACTACACGATTCTGATTTTGATAAAATGATAAAACAGAAAAGCAACGCCGTGTTTCTTTTTAATCCAATCTCAGGCTAGGCTATAAATGCTGTTACTTACCTACCTTATTGTCCGTTGACACTTGGTTGACTTCCGATGTTTTTTTACAACATTTATACTACGTTGCAATACTCACCTACTTTGCAATATTTCGAAAACAGCAGGTTATCAATTCGACCCGACGTAACATGTACATTTCTGTAACTGCAATATACAAGATACGCAAAATTACAAAGGTGTATGTATGTTTGTATGACTATACTTTATTTATTAGCGTACGTGTAACGGCCTTGCTAAATGATACGAGCCACAGTCGTGGGGGTCATCAAACACTATTTTTAACAGACTTCAAAAATAAGAGGAGGTTCTCAATTCGACTGTTTGTTTCTTTATATTGTTTTATTTGTTTGTTACCTCATAACTTACGACTGGGTAAACCGATTTTGATCATTCTTTTTTTATTTGAAAGCTGATGCGGCCCGTGTGGTCCTATTCTAATTTGGTCCAGTTCTGACAGTGGCATCCATGGGAAATCCATATAAGTCTTAAATCTAGATAAACCATATGCGCGACAAATGGACGAATAACTCATTAACACGCCAACCGATTTCGAGGCTTCTTTTTTATTGGAAAGGATATACTTCAAGGGTAGTTTGATGAGTGTAAGGTTCTGATTATGGCATCCATGACAAAGTAACGGAACTCTTCAATTCTTAGGAGCAAACGAATACTTTTTCGATGTTTAAAATAAATAAGAACTATTCACTGAAAAACAAAAATAAACAAAAATTTTAAATAGGTATATTGCTAGGTATATTGTAGTGTTTCCTTGGCTGACAGCGACTCCAACAATAACAATAATTGTACCTACATTATATTATCGTATAAGTTTTAGAAGAATACGCAATTATTTTTTTTCTTTTTAGTGCTTTGTTTTGGAATAGTTTTTTTTTAAGTTGTTTTTTTTTTTGTCAAAATTTTTGATTTTGTATTCTATCAGTGAATTAAGATTCTATAAAGCTAAGTGAAATAATTGACACACCGTAACGTCTCAGCTTAATCAGTAGGTTTTCATGATCTACGCAGTCAAATGCTTTTGACAAATCACAAAAAACTCCTATTGCATCTTGCTTGCCTTACCACGCATCAAGTATGTGTTTTATGAGCGCAACACCTGCATCGGTTGAATTTCTATGTTAAGTGAATCCAAATTGATTACTATGTAATAATTTATTCAAAGCAAAGTGAGAATGTAATTGATTCAAAATTATCTTCTCAAAAATTTTACTTATAGCTGGTAGAATAGAAATAGGTCTATAATTGGATGGGTCACTTTTCTCACCTGACTTATAAAGGGGTATGACTTTACTAAATTTCATTAAATTAGGGAACTGACCCTTGTCTACACAGTTATTAAAAAGTAACGCTAAACTAGGGGAGATGGTATCTATGACTGATTTAAGTATAGCAACAGAAATACCCCATAAATCCTTCTTTTTTATGTTAAGTTAGTTCTTTAAACGATTTGAGGATGGTATGAGGAGATATATGATCAAAGCAAAAACTAGTGGCGCACTCATTAACACTTGATGTGAGGAGATAACTAGCTAGCAGTGAACTAGAATTTAGTTTACTGGTAGTAATAAAAGGTATCTCAGAGAAAAATGATTCAAATGTATTAGCTATATTAACGTCAGACTTAATAATATTATCTTTAATTTTAAGTGAGAACGAGTTATTGCGTGGTTTATATATATAAATATAAATATGCGCCAGACAACACACCTCTTGTAATGGTCTCAAAGTAGGGATTGAAATCCCTGTGTTACGAGGTACCACACAAGGAAATAAGGCAGGGGCGTCTTCCAGCACACCCAGACCCGAGTCAATTCAGAAAATATCGTTTCCTGAAGTGACCCGACCGGGAATCGAGCCCGGGACACTACAGAAATCGAGGCGAGAAACCGTGCTACAGCGCACTACGCCAATCGTGTTGTCAACGTGTTACTTATTTAGTATTTTTTTGTAAGTATCTTTTTTATGTAGTTTATTGATTCTTCCTCCGTGGCCGAGTCGCAACCTAGCTGGGTCCGAAATCCGTAAGTCCTGGATTCGAATCCCAGATCGGGCAAAGTGTGTTTCAGATTTTTGGGAACATGGCCCAGAGTTGTGATCACTGACCCGCATTTAATAAGTGGTGATAAGCTTGGCAAGCCAATTGTAGCTATAACTTGATTTCAATGATGAGGTTTGCCCAACAGTATACATACGAGTGTAAGCGTAATAATGTTTCACCAAATAACATTAAAGTAAAACTGAAGAGATATTGTCTAAAACAGGGAAACGCTGACACTTAGAAGTGCATTCACCAGGGTTCTTCTTACCCATTAAGAAAATATATTTATTAATACATACTTAATAAAAAAAATTAGGTATCTTTTTTTAGTCATTGTTTTTTTTTTCTTTATTGTTGCTACGGTTCTTCGCGGACCGTCATTGTCTCTCGTTGACAAGCTTATGTAAATTACATAGCAGCATTATCACAAACCTTCGCTTTTTTGAATGCTAAATTATTTCTAATTGTGTTGTGTGACTATTTAAATTGGTAAATAAATTTAAAAAAAGCTAACTATCATAAAATCTTTATAAATTGTAGCCTATGTGTTATTCTGATGTATAAGCTGTATTACTGTAAAGTAACACCCAAATTCTTCAAAAAGTGTTATCTATCGCTTCTACCATGGGGATTGCTCTGACGAGTTATTCCAGCTCATTCCACCCTCACCTTTCCACTCCCGTACCACGCGTGCTGGACTACGGCGTCACCCACACACAATTCAACATTTGTTGCCCCGAACTAAAAGGTTCGGTGACTCGTTTCTTTGTCGTACCATCCAGACGTGGAACGCTCTTCCAGCACATGTGTTTCCTTCCTCGTATAGTCCCGGGTGTCTCCGGGAAAAGGCATTTCTGCAGGCCTTCAAGGTGAGGATGGCCAGCCCAGTGATTCGTTTGAATGACTGGGACCTCACCACCGCTTTCCATTAGGAGGAGTGATCTTGACAAGCAAGGTAAAAAAAAAAATCGTTCAGTATTTTTTGCGGGAAAGAGTAACAAACATACACACATACATACACGTCCTCACAATAAATTATGAATATTATATTATGTAAAGTAGGATTAGTAGGATAGTAGGATTGCTTGCATGCTTTTTTTTACCGTTTTTAAATAATTATGTTATAACAAAAAATACACATTCCTACATCCACACTATTCCCTAGGCTTATATATGTGGTATAACCAGATTCTATGTGGCTAGTAGGTTCCAAACAGTAGTTTTCGCGTAAACACCGGAAAATAACAACGAGCACGTAGGTCGTAAGAGTGTGCAGATCAGACGATTGTATCCGGTTGCTCGGGTGTTTGTCGTCGTCTCGCCGCGGGCAGTCACAGCGCGCCTCACACTGAACCGGCTATAGGAGCAGAGTTTAACCGTAACAGCATTCGTTTGTTTTCAATTTGTTCAGCAATACCAGGGCACTGTATTATTTGTTTTCAATAACGAAAGGTTATACTGAATGTAACTGACGAACCTATTTCTATAAATAAATAGGTTCTTTTTTATGTATCTGCTGTTCCTACAACAGCACACTTCCTGCTGCGTGTATTCTAAATGCTCTCAGTACTTTAAGATAAGAAAAAAAAGGGGTTTTCACGACAAAAAAGGAGCCAAAGCCTTTGTTAATTGATATGTGACTTCAACTTGAAACAACGGATGTCTGCCGTGTACATTCTACTATCAAGCAACAAACACTCAGCTTGAACGCCAAACTTTGATTAGCTAGTTAAGGCAAGCCATCTGGGCTGCTGCTGTGGCACAATCAGCCTCCAAAGCGCATAGGTGGACGTCAAAAGCTCATCATAAGCTGCCGTGCGGGTCAACACCGGTGCCCAGGATCGTTACGCTCCAACAGCTAATAAAAGCCAACCTTTCCTTCTAATGACTCCCACTGAAGTACAATAACCGACCCTAAACAGGATAAACGTAATAAAACCTTACAAAAACATTGACATTTAAAAGTTAATCTGTATTTTCGTGTTAGTCGCGTGTTTTGCATTCGAGCCGCGAAGCGAATTAATACGAACCACCTTAATCGAATAAATTGAATTATTCAAACCCTGTCGCTTGGGGTTTGTCTTTCTCAAGGAGAAATTTTTCATTTTGTTTCATTGCTCTGAATAAAGGATTGTGGTTTTTCAGTCCTGCTGTTATGAGACCATTATGATTGCTGTAATGAAATAGTGCTATACTGATGTCTAACTGGTTGCTAGAAAAAATAATGTAAATGTTTCACCCACAGAGCGGGATAAAACATACATACAAATCAAATGATCACAATGTGTTGACAGAACTGGTGGTAGGCTGAATTTTAGAAGCAAATCTGAACCTTAATCTGACTACGACTCTCAGACATGAGTGTGATGGTAAAGTGTGAAGGTCACACATTATCACGACGTGGCAGCAGCACCGCTCCAACACAGCATCGCTCACGCGGCGCTGACCACCCTTTTCACATTGACGTTGTAAAATATACTATAGTGCAGAGATTTACGCACACAATTCAATGCTCTATATTGAATGGTGAGTTAATTGCCGGGTAGGAGCGGTGCTGGGATAGTGTGCTTTGACCATAAGAGTACCTACTCGTATGAAGTCAAACTTACTACTGCCACACATTTCTTTCTTACAGAAGATTATAGGGAGAAACTCAAACTCTGAAACTCAAATAACTTTATTCAAAAAGACTGTATCAGTAATTTCAAATCGTCAAATTTACAGCAAAATATACTAAATAATAGACATAAATACCATAATAATATGGATATGTAAATAAACAGTTTGATTTCCTTGATATAATAATGATTTCTTATGATAAAATCCTGCAAGTGATACAGGAAATCCTTAATACGTTTCTCCTTAATCAAATTTACGTTCAAAAATGAACAGTAGAGTGTAAATTCTTTTTCCCAATTCACTTCATGGAATGCAACCGTTACAGATATGAAGTTAACAATTAAATACAGTTTCTACTGAGCTGGTCAACTTTATCTTGAAGGCCTGCATCTTCACATCTTCTTCACTGCCTGCTTGGTAACTACTAGCACGTACAATTTCATATCATGAAGTGCCCTATCGTTATCCTAGCACGTGCCCTGCGGCTCCAAATCAAATAATCGCTTCACGTGTAATCCCATCACGCAAAAGCCGAACGGCAACTAATCGACGCGCCGTGCGATTAGTCAGTTTGTTTGCTGACGAACCGCCGATTTGAACCGGCTGGATTAACCTAATTGCATTCCGGCCTGGTTTGCCTCGCTGATGGTGCAACAGGCTTCTTAGAATTCGTTTTTGCTTGCCTTCAGAAGCTAGCAACGATAATCGGTTGCGCTGCTTAAACGTCCTGACAAGTTCCAAGCATTATTGCCTGCTTTAATAGTGTACAAAAATAAACTTTAATTATAGCGTTCCTCACCATCTAGTGACAATGTAGTGTTGGTAATCCAACTAGCTAGTGTCACCAATCGCTAGATTCGCAAACGGCGCGGCAGCGAAGCAATTTATATACCCTCTCGGCTTGTCACAGACCGCTGTTGTGTGGCGCTGGAGTCGCTAGTGCCGTTTGAGATTCCAACGCTAGTCAGTGGGGCTAGTGCACGCACCATACATGATATAACAAGAAATCCTTCACCTTATCAAAGCACATCAAATCCCAACACGTAAAAGCATAACGGCAACTAATCGACGCGCCGCGCTTAGTCAGTTTGTTTGCTGACGAACCGCCAATTTGAACCGACCGGATTAACCTAATCGCATTTTGGGCTTGCTTGCCTCGTTGAGGTGCAACTGGCTTCTTGGATTAGTTTTTGCTTTCCTTTAGTTCTCAACAACAGGCTTCTTAGTGTTAGTTTTTGCTTAGCTTTGTCTTGAACGACGCCAGCAGCAATAAGTTAAGTTGTTACGCTACTTTACACGGAAATCTGTAGGTTTAAAGATGACTTAGTTTAGCGTAGTTAATTCCTTTAGTCGTATCCTTCTTTATTGTAATAATATGTGCTCACTGAAAAGATAAACGTGTAATAATGAACTACACATAAAATGGAATTGATTTACAATCTTGAACATGAAATGCAATCATCATAACATTGCATATAACACAGTATCCGGTTAAAAGTTGAAAAAACAATGAATTACTTAAGTTTTTTGAATTTCAACACCTGCATGAGTTCATAACAGGCCAGAAGTGTAACCCCATTTGACCCAGAAACGCAGGCCAAAGATCAAACAAGGCCGTTATCGACAAAAAAGGTACTGTACATCTAACACGAGTTGCCACTTTAAAAAAATGTATTGGAATTTGATCCCAATCCCAATACATTTTTTTACGCGAACGATAATTTAAATGTAAAGTGGCAACCCGTGGTAGACGTACTGATTACCATCAACGATTGACAGGCGCTATTGTATCAGCTCATTACTACCACGAGCAATTCGCCGCCACGCGACGCTCGTTAGCCATTATTTTTAACGAGGTCTCTGTATCATCTTACACGTTCTATAGAAATGTGGTGTGCAAGGGTAATTAATGACGGCTACTTTTGCGTACCTGTTTATATTGACATGCCCGTATTCGCAATGTCGTAATTGCGTGAAAAGCAGTAAAAAGGATGACAATGAAGAAAGTGGAATTATTAGAACCGAGAGTTACGCACTTTGGGAGAGTGCGTTGCTGGACTTAGGATAACTGAAGATGATGAATAGTTAATGAAAGGTAGACTGTAGACAAGCACACGTTCAACCCTAAAGTAGTTCAAAAAAGTTCAAATCACCGTTTACCTAAAACTAAACTCGTGACGAATCCTAATGAAAAATCATTAAGGTCAACGTTACTTTACTCTTACGCTTAAATGTTGAATGAAAAATGTTGAACGCCAATGCTAAATATGAACATGGCTTTGAATGATAATAATTCTGAATCTAAAGATAGATGTAGATTGTAATAGTACAACGCACACATTCGTTAGTTAAATACCTATCGTAAGTTATAAAATAAGACTAACATATCACGAACAAATCATCGTACGAACAAGAATATTGAACAGAAATTGTAAAAGTTTAAAATGTTTTCAAGTGTCTCAAACCAAGAAATTCCTGAGAAAGTCCGTTATGTGAATTCATGGCTTAGGAGGCGGCAGCACGTGCGAATCCTTCCACTTCTTCAACTATTTTGTGACAAGTAAAAGATAAAAATAGAATGTGACTCGAACGTTAAATGTAAATTTCAGACAAGACATTTCTCTCTTTCTCCAATTTATGTTGGTTTTTAGTTTTATTTTTATGTTAAACATAACAAACGATTACAAGTATATACCAAACTGGGTAGCCTGAGTCAAGTTGACTACTGTCGTTCGGTATACTCAGAAGCCCACGTTTTGCCAAGCGTATTGGATGCCAAAGGAGTAAGGGCTATAATTGGGCCGCCATGACACCATATAAAAAATGTATAGATACAGCTCTAAAGTGTCCGTATGGTAACGCAACCATACCATACACGTTGTTGGTTGCGGTGACTAGTTGCGCCGCCACGGTGAAATATAGCCCTAAAGGACGAGCTGGTCCTTATCTAGGTTGCTTAGTATTTTTATCTGTGATTTAATCAAAGGAGAGTTAGTGGCCAATTTATAATGAATACAAATAATATTCTGGCCACATTTCAACTTGGACCATACAAATTTCAAGCTAAGGCACGACGCTTAGGTTTTTCATTTTTATTTTTAACTGTTATATTTTCATTATTTTGATTATTTATAGCATTTTACAATGCCTGTTTTCATATCTAAAGACCGAAAACTAGAAAAAAACGATTTCGGATTTTGATGATCTCGAGCGGGAATCGAACCCGCGTGTCACAATCCGGGTGACTGCTCTGTTTCATTTTCATTTGTTTGAATATTTCTCAATTTGAACATACCTACAACCTACTATTAAAAATGTTTCGAGTGCTTAGTTTTATATTGCGACAAAATTTATTCAAAATTTGTTCTTCATCCTGCCGCCAACTGCCCTGACTGAAACGTAATTTAAGTTTTCTAGAACCACTCTATTATTTTAAGAACGTTTCGATTTCTGCACCTAGTATGTTTCCAAGCAAAGTGAACAAAAACCGCAACATCACTACATGTTCAAGAAAAGAGACGACAATTATGGTAGAAAATTGGATACGCGGTTTCAATTACTCAGAAATTAAATAGGAAATGTACTGAAAGGGTTCTACTAATTTTCCGACAAGCTACGAGCACTTTTAAATATACCTACTAACACTCACAGACTCACTCTCAAATAATAACACGTGATGTTTATACTTATACCAATTTCATTTAAGGAGGCCACGACCAAACGAGCTAGCAAGGCAACTGATTCTCACTTTTTAACCGACTTCAAAAAAAGGAGGAGGTCAATTCGACTGTATGTTTTTTTTTTTCATTTAATTAATGCTAATTTTTATTCATGTTCATGTTCATTTTATCAAGTATAATATTGCAAGAACTCCAGTCTGATAAATGTAGCCTCAAAACAAGATAGCCACTAGGTTTGACGCTGAAAAAAAACCATTCGTGGTTGGCTGTTTTTTAAATATTTTAGTCAATTTTGTGAAATTTTAATAAAAGTATATTTCAAACCCTCATCAATTCATGAGTAGCAATGATTTTGATGGTGGCTGTTATCTTGCAGTCATTTAATTATCTTCAGTTAACATTAAGGTACTCACTCACGTGGAGTATTTGCCGGTAATGTCTGTAATGGAACGTTACAGAGTCGAGCATTACATTACAGTTATGTTCAGATTCGAACATTACGTTGGTGAGGGAAAAGCACAGAGCATTACAGTGCGCAACTTGATGATACAATGTGTAATATTTTGATAAAACTTCCCTGAAGTTTTGTGAGGCAGTATTAAAATGTAATGCTCAAATCGAATCTACAACGTTACATTACAGGAAAATGCTCCAGGTGATGAACCACCTTTAAACAACGGTTTTCCATGTTCACTCGTCCGGCCTGACGGGACAGCGCTAGATGGATGCACTCCAAAACGTTACAACGATAAATTTAAAAGCGCGCTTCACGCATGGAGTCGCGACACGCTTGCCACGCTCGCCGGGCGAGTCGTGGCCCCGACTTGCGTGTCACCATCAGCGATGTTGTCGGTCTGAGTAATGTGGTGGGGATGCAGTGGACCATATTTGACATGTTTTTTTTATGCGCCAGACAACACACGAGTTCTCATTGTCTTGAAGTAGGAATTAATATCCCAGTTACGAGGTACCAGACAAGGTATTACAGCCGAGGCGTCTCCCAGCACCCCCAGAACAGAGTCAATTTATAAGGGATCGTTTCCTGAATTAACCCGACCGGGAATCTACCCCGGGTTTACTGTAGCGCACTTACGAGCGGCAATTGAAATGTATATCTTAGATGGAGCAGGTTTTTTTAGACAGTGCCATGAGAGTCATGTAACAAAATTGCGATTACGAATAAAACTGTTAGAAATTTATTTAGCTTACAAGTGAAATTATCAGAAAATCCTGTCTAGTGTGCCGGGGATTGTGTAAATATGGGTTCTGAATATCTATGTACAAATAAAAGAAGATATGCGCCAGACAACTTACCACTTGTCATGGTCTCGAAGTAAGGTTAAATAACCTTGTGTTACGCGGTACCAGACAAGATGATGCTAGCACTACGTACACCCCGAAATTCATTCAAAACCTGCAAATGATGTTAAAGGCATGAAAATCGGAAAGATTGATATTTAGGCCATACGAATCAATTTGACTCGTGGCACGGAAAAAAAATGGGAGGAGTCATGGCGTCATCTTTCTCTTGTATGGGAAAAAAACTCTTAAATCTATCGTGTGTGGTATCTAATGCAAGGGCTTACTGATCCAATTCTAAAAATATATCACATCTTTACACTGTAGTCACATGTATTAAATCATTTTCAAAACATACCAAGTTTGGGCTCCTCCAGATATGATACGGTTGAATATTTTTTTGTAAAATATGCACGATAGGTTTCAAAGCCATTTTTTTTTATCCCATACAAAAAAAAGAGGTCGCCATAAATCCTCTCCTTTTTTTTGCCGTGCAACGGGTCAAATCGATTCGTATGGCCTAAAGATCAATCGGTACCGATTTTCATGCCTTTAACACCATTTTCAGGTTAATTTAGCGTACCTACCGCTAGTACTAATGGGCTATATACGAGTATTTAAGTAGGTATTTCATTACATGAATTGACGTATAGTTTTTTTATTTGTATATTTATATCAATGACTTATGAATAATTAGTATGAATGATTAAGTTGGGTAGGAATAATGCGCATGACGAAAGTAGAACCTACTTAATGCATAATTATGTACGCAATAATAAACACACATAAAATCGGGGCGCTGCTTTGTAGTTGACACTCGAGTAAACTTGACTTTCTCAGTGATTTATTTTTACGTACTAAGACCCTTTCATCTGCCATTTTCCCACCTCAGACCAAACTAGATTAAAGACGCGAGACCGGTCTAGCATAAGCTTTAATTTGAGCCTTGTTTAAATTGCCTTTCGGCCTCACATTCAATCCGTTGGGGCTAAACCTACTCTTTAATACTTGGACGATGCCCGTTAATTAAAATCGCACACAGAAATAGTTTTGCGCCTAGCTCACAGCGGATGCGATAAGATAGTTTCGAATTTGAATTGATAAAATACTTAGTTTCAGAGGTGGTATTATACTTAGTTTTTATAACGGTGCTAATGTGGATTTCCTAGCAATGACATTCTAAGCTTCTAAAAAACGCAGTCAGTTACCAAATCAAACAGTTATTTCAGTTTCGGCTAGTACAACTGACCAGCATTGTCAAAACTAGAAAACAAGACTAAAAGTAGGTTCGCAAAATTTGTCAATATTCATGTTTATGATTTGTGACTTTTTAGGGTTCGGTACCCCGAAAGGAAAAAACGGAACCCTTATAGAATCACTTTGTTGTCCGTCTGTCTGTCTGTCAAGACCCATTTTTTCAGGAACGCGTGGAGGTGTCAAGCTGGAATTTGTAACAAAATACTCAAGTCTACCGTCCCTTGGAGCTGTGAAAAAATCAAACATCTAAGCCAACGCAATCAAAAGATAAAGCCGTTTTTGCCGCAAATTTCCGCAAATTTTCCACACTCGCAAGGGAATCAAAACCTACACTTCCCGTGAACTCAGAATCTTGAAATTTGGTAAAAAGCAACGTCTTATAGCACAGATAAAAGAAAAACTGCGAAAACTGTAAATTTTTAGTTAAAGCATACAATAAATATATTTTTAAGAAGTGTCGCTCTCCTATCGCCTAGCCGTCGCTTTGTGTGTGCGTACAGTTAGCCGTGTCGCCGAGAGCGCGTAATTGGATCAATTCATGCGCTGGAAGCGCCGGGCCTCAGATTATTTAGGCTGAATATTGATCTCCACACTATTTAACGCCTATCGCAAAGTATTTAATGACCAGTCCATACGCTTTTCAAAAAAAAGGGGTTGCACAGAGCGCATAAATTCGATCATCTTCGGATCGAGTAATAAAAATTGATGAATTAAGTCGTTCTGAGTGAAAGACTTTAAACGACTTCGCTATTTTTTTTGCCCCAATCAATAGAACTTGGGGCCCAAGCCCATTCAAAGTTGAAGTCGAATGTTGTGCCATGAGTGCGTTCATCTTTATCAGCCTTTAAGGGTGCGTTTCCAGCAGAGATGTGCGAGGATGCGTTGCGAGGAATGTGTGTGTTAAGAACCAATAGAATTGTTTCATTCACCTAGCTTTGCGATCGTGAACGCACTCATGGCACAACATTCGAACTATGAGAATATTTAAAAAGGTGCTGTCATTGGTTTTCTGTTGCCAAGAAAAACAGTGAATTTCGACCCCATTGTGGTTTAAGTTCCTTCCAAATAACACACCATGTAAGGCCTAAGGGGGTAGTTTCATAGTCCTTGTTGTCAAAAAAGTGTCGCTCCACTATCGCGTCGCCGTCACTCCGTGTGTGCAGCGTCGCGCGCCAGAGCCGAGAGCGCGTAATTGGACCGTTTTGTGCGCGGACGGCGTCCACGGTTTAGTTAGACCGACTATTGTTTTAGCCTGCGCCAGCGATTAAGGTTCTTGCTTAGCTGATGAAGATATGAACATTTCATTAACCGTCACGTAACTCCCATTATTTTATCATCTCGCCTGAAGGTTAGCTGGTTTTGCAAAAAAAAAACGTGTTTGTACCTTTGTGAATTATGTAATCCATTTTGCTTGCTTCATTGTTCAAAGTCAAAGTCAAAATATTTATTTAATTACGAGAATACATGTCAAAAAGGTCTCGAAATATAGCATATGTTGTCCATTGTATTCGGTCTGCATGCAGACGTGTAAATGTTTAATAACTGGTTTTTACATAATTTTTAACAAAACTCTGCATATTCCATAACATTACAAAAACATTTTTCTAATAGTCCTATCTAATATTACTACTAGTAGTATATCCCTAGGGATGGATCATTATTTTATTTTTAAAATTTCTAATGTGTGCTGTCATTGGTTTTCTGTTGCTAAGTAAAACAAAACAGTTTTACGCCCAAATTTCGAACCAGTCACTAGAATTGGAGCCCAAGTCCCTTCAAAGTTACACACACCGTCTTCTCAGCATAGAAATAGTTAGTAGTTGATAATTATATTCGATAGTAAATATTGATAAAAAAAGTGTCGCTCCACTATCGCGTCGCTGTCGCTCCGTGTGTGCCGCGTCGCGCGCCAGAGCCGCGTCGCCGAGAGCGCGTAATTGGACCGTTTTGTGCGCGGACGGCGTCGGCCACGGTTTAGTTAGACCGACTATTGTTTTAGACAGCGCCAGAGATTAAGGTTCCTGCTTAGCTGATGAAGATGCTCAGTAATTAACATTTTATTTTCCGTCTCTTTTATTTATTATTGTTATCATCTGAGGTTTTGCTGGTTGCCGAGATCTTGTTTGTGGCTTTGTAAATTATATAATTGGGTATGGGATAAAAATCAAACATGGTCAAAATCGAAAACCATTGCGAGGTATTTGTATTTTTATTTTATACGTTATTTAAATATTTAACATTTTTAAAGACAAAGGATCTCGGATATTTTTAATTAAATACATTAAGGTTCATTGGACTCTTGACGGTAATCACATTGACATCTCACAATTGAAATCCATTGGGTCGTATAAACGTCTGTTCACGTGATTGGTTGATTATCTATCCATCAACCAATTAAATGACGAGATCTGTATCATACGTGAGATTTTTCGCTAGGTGATTCTACTGCATGGTATTAATGGTGTTTCCAGATATCAGATTTTAAATTCCCCCAGATGAAAAATATTTTTCCATTAAGTTATTTATAATAATACGTACATTAATTTACACCCATTTCCCAGACGGGTAGGTAGGACTTAAAATAGCCATACGCTATAATCCCAATCCTTTCAGGTAGGGCTTGGTTTCAGAACTTAGCAAATTAAATTGTATCTGAAGTCTACTTCCCACATTCTCGTGAGATGCTCCATGATAAACGGCGAGCTCTGTTTCAGCCGTAAGTGCTGTAAATCAGTAATTTTCTCCTCATTATTTATTTACCACGAATAGGGGAAAAAACACATGTGGGAACACCAAGTGAATTTGTGACGTCATGAGTTCGCAATGTTTAAAAATTAATAAAAAATTTACTACCGGCAAGATCAAAAAAATATTCAAATTAGTTACCTATAATAGTAAAAGGTATTTATAAAAAAATATATATATATTGTTCCCATTCTCTATTGTATTAGGTAATGTGCCATCCATTTGCTCGCTTTTGCATTAAAAATTCGAGAAGATAATAAATTGAAATTCGTTGCCCGCACACACGTTGCAAGGGCTAGAATTTTGCTGCCCGTGTATTTTCACTTTTTAATGAAGTCATAAGTATAAGTACCTATAGACATGACCAACGATAAAGTTTCAAAAAAAATCCATCGTTGCCATTTTTCCCACACTTTTCAAGAAAACTACATGCGAAATTTCTACTCCCAGTAGTTACGCATTGTGTTTCAGTAACTATAAACGTATTTAGAATTCATCAAGTTGACAAAATACAAAAACAAACAGAACTTCTGTGAAGTTCTTTTTGTTCATTTTAAATCATTTTTGAAAAAAATCTAAAACTACAAAACTCTTGGCGAATCGAGTGCAATTCAAAAATTAAAAACTCGTCACGTCTCGCCTCCGTCACGAGCACGGCCCGCAAGGTTTTTTCCGCTTTTCCGCTCGGCTTACTAGATCCTTGTTCTGAATGTTGGGCATGTAAGCCGCAGTATATTCAGCGGTGGAACACTAAGCCGTTTTATGTACTGAAAAATTGAAAAAACATGTTAGGAATGGTTAAGGAAAAGGTTTTCAGCTGTGCAGATTTGTTTTTTTACAATTAATATGTGTTTTTTCTCATTAAGGATAGACAAACAAAATATTTGAGTGTCTAGATATACAAAACAAAACGCGAGTCATTATGACGAAAAACTTAGCAAAACCCACTACAATACATTCCCAGCAATCAAATATATTTTAAAAATCAATTTTTTTTTTGATTTTTTTTACAAATAGTTCAGTCGCGTTCACATCAACCTTTACAAAACCATTGTAGAATGGGTCTTAAATCAATAACATAAGGTGACCCTATGTTAATCTATTGCTTCGCAGTTCCATTTGCCTCTGAAGAAGCGCAAAAATGGAGCCATATCCACATGAATACGAACAGAGTGCATACTTGAGCCCTTGTAATACTGTTGATTCGAACTCAACAATCAATAGACTGAAGAAAAGTATCTTGAAGCAAGTAACTCATACACAAAGGCATGTGAAACCTATTGTGTTTCGATATGCGCAGTTTCCGCACCACGTACGTTAGAACAAAGAAACTAAAATGAAATTGTTCTTCCAATACAGTCTCAAATCTCCCGCGGACATTTGATTCTGGTCAAGTGGCCAGCCTTTGACAATACAAAGACGCAAAACAGAAATATTACGACTCGTTTGTAATATCGATATTCAAATAGAACAAACGAAATGTAAAAAGTGAAGCGCGATTGTGATGATTCGGCAAATTATTGGACTAAAATACTAGTGGCATAGTATGTTACGTCCGAATAGCAGTAACTTACAATACAATAGTGAAAAAACAAAACTTATTAATTTACACACGTGACTATTCATACGAGTATATTCCCAGCTGGACGACCCGCTTAATACTTGATTGAAGTATGAACAAGGAATAAGGTGATTAAAAATTAACACATCATACAAAAACAATATTATTGGCTGAGAAAAACCCTTTACTATTGGAGTGCATTAAAGTTCAAACTAGGACAACAGGATTAGTTCAATTTATTGGTATGCTTGTTCAAACGGAAACGATTCATTTTCAACTGTCCTATTTATTGTTTCCTTGTGTTTACCTCGTCCGCTGATGCCACTTGAGCTACTGATCACAATGCGCGCGTTGTGAGACTTGAAAATCAACTAAGCCTGTTTTTTCTCGCAAAGTAATTTCGTTTGATTTTTATGACACCTTTTATGGGTTCCGTATTAGATTTGTGCGCATTCCATAATGGAATCTCGGTGGAGGCATTATTTTATGCTACACTTACTTTTTATTACTCCCCCCAATTACGAACCGACTGTAAATGTATTGGACCGGAGATTTTATGTAGAGATCGCAGAAATGTATGAAATTAAAGATTGGTTTAATTCGCTTAATGCTATGAAGACTTTCTCTATATGATCGAATCAGGAAAAGCAAAATTCGTAGAACCAAAGTCACTGCACAATAAGAGTGAATAGTGCAAATAACAGTAAAGTTTTGGAATGGAAACTATTTGACAGCAAAAGCAGCGTGGTTCCTACAAAGTGTATAATACAACTCATAAAGTCGCAAGATTACGATGGATGCGGGCAGCGTACCACCGAGCACTTTTGAGATCTAACCCCATGACGTAAGCTTTAGAGAAAACAAAATCACTCACTTACAGTGCTTACCTTCGGGTCTATAAAAAACTCGCATAAAAACTTAGTCATCATATATTTAGGCATAGTGTTTTTAGGAATAATGATATTGTACTATTTACAAGATTAACAACTATACGCATAATTGTATTCTGATATTTTTAAAAGCATAATCTGATATGGCGTAAAGATAACTTAGCATAATATCCTAACGAATAAAATGATACAAATTAAATAGACATGCTCGCGGTTTAACCTATAGAGTTTAACCTAAAGCCCCATTGTTTATTTATCCTACTTATCGTATAGTAAAAATGGCTTAAGACTATTATGCGTCTCCTCAATAGTCCAATTAAATATAGCCCAACAGATCGTTATGTTAAAATCTCATTATGCCAAAATACGAATAAGCCAAAGTTTCATTATGACAGTAAAGATTGTGCAACAATCATTATGCCTAGGAAAATTAGTTTAAAAAAACTATGCGAGTGAATGTAACCCATTACCTTCCACATACACGTAACTATTCAGATAAGGTAACGAGTCAGTAACTGATCGCAACTACCACGGACCACAATACCTTCTTTGGCCTCAGTTCCACCGGGAGCAATTCCCCAAAACTGCAATCAGCCGTACGTACAACTGCAGTGCATTCTCTGACACACTAACCCTGGCTCAGGGCTTTGTGTAGTGGTAAATGTTAATCCCGATGAGAGTAGGGAGAACCTCTTTTGAATCGTCCACATTGGTGCAGCTACGACAAAAATTTCCAGACTTAGGGAAGTGGTTACGACGAGCACCTGTTGAGAACAGAGTCGCGGGTTCCATTCCCACACTTGCACAAATGTCTCTTAAAAGTGAGATTTTCTCCCTTGTTATGCAATCAATGAAGGCGCAAGCTGAATAGATCCAATACAAATATCTATTACATAAACGGACGGAAAACGTGTTGTCGAATACAACATGTGCGGTTAAAACTCTATCAATTTTAAATTAACTAACTTAACTTTTAGCTAAACTTAGACACTTACTATAAAGAGAATAATAATTTAGAATTGTAATTATTTATTGAATGATATACTACGATGAACTGAAATATACCCTTGAGTCTTCAGGTGTGTTGTCAAACGGCTTGGTTTTCTCAGTCAATCATTACTAAGTGGTGGAACTGTGTAGTTGTCTTATGTAAGTTAATTATAAGTGTTTCGAAATGTACCTATTTGTAAAATTCCTTTTCTGAAATGAACTACCAACATTAAATGTAATATTTGTAGTACGCGAGTGCTTGTCCTACACATACATTTTAAAATTTGTCAAGTGGAAACGATACATGTTGCTCTTGGGTACGGCTGCTGTAGAGCGCTTTTGCATTTAAAAAGTCACAATCGGCCGGTGCGCTTCCCAATCAGCCAAACTGTACAATTGGCTTCGCATTTCCAAATTTACTCTACCGCGGCAATTGCTTAGTTCGGGAAATGTTAATTCCGATGTGGGTATTAAGCAAACTACAAGCCACTAGTTTAAATCGTGCGATTTAAATGCATGGATTGGATTGGAGGGTTCAATCTTTATACCATAGAGGATTGGAGCAATGGATGTCTGATTGGCGTTGAAGTATGTGCTATTGTTGATCAGTGTTCACGAGTTTTGATGCGGTTGCGTTATCTATTATATAAAAATAAGTCGGGTTTTCCTTCCTGACGCTATAACTCCAGAACGCACGAACCGATTTCCACGGTTTTGCATTCGTTGGAAAGGTCTCGGGCTCCGTGAGGTTTATAGTGTAGAAAATTCAGGAAAAATTGTAAAAAAAAATTTGGTTCATCTTTTAATCACCAAACGAAATGTTACATAAAACGAAGCCATCTGGTGGCGAAACGGAGTTCGCCGGGTTTGCTAGTTAGATCTAAATGTTTCTTGAAAAAAAAAGCGTACTTGACTGATTTTGACAGATTGGAATTTGTTTATTGAAAGCGTTAGAAACGTATATTTGCAAACATTCATATTTGATTTTTCCTAACTTTTACTACCTACAGATACATTTTTTTTAAAGAAAACACTTTTACACATAATTTTCTATTATTACATGGCAGTTATAGCTCAAGCAAAGCCACAAAGTTAATCCTGTTAACCAGTCAGAACAAGAATACAGGTTATCAGTTCTATTGTTTTAATCAATAAATTAAGCACCGTTTTTTTTGCGCTGTTGTTATTATTCCCACTACTTATTCTTGAAAATCGACTTTTCCAAAAATAATGAAATCAATTTTAAGGCTGATCATGATTTTATAAAACAAAATCGTTAACTCTAAATTGCACCGTCTTATGTTAAGTATTCATGACAGAACAGTGGTGTTCATGATAATTGGCGATTTATAATTTAAAGTAGTAAAATAGGAAATACACCTTCTTTTTGGTGTTGTAATAGGTATCATAAAGTTAAAAAATATTTTCATGCACTTTGATGTTAAGAATAGTCCTTCGGAAGAAGGCCAATAAAAACATACAAGTTAACTTTCGCAAAATTCGCTTCTCAAATATATCAGATTAGTTACTATTTCTCATCGATCTCCTTTTTTATTGACTGGCCTGTTGGCGCAATTGGCGCACCCATGACAAATATTTGTGTGACGAACATTTATATTTGTTGTGTGTCTGGGTGTTATTATCTATTCAAGTATGTATTTAGAAATATTTAAGTATGTTTATCAGTCTCTGACGCCCATATTACAAGCTCTGCTTAGTTTGGGGTCAGATGATCTTGGTGTGAATTGTCCCAGTTTTTTTTTTTATGGTTCTATTACCAGTTAGTCTCGACCGACTTCGTTCTGTCAAAAGTAATTGCACAAAGCGGCGGCGGTAAAGCCCTCGTTTACTACTACTATTTTTCACTAAATGTTTTGTTTAATCATAATAAAAATATAACCTACGTCACTCCCTGATAATGTAGCTTCATATTGGTAAAATAATTTTCGAAATCGGTCCAGTAGTTTCGGAGCCTATTCAATACAAACAAAAAAACAAATCAATAATCAAATCTTTCCTCTTTATAATATTATTATTATTACGAGTTGCCCAGACAGACTTCGTTCTGTCAAATGTTTGACAGCTGGTGTCCATTTTTCACGCTTTTCTCCGACTTGATTTACTTTAACTATTATTTTTCCCTGAATTTTTTGTTTATCATAATAAAATATAGACCATAACACTCCAGAATAGTTGAGCTTTCTGTTAGTAAAAGAATTTTAACGATCGGATCAGTAGTTTCGCAGCCTATTCAATACAAACAAAAAAACCAATCAAATCTTTCCTCTTCATAATATTAGTATTGATTATTGGTATAGAAGTAGATTTGCATGTAAGTATATTTTTTATTTTTGTATTTATGTCTTTTGTTTTAGTAAAGTTTTGTTATCAGTTTATTCATGAATCCTAATCCTTTACTTCTTGATCGTTTACCTGTTGGTTGTTTGAAATTGTTTATCTTCTCTTTATAGTGTCCTAAGAAATTGTTTTTGTGGTTGTTTGGTCAGTGCAAAGAAGTATATCGTATCTATCTTTATAACCCCTACTTAAAATATGTTTCGCGGTTACCAAAACCTAATGATAGTCGTCTTGTAGTTTTAGCGCTCGTACGTCAACCACGAGTTGCCACATAAAATTTACATTATCGTTCGCGTAATAATGTATTGGGCTTTGAAATTGTCATGAGGGCGCAAACGTCAAATAATCAACCGACTGTGATTGTAAATGAGCAAGGTTATTGACGAACATTTTCTCGAAAGCGTCCATCAACTTCCGCCATGTGTCCGCCTTAAATTTTCCATAGAATATTTTTCCTACCAAAAAAATCAGTTTTGGGTACTTTCCTGTCACTTGTTGAGAATGAGAATGGGAACATTTATTTCAGTTTGTTAACTTGCTTTGAGGGCAAATTTGTGTTCAGGAAAGTTTCAGGACATCTTTTGACTGTGAATGGCGCTGATGACACAAGCTACTAAAAGTAGATCAATTTGAGGTAATAATTTGATAAGCAATGATTGCTGACATTTTATATCGTCGCCTTTATTAGGGGTGGAAAGCCAAGAAACGTAAAACAAACGCTAAACAACCCGCACTGTCCCCCGGGAGCGCTCGCTATTCCCGGGAAAAGCGAACGGTTAACAGGAAAACTTGAGCATGTCTCAAATTTAGTTAAGTGCCCCGATTCGTGTGACGCTTAGGACTTTTCCTTTAGCTAGTAGTTGTAGTTGTAATTCGATATTTTCTCCTTTGAAAATATTTTATAGCAAGATCCAATAAGAAAGAGATTGCGAAATTATTCAAGATATATTAATAACTGTGGTTTAAATGTTGTTCAAGCCCATTGTGTTTCCTGCTTCCTTTAATACCAGATTCCTGAAGGTGGCATCAAAAGGTATCTCAAGAAATTCAATATTCGAAAATGCTTTATTCAAGTAGACCATACATTTACAGTTGTTTTGAATCGTCATATAAAATTTAAGGCTCGGTTACACTTTGTAAAGTTGTTAATGCAGGTGCTCAGTGTTAGGAGAAAACACGTGTGGTCAGCGATTGATTAGTGCGATTGAATAGTAACCTGCGTCGTGAAGTATTTAGTAGCGTGTTCTATTCAATTTCACTAATCAATAGCTGTCCACACGAGTTTTCTCTTAACATCAAGCACCCGCACTAATCACCTGCACTTACTACTAATCAAAGTGTAACCGGGCCTTTAGCTATAGTACAAACACACAAAATGTTAATACAATCTATTTAATAAATATATTAAATACATTTCATGTGACTTTACCACCGGCGTCGGAAGTCTAATTCCACTGAGAAGACCCGGCAAGAAAATCAGTAGTTAGTCACTTACAATGTTTGCCTTTGTAACCAGAGGCATACAGTTTGAACATCAGCATAGTTTTCATTACCATTACGGCACCCAATCTCAAACTAATCTTCAACTGACCAGCTCAGTAACCTCATATCTGGAGCACTTGACAGCTTTGGCGGAGTGAGCTCAATTTGTATTGCACTATGGAAAGAAACAAAAAACACGAGGCTTCCATTAGAGGAAATCATTACAGTTTATAGCGCCACTTTGTGCATAGTTACAGAAAACAAGGAAAAACATTTATATTTCGTTTGATTCCGCTTGACTCAACGAGTCTTATGAACGAAGGCTTTTAATATAAGCGAAAGTGTATGGGAGTCAGATTTAAACTAGTGTTTTTTGTAAAGAGATTCAATCTTTTTTTGAATCTACAATTCCATGTATTCGAAACTATACAAAAACGATATAGATTGTACTACTAGGTAGTGTGTTTGTACAGCACCTGTAGAGCAGTTTTCATTTTCACCCTTAGTTCTAATAGGGTGTTTAATTGCTAATTTTGCCCGCATTGTAATTTTTGTGTATAGCACTTGCCACTAGCCCAAAACTGTTGTCATTATTGGACACATGGGCGCCTCTGTTGAACTTCTAATGAAATGATTATACGGACTAAACACTACCTCCTCATTTATTTACTTATACATTATATTACCACTTCATAAGTGTATTGAAACAAATAGACTAGCTTACACGCAAAGGACGTCGCGGGCCAAATCTAGTAATGGTTAATACAGTCTACAATTGCAACAAACCTGCACGGACATAAACGCTCCATACATCCCCAGTGCCCACAGCGTCACAGTAGGACCGTACTCGCAGACACGTCCCAACAACCAGTTCTGAATTAGGGGTTAATACTAACCTCTATTCTAACACAAAAAAGATAATAGTTCTAACACACTTAATTACACAAAACATTACGTCCACTACATCGCTGCATTAAAACAAACAGATTTTAGTTGAACCGTGAAGGACTTCGCTGGCCAGATCTCTTTATCATTAATACAGTCCACAATTGCAACAAACATGCACGGACATAAACGCTTCATTCAGCCCCAGTGCCCACAGACCCACAGTAGCCGAGTAACAGTAGTCAGTACACTCGCGGACATGTCCAAACAACCAGTTCCTACACTGCATCAACTTACTCGCGCAGTTAAATTTACTGGATGCAAACTATAACACATTAGCCTCTGTTTTGTCTCGAGTTTTGAGGATTAATTAAAATGTTACCGTTGAAAGAGCATTAAAAAACGTACAGTATCATGGTTTTTGAAGTGTCCAGGAAAAATATACGCATAATACATCTTCGATCATGATGACATCGTTAAACCGCCTTAGGGTAAATCATCGTTTTTAATTATTCGTAATAATAAAAACTTTAAAAATTTAAACCAACAAGTGCACACTCTCAAAAACATAAGTCTTATTTTCGAGTTACCTTCGTTCCATCAAAAATACGGGCCAAATCATAACCTCCCAAACAATTTTTCGCAAAATTTCATTTCCCAAATTATTATTTAGCAAATGAACTCTTCGCAAATAAATTTAAACAATATCTCTCATTACCAAACAGTACTTTTACCAATTTTCATTTTGGTCAAATATTTCACTTGGTAAAACAGATCTTACGCAAAATATAATCTCAATTATTAACATTCATTCATTCATTTTATTTATTCAAAGTCAACAAAAGGACATAAAAATTAATACATAAAACAAAGATTCCATAAATTAAAAATTGAAAAGTACAAGAAAATAATTTAAAACAAAATCTCTACTCTGTCCCGCACATGTACCATGTTAACAATCGGGATATTTGTGAAAAAAAACCATATTTTATTCGAAACCAATAAGAGACAAGGTTATCGAGGCAGGAAAGTAGATAGGTTGGTTGTTCCACCCCAAAAATTATCACTCTACTCAAGAAATGTTAACTGTATGTCTGTGAGATTATACAACAAATTGCCAGATTCCCTAAAATCCCTACCTATTGGCCAATTTAAAAATAAATTGCATGAATTTTTAATTATCAAAATGTATTAATCTATTAATGATTTTCTTAATGATAAAATTTGACATCCAGTAATACGCCTAATCGTTTAAGTAATTATTTTGAAGATTTATTGTAATTTTGACCTGTTTTGTAAAATTGTGTTAATTTTTAATTTTTATTGTATAGTTTAACTGGACGTTTTAATATTTGCACACCGACAATTCGGTAGAATATGCTGGAGAGAAACTTAGATTAAGACCAATTGTAATTTACCATATTCTTGCAAATAAACGATTATTATTATTACAGTGATACACGTACTGGCAGTCAAACCGCTCGGCGAACGCGCGCAGAATGCTATTCGGGCTGCCCCGCACCCTGCGCACCAGGGAGGTGCACTGCTTGCGCATGGTTGTATAAAAACAATCAACTCGCGCCTCAGCGAACATCCCTGAGGCGCTACAGAAGCGGGGCAGCCCCAACAACACCCTGAAAGCATTATTATACTGGACGCGTAGAGAGCTGTACTGCTTTTGCGTATAGCTCACCCACAGACTACTCGTGTAGAAGGACGTGCAAAATGCCCTAAACAGGGTAATTTTGACATCTCTTGAACAGCGAGCAAATCTGCGGGCTATCATATTCGCACGAACAGACAACGCTCTACGCTCCCTCTCTAAGTCAGTATCGTCTTTCAGGTCCGGGGTTAGAATGTGCCCAAGGTATTTAAATTGTTCCACTCTATTAAGAGGGCAGCCATTCAGTCTAAGTTTAGGTGTTTGACTAAGAGACCTTCCCTTAGCCTGAAAGATCATCCACTCACTTTTCTTTACATTATAAGTCAAACCATGTTGCTTAGCATACCTTTCGCAAATGTCAAGCAGCTGTGCCGCACGGTGGGGACAGAAACCCTAAAGCGGCGGCGTTTCAAGAGCTCTTTGTAGTTAGGAGAAGAGATGGTGAAGCTATGGACCGCTGCAACTGCTCTTAGGATAAAAAGTTGGCGGACTCGCAGAACTTTGCTTTCTCTGTAAAGGTCGTCTGTACGAAATGTGAATGGTTTTGCAGCATGACCATAAGAACTGCGCGCTGTGCTCTTACCAGGTTTATCATAAAGGTGTTCGCAGCACCACCCCAGACCCGAATGCAATTTAGTAAAAGTGATTATCACAAGGCTTTGTAAACTAAAGTTAGGGTGTTTCTGTCGGCTGACTGCCGGAGAGACTTCAAAATCTGAATTGTTTTGCGTAACCGGTTTGATATTTGAGATAAGTGAGTTCATAACTCCGAGTTACCAGACATAAAAAGAACGAGTGATGTGTGTACAGTCGCATTGAAAGGTCACTGGCGGCATAAATGAGCATGTGTGAAGCTTAAGTTTCAGATGTCAGAGTGGTTGAGAAGTACAAGTGTTATGAAACAGGGTTTTGGAGACATATAAGGTCAGCAAGGTTTTGTTTAACCAGTCAGTCACCCTCATCATGTCTGCTTCCGCTGTTTTGAAAACTTGATCTTACGATTGACCACGAACAAGTAAGACGGTGTCATCTGCGTAGCAGATTGTTTCGGCTTCTCGTAGGGGAAGGTCGAGAATATCACACATGTAAATAATGAAAAGAGTGGGGCCCAAAATGCTACCTTGGGGTACCCAAAGTTAACTGGAAGCCCATCACTTACAGAATAACCCACTCTCAAACACTGCCTCATACCATCACGACTTGGTCCCAAACGGGGTAGTCAGAGGCAAGCGACTCCTCTAACTCCTGCAAAATGTGATTTTTGGAGGAGGATTGGAATTGATACGGTGTCAAACGCCTTACGCAGATCGAGGAATACTCCCACGTTGCATTTGTTGGCATCAAGAGTGCAGGAAACTTGTTTTGTGAGTACAGTAAAGCATCTTCCGTTGATTTACCTCATCTAAAGCCAAATTGACGGTCAGGGATTTGGTTTTACTCCTCGAGAAATTTGACCAGCCTTTTATTCACGAGCTTTTCTATAATCTTTGAGAAGATGGTAAGTAAAGAAATGGGGCGGTAGTTGCATGGTTTGGATTTGCCACCATTTTTGTAGTTGGGTGTTACAATTGCCATTTTCCACGACTCGGGGAAAGTGCCGGAACCCAGACTTAAATTAAAAATGTGGGACAGATGTTCAACGATTTTAGGACGCAGTGGCTTTATGATAAAAGCATTGCAGTTGTCGCACCCAGGGGCACTGTTTGTTTTAAGGTTGAGTATAAGGTCACTGACCTCGTGCTCATCCGACGAAACAAGAAAAAAGATTGGGGGTTTTGCCTATTTAATTTAACTGAAGCTGCAAGAACAAGTTTCGTTGTAGAAAGATTACTTAAAATTGTGTTTACGAGAGTTTTGCCTACGTTTGAGAATGAGTTACAGTGGATAAGGGAACTAACAGTATCGGTTTTAAGTTTGGTGAACTCTGAAGAGTGATTAATTCTTGTTTTGTTTCAAGTGGCAAACCTCCCTATTCACCTTCCGTAGCTGTTTTGGATTGTCTCTATACGAAGTAAATACTTGCTTTCCGTAGCTACCTTTAAGGTTACGAAGTAAATAGGGTCTTATAAAAGTTTCGCTACCTTCTTCGATACCGTTTGTTATTTTCGCGACGTCGTTTAAAGGTTCATTCTAAGTTTTTGGATGAAGCTTATCACGGACTCTCTAACTTCTGATTATACCTGGGGTTATCCATGGCTTTTCGACAAACTTTGACTGACATATTGGTATTTTTTTGGTGTTGTTGTTGATGGCTGTATTTATAAGGCTTTCAAAAGATTGGACTGCTTCATTTACATCAGTGGATGATGTTACAACTGTCCAATCCGCTTGCACCAACTCACTGATAATTCCTTCGGTATCTGGTTTGATTTATTTATTTATTTATTCTTCATTGCACAAAATTAATGATACAATTGGCGGGCTTAATGCCAAAGGGCATTTTCTACCAGTCAACCACACGGTCAAACAGATAAATTAAACACGGTGCACGAGATTAAACTAAATAAATTACGTTTGAAAACAACAACAGATGCTAATTATTATAAAATAACAAAACAACAAAATAAATAATATACCTATAAATTCAATATAAATCGATAAAAATAAACATACATAAATAGAAGTCATAATACAAATAGAACCAACCAATTGCTTGCCACAAAAAAAATAACTAATTGATGCGAGAGCAGTTGCGTTTGCTTTGGGGCCAATTTGCAGACATATCCAAAATACAAAAGTAGTGATCAGTTATGTCAGAAACCCACACCAAACCTTGAGCATCCTCTGTAATTTTTATAAAAAAGTGGTCTAGGCATACTTCTCCCGTGTAGGTTTATTAATCGCAGATAGCATCTGGTATTCATACAATAGGTTTAAATATTCGGAGCATTGGTAACTTTGATGAGTTGAGCATATGTCGACGTTGATATCACCGATAAGGACGAGGTGTACGGTAGCGCTACGGAGTATGTTTGCGAGAGGTGATAGAAAGTTATATATGTTATTAAACGACGGAGACCGGTAAATGCCTAGAATGCGAAAGTTTTTATTTAGATTTATCTCCAAGCAATTGCAGTCTTCACACGGAGATTCAATTACTACCGGATTCCACGTGTCCCTCACCTGTCCAGGACATAGTTTCTCATTTTCTGCTGCTTGAACTTGTTCCAGTCTATTATACCC
This sequence comes from Udea olivalis, assembly GCA_947369235.1. Taxonomy (NCBI): domain Eukaryota; kingdom Metazoa; phylum Arthropoda; class Insecta; order Lepidoptera; family Crambidae; genus Udea; species Udea olivalis. The sequence continues at coordinate 24,117,694 of OX376342.1, forward strand.
GTCTTGTCCGTCAAGTTCTTGCCATCCATAGCTGTCGTCGTCTTCTCCTTGTTGCTGCTGTTCTCGTTCTTGTTTCTTATTATTGCACCGTTCAGCGCGCGTTTCATTTTTCTTGTGAACCCGCGGATACTTGTTTAGTCTTCAATTCCTCTTCAAGATCTGCACTTGTTATTATATGATAGTGGTGTTTGGTAGACATATATGATGTTATTTGCTCTGCGTCGTTCGGATAACTGTGCTCCTCACTGATATGTATGCTCCTTTTTATACTGCATATTATCGATACCGAAGCCCAAGGCTCCAGCGCTGCCCAATCCTGAATCCCGAGGGAATCCTCCCGCGGGGAAGAAGGTAAAGACGTTGGTCAAGAAGGGTAAGGCGGCTAACGCTGCCCCGCCCCCAAAGGAGCCCCGCCCTTTGCCGCCGGACCCCAAAACCATGGAGTTACCGTGGAACCTCGTGACCGGCCGCAAGGGCAAGAGCAAGGGTGCACAAGCTTTTTTTTTTTTTTTTTATTATATTGCCCGTCAAGATGACTTCACTCCACCTGATGGAAAGCGGTCGTGAGGTCCAGATATGAGGTTGACAAGCCCAGTCATTCAAAAGAATCACTGGGCTGGCCATCCTCACCTTGAAGGCCTGCAGAAATGCCTTTTCACGCCCCGCTTGAAGAACCCGGGACTATAAGAGGAAGGAAACACACGTGCTGGAAGAGCGTTCTACGTCTGGATGGTACGACAAAGAAACGAGTCACCGAACCTTTTAGTTCGGGCCAACAAATATTGAATTGTGTGTGGGTGACGCCGTAGTCCAGCACGCGTGGTACGGGAGTGGAAAGGTGAGGGTGGGATAAGCTGGAATAACTCGTCAGAGCATTCCCCATTGTAGAAGCGATAGATAACACTTAGCCTGGCAATGTCTCTACGCAATTGGAGAGGCTCAAGGGTCAAAGTTGCCTCTGGGTTTCCAATAATACGGATAGCACGCCGCTGCAACCTGTCAAGAGCTTCGAGTAGGTACTTAGCGGAACCGTCCCAGAGATGAGAGCAGTATTCCACACACGAGCGAACTTGTGTCTTATACAAGAGACAAAGCTGCTCAGGCGTGAAGAATCGTCTCACTCTGTTCAGGACTCCGAGTTTACGGGATGCAGTTCTAATGACGCTCTCAATGTAGTCCCGCTGGTTTAGGTTGCTACGAACATCCATGCCAAGGATGTTAAGGCTATCCTTAATCGGTAGCAGGGTGCTCTGAAGAGTGGGATGGGAAAGGAACGGCGACGCCTTTGCTGTGAATGCACACACCTGGGTTTTCTTGGCCAATGCCAATCTTGTCGAGTTCAATAACTCGACAAGAATGCATGCACCCCATTCTGAAATGCGGTCCAACACTCCGTCAAGCTCAACAACAAGACTTCGCCTCTTCTCCTCGATGTCAGTCTGCTTTGCCCCAGGGCGCTCGAAATAACGCGCGTGGACCGTGCTATCATCCGCATAGCAATGAATATTACCAAGAGATAACATGTCATTGATATGCAGAAGAAACAACGTCGGCGACAAGACGGAGCCCTGCGGCACTCCGGCATTAATCTGGAGAAAGCGTGATTTTCGACCATCGCAAAGGACACGAATTCTACGTCCCTCCAGAAATCCGGCGACCCAGTCGTATAGGCGAGGTGGCAGACCATATGCCGGAAGCTTGGAAAGAAGCGAACGATGCCATACACGGTCGAAAGCTTTGGCAATGTCAAGGCTGACGGCCAAAGATTCCCCATGCCTGTCCATAGCCTCCCCCCAGATGTGTGTTACGTACGCTAGAAGATCACCCGTAGACCGTTTTGGTCGGAAGCCGTACTGACGGTCGTGAATGAGAGAGTGATCCTCTAGGTAGCGGATGAGCTGCGTGTTTATGATCCGCTCAAACACTTTAGCTAAAACTGAGGTTACGGCTATTGGACGGTAATTGGCAGGGTCAGACCGGTCCCCTTTTTTGGGAACTGGTTGAACGTTCGCCTCCCTCCAAGACAGCGGCACAAGACTCGAATTGTTGGAGAGGCGATACAGGCTAGTGAACACTGGAGACAACTCTGCTGCACATTTCTTCAGCACCACAGCTGGAATTCCATCAGGGCCACTGGCTTTCCTGACATCGAGTGACTGCAGTTCGGCACGAACATCACACTGCCTGATACGAATATCAGGCATTGTGGAGCCGCAATGTGGAATGTCAGGCGGCGCAGCACCGCAGTCATCGATGCAAGAGTTTGCGGCAAAGAGGTTGGCCAGTAAATCGGCTTTCTCTTGCGGCTGATGAGCCAGCGATCCATCAGGGAATCTCAGTGGGGGCAGCGAAGGCACGCAGAAGTTAGATTGCACGTGTTTAGCCAGCCGCCAGTAGGAGCGGCTACCCGTAGGGTGCGTGATGAGTTCTTGGCCAACACGTGCAATTCGCTGGGCGTCTGCTCTAATGTAAGCCCTCTTCGTGGCCTTGGTGGCTTTATTAAAGGCTGCTTTCAGGGAGGCAAGGTTTGAATGATCATTGAGTGCCTGGGCCCTAGACCAAGCACGGTACGCCGCCTGTTTTTGTTCAACAGCTGCGTCACACTCGCGATTGAACCAGGGACCAGTTCTGCTAGCACTGACGACATCAGTAAAAGGAATGTAGTATTCCATTCCGGTACTGATCTCGTCAGCGATAGCAGATGCACTCTCTGAAGCATCCCTTTCTCCAAAGCAGCACTGCCGCCAAGGGACGGAGGCAAAATATTCTCGCAATCCGTCCCAATCTGCCGACGAGTAGTGCCATAACCGCCGCGTCACCTCCACAGGTTGTGGGGGAGCTGCACAAGGCACTGTAGCGCCAACCAGACAGTGATCGGAGGAGCCCAATGGAGCACCAACCGACACTTTATACCCGGCTGGGTGACTCGTCAGCAGAAGGTCCAATAAGGAGGGAGTATGACCGACAATATCTGGTACCCGGGTGGGCTGGTGTACCAGTTGCGTCAGGTCTTGCGTGAGAGCAAACGCATGGGCAGTTCGGCCTGCATGGTCTGTTTTTGATGAGCCTAACCAGGACTCATGGTGGGCATTGAAGTCTCCCAAAAACACCATTTCGGCATTTGGGAACTGCGCCTGAGCGTTGTCTGCGGCCTGACTCAGATGCTCGAAGAGTCGAGTTGTCTCGGCGTCCCCTTTGTGGGAGCGGTATATGCACGCATAGACCCGGCTTGTGGAGCCCAGGTCAACGTGCACCCAGAGGCTGGAGAAGGATGGGTCTTCTAGGCAGCGGAGACGGCTACAGCAGACGTCCGCCCTGACGAATAGACATACACCGGCTTTAGGTTGGAAGGACTCTTCCAGCGCATAGCCGGGGTAGTGCAGGTATGACGTATCGGCAGGGCGGCCTATCTGTGTTTCCGTCAAAAAGAGCATCGCAGGCCTCGCCGTCTCAAGGTGTTGATGGACGGCGTTGAGGTTTGCATGGAGTCCGCGGATGTTAGCGAACTCCACCTCAAACAGCGTGTTGGTGGGGGATGGGGATGCCGCTGTTGGCCGTTTTTTCATGCTGTTTTTTCAAGCTGCAGCAGCAATGAAACTCCCCCCCAAAACCCCAGACGAGGCAACCTAAAGTGCCGAATCTCCGTCCCGCACGCTCGGCGGCAGTAGTGGTAACGCTACAACCAGAAGCGGGGCGTGACGTATAGCGACGTCATCTCGCAGGCCAAAGCCAGCATCAGCTTGGCGAGCTTCGGGATTGAGTCCGTGCGCTTTAGGAGAGCGGCCACAGAGGCGCCATTTTGGAGCTGCCGGGTGCTGCAGAGACAGACGGCAGGGCGGACTCTCTGGCTTCCAAGCTAAGGGAGGTCCTTAAGGCGGAAGACGTTCGAGTTCCCCGACCTGTGAAGTGTGCAGAATTGAGTCTGAGTTGGATGACTCCGTCACCGCTGAGGAAGTCGCAGCCGCTGTCGCTAAGACTGGGGCGTGCTCGGTGGAGTCCGTGAAGACGGGCGAGATCGTCTGCGTTGTTTCCGGTGTCTCGAAAAGGGACACGTCCGGAGCAAGTGTGGCTCGGAAGTTGATCGTAGCAGTCAGTGCTACCGCTGCGGTCAGCTAGGCCATCTGGCGCGTGCCTGAGAGGCGGCGCCACACTGCACGGTGTGCGGCCCAGCCTGCAAGGGGGGGCCTTGCAGGCTGGGCCCCCAACCCCAAAATTCGTGGTCGGCCCATTCCAAGCCACTCGGTGACGAGGAGATGCCAATTGTGTCTCCTTAAATATGGCTCTCAGATTCCTGCAGGGAATCTCAACCACTGCGCCAGAGCTCAGGACCTGTGGGTCCAGAGTCTGGCGGAGAGGTTGATAGCCGTAGCGGTAGTGGCTGAGCCGTACTACATCCCGCCCGATTGGGTTTCGGATGTGGATGGCACAGCGGCCATTGCCACCCGAGTGGCTAACGGCGCCCCTCCCTTTTCAGAGGATTGAAAAGGGGCAGGTTGCGGCTGAGTTGGGAGACACCCTTGTAATCGGGGTGTATTTCTCTCCTAACCGGCCTCTCGCTCAATTTGAGAGTTTTCTCTCCGAGTTGGAGGCTGTGATCGGCCGCAATCGTTCGCTCCAAGTGCTGGTCGCTGGGGATTTCAATGCTTAGTCCTTGGTATGGGGATCTCCAGCGACAGAGGTGCGCGGAGAGGCGCTTGAGGAGTGTCAGTCGCTTCTGGCATGACTGTCTTGAATCGGGGTTCGGTAGACACCTGTGTGCGCTTGCACTTGACTGGCCAGGACGGCGGCATGCCCGACAGATGTCGACTGTACCGTCCTTCATGATGTATTTCCGGTAGTTATTCACCTTGATAACTTCATCAGCAATTACACAGACAAAACCCTCGGTTTCCCCAAAGAGGTCCCCAAAGCGTAGCCAGTTCACCGATGCGGAGAGGTCCACATCGGGCCTTGTTAAGACCCGATAGAACCTCCCATGCAGCTCCTTACTCCTCCATATTTACCTGCGGTCGTCGTTGGTGAGCACCGGTGGTTGACGCCAGTTTTCATTCGCCAAGGATAGCGGCGTGAGGCCCATATCAACTGCCACAACATCGCGGTGTATCCCTCACTCGTTGCTGAGGAAAAATCTCCTAAGACTGCACACTTCGCGGTTGTGAAGGTTCTTCGCATTTAAAAAGCCACGACCCCCCGCCTTCCGCGGGATATACAGTCTCATGACAGACGAGCGTGGGTGTAACATGCGAAATGTTGTGAGCAATTTTCGAACCGGTACATCCAGGGCGTCCAGATCGGTTTGAGTCCATCTTAGTATGCCAAAGGAGTATACCAATAAAAACATCACCCAACCGTTGAAGGCGCGCACCTTATTGCCACCTGACAAAGAACTCTTGAGTACCTTTGTAAGGCGACTAAAAAAGCGCTCCTTCACCGATTGATTGACGTCTCCTACTGATATACCCAATGACTCTGACATACCAAGATATTTGTAGGTTTCGGCATAAGAGAGGGATCTGAGAAATTCTTTTCTTCTGGGAAATTCGGTGAATCTACAACCCTCCCTTCTTGTACATGCATGACCGCACTCTTGTCTACACCAAACTCAATCTTGATGGCATTGCTAAAAATCTCAGTGATTTTTAACAGTTCCATCAATACCTGGTGGCTTGGTGCAAACAGTTTCAGGTCATCATGACGACACGATTGGCGTAGTGCGCTGTAGCACGGTTTCTCGCCTCGATTTCCGTAGGGTCCCGGGTTCGATTCCCGGTCGGGTCAATTCAGGCAACGATCTTTTCTGAATTGACTCGGGTCTGTTTGTGCTGGGAGACGCCCCTGGCTTATTTCCTTGTGTAGTACCTCGTAACACAGGGATATTAATCCCTACTTCGAGACCATTACAAGAGGTGTGTTCTCTGGCGCATATTTTATTTATTTATTTATTTTATCCATGTACAACAAATGAGGGATGAACTCACTCCCTCTGCGAAGCCGATAGCCTAGCTTTGAATCCTTTAGTAAGGTACTAAGAGGGTTCAAAGCTAAACAAAACCACAAAGGACTTAAACTATCGCCCTGGAAAATACCTCGCTCTATCTTTATGAATTCCTGTGGATCAGGGGAGCCATTTCCACCACCTGCATGTGCTCAAGAAAGATCTCAAAGTTGTATCAATTTTATACAGCTCTAAGATCCTCCTGAGCCATGATTGGGGCACATATTAATGTTATTATTGTTCTTCGTTACTTCTCAGCTCAAATGCTGGTTTGAGATCAGTTACGGGTAAAATACCAAGCAATCTGATCTTTTTATACCGTGATTGAATTGTTGTTGTACGGCTTATCATGCAGGAACCGTCTTACAATGCGGCAGGTGTTTAATATGGCAGCTTTCTGCATAGTGATGTTGGAGTTCTCTGGAAGATCTATTAATTTGATACTATGGTGTAGATGCTTAGGAATTACCCCAGTACTTGAGAGCACTAATGGCACAATGTACAGTTTATCTAAATTCCATATCCTTAAAATCTCTTCTTTTAGCTCTGAATACTTAATTATTTTTTCAGAAATAGCTTTTTTTATGTTGTGGGTGTTGGGGACAGTTATACCTATTAGGTATGCAGTTTTATTAAGTTTGTTTACTAGAGTTATATCCGGTCTATTGCAATGTGTGGCTTTGTCTGTTAGTATGGCTCTATCGAAATATAACTTGCTGATGGGGTTCTCTAAAACGGATTTGGGTGAGTATTGATAATATGGTTCTACTTTTGGTGGTAATAATTTGTATTTTATGGCAAGTTTTTGATGTACATAGTGAGCCACTTGGTTATGTCGGTGTGTGTATTCGTGTTGTGTTAGAATCGGGCAAGCATTTATTATATGTTGTATTGTTTGTGGGTTCCTATGGCATTTCCTACATCTGTCGTCTTGTGCAGCGGAATCTTTTAATGTATTTTCTGTAATTCTTCGTATTGATTACCTGGTCTTGGATAGAAATTAAAAAAACCTCCTGTTTCTGGAAATAGATATCCTAGTTTAAGCCACTTGTTGGAGGCTTCTGAGTCTATGTGACTTTGTTCCAGGTCCTGAACGTGCTTGCCATGTAGCTGTTTCTTCCGTCATGAATTTAATTTGTTTGTAGTACTGCTCTCTTATCTGGTATTCTATTTCAGTAGCTTTAAGATTAAGAGGAGTAAAATTGTTGTCTGCATCTACCACGGCTTTGTGTATAGTACTGCTACTAGATTTACTATAGAAAAAAAATCGGAGGTTAACAATCTGACTATCCCATAGCATTTTTAAATCTATTAATCCTCTTCCACCATGATTTCTTTTGATTAAAATTCTTGCTATAGCCGATTTTGGGTGATGAAAATTGTTTTTTGTCAAAGTGTTGCTTGTTTTCGTCTGCAAGTTTAAAATATCCGTATTTGACCATCTGATGACTCCAAAAGAATATTTAAACACCGGAACTGCATACGTATTAAGTGCTTTGAACAAATTCTTTGAATTAAGTTTTCTTTTACAAATTAATTTTACTCTACGTATGTATTCTATACTAAGCTCCTTCTTTATTTGTGTATGGTTTATGTTTCTGTTCTGTTTAATTCCAAGATATTTATATGTGTCAGTTACGTCCATAGCGCTGATATTAACTTCTTCATTAATGTTATAGTCACCTGATATAATTTTATTTTTGTGAATATGTAATGTCTTACATTTTTCTAATCCGAATGTCATGTGTTTCTCATTGCTAAAGTTTGTGGTTATTTCTATTAAATTCTTCACATCGGTATCAGATTTAGAAAATAGCTTGATGTCATCCATATACATGAGATGTGAGATGGTTTCTTGCGGAGCAATTTGATGACCAATATATGTGTTACTAAGCAAATCAGATAGGGGGTTCAGTGCCAGGCAGAACCATAAGGGGCTGAGAGAATCGCCCTGAAAGATGCCGTTACTAATTTGAACTTCATCTGTTGTTATTTTTGAAGATTTAGTTGAGAGCGATAGAATAGTTTTCCATTTAGTCATGGTATCTTCCAAGAACGTTATTATTGTAGGATTAATTTTATAAATTTGGAGGACTCTGATTAACCACAAGTGAGGGACGCTGTCAAATGCTTTTTTGTAGTCTATATATGTTACGTGTAGATTTTCATTATGTTTATTGGCATGTTTGAGAATCGTTGAATCTATTATTAACTGTTCTTTGCAACCTTTATGTATCTGCTTGCATCCTTTTTGTTGTTCGCTTAATATTTTATTTTTTGTGATATGGTTATTATTTTTAGTGTTATGCATGATGTAATTAATTTGTATAGGGTAGGCAAACAAGCAATGGGTCTATATTGAGAGGGGTTAGATGTATCTGCACTTTTTGGTAGCATGTACGTGATTCCTTTAGTTAAAAAAATGGGCAACTCTGCTTCTCCCTTGATCAGTTCTGTACATTTGTTTGCAAGTATGTCATGTAAAGTGATGAACTTTTTAAACCAGAAATATTGAATTCCGTCTATTCCAGGAGCTTTCCATTTTTCATTTTCCTTGTAACGGTGTTAATGTCTTCCTTGTTAATTTCTGAAAATTCCATCTTCTCTATTCCATCCCACTTTTTTTCTTCTTATTTCTGCTTTTTCATTGTGAAATTGTTCTTTTTCCCATAGCTCTGACCAGTAATTCTTTATTATTATTATAATAATTACAGAAACCATTTTAACACGTGGGGAGTTAAGTTAATACTATATCCCTTTTTGAAGATCGTTTGAGAGCCTAGAGTACCTAATAAAGGTAATTCCCTCTTGTAATGTGTGAAAATTAAGTATCTGTGTAAAAATGTAAAGCTGCGTGAGTTAGTGATGTGTAGAGTAAATTTGAGACTGTTAAAACAATACAATTTTGGAAAAAGGTAACATAAGGGATTCTAAAATTAAAGATTACATGGCAAGTTTTACTTTAAAAAATATGTTTCTGGCACTCGCTGGTCGCTGCCGCGGCACGCTCGCTTTGTTACTAGCGGTTTCAAATTCTGCAACCCATTTTTTTGTCTTTTTATTTTTTGTCATATCAAACCATTTGAATAAATGTCTTTTGTATAAAGATGGTTTACAAAGCATTTGCTAAAAGACCAAATGCCGTAATGACATTATCCATAATAATATTCTGCTGAGTAAAAATCTTTCCAAATTAAAATTTGCGTACTGAAATCAATCAAAATGTTGCATTGTCATAGTAAAAGGTTGCTAAAATTTGTTTGGCTAATGAAATTCTGGCAAATTTATTTCGGCTAGACGGCAGGGTCCCCTTTTTTTCACAGACCCAGTCAGTAAGTTTTGACATTTCATCACTATTAAAAGACAGAGATGACTCTCTTGCGATGTCTAAGCATGTGCAAGCCGTCTTGCACCTTCTTTTAGAATACATTTGAAAAGGGCCATTGAGCAACAGAATCTATCACCTAAGTAAACAATCGCTGTTTAAGCCAAAAAAAAGAAACCGTCTTATTTTGTAGGTAGCGTAGGATCAGAATTCAGAATCAAATCGCCGAGCGTCTACTTCCACAAAGTTTCACACTTTCCTAAAAGAATCATAATATTATGCTGGCTTACTAAAATGGAACAGAAAATTGCATCATGCTTACGATCTGACACTGTGCTAGCCAAATCGCAATTGCTTCTACACGCTGCGTTTCAGACTTAAAAGCCTTCCAGTCAAGTTATCACGTCATTATAGTCTGGATAGGATCGTCCCCAAACGGCCGTTACACAGCCAATGTGCAGTTCTCATAATATTTGAGAATTCACTTGCATGCTAGCTGGTAAGCAGTTACTAGGAAATAGGATTTGCAGGTTTTCGATATTTCCGGCAGTGTAGACAATTTCCATTATCAATAGCCGTAGCAGATAAGAAAAAAGATAGAATAGGTGGCAAACAGGAGTTTAGTAAACAATAGAAAAAAAAAACACCCTTTACGCTTAACAGATAGATTGAGGTATTTTCTGTCCTCTCTATGCCTCTTTTATTCTTGGACACCTGATCATCATCACTGCAAAGGCCTTTAGCTTGTCCATCACCTGTGTCTCGACCTGCTTTATTAATCTATTTAGTTTTGGTGCGCTCTTTATCTTTCACTACGAATTTACATAACCATCAAATGTGCGGTCCAAATAAATTTACCGAGCTAAAAACTACCAAACATCGAGAAATCTATCATATATATGTTTTTGGGCTGCCCTGCATGTTAGGAGTTAGCTAAAAATATAAACTTATTGAATATTATTAGATTTAAAAATTCTGGTAATATTACTTATTCCAGCAGCTTTTTTTCCAGGATATACAATTCATATCAAAGTAAAAGTTTTTATCTCCCAACCCTGAAAAGTCAGCCTGTCCCTGACACGTGAGTTTTTGCCGCGTTCCGACTAATTACAAACATCTCGGATTGTGATGGGTTTACAGGAAAGTTGTTCCGACATGTTTTGCGCAAATCCACTTGGTTGAATGTCGCTAAGCCTCATTGATGACGAAAAATGAGCTGCAACTCTGGTTAAACTTGCCACTGGGTGATTTGAATTCTTATAAATGTATTTCGAATCAAAGCCGTATTTTTGGTTTCATAAGACCAACAGCAGTCTGTAACATTAATCAGGTATACTAGAATCATACCATAACAGATTTAAGTCATAACTCAAACGGTGTTTTATAGAAAGATGGATGATTATTTTAAAGTTTCCAAATCTTGAGTGCTTATTTATTTTTCATTTTAAGTATCATAATTTTAATGTTTTTTCGTTTTTCTGTGACATTTTAAAAAGTAATTATTCGTCAACTTTTGTACTTGTACCTTAATATAATTTTGCATGCTATGGTGAAACGTGAGAACTCTGGATCTTTGTTGTATGTACACTTTCAAGCGAAATAAATGATTCTGATTTTAATTCTCCATTATCTACTTGGATGAATCCAGTAGTCTGCCCTGTCAGACACCAATGCACATTGCACAAAGAACCATTACAGCTTCAATGAAATGAAATAAAATAAAAACCAGTGTGATGAGATTTTAGTATTGACAATTCGAGGAAATGCACAATGTAAAGAAATTCGAGAAGATCTATTGAGTATTTTTTTTCATAAAGAGTTATGGAAAATGAAAAATTTAGGGACGGATGCCTGAAACTATTTATTACTGTGAGCTTTACAGGCAATCAGAATGAGTTTACAACTGTGAAATGGGAGCCGCTAGTGACCGCGTTGACGATTTGTATGGGATTCGGTACAGAGCGTAGTATTAATTATGGAACCAAAAATAGCAAGCAAATTTTAAATATCGTAATTTACGTAACAAAAACTCATGGTACTCATGGAAAATACATGCATCCTCGTATCGCAAATTAGTCGCACTATAAATATTAAGGTCAGTACGTCTACCTAGTAAAAAAATGTCTTGGGATTTGACATTGTCATGTCATGTCCTGTCAAATCCCAATACATTTTTTTTACGCGAACGATAACGTAAATTTAAAGTGTCAAATCGTGGTAGACGTACAGTATAGGCTAATGGTACGATTTTCAAAAGGCACATGGCATGCAAGTTTTCTAGTAACTAAACGAGTAATCTACTACTTTATTAAAGAATAGTGCATTCCTCATCTCGAGCTCGGTCGTGCAAGTCGATAATGACAAGCGAACCGCAACTCTCCAGGGACAAATGAGGCCAGGAGTTTTTCACCTCTTAACGCCATTAAACTGCCGCGCCAACTGCGAGTACAAGAACTCAAGTGCTTTAACGGAATAGGAGCATACATAACAATATATAGAGGGCGTAGATGTGTACTTAGCTGCTTTGGGCTTTTGATTTATTCATGGTATGGTATAAAAATACATATTATATTTCAATTTCGAAGCACCTTTTGAAAGACCTTCTTGCTAACTTTGCTGTCTCAGATCACTGATCTGAGACAGATACTGATAGCTGTCAAACCCATACCAAGTGGATCGTAGCATCTGACACTACAAGACCCACTGTATCTTTCGTGGTTTCAGGTTAGTTATGGATTTGGGATCCGTGCAGATCGGTAGCCACTTCTCCCAAGCTACGCCTCCTGAGGCTTTTACTCCATTCATTCAAACTACACGGTCAATAAAGGGAAGTCGAGAACATTTTGATCTCACCGGCAATGCTCAGCTCAGCTCGACTCAACTACAATATCGAACAAAGATGCCTTCACTTAGGTTCAAATAGATTAACTCAAATAAATCAATAGATCAAAACGCTTCAGTCAGACTACAATGAAGTTTGCAGCGCAGTTAATAACTCAATATCAGGAACAATATGAAATAATTTCGCAGCAGCGCTATCTATAATTTCAGCAACGCGAAACACTAAAGCCAAACAATGCCCAATTAGTTGGCAACAACACCAACAGATACTAAACTAACCAAGACCAATCGGGCACCACAGCGGGAATAAAACTCATCTCGGTAGTGCTTGTTGAAACTTGTTACTTGTTAATTTTGATCGAGTTGGGCTGTTGCTTTTAAACTATGAGAATGTTGAACTGTTTTCTCGTGGTCCTGTAATGCAGCCGGAGGGTGTTGTGAAACCACATTGACCGGTAACTGTTACTTTTCTGCTTGATTGGTCCAGTAGCTTATGGTTAACTTTAACTGGTATTTTTTAGGTTCACAATGAGGCTGCTTTTCCCCCAGAGATGTACTATGCACATCTACGAAACTATTAGACCTTTTCCACTGATGTTATGCTATGTAACAGAGCGAGTAAAGTGTGCTATGAAGATGCGGCGTAGCAAGGTATCTGCGCGATGAAGATGCGCAGCTCGAGCTTCGCGATGTATCGACAGTAGGAAAAGCATGCACACAGCCATAGCACTCATCCACAGCACGAATATCAAACGTATCCACAGCACATCACTGGTGGAAAGTATCCTTAACTTCAGGAATTTGTGTCTATAGAAATAAAACTAAGAACTCATTTGGTTTTAAACCGCATACACGTTTAGACACTCAGACACGGGGTCTTCTCTATTGCACCGAACAAGGCATATTGTGGAACTTTTGGTGTTGAAAAACCTTATTTAAAGTTCAAAATGTTAGGCTATGTAGACATGGACAAAAGCTGACCTTAGGCCCAACGACCCAACTCAAGCAAAACTGTCATTCTCTGACCGCGAATCCAGCGTGTTAATAACTAGGGTTCTAGACGCGGACTAAATGGGAATGTGTAGATGTATTCTGGTGAAATTGCATATTATTTTCGTCTTCTATTTGGTAAAATAAAGGTTTATGGAAATTTTGCTTAAAAAGTAATAAAAATCCAATAGTAAATCTTAGGTTTCATTAGTTGCTGGAACACAAACATTTCGTATTCAGAATTAAACTTTTAAAATGTAACTTCAGTTTAAATTGTTTACCGTTTATTTTAATTTAAAAATATACATTTGGGATATATGTTTCTGTATGCTGCATTCATATTGGCTTTGTCCGTTACAAAGTACAACCTTTGTTGCGAATGGAAACGCGAGTTAAAGGCTCTGAAACGTTATGTTCGCATTTACAACATGTCGCCTGAAGGGATGGGTAATTTGGCACAACTTTTTGAACATTTAAAACAAATTTATTGCATTTCGTAGGTACTCGTAACATAGGGTCCTCCTTCAAATTATCATTGGCAACTATTAGAGGTCACTGCTGAACAAAGATCTCCCCAATTTCCGGAAACTTAATCTTCGATCGATGTTTTAGGGATCCCCTAATGCAATAGTACGAAAATAAACTGAAAGGAGTAGATTAATAATAATATGAAAAAACTATGCTATGATTCCAAAAAAAATATGCACAAGACTGACTTTATATTTTGTACAAATAGCGACAGTTAAGTGGACATCCCAGACGTCCCAGTATGAAAAAAAACTATGTCTTGCCTTCGAGGCCCGGTTGTAAGAGGTGCTGGGTTGAATTTATAAGTAAAGCTATCTATGTTACCGAACATAGATCATGTTTGTAATCGCTTTTTTACAATGACTTTGATGACAGTGACAAGACAAAGCGTTACCTACATGTACCTATAGGCAGACATATTTTGACTTTTGTATTTCCGCGCTCCTAAAACACAGCAGCAAACGCTCACTCGTTTTGCCAACAAATTAATACGACTGAACGTCCGACGCTTACAGAAGATTTAGCTGGACTCGAAGCCGGCTAACAACGAACGTTCCAGAAGCCACAACGCGTCATTAGTACCAACAACTAAAAACAATAAATAGTTGCTCCTAGAAGCCACTGCAGGCTTACGTATCTCGTTATAAGGTCGCGGAATTGCGAACAGCGGAATACAAACGCTGAAGCGATTATACTCGTTGCTAAGCTAAGAGTTTAGAATTAGCAAATTAGGACCGCATTTCATACAATGTCTTGGTCCTATTTCTAAGGTAAGTCTCCCCAGTTATTCATAAAAAGAAAATCTGAGGTTCCACTTAAAACAAACAATCAGGAAAATATAATTTAATCATCTTGCTCAACTAAGCTGTAATTTTATTAGTCTAATCTACAATAAAGACTAAAAATCTATCTATCTTGCAGGTGATACAGATTTTTCGTTAATTTTGTTAGTAGGTTTAAGCTTATAAACTACAGAGACCAGCAGCTTAGCTGGCTCTCCGAAGCTTCAACTCTGATGACTGTGAAACGGTGAACGGAAATATACACGTAGTTCGAAAAATCCGATACATTATTTGCCCAAACTTAAAAATGGAGCGCAAGGAATCCGACATAAAAAGAAATTACTCATAGCCACTGTGTTTAAAACGGAAGGCGAAAGGCGGACCCTGGGACCACACACAACAGTGTGGGTTCACAACCGGGATAGACCGCACGGATGAATGTGTTTAAAACGAAAACAGCTATGCGTGGTTAAAGTAAACAATCTAGAGTTTCTATTGCTTAGTTGGCATTCAAATTTCTTCAGACTACTTATTGAAACAGGTCAAACAGGTGAAACCAATTGACTGCCTTCAGCAAACTCGAATCGCTTTGTCTCCTAAACTAAACGGCGGATATAATGTGGTCTTGTTCTCAAATTGCGAGATCCCGTGTTTGGTCGCAGTTAGTAGGTTGGCCTGCTGCCAGTCGCTGCGCCTCTTTGGATTCCTTGCGGAATATATAAATCAACAGCTCGTTGCGCCCATTAATATCGGGACAGCCGATTCGGAATGTCCCGCGGTATACTCGCTTCTGTCACGGCAAGTGTTGTAATGCAGACGTTTCCGCCGCCGTGCCGTCTGGGAACGGTTTGCGAACCGCATTTGAGGTTGCCGGATGATTTATGGATTATCGTTTTATCGTGCATGCAAGGTGTTAGAAGGTAAAGAAAGAAGGTTAGCAAAATGGATGGGAAATAACATGGATACGGAAAACTTTAGAGATTCTACAAGCGGTACAGTTTACTGTACTGTAAGTTTTGTGTGCAATAAAGAATATATTATTATTATAACAGTTTGAACTCGACTTTGATTATTAAATATCATTCAT
This sequence comes from Udea olivalis, assembly GCA_947369235.1. Taxonomy (NCBI): domain Eukaryota; kingdom Metazoa; phylum Arthropoda; class Insecta; order Lepidoptera; family Crambidae; genus Udea; species Udea olivalis. The sequence goes on from OX376342.1 coordinate 24,133,242, forward strand.
TTATTTATTTATATAGCATGTAACTTGTAGGCTTACAGAGCAACTCCAAGACGCCAAACAAGTTTAAAATTACAATTTACGTTCCCAGATTACAATAGCCATTCAAAATTAAAATAAAAATTTATAACAGTCAGAAAAATATATATATAATGTCAAAGAAAAAAAAAATACAACTTACATTCACAGATTACATACAATAGTCATTCAAAATTAAAATTAAAATACAATGTCAGTCAGAAAAACATGAATAAAAAAAAATTACAATGTAAAATAATAATAATATAACATAATATTTTTAATAATAAATTGTCAGGTACCAACGAGCTCCAGAAAAACCAAAGCTTCCCTTAAACTGTGTTGCACTCAATCAGCAAAAAAAACTCTAATGGTGATCGGAGCATGATGAAATAGTTAAATATAACCTTCACTTAATAAAAATATTTCGGATTAATCATCGATGACAGGATGAAATAGACTGACCGTATTAACTACGTATGTGACAAATTACGTGCGATACTAGGTAAACTTTCTATCGTGAGAAACAAAATTCCCTACACTTCTCGTCTAAACCTCTATAAAGCACTGGGTGAAACTATGATCCACTACGGCCTCAGTAGCTATGGGAGAACGTTCAAAACACACCTTGCTCTAATATACCTAATGCAAACGCGAATACTTAAAACATTAGGAAAAAATTAGAAACAAATACCGTAACAACTATCATGAACTGTTTAAATATTGTAAAGTTTTACCTGTACATGAGTACCTAAACTACATGATTCTGGCCGAAAATTACTTTGATCTGGACTTTCAAAACATTGTTGTACGTAACAAACAAACGCGCAGTGCGAATAAAAATACCCTGACAGTACCCAGCTTCAGCAACCTTTATGGGAAGCATCTTTTGAGGTATCAAGTACCTAAATTAATAAATAGCCTACCTACATCTTCAAAACATGAAATTAGTAAAGTCAATATTAAATATAAACTTAAACGGTATTTCTTTGACATATTATTATCTCAGACAACACGATAAAACTAACTGCAGAACACAATATCCGCTTCATACATATTCAGTGTCTTTAGTTGACCGTAACAAATTCCCCCCGTGTGGCTCCGCGGTTTCCAATTAATGCTAAGTTTTCCTTGTGTGGTGTCAGTCTATGCGCGTGGAATAAATCGAGAAACCGCACGATAGGGGAAAAATGTAGTTACACCCACATTCTGAATGTTCTTCTGTCCACCTAGTTAATATAATTACTTTGTTTTTCTGGACTCTCGGCGATGATCGCCAGTGTACGTTCAAACCTAAAATGGTTTTTGTTACACTGTAAGCAGCTTTAGAAACGTAAGCTCTTTTTGTAATTGTTAATAAATAAATAAATAAACATGTAAGTAAATGACATGGTACCGGGCAACAACAAGCTGAAAATGTTAACGCTAAAAGGTCATGAGGGATTTGGTGCACCCGGCGTTTTAAGGACTTCTAATTTAAACTCATTCAGATGGTCTCCAAGTATTTGCAAAAGGAGCAATAAAGTCTCTCGAACGTATGTTCATCAGATTTTTGTGTTTCTGCAAACCAATTAAAGTTGCTTTTAAAATCAATCTCTAGCTTTTCATCAAACGTCGTCGGTGGAAAGTTAGCAACATGCTTGATGCGCTTGATGGTTAGTGGTAACCGTATCTAGTACATAGTCTGTCATGTTGCACATATGCCACACCATAAGTATTTCTCGCACATTGCCGACTCTAGCTTAAATTGTTGTAAATGATCCACAACCTCGTTAGCAGGTTTAATATAAGCGAATTTCAGAACCAATTAAATAAGTACTCGCGCAAATCTATTGGGGCGATCATTAAGAAGCAGTTAGAGCTAAGTCTGGATTTGCGTCGAGTTGTCTGCGAGTACGTGACCGAACTGGGCGAGCAAGACTTATTGAATTTGTACTGCTAAGTTTCTGCCGCAATATTCCGATTATTCCTTACGAAATTGCAGTTTGAATACTTTTGTTAGTTGCGAAAATTTTCATATCTATCTAGTATCTACTAAAATTATTGAGTGATTTAGTTCTGCGCTTTGGTTCTGTGGCTACCTGTCTGCTGTGGAATAAGATAGTTTGTACCAGAACGTGACCCAGTTTAAGGAGCTAATAGCATTTGAAAGTCATCTTTCTTCCTCGTATCGGACCTCTTCCTAGAAAAGAGCCCCATCCTCATCTTTTTTGAGGTGGTGTGGTGTACCTACCTGTTCAATGGAAGAACACTGTAACAGTTCAGATTCAAGCATTACAACATAGAGCTTAAGAATCGAGTGTGCACAAAATGCTCAAATCGAATCCTAAATTATTTACAGGCACACTTGTCAGTGAGGATGCACCATTTAATGAAATGATGTGGTCTAAAGCATAGGCATTTGCCGCCATAAGAAAGTCCTGCTGATATCTTGTGGAAAACTACTGGCAGAGATTGGATGTGGCAAGCTGACTATTGGACGTCATGGTAGTGCTTTTGGAAACCCATGTCCAGCGATGGGGTCTAGGCACTTATTCACTTTTTGTCAAAAGACTACCAGCAATATCTCCTTTAATCTTGTCCATGAACCACATCGTATAAATTTTCAATCAACAACAAAATTACACGGTATCCATTCTTAGTAATTTGCGAACAGAGCTAAATTGCTGCAATTGGAAAGTGCAAGCAAAAAGAAATGTTCGTGAGAGAAATGCAATCTCGAGAAGTCTCATTCCTATTCCGACGCCTATAAATATGCAAAAACGGGAAGCTAAAATGCGCTGCGGGAGAAAATATTACAGTGGAATTTGCATTTTGCAACGCAAAATTGAACTTGTAACATACACACTTAGGCACTTACTTCGCTCGCTTAACGACATAGATGATCTTGCTAGGATATGTTGGCTAACATGTGGCTCCTTGGAGGAGCATTTTCATTTCTTTCGTGTTGCGTCGCTTATGGTGTTCTCATGGCTAACGATGCCTGCGTTCTTTCTTAGGTATAGCGTCTGCCTTTAGTAAGCGACTAACAGGCAATAACTATAGTTATTGAAAATGTGTGGCCTAATGCTTCTTCTGTCTTTTAAATTTGGATGTATTCTATATTTGAAATTGTATCATCCTGCCACATTCCAAACGCAATGGTCATTGGTTCTTGGAGCAATATGGTGACCACCACTTCCGTGGCTATTGTTATTATATGCATAATCGGATTGCATCATAGAGCCTTCTCAATGGTTTGTTTTTATGTGTTTTCACAAAGTTCATAGTAAGAGCGTTACCAACTCATCAAAATAAAAATAGCCTTAATGCATCATTTTACAGCTCCCTGTTTTCAATAGGCAGCCTGTTGAGGCTTATTTAAATATATTCCGGAGTATCCAGCACTCTGAGACAGAAAGCCTTCAATGCTACTCGAAGCGAATTCGTGTTTTTTGCTTTCATTTCAAACAAACTGAAAATTAATCAGTTCCAGATTTTCATTCATTGTTTCCGTTGAGAGTTAATTATTTTGCTGCCACCGAAGCTTCGAACGGGTCCGTGTTTTTAATTTTGTTTTGTATCAACAGCGCATATATTAAACACAGCTGCCACCCTCAAGTATTTTACTGTCGGTAATCATAAATTTCATACTTTGTTGAAACATGGTGTTAGTTATGACCAATTTTTGCTTAGAGGTTAGCGTTTGATCTCTATATCTTCTGGCATAGAGAGCAGCCTAGCTTTGAAATGGTCACAAAACACACTAACTAATAAAATCACATTCAAATCAAATCAAATCAATAATTTATTTGCAAGAATACAGAGTTACAAATAAGGTCTTAATATAATGGTATGTCATAAGTATTCAGTCTGCAAGCAGACGTGCAAATATTAAATTAAATTATGTTATATGAAATTTAAAATTCAATGCAATTAATTATTCAAAGTCAATTATTAAACTACCTATACTTTGAGATTCTAATAATTCAAAAAATACGAATCATTTTTTACACTTATTGCAGAAGTCAGTATATTCTTTAATGTCATAAAAGCAATTTATTAGGAGCCAGTCACTTAATTTGTTTTTAAATTTGTTACCTTCGAGTATTTTCAGGTCATCAGGAAGTAAATTATACATGGTTATGCACATATTAAAAACATTTTTGTCATAAGTATACTTTCGGACAGGGGGTTGATAGAGTAAGTTCTTGAACCTTTGAACATTGCTAACACATCTTTAAACTTGACATGACTTTGATCTCAATCTAAGTAAGCAGAGCTTCTAATAAAGGTGCCCTATGATGGATGATATGGGAACTACTATAAATACTAGTTATCACTCTTGTACAGAACACACACTGCCAAACAAATGTTTGCCAAAGGTGGTAATTTTATAAATTACTAGCTTTTCGCCCGCGGCTCCGCCCCGTGAACTTTATCATTACATATTATAGCCAAACTACCTAAAATCTTCAATAATTGTAGCCTATGTGTTATTCTGATGTGTAAGCTCTGTATTACTGTGAAGTTTCATCCAAATCCGTTGAGTAGTTGTTGCGTGAAAGAGTTACAAACATACATACTCGTACATACATCCTCACAAACTTTCGCATTCTCAATACTAGCTTTCCGCCCGTGGTTTCGCCCGCGTGAACTTATCATTGTCATATATAAAAGAAAGCCACAATTCTTAATAGAAATGGATTTATGGCAGTTTTAAAAAACCACGCGCCGAAAAAAAAAAGAAAACGCCGGGTCTGTGAGATGGAGGATTTCATCCACCACAGACACGACTCTTCTGACAATTACGCTCCCACAGTTGAGAGGATATTATGGTAAAATAACAAAAAATTGACATGAATTGTAGCCCATGTGTTATTGTGATGTCTAAGCTGTATTACTGTAAAGTTTCATCTAACTCCGTTCAGTAGTTTTTGCGTGAAAGAGCAACAAACAAACACACATACCGCCCCACAAACTTTCGCATTTATAATATTAGTAGGATTAAGTAAGATTTTTGACATTTAAAGTTTCAGAACTTGGGACACAAAAGCAAAGTGATCAGATAGTTACCTTAAAGTTATTATCTCCATTTTTATAAAAAATATCGAGCTAGTTAAGGGTGCCGCTGCCGCTAACCCGGACTTTTACCAACTTTTCATGAAGAAACTGCTAGAGGGGTTTGAATGCCTGGAGCGCAGCCCACGTCTAAAGGAGCCTAAACTCGCCCTGGCGCCTTTCGTACACAGCTTTTTCAATTGATGTTACATGTTACATAAATGTCTCTTTGGTGGTCTATCCCAACGCCCAGTCACAACAAGCTCAAAGATCATTTATTCGAAACTAAGATCTTTAAGGCAACGAGGTACATCTCACAGTCAAATAGACTATCGCTTCGATGCTATTTCTCCATCATAAAAATACTCGTAGCAGCAAGCCAAAGTTCCGTGTCAGACTTACCGCCGGGTCTGCGGTTGTGAGTTCGTTAGCATAAATTGAAGTCCGTCGGGTCGAGGAATTGCAGGGCAAATACATATTTTATTGGCACAACAATATTCTGATGAACTGGGAAGTCAGTTATTTATAGTTATTCGTAAATAAGCAATAATTAACTCCCATTCGCAAGACCGCAACCGCAATCCGCCTACGTAGCTTATCAGTATACACCAAAACACAGTACAGTACGTCTACCACGAGTTGCCACTTTAAATTTACATTATCGTTCGCGTAAAATTTTGTATTGGGATTTGACATCACAGGACATGACAATGTCAAATCCTAATACTTACAATACTTAAATTTAAAGTGACAAGTCGTGGTAGACGTACAGATTTAAACAAAACACTACCGGTGACGACGTAAGGGGAGAGCTCTCATTGCTATGAACTGTCATAGAATTCGGGTTTTCGGCTCGGGAAACATGTCATTCCTTGTTCTTTGCATGTACCCTTCCATATACCGGGTGGATTATCAGAACTTACTAACACGATACGGCATATTCAGTAGGTGATGTTATTCATATTCATTATTCTTTATTGCACTCCTTAGGTCACAAAGTTGGTAAAAAACATAATACAGGACATAATGGACCCAGTTGGGCACGGCAAAGATAAAAGAGGGGAGGAGTAACCCTACGCTCGTATTTACAAGAACTATTATTTAATGACGACACGGTTGGCGTAGTGCGCTGTAGCACGGTTTCTCGCCTCGATTTCCGTAGTGTCCCGGGTTCGATTCACGGTCGGGTCAATTTAGGAAACGATCTTTTCTGAATTGACACGGATCTGGGTGTGCTGGGAGACGCTCCTTGCTTATTTCCTTGTGTGGTAACACAGGGATATTAATTCCTACTTCGGGACCATTACAAGAGGTGTGTTGTCTGGCGCATATTTATTTATTATTTATTATATGATGTTAGTTTTTAAATATATATTATTTTATTGTACTTGTATAGGTATAATATTAAAAATATTGAAAATCCTATGTTTGTAAGTAGGTACTTACAGAAGAAGTTATGATATTAATTAGTTCTTAAATATATAAATATTATATTATTATATGTTTTGAATATTGTACATGTATATTTTCAACCGACTTCAAAAAAAGGAGGAGGTTCTCAATTCGACTTTATGTTTTTTTTTTAATGTTTGTTACCTCATAACTTTCGACTGGGTGAACCGATTCTGATCATTTTTTTTTTATTTGAAAGCTGGTGCTTCCCGAATGGTCCCATTTTAATTTGGTCCAGTTCTGACTGTGGCATCTATGTGAAATCCATATAAGTCTTAAATCTAGGAGTCGGTGTCAGCCAATGTAGGTTTGTAACTACCTACATACATACGTAAACGTGATATGTAAGAAATAGGTATATTGCTAGGTATATTGTGGTGTTTCCTTGGCTGACACCGACTCCAACAATAACAAATTGTACCTACATCATATTATCGTATAAGTTTTAGAAGAATACGCAATTTTTTTTACTTTTCAGTGCTTTGTTTTGGAATAGTTTTTTTTTTAAGTTGGTTTTTTTTTGGTTAAAATTTTTGTTTATAATTAATGTCTTCACCGTAGTTACATATTATTTAAATCTATCCTCCAAAAATTCCTGTAAGGAGTAATAATTTTTGTTATTAAAAAAATGTATTACTCCTTACAGGAATTTTTGTTATTAATCATTTTTGTACTTGATTTGCAAAAGGTTTTTTGTAGTAACTATGTGATTGAATTTTTGTATTTTAATCGACTTTAACTTTTACTGACTGTTCGATTGATTTTTTATGGTGACAATAAAGATAAAGTTGTTTGAATAAATCTAATTTTCATTTACACAGTTACTACATTACGTTCTGAGTAAGTATGCCATTACCAGATAACTCCAAAAATGATTATTTGTTTGTTACTTGTTTTTACTTTCAAGAGTATTTCCGAATTCAAACATAAATGTATAATATAAAACCTAGACACGGAAAGAACATATTTTTTGTCGCATAAATGCTTGTCCTGTGTGGGAATCGAATACCTACACGCCTTTGGTGCTAAAAGCTGGTCCTCTGTCATTGCGCCAACGGGCCAATCTAATAAAACAATAAATGTTTTTTTTTATATCACTTCGGTGACAATCAAGCATGCGGACCACCTGATGGTAAGCGGTTACCGCAGCCTATGGACACGTGCAACACCAGGGGTATCACTCGCGGGTTGTCGACCCTGCAAAAACCTTTTCAAACTCCTTTTAGAGAACTCCATACTATAACTCATCGGGAAAACCTCAGCAGGGAGTTCATTCCACAATTTAAGCGTCCTTGAAAGGAAACATCTCTGAAACCGAACTGTACGAGACCATTGCGGATTCAGAGTGTGAGGATGAACGCACTGTCGGTGGCGAGCGGTGCGGTGGTGAAAAGTAACAGTGGGCATCATATCGAACAGTTCTTCAGAACAAAACCCGTTGTACGAGCGGTAGAACACGCATAGGGAGGCAAAGTCTCTCCTCAGACTTAATAGTTTTAAACCGCAATTTTTTTTTTATGATTGTGATTAAATAGCCATTTTTTTTATACTGCCGGTCAAGATGACCTCACTCCACCTGAAGGAAAGCGGTCGTGAGGTTCAGATAGGAGGTTGACAAGCCCAGTCATTCAAACGAATCACTGGGCTGGCCATCCTCACCTTGAAGGCCTGCAGAAATGCCTTTTCACGCCCCGTTTGAAGAACCCGGGACTATACGAGGAAGGGAACACATGTGCTGGAAGAGCGTTCCACGTCTGGATGGTGCTATTTTCATTGATTTGCAGCACCCTGACAAAACAAACACCAATGTTCACTATATAAGTTTCTTTAGTTAGGCGCAGCTGATTAGACAGGGTTATTTAGAAACACATATATATTTATATACATACTAATATATATATGTTCATATAATATATTTTATATTTATATTATATATTAATTGATATTTAGAATATTCCTTTAAAAGATTAATTCTTCGCTGAAAGTACTCGTAGTTAACCTTGTCTTACTTATTGTTAAACTTGCTGTGTACACATCTTTGTGGAGTTATAGCGTATCATTGTGTAAGATTTGCTTTTCTTGTTTGTCATGTTTTTGATATAATTCTGTCTTGTGTACCTAATAAATAAACAAAATAAAAAAAAACCTTAGAACACGTTAAAGAGCCACGCTTTATAACCACTTGAACAACGACAGAAATAGCATTGAGATCAACGTGAACAATCACCAGCGAGACCTGTACGAGTACGTCTACCACGAGTTGCCACCTTAAATTTACGCTATCGTTCGCGTAAAAATTTGTATTGAGATTTGATTTAACATGACATGACAATGTCAAATCCCAATACATTTTTTTACGAGAACGATAACGTAAATTCAAAGTGGTAAGTAGTGGCAACTCGTGGTGGACGTACTGACGTAGACTTAAGGGAAGGTGGTTCACAAAAACAGGTGGTAAACAGTGAAATTAAAATCCAATAAAATTTACTGATATTGTTGAGGGGATGATACAGGGAATTCATCCGGCGGAAACATGATTTGATCGATAGAATGAATTCACAAAGTTACCTCTTTTCGTGACATTTTGTCTTCTATTTTTGGTTTTAATTCTGAAATAATTGATTTGATAATATGGATCCTTTACCAAAACAAAGTTTAAAGATAACTGGAGGGATTTCATCCGATGGTTTTTTTTTACATCTTTTAATTTTATAATCGATTATTTTAGTGATTTTCGGTCCGCGTGGCGCTCACCAGTTTCCTTAGGGAAATGTTGTGCAGAACCACTTCGCCTTTAACACTGAAAGAAAAACGTAACGCTTCGTTGAAGTCCCGAGCCGAAAACCGCATTGAATCATTCCCACTCATCTTGTTCACAAAAAGAACATCCAAAAGTACCCCCCAATATTTCATGCGACACCCGACCAGGTCTTAAGCCAAGTCGTTAAATATTAACACGACCATTTTTATTGGCCGTCGGTTGCCGGCTGAAACGGCGGCACAACCTGCAAGTTTCAGCACTGAAAGTTTTATAACCAGAAAGCGATATTTTAAATCTCCAACGAATAAGCTTTCATGAGAATTTTCTTTATTTTTTGGAATTTTCATAAAGTTTGGATCAGTGTTTAAGAAATTATAATTTATGGTTATCGCGAATATGGTGTATAATATTGTCGTACCTCTGAGTAGAGTTTGAAGAGCCGTTAGCTGCCTCATTTAATTTTCTCCTGGAGTTTAAAGTAAAACATATACTCTATGTGGCTTCTGTATCAATTCCTCTGATAATTTGGTACGTTACTACATGAATCATAAGAACTCCAGGCTATATGTTGTGTATGTTATGCTCAGTAAACCATAATGTGTTGGGGAAATATTTGCACAGTCGATTCCAAGAAGAACGGACAAAAAACCAATCGAAGAATCAGTGACAGGGAAAAAATCATGCGAGCATTAGCAACGGGAAATAGAACGGACTAATCAAATGATCGTCCAAAGTGCAATATCTGGGCAAATCCGCCGGCACATCACGTCGGGGCATCGCAGCGGCAACTTGTGATCCAGACGCAATTTGCCAGCAAATGCAATCAGTCTGCGTCTGGTCGGGGCGACCGTGCGCGTGCGTGCCTGTCACGTTTGGTTAAGCCTCACTTAGGGGCGAAATTTTGTTATACAAAAAATAAAAATTTAGATAAAAAAAGCCTTAGAAACTTAATCTACTAAAAGAAAGTAGCTGATAAGAGCAAGTAAATTATAAAAAGCCAAAGTTATTCATTATTCTAAGACTGACATAATATTGGCCATTTCTTTAGCTTAACTAAATGGCCTAGCCAGTCACGCACAAATAAACAAAAATAGCTAAACATATTCAACTATTTATGAAACGTCGTGGCCCACGCTTGGATGTTAATAGGATATAAATCGCAAATAAGATCATCATCATCATTTAGAGTACGTAATAATGTATAGGATACTCATCCATTGCTCTAAGGACTGCACCACTCAGAGTGGCCGATTTTCCGCATAGCAACAGTCACAGACAAAATTAATAACAAAATAGAAAACAATTTAGTGTTAAACTGTGTTTTTATTAAATAACTAGTTTTCCCATCTGTAGCGCTCGGTGTTTTTCAACGAACATGTAAAACGAGAAAAAACAATTCTTGTTTGTTTTGGGAGCTGTTTTCACGTGTCGGGAATATGTTATTTTAAACAGAAATATATTTCAAAATAGCTTGCGAAATTTCTTAAAATGCTTACCACGTCATAAGGTTTGATTATGTTTACGCCTTATGTTTTATTTATTCGTACTATTCAGTCAGCAAAAAAAACAAAAACCATTCTTTAAAACTTGTTTTTAGGCATCTAAAAGACGTATGTCAGTATATTCAGTACTTATGTAAGTCAAAACGTCCCTGGTTACAATTTGTAAAAAAGTCTTAAGACTATTTGATAGGGCTGGTGACGTTAATCTTCGTGATAAAAGAAACCCAGAGAGACTAGTACTGAAATTTTCCACCAAAAAAAAAAGTTATTTCAGTTTAAAGAATCATGCGGAACAATAGTTCGTAAAAATGTTATGAAATAACTGAATTTGCTGTAACAGAGAAGAGCATTTGAAAGAGGGTAAGATTCTATAATGAATGCTCTTTTTTGCGCTTGGTAACCAATATGTATCTTGGTACCATAATAGGAACCAAAAATGTATTGTGTTCGGTTTTAAGGTTAGTATAATTTTTAATCAATCTTTTTTTATAATACACTGTAAGAAATAGAAAATACAATCAATTTTTCTTTGTCTTTTCCTGTTCAAGATTACTTATCACATAGTCCGGCTAAGACGGTGTTAAGGTACGAACTGTTTCGTCTCCTATACTGTTTGCAAACTTTGCTTATTGGTTTAGTTCAACACCAGCTCGGGACTGATGGGATTTTTTTACTTGATATTGTTATAACGGTCCGGACATGAGAACTGTAAGACAAGTCCTGTCACCATAACTATGAGATTAGGAGTCTTTTTTATTTCAAACGCTTTTTTTCTAACAGATTTAAAGTTAATGGTTATTTTACATTTCTAAACGAAAACATTCTTTTTTTTTTAATAGCTTTCGTAGTTTACGTCACGGAAACTCATGATGAAGGCGCGAATAGCGGGGGCTGTCACTATAAACAAGCGTACGAGTAACACGTTAACACTTTGTAATCAAGTGATCAAATTAGATATTCAAGTGGGCTTCTGACTATTCTGTTAACCATGACGGCACAGTCACTTCCCACTGACTGCCCTGTTTGGGATATAGTCGGAATAAAATTAACTATTCACTTTTTTGTAACATTTTAACGATCAAATAACACTCGTGCTTGGCGCTGATATTAAAATGGCAGCGCGCAAAGATACCACAAGGGCGTGACTTGGGATACTTAATAGTTACTACGTTACAGATAAATCACAGGCATAGAAAAATGTAAATTTTCTTAATCTTAAATGCGTGGATTGTGTATTGCCAGGGCCACTTCTTTCGATATAGATGTCAGTAGTCAGTACTTACAGTACGACATCGCGTCAGTTCAACAGCAAAATTCGCGTACAAAATTAAATGCTCTACGCGGTTGTTGACAACAAACTGTCATGGAATACCCGGCGGCTGGAAGGTAATTATCGCGGGCAAATACATGCAGTGCCAGAGGCCAGACGTGGCGAGCATCGGCATTCGGCATCTCTCATCACTTACGCCCCACGGTGGTAAGTAGCGAACTCGAAGTCCAGCGTGGTAGCGGCCAGCAACTTTGCTTATTAGTTGTCCCAGAGCAACTCCACGACACCGCCGAGAAATAAGTTTTACTAAAAATTTAAGTAACTTGTTCCGGGGTGTGGGACGTGCTCTTTAACTGGTCGAGCGTTTTTGTACTGAAATTTCGGCGAAATTTAACTTTTAAAATGTTTTCTTCCCAGACAAGTAGGATTGTAACAAGTTTCGCGGAAACTTATGTTTCATTTGTTTTTAACATTTATACAGGGTTATTGAAAAAACATCAACCACCTCGCTACAAAAACTTTGTTCTACGACTTTTGATAATTTGACACATTTTACTTTCACACATAAAAAAAACATCATTTTAATTTTACTTCGGAATGTTCTTATCTCTGTGTAAAGTAAACAAACACTTCCGAATCACGGGGTGTGAATCCGAATCACTTACTATGTACTTCATATCACTATCAGCAGAATCGCGCGCCATTCTCGCGCGCGTCGCCTCTTCGTATGTGGATGGAACATGACTTACAAATGTCACAACAGTACAATAGAAGCTTGGAATTTTTATTTAATGTATTGAGTTATGATAAAACCCGTAGAACCAATGTTGTTGTGTATGATAGTGGCTACCTAGTCTTGCGAGGTTGTTGAAGTTTTATCAATAACCCTGTATTTAAAAAAAAAACTATTATAAAATAAATGCTATTAGGATTTACTACTTCAGTTGTGTTTATTGAATAGAGTTATGTTCTATTTTTTTAAAATCTGTGGAGTTTTTATATTAATTGCTAGCAGCACGACGCCTTTCTGAAAAAAGAGGTTTTAATTACTACTGATCCACAGACAGACGAACAAGAGACAGATGCTCGAAGTTCATTTCCTCTTTTCAAAAACTTACTTCATAAGCACGTTTACCTAAATAACGTTCGCGTTGATACCCAAAACTAATAGAGAGACACAACAATAACAACTATTACGCGAACGGGTTCAGTACATTTTTGGGCACAAATGAACCGGCGTGGAACAGTACACAAATTTAATGTCAAGCCATTTAAATTTCTATATAGTTGCCGAATTACAATGAACGCGGAACTGGTAGGGTTGGTAGGTATTTAAGCAAAAATAGTTGAGTGTAACTACACATTTATCTAACTTAATGACAAGTAGGGTTGGGAATGGTAACTGCAAAGGACTGGGGTGCAAATAAAGGGTTGCATGCAGATAGGAAACAATAGGTGCAACCTTCAAAAAAGTAGTGGTAAGTACTTTCTACCACCGGACCAATAAACGCCGGGAGGGTGGTTGACTTTCCAGCAATCCGCACTCAACAGTTTGCTGCGTCTTTTCTGGTCCGCGCCGCTACGGAGTGGAACGCTCTCCCTGCGTCTGTGTTTCCGGATACTTACAACCTTGTAATCTTCAGGGTAAAGTGAACCATTTTCTGGGTAAGCGTATACCGCCATCGGCCTCGTCATCGCTTACCACCAGGCGAGACCGAGGCCAAACGCAAACCCATTTTAAATGTAACCAAACTTATCTGGAGTTTTCCCCCTTGTCTTTCGCATCTAGCAATGAATAATACTTATTAAATAAATAGTTATGAGGTAATTCTGTTATTCCGAGAACTGATGAAAACCCTACGACCTACTCGATATAGGACGAGGGTCCGAAGGTAGTTATTTCCAAGGGATTTTGTTTGTGTAATTATTAAAGGTTTCCTCCTGTGGCTTCCCGTTGAAAGAGTCCGCCCCTATTATGGAAGATGATTTATTATTGTAATATTAATTTAGAAACATTTAATATTGCGATACGAATTTATAACTCCTTATTTGATTTAATTTATTCAGAAAAGCGGTATCATTCAGATGATGAATGACTTGAATTTTTTTTATCATAATAAGGTGTAAATATACTCTATTTAAAGGTCCATAATCGACCGGCATCAGGCCTCTGTCACTCCATGTACTTGCGCGCGATAATTACCTACCAGCCGCCGGGTCTTCCTAGACCTATTTGGCATTTGGTTGTCAAAAGCCGCGTTTTTCGCCGACAAACTACTTTGCAATTTGGAGAAATTTCGATCTTGTTTTGTAATAAACGTTTAAAAGAAAGAGCATTCATACGCGAATCTTGCAGTTGAACTGACGCGGACGCGATGACGTAAAGTAAGTACTCACTACTGTGATGATTTTCATTATGTTAATTATTTTAAATTTTATTAAAAGAATTTAGGTTATTTGTGTGTAATGATTTTCATCAGTTAAATATTATAAGTTTTTAAAAAGTAGTTTTAATGACTTCAATAATGCCGCTCGTCCGTGATTGGTTGAAAAGCAACAGCCAATCACGTACGAGCACACAACTAATCAGAGACCTCTGCCATTTCCATTGAAAATTGTTAAAGTGAGAAGTTCAACTTGAGGCAGACATTCATTCTAGACTGAACAGTCCTAACGAGCGGTTGTCTTTTGCTATGATACTACAAAGTGTGTACGAAGTGTATGGAGAGTGTTATTTGTACGAAGTGTATCGAGAGTGTAGTTTTATGTGAAAAAAATGAATAAGAAGTTATACTGAGTTGTGATTTATTAAACTACTAACATCCATATCGAAAGAGGTGTAGCCCTCGTAATATATGCCTGTCATGTGACAGCACGTATTTAAAATTATTGATATAATGGTCAATTTTCTTTGATATGACTCATATGTTACTATTACGTAATCTGTGCCGACATTATCATAAAACAGCCATCTACAGCTAGCGTAACGCTGCCAGTATAAGCTGAGCTATCATCTCGTTAAAGGCCGATACAGACGGCAGTGTTTTCAAACTCAAACTCAAACTTAAATAACTTTATTCAAATAGACTGTATCAGTACTTTAAAATCGTCAAATTTACAGCAAAATATACTAAATAATAGACATAAATACCATAATAATATGGATATGTAAATAAACAGTATACAGACATAATGCGACTCTACCACCGCGTCGGAGTTGTTTCTTGCTGAGAAGACCCGGCGAGAAACTCAGCAGTTACTCTTTTAAACTTGTTTTGGGTTTACAACAGGCGTTAGTAAAGTACAAGCAGTGTGTCATTTTGATACAAATAAACCTAAAAGAATATAAAACAAAGAGAAAAAACCAACCATAAAAGAATATAATAACAAGAATTCATTTAAACAATTCAAAAACAAAAATTGTTAGTCAGTACATACAAACTAGGTACCTATTAACTCTTACAATAAAACATCTGTTACAATAGAGCTATATAATCCCGCATCGAGCAGAGCGCTTATACCCAGGCATTTTTATCTATAAGGTAGTCTTTTGTAGTATAATAGCCCTTTTTTAATAAAGCTGTTTTGATGTGATTTTTGAATCTATGTAAAGGTAACTCACAAATGGTTTTTGGAATTTTGTTGTAATAATGTATACCTTGCCCCATAAAGGATCCTAAAACTTTTTGTAACCTAAAGAGTGGAAGTGCAATTTTATCCTTATTCCTAGTATTTCTCCAATGACCAAAACAATGCAATTGTAAATGTATTGTGACGCTACAGTGAGGATACCAATTTCATTTCGTTTGAGTTGTAGTCATGCCCACGCTACGAATCAGTTTGTATTTAAAACAATTTTTTCTAAACTTGCTCCTGTCTAGACTGTATATTGTGCTCCCACGTTCTTCAAATCCCACCAATATGGTAAATGCGAAAATCCCGATATTGAGATGTTTGTTGTTATTCCTAAAACATAATTTTGTCGCAGCTAACTCTCCTGTATTTTGATAAAGCGCCATCAAGGGGGTTTTGACCTGAGACTTATCTCAGGTGTCATTATAACTTAAGTTTTTAGTAAAACTTATTATTTCTCGGCGGTGTCGTGAAGTTGCTCTGGGACAACTAATAACCAAAGTTGCTGGCCGCTACCACGCTGGACTTCGAGTTCGCTACTTACCACCGTGGGGCGTAAGTGATGAGAGATGCCGAATGCCGATGCTCGCCACGTCTGGCCTCTGTCACTGCATGTACTTGTCCGCGATAATTACCTTCCAGCCGCCGCGGGGGTATTCCATGACAGTTTGCTGTCAAAAACCGCGTAGAGCATTTAATTTTGTACGCGAATTTTGCTGTTGAACTGACGCGATGTCGTACTGTAAGTACTGACTACTGACATCTATATCGAAAGAAGTGGCCCTGGCAATACACAATCCACGCATTTAAGATTAAGAAAATTTTCATTTTTCTATGCCTGTGATTTATCTGTAACGTAGTAACTATTAAGTATCCCAAGTCACGCCCTTGTGGTATCTTGTAGTGTCTTGCGCGCTGCGATTTTATTATCAGCGCCACGCACGAGTGTTCTTTGATCTTTAAAATGTTACAAAAAAGTGAATAGTTAATTTTATTCCGACTATATCCCAAACAGGGTAGTCAGTGGGAAGTGACTGTGCCGTCATGGTTAACAGAATAGTCAGAAGCCCACTTTTCACCAATGGTATTAGAACTCAACGTGGTAATTGGTGAACCTTCATCTGAATGGATTTGGTTTTTCATCAATTTTTACCATCACCGGAGAGATAGTTTAGATAGTAGAAAATTGAATAATGAACACAAAGATGGAGAGCAGCCAGATTTGAACTTGGGACCACACGATCCACGATTCGAGTTGAAGTGCTTAAACCCTAGGCCACGCTCAATTCTTTTCATTTAGTATCTAATTTGTACGCGAATCTTGCGGTTGAACTGACGCGATGACGTACTGAAGGTATCTATGGACTACTGACATCTACATATATCGAAAGAGCCCTGGCAATATATGCCTGTCACAATATGACAGCACGCATTTAAAATTGACAAAATTGTTGCTTTTCTATGTAGTGATTTATCTGTTTCGTTAGTAACTATTTAGTAATCTGTGCCTAGGTCATGACTCTCTCTCTCATAAAATGATATCAAATGTTTTTATTGATATTTCCAGATACCAATGACAAGTTTATGATGGTAACCAACGAGTCGCTACATATAGGTTTAAAGACATTTATTTCTCATGAAAAACTACAAGTTTTACTTAAAATGAGATTATAATAAAGCAGCTGCCCGGCGACAAGACCGTGTTCGACGAAGTGGGTACAAGCACAAATTACGCATGCGGCCTAGGTCCGCCTTTCTTATTTTCTTGGCCCACTTCGCGCGGTCTTGTGCATCCTCAGTTGTGAGTCTGTTGGAACGCATGTCAACCTTAACGACGTCGAACCACCGCTTCTTGGGTCAACCTCTTCTACCGGTACCTGGCGGGGGCGGCATGGCCAGACATTTGTTGCCAACTTAGTTTTGCCGATCTCCATGAGACATGACCATACCAACGAAGGCGGAACTCCTGCAGCTTGTCTGCGATGTCACGAACACGAAGGCCGCAGCGGATGTGGGTGTTACGCATGCGATCTTTGCGTGAGACCCCACACATCCACCGCAGCATCTTCATTTCCGTGACGCGCAGCTCCTGCTTGTGTCGCTGTAGTAACGGCCTTATTTCACTGCCATATAAAAGAACAGGCCTAATGATGGTTTTATAGACCTGCCCCTTCAGCTTGATCGCCATTTTGGGGTCACAAATGAATCAATCACCCTGGTTGCTCGTGGTGGTCAGGGATGCTGTTTGACAGAACGTCTAATATTACGCTGAACAGAAACGGGCTAAGCACGGAGCCTTGGTGTACTCCAACGGTGATAGGGAAGAGAAGCGTGTCACCAACCGCAGTCCTTACTATGGAACTGGTACAAATCGTGGTACATGCCCCGGATAATGTCAATAAAGACTTCGGGAACGGCCCTGGACCGCAGCGCCCAGCCGATCATCTCACGAGAAACACAGTCGAAGGCCTTCTGCATGTCTAAGAAAAGGAGATGCAGAGGTGTATTCTTCAGTTTGTATCCCTCCATGAGCATTCTCAAGGCAAATACGGGGTCCATAGTCCCGCAACCCGGTCGAAACCCATACTGACACTCCGAGATTATACACTCCTGTCGAATCCGAGAGACCACAATGTGCTCGAGGAGCTTCATGGTGTGGAACATCACCTGTATGCCGCGATAATTGCTGCACTCCTACACCGAGTCCTTGCCCTTAAAGACTGGCGTGATAATGCTCAGTCTCCATTGGTCAGGTATCATCCCGGTGAGGAGAATGCGGTTGAAAAGGTGGGTAAGTATGCCCACACCACGAGAGCCCATCGATTTTCACGCTTCGATAGGGACTCCATCGGGTCCGACAGCTTTCCGGTTCTTCATGCGGCGAAGAGCCGACTGGACTTCATCAGGCGTTACCGGGGGCACTAGTCCTTGATTTGGAGGGAGTTCAGGTGGCTGCACCTCTTTGTGCTTTTTGTTGAGCAGCTCGTGGAAATAAGAGCGCCATCTCTCCTTCACCGCGCGGTTCTCGCATAGCAGTAACCTGCTCGGTAACCCGAGAGTGTCATTTACACAGTGGCACATGGAAATATCCTAGGCCACTTTGACTCTCGAACGTGCCAACTTGTAAACGAGCTTCTGCCCCTCAGACGACTCCAACTCATCGTACAAAGGTCGTAAGTGGTCACTTCTGGCTCTGGCTATAGCTCGTCATGAGGCACGTTTGGACGCTTGCCACGCTTTGAAGAGGGCTTCCTTTACCCTGATTCTGGACTGCTTCGTTCCACCACCAGGTCTTCTTGTCAAGCCCACGTCTACCCCGAGACACACCCAACGCCACCCTCGCCGCCCCGGTGATAGCTGCCTGACACCTCTCCCAGAGCTGTTGCCCGGACTCACTATCTGCTGCGATGCACAGGTCACCGACAGCGGCAGCAACGTCATGGGATCAGGCCCCTTCCAGCAGCCACCATCTGGTTCAGGGCGGGCAGCGCTCCCGGCATTTTTCTAGAGGCTTCACTCGGAGTTCCATCACGTG
Source organism: Udea olivalis (assembly GCA_947369235.1). Classification (NCBI taxonomy): domain Eukaryota; kingdom Metazoa; phylum Arthropoda; class Insecta; order Lepidoptera; family Crambidae; genus Udea; species Udea olivalis. The sequence continues at coordinate 24,152,450 of OX376342.1, forward strand.
AAATTGCAGAAATAGGCCTATCTAGAGTTACAGCCTGGCTGGAAAACAGCCTTTTGTCCCTCAATACAAGCAAAACAAAATATATTTGCTTCAGCATAACATCCGCTGGTAGCCCTAAGGACATTTTTACTCTACCTATTCATACGTTTCCCTGTAATCTTACCGATAAAATACCACGAAGTTGTAACTGTTCTAACGTAAACCGTGCACATTTCATCAAATACTTGGGTGTCATAATCGATGAAAACTTAAACTGGAATTCACATTTTTCTCTTATTTCCGGTCGTATGAGAAAACTTATTTTCGTTTTTAAAAACCTTCGTACTGTGGCAAACCTTTCCTTTCTACTGAGAATTTATAAAGCACTTGGAGAGTCTATCCTAAGGTATTGTATTTGCGCCTGGGGTGGGGCAGCAGAGGTACATCTTCTGCAACTTGAAAGAGCACAAAGGGTTGTGCTGAAGGTCCTCATGTCACTACCAATTCGCCACCCAACGGCTTTGTTTCATGATATGACTAACACGCTGTCTGTGCGCAAGTTATTTGTTTTTCAAGCAATTCGCAGATATCACCGTAGAACACTGCCATCGGTTCCGGTGTGTAACAAAAGATTAAACCGGTGCCCGGTACCGTTTTTCAAAACCCGTTTTGCTCAGAGATCTTATGCATTTTTAGCCCCTAGAATATACAATATCCTACATAGCAAAATGAATCTTCGGCAATTCAGCAGTAGAACAATAAGGCAACCACTTTTTAAGCATCTATTGAAAATGAATGAGTGTGACCTGAACCGTATCCACATTCCCATGGCCTAACTTTGTTGTTACTAGTTAAATAATGATGCTCATATACTCCTGTTGTACCTTGGTTTTGCATATATGTATATTACAAGTGAGTATCGCAGTTTCTTGTAATGAACGCAGTGAAATATCTATTCTGTCTTTGTTTATAAGTATGTAATTTGCCTTTGTGTTTGTGCTGTAGCCCTGTGAGAGCGACACTTTTATTATATATATATATATATATATTCTTGTTATTTAGAATGAGAGTGACATCTATTGTTATTTAATTTTAAATAGTTTTAATTTTACTTCATTATATGTTAAGAGAGTTACAAAAATATAAACTTACTTTTTATTGTAAACTTCACAGAAGATTTAATCGAGAATAACTTTTGTAATGTTTAAGTTACTTATATTTTCTTTATTTTACGTTACTGTTTAATTTTACTTATGTAACTATTTAGTTTAGCACCTAATACAATTATTTTACTATTCATTTTAATAATGTTAAAAAATCTATGAGGTGGAGAACCTGGTGTCTTGTAGCACAGGTTATTAATAACCTATTTCAAGCACCAGTCTTCACATTAAGTGTTACAATTATGAACATAACTGTACTATCTCATTGTTGTATTTCTTTCTTTTTGTGAAGTAAATAAAGATTCTTATTATTAAGTAGACGGTGTTGAGCAATAAGACTCTCTCCGGGTATGACCTTACAGTTAGCTACCTTGCCGATCTGGGCTCTCCTGGTGAGAAAGTAGTAGTAGTGATCAGATGCTCGGGACTCTTTTTGAAGAACGTGTTCACGACGCCTTATCCGAATCGCTACAACCGACCTGCGTGGGCACTTATCAAATTGGTCGTGACCCCTTCGATAAGCACTCTCACGACCACAAGGCGGTCGCTAACACGATTTACTTCCAAGACACTATTCTGGAATTCCTCGGACAGCACCACCCCCACTCCATTGGCCCCACCAGGAGAACCTGCGTAGATCAGCTTGTAGCCGTGCCCGATGTTCCGGGACCTGTTGCCTCTCCAGCGAGTCTCCTACAGGAACACCACGGCCACCCTCCGCCTGGTGAGCACATCGGCCAGCTCGCGAGCGCGTCCCGTCAGCGTGCCAACGTTCTACGATGCGAAGACTGGAATAATGTCTTTAACCGGGCTCGCCCAAGGCCCGGTAGCCCTAACCCACTTAACACAGGAGTATGGCGATCCCCCTGCGCGTCGTTTACCGGCGACGCCTTATCTAAGTCGGGTACTCTTTGCTGACTTTCCATTTTGTGTGTGGCTTTAGTTAGCTTTACGGGAGCGACTGCCATCTGACCTCCCAACCCATAAAGGGGAGCCGTTGCCAGAGCCTTTCTTCGTTGATCAGCAGGGCGCACCAGCTTGCAGGTGAGGTTGGCTTGGGGCCCGAAAATGTTGTAGGACCCCCTTACACCCCCCTACCTACTTCATTTTAAAAATTCTGAGCGTATATTGTAGTAACTCTGGGCGGTCACGCAAGTTTGGGAAAAAGGCGCGAGCGGTCCTTCTGTAAACTCTTTATTTTGTGGTCTAAGCACAACTGCAAATTTTGCAGGTGATTTACTGATAAAAAGTTGGTCTACTCGGTTAGGCCTTGTCTGTAAACTATTTAGTCACTAGGCTGTTATGTGACATCAGTTGTTCTACAGAATTTATTTAGTTTTTAAAATAACATCAGTACACACATAAAGAACCACAGATCGTTGAATTGTAATAGTAATATATAATAACAAGAATTCAAACAATACCCAATAATTTTCACAAAGCGCAACTATTCATCAGTGAATCCGTTCCTACTATTAGGTACATTAATGATATTACGTAAATCATATTGCAGGTAATGCAACTAAAACGGTGAAAACAGTTTGACACATTTGCAATAGATTAGGCGGGCTAATTAATAAAACATAGTTTGACAAATAAAGTAAATCACCGTAGGGGCTTTGCCTACACGAGAGTTTACTATGGACACGGTTTCTTCAACAAAATTAAATAAATTATTGTCTGGACACCTTACACCAAATCACAAACTAAGCAGAACCAATGAGTATTATCCATACTAATATCATCTATACTAATATTTTATAGAGAAAAAATTTGTTTGTTTGTTTTTATGTTTGTTTGTCTTGAATAGGCTTCGAACCTCTTGGACCAATTTCAAAAATTCCTTCTCCAAAATAAAGCTACATTATCAGGGAGTGACATGGGCTATAATTTTTTTTAATTTAGGCTATATTCTGTCTACGCGGGCGAAGCCGCTGACGGACAGCTAGTAGACCAACACACCTACATGAATGTTGCTAAATACGTACTTTAATTGCTAAAAACATCCGGACATAGAACACGCAGTAGCGTGTCAAGCCAAGTTCAAGTTAACAGAACTGGCGAGGAGCACCGTGCGTAATATTACACGAACCATTTGGAACCATAGAACATTACATGAATGTTTGTCCGGGATGGGAATCTAAACCACGACCTTCAATGCTATTTGCGATCGCAATGGCAGAGGCACTACCAGAATAGTGGTAGCGTGTCAAGCCAAGGTCAAGCTAACAGAACGGGCGAGCAGCACCGTGTGTAATATTACACGAACCATTTGGAGCCATAGAACGTTACATGAATATTTGTCCGGGATGGAAATCTAAACCACGACCTTCAATGCTATTTGCGAGCGCGATGGCAGTGGCACTACCAGAATAGTCGGAGTTTTCCAAGCCCATATAGTTCTAAAGACTGTAGTTAAGATATGTTTCGGTTTGGGCATGTCCACAGTAGACTATCATCGCGCGCTCAACATAAACAATAACATTAAAACAGCAACACGATAATTATGAGGTAACCGCAAATAGTTCAGCTGATTTACCGCCGGTTCCGGTAGCGATAAATTAGTTAATTAGCGCTGATAGGGTTTGAGGACAATTGGATGTTAATTAGATGGGGAGGTCTTGGTGTAAACAAATGCGAAACATGAGCGAGGGTATTCTAAACAGGATAACACTTACTAGTATGCTTCAAAGTGTTTTTTTGGCTGTGGCATCACACATGTAGACTTTTTTGACTTACTATAGTACAATATCTGTGTATTTTAGCAATAATATCAAAAATAACTCAAGTTCATAAAAGAAGTAACGCTTTTCAGATGAATGAGAGCCTTAAGAAGAGAGTATATTAAAAGACAAGCAACGCATCGGTGGCACCCGAGATGATTTTCTTAGAATCCTGGTGGAAGGAATGTGATCACTTTTGATCACATTCCTTCCACCAGGTATTCAAACTCGTTTGCTCCCTATTTTGTAAAAAACCTGGTCTTTTTAAAATTGACCTACACATGGTGATCAAGCCATAACCCATCAATTTGTAGCTTTGTCCGGCTCCTACAATATTACCTGAATAAAATGGTTTATTTGTTGAAAGCAATATGTAACTGTTTACATATCAATTATTTTGAACTCCTCTACTTACTCCTTTTTGGTACATTACTCAACAAGAGAAGCGTCAAGACCAAAAAGCTTTGTTAAACCACAAAAATGGAAGAATGAAACGAATGATCCCACCTTATTTAAAGAAAGCCACTCTGCGTCACCGGACTCACGCCCGCCATCGATCAGGCTGTTATCGATAGTTAGGCCGCAAAAAACAAAGGCCTATCAAGATTTCAGGAATCGCCACACAAATAAACTCTGATATGGATTAACAGTAAGTATTTGTGAAACTTCTTTCATGCAACACAATATTATTCAGTTTCGTAACGAAGATAGTTACAATGTTTCAATTTTTATTAATATTTTCATTCAAACGTTTCTGGTCGGTGACGTAGCTGTTCCAAGCTGTGTTTTCCATGAATTGGTTGTCATTCAAAGCTATGCTCTTTCCACTGCATTTTTATCTTACTCATTCGCTAGAATATATCAGTAATTAGTAATTACGGATTTTCTTTTTTCTGATTTAACATTGTAACGTAATATCGAGCATACTTCTCTCCATAGATGTTATGTGATCTTATATCTCTGAATTTGAGAGAAAAATTAAAATCTGATACTTAAAAAAAGTTCTCAATAGCCATGAAGGCAATCTGTTAACGACCATAATGAATACCCTGAACTGGTCCAACAAAAAGTCACAGCGTCACCTGACTCGCCTGTCATCAATCAGGCCTATAGTTAGACCGTAAAAAACAAAGGCCTATTAGGTCCCACACAAAGGGCAGCGGGTTTTAATTAAACTGTGCCCTTCACGTGTGGATTGATCGACTATTGGAGCCGATGATGGATGTTCTAATAATGCCACACCGATGTCAGCTGTTTTAGGGATCGTTGGTAATGGGCTAAACCTGATTAGGAACCAAAACGGGCTGTGAATGCCGGTTACGACTTCGGTAAGACAAGAAAAAATAAATGTTATTTATTTATTATAAATGTTATGTACAATTAAGATGCCGTCACCAAAATTACACGCGGCCATAGCGCGCGTGTGTGCATCGTGATTTATTTCAAATTTTGGGGTATTCTCATTCCGTTATAAGGTCTAATTGACTGATTGAATTGTAAATAAAACTTAATATTTCGATTAAATGATCATAGGTATGCTGACCTTAATTTTACCTAGTTGGTAAGCTTCATTCAATACAATAATTCGTCGTGAAATTGGGCTATAATTCGGAAAAATTGGTAACGTTATAACTTTTTTTTACAGTTATTGTAATAAATTATCCAAATTCTGTTTCATTATGTGCCAACAAAACTATATGTCTGACGTTTTGGTCGTTTTTTTCCGCAACTATAGTAAGCTTTAATCAGAGATTTAGCCCGTTGAAGTTGACAAGATGAGGCATTTTCGTAAATCGAGGTGGCGAGATTGATGATTTTACGAATGAAAAAAGATTTTATTTACTTATGTGTTTCATTATGTGTTAATACGAAGGGTTGGACCATGTATTGAATATATTGAACAGTCAAAATTTTGATCCGAAAGCATTGAATTAGGCGCTTGAAAAGTTGGATCATGCGCTTGAAAAGTAGGATCATGCGCTCCAAATGAAAGTAGGCTCTTAAGATAAGATAAACTTTATTGCACAAACAAAATGTTACAATTTCATTCAAATAAAATAGGTGTACAATATAGGCGGCCTTAACGCTAGTAGCGATATCTTCCAGGCAACCTTCAGGTAGAGAATCAGGAAAAAAATTAAGTGGCGGTGCAAGATGATAAATAAGAGATGTAGTAACTAATTTACTATAACATAAAAATTAACATACATACAATAATAAACAAACATACAATACCGAAGCAAAATAATAAACCTATATATACTTACATACTTATCATACATATAAAATAAGGCATGGATTAACTTATAGGTGAAAGTAAACTGGAAAAAAGGCGATTGGGTCAAAATGACAGAAGGTAAGCTTTAACTCGGGATTTGAAGATGGGGTGTGATTTAGATAGCCTTATGGACACGGGCAAAGAATTCCATAAGCGAATAGATTTAACAGTAAAGGATTTAGAATAAAAGTCAGAGGAATAGGAAGGAAATGATAGAAGCAGTTTACGGCAAGAACGCATATCTTCACCTTTGGCCCGTTGCTGAAAACTGAAACGTTGTTTAAGATATGGAGGTGACCGCGGATCAAACAGGATAAAGTATAGCAATGAAAGAACATGGAGGTCACGACGACGACGTATTGGGAGCCAATTTAGTTGCGCGTGGTATTCAGAAACATGATCAAACTTGCGTAGCCCGAAAATAATACGGATACAAAAATGTTGTAGTCGTTCAAGCTTATCGAGAAAGTGTTCAAAGTGAAAGTTTCTCTTAAGGCGGTCCTTTAATTGAAGACGGTTTTAAACGAAACGTCATCAGAGGGTTTTCTCGAAGCAAACTGGCAACAGTGGCCTCTTACTTCTGCTACGCACAGATATTTTTGGTACCTTCTTGACTTTTATGGAAATGTACTCGCTGTTTTTTTTCTTAGAAAATAGGTTCAGTTGTTTTAGAGTTTATTAAATCCCTTACAAACGAAAATACGAATATTAGCTTTCATAACTTATAGTTGGTTGTTAGTTTAGCCAGTAAACGGCTGCCTTAGATTTTTAATCAAAACTTCAGTTTTCTCTTTCCATCTCTTTATGAGTAGGTACAGCATGGAGTTCTTCCAGAGCAGTTTCAAAAGGTTCTTGTCTGACTGAGTCATCGCAAGTAGATAATACCTACTTTTGGTGTTGCAAATGTCCCTTAACATACTACCAAACCAGCGGCAACCGCTTACTCGTCTCGTACTATCAGAATGGTCTGCATGCTTGTTTTCCACAAGCGTAAAAAAATAATTCCCGTTAAAAATAAAAGGTTTCCATCTTCAAATTTGGTAAATTTCGTTACTCTCTCGTAATGCCGGTCTTCAATTTTGTAATACAACTCACGCTTGCCTGGAGTTTGGGGGGACGGATTGAGGTCGACAAATTTGCGGCTACGCTTTTTAGAAAGTATGCATGGGCTGCCGGGGAAGGTGGCTTTTATCATTTAAGGGCGGGTTTGTTCTACCCACACGTTTGACGGTATGACAGATGTGAAAAATCGTAGGTATTTTTTGTTGTGTTACAGTTTGATTAAAACAACCCTTTTGACAATGTTGCGACCTCAAATTTTCTTCATCGGCATATTATTACGGTAGTAACTATTCCCATAATCAACAAACTTAATACGCAATGTTGCTCTTTGAAATTAACATTAAAACTTCTCCTGGATACAATGCTGATATCTGTTGAAAAAGTTGATTCCACAGCTGAACATAAATTTCAGGCTCAGCCATTCCATGTGGCCTGTATTACCTGCATATACCGTAATCTACAGATTCTTAACAGCTGGTTCGGTTATTGCTATATAAAATAATTAAGATGTTCAAATAATTTTGTGAAGGTTTCACTTCTCAATAGGTATTAATGACCAAATTGGATCTTTCTGGCACTCAAAGGGTACGATTTTTATTAATCATTACTGTACTGGTTACAAAATATTTGATTTATGAGTGCTCATATTTTATGACATAACTATTTTCATTCACTTTCTAGAATACGGTTACGTCAACGACAATTTTCTAGAAGGATGAGCAAAATATTGTCACCTGAAACTGAACCTTAAAACAATTCAACAACGCAACTGCACTTATTAGCTTATCTAGTCACCAAGAGTCCTGTCACTCCATGTACTTGCGCGCGATAACTCGACGACACGATTGGCGTAGTACGGTTTTCGCCTCGATTTCCGTAGTGTCCCGGGTTCGATTCCCGGTCGGGTCAATTCAGGAAACGATCTTTTCTGAATTGACTCGGGTCTGGGTGTGCTGGGAGACGCCCCTGGCTTATTTCCTTGTGTGGTACCTCGTAACACAGGGATTTTAATCCCTACTTCGAGACCATTACAAGAGGTACGAGTATGTTGTCTGGCGCATATAATTACCAACCAGCCGTCGGGATCAAGATTAATTTGGCAGTTGATTGTCAACAGCCGCGTGGAACAATCCATAGATAAGAATATGTATTAACGTAACTATAAGTACTAAATAGCTGACATCTTTATCGAAAGAGGTAGCCCTGGCAATATATGCCTGTCACATAACAGCACGCATTTACAAATGATAAAATTGACAATTGTCTATCGAGTGATTTATCTGTAAATAACAAATGAGTAATCTTCGACAAGGGTTTTCCATGACGTCACGAGTGCAAAAAGGATCGGAGTAGGTGCAATTGTCCGGCTCGAGCCTTTGACAGGGCGCAATCTCATTATGCGACATAAATCCGGTACTAATTAGCGGTGACACGGAGTGAAGCGACGCCTGCAAGCGACAACTAAATGTATTCGAAGCCGTATTTGTCGCTTTTGGAGCAAAAACCATAGATAAATAGATAACTAGCCTTTTGGCGCCGTCTTAGAGGTCGTGTGTTCGATTACAACATGACAAACATATAAGTGACGAATTTTTTCTTAATTATATCTATCTATAGATATTCGTTATTCGTTTAGCATTGGGATGTCGGCAAAGCGATTGACCACTGCGACCAGGATTGATCTATTGTGGTCATCATCCCCTCAAAGATCACTCTCCAGGCCTACAGCCATCATGAACTGAATTATTTTCCTGGGAGTGATGTTAATGGCGGCCGAAAGGGCAAGCTTGTGCCCGCCGAGAACGCGGCTTCTGCTGTGTATTAAAACATCACAGTCGCATAGGACATGGACCGGGGTCTCTTCCTCTTCACGACAGAATCTACAGGTCGGTGACTCAGCGATACCAATCCTGTGTCCGTGTTTGTTCAGCCTACAGTGCCCCGTAAGGGTTCTGGTAAGGATTCTTATCTGTCTCCTTCTTAATCCAAGGGCCTTTGTGGTGAACTTGTGTGAGTAGCCTTCGCTAAGTGCCTTAGCATGTACCATACCACTGCTGCTGGTCCAGTGCTTCCTGCTATAGATATTTTAGTAAAAAAAGTTGACAAGATATAAAGAAGACGAAGAATTACCTCAACATTATTTCAGTTTATAGTGCAACGAGCCATTAATGTTGTTTCCGTGGAGAAAAGTGAGACTTGTAGCCGTGAAAGCTTTTGGGCTTATTTTATTAACAGTTTTGTTTGAGTTTCCTTTAAGTTATTTTATTTGTAACAAACAGAAGCTTAATTCTGTACTATTTAAAACACTCAACGGCCTCTCAATGAAAAACTCAAATCAAACGTTTTAAAAAGTCGATTTAAGTAGCGATGGCCTCAATGGCTTGGTTTTAATTAAAAGGGAGAATGCTCGGAAAAAGTCAATGGGATCGGTTGCTGAGGGAAGTAGATCCTATCCTAGTGTTACTAATAGATCTGAGTATTGAGCTGCTTGATTTTCTTCTTGAAAACGTTTTAAATTAGCTAAAGAAAGATACGGGACAACGCTATCTAGATAAATAACGACGCAGCTATGTACTCGTATTTTCCTTTTCATTACTTTTAAAAAAGCTGAACTTCTTAGGAAATTCCATAACCAATTCGAAGTAAAAGAAAGCATTGAAGCTTTCAAATAAAAATATAAAAATTCAGCTTAGACATTTATTGATCGATTTGAAATAAAAATAAAAGTAGGAAATGCAATTCGAGTAATACATTTTGATTTTTATTACTCTTTTTTACTCTTACGGCCGAGTAGACCGAACTACCACTTATCTTGTATTGTAAGGTTAAAAGACAGAGTGGAAGCATAATATGCTAAAAACAGAAGCACACACGTTTAAAAAAGTAAACAGTGGCTTTGATATATATATTATATAATACATAGACATTTTTCAACTCATCAACTTGAGACAAATCAAATTGTTATAAGCAAAACGTAATTTAGGTCGGTCAGTGAGTGTGGACAACAAAAAGGCCCTGCAACTGAGATCTAGGTTACCCGTCAAAACAGCAGACGGACTGGTCTAAGTTAAACTGGACCCTATTGCAGCCATTTGTTACCTGTCTGCGATTGATAGAAATAGGTAGTCCAATTCTTGAAGAAGCAGTATTTTTGGCTGAAGACGAAGAGGCTGCCTAGATCTGTGTTCGTCACGTAAGGGATGCAGTAAAGCTTCAATTAGAAACTGTTGCGGAAGGCCAACTGTAACTAATTATAATTGTGAAATAATAAGCAACACAAGTCCTCAGATTATTTTAAATGCTTACTTACACGTATTTCCTAACATGACATGATAGATAGGATGACTCTAAACATTCACGATTTACAACATATTTTTAATCACAATTCACAATCTTTACACATCCATAACTGAAACTCAAGTGAACAGAGTTCAGAGTCGCTTGACCACCTGTTCAACTTGTACCTGATTCCGGGATTTAATCCATTACCGGGATTCCCGTTGATGGGTCACGTGGGAGGACCGGGCGACTCCGGGAAAATGATTCTGCAAACAGACTGCTTTATATCCTTTCTTAATTAAATTTGTGTATACACGTTCTGTTATTTACTTATGATGTTTAATTTAATAATATGGAAGAAGGAAAAATATATGAAAACGACCTATGCCAATGCAACGTTGCTTCCATACATAAAGTATTTCGGCGCAGTAAAACTTTTGCCCATGTTCAGCAATGGACTAGGTTAGACTGATGGTTATGTAATATATTATGTACCTAGAGTACGCAGGGTGTTCTTTGAGCATATTTGAGCAGTAATTCCTTACAATGGTTGCGAAAAAGTAAGCCTCGCCTGGCATTATTCTCCAACGTTAAAAAATGTATTAAAATACTCTTTTTTGCTAGTGAAAATTCTAAAAAAACCGGCATCACATGTAGGTCCTGTTTGTTGCGACATGTGAGGTGACAACGATGACATTATCTGACCTCAACCCGTTAGTTGAATGACGCGACAAAAGTTCAACAATCGCATGTAGTGTTAGGTTTTTTTTCAATATCTAATTCATTCCTTAATAAAATAATGTATGGATATTGAGGCCGTCAACTTGTAGTAGACTATAGATTTTGTACAAAGATGTTTCCATTTATGAATGAAACTTAACTTGATATTGCTACAAATTACATGTATAACCATAACAAAAGGGATAACCCCACTTTTGGAACAGGGTAAAATATGTCGCTGTTTTAAAACGAAAGGGCCACAAGTCTAAATTACCTTTTTTTACAGGAGAGCACATTGAGAAATTTTATCCGAATTTTTACCAGTTTCTTATCACTCCTTCCTTTAATACTTTTGTGTCATACATCGTTCGATGCGTATTGTCACTCTCTAACTTTTATTTGTTTAAGCTCTGTCGTAACTCCAAACTCAAAGACGACTAGCAGTAGATAAGTCCCTTTAGCATATAAAACATTTGTCACGAGTAAGGCCAATAACCTTAAAAGAGGCCACAATACAAAATAAAAATAACGTTTTATTTAAAATTTTCATCACAATCTTATTTTATGAAGAAAATCATTTGAAACATTTTGAAAACATAAACAGCTTTCCTTTTCCTTATTGTCAGTACTGTAACATTTCTTAAACTCAACATGATAGACATAAATTGTGTCCTGGCAGTAAAAAAGATTGTATATAACAAAATAAATGCTTCTAAAATCTCAACAGGTATACTTTTAGGTAACGCAAAAATCACATCTTCAAATTTATAGTTTACGACGTACGTATAATAGCTTTTTATAGGCGGTTTCAAGTATGCAAATACTTAAAAAACTACTACTAAACTACTTACGATTATTATGTATTTCTAAAATATAATATAATATCAGTGTGTATCTATGGCAAGTATTTACTCTTTCATCATCCTCAGCCTGTACGCGTCCACTGCTGAACATAGGCCTTCTTTAGAGAGCGTCACCACACACGGTTCTCTGTTTTTCACATCCAGCCACTTCCTGCGACGTTCTTTAGGTCGTCGGTCCTCCTAGCGGGTGGCCGTTCTACTGGCCGCTTGGTCCGCGGTCTCCACTCCAGGACACATCTCCCTCACCATTCATCAGTCCTACGGCACACATGACCCGCTCATTGCTACTTCATCTCGCTAATCCTCTCAGCTATGTTTTTGACTGTGGTTCTCTTCCGGATCAATTCGTTTCGGATCCTTTCCTTAAAGGAAGGACGCATTGATCGAACACCTTTGTCTTAAGGATTTGAGGAATAGACACAGCAAAGATCTGACGTAGCTTACCAAATGCTGCCCAGCTCAGCTGTATTCTTCTGCCGGCCTCTTTGTCGAAGTTGTTTCTCCCCAATCGGAACACCTGTCCCAGGTAGATAATATTCCTTTACAACTTTGACACTGACATTATCGTTGGTAACAGGCATTGGGTCCACGAATGAATTGTACATAACCTTAGTTTTGTCCAAATTTATACCCAGTCCTACATATCTGGAAGAAGCATGGAGCTCTTGCAACTTTTTAGTCAGGTCCTGCGACGACTCTGCCTTGATAACGATATCGTCAGCCAACCGAAGATGTGAAATGCACTGGTCATTTATGTTTATGCCCCGCCCACTCCAGTACAGCGTTTCGAAGACGTCTTCCAGTGCATTGGTGAAAAGTTTTGGAGATATAACATCTCCCTGCCTCACTCCACGCTGTAGAGGAATTGGTCTTGTCTGGACATCCAGGATTTGAACGGTAATGGTTGCGGCATTATAGAGACACTTCAACACCTCGATGGCCAATCGACTTGACATCGCTGAAGTGACTCCAGAACAGCCTAGGTATCGACTCGACAGAGTCGAAGGCTTTTTCGTAGTCCCCAAATGCAAGGCAAAGTAAATACATAAATTATGGCAGTAAAATAGAACGACAACAAATCGGGTAGCAAGAAAGATCGGGAAGCTTTAATAAAAATAAAATAATATACAAAACTAATCACAACAAAATAAGGGCCACCCGTAAAGTTGTAAGATAAACAAACATTACTTTTAATGAGCGTTTGTATTAATTTGATAAAAATTACCTATTTAACAGTTTCTTTAATAATTGAACATAATTTGTTCATCACCGCTTTTGCTGAAAACAATAAAATGATAAATAAATAATAAACAAAATTTGGGGGAGGCCTATGCCCAGCAGTGGGCGTCGTTCGGCTGAAATGATGAAACAAAATTCATGTGGCCCTTATTTTGTTTTGAGTAGTATACGAGTAATATGATGCGATTAAATAAGACCTGCAAAGAAAAGTACTATTTTACTAAACATTAATCTCGCCTTTACAACGAAAACACAACAATGTTTTAAGCGAAACGGATGTTTTACTAAAATCTCTCTTTGGCTTATAACAACAATTACAAATCATACATCTTTAATTTCTAAAAGAACACATTTAAAAACGTGGCACCTTTGTTTTGAAAATATTTCTGTACTAACTCGTTAGTTTATAAGCAAAACGGAAGCATTCCCATATGTGGCGGTCTTGCTCATAAAGTTTACTCACAACATAGGCCACTTTTTGTGATGTGGCCCTTTGTCACTAAACTCACATGCGCTCGTGACGTGGGCCGGTTTGTAACTCAAAAGATGGCCGCTTTGCTCTGAACTAAGCCAGCGATGTGTACAAATGCCAAAAGGGCGCGTGCGTATGTTGTTGGAAGCCGATTTTGACTAGTGTCTTCGTGAAATATAAAAATATGGGTAGTTTTGGCCATATTTTTGAGGAAAAACGAATCACGGACAACGTCGATTTGTGGCCCTTTCGTTTATAAGCAGCGAGTGATATCATCTAAATGTATATAAAATAACTACGGAATGGTAACTCAAACGGAAAGCGTTTTGATAACCAATGAAAATGAAATGGTGATTATTACTTCGATAATTTGAGCATTTTACAATGCTTGTTTTTCACATCTGAAGATAGAAAAACTGGAAAAAATCTATCCTTACGTTGCAAGCTAACGTTATTTCATCAGTGTTTCAAGGCAAATACCTTTGAACATCGGAAAAAAATATTCTTACAAATATTTAAACTTTCGATTAAGATGAAATATTAATATTAAATATATTTACGAATTAAACTTTCGGTATTTTAATTCGTAAAATGTATACCAACGGTATACGCGCCATATGAGGATTCTCTTTATCCGCCTAACTTCGACATTTTACTGGCTCTGTTAGTTACTAGTTAGTTTCAGTAAAAATTCTTAAATGTCTGCGTCATAACAGCGTGCACATTCTGCCCGCCGCGCCATGTAAAGCGACAACGATGACGTTATCAGAGCGGTCAACCCGTTACAGGGATGATGCGATAAAAGTCTACCACTCGTGTGAGGGGTTATTTTGCATTTATAATATCAAGCTGTTTTTTATGCTATCTTACCTGGTTTTTTTTAATAGTGCCTGTCAAGACGACCTCACTCCACCTGATGGAAAGCAGTCGTGAGGTCCAGATATGAGGATGACAAGCATAATTATGCAAAGCAATCACTGAGCTGGCCATACTCACATTGAAGGCCTGCCCTGGCACCGGTTAGTGCAGTGCCTGTCCCGGAACGCGACCTGACCGAGATAGGTCAGAGTCACTTGGCGGGTTTTACGCAACTGCATGGTGGTAACATCAACCGGCCGACATAATATGTCTCCCACCTGATACGGCAGCGGAGCATTGTAATCTAGAAAGTACCTGTCCACTCCAGATTTGGTTGGAAAACGAATTGTACGTATCAGGAACCTTGTACTCATGTATGTACTCGTATATGTGGATAGATTTCAATGGTGAAGGAGTGTCGTGAAGGCCTGGGGACGAAGTGAGATTACACTGTGCAGAATTTTAAATTACCGGATTGTCATGCGAACAACACATTATGTAAAAGTAATATGTCATCATGTTTTGAGTCCATAATGGCTGTAACTGTGTCTTGTTAAGAATAGAAACATTGGGAAAAAAATTTATTACGAAAGCACCTAAACTGCCCGAGATAAAGCCGAGCTATTTTAAAAATCATATTTTTGAACTTCCGCAAAACGCTCTCTACAAAAGGCCGCTTGCAAATGACGTCATTTGGGATCTATTTCTCAGCGCTTCTGCAAAACATTTGTTCGGTAGCTACATTACATTTTGCGTTTATGAATTTGGTTTCTTGACAAAGTTTACTATAAATTGTGTAGATTTTCAAATGGTATAATTATTTTTATTTGTTTTACACTTTCAAAGGTGTATTTTCCCACCCAAGTTTGAAGGGCCACAAAATGAATTGTATCTACATAAGTTAACAAACTAAAAGTTTTTAAAGGGCCCTTATTAAATGTACTTTTCATTACTCATACTCTGAAAGTAGGTCTGAAGTTGCCTGAGGAGCGGGATGAAAGTAATACTTTTCATCCCTAGGGAGAATCACTTTCAACTGACAGCTGTCAAATTATTTAAAAATAAACTAGTTCTTTTTCACATATCTATTGAACCATGTTCCAACTTTCTATACAGCCACGATGTAAAATTGAAATAACTTAAAGTTAAGTATTGATTAAAGAATATATATTTTTTAAATAACTTTATTATAATTTAGTTTAAACAAGTTCTCTAAAATAACTTAGATTTGGGCAAAATATTTACCATTTTTCCAATGATGAAAATAAAAAATAATGGCTGAATAGCTGGCCGGCCACAGAAAAAAAAACAAACAAAATAGGCGGGAAAGCGGCAATTCGATCTTCATTTATTTTTTCGATTTGAAGACTTTTGTTTATACGAGTACGTATAGCAGAGATTTGTACCTATAAAATGAGTTCATCTGATTTTGATTTGAATTTAACGCCTGATTTTATAAGAGAAGAGGCTAAAGCGGTAGTGGAAAATAAAATTTACTCATTTTTTCTTTAGCTAATTCATGTTTTTATTTTTACTTTCCTTGTATTTGTAATGAAAAGCACAGTGTTTACCTCGGGTTAAAGACTTATTTAGTCCCTCGAACTATTGGCGCCCTCACTTCGTTCCGGGCGCCAAACCCCTTCTCGGGACTAAATAAGTAACTTTCACCCCTAGGGTAACAATGTACTATTTTTTATTTCAAATTGCTAGCTTCCCGCCCGTGGCTGCGCCCGCGTTCATCATCATCATCATCCGTGCGGTCTATCCCGGTTGTGAACCCACACTGGTGTGTGAGGTCACAGGGTCCGTCTTTCTTATTTTCTTGGCCCACTTCGCACGTTCTTGTGTATTCTCAGTGGTGTCTGTTGGCACGCATGTCACCCTTGACGGCATCTAGCCACAGCTTCTTGACATGACATGACAATGTCAAATCCCAATACATTTTTTTACGCGAACGATAACGTAGATTTAGGCCCGTATTCTAAAACGACGCTCAAGCGCGCTTTGAACTGTGATTACCTAATTTACTCTTGAGTTTAGAATTTGTTCTTGAGTACGTTGCTTCTGAATCGAGTTTCAAACGGGTCTCAGTCGAATCGAGTTTCAAACAAGATTTGAGTAGAGATTGCTTTTTGTGTATGAATCAGGCTTGTTTTCGTTTACAATAATTAATTTTTACCTTATTTTACGTTCCATTACATGCAAATACTATGTGTTTATTGTAAAAATTAAACACAATGGATTTGCACAAAGAAAAGGTTTAACTTGCCTTTGAATACTTAAGGGGAGGTGGTCCACAAAACACGTTTTTAGAATTCATTTTTAAAGTAGTAAACAGTGAAATAATATTGTTGAGGGGATAATACAGGAAATTCATCCGGTGGAAACATGATTTAATAAAATTGGCTCGATAGAATAAATTCACAAAGTTACCTCTTTTCGTGACATTTTGTCTTCTATTTTTGGGTTTTATTCCTAAAAAAAAAGATCTGATAATATGGGTCCTTAACCAAAACAAAGTTTAAAGATAACTGGAGGGATTTCATCCGACGGTTTTTTTTATTACATCTGTTAATTTTTTAATCGATTATTTTATTGATTTTCGATCCGCGTGGCGCTCACCAGTTTCCTTCGGGAAATGTTGTGCAGAATCACCTAGCCTTAACTTGTTCATGTAATATAATTATTACACTCAAACTATTTCAATTTTAGTTTTATCTTGTTATTTTTTAATTTAAGCTATTAACTGTAACGGAACGTAATTGTACACTGAAAAGGAAGGGAATCAATGTAATCTGTACTTGGTGAGTATGTGTGTGTGGTTAATTAATACCTACCCTTCCATACAGATTTGCATACCCACTTTGATTTTTATAGAAACTGATTTTTTTTCTAATTATGGCTAATTACAAATTGTAGTTAATCCAGGAATGAGAAAAATAAAATATCTACATTAATTGAGGTCGACAAAAATATCTAAGGATCCAAAAGGATTCGCTTGTTTAAATGGATGGATTCCTTCAAAAGAAGGAATCCATCCTTTTTGACAAGCGAATCTCTACTAAGCGTGGTCAGGAGGTCACTTGCGTGATCACAGATCAAATCTCTACTTGAGCGCCGATTCGCACCTGAGTGACGTTCCGGAATAAGTCTAAACTGTGATCAATGAATCTGTAGTCAGTGGCGATTCTGGAATGAGATCTCTGCTTGAATAGAGTTTCAAGTCAAGATTCACGCTTGAGCGTCGTTTTAGAATACGGGCCTTAAAGTTGCAACTCGTGGTAGACGTACAGTTGATGTTGTCAAATATCCTATACTGTTTTCCCACGTGTTTTTTTTTACAAATAATCAATTTCCTTTATCTTTACGTCACAATATGAAAGCTCCACCCTTCAGTGACACAACAAAAAGCTTGGCAGCGATCGATCCTAGGCGGCAACCCAAATCACTTTAATGAGACTTCAATGCCGGCAGTAATTAAATACCCCGGTATTATCATAGTTCGACAGTAACATTTTGTTAAATAGGCAAAGATCCGGATATAATCTGTGGTTTCGTGGAAATTATCGAGAAACAACAATGTACACAATTAATATGTAACATGTACATGTTTAAGTGTATAGGATGTCAAAAATGAGAAGTAATATTTAAAAACATAAGGTTATGGTAACATGTGGTATTACTATACCTACCATGTTAGTCCACACAACCATAAAGGCATTGTCGTTAGGAGGGCCATTACATTTGTTATTCATTTTGTTACGTACGATTCTAAACTTCTGATGCAGGTGAGGATGGATAAGTAAAGTAAAGTAAAAGATATCTTTATTCATATAGACCTTTAAAAAGTACTTATGACAAGTCAAATACTAAAAAAAATATAGCAAAAATATACTACTTAAATAAAAATAAACATACATTAATGGACTTCTAAAAGTTAAATTTTCCTTGATTAACTTAACGATTCAGACAAATTAAAACAGAGAAACCATAACAATATTTATTCAAATCGTGCTACTTTTTTAAATCTTTCTCTTCGGGTACAGATAGTTCAATCCACGAAGACGCGCCCCACCCTTTCTCATTATCGCTTACAAATTAGCAATGAGTGCTCACGCACACTAGGTTAAATTGACGTTTAGGTACTATGATAGTAAATATCATAATTAAACATAAAGTGACTCTACCACCGACTAAGAAGACTCCGGCAAGAAACTCTTTTCAATCTGGTTTTATACACAAAAATTGAACTGACAGAGTAAAGTCATAACAAAAAATGTGCAGAGGAGCAGATTATACCTAAGATGACCACAAATTCTTATCATTTATGAAATCCTCTCTACACTATAATAACCTCGCTTCATTAACTTAGCTTTAATTTGTGACTTAAACTTGTGAAGAGGCAGTTCAACAAGAGTTTGCGGAATCTTATTAAAATATTTAACACATTGACCAACAAATGATTTCCCTACCTTATGCAGTCTTAGACTGGGAGTTACGAGCTTATTTTTATTTTTAGTATTGAGTTTATGAACATCACTGTTTTTCTTGAATAGATGCAAGTTTTTACGGACATTCATTATCATAAATAAATTGAGAGTACACCGTTAAAATATCTATCTTTTTGAATACTTCACGAAGCGAGTCGCGTGGTCTAAGGTTGTAAATGGAGCGGATGGCTCTTTTTTAAAGAACGAAGATGGTGTTGAGATCCGCTGCCGAGTCCCACAACTTTATTGTAGGCCAATTTAAGACAGGAGAAGTCTAAATTATTCATAAGACTCTAATTGAAATAGGTTTTGCAGAATTTAAACATGTTCCATATAGATTACAAAGTTTTAGCTAATACAGGCATTGTTCTGTCCTATTAGTTGTGCTCGACAGGGTCTGTAATGAACATAAGAAATTTCAAACATATTCTACTACATTATAGAATGCAATCAAATGATTGATTACTTAATGTGTATTGTTATAATACGTAATATCTCCTTGCACTTCTTAAAAACCTCATTTAAATTAAAGAACACTCATATTAACAAGTGAATGGAGCAAGAGTCTTTGTTTCTAGGCCATTCTCTCCGGATTATAGAACCCATCTGTCATTGTCGATGGGGTGCCGGCGACCATGTTTTATTTATCGGCACCCATTATAGACCCCATCGAAATATATAGCCCCGCAATGGACCAGTTTCCACGAAATGGACGATTTAAGTTGATTTTATTGTTTATAGCGCCATCTAGTGGCGCCGACTGACATATTAGTAAGATTTTCGAAGAAATACTGGAAAATAAAGGGAGTGAATAAATGGTTTTAAAGGATGGAAAAAAACATTTCATGCTAAATAACATTTTTAATGCCCTTTCGCTCCACCAGGAGACTTAATTGGTCATCTATGAGGATATCGACAGTTGTGATACAATGCAGAACACCACAACATTTAAAGTCAAGAAACCTAACTTTCGCTCTGCACATCCAGATATTAAACAAACGTATCAAAGCTAGCCCTAACCTGGGAAGGTTAACGTTTCCGAGTCATTAACCAAGTCGCCAGAGACTTATGGCTGTGTGAATTTGTCTCCAGTCGGCCGCTCATTAATCTCCATCCACATCTGAGAGGCTCGTCTTTTTTGTTCAATTCCCGCCAGGTCTTCTTTGAAGGCATTATCTTATCGGCGAGTCACGTCGTTCCTACAGGAATGGGAAAGAATTTCAACGATTTCAGGAAGAAAAGAGGTACCACTTCCATTTCCATTTGTTTAGATCGACTAAAGCATGGTGTCAGGTTGGTGTTTTATAATTTTAACTCAACAATAAATAGACTATAAGTCATAAATATAGCAATCACCCATTTTAAATTATAACCCTAACCAGTAGAGAATCAGTAAGTGGCAAAACATTGCAACACCTACCTCAAAATTTCATGGAATGTACCTATTGACTGTAACACATAAGGGCAAATGAAACTGAGATTTTAAGGAAGTGTTAATTGATCATAAAAATAATGAATGAAAAATTAAATCTGAACAAGAAAGTTTAGTATGTGGTGAAATAAAGAACTTTGAGATTAGAACTTTGTATTATATTTTAAAATATCTGTGTGATGCTTAACGTTCTCTGTCACATATTAGTAGCTGGTACCACTAGTTTGGAGTCAGGTGTACAATTTCTCAGGCATGAAAACATCTTGAGACATGACCATCTGACCCGAACCTTAGCAAAACTTGTGCCAGAGCTGTGAGTCAGAAACTGATTTGGAAGTAAAAACTATGATAATTCATAGATTTTTCTTTTAAAGTGACTCAATCATTGGCATTGGTCGGACGTCACGACTGCTTTCCATCAGGTGGATTGAGGTCATTTTGACGCGGACTATAAATGATAAAAGTTTGTTGTGTGCCAATTGATGAGCAAATTAATAATTTATTGACACAGTCCAAAATATCTAATTTCTAGTAAATTGGTTCTCGAGCGTAGATTTACAATTGGGGATTTTACAGAAAGATTTCAAAATAAAAGCGGTTATAATTTTTTTTTTGTACTCGTTTTCATCTGAAACGGAATGAAACGTGATCGGGGATCATACTTACTTGGCATAGGTCACATAGGTAAATAAATGGAATAGATACAAAGCTCCAACAACTGGGGTTTGACAGGTATCTGCTACGCTGTTTCCTGCGGTTAGGGGATTAGAAAACTGCCGAGGAATCCCTGCCTGTCGTAAGAGGCGACTAAAAGGGCCCTTGGGGCCGTGACTCGTGAAGCACTCGTGCTTGTGTATATTTACGATCACGAAACACGTTATAATAAACGCTCTCTTCATTCTATCCTCTAGCTACCGAAGCCGGTATGCTTTGGTTTCTCTCTTCAATTTGTGATGTCCACCAGACCTAAGAATTTACCGACCCATAAATACCTTTCTCAGCAAGGCCAAATAATGAACTAAATAAACCACTCTTCTAGTCTACATTACTAGTGTTAAGTTAAAGCTACAGTCTACAATTCTACTCGTAGATTCAGTGCTCATTGTAAATTCTAGACCCGCGCGCAGTAACTTGCGCTTGCAGTGATGTAATAAATCGGCGCGCACTTCGATCTTAATCCGAACTCTTACTAATGTATTGCTTTTGGATAATGAAGTTAGTAAAGTAATCTGAAGTTGAAAATACCAAAAAAAACTTCTAGTTTCAGGCAGGGCTAGAACCCGCAAGTTAACAGCCTTGTAAAGTGGTCAGTACGTCTACCACGAGTTGCCGTAAATTTAAAGTGGCGACTCGTGGTAGACGTAGATTTTTTCCATTTTTTAATGAATCCCTACCAATGCAAGTATAAACTACTTCCTTCCTGGTGAATTCCATAGTGGAAAACACCCTTCCTCTGATGGTGAGAAAATCCTAACATATTAGGTCCCTCTTAGTCGCCTCTAAAGATAAAATCAGATGAGGGGAAAGCCTGGGTGTTCTTGTGTCATGTCAGGTCCATATGTGGATAACGCCTGGAAAAATAAATAAAAGAAAAAACATTACAAGGACATTCAAAGCATGACATCGCATCATTTCTCATGCTATAATTTGACTTTGCAATGTTTTCATCACCTCAACCTCAAAACTATTGTAGGGTTTAAACCGATTACCTATTTGTCACACGGCTGGACGACGACTTGGCTACCTTATGCCATACATGGCTTCCAAAATACTGTTGGCGACCGACAGCTGGATCAAACCTCTTGATAGATAGATTACTTTTTCATACTTTGATTGTTCCAGTTGTATTGTCAAATGTGGTCTGATATCTGGTTTTGTCTTGTGTAGATCAATATGAGTTCTTGCTCCCGTTTCAGCTTCTTTTATTGTTTAAGCCGCCTTAGAGCCCGATTGATACCACACACATTTATTGCAGTAATTTACAGATCATTTTTGAAGAGTTTAGTTCAGTATTCGTCGGTAACAATGTTTACCACGATTGAAAAGCTAGTTCAATCTAACTAATCCGCTGTTTACACTCAGTGGTTTGATAAGTGTATGGTGCAGTCCCACAACAATTTAACCCGCACAATAAAACAACAATTAAATCCACCGCTTGTGTAAACGATGAAAAAAATATCTGGCGAATAAACAATGGCGCACAAAGCGATGGAATGAAACGGTTGGAAATTAATATCAGTTTCCCGCCCTCCACCACGAGGAAATGATATCTCGCTGAGGGCTGCCGCAAGTATGTACGCCATATTTTATTAAACGCATGCCTATGGCTCGCAATAAAGAGATGGTCTGGGAGCTTCTTGAGAGAAACGATACTGTAAGTCGACCCACATTCCGTAGTAGATTCCAAGGGTCGATAGCTACTCATTGGTTAAGAAATAACTTAACACCACAGTGGTATCTATAAAAAAAGTACCCGCTTTGGTTTTTAAAAAACAGTAACTCATCGCAAGCCTTTTGTACTGTCAGCGACTTTTTCAGTTGCGACCGGTTACCCGCAAAACCCGCGAACGGATGTTGCGTCTTTTAACACCTTCCGTGGCATCATATCAATACTCGTAGCTTAATTTCTCGATGGCGGGCTTTAATCTTACGTAGATTAAAGCCCGCGTGTTTACGCGTCACTTGCATCCACTTGCATCCAAAATTTGGAACGATCTCCCAGAAGCTGTATCTCCAGTGGAACATGATCCAATATCATGTTAAAAGTGCATGCATTCTTGACAAGTGCATTTACTTTTCTAAAATGCAAGCAACTCGTTATTGACATGTAAGGTGTTGTAGTTGTTCATATGCAGAGTTGATCACTTTCCACCAAGTGAACCTTGGGCTCGTTCGCTCCTACCTATTATATCAAAAGCACAGAGCAATTAAGAAACCAAAAGTAATGAAAGATTTCGGGCCGATGAGAAGTTAGACACTTTGAAAGAGAACTTAGATAGCTCGATGACGAAGCGAGTGAAATTTTTATTAAAACTAAGTTTGAAACCCTTAAAATGCAAGCACTAAGTTGTTGTTGCAAGTTAAAATTGCTGTTGTAGTCTATTGAAACTTTTGCTAGCCCTAATGCACTAACAAAAGTTTTTATATTACTTCGCAGAGAAGATGAGGAGTAACTTGTTTCGCATTGTGTGCAGGGATGCATTTCACGCGGCCGCGTCTTCGCGACACGGAAAAGGTTGAATTAAAATTGTAAATAAAGCTATATACGAACTCAAAGTTAGATATTTGTATTGAAGTGTTGAAGTAAACTTTATACATTGTGTGAGCGAGTTATAAATGAAAATAAAAATAAAATAAAAATAAAATAAAAATAAAATAAAATAAAATAAAAATAAAATAAAAATAAAATAAAATAAAAATAAAATAAAAATAAAATAAAAATAAAATAAAATAAAATAAAAATAAAATAAAAATAAAAATAAAAATCTTTTATTTCAGACCAACAGTGTCCATACGGGTTAGTAACAATAAAATACTTAAAAACCATGTTGGGGTGGTACAATCAAACAATTCTTAATTAAGGCCATGCAGGCAAGATAGGTTCACCGATTTGCACATTTAGTCACAATAACTGCAACGTGCAATAACTGCAGCGTGCAACTCGGTGAACCTATTGAGGACGACAGAGTCATAAAGACGATAAAGCAATAATTTTTTAAATTAGTTTTTAGATAAAAACTACGAATAGCGGGTTCACTATGCAAAATCAACATGATTTAAGAGTATAAGGATAAAAGAAAATTGCTCACAGGCTTACCACACAGATTTTTGGGCAGAGTGTTGTTTTCCTTACTGAAAACAATATAATTTGTTGTTTCGACCAACTTCATGCAACTTTATTGCAAACAACTTAAGGAAATCCATGTTAAAGGTAATTTTACATTCAAAAAGTCCTAAGCAGAAAACATTTTAACCAAATTTAACGATGACGAGACAATAATAATCTAACAATCCGCACTGAGCCCGCGTGTTGGAGTATGGCTCGTACCACCTCATAGTTGAGGTGAGGCCTGTACCCAGCAGTGGGACGTATATAAGGTATATTTGATTTGATTTGATTGAGACAAAAACGGTTTGGTAAAAGTCCTACTTCATGAAAATGTCTAGGCGCGACGCTAAAATTCAAGGGTTCGTGAGTCCAGCAATGTTTTTAAGAGCTAATTTTATCTTGCAAGTTCATAACCACAGATAAGATTATTAATATTATTATTCTACTAGCTCTCCGCCCGTGGTTTCGCCCTCGTCATTGATAAATTAAATAAATCTTTATAATTATGGCCTATGTGTTATTCTGATGTATGTAGCTGTATTGATGTGAAGTTTCATCTAAATCCTTTCAGTTGTTTTTGCGTGAAAGAGTAACAAACATACACACATAAATCCTCACAAACTTTCGCATTTATAATATTAGTAAGAAGTAAGATTAGTGAGATGTAAAACACCAGAAAACATAATTCCTGTAGCAACAAACTTCAGCATCACTTACTACGCAAACGTACATACATACATCTTCAAGCAATTTTATGCCCAATAAAATCTCTCACATCAGACGTTAAGTTGAAACTGGACCGACTCTATCTTGCGATTGGTTCCATAACTCCTCAGATTTGTGGCCGAATAAATCGCCCGTATTATGTTCAGGGTGAACCTTGAATCCTAATAAACTGAGAATCAATATATTACTTTTTGTGTTACGTACCGAGTTACCGACGGGAATACAGTAGCTTGATTTAGGTCACTTTAGGACGATTCATATACAGGGTGGTCCAACATTAACGAAAAACCTTTTTTTAGGTTGCTCACATTTAGGGGTATCCAAAAATACACCATGCATGTTACCAATTTTAAAAAAAAATTGAGTTATGAATTTATTAACAAATCTGGGTTGCTTCTCTTTTAGGGTAAATGTGGCGGTCGAGGTAAATGTCTGTTTTTTTTTTTATTAGATGTGTGACGCGGCAACCTGAAAAGCAGGTGACTGATTGAGCTCAATATCTTCACTGGGGAACTAGATGTTGGAGGGCCCAGAGGCATGTAGAACGACAAGATACTCGTACTTTACCCAGCAGGCCAACAATATTGCTTATAATACTGAACTCGGCATGCTTTTTGATTGTCAATAAAAATTATCAATTACAATTAAAACAATATTACAAGAAATCACCAGCAAAGACAATTATTAGGCCGGCTAGGCCGTGGGCATATCTTACGTGATCAGTGGCGGCCTGCTGGCTAATGAAATATTTATCTTAAAAACCAATGAATTATCTCGGTTTAACTTTGCTTTTCATTCACAGGATGATTTTTAAAACTAATTACAAAGTAACACACATAACTTTATTCGTCCCTGAATCCTATATTGAGGTTCAAAAATTTAATTTCCATGAAATAGCCGTTGCATAGCAAGTGCCTATTGATACGTAATTGAATCCAATTTTTGTAACATCTTACCCACATTAGTATTTTTAATTTTGTAACACTGTTTTACTGTACACTCGCGTACTAATAATTAAAAGTAATGTTCTCGTATTTCTCTGTTATGTGAATTATGTATTCTTTTTGAGAAATAAATGTCTTTAACCGTAACCGTAAAAATTTAATTTGCTTTCCTTAAGTTTATAAGATACATGCTTTTCTTAAAGCAAAAATTACTTTCAAACCGTCAAGTACAAAAAATATACTAAATAATAGAATGTAAAGTATAATATTATGAACATGAATACTTTTTGGAGTAAGATCTGTGATTTGTTAGTTCAGTCTCCATTTAAATTAAGAACTGATGAAAACTATACAGACCACGAACGCTGAACTCAGTAGTTAACAAAAGCAGTATAGAAAAGTATAATTTATTAACACCAAGCAATTAGTGAACTTAACCCTGAGAAATCAATTAATTTATCCCCGAGTCTAAATGCAGCTTTCAGAATCTAATCCGTAATTAGAAATTCGCTTTCAGAGTTCGTCGGACAAAAGAACCCCAAAGGACTCAGACAAGTTGACTGTCCTTATAAAACTATTTCTTAGATTTAATTTCGGCGTTTCATAGCAGCGCAATCGAGTCCCGAATAAAATATGAACAACAAACAATGGGAAAGTTCGTTATATTGTATAGTTCAAGCTTTGTCTGAAATTGCTCTGCGTTAAATTGGAATGCATTAAAGTAGTGTTGGATGAGCGTTTGCTTGCATATTTCGTTTTGTTCTCGTAAATGCAAAAGCACTTAAGTATAAAAGAGAATTATAACAAGAGATAAGGCTCCTAACAAGGCTCAAATGTAGTGCTTCAAACTCTCTTTGAGCAAATTATTCCGAAAACACGAAACACTCAGACATAATAATATAAGTTAATGAACGATGTTCAGAGACAAAGTTTCAACAATGCGCGATGACAGTACTATGCTACGAGTGTGTGCTTAAAAACTAAGTTTGAGCACTGGCAGAGCTGGTATAAACCGGTTCGTCTCTGAACGTGACAAGGCCGCCAGTGCTCACGTAGACCCGTGTGTGTAGTAGTGCACCTGGCACAGCGCGGTTGTTAAATATTTATATCCGTTCTGTTTTTGTGACTCAGTGTTTGATATTAGGCTCTAATGGTAAGAATACTACCTAATCCGACTGTAAGAGAATAATAAACACACACATATATTTCTTAATATTAGCGGAACCAGAACAAACACAATTAATCTTCACATAAATGTATATGCTTACAACCGTTTTTAGTATTTTTTTATAAAATTTGGGACCGAAACGAATGGCATATTTTCACTGTGAGTGTTTATGGTGTCATCCTTGTCGTAGCACTGTGAGCGTGAAATAGTGGTCTTTGATTCAGTAACACTAATTTTAACCTATGATTTTGTTTTCTTTCGGTATCTTTTGTTTTCTTGCCGAAATTAAGGTTAGCAACATTAGTCACTGAACACTTTGCCTTATTATAGTAGCAGTCTCCTTATTTGACTCGAACTCGAACAAAGTTAATGTGACAAGGTACTAAAGTGTCGAAAGTAACTTAGCCGCGCCCGGTCATGACGAAAGTGACTTACAATAAATCTCCTACTAACCCTAAACTGCCGCCGAGCAAATTACAGGGCGGACTGCACTTGATATTTAATTACTTAACCCGTCCCTCGGCGAAGGGCTGATGCAGCGATAATGGGAGTCAAGCACAAGCGACCGAGGCTTTAACGATCTCTTTGATGGCCGATACTAACCTGGTGGCTGAGCTAACTGCTACAAAAATGCATTATATGGACTTGAAAAACACCTACTGTTGTGTGTTGCAGAATAAATCGCCTGTATTATGTTCAGGATGAACCTTAAATCTTAATAAACTGAAAATCAATATCTTTTCGTGTTACGTACCAACGGGAAAACAGTAGCTTGATTTAAGATACTTTAGTCACGTGGCTGCGAATCGTATATTTATTTTCCACATAGCGGGTGATTTGTCAGCTTTTCTTTCTTTGGGCAGAAGATTCCTGTCCGTCACTACAAAAGTGGCCAGGCCTAGGTTTGCGATCCCGAGGAAGACGGTAACGCGTGTCTTCGGACACAGTGGTCTGTGTTATCGTGCACTGGAGTTGAGCTTGCTCCTCCCGAGGCTGGCTGCCAGGCGGCCCTGCGCGCCGAAGGGTCCTGCGAGGAGTCTCTCCCTCGTTGGGGATCCCGGGTCCCTACCATTCTGCGCCGAAGATGACCACCGTCAGGTTTTAGTGGGTAGGGGTCTCTGTTTTCCCAGGAGTTCCGAGTCCCACATATCCCAGGTGTCCCGAACCCAGGGCCTTGGGAATGCCTAAATGCATTTCCTGACGCAAAAAAAAAAAAAAAAGGTTTGTAAACTAACATAATTTTAGCCACCATTGTTACTAACATTATAATTTGTTAATATGGATTATTGGTCCGAAATAAATGATATATTATTATTATTATTTAAGTATGTTTATCAGTCTCTGATGCTCAGAGTACAAGCTCTGCTTAGTTTGGGGTCAGATGATTATAATTTACTTTTTATTTAATTGCGTCTTTTAAATTGAGTCCTGGGGCCTTACTCCTTATATTTAACCAAGTTACATTGGATCAGTCACTGAAACCTGGTTAAATAATTAAGTTTGGTATAATAAATGTCTTGGTTAGAAATCTAACGTACGGCCTTTGGCTCAGTAGAAAAGATTACTACTAGTCAGTGCTAATGAACACAGCAGTGTGGCAAATATTTGCTGGCAAGTGAATATCTAATCTATTCTAAGCTTAAAGGGTAGTTGCAGCGTTTAGAGCACATGAATTGTGCATCATGGTAAGTTGCTCACCCGAGCTGAGCTAGCAATATATTCCTAGAGAAATGGTTGGAATATTAACTACTGCAACCATTTACAAAGATTAATTATACTAGAAAAAATTTCACATCTCAAATAGTAAATTCTGAAATAAGAAAAAACGTCTTCGTATTTAGTTTCGAGATTGCATATAAATTTACTAATTACTTCAAATGTATTTTCATTGCATTGCATCATTCAGCAACATAGATCAAAATGCAGGAAACCATAGTCTGTAAATAACATTTTAAACTTTCTTGTTACATTTTAACTAATTTTAGAATTTAAAAACGGCTTTTTGCAACGAAACAAAATTACGGTAAATTGTTCTACCTATTTTTCTCGACGTTACAATTGCGTCTCACCGTGGTGGTGAGATTGACTGGTGGTGCGCGGCGCGTCTAGCTGGGCGCGGCGAACGATCTTCATCCAACCGCACATTTTCAAATATTCTGTCCATAGTACAGTCAGGTCGACAAACTACACTCACAGTATCCGGGTTTTTTCGAGACGGTCCAACTCGCGTTTTACACTTTTTAATCACTGGGTTCCACGCAGACGGTAGCTTAAATCCATCTTCCTATTGAAATTCTTGTATTTCTTAATTTCAATGGCTTCACGCACAATCCTGGTATGGTAATGCCGATCAGTGGAGAGGATTTTCGGGTCATGCAACTCCATCCAGTGATTAACATCTGAATTTATCAGGTGCTCAGCTATTGCAGATTTGGTCGTCTGCCGATTATTCACCGCTGCAATGTGTTCCTTCACTCGCTCAGCAATTGGACGCTTAGTTTGGCCGATATAAGAACAACAAAAGTAAAAAAAATACCGTAATTTTGTTTCGTTAAAAAAACCCGTTTTTATTACAATTAACCATAGTCCCAACTAAAGTGACCGATAAATACCAACTAACAGCTTAGGTTATTAATTACTGTGTGTGTGAGACTAACGTGCGTTATGACAGTAACAGTAAATTGCGTGGACTTTCTCTTAGAAAAGAGAAAGTCCACGCAATTTCGTAAAACACATAAATGTTCGTCCTATTAAGAACTAGTTGCGTTATAACTTGTACGTCATTCGATAGGTCACCACTCACCAGTTTTTTCTTCTTACTTACCTCTAACATAGAAATTCCTTTTTAACTGCAAAGCAAAAACAAACTCCCCGTTACGTCACAGAGCGGAACGCGCTCGCATATTCCGCAGTAAATAAGTTCTGCGCCCGCGGCGACCGAATTATGCACCCTCACCTAGCTTCTAATGTACAGAGGGTTTGTTGCGTTTATTCTATTCATTTTATAGGTTTTTAATAAAATGTTATATTATAAAGGCTAACTCAAAGAGAACCTTTTTTAAACAAGGCAACAAATAGGGAGACGAAAAAAAAGAAATCTGCATAAACACGAACATCGATAAAAAAACAAATCAACCCAAATATCGGCGGAAAGCTCACCAGCTACTAATTTATTTATTCTTTGGCGCAGTAACAAATTACAAACTAATACATACATCGATTTTAAGTACATTGTAACATGGTCAAATTTGCATTTCAATGACAACCGCGCACAACATTTAAATAGATTTACAGAAAAGATTTATTTTGTGAGAATGCATTTCGAAACCCTCTGAATTTCTCAAACTGTTTACAAATGAGGTAGGACTCCGATGAAAGTCTAGATCATTGCACAACAAATTATAGTTTCTGCAAATGCCAGTCAGGGGACTATATCGTGACACGTTGTTCCTCGCCAAAGGCACGAAAAATAAATTTTATCTGCGGTTTGTTTTTTGTATTTGCGGTTTATTTTCAGTGGAACATGGCCCAAAAGGTTTGTGTCAAGTTTGAGTTGACTGTCTTATACAAAACCAAAGAGCCACCAATGCCGTCGAGTTTGCAATGACTCCAGCTCAAACTTCGCAAGTCTATCGTTGTACGTTGTCAACGTCTTTCTGAGACCGAGTAAACCGTTTTTGAAGCGATTCTAACCTGTTCATGTATATGTAAGATTTGCGTCAAGCTAGGCAGCTCCTCTCTTGAAAATATTTGCATATCCCTTAGGATAACTAATTATCTTTACGCCCTGTTAAATAGTCGATACAAATAGCTTTCTAAAAAATCAGAACCACGAAACAATATCATTTCCCACTAGTTTTTCACGAACAATGGGACATGAAACTGTCCGATACATTGTTTCCCGCGAATTGTGACGTCGTAACACAAAAACCTATAAACTCAACAAAGAATTTGGACGTTTCAATGATACAAAGAAAATGTTTTAGTATAACAAACCCTCCCTGCCGATGCCGGTGACAAGCTAAAACCGACATAATAGCGATATGGGGTGCCGTACAAATTAATGAATTATATTATAAAATAAATAAATAAATAAATATCTGGGACAATTCACACCAAGATCATCTGACCCCAAACTAAGCAGAGCTTGTATTATGGGCGTCAGAGACTGATAAACATACTTAAATAGATAATAACACCCAGACACACAACAAACACAAATGTTCGTCACATAAATGTTTGTCATGGGTGGGGATCGAACCCACGACCTCCGGCGTCAAAGGCAGGATCGCTGCCATTGCACCAACAGGCCAGTCTTATATTTATCCAAAGACTTAAATTCGCTAACCGTGAGTTTACAAACTGCTTTCACTTTAGTGACACAATTGGCGTAGTGCGCTAGGTTTCTCGCCTTGACATACGTAGTGTCCCAGATTCGATTCCCGGTCAAGTCAATTCATGAAACGATAGTTTTTAAATTGGTTCAGGTCTGGCTGTACTGGTCTGGGAGACGCTCCTGGCTTATTTCACTGTCGGGTACCTCGTAACTTACAGACCATGACAAGTAAGTATGTTGTCTGGCGCTAACTTGTGGCCCCGTGAGACAAGTGTAAGGATCCGTGCTTCCGATGGCAGCCACTGGTGGCTAGCGACAAGCAGTTAGAGCTTGTCTAATATGAAATGACGTGCCCACTCCTTCTTTAGTTGATTTAGATGTGCCAAAAGTACACTCAAAACAAAAGTACTCTCATCCTCGTACATGCTTTTGAGTCCAACCGGCTACTGAACAACCTATTACAGTAGCATGTTTATACATTCTATGTATTGCGTCCATATTTAAAACGATTGTTAAGATTAGACAAGCACTAACATGACATTTCATACATTTGTTTGCAATCACCGCACACGTGTAGGCGGCCACTGAGCACATTCGCGGTAATTAAGGAAGTGGCTCGCGCCAGTCACCCATAAGTAGTCACCACTTTAAATTTACCTCTAACGAGTATCGTCTAAGGCCCGTATTCTGAAACGACGCTCAAGCGTGTATTTTGACTTGAAACTCGATCCAAGCAGAGATCTTATTCTAGAACCACCCCTGAGTACAGATTCATTGATCACAGTTTAGACTTATTCCGGAACGTCACTCAGGTGCGAATCGGCGCTCAAGTAGAGATTTGATCTGTGATCACAAAAGTGACCTAATGACCACGTTTGAGTAGAGATTTGCTTGTCAAAAACGATGGATTCCTTCAAGGAAAAATTCTTAGAACATTTTTGACGACCTCAATTAATATAGATAATTAATTCTTTTTCATTCCAGGATTAACTACAATTCGTAATCAACCATAATTAGAAAGAGATTCAGTACCTATAAAATATCAAAGTGGGGGCACACCCATACACACCAAGGTGGGGGCACCTGTGTGCAGACCCTAACGGAGTGAACGACCATTTTCTTGATACGCCTGGGACTGACCATGTCACCTTACCTCAGTTAACGTGTTTTGAACATCAAATCGCTGGGCCCAGTCATTTCACTTTGAAGGAGGTAACTGAGAGCGAGGTGCTCAAGATACTAAGCTCCTTAAAGTCTAAAGCCGTTGGTCATGATGGGATTTCAATCGATATGATTATGGGAACCCTGCCATACTCGCTGAGGGCCATTACAAACATTGTGAATAGATCGATTGTCACGAGTACATACCCTAGAGACTGGCAGGAAGCTCGCGTAAAGCCCGTACCAAAGAAAAGCCTACCTAAAACAATGTCGGACCTGCGACCCGTTAGTATCTTGCCTTGTTTGTCTAAGGTACTGGAGAAAGTAGTAGCTGTTCAGGTAAGGTCGTATTTGGAGAATAATGGTATACTTCCCGAGAATCAATCAGGATTTAGAAAATACCACAGTACTTCTACTTCGCTTCTCCAAGTGGTGGATGACGTTTTGTATGCCCAGGATCAAGGCAAGGGTACACTCCTGACACTCTTAGACTTCTCACGAGCATTCGACTGTTTAAATATTCCCCTGCTTCTTTCTAAATTGCGTTTTTACGGCTTTAGTGCGGAAACCGTCACGTGGTTCGAGAGTTACTTTGAGCACCGGACACAGCGCGTCGAATTAAGTGATCCGGAGCGTGGTACACTGTTGTCAGAGTCCAAGGACGTGAAAAGAGGTGTTCCACAAGGATCAATTTTGGGCCCATTACTTTTTATTATCTACAGCGCGGATGTAATAACAACTATAAAAAACTGTAAATACCATCTTTACGCTGACGATATTCAGATATACATGTCATCTAGGCCGAATGACATTCATACAGCTGAAAAGCTTATGAATGAGGACCTGGCGCGTATAGCTGATTGGGCAGATTCTAATTCCTTGGTGCTTAACAGTAATAAGTCCAAATGTCTTATTTTAGGTTCTAGGGACCAAATTAGGAAAATCTTAAATAGTAGGGTATGTTTGACAGTTAGGGACCAAGTTATAGAACGAGTGAATGAGGCTAGAAATTTGGGACTTATTATGGATGAGGAACTACGGTTTGAAAAACATGTTGGTAATATTATAGGTGGTTGCTTTTATAGGCTTAAAGTATTGTATCAAATTAGGAAGTACATTAATACAGCAAATCGCATCAGGCTCTGTGATTCTTTGGTGCTCTCAAGATTCAACTACATGGATGTTGTCTACGGTCCCCGCCTCCTAACGAGGACGCAACAGGCTATCCAACGTGTGCAAAACGCTTGTGCTAGGTATTGCTTTGATATACCCCCTAGATCTCATGTTACTCCCTACTTAAATAACGCCAATATTTTAAAAATGAATTCTCGTAGGACGTTGCATTTCGCTACACTTCTGTTCGGAGTAATAAAGGGTAACACCCCAGCTTATCTCGCCAGCAAACTGAGGTGGTCGCGTGATGTGCAGAACAGGACTCGCCGGTCCGCCCACTCGCTCATTCTGCCGCCGCACCGCACTGTTGCGTTCCGGGGGAGCTTCAGGTTCGCTGCCTCCAAGTGTTGGAACGATCTTCCACCACCTTTGCGCTGTCTGGAAACATTAGGTTCATTTAAAAATAAAATCAGGATGAGTTTAATAGATGCACAAAAACAGTTGCAAGTGTATCATTATAAATAAAAATTACCAGTGGGTTCAAGCCAGGCAAGCGATCTGGGGGAGTAGGGAAAACTCCACGGATCTGGTGGAGGTGATGAGTGTCGACTGCCGGTTCTGTCGCTGTTGTCTGTACCTAGATACACGTAGGATATAGGTACGGTATTTTACATCGGTATCCTGAAATTGAAGATGCTATGTAACTTTGTGGCAATAATTAATTAATTTATACATTCAATGCATATAATAAGGATACAAGGGTCTTACCCGTAATTAGCCGTTCACAACACTTTAATGCTCCTTGACATGCGACCTATATTTTTTATTTATTTTCTTTTATTACCTTTTTAATGTCGAAATTATTTTCCAAATACAATTTGTTAATGGTTATTGTTTGTTATTATTGTACCTATTTTTCTACTTTGACTATTACTTATATCAATTATGGCATGATCACGAAGCACCAATGCAATCATTTAGGAACTAATTTTAAGCGTGAGTTAGTCGAGATTGAGTTATTACATCAGCGGGCCCAAGCGCCGCTCTGCACAGTCAAACTACCCACCTGCGGCAGATTATTGTTATTAATTTCCAGTTGCAGCACCACCTGTATTGTGCTGTACCAACACACACACACACAGTCACACTACACATTCGGTACCGTATCTATTGTCTATGTATTGTATTACAATTATTACACTACACAATATATTGAATCACTCACCATTTATTTTTATCTATACTATAGTATTTATGATACTTATATGTATATGCACACACGTATGTCCGCCACAAATGTCCGTGCGTCATCTCAGTCTGGGCCTACTGAAAATCAGCGCCTGGGCCCATAAAGCCCAGGCTATATGCTGAGTGAGGTCCATTTGTCTTTTTGGGCATCGTGACACCGCTGTCTGATGGTATGATCTTTTTTTTCCTGTTACCTATATGTTTTGTTGTTAATGCCTACTTCTTTTGTGTTTACTTTATAAATGTAACGATGTCCTTAAAGTTAATAAATGTTTTTCTATTTCTATTTCTATTTCTATTTCAATCACAGATTATATCGAGTCCCTCCCTTGTCAGGGTACAATTACATTCCGTTACAGTTAATAGCTTAAATTAACAAAAAACAAGATAAAACTTAAATTGAAATAGTTTCAGTGTAATAATTATATTACATGAAGAAGTTAAGTATTAAAAGGCAAGTTAAAATTTTTCTTGGTGCAAATCCATTGTGTATCGGTTGAAAGTTTACAATAAACACATAGTATCTGCATGTAATGGAACGTAAAAAGGTAAAAATGAAATCAGGCTTGTTTTCGTTCACAATATAAACGAATACAAGCCTGATTCATAGACAAAAAGCAATCTCTACTCATCATCAATCTTGTTTGAAACTCGATTGAACTGAGACCCGTTTGAAATTCGTTTTAGAAAAAGCAACGCACTCAAGAACAGATTCTATACTCAAGAGTAGATCAGGTAATCACAGTAAAGTTCAAAGCGCGCTTGAGCGTCGTTTCAGAATACGGGCCTAAGTGACTATTTAGGTATAGAACTTTTAATTATTATAATATTCTCTTCTAGTTTTTTGGGACTACTGAGGTATTTTTTATCTTCGAAAACTCACGTTCCATGGAGCAATATGTATCAATATAAAACCCTACTGATAACCGTACGGACCCCTAAAAATGCCTAACAATGGAAAACAACGTTAATGGCGCGACATGACAGTTTTTATTTGGTTCGCCGTCACATCGACAGGCTGTCATCGCAAGCTGTCGTTTTGACGATTCTGGGTTCGGTACTCACTACATTTTGGCAGGTTGAGGTACGGATTAAACCCTGTTCATCCTTCCATTGGTGAAGAACGATGAAACGTTTAATCATAAATTAACACATAACAATCTCATCATAATATATATTACATGACTTCGACTTTGCTGCCGCTGTCGGTGATCTGTGCATCGCAGCGAATAGTGAGTCCAGGCAACAGCTCTGAGATAGGTGTCAGGTAGCTATCACCAAGGCTGCGAGGGTGGTGTTGGGTCTGTCGCGGGGTGGACGTAGGCTTGACAAGGAGACCTGGTGGTGGAACGAAGCAGTCCAGAAAGAGATCAGGGTAAAGAAAGCCCTCTTCGAAGTGTTGCAAGCGTACAAATCACCTGAAGATCGCGCCGCGTACAGGGATGCCAAACGGGCCTCTAAGCGAGCTGTAGCAAGAGCCAGACGTGACCACTTACGTCCTTTGTACGATAAGTTGGAGTCGTCTGAGGGGCAGAAGCTCGTTTACAAGTTGGCACATTCGAGAGTCAAAGCGGCCCAGGAAACTTCTATGTGCCGCTGTGTAAATGATACTCTCGGTAACCGGCTATGCGAGGACCACGCGGTGAAGGGGAGATGGCGCTCTTACTTCCACGAGCTGCTCAACAAGCAGCACAAAGATGTGCAGCCACCTGAACTCCCTCCGAATCAGGCAAAAGTGCCACCGGTAACGCCTAATGAAGTCCAGTCGGCTATTCGCCACATGAAGAACCGGAAAGCTGTCGGACCCGATGGAGTCCCTATCGAAGCGTGAAAATTAATGGGCTCTCGTGGTCTGGGCATACTTACCCACCTGTTCAACCGCGTTCTCCTCACCGGGAAGATACCCGACCAATGGAGACTGAGCATTATCACACCGGTCTTCAAGGGCAAGGGCTCGGTTCAGGAGTGCAGCAATTATTGTGGCATACAGGTGATGTCCCACACCACCACCACAGCTCCTCGAGCGCATTGTGGACTCTCGGATTCGACAGGAGTGTACAATCTCCGAAGTGTTAGTATGGGTTTCGACCGGGTTGCGGGACCATGGACCCCATATTTGCCTTGAGATCGCTCATGGAGGGATACAGACTGAAGAATACACCTCTGCATCTCCTTTTCTTACATATGCAGAAGGCCTTCGACTGTGTCCGTCGTGAGATGATCGGCTAGGCGCTGCGGTCCAGGGCCGTTCCCGAGATCTTCATTGACACTATCCGGGACATGTACCACGATTACAGTTCCATAGTTAGGACTGCGGTTAGTGACACGCTTCCCTTCCCTATCACCGTTGGACTACACCAAGGCTCCGTACTTAGCCCTTTTCTGTTGAGCGTAATATTAGACCTTCTGTTTTAGCATCCGAGACCACCACGAGCTGCCACCTTGTTTGCTCATGTATGCTGATGATATTGCGCTAGCAGATTCGGACAGGGGACGGCTGGTACAACGGGTGAATAAGTGGAAGAATTCACTTGAAAACGGCGTTCTGAAACTTAATGTGGCGAAGACGGAGTATATGGCCTGCAACACCACAGATCCCCAGTCCGTCCACATAGCCGTTGAAGTGGTCGAGCGCACGGACCGTGTCAAATACCTGGGATCTGTGTTAAGCGCGTCCGGGGACATAGACAGCGACGTCAGAGCCCAAATTTCCGCGGCTTGGGCCAAATGGCGTGAGGTGACTGATGTCATTTGTGACCTTAAATTGCCGATCAAGCTGAAGGGGCAGGTCTATAAAACCATCATTAGGCCAGTCCTTTTATATGACAGTGAAACATGGCAATTACTAGAGCGATTTTTCAGCTTATTTATCTCTACTTAAGCCTGAGATGTCAAAGTTTCAGAAATGCTGTTTTTATGCTTATTTTTGGCTAGAAACCTAACATCAATGAGGCCCTTGAAGTCATTAAAGGTGCTGCTCACGAATTAAAATGTTCATAATCCACTACGAGCATATAAGCTTAACAAGAGTGGCACTGTTCATATCTTGTTATTGTAATAACTGAATATTGTATTATTGTGTAGTTAGTCTAGTTGCTTCACTATCGCATTGGGTGCATTCCTGTAATGATAGTTTTAAGTTTTGGTTAAATAAATTTCTTAACTGAACTCGTTCACTAACTCAAAATCTTTGAAGAATTCCTTGATAAAAGCAAAAATACCTTTGTCGAGTGAACTTAACCGGCGACGATAAAGACCCCAGCGGTAAGAAATTCGCCGCATTATGCTAAGAACAAAAAGAAGGGAAAGGTGAAATGTCGCTTAAGACGAGGTTCAGTACGAATGCGAGGGTGGGGAAAACCAGCGGCAGTTGAGTACAACTTAAATTGAACGGAACACGTTGTGGCGCATTTTCGAAATTGTAAGGCAAATAAAAAAAAAATACTGTCTTTAATTAATTCATTATTTATTGACGACACGATTAGCGTAGTGCGCTGCAGCACGGTTTCTCGCATTGGATTGCATGGTGTCCCCGGTTTGATTCTTGGTCGGTTCAATTCAGAAAACGATCTTTTATAAATTAACTCGGGTTTGGGTGTACTGGGAGAGTCTTCATTTCGAGACCATGGTAAGTGGTTTGTTGTCTGGCACATACATTGATTTACTGAGGTCCGACATGAGTAGTGCATTCGATTTCGTGAATCACGATAAGCTCATAAGCAAGCTGGAATCGTATGGTATAAGGGGAAAAGCTTATAATTGGATTGAAAGCTACCTTAGAGATAGGCAACAGAGCTAACAAAACTTGCGAAAATCGGACTTAACTTAGTAAAGGAATCATATAGGTCTGAACGATTATTACGGAAATCAGGGGTTCTCCAAGGCAGCATTTTAGGGCCATTGCTGTTTTTATTATATATAAATGACCTCCCAAATGCTACCACACATAAGTGCGTACTATTTGCAGACGACACGACAGTCGTAATAAAGGAAGATGGAAATAATCCGATGGACTCAATCGCAAATAGGGCTCTAGAAAATATTATAGGCTGGTTGAGTGCTAATGACCTGAGTATAAATATCAGTAAAACTGTAGTCATGCAATTTCGATCATATAATACTCAAAAACAATCATTAACAATAGAATACAATGGCGAAAAAATTGACGATGTAGATAATTTTAAATTTTTAGAACTATATATTGACCCACATCTTAATTGGAAAAAACACATTGACATTATATGTAAAAAGCTAGAGCGATTTACTTTTGCTATCAAACGATTGCGACAAACGGTATCGATTGAGGCTGCACTCACGGCTTACCACGGATACGTATCATCGGTATTGAGTTATGGCATAGTTCTGTGGGGCAATTCAGTAGATATAGACAGAGATTTCAAAATACAAAAGAGATGCATTCGCGCTCTGTGTATCGTCTGGCTGCAGACACCTCTTTAAACAGCTTCATTTGCTTCCACTTCCTTGCATTTACATCAGGGAAGCTTGTCTCCTTGTAAGGTCATTTCCCAGTTATTACAAAACACGCAGAGAAATCGCTGGAAGGCAATTAAGGCAGCAATACTTAAACCTAATGCATCAACCTCCCTGTCGCAAAGACATATACGAGTATAAAAGAAACGCATATAATAGGAGTATTGTTTTGTATAACTTGCTACCGGACGAGTTCAAAACACTTCAAGGGCCAATATTTAAAAGGAGATTGACTAACTGGCTTTTGGACAGATGTTTTTATAGTTATAATGAATATTTTAATTGGCGACAACATACTAATATTTAATTTAATGCAAAATCCCCAAATAATTCTGCTAATGTAATAATAATTAAATTTAATTGATATCAATATTGTGTCAATCTATAATTAAATTTTAGCATGTCTGCGAGCAGACTGAACACATGCGCTACTTACTTTTAAATGTCATCTTTATTTACTGTGTTCTTGGCAAATACTCGTAAACGTTTGAGTTTGAGTTTGACTAAAAAGCCGTAAAAGCTTTCTTGGGCAAACGAGCGCAATTACCGAGCAGCCGACGGACACTCGCGTGACACTCTGGTCCACTAAGTACGCACCACCAGCCAATTATATAGCCCGCGCTGAGAACCTGCCACTAGGCTATGAGCAGCTCTGGCCAATCTGGAAATCTCTAAACCGCCTTCGTTCCCAGGTTGGCCGTAGCAAGGACAACATGGCCAAATGGGGGTTTATTGATGAAGCAGGTCAGGAGTGTGACTGTGGTTGGTCACTTCAAACTATGGCTCATATGCTCGAGTGCCCACAGTGCCCAACCACCTGCACAATGGAAGACCTGTACATGGCGAATGCCGCTGCGCTAAAAGTCGCTGGGTTCTGGGCGGGGTCCGTTTAAATTAAATTAGATCAATATGTTATATTTGCCATTGACTCGAGAAGAAGAAGATTGATTTATATTTATATTTTTCATATCTAAGAGAGCGCTCTTACCAAGATAATCTGATCCCGAACTAAGCAGAGCTATTAATATGAACCCAATTCCAACATTTCAATCCTAAATTTTATTCTGGGAAGTACACTTGGACAATGAACATCGGACAAAAGATAACACACAAATATTCGACAAATGAATGCAAACTGAGTACTGGATGTAGATCGAACCTACGACCATTTCTTTTAAGAAAGCATTACGAATTCACATTTTTTGGAAGAGAGTGAAAAAGGCTTTGTTCGGCAAAGACTTATAAAAACATCATTGTTGTTCGGACGGTTATCTGTAACCTTGCTTTTAACAAACTATAACTAAATACCTAACTACTAACAGTTTTTGAAATATACTTAGCTACATTTTCTGGTCTGAATGGTGAAGCCTGAAATTCTCCATTCAGACCTCAAAATGTAGTTATTCAACCAATTAAAAAAGTATTCATTACGAACACTTTATCCAATTCATTTTTTCATTTTTAAAGAGATTTCAATAACTTCCTGCTTGCAATAAATCAGTAAATTATTGCATGCCTGTGTCGGTACCCATCATTTTGTTATTTTCCAAAAATGTACTTTGAAACCGTAGGCAATATCGCCGAAATTCCTAACCGAACTGTAAGGTCGCTAGAAGATTTATTATTTCATATAGTGCTACAATTTTTAATTTTACGAAATGTGATAAAATTACGATTTGTTGAAACATGTATAAAAAGTTCAATTTAGACACTTGATCTTTGATATCAAGTGGAAATATATAATATCTTTGGGCATATGGAAAGGATGGATGAAAGGCGAAACAAATTTACAAGGCGAGGGTGGATGGAGCTGTTGAAAGGGGAAGGCCTAGACGGTCGTACTTAGGACAAGTCCAAGACGTGCTCAGAAAAGGACAGGTCAGGAGTACTAATAATCGACGAGCATGTGTGAAAGGATTAATGAGAGTGGAAGAAGCGCAACAGGTGTGTCAGGACCGTAGCAAGCGGAAAGATGTGGTCTCTGCCTACGCCGTTGGGAAAAAAGCGTGATGGTATGTATGTATGATCTTTGATAAAAAGAAAAATTATAAAAAATACCAAATGTAAATATTTAAAAAAATCCTTTATTAGGGTTAGATATGAGGATATTGCGTACCAATTGAAGTATATTTCACAAAAAAATATTTAACCGTATCATATCAGGAGGATCCTAAACTCGGTATGTTTTGAAAATTATTTTTAATTTAATTTTATACATGTGACTAAAATGTTATGTTGTGATATATTTTTAGAATTAGCTCAGTGAGCCCTTTCATCAGATACCACACATGATAGGTTTAAAAGCAAAAACTTTTTTTTTCCCATGCAAAAAAAAAGATGACGCCATAACTCCTCCCTTTATTTTCTGTTTTTCCGTGCTACGGGTCAAATTGATGCGTATGGCCTTAAGATCAATCGTTCCGATTTCCATGCCTTTAACACCACTTGCAGATAAATTTAGCGTACCGCTAGCTCTATTAGGTTTCCCAACGTAGGTACTGTCAGCGGCAGTGGCAAATCAGGTCGTTTCACTGTGCATAATGTGTTCCGTAATGTGCGCAGACATTAAGGGTATTCAGGTTATCTTGTCAAATAAGTCATCACTTTTGAGCCAAAATAAACTCGATGACGAATATGTTCATAATTCATGGGGCAAGTTTTCAAAGCCAGCAGGTATATAGCTATACTTGGTTACTTTAAATACATGTTTTGCTAATTAAGGAAATCGATACCAGAACCCTGAAGATCCGGTTGAAGATTCTAACTACAGAGGTTCACAAGGTACTGTAACTGCCTAACAAGCAATCTGAAAAGCATTATGTAGGTTACATATTCAAAAGCGAAAACAATAAAAAAGCAACATGATAGGATCACGGAAATCTAAACCACTGTCACCATTTCTGTTCCTCAACTGCAAACAAACAAAGACACGTCACGTGAACTACGACAGTTTACTTCAGAAAAAAAAGTATGCCATATTTGGTTCCACTCCTAAACACCAGGGGCGCTATACTGAAATCCCATACCAAATAGTCTACTAACACTATGTCCCATACAAAGACGTCAACGTGGCTTAAGCAGAATTAAATAAATAATAATAAATAAATATGCGCCAGACAACACACCTCTTGTAATGGTCTCGAAGTAGGGATCAATATCCCTGTGTCACGAGGTACCACACAAGGAAATCAGCCAGGGGCGTCTCCCAGCACACCAAGACTCGAGTCAATTCAGAAAAGATCGTTTCCTGAATTGACCCGACCGGGAATCGAACCCGGGACACTAAGGAAATCGAGGCGAGAAACCGTGCTACAGCGCACTACGCCAATCGTGTCGTCAAATTGGTGTAAACTGATGGTATGAACAGCTGCAGTTCAATGGTACAGTTCAATGGATGTAATAGCTAACTTTAAAAATAATGTCATGCAGATTAATGATTCCTGCGGGGCTAAGATGCGCGCCCTACGAGAAGAGTAGACAAGAAATCATCCAATCAAATTTGGCCATTTATCGATTTCTCTATTTTGTCTACCGTTCAACATGGCAGCATTTGTCGTGACTCAATATTTTGTATGGGAAATTCAATTTTGTCTACAGATCCTAACATGGCGCCTTATTTTTGTCGTGGTTTAGAAGAAATATCTCGTGTGTGAACTCGTCGGTCATTTTTGTGGACGACAAACCAATTATGCATTTAAATAGCACGAAAACAGGCGTTGCGATGCGTCAAAATGCTGTCATTTTTTTAAACTGCAGTACTTTAGATGCATTTATGAGCCGTCGCTATTTTAGCTAATAATGAGTGTACATTTTACATAAAAATATTAAATTCAAATAAAGCGGACTAATTTTTTTTCGCTTTTTGCGAAAAAACTTATCTAGGTATAATTTCCATAAAAACAAGTGTTATATAAATAGGTTGGGGTATCAATAGTATCGATAAAATTATTTATCTCGATTATTGGCTTCTTTTAAATCGATTATTTGTATCGATTAATTGAATATTTGTTTCAATCAAATGGAATATCGATTGTTATTGATCAATTAATTAAGTATTTAACGATTATTATTTCGAATCGATTAATTGAATCGATTAGTCGAATCAATTTGTTGATCGATTAGTTGAATCGATTAGTGGAGCGATTAGTCGAATCGTTTAGTTGGATCGATTTGTTTGTGTAAGACATTAATCGATTTAACAAATCGATTAATGTCTCGATTGCCATCACATTTGCAATGAAAAAAAACATTTAATGGTGACCGGCCACCCTGACGTCAGGTTGGCCGGTCACCTAGCCGTAGTGACTAATATACGTAGAATCACTGAATTTTTCATTGACCAGCCATTGGTGCCCATTTGTTGCCGTGGAACCTTTAAAACTCCGCTCCTCTAGCTATCATAGAAATAATTAAAAACATCGATCAAGTTTATTAGCGCCTGACAGAAATTATCGATCATGTTTACACTCGAAATTGCTATGATAATATGCTCAGGCGCTACAAAGAGAGAGAAGTTTATTTTTTACTTTGAAAATTGTTGATTGAGTCAGATAAGCATGTGATAATATATCACATACACCCTCATACTGCACTTAGCATTTTGCAGTTTGATAGCATTGTTTGACGACATAATTGGCGTATATAGTGCGCTGTGGCATGATTTCTCGCCTCCATTTCGTAGTGTCCCGGGTTCGATTCCCAGTCAGGTCAATTCAGGAAACATCCTGAATTGGCTCGGGTCTGGATGCGCAGGGAGATGCCCGCCCGAGATCACACGCTTATCTGACTCAATTAACAATTTCAAAGTAAAAAAATAAACTTCTCTCTTTGTAGCGCCTGAGCTATCATTATCATCATAGCAATTTCGAGTGTAAACATGATCGATAATTTCTGTCAGGCGCTAATAAACTTTATCGATGTTTTTTATTATTTCTATGATAGCTACAGGAGCGGAGTTT
The DNA here is from genome assembly GCA_947369235.1 of Udea olivalis. Taxonomy (NCBI): domain Eukaryota; kingdom Metazoa; phylum Arthropoda; class Insecta; order Lepidoptera; family Crambidae; genus Udea; species Udea olivalis. The sequence continues at coordinate 24,196,982 of OX376342.1, forward strand.
TAAAAGTTCTACGGCAACAAATGGGCAACAATGGCTGGTCGATGAAAAATTCAGTGATTCTACGTACATTAGTCACTACGGCTAGGTGACCGGCCAACCTGACGTCAGGATGGCCGGTCACCAGTAAATGTTTTTTCTCATCTCAAATGTGATGGCACCAATTGTCTGCTTATCGGCACCAATGGCAGCAATTAGGGCACCAATTATTGGTCACAATTTCAACGATAAATACATCTAAAATAATAAAGTGACCGGCGATTCTGACGGTGACCTTTTGTCGGAGTGTTCTCAGAGCCGAGAAACGAGAAATTACCTTATGTTGCGCACCTTAGCCAGGCTGGTCAGTTTGACTAACTCTAACGAATACGAGTCAACTATCGTAGTTTACATCACTGAAACTCATGGTACGAACTGGTGTGATGGGAGCTTCTAATATGAGGAATATTCGCAGGAAGTGCTCACCTAGAACACGCAAAACTATTTGCTTTTGCAGATGTCACTCCATTCTACTATACAGGTCATACGGTCCACGGAATAGGTAGGTCCATAAATCCAGCAAATATAACTGAAGCAGTAACTCTGTGTTCTCGTGTGCTAAGAAATCCACAATAGTTTACTCGGGCTCTTAAGAATTCATTCCGCCGGGTTCTTAGCGTAAAATTATTCAATGTTTCCGTGCAAAATGCCTCCGCGTCCCGCGCTGTGGGCAAATGTATGCAGCCGTGGATATACTATCTAGGTCCAACTAGAAAGGACTTATCAAAAAAAAATGGGGCATTAATTGAGGCTTTAATTGAGTTTAAGTTTATATCATTAAGCCTCGCAATGATTTACAAAAAAAACATTAAAATCAATAAAGTATCTATATTTACACAAGATAAACTGTGATTTTAAAAAGCTGAGCAGATTAGGCTTGTATAGCATTTCTTTCACTTGCTTGACCAATGGAAAAAAGCCTTCTTCTACAGGTGGCCAACCACTGCCAAGCTGAATAGAATTAAATAGAGGTAGATCGTTTAGTTAAAAACAAAATAAACATTTATTTGTATAATAATTACAGATCAGAAATTTTGAACTTGGAATGTTAAATGCTTTCGCAACGGTTTTTTTTTAAATTATTATTATTATCAAATTTATAATAAACTATTCCTATATATAATAAATGCTATGTTTAACTATGTTCATTCTATTGTTCCGCAGGTGTAGAGGATTTGTTAAAATTTTCTGACCACAACAAGCCGCATCCAGTACTCGAGCTCGAGCCATCCGTGCGAATGCAGAGGTGATATTCAGGGCTTCTCGACCGAAGCTTGCCGACGTCTCTCGCGCCGTTGCACCTCGAATTATTTTACAAACATAATCTCTAGTAGCGTTCTCGATGTCAGAACATGGAGTTTGTTTTTATCTTGTATACACAGTTTATATTTCGGAAAGTATTTTTTTTGAAACACGTTCTAGATTTTTATTTATTAATTGGATAAGTCATTTCTTGAATATTCATCTACTGCACAACTGAACATCTGGTGAAATCAATAAAAGGGTAGCAACAAGATACAAAAAGCCAAGGCTTTAGTAGCCTATTACCTAAACAAAGTCGGATCCCACTTCGAGCCGACTTCCCTAAACCACGATACATTAAAATTCATAATTCCTCAAAGGAAACTTTCGGAGGATTACTGGATAAAGGAAGTATCCCACCGGACCACGGTTTTGTCTCCACTTTATTTTTTGCCGAAAGGAAGTTAATGCATAATATTAGCTTTAATTTTGAGCACTTTTTTATTTCACCACGATTCGCCGAATTACTTTGTCGAACGCTGCCCTTGAATATTTAAATTTAAATGTACCGCTTCATTATGTCATCATTTAAATCATATTTAATGAAATGAACCTCTTAAGACGTAGTCATGGAGATGTTAGGATCGCAATCATCCAAACATGGACATCAAGAGTGATCAAGATCACCAAGATCAATTTTCAGTTGATATCAAATACCTATTCAGTTAATTATTTATGTATTGTTGTTCTTAATTTCACACATTCAGATTCAAAAATAAGACTGAATAAACAGTTTTAAATTCCATTTCTAAACGCTGCGTCGGTTTTATTTAACATTCAAAGGCACAAACACACCCTTTAATCTCGCGAACATCTCAGCTGGATAAAGCTACAATTCTATCTGTATGCCGAAATTCTTATCCTTAGCCCATCGGTATTAGAAAAATATTCGACATTACTTACAAATAATATCGAGATTAAAGAAACGTCTGTTTTATGTTCCTGGGTTTACCTCCTGGGGTTTTATTTAATGTTTTGTTCCGCTTCCGGTCGAATCGCATTATTCAAGCTTCAAAGGTATCTTGGAGGGCCGATATCGGGTTTTAAGATGTCCTTTCATTACTAAAATTGCATAGACCAGTGGAGAGAATGGAAATATGAATCCGAAAAGTGTATTGGAAATCTCGCTTCAAGTAATTTATGTTAAAGGAATTTCGTTTGAACAAATCCTGGACTCCTAAATAGATAATATGAATATTGTATTACCGAATATAATTTATAAGGAGATGTATATTGTGTACCACCAAACTATGTAAAACAGTGTACGGAAGCGGTATTAGATAATGTAATTAAGGCTGCTTTAGGAACACCTAAGAGGCATCTCTGTCAAAGACAAAGAGTCTTATAGTCCCGGGTTCTTCAAGCGGGAAGTGAAAAGGCACTTCTGCAAGCCTCCAAAATAAGGACAGCCAGCTTAGTGATTCCAATGCATTACAGTGCTTGTCAGTCTAATAATTAATTATCAGCAATATTAAAAGAACAATATTTAGCATAATTCATCAGATAATGTTCATTAAAGGCCAGCTGATTTTGATCACGCACATTAAATAACACAGATGAGCGTCGTAGTCCAGCAAGCTTGGTACGAGAGAGATCCACCATTACTAGTTTTTTCTGCCTTAACGAAAGTTGCACTTACATCCAATAGGCTGTGGTAACAGTTGACCATCAGCCAATTTGTGTGCTCGTTTTATGTCAACCCATTCATTCCACTTACACAAAAGTCAAGAAGCCTGTTCTTGCGTCCAGTCCTGCCTGGACTCATACTCCCTCCCTTTTGCCACTCAAACTTAGAACGCATTTTTACAACATCTAAAAATAGAAACTCAAATCATGTCCAGTCTTAGTTTTAATTTGCTCACAAACCCCTAGTAACAACACGCCTCAAGAAGTTCAAACCGTTGTTAAACTATCGCGGCGAGTTCGCAGTCAACTCGAGCTGAAACAAAGTTGGGCCTCGCCCGCTAATACGAGGGAGCTCTGCAAACTCCAAATTGATTTCTTGCCGCACCGCCCTTTTGATGTTCCCAGGTATTGGGAAGAATTAAACCCGAGCTCGAGCAAAGACGTTACAATTTGTAAGATAATCTGGCGCTACAAATAACAGAATATCATTACGAAACACTGATTAAATTAAATGATCAATACTTTCATTTGGTCTCTTCAGTATTTTGTTGCTTGGAAAATGCACGGTAAATTGGTTTATCCATTTAGCTCAACGTTTCGACGACAATTTCATGTCATCGTGGTCACGACGGTGGTGCACGGCGTTGTCTGAGCGGGCGTGTCTTGTTGCATTCCTTCGGAGCAATAGGGCACCATTCTTCTCCATTCTATACGTCTTCATGGGTACCAAGTGTGTGTAGATCCTTCATTTCATCCAACCAGCGGAACCTAGGCCGTCGAACCGGCCCACCGCTATGTCACCTCGAGTAGACTTTCTGCACAGTCTAGTGAACCTGTTCTTCTTTTTCATGACCATCTTTGTCATTTCGAATGACCAAACCGAAACCGAAGTAGGCAGATTTAATTTGCTTATACTGTAAGGCTTGGCTAGTAAATATTCGATTTCTCAAGTGATTAAATACTCGACACATAGCTAAGAAAGGAAAAAACTCTACTGTATTACTTCCCAAAGTCGTATACCGTCATAACATAACTTTCCCCATGAAATAATAATAGGGATAATAGTAGACACTTGTACCAATAGTCTCACGCATTGGCTAATAATAACTTCCTACTGTCACCCCACATCACTCGACTTACAAGCGTAGTGTTGTACTCTACTTAGCGTGGATTGTAAAAGTCAATTAGGCCACCTTTATTGCGGGCTTGATAGTGGGCGTGACGTCAGCAAACTTCTCGGCTAAGGTGTCGATCGGAAAACCACGCTTCCACACTAATTGATTTGGGTCTGCACCGGGCAAATATCGGTGGTCGACAGCCGCGGACTGGCTCAAGGCAAAGGAATAAGAGTGAAGTAAGACGAATGCGATGCCGTTGTCCGATGTACTGTAGTCGAGAAGTAGAACTAGGAATAGTCCATATTTGTACGAGTACATCAGCTTAGGGAAATAAGGGGAGCAGTTTCGCGGTAGCTTTTAATGTTAGCCCATTTGAGGACCTCGTAACTTTGACATTGTTGTCTTCAATTTGTGTTAGTGTTAAGTGTTAGGGTATTTCAAAAGGGGGCAATTTGATGACGGCAATGAGAAAAGGTCCAGTGAAGGAATAAACTCAAGGTCCGAATCGCCCAATAGGCCGAAGACTTAAAACGATGGCTGATATGATAAGGACTTGTTTGTCACAAATCACCAAATCACCATACCATCCCTTAACCTGAAGCTCTTCAGTTTTTCCCTTTGCACCACACGACAACAGCTGCTGTAATTAACGTTAGACAACCAACGGGCCGCATTCGGTCTGACGGACATTTCCAAGTCGATTACAAATGTAGTTTAGTTGGAATTAAATAGAAATTATCCGCTCCGTATGCTCCTAATCTGACAGCGGTTCCGGACGACGGTTCTTTTGTCCGATTGAAATGTCTGATAAATAGCCGCCGACTGGGGAAGCTTCCAGAATACATGACTCAGACAGTCTGTCACAATAGTGCTCTAGAATTAGGTCTGCGTTTCAAATTAGACGGCAATGTGAGGCAGAGTGATAATCCTAACCCGTTCTTAGATAGACTTAAATAAAAGCGAGGCCGCGAGGGTAACCGAGTTGGCCAAGCGTTTTTGAGCGCCTTTAGCCAATGCCAATGTAAATAATAAGAATGCATGTTTATACTTTCCTTTTTTTCAAAACCATTAGTGTCAGCAGCTTCTGGGAGTGTATAGATGTTTTCAGATTTCCTGACTGGAAAAATTATCGGACAGCATTATATTTCAAGGAATTTCAACTTTGATCGCAGTTTGCGAATTTCGGGGTACAAGTGTAAGAAAATATAGAAATAAACTCTGAAAGTTTATACAGTAATCATCTTACCCGAAACTAAGCAGATTTTGTACTTTGGGTGCAACATACAGATGTATGTAATTACATACATACCGTCCATCACGACTTTATCCCAAACGGGGTAGTCAGAGGCAAGTGACTGTGTCGTCATGGTGAACGAAATACTCAGAAGTCCACTTTTTACCAATGGTATTAGAACCCAACGTGGTAGGTGGTGAGCCTTCCGGCGTTATCCAGGTTGATTTGGTTTTTTAACGATGTTTACCATCACCGGAGAGTAAGTCGGATATTTAACAATGAACACAAAGATTTTGGTTCTGGTCAGATTTGAACTCGGGACCACACGATCTGCGATCCGAGTTGGAGTGCTTTACCACTAGGCCACGACGATATTTCAAAATACTAATACATACTTAAAAAATATAATTAGATACAAACACGCAAATGTTCGCCATATTCATTTTGCCTTGAGTGAAGATCAAAGTGTTTTACCTGCAGTTAGGGGAAGAGAATACTACCGAGGTATCCCTTTTTTTTTTTTTTTTTTTTTTTTATTTTTTTTTTTCTTTCGGGGGAAAAAATGCATTACGCACTATCCCACTGCCTGGGTGGGGCAGCGGGGGAGTGTGGGACTCTCCGTCCCTGAAGGTGACGGCATACCCACCAAAAAGACCCCCGGTATACCTCATCGCCTTGACGGGACGACACGGTGCCTAGTTCGGATTACCATGCCGTCCCTGGCGGACGGCCCAGCCTTCACGCCGGGCCTCCTCACGCAGCAGGGGCATCCCGGTATACGGGGACACCCCCAGACAGGAGCACCGTGCAATGGGGTGAAAGTCCCCCGACTTTCACCCCGGTGCTGCTTTTAGGGAGCAGGGAGAAGGCGTGCAAACCACCGTCTCCTCACTCCCCGCCGTCTGCGTCGGAGAGGGGCCGCCTGAGGATCTTCCTCCCGGGCCCTCTCCGCTGTCTCCTTCTGCGACATCACCTCTTCGCAGAAGGAGACCATCGCCTCCCATCCTCTCTCGCTCGCCAGCATGGCCCGTATCAGGGCCGGGAGCGAGAGGTCGGCGCCGACCACATTCACTAATGTGCGACGCTGCACCACCCAAGCAGTGCACACCTCAAGGGTGTGCTGGGCGGTGTCCTCCTCGGCGTCGCACTGGTGGCACCTCGGGGTGGGCTCCCTCCGAGCGATGTCATGCAGGTACTTTCCGAAACATCCATGTCCGGAAAGTACCTGCACCAGCCGGTACGTAAGGGGCCTCTTTTCCCTACGTACCCACTGGTCGAGGACTGGCCTGATCGCCTCTATGGTTAGTCGGCCATAGAGCGGGTCGGCCAGGTCCTCCGCCCACCTCGGCAGTAGCGCGCTCTGGGCACGCCGGCGCACTCCCTCAACTTCGTCCCAATACGGGCGGTCTCCTCTTGCTCTTGCTGCTGTGCGGGACTGGTACACAGCAGCGAGAACATCCGCCTCCAGTTCCCAGGGGGGCATGCCTGCCAGGACACAGGCAGCCCCTCCCGACACCGTACGGTAACCCCGTATAGCCCTCAACGCTATAAGCCTCTGAGGCGCCCGTAACAGGCGCCTATTTTCAGCGTTGAGGGCACCCGCCCAAATTGGCGCTCCGTAGAGCGCCATACTTTTGAGGATGCCGGCGTAGAGACGCCGGCATGACTGGCTCGGGCCGCGCTCGTTGGGCAAGAGCCGACCCAGAGCACCCGCGGCGCGGATTAGGCGGGGCGCGAGACGGGAAAAATGGGCCCCAAAATGCCACCGCCCATCCAACACTAGGCCCAGATATTTTATCTGGGCCTCTACCCTCACATCAAAGCCGTTGAGGCAGACCACCGCGCCTGGAGGCGGTCCCTGCCGAGGCCCATGGAAGAGGAGGGCCTCAGTCTTATTAAGGGCCAGCTTCAGGCCTAACGCCTCGATGCGGCCCACCACCAGACTGGCGCCGACTTCTGCCAGTCTTTTCACCTCTGCAAATGTTTTACCTCCCGCAATGACCAGGGTGTCATCCGCGTAACATATGACGCGCATCCTCGGAAGGAGCGCGCCGCGGAGCACCCAGTCGTACCCCATGTTCCACAACAGGGGCCCTAAAACGGACCCCTGGGGAACCCCACATCGCATTGGGTGACGAACCAATGCTCCTCCTCCCTCATAGAGGACCTCTCGCCCTCGGAGGTAGTCCTCCAACAGCCTGCCGAGATAAGTAGGCACTTCAAAATACTGAAGTGCCTCCCTTATCACGCTGAACGGCAGGCTGTTGAAGGCGTTGGCGATATCCAGGCTTACCGCCAACGACCGCTCGCCCCGAGCGGTTGCTACCTCCGTAACCTCCTTGAGTTGCACCAGCGCGTCTATTGTGCTGCGCCCCGCACGAAAACCGAACTGTTGCCCGGAAATATTTGGACCCCTCCCGTTTAGATGCTGGACGAGGCGAAAAGAGAGGAGTCTCTCGAAGACCTTTCCAGCCTCGTCCAGCAGGACAATTGGCCGATACGCGCCGGCGACACCTGGGGGCCTACCCTCCTTCTGCAGGAGGCAAAGCCGCCCCTCCTTCCACAGCTTCGGAAACCGCGCTGATGTTAGCGCGGCGTTGAAAATTTCCCGAAGCTGCTCCCCCAGGTGTTTTAGGGCCAGGCCGAGGACCTTGCCCGGCACTCCATCGGGACCAGGAGCCTTCTTCTTGCCCTTGAGTCGATCCAGTACTGTCTTCATTTCCTCGTCGGAGACGAGTGGGATCGGCTCACCATCCGGGGCTCTAGCGGGAAGAGCCATTCTGGGAGGGGTGAACGGCGGGGGTTCCGGAAAAAGCTCCCCTACCACCCGTTCCAACACCTCCGGCTGGAGGGTCTCCATCACAGGGGGGCCTTGAAAGCGCAGTTTATCCCGCGCAGCGCGGTACGGCCGCCCCCATGGATCTCGGTCCAGACCCTCCAGCATCTCTTCCCGCGCCCTGGTCTTGGCCTGCCAGATGGCCAGCTGTAGTGCCTTCTTGTCGGCTTTATAAACCACGTACAGCTGGCCTTCCCTCTCCTGGTCCCTGTGGCTCCTCCTCAGGGCCCTCGTATAGGCCCTTCTTGAATGGGAGCACCTTTCCCTTAGTTGGGCAATATCCGTAGACCACCAGTAAACTTGGTGGCGCCGCAGAGGGGGTCCTCGAATTCGGGGCATGGCGGCATCACAGACCTTTGAGATGAGATCTCGAAAATGGCCCGCTGCCTCATCGACCCCCGATGTTGTGGGGGTCATGCCCCAGGCCGCCACTATGGCCGCCTCCTCGGCCAGCTCGGAGTCCAGTTTGGTGAGGGCCCACCGCGGAAAAAAGGCGTGGCCCTCCCGTCTTCTCGGCGCCGCTGAGCCTTCGGAGGTGGAGACCTCGAACCTAATATACTTGTGGTCCGAGATCGTCTCCACCTCACTCAGCACCCGCCAGCTCCGGACGCGCCGCGCGAGGGAAGGGGTAGCAAACGTTACGTCCACCACGGACCCCCCGACCCTGCGCACACACGTGAGGGATGTCCCCTGATTGAGTGGGGACATCCTGGAGCTGACAGCCCATGACTCAACGGCTAACCCCCTCACGTTCGTCGACACGCTCCCCCAGAGGGTCGACCATGCGTTCAGGTCGCCCATGACCAAGACTGGGAGAGGGGCCAACCGCTGGATCACCGAACCAAGAACCCTTAAGAAATTTTCTAAGTTGGCAAGGCCAGTGTTGGGAGAGACATAAACTCCCACGACAGCTATGCCCCCCCAGGTGGCGGCTACATAACCGGCCCCTCTTTCCCTCACTTCTAGTGGTGAGCGAGACCCTGCTCCGACCACTATGGCCACAGAGCCAGAAACATCCCCAGCCCAATTAGGCTGGGGGGAAATAAAATAGGGCTCTGCAGCCACCGCCACATCTATCTCCCACTGCGCCATGGACTGCATGAGCAGGTCCTGGGCCGCGGCGCAGTGATTGAGGTTACCCTGTAGGAAGCTGTAATGGAGGACTGGATTCATTGCTCCATTACTGCTTCCTCTGGCGCTACGCGCCTCCCGCTATCAGCGGTGGCCTGGGTCCTTGGTGCCGCCCTTGCTTTAGTGGGGGGAGGGTTGCAACTCCTCCCGCCCATCGTGTGGCCCGAGGGCCGCCCCGCTTCGGCGCACACGACGCAGTGCGCTGGCGCCATACATCCGGCGGCCCTGTGCCCCGGCCGTCCACACCGGAAACACAGATCCACCCTCTCTTTGTCGGACGGGCACAGCTGACGCGTGTGCCCGATCCCCATGCACTTGAAGCAACGCATGGGTAGTGTGTCGAGAGTTCGGACCTGAACCGAGCTCCACCCGACCAAAAGGCGTCCGCCGTTGATGAGCGCCTTTGCCGCCGCAATCGGACACTTCACCACCACTGACCCGGTCCCGTGGGGCCCGAAACGGATTTCAGCCGCCTTGACCAGGGCCGGGTCACAACCACCCTTGGCCGCGACTGCGGCCACCACCTCCTCGCGGGCGACGGTGTCGTCGAGCCCTGTGATGCGGAGGTCCGCGCATTTTGTGGGCCTTGACACGGCGGCCACTCCTGCGAGCGCCTCCGTCAGCTTGGCCGCCAAACGGTCAGCGGCCTCGGCACTTTTGGCCCCCGAAAGCTCGAGCATGCGTGCTCCTGTGGCCGTCTGCCGGACGGATACTCCAGGGATACCTAAGTCCGGCAGCGAAACCACCTCTCTAGCCTTCAATAAGGCCGTCTTATATGTAAACCCCCGCTCAATGGCTTCGGGCTGCAGTGTCACCACTACAGCCGATGAGCGAGGGGGGGTCAGCTTGACCGCATTTTTATTATTCGTCACGGGGGGCGTGGCGAGCTGTGCCCTTCTGGGGCTGGCAACTGGCTGTGCCCTTTTCGGGGCAGCAGCGGGTTGCGCCTTTTTTGGGCCAGGTGGCGTTGGGGAGGATTTGTTACCCTTTCCCCTCCTCTTCTTGCCCCCACTTGCAATCTGCCACCCATCTTCAATGGCGGCGGGGTTTTCTCCGCTAGCTACGGTCTGCCTCGGATTTGCCGAGGCAGAAGTGCTGGCGACTGCCGGGACCGTCGCAGGGACGGATAAAGGGCCTGAAGATTTAGGGCCCTTCCCCTTAGGCTTTGCCACAGCGGCGGCTGGAGCATCCTTACTTGCTGGCAGCAAAGCTGCGGCCGCTGCCCTCTTCTTGTCCGCCGCGAGAGGCGGGCGTACAGAGGGCGTCAGCGCCCCCTCAATGCGGGCGCTGATCATATCTCCCAGCGTGACAAGGAGGTCCTTCTTGAAGGCCTCCATGTCGACCGGTGGCCCAGCCACCTGCTCCGTCACCGTCTTCCGTGTCGAGTAATCTCGCCGGATGGCCTTGACCTCCAGTTTTAGGTCATCCACTTCACGCCGAAGGTTGTCCCGTTCGACGCGAAGTCGGCGACACTCCTCTGAGGCGGAGCGGCTCACCGCAGCCTCGACAATTCTGCTCAGAAGTCGGGCATGGTCCTTCAACTCCTTCTGGAACGTGCCCTTTAAGTGGCCCGACTTCACGGCCAGCTCGCATATGCGAGCAGCACCCTTCGTGGCAGCTGACCGCATCTCCTCGAAATTTAGATCCTCAGGGTCTTGAGGGATCTCCGGGACTTTATCAGCCCCCTCTTCCGCCACTGGAGCCAGTGGCTTCTTATAACAGCGGAGCGAAAGGCTCCTGTTAAAGTCCTCCTCTGCCGCGTCCTCCTTACGCTGGCGGAGGGTCTCCTTAGCTCGGACCAAGCCTGAAGCATGCCCCGGGTTCTTTACTTTGCCCCTCTTAGACGCCGCCGCCCGAGTGGGCACGGTTTCAGACGTCTCTGGTAAGGCGTCGTCCATTTCAGACTCCTCACCGTAATCGAAAACAGCCGTCGCCGCACGGCGCTTTGGGAGGACACCCCTTGCGTCGGTGAAAACCTCCTCCGACCCAAGGTTGTCCTCGTTAGTACCCCTCCGAATAGACATATTGCCTAATCGAAAAGACAAAACAAGTCAAGAAAAGCCAAAGTCAAAATGTAAGCAATCAACGAATCCGGTATAAAAGCCAAAAAGTCGTTGAAAAGATCCACCAAGAAAATATCCTCACGAAGAGCCTATTAGGCCCCGCTCAATCTGAAACCGGAGACACCTCGACGGCCAGAGAGCTGGGAACACTAATACGCAAAAATCACAAGGATTGCCCCAAGTGCTAGAATTTGGTCACCAGCCTGGCACTGCGTTACCGATACCAGGACTGGGAGAGCCAGGGGAGACGACGGGGACGTATCTAGCACTTAAATCACAAAATCGCAAATCACATGGGGCCTCCCCCTACCGAGGTATCCCTGCCTGTCGTAAGAGCCGACTAAAAGGGCCCTTGGGGTCGCGAAGCGCACGCGGTGGGCCTGCGTGTGTTTCGGTTTGCGATCCCGAGGAAGACGTTAACACGTGTCTTCGGACACAGTGGTCTGTGTTATCGTGCATTGGAGTTGAGCTTGCTCCTCCCGAGGCTGGCTGCCAGGCGGCCTTGCGCGCCGAAGGGTCCTGCGAGGAGTCTCTACCTCGTTGGGGATCCCGGGTCCCTTCCATTCTGCGCCGAAGATGACCACCGAAGGTTTTAGTGGGTAGGGGTCTCTGTTTTCCCAGGAGTTCCGAGTCCCACATATCCCAGGTGTGCCGAACCCAGGGTCTTGGGAATGCCTAAATGCATTTCCTGACGCAAAAAAAAAAGATCAAAGTGTTAACCTTCCACAATAAAGGTAAAACCACGCCTTAATACATCATTAATTTTCTTCAGACATCCAGGTAACAAAAAAGGTAACCTGAATCTTCTTCGCTGTTCTATGTTATATGGAAGGGATAAATACCGTATAAATGTACTCAAAAAGTACTTAAGCACAGCGGTACAGTATGCTCTACTTCACCGAATAATTTGTCAGTGGTTTATTTATATTATACATCCCAAAAATAGGCTTCATTTAAAATGCTCATACATAAGGGCTAAAGATATGAGCATAACGGCTTTACATCTCAGAGAATTAAATTACCTACTTTGCTCATATTCTGAGCCAGCAGGTAGTGTAGGTACAGCCGCACTCCTCCCCAACCTAGGTGCCTACTCACTAACACAATGAGTACAAACAAATTTTGGGAAATATAACATGGTCTTAAAACCTTAGATAATTTTAACAACTGTAAGATATTGATTGAAATTTTATTCATATTTTATGTTTTGCTCTTATAGTTCTTTTAACTCTACACATCTATAAGCTTTTAAAAGTTCCTCTACCCAAAGGTTGCCTGGATGAAATCACTCTCTAGCGACAAGGCCACCTAAATTCTACAAATTGTTTATGTTATTAAATTTATTTATTTATTTATTTATTTATTACTGTTATTGTTTTTTTAATACAATAAAGTATACCTATCTAACTGTCATGTATAAGATGTATACTCTTTAATATGATGATACTCTTTATGAGTAGGTATCACAAATAAACATTCATGAATATGATTATGTTTTTTTGACACATGGGTTTGCCCGAAACTACGGACTACGGACAAACTGCGTTAGCGAGTAGGCCCCTAATTTCTGATGAAATCTGTTCATGACACAGACCTGTATTGTACGTTTAAGAGAAGATAAGAAACAGATATTTATGTAAGGTCTAGGTGTTTTTGGAATTTTTGTCGTTTCCGCCGCTTGTGCTGTCTGAAAAATTAGACTCCTGACTGATATTGAAACAGCAAGACTTGTGTCTTTTAGTTACTTTCATAGCGTTATGTCGTATGGTCTACTGTTGTGGGCCCAGCTGCAGACCTTAACACCATTTCTGTACTCCAAAAAAGAGCCATTCGGTCGATATACAACCTTAGGCCACGCGACTCGCTCAGAGTAGTATTTAAGAAGATTGATATTTTAACTGTGCACGCTCAGTATATTTTCGATAACATAATGTATGTGCGCAAAAACTTGCGTGTCCTTGTACGAGTATGTTAGAAAAAAACAGTGATACTCATAAACACAATACTAGAAATAAAAACAAACTTATTACTCCAAGTCTTAGGCTACATAAGGTAGGAAATTCCTTTGTGGGTCAATCTGTAAAATACTTTAACAAAATACCTCAAAGTCTTGTTGATCTACCTCTTCACAAGTTCAAGTTTAAAGCAAAGTTGATAAAACAAGGTTATTATAATGTGGAGAATTACTAGAACGACAAAACTTTTTGTGGTCATAGTAGGAATAATCTGCTCCTCTGCTCAAATAATGTATTTTTATTGTTCTTTTGACTGTACTCTGAATTTATTTGTTGTAAAACGAAACAAAGTTCAAAAGAGTAACTATCGAGTTTCTTGCCGGAGTCTTCTCGATAAGAAGCAACGTCCGAACCTTTCGCATTATGTTTATTTAGGATATGTACTATTATTGTATTATTTTATTTACGTCTAATAATGTTTATTTAGATTTTTGTGAAATTTGATATTTCATAAGTGCTTCTTTGTAAAAGCTTATGTAAATAAATGATTTTTTACTTTACTTTACTTTCTAGTTTATTTACAAGGAAAAACCTAAACAAATAAACAAACAAAAAAATATCATTATTTAAATAGACCTGTAACAATTACTTTTAAATCGTCATTCGGTCGCATCGGAAGTTGATCTTATGAGAAGACCCGGCGAGAAACTCAGTACTTACTCTTTTAAACTTGGTTCTGTTTTACCTAATTTTTGATACGGGGAAATGTACGTAATTTATAAACGTATTTCTAATGCCTTTCTACTGGTCGATCTTTTTGAGTACACAATTAGTTGCCACTAGCCTTACAGCGTAAGCCACGCGCGTGGAATAGCCTTAGTTCCTATGAACAATAAATACAGTACCTATGTACTTCATTATAAATAAACTATTAGTGTTCTACCACCTATTTCCACAAACAACCACTTTTCCGAACAGCCATCCCGACCGAGCCGATGGAGTTATAACATAATGACCCTTGCACACGCGGTAATGTGACCGCGAGGGTCGTTTAGCGGCTGCAGCCAAGACATCGCCAAGTCACACTCGCTTCAACTTGACATTATCGGGCTGTTGCGGCCAATACGCGCGGAATTGCGCATTATCTCCATAGATAAAGTAGATTTAGGTTTTTTTTTCTGTCCACAGAGGACAAAAATGTCTGCATCGAAATACTTACTTACCTACTAAGGCCCTTTAGTCTTCTGTGCTCGTTATTCGATACAGTTTGTAGGGGATATAGCATACTCAGAAAGTAATTTAGTAACTATGTAAGTGAAAAAAATAGTTTTTTAATAATCAGCTTGTATATTGACGGAAAAGAAAGTACCCTGTGAATAGTCCCTCGTCTGCGCAGGCCTTAAGAGAAGTTAATGTAAGAATAATTGTTCCTAAAATTAATTAAATCCGCACCCAATTCCAACATAAACGTAATAGGCAGATTTCAGTAACTCTGAATATCTTATTGTAACTTATCAAATGAAAATAACCTCAGCTTGTCATACTCGTAATTCCAAGACCATTAAATTCTAAAACAAACTATAAAGATCAATGCCTCGGAAGACCTTTAAAAGTTACACCTTATTACAGCCAAAAATACTCATTTCAGATTAGGGAAAGTGTCCAATAATTTTAAAATAACCACCGACCATCACATTTAACGGAGCAAAGCGATTTCAAAGCCGAAGTTACGGTTGGTCGGTTGAAAACATCGACCTATTTTTTTGGGATAAAATGAGTAGCATTTTATCCTATCCTATATCTATAGGTACTAATATTATCAAGAATAAGATTTGTTTGTTGGGTTTTTCGTTGGTTTGTTTGTATTGAATAGTCCCCGAAACTACTAGGCCGACTTAAATCGCCATAAGTTATAAAACGCTTTTTCACTTCTCATGCTCTAAAAGTACGCCAATATAGCCCTACGAAGCGGGCCTAAAGTGACCACTTTAACTCCTAGGAAGTAAAAAGTAATTCGTTTTTTAATTTCCTTCATGTGACATAGACAAACTCAAACAGCCAGTATCTGTGGAGCGTGGACCGTCTTCATTGCGAAAATGTTGTGAGTTTTAGTTACATGGTTTGTCCGCCAAGAAGGTGGCGCCATGTGTTTTAAATTGTTAATCTGTGGTTCAGTTCAAAAGAAAAAACTGACCACGAAAATTTCAGAACTTTTGTCAGGTGTAAATTTGTTCGGTTTTAAATGTTTTTGTACTAAATTGACTATTTTTCTCGCACTGAAAGTGAAAAGTACAGTTGCACCTCGAGACTAAACGCCAACTTAATATTATACCCTCGGTTTCATTGACTCCCTCGCACGCTCGGGAGTCAAACCACCTCTAGTATATTATGGCTTCGTTTAGTCCCTCGATATAAAATATACTAGTACTTTTTATTTCAGGCTGATATTTTATCTCGACTAGTTAACGGGAAATATTTACTCGTGTTTATTTTCCGACAAATCAGACATATTTGCCATTGGAAACTAAATCCGCTCAAATTGGACGAATTGAGAATAGCCAGTTATGTTTTGTTTGTAATATACGAACGATTTCACCATTCGATTTTTTTTCCAATCACTTTTCAATTTATTATATTATCAGCAGTGCTATTCATTCAAAACGTCTTGTTTTTCTCCTTTCATTCATCATTTAGTAATCGATTTCGGGAATTAAAATGCTGTTCAAAAATCAAGAAATATTTACTGGGCATGAATTTACTAAATACTTGCCTAAAATTTTAGTTTTACAAACCTTTCCTGTCAAAGAAATTATCATAATAATCACTCTTTTAAATAAAACACCTTTTTCCACCAATTCGCACACACTTAATGTATTACTTACGTAATAAGAGAAAATTCAGTAGAATAAATTCCTTCCGATAACGTCTTAGCGTGGTAATCCTTCTACTGTTGACACTTTCGACTCATCCCTCATTACAAGGAAAAAAAGACTCCTCAAAAGTTAACGAAGGAAAAGGGGCTCCGTAATACGATAAGCCAGTACTCCAAAGAAACACTTGTGCCGCAGTAGAGGAAAATCCCAAGAGTTTTTTTTACAAGCTGCAGGTTCGTTTCAAGGTGTTCGGCATTATTTTTAGGCTGCGTGAGTAATTTCTTTTAAGCATCATCGTAAAAAGTTAGAACAGAGCTTCTGACTTGCTAGGGTTTGTATGTGAGGTGGCTTCACGTGAAAAATTGGCTCAGAATTACGGGGAAGTATAGATTATTATGTCCCAGAAAAATCCGCTGGGATACCAGAAAAGTGGATTAAAACTTAATTTTAAAGACAATTTTTTTGTCCTTTAATTCCGGAGTAATTCCTTTTACTCAGTAGTGTGACGTACCTTTTTTAAGCAGGTTTAAAAACAACACTAGTAACTTTTACTGAAATATACTATTTTACTTAACTGAAGATCAGAAAGGTTCAAATCAAACTCATTTAATACCTTCACTTGGTGTTCGTTAATGTACTAAATTGAAGTTGGCGAATCTTTTTTAAGCCCCAATGACCATGGCTGCGAGGCTAATAATGTTGACGATTGGTGGACTGTAAACTTGCGAAAGGATGTAAGTAGCTAGATAAGATGGAAACACGGCTTTTGTACTAATTAAAATATAATAAAACCAAAATAAACCCAAAACATAACTACATATAAATCACTTTTGGACAACTAATTAAGCTTCAATATTTACAAACAAGAGACTGCACGTCACCGCGTGACGAGCAGTTTCATGGAGGTCGCCGCGCCAGCTAGTTGCCAACATGCCAGGAAGAGTCTTTTCTTAAACATGCTCGGAAATATTGTCATTACTTTTGAATAAAGAACACGCGAAGTATCATATTTACGTAGACTGAAAACCCAAAATCACTTCCCGGCGCGTTCTTTGAATTTCGAACGAAGAGCGCGCCGGCAATGTTGTATGAAACGGTGTGCTGTTTGAATTTAGAACTCTTTCATCTATCGTACACATTGCGTTCTCGTGTCTGTATAGCCACAGATGCGTTTACCTTTCGGCACAAATTGTAAAATAAAAAAAAACAAATTGGCGGTAAAGCGGAGTTGTTAATTTGGTAATAATATTAATTAAATTTATTATGTAAAAGGCCCTTTTTATTTCCTTGCATTTTTTTAAGAAAAGCACTATATATGCCTCGGCCAAAATGGCAATTGCCTGTCTCGTATCATTGAAGTCCTCGCCTGCGGCTCGGCCTTCAAACTCATACTCGACCTGCAATTGCCTATTTCGCTGCCTTTGCAATAATGTACTATTTCACACCACGGGGCGATTGTATTGCAGCGCAGGAAGCAGTGGCGTACCCGCCGCGATATCGCTAGTGTGAAAAGGCCGTTAGAGTGTCTGTCACTCCATGTACTTGTGCGCGATAATTACCTACCAGCCGCCGGGTCTTGGAAGACTTATTTGGTAGTTGTTTGTCAACAGCCGCGCAGAGCATCCGTACGCGAATCTTGCGGTTGAACTGACGTATATGTACTCGTATCTACTGACCACTTCCGTCTATATCAAAAGAGATAAGGCTGGCAATATACGCCTGACTGTCATGTGTCAGGCGTATATTGCCAGCCTTATCTCTTTGCATATAAAAAGGACAAAATTGTAAATTTTCTACTGTGCGATGTATCTGTTACGTAGTAACTACATATTAAGTAATCTGTGGCGGAGGTCGCGTTCCACTGGTCACGTGACTAGAAATAAAAGACCATAATACAAAAATACTAGAAAACTCAGCAATTCCCTGAGTGATTCTATAATATCTAGCCAGGTATAAGAGATTTTTATTTTTATTTGTCACTAGCAACACCCAATACCCATCAATTGTAGCGATGACTTGATTTCAATGATGGCCTTTGCAATGATTGCCCAGCACTGGGACAGTATCTTTACTGGCAACACCGACTTTGTGGTTGTTCATCACACTTTCGCCCTAAGCACTGATTTGTTTTTCCGCTACTGTTCGAAAGACACGTTTTGTAGAAGGTAAATCCTTAAAAAAATAGTTTTGGGAAATGCAACAAATTATTCAAATCACGTATTCATTCAAGCATTATCGTTAATAAAACCCAAAAAGACCACCAAGTGGTACTTATTTGCCAATCTCTACTTACCGCTATTCCTGTTTAATCTCTCACTAAGTTAGTGTTAAATATAAATATCATATTTTTTATTTCTATGTACATATACATAGAAATAAAAAATATACCTACAATTTTTTCGCATCTTTCTCTTATTTTTTCTAATTTTATCGTGATTAGTTAAAGGTAAAGAAAACCCAAACGAAGAATGAATGAAAGAGGTAATGAAATACTTTGTAACCGTTTCGCAATTCTGCTGTGGATCCCTTAGAGCTGGATTACAAGCTGACAAATGCCTCGATTCTATCGCAGTGAAAACCCCGAAACGAGTTAATCCCCTGAAAAATACCATTGAAAACGACTAAGCCTCGCAAATTTGATATACTGACTGTAATTAGTCAAGCAGAATTAATTAGTTTTGCTACGAATACCTACAGTACTCGTAAGGATTGAAGCGTTTACAGAAATAATAAAATGAGCTCACATTCTCCCAATATTTTGACCAAGGAAAAAAATATTAAATGGGAAATATTAGTCCATTAACTCGATTTTTTATCTGATATGTTCCATCAGAATTCAGTTGATGCTATACACTCTGACGTTCTCATTTCACAAAATTCGAATAAACGTCATGATCTTACATCATTTTCGAGCATAAGATATGTCGCTGAATGGATATGCCTTCTTATAATTCAAGGGCGTTCGGTTACCGACGACCAACATCCACCAAATACCTGCAAATACAGGTCTTCTGCCAATTTTGCGGTTAGGCGTCTCGCCCTACGTTTGCCATCAAATGGCCAGTTTTACAGGACTTTTCTTCAAGGAAGACTATCAGCCGACTGTCACATCAGCTAAATTAGTGTCACTGCTCTGGTTGACCTTCTAACGCTCTGGCGGTGATTCAACATAAATACTAACTGATCAAAAGTTTTTCAGCATACTAATGAACGTGTTAGGTACTCTTAAAAAGCTGTTTACTCTACTACCTCTTCCCTTTCAAATGTTTAAAAGGAAATATGAAACCTGCTTTTAAATTTTAATTCAGTATGTAAGTATGATAACAGGATCATCTTCTCCTTAAACACTGAATATTCAACTATGTTATGCAGATTTTGGAGCTGAAACAATTTTACTGGTATGAAAATTCATGACAGTGGCACAAGCGCATTTGTAAAACTTTTTTATTTAACTGAATTTTAACTCTTGCGAAGTAGTTCACAGTACATACATCCGTGAAAAAGGGACCAAACCCTTCATTAGCTAAGATTTTTAAAAACGCTTATTTAATAGGTTTTTTGTGACATACTTACCCAAAAACGTGAAATAATAATTAAGCTCTTCGGGTGACCAGGCTAAATGTATGCCCAGCAGCGTACATCTAAAGGCTATGAATAAAACTATGGTTGTCCAAAAATATTTCAGAACTACTCTAGATGCTATTAGACGACATGGCCCCTAAAGCGGTCGCTCGCCTCCAGCAGATGGCCCCATTTATTACGGCAATTCTCACGTTGGCCACTTCCCACTACTTACTTAGACAGTATGTAAAATTCACCACCTTATCGTAGTAAACAACATATTAAGGACGCGTAAGGTATGGTTGATAGTTTAGTTTATTTTTACTTGGATAATCATGTTTAAATATGAGCGGAATTTAACTACCCTGAAATCTCACTTGTCGCCGTACGAAGGCGTTAAGGTAATTCTAATTTGTGCATTCACAGCAAAGGCGTCGCCGTTCCTTTCCCATCCCACTCTTCAGAGCACCCCGCTACCGATTAAGGATAGCCTAAACATCCTTGGCATGGATGTTCGTAGCAACCTAAACCAGTCATTCAAACGAATGACTAGCCCAGTCATAAAGCCTGCACTACAGCTAAGGCATTGCACATTCGTGATAAAATATCAAAGTCCACTAACAAAATAAAAACCATTTGGGACGTCATAAATCACGAAACAGGTAAAGCTAAACAGCGCGATACCTCATACACTCTTAATTTTAACAATAACATCTTACAATCAGAAGCATCTGTTGCTGAAGCATTTGATAAGTATTTCAGTAATATACCTGTAATCACTACAGCTTCATTAAATTCCTCACCAACTAGAGCGGAACATTTGTTGAAAGATAATGTATCTTGTTGCAGTGTATTCTTTAAATTTAAACATGTTGAGTCACTAGATATAATGAAAGCATTCAGATTAATTAATTCAAAAGATACCGCTGATCTTTGGGGTATATCAGTCAAAACTGTTAGCCACATAATTGACGTGATTGCCCCTTATTTAGCCGTAATATTCAATGATTGTGTTGATGAAGGTGTTTTTCCAAACTTAATGAAACACAGTAGGGTTGTACCACTTTTTAAATCAGGCAACAAACAAGATCTAGGTAACTTTAGGCCTGTTTCAATCCTACCAGCTCTCAGTAAGATCTTTGAAAAAATCATTCAAGAACAACTATTAAGCCATTTTTATGAGAACAATCTCTTACACAGTGAACAATATGGATTCACGAGAGGCCGTTCTACTACTGATGCTGGCATCGCACTTCTAAAACACATCTTTAGGGCTTGGGAGAATTCACAGAACGCTCTTGGCGTCTTCTGTGACTTGTCCAAGGCCTTTGATTGCGTTGATCACGATACACTTATACGCAAGCTTGATTTTTACGGGGTTAGGGATAATGCTTTAGATTTAGTAATTTCGTACCTTAGTTTAAGAACTCAAAAAGTTGATGTTAACAGTGTACTCTCTACAGGATCACAAGTTAAAATGGGGGTCCCTCAAGGATCCATTCTAGGTCCATTACTATTTCTGATATATATAAATGATTTACCTTTTCACTTAAAAGATATTTGTGATGTTGTATTGTTTGCAGACGATACATCTTTAGTTTTTAAAACTGACAGAAATAAAAACCTTTTTGATGATGTTAATGACGCACTTTCAAAGGTTTTACAATGGTTCACAGTAAATAATCTACAGCTTAATGCAAAAAAGACTAAATGTATTAATTTTAAGTTCCCTAATGTTAAAGATAACCCCATTAGTCTAAAAATTGATGGTAATACTATGAAGCTTGTAGATACAACTGTTTTTCTTGGAATCACACTAGATTCAAAACTGCAATGGAACCCTCATATAACAGCTCTCTCAGGCAGACTTAGTTCGGCTGCATTTGCAGTGAGAAAAATTAGGTTATTAACAGATGTTGATACTGCTCGTTCAGTTTATTTTAGTTATTTCCATAGTGTAATGTCTTACGGCATTGTACTTTGGGGTCAAGCGGCGGATATACAAACCATCTTTATCCTCCAGAAGCGAGCTATCAGATCCATCTATAAGCTTCGTGCACGGGCTTCACTTAGGGAGATTTTTAAGGAAATTGGTATCCTCACTGTAGCGTCACAATACATTTACAACTGCATTGTTTTGGTGAGAAAAAATATTGGTCTCTATGCTAAACACAGTGACATACATTGCAGAAATACTAGGAATAAGGATAAAATTGCACTTCCACTCTTTAGGTTACAAAAAGTTTTAGGATCCTTTATGGGGCAAGGTATACATTATTACAACAAAATTCCAAAAACAATTTGTGAGTTACCTTTACATAGATTCAAAAATCACATCAAAACGGCTTTATTAAAAAAGGGCTATTATACTACAAAAGACTACCTTATAGATAAAAATGCCTGGGTATAAGCGCTCTGCTCGATGCGGGATTAAATAGCTCTATTGTAACAGATGTTTTATTGTAAGAGTTAATAGGTACCTAGTATGTATGTACTGACTAACAATTTTTGTTTTTGAATTGTTTGAATGAATTCTTTTATATTCTTTTATGGTTGGTTTTTTCTCTTTGTTTTATATTCTTTTAGGTTTATTTGTATCAAAATGACACACTGCTTGTACTTTACTAACGCCTGTTGTAAACCCAAAACAAGTTTAAAAGAGTAACTGCTGAGTTTCTCGCCGGGTCTTCTCAGTAAGAAACAACTCCGACGCGGTGGTAGAGTCGCATTATGTCTGTATACTGTTTATTTACATATCCATATTATTATGGTATTTATGTCTATTATTTAGTATATTTTGCTGTAAAATTGACGATTTGAAAGTACTGATACAGTCTATTTGAATAAAGTTATTTGAGTTTGAGTTTGAGTTTGAGTCATTCGTTTGAATGACTGGGCTAGTCAACCTCATATCTGGACCTCACGACCGCTTTCCATCAGGTGGAGTGAGGTCATCTTGACGGGCAATATAAAAAAAAAAAAAAAAAACTCTATGGGCGTCTTTAAATAGGAGTTTTTTGCTCGTTGGCGCGTAACATACGAAGTCAAACGCACGTACACGTGAAATGCTTACAAAAGCAGTACAAGCAAAACTCGACGCTGCGACAGTGTTGCTAGCTTGGCCAACTGACACTAAGCCCGATAAATGAAGTTATTTCGTTACTCATCAAAGTTGAAAAGCCCAATGCCAACACTGATGTTATTGCGACTAAGCTTTGCGTGGCGTTACAGAATTTGGTGTTCTGAAACCAATGGTGGAAGTCTTAACTTTAAGAGGAAACAGATGGGCTGGTTTTCGACACAAACGTAGTCCCCTGTTTCCTTCATGGATAATGCTAGTAGATATATTGTTTTTTAAAAAACACACCACCACTATGCGCATGTCCCTGTGTTCTCCCTTTTTTTTAAATAAATTAATTATCAAAAGAGATGGCCCTTCGGAAATCTAAAAAATTAGTCAGATTTTCCGCTTTGTTCAAACATCCAGAAAATGTATTTATCTAGATTGTATAATAAAAGGAAAACATAGAAACACGGCCAAAGCCCTCACTAAAAGAAATAATTCAATCGGTCAAGTTTTCGAAATACGAAACGTTGATTTTGTGCTGTTTCAATAGGTAATTACTGTCCGAGTTGCAGTTGCCTCTATTGCCCTCTGCAGGGGGCTTGAGGTCAGCAACAGACAGCAATAGATTTTGCATATATATTTTAAAAATGCCTATTTATTTCTCAATTCTCTCGCCCGTGCCGTGTCCTCTTAAGTGTAAGAAGTCCCAGATATTTATTTTACTATAAAATAGCAGTGAGTTCCATTGCAAAGCGGCGTCTTGCCCAACAGAGGTACATTAACAAGTCGTTACCCGCAAAACACCAACAATCCTGCATTAACCGCCATATAAATACATGTACACTGGCCGGAGTCCAAATTGCGAAAACATTGTGGACAATTGTAGCCAAGGAAACTGCTAACAGGCAAATAAACTTATCAGCGTGAATAAATTGAGCTTGCCCTCGTATTAGGCTTCATCCAATTAGTAAAAAAACATTCCTCTCAAATGTGGGGTCAAGTATGTACATACTCGTAGTTATAGACGACTACGAATACGTATTCAAATTACCTCTTCACTTGTTCAGAATTATTGGTCTATTGTTTGCTAGTAAATCTCTCAAGTTCTGAAAATGGGATCAGTACGTTTTCACGAAATGGAATTAAAAAACAGTACCTTAAGATGCTATTGTTACGTTACCAATAATTTGAAGTGGCAACTCATGGTAGACGTACCTACAGGTTTGTGAGATTGTTAAGAGGTGTAGGCTTCAGCCTGGTCTTATTACTGTATTAACAATTATTATGCAGACTTACGAATCAAATGAATTCTGGATCACAAAAAACCTCTCCAATTATTTTTTACGGTAATGTAAAAATAGCGATTTCACTCGGTGACCATTTCCAGGTTTTTAATTGTCAGTACAACTATGTATTTAAACGGAAGATGAAGAAACTTGTGGAGCTTCCAAAGTGAGAAAGTTCCATATCATGAAAAAAATGCACAAAGCTTAGCTTTGAGCGACGTTTCAGATTTCAGGAGTTAGAAGGTTATGGCAATGCGGTATTTTCTATGTCTGTACGCATATACTAATGTTCGTAACCTTAATATTTACATAGCCATCAATAAATATCAGGCGAACAATCACTCTTACGTCACAAAGCTAAACTCGACCAAAACACATGACGTCACAATTCAGCACCTAAGGCCATTACCGCGATATCTAGCTCATACTACGGCTATAAAAGTAAATAATGAGCCGAGTCCAGAATCTGTTCTTTGTCGTCATCAGATTTATCTGTTACATTAGACGGCTCGCAAATAAAACTCTCTTTATGAGTGTCGACGACTTTATTTTTTGACGGTGTTTACGAATGTGGTGTTATTTTGAAATCGCTCTACATTACCCATACACTAGCCAATGCTTAGTGCTTTAAATTAATTTATGTAAAACATCAATGTCAAGATCAGTTCTAAACATTTGTCATCATAAATATTTTATTGATTTCAAGGCGCCATCAATCACAGCCTCAGTTTCTCACATTCTTTACAAAAAATATGTCCATTACTCAAATTAAGGACTTCAGTATCAATCCTAAATATGACTCCGAATTACAGTTAGGTTAAGTGGCAACGTATTTGAAAATAATGGCAAATCATTAATAAACACCGCATATCATAAGTTAAACAGATCTGCCCCCCGATTCAGAACGAAGTTTTATCGACCGATTCAGTAAAATTGTTTTAATACTATGTAGTAAATGACCCGCTTCAATATTTTTACTTGTAAAAGCCAAAAGCCTTTATTTTTCGTAATGTAATTTATTTATAAACTCCCCATACTTAAAAAAACTAATTTAAAAATAAAAAAATCTAAGGCTGCGGTAGTTTGCGTATCAAACACAATAATATACACACATCAAAAGTGTCTAGGGATCAACATATATTTTTGCAATAACTTTTCTCCTGATTGATATTAATTAAAATTTTCTTTAAGGATTCATCAAATAAAGTGTTTTCGTTTATCTACAGTAACGATAAACCAAGTCACCTTTGCATTAATAAAGAAATTTGCCATTTTCCTAATAAAGGGATTTTTGACATTTGAACCACTAACATTTAAGTTCGAAAAAAAGACTGAAATAACAGTTTTCTTTAAAATTTTATTGGGTAACTTAAACAATTAATAATCCGTGTTTCTACCGCGAATACTAACAACACAAGAACATCGGTTTGGCATACTCAAAATGAGTTCATCCAAATCACGCTGTGGAATGGCCGCCCATGTTCGTTGCAACAACAAAAAAAGGTCTTCTTGCGACTGGATACCCTCCATATTCGGCAGAGCTCTTCTCTGTAGCATATCCCATGCATGCTCGATCGGGTTCAAGTCTGGCGACTGAGCAGGCCAGGGCAGGACATTGATGTTAGCTGCGACGAGAGTCTGTCTTACAACTCTTGCGGTGTGCGGTCGTGCATTATCATGCATTAACTGAAATAAGGGACCGATTTGCACTTGTAGAGGAACGATGACGTCTGATACAATCGTCTCAGCATAAATTTGAGCGTTGAGGTTGCCTCTGATCCAAATCAACTCAGTTCTTCCGCCGATCCAAATACCCGCCCATACCATGATGGTTCCACCACTATAAGGATGGACTTCCTGGCAGGATTTTAATCGCTGTTGGCGTCCAGGGGTTCTCCAGTGTCGTATACGTCTTATATCCGGTCTCATACCAAAACGAGACTCATCAGAAAAGCACACGAAACGCCATTGTTCTTCTGCCCAATTTCTGTGTTCAAGAGCCCATTGATATCGAATCCTACGATTGTGCATTGCTATAGGTGGTACCCTTAGCGGTCTTCGGGAATGAAGGTTCACTTCATGCAAGCGGTTACTGTTTGGTCGCTAATTAAGTTCCCTGAAGAGTGATGAAGCCTCACGGCTAACATCATGGCGGTTATTGTTGGAGCTCTTCGAGTTTTGATTTGAATGTATCGGTCTTGTCTCCGTGTGGTGCAGCGATACCGTCCTCCATGGCGCTCAGCCACGGTACCAGTGCTTCGGTAACGTGCCCAAAGTCGACTGATAACACTCTGACTTGTGTTCAGAGCTAAAGCCACAGTACGTTGCCGGGAACCAGCTTCTATCATTCCCACGGCTCTGAGCATTTCTTCACTGCTTAAATGACGTCGCCGCTCCATAATAACGTTGGTTTTAATCAGTAGTAGGGAAACAGTAGCACTAATAATGTCTTCAATGCGTTGTATGTTTTTATAGGGAAAATATTGACAGCTGATTTTCATCTTTTACTCGAATTTGATTGACAGTTCCTGTTTCAAATTATGAAATGCACCAAAAAGGATCCATATAAATTTATAAAATCATAAATTTATTACAAAGCCACATCTCAATCTCAAGAAATCCGCATAAAAATGCTTGATCCCTAGACACTTTTGATGTGTGTACTTAGTTATTAAATAAACAGTGCAAACCAACACACCACTTGTCATGGTCTCGGGGTGAGGATAAATACCCCTGTGTCGCGAGGTACATACAAGATAGTAATATCTCGAATGATTCAACGATAGACCCCGTATCACCACTCCGATGCTACGAGTCGAGAAACGCCAGCGTTCAACAAAGAAGTTATACGACTAACGTAAAGATGAAATAAAAATCTTGTCGAGACTGAGATTGGTGTAACAAAACTGTCTTTGACTGTTCATTTTTTCTAGGATGTTCAAAGATTATTTACATTCTTCTGTGCATAGAAGAGTAGCTAGTTTCCTTTGAAGCTCGAGAAAAGATGCAATTAGTACATTTTTTTGTAATTAAGTAGACGAGAGCTAATAAGCTATTAATGAGATGCAAAGAAGCCTAGAAGATAGGCGAGGGCCAGGTTACTGCTAAGTGTCAGATTCAGAGACCATTATTGGGCTATATAATGGGATCGTACTATAGTTCGGCTCACGTTCATTCAACCAAGCATTTTGATTTTGGTGTTATAACTATAAACATATATACAACGTGTTCCTTTCGATATCCCATAACTCTACGGTATTAATGAGATCATGTTATAGAATCGAATAAAATATCAATTATTTTTCAATTAAATAAAATTTTTCGTTTTAATTTTTTCATACAAAATAATTCATTAAAGGTTGCCTATGTAAAACCCCTTTAAGTGAAATACGACAACGTCACACGTTCAATTGACTCATCAATGAAAGTCTTAGTAGGTATTATTATTATGAATGAAAATATTACGTTCAGTCTACTGTTTTTACTACAATAATGTAAGTTTCGCAACGTTGCAAAAATAAAGACTCGTCATACAGGTTTGCTGTTATAGTTCTTGCAAATCACGAGCGCGCGTGAATCTAACAAAATTAAACTTTATTGTTCGGTATTAAGAGCGTCGGCACGTGCGCTCGTAAAATGATTGTACAATATCTTCGAAACTAAGTATTGTTGGACCACATGTTCTATTATGCTTTTTGTATCATTTTAACCCACAGAATATAACCTCAAAGTTATGAGATATCAAAAAGAACACGTTGTATAATATGATATTATTATGATTTTCCTTGCGGTATTAATAAACAGTATAATTTATCACACGGTATATGTTTGGTAAAAAGAACAGAATAGGTAGAAAGAATAGCAACTGAATTACAATGTCAACTGAATTGCCGGCACTGCTATCTATTCCTAGTAAACCAGATAATATCTATTAAATTAACTGAGTTCCCGCGCACATGAAATTCTACTTAAGCGTCCCTCACGGGTTGCCCTTTAATAACCGATGCTGAAACAATGCTTGTTTACATGAAAACGAGCCCGAACACCAGGCAAAGAATAAACGGACATGACATGACACAGACGCGACAGGCCTACCATCTGTGTGGTTAATAGAATTTTTACTAATTTAAGATACGTGACCTCCAGCACTACAGTGGCATGATGGCTGTCAAGATCGTTGAATACGATAGGGATAGATTAACGAGATAACGCACAAATTTTCTTTTATTTTTACTACTATGTGACAGGGCCGCATCAACTCCAAGGGTGCTCAATTTTGAGCTACGTTTCAGATGTCGGTGGTGAGACTAGTCAACGCTAGTCCTTACTTTGACAGTGCCAATTTCAATGTAATGTCATTCAATACACATTCACACGATTCAATTGATACACCTTTTATCTAGACTCTAAGGCCCGTATTCTAGAATCATACTCAAGCATTGATACTTCTCTTCTTCGTTGATCTGTACTTGAGTAGAGATTTTAAATCGTCAGTTCATACAAGAACGTCACTCAGATCTATACTCAAGAACAGATTTTGTTTCAAAACACGGCCCTAGTACCTAATGAACTTATAAGTAAATGATGGTTTGAAAGTTCGAGCTGTTTCTGTCATAAATAAATAAATACAGACAGTTGCGTTTGTCTCTAACTTGCAGAGAGTGTTCTCTGTGGTAATACGTAGGCCACGAGGATCTGGGTAGCTTGATTAGTCTGTATCTACCTCATCTGTGACTAAATGGCTCAGGACCTGTGTCAGCACATGGCCGAAATGATTCTGGGCAATATTGAAATATGTACTTAACCTATCTCAGTTATCTGCGAGTCGACAATCGTTTATTTATCTTTATCAATACTTTCAGCGGGAAGGGCTGGTGGAATTGGTATCATGTTCTATTTTAACATTACTAGACTATAATCAAATTGACTTCTGGGTTTTAAAAATATCATGTTATTTAATATCTATGCATGAAATACGTCATCATGAACCTGTGCTTCACCCTAAAATGTTTTTGTGGATTTTACAGTCAATTGTGCTTTAATGAGTTGATAACAAATAATTACTTAATTATTAGGTACCACTAGGAAACCACTTTGTATTAAACCGACTAAGCGTGACTCTTCTGTAAACGAATGTTAAAAAATTACTATCAGCATAGTAACTACTATGCTATTAGTTACCACGTTAAATGCGAATAAAGAATTCGTGTCTTACATCTATCTAAACAAAACAGTAATTATTGTTTTTAAAAATCTGTAGTATAGTTGTTCGTTCTTTATTTTTTTTATTTATTTATTCCCAGATCTAGAGTTAAATATGTGCTAACATTGCACGTATCCTAGTTTTTTATAAATTTAATAGCATAATTTCCTTAAATTGTAGTATCTATTAATAACTTAAAATAACATCAGAAATAATTCATTCTTACAAACTACAATTCAATCATTCATTATTGAATTAACTGGCCTGTTGGCGCAATGGCAGCGATCCTGCCCTTAGCGCCGGAGGTCGTGGGTTCGATCCCCACCCATGACAAATATTTATGTGACGAACATTTGTATTTGTTGTGTGTCTGGGTGTGATTATCTATTTAAGTATGTATTTAGAAATATTTTAGTATGTTTATCAGTCTCTGACGCCCATATTACAAGCTCTGCTTAGTTTGGGGTCAGATGATCTTGGTGTGAATTGTCCCAGATATTTATTATTATTATTTATTATTATTCTCTTTATTCGGTATAAATCTTAGATATAAAATTTGTATAGTATTCTTACAAAAACAGAGATTTTATAACATTAAAAACAACTTATGAATTAAAGTTACAAAAACAATGATTTATAAAAATACCATAAAAATCTTAACCTAGGGAGCCGCCGGCAGCGGGGCAGGCGAGGCCTAGACTACCGGTGGTTAGGGCTGCAGAGAGAGGAACCTCCTGACAATACGTGCCGTGTCCAAGAGTACCGCCTTCTGTATCTGACCCTTGACCCAACCGCTGAGCGAGAGCCTCTCGAGGTGTTGGTCGAGGCTCTTCGCCATTAAGCCGTTTGCCGATACGACTATCGGGACAATGATCGTCGAATCAACATTCCACATTACATTATTATTATTCTCTTTATTCAGTATAAATCTTAGATATAAAATTTGTATAGTATTCTTACAAAAACAGAGATTTTATAACATTAAAAACAACTTATGAATTAAAGTTACAAAAACAATGATTTATAAAAATACCATAAAAATCTTAACCTAGGGAGCCGCCGGCAGCGGGGCAGGCGAGGCCTAGACTACCGGTGGTTAGGGCTGCAGAGAGAGGAACCTCCTGACAATACGTGCCGTGTCCAAGAGTACCGCCTTCTGTATCTGACCCTTGACCCAACCGCTGAGCGAGAGCCTCTCGAGGTGTTGGTCGAGGCTCTTCGCCATTAAGCCGTTTGCCGATACGACTATCGGGACAATGATCGTCGAATCAACATTCCACATTATATTATTATTATTCTCTTTATTCAGTATAAATCTTAGATATAAAATTTGTATAGTATTCTTACAAAAACAGAGATTTATAACATTAAAAACAACTTATGTATTATAATTATAAAAACTAAATAATTACAATTATAAAACTTAAGATTAATGTTACAAAAACAATGATTTATAAAAATACCATAAAAATCTTAACCTAGGGAGCCGCCGGCAGCAGGGCAGACGAGGCCTAGACTACCGGTGGTTAGGGCTGCAGAGAGAGGAACCTCCTGACAATACGTGCAGTGTCCAAGAGTACCGCCTTCTGTATCTGACCCTTGACCCAACCGCTGAGCGAGAGCCTCTCGAGGTGTTGGTCGAGGCTCTTCGCTATTAAGCCGTTTACCGATACGACTATCGGGACAATGATCGTCGAATCAACATTCCACATTATATTATTATTATTATTAGGTAAATATATCATCCTAAGTTAAAATGCATGCAATTAATTCCTTTATTTAACCGGGTACCCATTTGCGGGTGAAGGCCTCCTCCAGCTCCTGCCAACGTTTTCTATCTTGCGCCAGTCTTGTCCAGGTCCGGCCTGCCACTTCCCTAATGTCGTCAGCCCAGCGGTGGCGGGGTCGCCCTCGCGGTCTGCAGTCGTCTCTGGGGTACCAGTGAAGAACTTGCTCTGTCCATGTTCCATCTATCATACGGGCCACATGACCTGCCCATCTCCACTTCAGCTGGCAAGCATGTTTTGCTGCATCTGTTATTTTTGTTCTATTACGTCTGTCTGAACTTCTGATTCTGTCCAGAAGATTGATGTTAAGCATAATTATTTCGGCTGCTCTTTGAAATACTTGTAGCTTGTAGTTGTTCGTTCTTACATTCATTAAAATCCGATACACAGAAGCCAGATAAAGTAACAGCAGAAGAGAACTTGTAGACAAAGGATCTGTCAGTAAAATGTGTATAGAGGCTCTTTTATTATTCTCGCATGTGTTTATTTGTTGATTTTATTAATACGACCATAAAAAGGACTAATTATGATTTTAAAATAAATGTTCGTTTGAGATAAATATACATAGGAAAAACACAATAAGAAAATATAAATATTTCACAGCCCGGTGTGAAGTTTCACCCAGTGACGCAGCAGCAAAAAGGGGTGTCCCACCGGTATTCAAACAAAACCTTTAAATAGTCTCTAAATGCTCGGTATCTTACGATTATACATGATTGGCGTAGTGCGCTATAGCACTTTTTCTCGCCTTGAATTGTGAAGTGCCCCAGTTTCGATTCCCGGTCAAGTCTATATCTATTCGAAATTGGCCCGGGTGTGGGTGAGCTGGGTGACGCGGGCTCTTGGCTTAAATCCTTGTCTAGTACCTCGTAACACCCTTGTGTAATGAATAATATGCTTAAAAATTATATCCTTTTGTGTTATAGGAAACCTTACATATATTTATACTGCTAGAACACCCAGACTGATTAAAAAAACCTTATGGGTTACGCGCAAAACTGCATAATTTAGCGAGAAAAAAGTGCAGTAGTGTCAGTTTTCCGCGCGGCGACTCGCAATCACACGCTTTGCCCAACAGTCACTGCCGAGGGTGTGGTCATTACTCGTGGTTACCGGTTAATGTACCTAGAAATACAGTGCGGATATTTGCAAACGCATTTTACCTCTGTCGACTTTTTGTCACTAAGTTCGTAAGTTACCCCCGAGATTAAGAAAACAGAACCATATTTTGTCACCCACATAACAACGAAGTCCAGTCTCCACACTGGGATGTACGATGTTGTCACAGGCAAGGTAGTCTCTTTAATGATTTCGCTGGTGTAACCATTTATGGGAACTTGCTATGTAATGTACTCACCAGTTTGAAAACATATTTTTATTTTTTTAGTTTTAGGTAACTCTCGGTCAATATTATTGAGCTTGTAATGATTCTACATCCAGCTTCTGGACTTCTTCAGACACAAAAAAAGGTAAAAGACGAAGAGAAAGAGAAGTAGCTCTTGCTGCCGTTACATAACGCAATTTTAAGAAAATGTTTAAGGTTATGCTTTCCCAAGATTGTCAATATTTGATCGACTTTGTTTGAAGATAACTACAAAATTAAAATATATTTTAGCAAATAAAAAATTGTACGAGTAGGTCAGTGTCTTTAACTAAGGCGACCACATTTCCAAAACACAATATATATACTCGTAGCATAATTTCACCGATCAAATATAAACACCAAGAAGTACGTCAACGATTTTTTTGTTTTACTCTCAAATATTCACTATTAATATTTTGCACTTAAAAAATATATCTATAGATAGGTCTTTGTATATTCTAAGTCGACAACTTTGAAACTTTTTAATTTGTCTAATGTCATCCCACGCAAAACAAGACTAAGTTGTTCAGCCAGTGGTGAAGCCAACACGTTATTTAGAAAACTTATACAACTAAGCAACATAAACAACTAGACGTAGGCTTATGTGGTGAAGCCAACACGTCATGCAGAAACATACATGTACAACTGACTTCGTGATAAATGACTCCTCTATTACATTTCTTGTATTAACTTCATCGGTTGTGGACTGCTGACGTCAGAGTTTAAGCACAAATTGAAATGCTGACTAAGCGGTCTGTCATTACGATGGTAATTCACGTCGAGTGCGTAGACAATGATTTATGCACAGCCAGGCCAGACCATTACTATAAGTAAGTAGTGTATGTACATTTTGTGCGGCAAGCAATTGCTGGGATAGATTTGTATATATATTGTTGATCTACCTCTTCACAAGTTCAAGTCTGCAATTAAAGCAAAGTTAATGAAACAAGGTTATTATAATGTAGAGGATTACTTGAACGACAAAAATTTGTGGTCATAGTAGGAATAATCTGCTCCTCTGCTCAATATTGTGTTCTTTTTTCTACTCGCATTGACTGTACTCTGAATTTATTTTTTGTAAAACAAACAAAGTTGAAAAGAGTAACTATCGAGTTTCTTGCCGGAGTCTTCTCGATAAGAAGCAACGTCCGAACCGGTGGTAGATTCACATTATGTATATTCACGATGTGTACTAATATTGTACTATTTTATTTACGTTTATTATTATTATTTCTATATACTTTTTTTGACATGTCATAAGTGCTTTGTACAAGCTTAAATGAATAAATGATTTTTTAATTTACTTTACTTCACTTTACTTTATAAAATGGTGAAAACATTGAATAGCCGAGTTTAAAAAGCCACCCCCATGATGGACATATACGTGTTCACGCCAAGCATAGAAGCGCGTTATGCAGAAGACATGAAAGCCATTTTGCAACGGTTTTTAAACGGATGTGAACGAGACTGTACCACTTGTAAGTCGGTCTGTGAGACATTAGACTTATTGACTATAGATTCAAAAGAACTGAGTAAGGTCTACTTTTGAATAAAGATATTTTTGACTTTGATAGGCCCACAGAGATAGACCTTATAAGAGTCAATAATGCAAATGTTCTAACAGCACTAAATAATAAATTGTAAAGACAAAATATAATAATTTAAAAAGATACCATGCTATTACTATTTAAGTTCCAATATAAGCTTCAATCCTGCCTCACAAAACCGGGCATACCAGCTAAATAGTTACAAGCAAAGTTAATCCTCATGATGGAGGGCTCCGAGGTGACGGAGGCCGACAGCCGGCTCAGCTTGTCCCGGCTCCACAATCTGGGTTTATATTGAAAATTACTCTGATACATATTTAGATGTCGCGATGTTATTTTGATGTGGGAAAACTGATAAGGAGACGTGACGAGAATGAATTAAGTTACCACAAACTAAAAAATGTTGATGATCTATCCTGGACCTTATGACTTGATGATAAAAATCAAATCGTTCAAGGAAATTTGACAGTTTGTGGTGTCTGTACCTCAGGGTGATCGATGCCTCGAGAACTCGGGTTCGGAACCAGCAGATGCGTGGGTTTTTGGCTGCAATCTTACCTGTAACAAAGACAAGCAACAATACTAGGAGGACCTAGACAAATGGTTCGATCCCCACTCATGACAAACATTTGTGTTTTTTGGGTGTCTAGGTATAACACCTATCTATTTAAGTATGATTTATATTTAAGTATGTTTCTTTATCAGTCTCTGACACCCATAGTACAAGCTTTGCTTAGTTTGGAGTCAGATGATCGTGGTGTAAACTATCCCAGATATTTATTTTATTTAAATTATGATTCTTTCAATACGTAACTAAGTTTTTAGTTGGTGCTGTCTCATGGCTAGGCCCTCACAGGTCCAATCAAAATGTTGGCCATTTGGCCATTGCCAAAATGTCAAACCGGATCGATTTCAGAAGTTAGTTTTGGATGCCCTGAGGAGCGTTATATCTTATTTATCAACTCTTTGGATTTGGATGTCAGAGTCCTTGCCTCGATTCTGAAATTTTAACGGTTCTTAAAGTTTCTAAGCAATCAAAATGAAGCTGTCCCTGAACCAATCTAAATAAAGAAGACATAGCTATGATACAGGTTGGCAAACTTCAAAAACTCTAAGGATTCGTGAATCGTCGTGAAATCGAACGCTATAACTAATAAAATGACTCGTCATTGCTCGCATAAGAAGTCATAAAAGGTATAAGTCAGTGCTTCTGAAGAAACGTCTTGGACCAAAACATAAAAATATATTTATACCAAAACATAAAAATGAAAATAAAAATATATGTATAAGTAAGTTTGTATTATTCATTTCCTTGGGACTGTTGGTTAAATAAACAATGTGTTGCTCTGAAAACAAAGATTTATTTTAGTATTTACATAGTATTACAATCAAATCCACTAAAAACCAAAATCACACTTCCTACCTGAAAACAAAGAAACGACATTTAAAGTATATTGACTAATCTTTGATCCCTTTTTATAATAATTAAATTCATCGTAAGCGATATAAAATATTAAGCTGAAATCATAATGACGTTCAATCTGTCAGCTCCGTTCTATAGACAGTCTTGGCATTGGACGTCATTACTTAATGTGGCAAAAAGTATCTATGCTAAATAATTATAATGTCGGTTCTTTACATCTCCCGCCTTCGAAGTATTTTTTACAAACCATATGAACTAACTTAGTATTCAATTAACAAAACATTATTAAACTTCATTACAAAACCTACTATGCTCCTTACTTATTTTATGTACTTATTATTTATGTATGGTATGAGTTTTGTTATGTGAAAAAGATTTGACGCTGTTTTTTTATGACCTGTATTGATTCTTTAAATAGAATTCGATATCTTTTCTATTATTTCAAAAGGACCAATCCTTAGCTCATCTAATTTACTTCTATTTAGCCTGTTTCCATTCTCCACATATACCATATCTCCTATATTTAAATTCAGTTCAGTTCTATTTTTATCAAATATACTCTTACTATAGTTATGAGACTTAATTGAATTTGCTAATGCTATTTTTCTATCTTCGAACCATTCAACTTGTGTTTTATCTTTTTTAAGTTCATTTGGCAAGATAGAAACATCTGTATCATTTAAAAGATATCTTGGTGCAAAACCAGTCACTGTGTGCACTGTATCGTTATATTTATCTACACAATTATGAGCAATTGTTGTCCATGCTATTTTATTACTATTCTCGTTTATTTTGCATCTGATTTTGTTTACAAGCGTTTGATTAAGTCTTTCATTCAAACCATTTGAAAATGGGGCATTTACTGCAGTAAAGACCAAAGGTATTCATTTTTCATTCAAAAATTGTTTGAACTCTTTTGAATTTATTCCTGGGTACTGATCAGTGAGAAGCATTCCAATTGAACAAGTACCAGCTACATTATTTATTAGTTTAATGAAATCATTAGCGCTTTGTGTTTTTGATGTAACAATGAAAGCATATCGTGTGAAATGGTCCACTAAAAGATGTAAATATTTTTTTGTAGATCGTGAACCACCAAAACCTCCGATAGTGTCCATGGAGACTATTTCAAAAGGTTTTGTAGCAGGACCTAAATGTGACATTAGGCCGTATTTATTTTGCCCTCTAGATTTATTTTTTATACAAGTTTCACCACTTATACAATATTTTTTTATATTTATTTTTAAATTTTTTGCTGTGTATACTAGACTTATTTTGGATTCCATTTGTTTTATACCTATATGACACATATTTTCATGTATATCTTTTATAAGTTTTTTACTGAATTCTTCTGATAAAATATTTTTTTTCATGTGTTCTAACCCGTTTATAGTAAATATTGTGTTTATGAATTAACTTAGATTTCATAAGTTGCACATGTTCATTTTTTTGTTGATCTGTAATTATGTCGTCTAATTTTATCATATTTACAATTTTTAATTGTTCATACGTGTCTGCATTTGCATCCAATACTGGATTTCTACTCAAATAATCCGCTTCAATATTATTTTTTCTAGGAGCATACTTTATTTTAAAATCATACTGTGATAAATAACATGTTAAATCTCCCAATTCATAATATATGCAAGAATCCGACAAGAAATGTACAATCGCTCGGATAACTTTGATATCGCGATGTAGGATACGACAGTTCTTAATTCGTATGTGGCGAGATAGATGTCGCTAAACTGTTTTTTTTTCCGATTCTCTACTTGTGTTGTAAATGCTAAAGCTATGTAAGGTTAATTTTTTGTAATTGTCATATTTGTGCAATAAAGAAAATCTTTCTTGTCTTCAAGAATATGTTATTTTATGTTTATTGACTATATTATAAATACAAAATACAAGTCCAATAGACTGTTAAACCAATTATTTTATACTATTTGGTTCCGTAAGCACAGGCCCAAAAAAATATTGCAACCTTATACCGACTGGATCAAAAACAGTTGCCAAGTTTTGTTATTACAGCAACAATTACTCTCACCTCAACGCACCACACAAAGGTGGGCACCGAACACAAATAAAAAGAAATCCAAACCAGCGCAGAATCTTTTTTGCCGGCTCTTTCACGCGAGACCTAGCATTCAGTGCTCAAAAGGCCGAATAAACTAACCGAGCCTACATCAAACGATTGTTTTGTGTTTTTGCACTAATTCTACAAAAGAGTAGTGACGTTTTATTAGCTACTCAGCTGCTCGGTAGTTGCTGACGAGGGTTAAGATAAGCCACACTACGGTGAATGTGATGCAGAGAGTCCAATCTGTGCGGGCTGGAATAAAATTTTGATAAAAGGTAAAAATTATATATCCGCGAACAAAATCCAATCTATAACAATTATTCTGAAAGTCAAAGCCAAAATATTTTTTATCAAAAATTAAGGCGGACCTTATACCAAATATTTGAAGAAGACATGCATGCTGTACCTACTGGTATACGATATCACGAGGTACTGCTACAAGCTTACTAATCAATTATGGACTAAATACGCACAGCTAAACGGTGAACCGACCGACTAGACATGAGATCAATTATCAATCATATTAAAGATAATTACTTAAGAGAGAACTTCACCAGAATTTATTTTGTGCATTATTTTAAATACAATGCATAAAGACACGAAAATAACATTTCGGAAGACATGATGTACTCGTCTTTGTTACTAACACGTTATGGTTGATTCCTGAAATAAATGATTTTAATTATTTCTCGATAAAGATTATAATGTATCTATCTATCTATTTCTGACCTATACCAGAAACAACAATGTTAAGGTATCAGGAACACATCAAAACCTTTTTTGTTTTCTTTACCTGCGATAAAGTTCAGCTACTTGGTTCTCAATAACGCACATCAATAGAGGTCACGCAAATGCTCCCACTAATGTCACTTACCATTACGTCACTTACCATTATGGCTTACTGCCCCCGGTATTATGGCCTCGAAGTAGGTAGCTGCCACAGCCGTGAGGCAGGGCTGGCACCATTAATTTCCATTTATTCGCACTGACAGCGGATCGGTAACGTATAAGCCCTGTGTTTAGAGACCCTGAAAATTCAGCTCGCCATGTTTTGTAACTCTGACGCGTATTGTGTTGATTAATTGAATTGGCTGACGGATTATTGTATACAGTTAATATTTTATTCTGTGCCTTTGCGCGAAAATGGCTCTTGAAACAATAGAGTAGGGTTGCGTTGTTAGGGTACTAGCGCATTGGGTTGACTTTGAGATTAATAGTAGAGATGAATAACACCTAAATTTATAAAGGTTTAAGAATATAAGCAAACGTAGATATACTGAACTAGGGTATATTCAATATTTATCTACTACGAGTATTCGGGTCATGAATAGTTTTGACGTAACATTAGACGATTTTAGACGAAAGCCATTTGGTCCGTTGTAATTCGTAGAGCGCAAAACCACTGTTAACTTCGTGTCATCTGAAAATGCACATTTTTTCGCCACATCAAGATAGCCAATAACTTGCTAAAATAAACTTTCAGAACCCCTTCATCAGTGGCCCAGTGACATCTCGCATCTTCTAAGAGCGCTGAATAAATTAAGTACTTAACAAGGTGTTTCACTGCTTATCATTTTATGTTTTCTATGCCCTGACGTTAAGAGAAAACTTTACAATCCGCCACCATTTATTAAAGGCGTTCTAATGTCAATTTAATGGGAAAATCGGCATTACTTTACAGATTAAAAAGTCACATATTCTGACAAATTGAATGAAAACATCATTCCTTAGC
This sequence comes from Udea olivalis, assembly GCA_947369235.1. Classification (NCBI taxonomy): domain Eukaryota; kingdom Metazoa; phylum Arthropoda; class Insecta; order Lepidoptera; family Crambidae; genus Udea; species Udea olivalis. The sequence continues at coordinate 24,236,202 of OX376342.1, forward strand.
GTCGCCTATAAGTTCGCTTTCCTGAACAAACGAACAAACTCTTGGGACTCCGGGAAGTAATAAAAATAGAAGATATATGTCAAAGCCAGGCAAGTTTCCTCTTCCCCTCCCCTGCCCGGGGCGGAAGTGCGGAAGAGCCCCATGAATTAATATCATGACTGTTTGATGCTTCTGCCTTACATAATATAACTATGTTAGGACTTGAACACACCAGGCTTACGGTATTATCTATCGACACCTCAAAGCCGTCACAATCTATAACACAAATCATATTTTTGTATCTGTGGTTGCCGTCACAATCTATAACACAAATACACATTGTTTTGTATATTTGCTTTCGACTTTATCGGCGCCGCGGCGGTCAATAGAAACACCACTAAGCCACCTGATGTTTTTTCTTCGAGCTAGATACCTTTAAATTATAAGAAAACAGTTCGATACAGCTGAGTCAACAGTTAGGGGTTCTTAAAGACAACGGCATACCCGAATGCTTGTCGTATTAATCGAGCCCGGTGTATATGTAAACGTGACTGTGATGCGAGTTGAATTATTGAGGGAATTATGGAAAAATAGTACAAACGACTTGCACGTAACACTTGTATACCGTTTTAAGTTCCATTTCTATTCACGAGAAGCACTTTGTCGTACTTTACTTCAAACGGTAAACTCATGATTGTCAAGTATCAAACTCAGAGAACTTAAAGGTTTCTCAGAGAATGGCTCAACTTTCAGTCTTGCTTGAATGATTGTGAACCTGTATATTTTCTTTTATATTCATATAGATAAGTTTCTAATTATATTGAAACAAAGAAAGCTCGCAATTCGTATTCAAAGTTTCCAACTGACAGGTAATTACATACTGATTGCAAAGGACAAGAACAATTTTTTTTTGCCAAATAATGAAGTTCTACAAGTCAGACTCAAAGCTAACGCCAGCAAATGTGGACGATCAATGAGATCCATAAATCACTCACTGCCACTCGTCACTAGGCTTCAGGGTAATTACAGCGGAAAACTGTGTCGAGTCAACAATTAAATAAGAGCGCCGTACACATTAATGTAATTGATGGCCAAAAAGATTATGCGAGACTATGAAGTCCAACATGATTGGTTGGAATAGTCAACTCAAGCCTTCTCAACTCGAACTCTGAAGGAATTCAATTACCAAGAGTAAACGGAGGTAACAAATGGAATGCAAGGAGACTTTTACCGTCATGGTGAACGGAACACCAACGTGGTGACAAGCTATCCGCCGTTGTCTAGGTTCCGTCGGTATCGATGTTCCTCATCACCGTAGTTTATGCCCTCACCATGCGTCGGTGCGTTTTGTACTTCAGGAGCTTCTGTTGCCTGCTATCTTCATTGGAGGTAGGCTAGATGGGCCCCGTAAAAGGTAGGCTTTTGCAAGACCTTAGTCAATGTCCAGATACCGTGGCTGGAAGAGAATGATAACGTCGTTTTACCCCCTGGGTGACGTATTTAACATGAAAAGGAATGAAATCACAACTTTTGACCATTAAAAGTAAACTGCGGCATTTATCAGATCATCCTAATTGTCAGCGCTCTGGGGCTGTATAACAATCCTATATAATATAACTTGTCAAGTTCATTTCCTGAACTGAGCGTAGCGAGCAATTTCGTTTACGGTTCGTTTCGTTACATTTCCAGCAAGTCAGCGGTTACCTGCCAGTAACGCATCTTCTAGGCTGGATATTTACTGATGAATTTGCTCTCTACCCTCAGTTTAGGTAATTAACTTGACCGGATTTAAACAATTGCAATAAGGCCCCTATTAGCTGTTACTACCTATTAAGTTAGTTTAACCTAGTTGTCTGCTGGTTACTATATTTTTAGTAACCTCGACATCACTATTTAAAACTGAATGCTCCTTGAATCTGAGGTTTTTCTTGAGGAAATGTTACATTTATGTCGGGACTTCATCGTTTCTTGTACTGCATATTAAAACAATAGTTGCTAGCCAATTGTATAGGCAAAAAAATCTATTTCGACCTGAACCGCAGCTAAATAGAAAACTCATAAACCGCTTACGTTGTATAGAGAAATTTTATTTTATCCTTATATTGTTGCGGGCCGGTGCAAGTTATAAGTGGTCAGTTTTGTTTCTGGTTTTATGGACATATTTTGATACCAACAATCCAAAAATACAAGCGACTGCTTTTGTTTTCTCATTTTAGATCCATAATTTTTTACAATAGCTATGAATTCAAAGTAAATCACACCTTTGCTGGTCCAAGGGCGTCCAATTTTTTTCACTAAACGAAGCTGGAAAACAAGAACTAGCAGCAACAATGAATTTGGTTTCAAAATGTCAACACATCAGATGCTTAATGGTGAAGAAGTGGTAACAATAACAACTTTCTAAAATCTGGTAAATAAAACCTATTTTTCAGTCAAAGCGTTTCAGCTTCCGTTTTCTTTCATGATTCGTTTGCGACATAACCTAAGCACTGCATTAACAATTACCTTTAAATATTTTTTTTAATTAAATAGACTAAGGCCCGTATTCTAGAGTTGTACTCAAGCACTGATCTGTACTTGAGTAGAGATATCAAAACGTCAGTTCATACAAAAACGTCACTCAGATCTATACTCAAGTAGAGATTTTGTTTCAGAATACGGGCCTTAGACAGTGAAGTCAACCTTAAAATTTAATCGCCTAATACGAAAAAGTTGAGTGTACCTAAGCACTGAGAGTTGAGCAGCCTTCACGCTGCATACCTGCTTATAGCTATCTCTTTCATTTCTAGTTCCGGCTTTTTACATTAACTAATGCTTGCAGATTGCTCACTTTGAGTGACGTTTGCGAGTTTGAGGATATCTAAAATATGTTAGTAACCCTGACAATATATGCCTTCTGTCTTCTGAGATATTTAACCCTGTTGACTTTTGAAAAAATAATTTGTTTCTCTCTACATTTTATAACTTGTACCAAACCTACCCAATCGTCGGTGCCGCCTGATAGAAGGCTTCTATTTTTGTTTAAAATTTCATTTTACTCGTGCCTTTGGCCTGGGAGAAAAAAAATGTAATTTAAACTTTCAACGTTCACCGGACCGTTACAATGCTTAAACGCCCTCCGAGCAATATTTTATTATGAAATAAATTTCCTTAACAATTTGGCACTTTGTCCCCGGCACGATTGGCCCCGAGAATCAATTATGGGCCGTTTTTAAAGGGAAACCAACCAATTTGTTCGCCGCGACACTACCAAGTATTGTTTGCGAGTTGATTTATAAAATTCTGGAAAGATTATCTAAAATCGGAAATTGGTGTTTCATTTTTTAAATGGTTTTCGTAATGACGGCTATAAATGTCTTTGCTCACTTAGGAACTTTCGAGTCTCCAGGTGGAATTTGAATTTTTGCGTACCATTGAAGTTCAGTGGGAATTTTTGAAGTTGCGATAACTACAGATATAATATTCTGATAGTAACAAACAAAATAAGGAGAACTTTTTGGCTGAAACCACTGTGGCTAGGAGCTCATCCCATAATTAAATTGTCATAGCAAGGAAGCACGTAAAACTAACTAATTCGGCTAAGAATGACACCCTTCCTACTACACAAAGTCTGCCGTTTAGCACAAAATAAAGAGTTTACAGAAGGACCGCTCGCACCTTTTTCCAAAAGTTGCGTGAACCGCCTAGGGTTACTACTATATTCAATCTGAATTTTTAAAATGAAGTAAGTAAGTTATACCTACTTGACAGTACCGGCCAAAAACAAAATTCATCATGTGAAAAATTGCACAAAGTTCGACAAAAACAAAAACACTCGCGACAGTGCGACTTTCCTACTCACCGAAGCTCACTGACTTCGCTTGTAAACTCATGTCTCTGTGTGCGTGCATCAAAAATGGCATGTTGTCAGATATCTGTCAGAGCGCCACGCATGTCTAATTTGTGCTTTTAGTCTCCTTTTGTTTTTTAATGCAATTTAATAACTACAGTTACTTACATTGCAGATTTCAAAACTTCGATGAGATGCTCTCTCTCTTGAGGCCCTACTCGCGTCCGTCGAACACGTAGTTACGTGAATTTTCAGTCATTAAAAAAATATACTTACCGTGCGAATTCGATGTTTATTTTTTGGTATTCTAATAACCGTATTTTATTGTACAAAATACATAAAACCCATTTATACACACTACGTTTTGCGTCTTTTTCAACCTTCAAAAAACCTCCAAAATTATGAATTTCAACCGGAGTAGGCCACCTTGAATTACTCGTCAAGCATTTGAGGGCGCCCGTCAAACTTTTCAATCAAAAGCTTACGGATTTTGGTAGCCACTGCACACTTCTCTCACTTTTGTAAAACCAGTTGGGAGTCATCAGTTCCGGCCATTCCTTTCGGACAACACATAGGTGGTGCCATTCTCTGTCGCAAATTACCCGGGAAAATCAGTAAAGTACCGAAACAGTCCAACGACTGGAAATCACCAGCAACTCGAGGCAGCCGCGATAAACTTCGAACTTCACCTGACTGCAAAGTCTATGGTCCATTACATTTGCATCGGACAATTTTACACCGTTTTGTTGGTCGGGGAAAGCGCGAATTTGAGGCAATAAAAAAGTTATTTAATGGAGAACTTTTCACAATAGTGATAGTATATTAATAGTATAGTACATCTTTATTGCCATAGAACAAATTACATAAAAGAAATCCACTGATGTTCGATACGACATCTTACCAAGAAGACGTAAATATTTCGTTACACGCACTTACATTTCAATATAAAAGCATATTATTTATATTCTCATATATTATTCAAGTATTTGTAAGTTATCTATGTTTTATTGCTTTTTCATGACCGAACTCTATCTCCCGTCACTTGAAAATGTCTCAACCAAAAGTTTTCTGGTAGAAATAAGGCCACCCAAACTTTTAAGGCGAGGAGGATTAAAAGGCGTGAATCTAGAGAGCAGAAACCCAAACCCAAACTGAAAATTAAAGTGTAAAAATTTACCTGTTGTGTTTATTTGCTGGTGCAATTACGGGTATTTATGTTATCCTTCATACGTTTAGCTATAGAGTCCTAGTACACAACTGTTTAATTGATAAATTAAGTTCAAATTAAATTAAGCTACGAGGGTATGACCATATAAACTATAGATTTTGAATTAACCAAACATGACGTCCACGAAAAAACGTTAAAAAGCAAATAAATCACAACGTAGCTCATTTATTCGTGGTTTTCCGGTAAAAACAAGACGTGCGACACGCCACGTAGCATAATTATGTTCATATTTGCAGAGTACAAAATTTTCCACTCACGCACATTATTAGTATGCAAATTAGTCTGGCCCAAACAAGGTTTCAAATTAAACGTTTCTGAGTTTACAGAGCAGATAGGTTTACTGGAAACTTTTGCCGCACTGTGAGTTTTGTATAGGTGCAGTGGGGTGGTCGGAATAGCTGTGGTGGACATAGCTGCACCAACGTTTGCGGTGCAGATTGAATCTAATGATGTACGTTATGGTGGTTGCGCGTCCAAAAACGTTATGGGTAACGAGCCGTTGCGGATTAGGGATGATTCAGTTGGATTGATGTTTATAGTTTATACACAGGCAAAAACGTTTACTCAGTAGTAATTTAAAGCGTTGTTTATGACGGAGACAGTTCATTTATAACCTTAATGCCACAATATTTATAAAAAATATGCTAGAGTCATCGACTGTGCAAACCCCCCCCCCCCCCCCCTTAACTAGGTTGTTGTAAATCAACATTTCTCGAACGATAAAAATGTATTTCTTTATCACTTTCAGAATTCATTAATTAGTAAGTAGTACCTAATAAAACAATATGCTCATGATATTTCATTTTTAGAAAACAGTTTTATTTCGCATTCAATTAATTTGTGTAAGCTGTGTAATTGTTGCTTTGTAAATAAATTTGTAATTTGGGAGAAATTATAAATGAAATTTTGCTAACCATATTTAAGTTTTTTGTTTAATCAACCCTTCATATTCTGTTTGTCAGTGTAATTCGTAGTATTACGTTCATTCTTTATTCAAATTTAATTTCATACAAGGCTCCTCTACTAAAGTTCATTTCAAGAACATTATTTTTATTTTCTAATGTCACTTACTAGGTACATTGAACTTTACGTCATGGTGTCGTGATGTTAGATATCGTATGTTATATCCGCAACATTCATACATACATCATACCATCACGCCTTTTCCCAACAGGGTAGCCAAAGACCACATCTTACCACTTGCTACTGTCCTGATATACATCTTGTGCTTCTTCCACATTCATAAAAAATACTTTCATGCATGCTCGTCGATTATGGGACATCTATCTATCATTTATTATTGACGACACGATTGGCGTAGTGCGCTGTAACACGGTTTCTCGCCTTGATTGCCGTAGTGTACCGGGTTCGATTCCCGATCAGGTCAATTCAGGAAACGCTATTTTCTGAATTGCCTCTGGGAGCGCTGGGAGATGGCCCTAGCTTAATTCCTCGTCTGGTACCTCGTAATACAGGGATATTTTGCCCCTACTTCGAGACCATGACAAGTGGTGTGTTGTCTGGCGCAAAAAAGAATATATAATAATTGTGCATTGTTTTTATGTAATACCTACTTAGCATTCAGTTTATTTTGTAAATGTACAATAAAGAGTATTATCTATCTATCTATATCTGGAAGACACTCGAATATAAATAAACATAAATAATAAATAATATGAATATCTGGGACATGTTACACCAAGATCATCGAACCCCAAACTATACTGAATAACCTAATAATAAAACAATTATTTTTGACGAAACTGAATCAGCTTCAACGAATGGGTCTTTTTTAAACCACGACATTAGAAAGACTTGTAGGTGGTTAATTTTCGAAGACCGTTACAATTTTAACAATGAGTTTTAAATATCATCATCATCATCGTCGTGTGCATCCTCAGTGGTAAGTTCGTTGGCACGCATGTCACCCTTAACGACGTCGAGCCACCGCTTCTCAGGTCGACCTCTTCTACTGGTACCTGGCGGGGGCGGCATGGCTAGACATTTGTTGCCCACGTAGTTTGCCGATCTTCGTGAGACATGACCATACCAACGAAGGCGGCACTCCTGCAGCTCGTCTGCGATGTCAAGAACACGAAGGCTGTCGCGGATGTGGGTGTTCCGCACGCGATCTTTGCGTGAGTCTCCACACATCCACCGCAGCATATCTTCATTTCCGTGACGCGCAGCTCCTGCTTCTGTCGCTCTAGTAACGGCCATGTTTCACTGCCATATAAAAGGACAGGCCTAACGATGGTTTTATAGACCTGCCCCTTCAGCTTGATCGGCATTTTGGGGTAAGTTTTAAATATATTATTTCTTTATCATTGTATGTTTGATTCAAAGGGAGGCTATTTTCAGTTACAAGTCGTGTGTTTAATCCTTGTTAATCTAACTTATATTTCCCAAGTTCAAGGCTAAGCGAAACTTCACAGAACTCGTTCTCAAATCACATGACCATTCAAACTGCTAGCACACTCATCCCTAACCCCATACAAAGCAATCCCTTTGTATAGTTAGGGCCAAATCAAGTTTTCGCTAATTGTATGAGCCGGCCCGCGGCGCCGAAGGGCCTCATTAGGGTTGCTATCCACCAAGTTAATGCTGTTAGATTTATAAATTAGGATCATGAATGAAATGACATTGAACGGTAAAGTGCTCATTATATTCAATCTTTCCCTTATGTAGATGTTTTTTAATGAATAAATATGCCGGTGGAAACTTTTTGGCCATCGAGGTTCAACTATAGCCATCTTTTTTTATTATAATGCCTGCTTATTGTCAATTTGTATTCAATAACTAAGCACCAGAATACTGGTTGCTCAGTAGACTCTTAAAGCATATAAATTGTTTCAACTAGTATAATCTGGCGAGATAGAAGGCAAATTGACTAGCGTAGCGAGCTGATGCTGAAAATAATAGTAGGCTAGGCTTGTGCTAGGAAGATTAACACAGAAAAGTCGTAGAATCGTTAGATCTATTTGCCTTATTTACAAAATACAATTCTCAGTTATATTAACATACCCGTATAGACGTTCTATCTCAGGAAGACTTTTTTACTATGCTTGTAGTAGTGACATAATATACAAAACTGAACATACACAATTACGCACTGTCTTCGTGTCACTAATGTCAATTTGTTACCGCTGAGAGCTCGCACACTAGCATATATCATACCGGTATGTCAGTTCATGTCATTACTACAAACATAGGTAAACGGTGTCGTCAAACTTATGGCCATTATTATCTTACAGAAATTAGAGAGAATTGTAATTATGCCTATTTTTTTAACAAACCAGTGTTGAATCCCAGATTACGACCAAGAGACACTAAGAAGTTAGTTATACCATTTCACACAAGTGCGTTATTCAGTAAGAACTGTTATATTATGTCAATCAAGATTTATAATCACATTCCCCTAATAGTTAGAGAACTACCGCTAAAATTATTTAAATCAAGGCTACATCAGTGGCTTACTGAAAAATGTTTTTATAGTTTATCAGAATATTTTGACAGTTAATGTTTTTAATTTTATTTTTATAATCGTGTCGATATTAATGTTGATAATTGTATTTAATTAACTTGCTGACTTAATAGTATTATTTTGACTACCTATTGGAATTAAGTGTTGTATTTTTTGTTACTTATAATTTGACATTATCCTATTTGTTAATTAATCTTATTATTTTATTTTTATGGGCATGGTTATTAACTTTTCCTGTTTTAGTTATTTTTTAATTAAATCCATGACCTGTTTGAAATGTAGCTTTAATAGTACATTATGATATAAGTGCGGTAAGTTGAAAATTACAGCCGAGGCGATATTGCTAGCCCGAGCCGTAGGCGAGGGCTACAAGAAAGCAGAGGCTGTAATTATCAAAGCGCACGTATGTCATACGACGTTTTATAACATATTTGAGAGGGAATAAATAAAAATCGGACTTTCTAAAACAAATAAAATCTTTAATCACTTGCTAGAGCAGTTAGAAAATGTTTACTTGTTCACAAATTAGCGATGCGCGCGCATCAGCGCTTTTTTTAAGGCAAAAGGCATTAAAAATAGCCAGTATTACTAATAAAGTCAATTAATATTTCTGTGTTTTTGTTACAGATGGTTGCAATTTATTGTCAAAATTAAATAAATTAAAGAAATAATGTTTATTTATTATATTTCATCTCCCAAAGTTAATTTTATTCATAAAATGTTGACCTCTTTTCTGACATAAAAACTCTTTGCTAAAATTTAAAAAAGTACCGTTCGTTTTAGACGGAGCATCTTGCTAAACCGTACGTTTTACCATAATAAAAAAAACTCGTGCGTTTTACATTACATTACCCTTTACGAGCAAATATGTTATAATTTTTTTTATAACATATTTGCTCGTAAAGGGTCTCTTATTTCACCAATTTCAATAACGTAATGTATCTCATTACGCACTTGTGCGGTAATGTAATGTAAAACGCACGGGTTTTTTTTATTATGGTAAAACGTACGGTTTAGCAAGATGCTCCGTCTAAAACGAACGGTACTTTTTTAAATTTTAGCAAAGAGTTTTTATGTCAGAAAAGAGGTCAACATTTTATGAATAAAATTAATTTTGGGAGATGAAATATAATAAATAAACATTTAATTCTTTAATTTACTTAATTTTGACAATAAATTACAACCATCTGTAACAAAAACACAGAAATATTAATTTACTTTATTAGTAATACTGGCTGTTTTTAATGCCTTTTGCCTTAAAAAAAGCGCTGATGCGCGCGCATCGCTAATTTGTGAACAAGTAAACATTTTCTAACTGCTCTAGCAAGTGATTAAAGATTTTATTTGTTTTAGAAAGTCCGATTTTTATTTATTTCCTCTCAAATATGTTATAAAACGTCGTATGACATACGTGCGCTTTGATAATTACAGCCTCTGCTTTCTTGTAACCCTCGCCTACGGCTCGGGCTAGCAATATCGCCTCGGCTGTAATTTTCAACTTACCGCACTTATATCATAATGTACTATTACATGCCAAATTAAGGTAAAATATGCTGATCTGAGTAAGTAAGTATGTGTCATCTTGTAAACCATATTTTAATGCAAATAAATTATTCTATTCTATTCTATTCTCAAAATTTACTATTTAATCGAGATAAGTTTTTATTATTTTTTGTAATTTACAACTCCTACACTCAGACATTTGTTTCTCCAACGCAACTGTATGAATTGAATTGAATTGGATCCGGAAATTCCGGAATACAACTATCAAGACTAGTATCGCGAGATCTTCTACCCTCTGAAACCCTTTTGCCGAAAAGAAGTGTCAACTAACTTTAAAAGCATTATAAATTAGCGGCGCATCTATTGTATGCAAAATTATCTCGTGTGCAATTCCTGGCTGCATTTATTCAAATTTCACTAAAACGGCGTCAAACACTTACAAAACCTCGACGGTAAAAATGCAATGCCGTAATTTGCAACAATGCGGCACACAATGGAACAAATGCGTTCGCCTCGGCGTCGGTGCGCTGTAATTTGATCATTACCCGCTTGCTGGTATACTGGTACTGGTATACTTGAAGCCTCATAGAAACTGGAGAAAGCGATAAATAGGAGATTGATATTCCGTTTCACCTAGCTATGAAACTTGATAACGTTGAAGTGTGTATCAGAAAATGCCACATCAGCAAGATGTAAAATCATCATAAACTGAAGGCGAACGTCAAAAAAGAAGACGAGGATCAGCATCACATTCTAGACCAACGCAAAGGTGTTGGCGTCGTCCAAGGAGTCAAGAACGTTTCGAGGCCTGACGGTTGGATCGAAAAGAAGTTCGCCTTTTGAACTACTATAGGATTCAGTGGGTCAATGTAGAGCTAAAAGGTCGGTTGGACAGCAGCAGCTGCGTCTGGGACTGGCAGTTTAAGTATTTCCTTAACAAACTCATGCATCCTGTAGGTATAACAACGACACGACAAGCACGCCTGCAATATACGCTTCTGGCTTTTTATGACAGACATTATGTTCTTATTACCTTTTATTCTTTTTAAATGTCTGCTCAAAAGAAACATCGAGAATATCTTATTTCTTCCTATTCAGATTCTTACTTACCCTTTTCTGTTAAATCTCCCTTTTGGTGTGAAGGAAGTGTTTCCTTACCATTCATCCTATGGAATCCTTTTTATAGAAAATGTCGGCTATTGCAGAAAACACGAGTTACCTTTGGGGAAATACAGCAGTAGCTTACGGCAATAACTACGGAACTTGGGCACTCAACATCATTTAATTATATGCTATATAGTTAGCTATTTTTTTGATATTATCGTGTCAAACAAGCTTAATATCAATTATTGCCTTTTGTTGGCCTTAAAAAATGCAGATAAAACATGATTATTATTAACATTAAAATCCATTTCTCGAGACGTAAAAGCAATTTTTCCTAGTATTTCTAGGGTAGTCTTTACTTAGATGATATCTCGGTTTGTCGTTTGCCAGTCTACTTGCTAGTACCAGTGTAATATGATGTATGAAGAATACAAACGCGAAATAACACGTCGCAAACACGCGTCGCGCGTTCGCCGGCACGCGTGACGTCACAGGATGATTATTAATGCTCACCCGTCGCGTGTTGCGCGAGTTAATGTGTTTTGTGCTAACATATCATAATACGTGATGCGTTATGTAAACTTGAATGAGTGTGGTATTTACATACGCAGAGGGAATGTCGTAATATAAAATTCAAGGATGATTTAGGGTAGACGAGACAGGAGATCCCAATTTTCGCAATCGGTGAGAAAAGTAAGAGCTTCTTTAGAGTGGTTAGGGGTAGGGAGCGAATGACGAGGTTATCAGGACTCCAAGCTACAGACTAAAAGCCAAAGGCACTTCGGCGGATAAGAGGCGCAGCACCTTTCTGCCACTTATCCTGTAGACTCTCCAGGCAGAACCCAATGAAGGGGCAAAAGAAACACGCAGGACATAGGCACTTCTGACAGCCGGTGAGTGCCATGCCGTGCACCCCCAAACTCTAAACCTGAAAGAAGTTCCACTAGCTCCAAAGATCGCTTTCTATCTCTAATGTAGTCTCATGCCACATCCTGAGACCTTTATCAGTCATCCTAGCCTAGCGTCTCGCGTTTCTATTTTTTATTATTTATTTATTTAATCTTTATTGCACAAAGAAAAGTACAATTGGCGGACTTAATGCCTAAAGGCATTCTCTACCAGTCAACCACTAGGTGAAGCAGAAATCTTTACGGCGGGGTTTTGTAAAACTAAGTTTCAGGAAGATAAAAGTAAACAATTTACTCATATAATATATATACCTACTTATCTAAATTACTATATATATATGTATATATATATATATATATATATATGTGTACCTACTTACATATAAAAATAGCAAATATATACATATAAATTCATAAATACAATGATATATAAATACATATTATGTACTCAAATGGAAGACGAAACATTAACTCGGAATGATATGACTGACGATCTGACTAATCTGACCAATGATTAAATAGCACTAATTGAAACTGGTTAGGGTGACTGTAAAAAAAGCTTGTGGATAGATTTTTTGAAGGAGAACCTATTGAGGACATTTTGATTCTGTTCGGAAGCGAGTTCCATAACCTTATAGCAGCTAAGGTAAAGGAGTTAGACACATGCGTGGATAGATGAGGGGGAGTGAATTTTTTCATTTGATGTCAGATTATTTACTCCAATGACCATCAATTCATACACAAGAATCCTGTCATTTCCTCTCCCACTTGTACTTACTGATTCGCTTAACTACGGCACAGTGACTTTAGTTCTTTAACGAGAGATATTTATCCTCATAAATAACCACGTTAATGGGGTCGCATTGTCATCTACTGCTGTTATACACTCTCTCGAACGTTCCGGCGCATCGCTACTAACGCCTCGAATCGGCTTATAATGTACCACAAACGAGTTCTCTCAAGAGAGTGCAATTACGGACTGCGTTGTATGCAATTCCGTTTGTCTCCTAGTCGAATGGGACTCGGAACTGGGAATCTAAAGGTAATGTATAATAATAACCTGGAATATTCACTACAGCGCTTCAGTGCTTATGATGGAACGGCTATTGTTTAATTAGACACACGTACTTTTTCTTGGATTAATAGTTAACTAAAGCGCAATCGTACTATCTCTATGTTTATCAATTGATTTGATGTTAATTATTTATAATTTTAAGAAAAAAGTATAAATCTTTTGCCAAGATAATCTACAAATAAATAAGTGAGTTCGTGAAACATTCCGAAAAGGAGAAAGTCCTTACTACCCGGGCCAGTCGTCGATCAGCGTCAATGGCTGATAATTACTTCTAGTCTCGTGATTAAATACAATGAGCAAACAGTTCATTCATTCACTTCTGCAATTTGCCTTATTCAACTTATCATGTTTACATACTCAGAAACATAAAACAAATTAATACTTTCTAAGTGTAGGTAGGTATAGCGCAAAATTTTAGGTCAAAAAGATGGGTGTCCCCTCTATCTGGCGACTCCACAAAACAGATCGGAGAATGCAAACACCACAATATAATTCCATATCGAAAACAAACAACCTTATGGTCCGCTCTATCAAACAGATTTTTCTTTTCGCGCGAACGGAACGTAACGAATTACAAAATGGCGTCGCGTCCCGCACTTCACCTGTCAACTGACGCAATCCATCATGGCGGTTCCCGCCAAAATGAAACTCGTTTTGTCCGCGCGAAATGGGGTATGTCTTTAATAAATGCATGAAATCCGACCTGTGGCCTGAACAAACGTGTTTTCGATCGAAAACCAAGCCTGTAGCAACAAATTGTTTTTTAAACATAACTAACTGCTGTGCTTTATTCGCTAAAATATCATCTACAGTGCAGCGAGTGAGAGCCGTGTGATGTTTACGTAATTGGGTAAGGGAACGGATTTTTTTTATTTTTGTTTTATTTTTAAAAATACCTTTTACTATTTTAAGCCACCAATTGTAATATTTTGTGGATCTAGCCGGTAGTTAATTTTTAAACATTGCGAACTCATGACGTCACAGATTCGTTTATAATTACCTCAGGTGTTTTTTCCCCGATTCGTAGTAAAAAAAAATATCTTTATTCATATAGACTTATAAACAGTACGGTAAATAAATAATGAGGAGAAAATTACTGATTTACTGCACACTTACGGCTGAAACAGAGCTCGCTGTTCATCATGTAGCATCTCACGACAATGTGAGAAGTAGACTTCAGATACAATTTATTTTGCCAAGTTCTGAAACCAAGCCCTACCTGAAAGGGTTGGGATTACAGCGAATGGCTATTTCAAGTCCTACCTATCCGTCTGGGCAATGGGCGTAAATTAATGTACGTATTATTAAAAATTACTATGTGGAAAATTTTTCACCTGGGGGAATTTAAAATCTGCCATCTGGAAACACCATTAATACCATGCAGTAGAATCACCTAGCTAAAAATCTCACGTATGATCCAGATCGCGTCGTATGATTGGTTACATGTATAGATTATCAACCAATCACGTGAAAGGACGTTTATACTTTTTATTTGACGACACGATTGGCGTAGTGTGCTGTAGCACGGTTTCTCGCCTCGATTTCCGTAGTGTCCCGGGTTCGATTCCCGGTCGGGTCAATTCAGGAAACGATCTTTTCTGAATTGACTCGGGTCTGGGTGTGCTGGGAGACGCCCCTAGCTTATTTCCTTGTTTGGCACCTCGTAACACAGGGATTTAATAATCCCTACTTCGAGACCATTACAAGAGGTGTGTTGTCTGGCGCATATTTATTTATTTTATTTATTTATACGACCCAATAGGTTTTAATTGTGAGATGTCAATTTGATTACCGTCAAGAGTCCATTATGAACCTTTATGTACTCTTTGCGAACGGTGGCTTTCTGGGGTCATTTATTTGACCCCAGATTGCCAACGTATTTAAATAAAAATATCCTAGATCCTTTGCCTTTAAAAATGTTAAATATTTAACTAAGGTATAAAATACAAATACTTCTAAATGGTTTTCGATTTAGGACATGTTTGATTTTTTTTTACCATACCCAATTGGGTTAAGTAGATAAGATCACTAGAATTTTATGTTCCCCAGTTAACTCAATGCAGTCACCAACTTATTAACAGCAGCAAAAGCGTAATCGCAGTACTGTAACAGAAGTGAGTGCAGTATTTACAACACAAAGCACTCCGGAGAACCGTTTCATTTATCAAAGCGGACTCGGGCGAGCGATCCTGTCGGATATCTTGCGTCTCCAATGTGCGGTGTGGTGTATATTCACTGTACAAGCTGCGATTTCGCTAGGTGTAAAACGCGGAATAGGAGATGGAAGCACAAAAAAACATCCTAAATTATCAAAAGTCTTTGACATAGTTCACATTGAAAAAATGTACAAAGTAACCTAAAAAACTATAAGCCGGCTTTTAACTTTGCTTAAGTTACAAAATTCCAATTAACCTGATGATAATTTAAGTATCCATCATAAACTGATGACTTAGAATCCACTCTGTGAAGTATTGTCAAAGGTTTTCCTTGAATTATCATCAGGTTTTTTTGGTTTTGCAACCCGCCGCTTGATCTCCGCGATTATTATAAAAAAAAACTTAAAAAAGGTTTAGGTACGATGCTGTTTTGTAAATCAACAACGAAGTTACAATAAGAGCGCGTAAAGGTCGGCAAGATTTATTGAAATTAACCATTTCACATAAATAAATTGCAGGCATGTCACAGTTTAGGAAAAAAATGCATGCATAGAATTCTTTTGTTACGAAAGTTAGGTTCGCTAGGTAAATGGTGGATTGACTAGTGAACTAATGTATAATGATATAATATTTTAAATTTGTAAATAAATTGATATAAAGCTAACAAAAAACATACCATCACGACTTTATCCCAAACGGGGTGGTCAGAGGCAAAGTAACAGTTGCCGTCATGGTAAACGGAACACTCAGAAGCCCACTTTCCACCAGTGGTATTAGTACCCAAGGTGGTGAGTTGAGTGGAGAGCCTTTCTCCGTTTTCCGGTTGTTTTGGTTTTTTATCAATGTTTTCCATTACCGTCGGAAATCGGAAATTTAACAATGAACACAAAGATTGGAAATGAGGACCACACGATCCACGATCCGAGTTGTTGTTGGAGTTATAATGTTCTAAAATTCATTTCATCCCAAATTTTGTGTTATTTACAAAAATCAGCACACATGTCAATTTTAACGCCATCCATTTCGTTCTCCGAGTACTCGTACTTGTCTGAGTTACAAATTGCAATTTACAACTGTGATCAAAGAATGTCACACGTTCACAGGTACCACGCCTACTCGTACCACGCAGCGCCCTAAGGCGTCACAGAGAAAGCGGTTTCTGGAATCGGGAAAAACACGTTTTAATAAGTACGCGGTTGTCTTGTCGGGTGAAGGACGGGGGTAGGCTGCTCATCAACTGGTGCGAATGTAAATGCAGTGTAATTTTCAGGGTTTCATTCAATATCATATGTAAATTTGATCTTAATACCACCCTTTACTCTTACCACCGGACCACTCGACATCGGCAGGGCTCCCGCCCTCATGTGGTTGACTTTCCAGCAATCAACAGTTTGCAACATCTTTTCTGATCCGCACCGCTAGCAAGTGGAAAGCTACCCCTGCGTCTGTGTTTCCGGATACCTCAACCTTGGTATTTTCAAGGCCACAGTGAACAGGTATTTTCTGGGTAAGCGTGTACAATGGTGGCACACGCTTACCCAGAAAATGCCTCGTCATCGCCTAACACCACCGGTAGCTGGGAATTTCCTTCGTACAAATAAGAAATGAACCCCTTCATAACTGAGCAAGTCGTATTAAAAAAGAATTCGGTTATTTGATTTGAAAAACTCAAAAAAGAACTTCGCGTCGAGTTAAATCTCTGACCAAATTTTTATTTCATGTAAAAAAATCACAAGTTCAAATCGCCGTGCCCGTGCACCTTTACCGCGCGATAAGTCCAATTTGCTCATATCACGCGCGCGGTTGCGTAGGGAGAGACTTTAAAAACTGAAACTCCTTAAAAAATGCGTCCGCATTTTCTTCCGTCGCGCGAATTTCTAGCACATTTATTGCAGGAATTCAAAGTGGATTTTTAAATCGAAGCTGACAGAGACCGCAGCATGAATGTATTGTTTGAGAGTTTATTTTCCATGGCGGCTCTTTTGTGAAGTGATCGTTACAGAGATGCGGACGGTTCCTTTTCAAATGACACTTGCCAAATTGAGAAATTGGGATAGCAAAAAACGGAAAAAGTATTTTGATTTTATTTTTGGGCATACAGAAAAAAATTAACAAAGATATAGAACAGGGTGATGACTTTCAATCTTGCTGTCTAGGACCTGTGGTTATTTAGGAGCAGTTCATACTCATGAAACAGCATTTTGTGCCAAATACATACATAGACACATACAAGTTTAGAAGATAAAACAATACCTGTTATCGCTAAAGCCGAAACCCTCCAGCTGCTGGCCACAAAAACCATACCACAAGGCAAGCCCATTCGACAGCGAATAAATCCGGCCCGCGCAGGGGTCCTATTAGTACATGTCGTTACACCCGCCAATAATCCCCGGCCGGAGACAAATACAAGTTGTTTGTCGTTGGGACATTTGCATTTTTACTTTTAACAGATACGAGTGTACGGAATCAAAACATTAGAGCTACACAATGTTGCGTAAAATGCGTCATCGAAAAAAGGGGTAAGTACGAGTATTACATATTTTTGCCTTTAGAGAGATTTTTATCACTAATTCTTAAGGATAAATGAGTGATATAAATCTCAGTAAATACTAGTGTTTTTAAAGCTGAATAATGTGTATGTATAGGTCAAGTAAGAGGTGATATCTTATGTTGACATTATTGTCAAAATGACTATTTCAAATTGTGCCAAAGCGGGGCCTTAAGTTGACCATCTTTGGGTTTAAAGAAAAAAAAGGTGTGAAAGAAGTTCAAACCCCTTTGCAGATCTCTCCAGTGATGCAAAACACTGATTAAACCAAAACAAATGCAAACCGGATAACCTCAGAATAATTACATAATTAGAAACCAAGTCCGCGCGCCTATTTTGAAGCAGCTTAATTGGAGCCATAAATGGCTCCAAACGGACCGCTTTGCAGTGTTCATTACAGCTCCGCAATGTTCATGTTTTGACATTGCGCCCCGCACGCCCGCACCCCCGTGCGCGCCGCACGTAAACAAGTAATAGTCACGCACGTGTGGATCGGGTTAGTGCCTCATTTTTGACCGTGCGTTTGTATGAAGACTATCCTTCTATACGTTATTATTCTGAGCGGATAACGGTGAAAGGCACCGTAGGTGTTTGTCCACCTACCAATGTTTGGTGAAATGAGAAAATGTAAAAAAAGTTGGGTTCAAATACTCTTGGCGAAATGTGGGCTTTTTGATTGTTTTGTTCAACGGTCAAGAGCAGCAACAGTCAAGTTTCATCTGGATTATCACGTTTAGGATAAATTTGTGAGCGTATGTTATGTTATGGAGTAATGAATGATTTCATAAAAACCAGCATGAAAATAGCAGTGAAAAAACCCCAAAATCGAATCTTTTCGTCACTAAAGGTGGAAGCGATTACCGACGCGATGGCATTGGAGTTTTCTGCAGAACTGTATAAAAGGCTATGCTATTTGTTCAGTTTTCAGTGAAAATTAAGTTAGTGTATCAATTTGGTGTACATGTACTTCATTATTCAACAACGGTCCATAGTTTGCCGTACCTATAATTAATAAAACCTTTTTTTTTATATAATTCCATTATTTTCTTAATTTGCTATTACTTCACTTCAGAACGGCAATAAGTTATTATGTTATACCCTTCTCACTGATTTAACATGAGCTAAAGGTTTCCACCAAATTGTTCCTTTTCAATTTCTTTGGCTGGGAAAATATGTTCGTAGTGTGTTTCTCAAAATCCTAACACTATGGGCTACATTTACATTCTTCAAAATGCATTTAAACAACAGTCTCCAAATACAAGCTGCATCCTTCAGGATCCCGCTTGTCGGCGACACCCACGGAATGGATTTCCCTTGTCTCCATCAAGCGAAGCGATAAAACGGTGCACTACCCCAGTTCTTGAATAAGATAAATAAATACAAATTATCGAGAGTAAAACCACTAACAAAATTACTAAAAAGGTTCAGATTTCTTGTTTCTGACTTATGCAGAAGTGCAAAAGATGTCTGCCTCGATCTACCTACAATTAAAAAAACGAATAAATGACGATGCACGCTGACTAACAGGTAAATCTCCTAACACCTACGAGTATCAGCCACCTTCCTCAGAATGCTGTTCTGGCTGGATCGCAATCTGCCATTAGGGAATGATTGCGTGGAGGACATCAGTTTGACGCAGTGAAAACATCACAGATGCACTGCAATAGCGTGGCAGCGCTAACAGTCTCGTATATTGAAATGATCTTGGAAATCAAAAAAAAAACTGTTAAGCGCCAAATGAAGTAACACAGTAGCCCGAGGTTATTTTTAACATTCTGTTTAAATTGGCGTTTTCAAGGCCCATCTAACTTTATTCATATAATACTCAGCCAAAACTACACTCGATTGATCGCGTATCTGCGAACGTGCCAACGACACTCAAACTCGGATCTAAAAACTCTCAATCCCCGTTCAACCAATTACATAGTCGACTGCTCACTGCGGGTCCGCCGCAATTGGCTATACACATAACGAAGAATCCGCAACGAAAGATCCATTCGACTCCTCTCAACAACTTCGGAATGTTCGCAAACTTTCTTCATATGCCTCTCTCAGCCGTCTAGAGTGAAGTCGACGGTGGAACACAAGAGAGGATAGCGGAAAAAATCTGAAGCTCTTCATTGCAGAGGACATTTTTGGAGATTGCTAGGCGTGCTCACAAATCAGGCTCATTAGTTCGGGCCTGAAATGAACTTAAAAATCTGAGCCTGTATCTGACCGCACTACCATGTCATTTATTTGCCCACGTGAACGAACGTGCGTTTTTGAGAACGTGCTTTACTGTGTTTTTTTACCAATGCCTTGATATTTTGTTTTGAAGTAATGTTGTGCATTTTTTAAGCTAAAATTTTTATGCCCATACTTAAAGGAAGCATCTATTTTCAGCTGAGGCTCTTGGGCACAATTTAGCATGTGCAATGTCATGAAGCTCAAAGCAGAAACTGACTCGTACAAACGTCATACTAAAATGTAGCGTCATAGTAAAAAGTTAGCATTCCTATCAATCTTTTAATGGATAACAGCATTTTCAATACGATCGTTTTTAACAGGTGTTTAGTGAGGCCTTGGAACAGATAAGTCCACTGTCGCTCACATCTTGGGACACCTACCCTTATATTGTTGTAGTTTTGTGCAGACTCCGGAGGGTTACGCTAATAATTTGTTGCTCGCTCCGGATTTTTCTTACTCTCAGCCCGTTGACAATGCCTTGACAAATATTTTGTTTGCGCACAGTAACGCGGGCTTGTGGGGAAAAATTTCCATTTGGACTTTCTTTTTGGCCGATTCGAGAAATTGTAGTTACTTTTTGAGTAGGTTTTCAGAATATTTCAAAGAGGTCTTGTTTTGTACCCTAGTTGTTATGATGGATAGGCTGGCATTTGTTGTGTTGGGTACTTACCACTCTATTGTTAGTTTCAAGTTGAAGATTTCAATGTAGATCGTACTCTTACTAAGTAAATGAGCATTTTTGGTTACGAAACTTAAAGGGGAATTTCTTCAGCTGTACTGAACGTAAATAAGGCAGTCCAGGGAATGCATGTTACTCGAAAACTTCGGTAGGATTTAAAATGGCTTTGTTGTTGAAGGTGCTGCACTTCTTTCTATCTAAACAAGATTAAGCGTGTGTCAAGCCCTAGAACAAAAATTGAATCTACAGCACATGTTCAGGTCGGATGCGATTAATAGGTGCCTAATGTTAAGCCGTGGTTTCGACTACCACTTTGTATGTGTGGGTATAAAAGTCTATTTATTCATTTATCATGATAAGATTGATATGTTTAAGTAGGTTTACCTATCCTGCAGAAGTTCAAGACGCTCTTAGGGAAAGGTCAAGTCAAGAGTACCCTTAACCGACGAGCTTGTATGAAAAGTTTAATGAGCGACGAAGAAGCGCAGGATGTATCTCAGGTGCTCTGCTTTGTCTTAATTCAGATAACAATGTTATTAATAACCAAGGTATTTGTTTAAGTTAATGAAGTGAAATAGGTAATACCACTCCATCTAAAGTTGGAATCTAAACATAGACCGCCGCGCTTGTCTATGTTTAGATTCCAACTTTAGATGGAACGCTTGCCTACCTACCTACCTGCGCTGGTACCTATGATTGGAATAGTTAAGCTAATGCTAATAAACTCGTAAGATCATTTGAAGTAAACAAAAACTTTTTACTTGTTAACAAAGCCTCTTGAGTAGTGGAGACGGGACTATCCACGGTTATGGTGATAATTAATGTATTTTACTTTAATTCAATCGGTTTTTACCAATAACAATAATTATTGATTTTTCAAACTTTAACTGGGGTTCTTTCGATTTTTTTTACCTAAGCATGTAAAAATTTCGAACGTATAGCGTTGAAAACTAGTTTGTATGTGAGGACTAATCATGTTAAGAAAAGCGAAATTCAACTTATTAAAGTTATCTTTATGGTTCCCTCACCTGGAGCATTCTTCTGTAATGTATCGTTTCACATTCGATTTTGAGCATTAGTTACATTACAGAACTGCCTTCCTGTAATGCCGAACGTTTGCCTGTTATGTACTTTTCAGATTCGATTTTGAGCATTACAATACAATACTTGCTTACAAAAGTTCAGGGAAGTTGTATCAAAATATTACACACTAGCTTTCCGCCCGCGGCTGCGCCCGCGTGGTATAATTTTTCTCACACGTTTGGTCACATATCAAAGTTTTCATACGAATCCCTAACGTTTTGCACTGTAAGTACCAAGTGAAAAATAACACACGATTTCGTTGCGGGGTATAAGCGCGCGCCGCGCCTCACCCGAGCGCCAAGAGCCGCGTGCCGTGAGCAAAAATATAATAATTTTGCGTGCGTATTTTTTTGATTTCACGACATATCAGAATCTATTATTCTGAAAATGTATCTTCGTAAAATTCTCCTGATGATGAAATTTTAATCACTTTTAATCATAATAAATAAACATATAAATATGCGCCGGACAACACACCTCTTGTAATGGTCTTGAAGTAGGGATTAATAAATCCCTGTGTTACGAGGTACCACACAAGAAAATAAGCCAGGGGCATACCCAGACCCGAGTCAATTCAGAAAAGATCGTTTATACTACACCTGCTCGGAAAGTACCTTCATACTTTATCAAATTTACGGTAGAAAGTACGTCATTGCATATCGAACAAATATGCGGGGAGAAAACGCATCTGAGCGGGAGAGAAAAGTGTATGAAAATCCATTTCTTACGTGGTTTTTCTTTTTTAATTTTGGGTAAGACTATGCGCCAGTAACCTAAATATCAAAAGCCAAAAAGTTTTAACAGTGAGTTTTTATCTCCAAGTTCGCAAAATGACACTGGCCACTAGCTGTGTGTCGGATGGTGTCGGGCTGGCAGTGCGACCCTGCGGGGGCAGGATAAACAATTTGAAAAAAGAACATGACGTGAAAATTGCAGACGCCATTGGCGCCATTTTCAATTTGTGTGTTGTTTGAGGATTCAGTTTTCGTAGAAAGTAAAATAAAACTATCAAAATGATAAGTAGTGATAGTGATGATGAAATTTTTTTCAAAATCTAGATAATTCTCAAAATCTACCTTTTAATTCACATTATTTTTTAACACCTAACATACCTTATAGCTACATAATTATAAAAGATAGATGTATTGTATTTGACGGGGCGGGGGTGAAAGGATGCTCCATCACAGGAAATCAAGTTTCTTTCGGCTAGTATTGGGATTGTATTTTCACGTTTAAGTCACAAAATCACAAAAATCAATAATGATTACACCGATGCGAGACGATTAAAAACCGAAAACGTAGTGAGTTCATTACGGGGTTGGCTCCCGATGTTCACTGTCCCGCCGCTCGTGCGGTGATAGTCAATAGTGAAGTGAAGTGAGTCTCATTTGAATATTCTGACAACTGTCAAAGCTAGCCCAGTAGCAACCTCACTTAAACTACCCGTTTGACGTTTCCGGCGCTGTGTATTAATAATCAAATATCCTTGTGACGCTTCGATATGTATTTATGAAAGACGGATGTATTGCGTAGATCATCATCATCATCCGTGCGGTCTATCCCGGTTGTGAACTCACACCGGTGTGTGGGGTCCTAGGGTCCGCCTTTCTTATTTTCTTGGCCCACTTCGCGCGGTCTTGTGCATCATCATTTGTGAGTCATGTATTGCGTAGATGAATTGACTTTTTTATTGGATCTACTAAAAACCTTTATTTTTGTTGTATATGTATAATCAACGGCGAGGCCAGCGCACGCACGAAAAGATTTTCGATAGCGCTTTTTTCCCAGATAGTATTATTTAATTGATCTGACCGATAATTTATATGCCTATAGCAATCAGGGACAATGTAGCTTTTTAACAGTAAAATATTTTTTGAAATCGGTTGGGTAGTTTCGGAGATTACCTTCCTCAAACATATAAACTCACAAACGCTTACCTCTGTATCATATCAGTGTAGATTGTATCATCAATCAGATTGAGCACTGTAACGCTCGGTGCTTTTCCCTCACTAATGTAATGCTCGAATCTGTAACATTACAGTTTTCGCACTTTCCTCCCTCACTGATGTTATGCTCGACTCTGTAACGTTACATTACAAACAAATGCTCTAGGTGAGGAAGCACCTTTATGGTCATTGGCAATCTATCAGGAACTTTAGAACGTACCCAAAGTTCTTGTCCGCTATCAAACACAAGCGGCGGTTAATTAAAACAGCGCGACATGTAGGTCCACACGTCAAGCTTTACGTGGGCCTTATGCTGCTGACTTAAGACCCATTTTGCAAAGGTTTTGTTAAGGGTGGCCAGTCTTCCTCCGGCTCTGCAGGTGCAGGAGCACTCGACGCGTGGCTAATGACATTTAGCGAGTTTGATAGTTCCACAGTTCTTGCGGCTACGTACTCTGTATCTGTCTAGATATCTATCCTGTGTGTGCACATCATGTAAATACAAAACAGTTTGATTAACTAACGAATACATTCAACAATTAACAAAATAATTTAGGTGCTTTCTTAACATACTTATGTAGTTCATTATTCTCTATATTACTTTTTTAAACCAAAGTTGCGACGCGACGATTTTAGCTAAATCACCTAGCCTAAGTTAAGTAATTTCCAGTGGCAGTGGGCTGGGCACCGGCACATACATCGCGCGAAGAACTAATTCATATAAGTACTCAGTTAGTCACGAAACAAAAACATGTTTTTTTTTATATTGCCCGTCAAGATAACCTCACTCCACCTAATGGAAAGCGGTCGTGAGGTCCAGATATATGAGGTTGACAAGCCCAGTCATTCAAACGAATCACTGGGCTGGCCATCCTCACCTTGAAGGCCTGCAGAAATGCCTTTTCACGCCCCGCTTGAAGAACCCGGGACTATACAAGGAAGGAAACACATGTGCTGGAAGAGCGTTCCACGTCTGGATGGTAGACAAAGAAACGAGTCACTGAACCTTTTAGTTCGAGCCAACAAATGTTGAATTGTGTGTGGGTGACGCCGTAGTCCAGAACGCGTGGTACGGGAGTGGAAAGGTGAAGGTGGAATAAGCTGGAATAACTCGTCAGAGCATTCCCCATTGTAGAAGCGATAGAGAACACTTAGCCTGGCAATGTCTCTACGCAATTGGAAAGGCTCAAGGGTCAAAGTTGCCTCTGGGTTTTAAAATTATTAAATATTAAGTTATTTCGTATTTAATAGTTTTAGGTTTTTTCTGAAATTTATTAATGTCTTTTTTTGTGCAATGGCCGGCAGATCAACCTTTACAAAACCGTTGAATGAATTGAATGAATGGGACTTAATCGGCAGCATAAGGTGCCCATAGCTTGAACTGCTGTCGTATGTACAATGTGATACATGTCACATACCATATAATAAACGTACAGATTAGCCCGCCAGGCACCCGGCACATATCCGCCGGGTACCGAGTTCCGCAGGGCTCTAGTTGCGGTTTTCTGTACATGCATGGCCCACGTCAGTTGCGGATAGTCTTATAACTAGTTCAGTCCTTACAAACCATAATACACAAGTATCTGCTACCCTAGGAGACGAACAGGAAAACAACTTGTAGATAAGCTGCTCAAACTACGACGAACTATCAAACTTGCCAGATCTTATTACTAGCGACTGGCGAGTGCTCGATGCACCTAAGTACGTATACCTACACGGCACATCTTCAATCAACGGAGGTATGTACTTGTAAAGCGGACTACTACCTATAATGTAAGTGCTGTTCTGTTAGGTTAATAGCTAACATGGTAACTAAAGAAAAACCATTCCCAACCGAAGAAAACTGGGGAGTCAGTACGTCTACCACGAGTTGCCACTTTAAATTTACATTATCGTTGGCTAAAAAAATGTATTGGGATTTGAAATTGTCATGTTATGTCATGTGTCATCCCAATACAGTTTTTTTTACGCGAACGACAATGTAAATTTAAAGTGGCAACTCGTGGTAGACGTACAGATGTTCGATTTCGCGATTCATGTCAAAAGTCATATTACTCGTATCGTACCGTTTTTTTCTTATTCAATATAGGTTTGCTTTGGTCTCAGTCTCGCTTGGTGATAAGTAATGACGAGGCAGACGCCAAACCCGAATAATATGCTTATTCACTCTCACCACAGCATAAAATATACCTTCTACTTTGAAGAAACCAAAGTTGTAGTAGGTACGTATCAGGAAACAAAGACCGTCTACGTTTAAAAGGATTCCTTTTACAAAAACTGCAAAATCTATGAACACCTGTAACATAGGTGGAGACCCCGACCCTCAATAATGTGAAAATGACAATGGTATGGTATATTTCACCTCGATTTGGTTTACCGGCCCAGTCTACGTGCCGGGTCGCTTTTCTCATCCAAACTTGTATTCGATTGCCCTATCTCAGTATTTTTATAGCCGAAATCCATGTCATGCCTCACTTTAGGGTGCCTTTAGGGTTTATTAAAAGCTTAACATTGTAGGACTTTTTCGATCACCCTAAGGGCTGATATCAAAAGCCATCTACGATTGCAACAGCAATAGTATTTTGCAGGCCTTCAAGAAAACTGTGCTTGTCAGCCTCATATCTGGGCCTCACGACCGCTTTCAATCAGGTGGAGTGAAGTGATCTTGACGGGTATTATAAAAAAAGTGAATTATGTAAATAAGGGTACTTGGTGCGTTGACCTCATCTCTTGACTCTCACGCCGCGGCCATATTGTTTATGTTTTTAACAAAAATTTCCGCGCACATAACATAACCCCTACCATTTGTCATCCGCAAAAACGTCGTTCGTTGTCACGAGATTACGAATTCCGTTTCTGTTTAAGCCTAGTTATTAAACAGATTCGCGTTGACAAATGAACTTGCCGCAACACACTGGGCGTTCCATTTGTCTGATGATGGATGGCTGCCGGCTGTTAAGGTATGGTGGATTTAATATTGCAACTATGGAATGAATAAGTCGAGGAATACAATGTGTCATTAGTGCACCTGGGACGGCACGGTGCCGGCGCGGTGACACATGTTACTGGCTTTAAATGATGTATAAAAGAAATGTAGACGGAGAGGGGCCAGTTTGTGATGACCAGAGATTGAGTGAGGTTCCATTTGGTCGAATACAAACAGGAGTCCTTCAGAGTATGTAACTTTTTGCCATCAAAGGATCGGCAACCTCTGAACAAAAAGGTTTCCGCATCCATTTACACATGTAACACCAGAGTGCAGAGGTATCTTAATCTTATGTGTGTCATCGCCAACATTGTATACAAAACCGAATGTAGTGGGTTTGCTTACATAATCTTTTCTTATTTCAAGCGAAATATTGCTTTTCATCATGAAATCTCAGAAGTTAAAAGTGCTAGGAATTTAAAATTTTGCATGAAGGTTCTTTTCAGGAAGT
Organism: Udea olivalis; assembly: GCA_947369235.1. Lineage (NCBI taxonomy): Eukaryota > Metazoa > Arthropoda > Insecta > Lepidoptera > Crambidae > Udea > Udea olivalis. The sequence continues at coordinate 24,263,390 of OX376342.1, forward strand.
AGGTACCTAGGTGCTCACTATGACAAAAAACTCTTATTACAAGAATTGGCACGCATGTTAGCAGGCCGAATACTATGTCTGGGCTCACATTTACTTCTTTATTACTGCAATGTATTCTAGCAAATAAATGATTTTACTTAACTTTACTTTTACTTTACGGGATTTTGCGAATCAAGTATCGTACGTAAGTCTGAAAAAATCCTGTATGTCATGAAAATTAAGTTCACGAGGGCGAAGCCGCGGGCGGAAATCTAGTATTCACATAAATTTAGTAAAGTACCTACTTATTCATATATTGTATCAGACTAAATCAATTAGTGTAAGCTAAGTTTGGGATCAGAGGATTTTAGTGGTTAGTTATGCGCTGTCACGCCTTGCGAATTTAATACGAGTATAATATTTTACGTATAGGTATATGTTCGTACATAATAAAGGTGAGTACAGACTGACAGACGTTGCGCTGCGTAATGTAACATGTTACACAGCGAACATTCATCAAGTCAGTACAGCAGGTTATTCGCTTGTTTCCCCATACTGCCTTGACGAATGCTCGCTGTGTGTAACATGTTACATTACGCCGCGTAACGTTGGTCAGTACCCAGTTTAAAGGCACGTCCTTATTCAGCCAGGACTAATCACTTTAAATCAGGTCAGGTGTATAATTCATGCCCACTAATGTGAGCCGCATATCTAAACCCAGCCCTACGTCCGCTAAGCCTCAAATTAGTTACATAATGTGAGTGCATCCATCTAGTCCACTCCACCGTGCCTACCCGGCTCCCGCCTCGCGATACGAATGTGGGCCAAACTATTCGCTGACATTCACCGGATGAAGGGTGGGCCCACAATAGCCTACGTTAGTAGGTGAGTATATTGGTGGCTGAGATTGAAACAGAATTTATAGCACTCAGGCTAGACCACAGACATTAATAAAATTGGAATATATGACGCGAGTGTATGTAGCTCGCCCATGAAATCAATTATTGACGAAACAAAAACACAGCGATTTCATTTGTTTTGCTTCTTTATAAAAGTTTTCTTTCTGACCATTTTTTACTGATTTTGACCAAGAAGCTTATGTGTTGTATAAGCTTCTTGATTTTGACAAACAATGTTTGACGGTTTGACGGCACACTGCCAACATGAAAAAAATGGAAAAATCATGCGGATGTGACTGTTCATTGGCTCAAAAAGATCCTGGCCGCGAATTTTAAATCTACAAACTACGGTTTGGCTTTAGTTTGGAAAAAAAATATACATATAATCAAATACACATACAGGGTTCTAAATTTTTTTTTTTAATTAGTTTGCGTTTGGCCCCCGTCTCGCCTAGTGGTAAGCGATGACGAGCGAGGCCGATGGTGGTACACGCTTACCTAGAAAATGCCTATTCACTCTGGCCTTGAAGATACCAAGGTTGTAAGTATCCGGAAACACAGACGCAGGGAGAGCGTTCTTAATAATTAATTTCAGTATTAATAAAATACCAAAGTATTAGTATGTAGTAGAATAACTTAATATTTTGTTTATTATTTTATAAGCGCTTTTACAATTTAAACCTAGTCGGCTTCCATTGAGAGCAGCCCTAATCATGGTTTGACTTAGTATCTAAGGTATTCTCACATCATTGTTTTTCTTCTGCCACTTTTTTGGACACTGTAACAACCGGAGGTATCTTTGAGTAGCTTAGATTTAGACCAGCTTAAGTTTGAGACCTAACTCCTGACGTTAAAGTGTGATAAGTTCGGAAAGATCTAGAAAGTTTCGTTGAACCAACAGGGAACTGCCAACAAAACCCATTTGTTGGATATTGCTTTCTGGTGGGTGGAACGTGCAGCGTATGGAATTTTTCCGAATAGTTTACAATAGTTACAACATTGAACTAACCTAAGTATGTTTTTAAAAGAAAGTTAAAACATTCTTACAGACAATCAGCTCAGCAGCTTATACTGTTGAGTCTCAACTGTTGGTAACTAACTTAAGTTGGGTAAAATAAATGGCAGGTGGGCACGAAACAACCCTTAACGCCTGCGCTGCGGGCGCCCACCTTTGGGAAAATCAGGGCCTTGGAGGACCGAACACATTAGGGCCCCTTGTTATTAAGAGATCACCTACACCTCACCTGCTTCTACCGCACATACTGACGAAACGATTGGCGTAGTGCGCCGTAGCACGGTTTCTCGCCTCGATTTCCGTAGTGTCCTGAGTTCGAATTCGGGTATTGTCTCGGGTCTGGGTGTGCTGGGAGACGCCCCTGACTTATTTCCTTGTATGGTACCGCGTAAAACAGGATATTAATCCCTACTTCGAGACCGTTACAAGAGGTGTGTTGTCTGGCGCATATTTATATTTATTTTATATAGACTTACATAATTCATTACATACCGTTTGCCGCGAGGCCTTTAAAAAAATGCATTTATTTACCCATAAATAAGACCACTAAGGACCCTTTTTATCGTTACTTACCACTGGTTTGGGCCCTTAAAGAGTGCCATGGTGGATTATCTCTTATTACCCCGCTGCAGTAGGCCAACATCGTACAAATATCGTTATATAAGGTTCGGTGACTCGTTTCTTTGTCGTACCATCCAGACGTGGAACGCTCTTCCAGCACATGTGTTTCCTTCCTCGTATAGTCCCGGATTCTTCAAGCGGGGCGTGAAAAGGCATTTCTGCAGGCCTTCAAGGTGAGGATGGCCAGCCCAGTGATTCGTTTGAATGACTGGGCTTGTCAACCTCATATCTGGACCTCACGACCGCTTTCCACCAGGTGGAGTGAGGTCATCTTGACGGGCAATATAAAAAAAAAACTCTTTTCAAGCCTTGGCTTTCACATTTTCCTCGCAACAATAGTAAAGTTGTCGACCTGCCATCGGTATCGATGACTACAATCATCAGCAATGAATTGATCAATGAATCGTCGGGTAAAAGAACAGCTGCAATAATAGCGGGGCGCGTTCCATTGTGGGCTGGAAGAGTCGTAATTCGCGCTGCGGAAGCTACGCGCCATTTGAACGTTTTTTGTTGTCGTTATTTTAAAATGAATTGTTTTTTAAACGACGCATTTAAATTACAGTAAACAATGTAACCGTTTTCTTTTTCTTTTGCAGGCTGTTGGTTGACGAGTGTCCTTTCCACAGATTAATATTAGTTGCTAGTTAATATCTCTTAAATAAGCAAGGATTGTTGTGAGTTATGAGTTCATTACGTACTTGTGTTTTTACTAAGGCAAAACGCACGGTTTAGCAAGATGCTCCGTCTAAAACGAACAGTACTTTTATATAACTTAGCAAAGAGTTTTTATGTCAGAAAAGAGGTCAACATTTTATGAATAAAAGAGAGAGAGAGAGATAAAATATAATAAATAAACATTTAATTCTTTCACTTATTATTTTGACAACAAATTACAACCATTTATCAATAACAAAAACATAAAAATATAAATTTACTTTATAATACTGGTTCTTTTTTATGCCTTTACAAAAGCGCTGATGCGCGCGCATCCCTAATTTGTGAACAAGTAATTTTTTAACTGCTTTAACAGGTGATTAAAGATTTATTCGTTTAAGAAAGTCCGAGTTTTATTTATTTCCTCGCAAATATGTTTTTAAAAACCGTCGTATGACATAGGTACGTGCGCTTTGATAATCACAGCCTCAGCTTTCTTGTGCACTCGCCTACGGCTCGGGCTAGCAATATCGCCTCGGCTGTAAATTTCAACTTACCGCACTTATATCATACATAATGTACTATAATGACACCTAAATATCGGTGTTTTGTAATGCTTATTTATAATTACCTTGGCAGTTTGCCCATTTGAGAGTTTGTTATGAAATTGCAAAATCAACAACTTTTTTTTAAGCGCAATTGGGTTGATAAGTTGTTAAAACCATGAATCGAAGGGGTAGCTAGCTACTCATTAGATTTCAGGAACTTGAAATGAAAATGAAATGAAATGAAATGAAATTAAATTTGAAATGAAATGAAATTTATTGTGAATATAAATTTGGGTACACAGCATTTAGCAGTTACAGTTGCTTGAGGGAGAATCTCCAAATTTTACCTTATCAAGCGTATTCACATACTTTAAAAAATAAATAAACCTATTCTAACTATCTAACAAATGAAATAACTCAAGCTATATAATACAAAACAACATTATTCTTTGTATTCATAAAATTCTTTTAAACTATAAAAACAATTTTTCAGTAGCCATATCTTAGTCAATCTTTTAAATTTACGTAATTAGGGCTGGAACTTCAAATTGCATGAGATGATCAAAGGACTGACCGTTTACTGCGCTGTACTACATGAGTTTATGTACAACGCCTGACAAGGCGATCCTCTTTGCACATAATTGCATGTCATGTTAACAATGCTGTCCAGCTTGGTCTGTTTGGATTGTTTTACTTGCATTTCGGTTATTATTTTCTCTTCAAAGATTTATTTATTTATTCATTCATACCTATGTTGATTTTATATACACGAGATACGGAAACAGTAAAAAAAAACATGATGCTGCAGTCTGAAGGCTTGCTGAATGACCATGAATGTATTCCTTAAAAAAAATTGTACTTAACCATTAGGATTTTTGGGTTACAAGCTTTTACCATTTAGTGACCACTTTAAATGTATGAATTATTAGTCAAGGGGTAATCTTAAGTTCAAGGTTATCCGAAAATTGCTTGTTAATCTTGCATTTGACGACCGACTTGATGTAATGGTTAAGAAGTTGGCTACTACACCAGAGGTCGCGGGTTCGATCCCCGCACGGTACAAACATTTGTGTGCATGAACATGTCTGTTTGTACTGGTTTGGGTGTCTCCTATGTATAATAAGTATGTATTTACAAAAGAAAATGTATTTAAGTATGTTTATCCGTTGTCTAGTATCCCATAACACAAGCTTTAATTAGCTTACTTTGGGGCTAGATAGCGCTGTGTGGAATAATGTCCAGGGATATTTATTTTATTTATTTATTTATTTATAATTTGGGACCATGAAAACATGAGTCAAAATTAATGTAGTAAGTAAATACTTTGCTTCACTTTCCTCAGTATGCCATATGAGTATATTTCGCTCCAGATTGCTCGCAATAAAGCGTTCTGCTCCAAATCTGTCGGCGGTCAAGCGGACACATTACCGTAAATTTACGGACCCAGCCGAACTCCGGGTGGGCGGCCAAACGTACGTCCTCTTAATTTTAGATCCTTATGCAAGCCCGGTTGGTACGGTAAAATAAAACTTATTTCATAAGCCAAAGCCACTCTGATTCTTCTTTAAATTAATTTTCGTGAATTAAATCTACTTAATAGCTAACTGAAGTGCAGGAATAACATTTTGCTAAGTTCTACACTCAGACAAATGTTTTATATTATGTATGAGATTCTGCAGCTAGAGAACATGGTTGAAAGATCACTGTGTCACCAGTTCAAGCCATCAATCTGGTCCAAATGAGTAGAGAATGAACGTATTACCCACAGACAGGTGGACTGATGGTCCTGACTGATAATGTTTTAAATAGGTGTATCTTATTGTGAAAATCCATTAATTGACCATAAACAAATGTAATTTAATGTGTATTTTTGTAATAAGAAATAAATAATCTAATCTAATCTAATCTAAATTTTAGTAAACTTACCAATAAATATATAAAAAAGAGCTTGTACAAAAGGGGTTTATGTACTTAACTACTTGTTCATTTTTACACAAAGATAGGAACTAGAAAAATTCGACCTGATCCTGGGACTCAAGCGGGATTCGAACCCGCGACCTTTCACAATCCGGGTGACTGCTCTTCCAACTGAGCTACCGAAGTCGTTAACAGAGTGCCGAGTGCGAGTTGCAGTGAGAGAAGTGAATGACTTCACCATCGCGTTTTGCAAACACGTACATGTCAATTACTATGGAATCGAGTCAGCGCCATCTAGCGGCGAATTCGGGCAACATTAGGGCGCTAGATGGCGTTGACTCGATACCATACAAATTCGCGTTTTTTTTCTCGCAAACGCGATGGTGAAGTTATTCACTTCTCTCACTGCAACTTGCACTCGGCACTTTGACCCGGTGAATTTACCAAGCCAACGTTACAACGTGAAATACACTAGATAAATTCACCAGTTCTGTTAACGGCCTCGGTAGCTCACTTGGAAGAGCAGTCACCCAGATCGTGAAAGGTCGCGGGTTCGAATACCGCTTGAGTCCCAGGATCAGATAGAATTTTTCTAGTTTCTATCTTTGTGTAGGAAACAGAGCAATGATTAGTGCTAAAAATAAAAATTCATTTGTTCATTTTTATTTCTCTTTTTCAGCGCGAGACGTTTAGCTGGTAATTCATTCAAAATCATCCATCTTCTGGCGTAATTCTAAAGAGAATGAACGTGTAACCACGCTTTAACAGATGTAGATGTGGTGGGTAGATACGGTTGACTAATTCTAATTTCTTATTTTTTTTTGTGGTGTTATAATTTTTGGCAAAAAAAAAACTTTATTATTTAAATCTTACTATCTTACTTATTTTTTAATGCGAAAGTTACGAGGATGTATGTATGTGTGTTTAAGTTTGTAACTCTTTTACGCATAAACTACTGAACGGATTTTGATGAAATTTCACAGAAATACAGCTTAAACATCAGAATAAACATGGGCTACAATGTTCAAAGCATTTACGTTATTTGGCAATAATAATAATAATAACGATAACGCGAGCGAAGCCGCGGGTGGAAAGCTAGTTTTTTTATGTATGAAGACTTATCCTGTTATGTTGTAAATATCATATTAGTAAATAATAACATGAAATTAATAGGTTCGCTACCTCCTTGCTGCTAAATAGCTCTATTTGGACTTGCTACCTTCTTCTTGAATGTTATAGCTCAACTCAAAGTTATGATGGGAGATTTCACTTGAAAATAATAAATAAATATGCGCCAGACAACACACCTCTTGTCATGGTCCCGAAGTAAGGATAAATATTCCTGTGTTACGAGGTACCAGACCAGGAATTAAGCCAGGGGCGTCTCCCAGCACACCCAGACCCAGGCCAATTTAGAAAAGATCATTTCCTGAATTGACCTGACCGGGGATCAAACCCGGGACACCACGGAATTAAAGGCGAGAAACCATGCTACAACGCACTAGACTACGCCATTCGTGTCGTCACAAAATGTAGTTATTTAGTCCGAATTTAATTTACACCATGTACCCAATGCAAAATTGGAAGTTCTGCAGTGCAGTAATAGCGCTTTTCAAACTTGCTTTTGACTAGTGAATATTTTGTTGTAAAATTATCGACAGTGAAGAAAAACCATAACAGCGCCATCTTTCCAAATAAAGATGAATTAACATGACGGTAACCGCTACAGCGGAATGGTGAACACTAGAAAACGAAACGCATTCATTCATTTGTGTAAGCAAGAGAGCTCTTCATAAAAATTCGTAAATTAAATAATAGATGGAAGTAGAACAAATCAGTAAGTTAAAAATTTAATAAAATTATTATCTTAAAAAGTTAGTTAAAGTTACGGCGATTTGCAACGTCACGTTTTCGTTCTAAAATAATAGTTCAAGTATCATGTTATTTTTTAAATGTTGGCAATGATGGCTCGTCAACGCCGGCAAATCGCACGCCAACGCCATTTTCCCGGCCGGCTGTCGGTCGCCACTCGCCTGTCATCTCTTTTGTTGTTTGGTTGGTCTTGGTCCGCGCCGTGTTTAATTAACTGTCATTTTCATTTTTCACGCTGTCGTTCGTCTTGCGTGACGTGTGTTGTGGTTACGATTTAATTTCCAGTCTCGAGATTTTACATGTAAGTACAATGAACATCTTGATCGTTTTCTATTGGTTTTCTCCTTGACCTGTCTTTAGGTAGGTACCATTTAAATTTATAAGCGATGGTACATTTTGGACAATTCGCTACGAAGGTGCTGTAAGCATCTCACTGTCTCATCTCATCTCAATGGAGGCGTCTAGAAAAACGTGAACGTATAGCTTCGTTCGTGGCCGTGACTTCTATGAAATTTCTCTTATTTTTTTGTAACCGCACCAATAAAGGCAAATACATTCCTTTTACAATGGTGAATAATTTGAATCCGCACATGGGGTAAAAAATTCATGGCACTTATTTAGATTTGTGTTTTATTCTGTATTTAGGTAACAGTGCCACTTATTTTATCATGTTAACTCTTCTCGTCCATACATAATATCATAATGTAATCATTTTATCCTTTACATCTGGCAGCTATACCTACCCTCTTAATTACAAAAACGGGTAGATCAGTTATTTTTTAGCTTTTAGTTTCTTTTGAGGTAGGTACGCAAGCATTTTATTATTTATTTTAATCGAAGGTATATGATGGAAAACGGGACAAATGATAGGAAACGTCTCCGCAGTGAATCTGATGAAAAGAAAGGGAATTTAGCTAAAAAGTTATTACCAGAGAGGTATGAAACTGGTGAAGGGGCTGGCATGAGTATTTTAAATTAAAAAATTATAAATGTACTACTACTACTAGCAATTGTAAAATATGTATCCGATTGCATTCTACATTTTAGATGCTTCTTGTTTTAAAATAGTCGCATATCTACAACAGACTGACCCTCCAAAATTCAAAAGATCTTATTAATATTAAAAGTCCTACAATTTGTTAACAGTGCAAAACTAGTATTTTTTAAGGGATGGAAGCAGTGTTTTTTTTATTACAATCATATTATTAAGTTGTATTTTATAAAATGCAGATGATCAATGCCTGCGGTGATTGCATGATACTTATACCCATTTTTAATGAATTATGCATTTCTATTAGTTTTGCATGCATGCTTGTTTCTTGTTTTGCATGCCTTCAGTAGATCTGATTGTGTGAATGATAAATTCATTGTGAAATGTAGAATGACATCATCTATAATCTAGTTACCTATTGAAATTATAATTGACTCGCCTGTTGGCACCTGCCTACTGGCTAATAAATCTGAATTTTAATTCTACAGACCAAATAATAATGGGGAATATTGCAATCTTGTAATCTGTCTAATGAATAAAAATGATGCTTATCAGTCTCTAATATTAAGAGTTTTAGGCCATTAGATAGTAATACCTGCTAATTCGGTCGTCTGTCGATGCACCAGCCGACGGTAAATTTGTGATGTTGTTCTATTGTGTCAACACATAGGCCAGACTATTCTCTAAATATAAACCTTTGAGGATAATTTTGTCGAAATTATAATTTACAATGAGCATATTCTATTTACACAGCCATGATCTGAAGTTGTATACTACCAATACTTAATGTTTTGTGAACTCAAGTAACCTAGGGCAGTGCCTGGTACCTCCATGTCGTTATTGGAATGCTGCTTTGGATTTACCCCTGGGTAGTTACTAAATTGGAAGTTCCTTGTGAGGTTTCCTAGTGATATTTTTTATTTTCTCTTGTATTATTTGTTCATCCTAATAAAACAAGATTGCCTTCACCATATTCACTTTCCAGCTTTATAATCTCCCCTCTGTAGATAAAATTGGCAAGTTTTACCAGGAAAGATGACAATGGAACACAAATGTTACTGCCGTGGAGATGAGGTCACCAGTATGGAACTTGACAGACCAGAACACCTCATGCCAATGATGAGACCATTCTCTTTGAGGTTATCTGGCAAACTTTTAACAAAATTAAATCAGTAGGTAGTTCAGTTTGGCTTAGAAAATTAGGTTGTGTAGCTAATCATATTCTTTATGAAAATAGTAAAAAAAACATTAATTTCTTAGAATACAAATCGTGAGATAGTCTTAAGTATCTGGCCTTTGCAAATATTGTTATTGGTACTGGTAATTATGTTCTCCACCTTCGTAACCACATGATTGCGATAAACACTTTTGACGTGTGCAATTGTGCATACTAATCCCAAAACGTGTTATTTCATGTTCATATTCTCTTTATTATTATTTCTCAAATTCAGTTGATGTAGCCACCACAACACTGCGACATTACAAAATCAATGTAATTCCATAATAACAATAATGACTAGATGTTGTTGTTTTTTTGGTAACAACATTGACCTACTAATTTTAATCAAGACTATTTTGGGGCTTATTTAAAACTTTACTTTTTAAAAGTCAAGTTTTTCTTGTTTAACATTATTAAGTCTGATCTATATGTTCATGACCTCGTTTCTGTAGTTACCTACTTCCTTAAAAAGTATCCGCATATTTTTTGTCTTTTGACATATTTAAGTTGCACTGCATGGTGTGCATCATGGATCTGAGTCTTTTTAGTTAGCTATAGAAAGATTATTAAGTAAGTACTTGCATATTTTAGAACAATTCGTTTGAAATAGTTTGTAGTTTCTAAAATGTAGACTGCCTTAAATATTCGTAAGTTCTTCGTTGAAAATATGATTCCATAAAATATTACCGTTGTTTCTAGCGTTTTCAATAATATGGTTTTTATTTAAATTCCTTTTTTCGCAACAAACTATTTTATTTGGCCAATCATTTAGTAGGTATACAGGGTTTCTTTTCATTTATGTTTGGTTATGTGAAAGTGAGTGGTTGGCAGTTGACCATGTGGCGCTGCTCTCATATCGATTATTTAAGTCAGAATTGGCTTATCGATTTTTTCATTACGATTTATTATACAAGGTTAGCTCATGGTGCCTACTTAGTCTGTAGTTTAACTTATAACTTTAGTTTTCAGAAGGAAACCAGAATTCTTACGAATAAAGTAGTATTTATTTTGGTTGGTCTTTGATAAATACTTTTACCTGGTGATATATTGTTTGGTTATACAGTAAACAAATCATTCATTTATTGCACATAAAATATGTTTCATCCTTCCATTCTTCGTTTTATCGTTTCTTTTGTAGGTACCCGTAGTTAGGGTTGCCAAGTCGCCAAACCTAATAGCCGGACAGACCAGCCAGTTTGGCCGGACATTTGGCCTGACACCCTACATTATATAGTATTTTGTGTCTCAGTATCAATAGGTACGCCAAAAAAATTGTACATGTAAAATCAAGCTTTTTTTATTATTGCCATAAATCTTGTAAAATTCTAATGAAATAAATAAAATCAAAAATATTAAATAAATCGCCTGCGCTCGGCCACGCTCGGCGCTCGCTCGTTTGCGAAACATAAAAAGCCTAACAAAAGCCGGACAAGCCGGACACCGTTTATTTTGGCCAGACAAGCAATCAAAAAGCCCACCTATGTCCGGCTTTATCCGGACGCCTGGCAACGCTACCCGTAGTAGGAGCTTTTTATGTCTTGAAATAAAATTGATCATTCTTTGCTGTAGGTTAAACTGAGTGTCATGTAGGTACCTACTAAATTACGAGCTACGAGTAAACATAGACTAACGTCTAATTATGAGCAGTGTGAGCTTTTATAATATTGAACTAATTAAAAGCTATTATAGCCATTAAGCACGCACTTTTTTAGGTAAGCAACATATTAAACCTTTGTATGATGAAAAATCGATGTTTTTTTTTAATAACTTCATGTAATACACTGTACAATCATGTTTTACTCGCATGTGTAGATATAGCTGACGATAACAGCGGCGGTTTGATGGGCGATGACTTATTAAAAGAGTGAACATTGAATGGATTTATCAGGTCTAGACAGACGAGGATTAATTGATTTTCAGCCTAAATGACGCACGTTAGGTCCCATTTTTATCATGAAAGCTTATCAGCCTGGTTCAATGCAATCCAACACAACTAGAGTTACAACGCCAGCATAAGCTGAGCCCGTGGTAAAGGCGTACGAAGTCTGTCTGTGGTTTTTTTTAGTTAGAGCTATATCTTAAGTAGCTATATATAGCAAGTTATGGTATATAATATATATATAAAGGACTACGTGTGTGTTCAGTTATATAACTAGTTAATTGCATAACCTACAACATATTACCAGATAACGCAAACTAACAATAACATGTATAGGTACGATGGCAAATTTAAAATATACATTTCTCAGTAAAAAGAGTAGAACAGCCTTCGAGAATTAGGTCCAAAGAAATGCGTTTGATTAGTCAATTCTTTCAAAAGCAAGACCTGTGTCTTCACATAAAAAAGAAAACTTTATTACTAACAGAACCTTAGAGACAATCAAGTTATGAAAGTGTGGGAACTGTCCCAGATCTCTTCCCATACAGGACACTATTGAATGTATCGCACAAACGGCACAAATGCTAACTTTTATTCTCACATTACGTGAACAAGAGAATCAGTAACCGGTTTGAATCAAAGTCTTTTCGAATTCCCAGGGTCACTAACCTTGAGAGCATTCTTACCAACATGTTAAATTGTGGGCTCCTGACCGAGTATCTGTATCGTGGAAAGGGGAAGTTGCTCGTTGGATTGTGGAAGAGCACCGGGAGGATGGGCTATGACGTCACTTTGGTCGATCCTAAACGTCTGACAGGTTTCTTGGGTTTCAATCTTAGGTTAGCTTTCTAAATGTGCTACTTTACAAAACACATTATTATGCTCTATTAGGTACCTAATTGTGAAATTAACTCTGAGGTTAGTAACTCTCGAGACCTTTATTGAGTAAGTACATCGCTTAATATAATTGGTGTAGTTTCAAAGTAGGCTGCTGATGTAGTTTTATTAGATCTTAGCAATATTTTCTATCAGTGAGGAATAGTTACCGTATAATTTGTTTCTTCATATAGCATTTAGGTAAGTAGTTACTTACATAGTGTAATTTCATAATGTTGATGTCGTTAATTTTAATTTAACGCAGATCATTTCGAGGTTGTGCATGTTGTCAGTTTTGATTTGTGTTACTGCCTCAAGTGTTAACGCGATGCAATCTTATTATTCCATTGCATTACGAGTCATTTTCCAACTACTTATTATACCGCCTAATTTGTCATCAACAGTACTAAACGTTTTTGTATTAATCACAAATTAACTGAGGTTTGACCTTTGCACTCAAATTAAACGTTCGCTTACGTAGCGTTACGTAAATGTTATTAAGTAAATTAGTAAATGTTATTAGCGTTATATACAATATTATCTCAAGAAAATAAGTTGCGTAATAATGACAATCGTGGTTATATGACATTGGACCATCGAGAATTTATGAAGAAAATGTAAACAACACCGCGGGATCCGGTAAACTTCTCGTACCTACTCGTACTTAGGTAGGTATTAATTGTTAGTAAATAACATCAAAATAAATGTCGTGAACAATCGCATAATTTTTCAGTTGTTTCAAAATATCCTCGCGCTAGGAATGTCATTCTTCATTAAGAAGAAATCTTAAAGAAGGTTGACAACCTCAGAAATTTCGATCTTATTTCTTCAAAATTGGTTTGATGGACGACGTGTGTTTCCTTATCATAGTTGGAATCTGTTATTAAAGTGAATATCAATTAGAACTTAATGAGATCTTAACGTCGTATTAACACTTGCGTCATTAATACAGACCTATGTATTGATTTATTGCGTTTAATTTACATGAAAAAACCATTAACTCGAACTAGTCTCAGTCATCAGTTTGTAACCTATATTAAACTTCATTTCTACTATCTTAAAAACTATTTTTAAGCTACCGTCGACAGTCCGAAGTCCTATCATGTTACCCACAGTACTCTAATACGTCAATATGATCCTTATTTAAACCGCTAGGTCTTAAATAGTCATAATCATAAACTTTTTCCTGTTCCATTCCTAATCTATTAGATTTAGTGTACTAACTGCCTTAGATTCAAATTCTACATTTGCAATTTCCGAGTCCACCGCCATTTCAAATTCCTATAGACTAGGTTGCATTTGATTTTGAAACATAACTTTGTAGTAATAGATGTTGTTTTGTTAGTTTCAACAAGATGCCCCTGCAGCTGACCAAGCCCGCGCCCCAGTGGAAGACCACCGCCGTCGTGAACGGAGAGTTCAAGGACATCTCACTCGCTGACTTCAAGGGCAAATATGTCGTGTTGTTCTTCTACCCGTTGGACTTGTAAGTATTGGAATAAAAATAATTTTTAAATGAAATCTTCCTATACAAAGCAAAGCAAGGGTTTTTTTTTTTTTTTGCTGAATCAACATTAAACGCTCAGTCAAGCAAAGTAAGGTCGTGCGGGGTGTTAGAAATGAAATAAATCGCCATTCAATGAAAATATAAAATAGCTATAAAACTGATGCTGTCTAGTAATTTACAATGTAAACTACGTTTAGCATTAGAGAATAATCATTCAAGTTTAGTGTACGTTTCAGGCTTTGTAATGCCGCCATTTGAAAAGCCGATGGTATTTTTAACTATTCTCAAGTAGGCAAGTACTCTCTGAAGTAGGTATAAACAAACACTTACAAATTCGAATATGCTGATAGCTTATTATATTTAACAGTTACTTTGAAAAATGCCGCCTTTATACCTATATCGATTTTTTTATCAAGAGTAGTTCTGTATCTTAGCCTGTCTTTTAAACTTTTTATTGAGTATGTGGTACCTACTTATATTTAAACGATAAACACTCCTTATGAGGAAGAATGTGATAATCTGAGAAATGACTATCTTGAGATTATTATCGACACACGATTGGTGTAGTGCGCTGTAGCACGGTTTTTCGCCTTGATTTCCGTAGTGTCCCGGGTTCGATTCCCGGTCGGGTCAATTCAGGAAACGATCTTTTCTGAATTGACTCTGGTCTGGGTGTGCTGGGAGACGCCCCTGGCTTATTTCCTTGTGTGGTACCTCGTAACAGGGATATTAATCCCTACTTCGAGACCATTACAAGAGGTGTGTTGTCTGGCGCATATTTATATTTATTATGATGTAATATATTATCTTGAAGAACCCGGGACGAGCTAAAGCTTATACTATTGCAGGCTACCGCAGCTAGAGCATAAAAATACCAACGTTTGCTATAATATTTAGTATTCTTTGCTACCGGCATAACCTAAGTCCAATCGTATGAACACAGTACGTCCTAACTTCAGAATGCTGAGTGCGAGTTGCAGTGAGAGAAGTGAATAACTTCACCATCGCGTTTGCGAGAAAAAAAACGCGAATTTGTATGGCATCGAGTGAGCGCCATCTAGCGGCCCTAATGTTGCGCGAATTCGCCGCTAGATGACGCTGACTCGATTCCATACTATTAGACATTTACGTGCTCGCAAAACGCGATGGTGAAGTCATTCACTTCTCTCACTGCAACTCGCACTCTGCACTCAGTCCTCATTTTCCTTTTTCTGTGGGTTGAATGTACGAGGTGCATTCAATAAGTACCTAGCCTCATCGCCAGAGGGCGCTGTAGTTTCAAAAGAGTTTTACCACAGTGTAGCACATTCTTTTTTAATTCTTTTTTCAAATTTTCATTCCAATCCCTTCATTTGTTTTAATTTGACAACTTATGGAAGCGAACGTGTCGATCGGTTTTACAAAAATGGAAAAAGAGCAATATCGTTCGGTGATTCGATTCCTATTTTTGGAAAGGAAAACGCGCATCGAAATCAAAGAGCGCTTGGATGCTGTGTACGGTGACTCTTCTCCATCGATGGCCACCGTCAAGAATTGGTTCAACGAGTTTGCACGTGGCCGTACGTCGGTTTTTGATGATCCAGGTGCACCTAAAACAGCTGCTACGGAGGAAAACATTAAAAAAATCCATGATCTCGTATTGGCAGATCGCCGATTGAAGGTTCGGGAGCTAGCTGAGACTGTAGCCATTTCAGAAGGAACAGTGCATCATATTCTTCACGAGGAACTCGGCATGAGAAAGCTGTCGGCGCGATGGGTGCCGCGTTTACTCACACCGGAAAACAAGCGCAACCGTGAGACCACATCGGAGACGTGTTTGGCGCTGTTTAAGCGGAATCCAGCGGAGTTTTTGCGTCGTTTTGTGACCGTCGATGAAACCTGGATCCACTGGTACACACCAGAGACCAAGGAGCAATCAAAACAATGGATCCAGACCGGGAAACGCACTCCTAAGAAGGCGAAAACTGTAAAATCGGCCGGAAAAGTTATGGCCACCGTTTTCTGGGATTCACAAGGTGTGATCTACATCGATTAGGTACCTCGAGAAGGGTAAAACAATTACAGGGCTTTACTATGCCGATTTATTGGGCCGATTCGACGCCGAATTAAAGAAAAAACGACCCCATCTGGCGAAGAAAAAAGTGCTGTTTCACCACGACAACGCACCGGTTCACACGTTTGCCGTTGCCATGGCCAAATTGGTCGAATTACGCTACGAATTGCTGCCCCATCCACCGTATTCTCCAGATTTGGCCCCTTGTGACTTCTTTCTGTTTCCTAATCTGAAAAAATCACTCGCCGGGAATAGATTTGGATCAAATGAGGAGGTCATCGCCGCCACGGAGGTCTATTTTGCAGAGTTTGACAAAAACTATTTTTCGGACGGGTTAAAAAAGTTGGAGCATCGCTGGGCTAAGTGTATCGAACTAAAAGGAGACTATGTTGAAAAATAAATTGCCACTATTCCAAAATTTTCGTTTACTTTTTGTAGGCTAAGTATTTATTGAATGACCCTCGTACCTACTAGAAAATTCTATAATCAAGTTGATTCAAATAAGTTGTGCTGTCACATCCAATTGAACTCTGACGTTACTATCAGCTGTAAACTCGTTTCAATCTAACCGCATGATAATTGGGGGCGTCGTACCTATTATTATAAAATAACTATTCAGTTGTTTGAATTCACTCTGACGAATCAATTTACATTCAAATGCAACTTATTAAAGAATTGACTAGGCACGCAAAACTGCTGAAATTGATGATGAAATATTATTAATGATTACTTATCAAATACCTATGTAATTTTTCTCTGAACTCATCATTATCAATCTAATCAATTTAATTGAAATCAATCGATAATGATTCATATAATCTATTGTGTAGCCTTTAAGTATATACGAGCAACAGCATATCAGGTTTCCACCCTGTCGAATATGTTCGCAATGAATAATTTTCAAGTCAGTTTCGGACAATTTGATATTTGCGATAACTATGCACCGTCCGGCTGGATCCCTTGTGTGTGGCATGAGTTCAAATCTGGCCAGGACCGTCTTTGTATCTTTTGTATGCGGCTAACTCTTCGATGATATAAAACCCAAGTAACCCGGATAGCAAGGTTGGGTGGGTAATGAGCCATCCGGATCCCCCTAGGAAGGCAACAGTACTTGCTTTAGGTATATTATAGATAGGTTTCTTATATGTAGTCGTAAGCGTATGTTTTTATGTTTATTTGACTAATAGGGATCCAGCAGTGCAATTATGTGTAAAGAAGTATGCATGTTTGATTACCTTTGGGGTCAGATGATCTTGGTGTGAATTGTCGCAGATATTTATTTATTTATTATTATTTATTTTATCAAGTTGCGGCACTGTAATGCTCGGTTTTGCTCCCTCACTGATGTAATGCTCGAGGTAGCACCTTTAGAATCACTTAACTAGTATTTAAATGACGTAAAAAGTACCGAACTAACGAGTACCATTCCTCACTTTCAGCACCTTCGTCTGCCCCACGGAGATCATCGCGTTTTCGGAGCGCGCGGACGACTTCCGCAAGATCGGCTGCGAGGTGATCGCCGCCTCCACCGACTCTCACTTCACGCATCTGGCGTGGATCAACACGCCACGCAAGCAGGGTAAGGATCACCACTGACAAATCTAAAGAGAATCAAGATGTAATGAAGATAATATCGTGCTCTTTTTATTTACGAACATTTATATATTTTTTTATATTCATATGATTTCGCATTTATAATATTGGTATGGAAGTAAAGCGCATAATTAAATTTGTAATTTATAATGATACTACTAGTATTACATGCTCTACTGAAACTCAACGTCGAGTGGGTATCAGGATCAGGTGAATGAAAGAAAAGGTTTTAATAGTTTTGGCAAAACCTATGAGACTATTTAGAATAGTGTAACATTTTAGAAAATGTCGAAATTGATACTTGACCACATTTTTCGGTATTGCGAATACAAACTCTATTACGTTGTTGCAAGTCATTCTATCTATAGGTACTCTATCTAAGCCATCAGTTCTACTAAAAAATGCGTAATCTCCTATCAAACTTGTTTGCCTTAGAATAATAACACCTAGAAGGATAGTTCCATACAAAAAGGCGCGCCATTTGTGATGCCGAAATCAACTTGCAAAATAACAATTCTTTACACATGTAATCACAATTTTCAGTATTTAACATGTATGAATACTACTTGTGCTTCTTTGTTATGTTGTTGCAACCATTTACTGCACAAATAAACATTTTGAAGAAGCTCCTACCTCGAGAAATTAAAATCAATAAGTTCAGAGTGCCGAGTGCGAGTTGCAGTGAGAGAAGTGAATGACTTCACCATCGCGTTTTGCGAGCACGTAAATGTCAATTACTATGGAATCAAGTCAGCGCCATCTAGCGGCGAACTCGGGCAACATTAAGGCCGCTAGATGGCGTTGACTCGACACCATACAAATTCGCGTTTTTTTTCTCGCAAACGCGATGGTGAAGTTATTCACTTACTCTCACTGCAACTCGCACTCGGCACTCAGATCCAGATGTGACGTCCTGATATTTGTGGCATCAAAACGGGTGCCCCGATTCGCCTTCTATGCGTAATTATTCTAAGTTGTTAGCTTTAAGCCTCGTATCCATTAGGCAACAATTGACCAGCAACACGTAACGCTCAACAAGACTGGCAACGTTGCACAACAACGCACGACGTTGCCAGCCGGCGCGCAGCATTGCGTGGACAGACCACTTTGCTAAAAAAGTTCCGCGTTGCTGTTCAGCAACGTTGAGCAACAATGTTGTGCAACATGTCGCTCGTCAAATGTTGCCTATACTATTTTCGCCGTATGATGATATCCCTGACAGTTTATAATTGTCAATTATAGTGATGTAACGAATGTAATTTAATCGAGTTGGCAAAGGAAATGGAATCGGATTTACCGATTTTTAATTTTTAAATAAATTATTAATAAACGGGTTGTGGCTAATAAGTTACAGAATAAGACGCGGTATCAAAAAAATTGCACACATGGCAGACGCACTCTTAGGCCTCAACCTCGAATTTAGCGGGCAGGGGGGGCAGCGGCGGCGGGTGCGGGCAACAAGCGGAGTTGAGGCCTTACTGATGCGAATGACGTGAGATTACAAAATGGTCGCTTCTATTCGTCGATTTTTTGTCGATTCAGTAGTATTAATACAGAATTGAATGGCGTTCCTTTTCACGCATCAGGCGCTGTAAAGATATATTAATTCAATTTAATTTACTTCATTTATTAACAGTTAATAATAATAACAATAATTTACTTGATAAGATTCGAAAAGACAATAGTTTTTTTATAGTTTATAACATTTTCTTTTGCCAGTTTCTTTTTATTTAGTTTGAAATAGTATGCGTGCCACGGAACAATGAGACCTGTCAGGCATATCATTTAGTGAAAATAGTATAATGGATCAGAGGCTTCATTCCCTCCGCGCGTCCCCAGGCGGCCTGGGCCCCATGAACATCCCGATCATCAGCGACAAGTCGCACCGCATCGCGCGCGACTACGGCGTGCTCAACGAAGAGACGGGCATCCCGTTCCGCGGACTCTTCATCGTCGACGACAAGCAGAACCTGCGCCAGATCACCGTCAACGACCTGCCCGTCGGACGGTGAGTTTACAAATAGAAAACAATTCTTTAAGACCATTTTGTTCGATACGACAAACTTTGATAACACGATTGGCGTAGTGCGCCGCAGCACGGTTTCTCGCCTCGATTTCCTTAGTGTCCCGGGTTCGTTTCCCGGTCGGGTCAATTCAGGAAACGAACTTTTCTGAATTGACTCTGGTCTGGGTGTGCTGGGAGACGCCCCTAGTTATTTCCTTGTGTGGTACCTCTTGACACAGATATTAATCCCTACGTCGAGACCATTGTAATAGGTGTGTTGTCTGGCGCATATTTATTATTATTTATTTATTATTCGATAAGACTATAATTGAATTGCAGTTTTTTAGAATCTACCTACCACTTTGGGTTCTAATACCATTTGTGAAGTGGGCTTCTGAGTGTTTCATTCACCATGACGACACAGTCACTTGCCTCTGACTACCCGTTTAGGATAAAGTCGTGATAATATGTTATGTTATGTTGTTTTTCGAATCGTCAAAAACATTTTAACTTTAACTAATGACATTATACCGGGGGATAATCAAATAACTTCCGAAAACGAATCGCATACTCACTAAAGTGATGTAGAAACTATCCGAGTGAAAATGAGATTTATTTAACTAACTTTCATTTCAAGGTCACCATACAAATCACTCGAACGGTCAGTATTTTTTGTATCAAAACCTTGAAATTAAAGTTCTAATTTTCGCTTTTATAGTTACTACATCACGTACTGAGTATGCCATATCGTTTTCGGAAGTTATTTGATATTCACCCGGCAGACATACATTATATTAATACGATCTAC
The DNA here is from genome assembly GCA_947369235.1 of Udea olivalis. Lineage (NCBI taxonomy): Eukaryota > Metazoa > Arthropoda > Insecta > Lepidoptera > Crambidae > Udea > Udea olivalis. The sequence goes on from OX376342.1 coordinate 24,283,826, forward strand.
CGGCTGATTACCTATCAAGAGACTTACAAACACGATGTGACACACTCAGTTAGTAGAATTTGCTAATTTTTTGTAAGTATGGTCAGTACTAGCTACTTCTGATGTAAGTATCATGAACACATGCTTAGTTCTTATCGTTTCTAATAAGTAAAAAAATTGTATTGGGATTTGACATGACATGTCATGTCAAATATGAATACAATTGGACATGACATGTCATGTCAAATCTCAATACAATTTTTTACGCGAACGATAACGTAAATTTAAAGTGGCCACTCGTGGTAGACGTGACTTGAGAACATCTTTTTGTGGAAGAATGAGAACTTATTAAAATCTAGGAAGTACAATTGAAAATGACGTATTCTTATCATTCTTATCAGATACTTACCTTGATTAGAAGCAATCGAAGTGTGTCAAATACTTCAATGAATTGCTTAAGTCTACTATCATTTCATTGTCCGTTTCTCACGTATGTGATAAACAGAACGGCCTTGAGTAGGTAACTGCACTTTGCTTCATTTTTATTACATCGTATACTTTGTACACGACTTTGGAATGCTTTGTCTCAGATCTAATCAACCACCCCTAACTGCTTTGTCTTGGATCTGAGACAAGACTACTGTTGTCAGATTGAACCCAAATGTTATCCTTATTACAACTGGATAACGTGTTTTGTTCCAAGTATACGGTTCCGAATGAAATTATCTACCATAAACAGCTTTCGCCTGTTCAAATAACAACTGTCAGTCAGCAAAAATCACTTTTCAAATCGAAACGCCCGGGTCAGTTGAAGTGCGATTTTAGTGGTCCGAGTAAACGCAGTTTTTTGTGAAAAATTGATTGAAAAGGTAAGTAAACGTTACTTTTAAGTATTTGTCTATTTAATTTAGAACCTGTAAAGTAAATATTACTCGAGATTTCTCAAAAATATTGATGTAAATTACAAAAAACGTTTGACTAGCCCCATGAGATGTAACAATACCGTAAGTATTTAGTGTTTTTATGCGTAGTTATAACATTCTAATCAAAACTCTTTTTGTCTTTTTCGTAAGATATTGTATTATAGTCATAATTCAGACTAGTTTGTCTTACGATAAGTATATACACTTGCGTGCAATAAAATCGACCCAGCCCGTACGCTCTGGTTCAGAACATTATTAATGAAAAACTACAAGTAATTAATAATAACTTTTAACCCTGCTCGTAAAATAACAGTCTAAGGTTACATTTAACCAGCTTTGACTGTAACAGATTTTGGTTTAGTGGTTTTACAGACTAAAAAACAAAAACAGCAAGAATTTAAATTTTTTAATGATTAATTTTGAAGGTAAAAATTAACAATTTGCAAAAAAAAACTTTATTTAGTAGCTTGTATTCCCACCACGGGCTCTTATTGCAGCTTCCATTCTGTTTTTTATAGACCTGATTAATGTTTTTATGAATTCTTGTGGTATACCCTCCCACTCCTCTTGAATAGCCACCTTTAGTTCCTGGATGGTTTCTGGGGGCTGATTTCTAGCCCTGACCCTTCTTTTCAGCTCATCCCATAGATGTTCAATGGGATTAAGGTCGGGGCTCCTTGCTGGCCAGTCCATGACAGGATTTTCCACCTCGCGCAGGTACTGGAAAACGATCGCGGCCGTATGTGGTCGGGCATTGTCCTGCATTAGCGTAAAACCTTCACCTACAAATCCGGCGTATGGCATGACATATTGTTCTAGCACCTCCTGGACGTATCGTTGTGCATTCAGACTGCCTAAACGAGGCCCAGACACGAAGTGAAGATCAGTTTTTCCTTCTAGCGAAATTCCGCCCCAAACTGTCCATGAACCACCACCAAAAGCTACACGTTCTTCAATACAAGCCTGGGCAAATCGTTCTCCCTCTCTTCGGTACACTTTCCGACGCCCATCGTTTCCATTAAGATTAATTTTACACTCATCTGAGAACAATACGGGTCTCCATTGTTCGAGTGTCCAATCAATGTGAGCACGAGCAAAACGAAGTCGCGCTTGGCGATGCGCCGGGGTTAATTTTGGACCATTAGCAGGTTTGTGAGGATGTAGTCCTCTTTCTGCAAGTCTCCTCCGAACAGTCCACTCACTAACCGCTACACCACGAACATTACGAAGTCGCTGCTGCACCTGAACACCAGTCAAATGACGATTTCGTAAACTTGTTGACACCATAAATCGGTCATCTCGCTCTGATGTAGCCCGATTTCTTCCTGATCCTGATCGTCTGTTGAAGCTCCCAGTCTCTAAAAACCTTCGGTACACTCGTCTAACCGCTGATCGACTAAGGTGAAGACGTCTGGCCACAACGCGCTGACTTAATCCAGCCTGGATCAGTGCCACAACTTGAGCGCACTCAGAGGGAGTAGTGTCCATTTTCACAAAGAGTAGAAACAATTTAACTCGGTCCTAATGTACACTAACTCAATTGAAATAAAAAAATAATAATAAACAATCGTGTGATTAACTTTTAACGCAAGGTAATTTCAGTGAGATTACGTTATTAAAAATGAGAAATGAAGGTTGTCTGAATAAACGAGTCACTACCATCAACAACATTTTGTTGGTCAAGTGTAAGGTATGTGAAAACATACCTTCAAATTGCATTAACAGTTTTTGTTTACCTAATCTCAATATTCACTCATTGTGTCCCGAATCGAGCCCTATGGAGTGGGTCGTTTTTTTTGCACGCAAGTGTAGTTTTGCCAGAAATCAACATTTTTTATCAAAAGGCCATTGAATTACACGCACACATAGATACGAAGTCCGCCATGTTTCCTTGTAAACACAGTACTTACTGAGACAGGCCGTTAAGGATATACAGTAGGCTCCCAAATTTCAAATTTTCAAGCAACGAAATTAGGAAACATAATAAACAGTAGGTACCTACTTATTTGGATTTTTCTCTTACGCGTTTAATTGAATTAGTATAAAAATAGCTAAAAATGAATTGTGTGATGCATGATCTACTATTGCATCCGTTGATTCTTGGGATAAACTGCTCCTGCAGCCAGGTTCGTCTCCTCACCAGGGAACTCCTTAACGGTGAACAGCTCCGTCGCGAAACTTCATACAGGTTTTCTATTTAGATAGAAGAAGCTGATTCTTGTAATGACATGCTGCTGCAGCCAGGGTTGTCTCCTCACCAGGGAACTCCTTAACGGTGAACAGCTCCGTCGCGAAACTTCATATAGGTTTTCTATTTAGATAGGAGAAGCTGATTCTTGTAATGACATGCTGCTGCAGCCAGGGTTGTCTCCTCACCAGGGAACTCCTCAACGGTGAACAGCTCCGTCGCGAAACTTCATATGGGCGTTATTTTATAAGCTTCATTAGGATTGTAAGTAGGTCACTAATTTAAGAGTGTTTTCAGAAACATGGAAGACCCCCCCCGGTCCGAGTGGAGTTCCCAATACCCAAGTAGTGGGCGGCAAAAAGGTATTTCGAACGCCACAGGGAAGTCTACGGGTAGCGGACAACGTTTTCGCTTAACATGCAGGTCCTATCGATTTTTGTAAAAAATGTTGTTGCTATTATTTTTATATACTGCAGATAGCCATTCTGGTACATGTTATAAAATCGATTATGTTGATATTAAAAACAGACCCTTCGATTAGATAAGGTACCTACATAGATTTTAATATTAATCCTAATTTTAAAACAAATAAATCATGCTACCATGGTTATTGCTTGTTTTCATTTTTATAAAATGGTTCAATTTAAATATTTTACAGCTTTTATATTCATTCTGTTCATTGATGCTAAATAACAGATTTTGTTATGTTCTCGTCACCCTGAAATATAATAGATTGAACTCCCGTAGTATGTAAGTATATTTTAAGTTCTTCAAAATAATAAATAATAACTAAACTAATAAGTGTCTTATTTTCTAATTGAACATCCTGTAGGCACGCACAGATCTGCGCCAAAGCATACTGGCGTATACTAGCTATGCCCAGATCTGAGACAGAGCAAATGAGCAGTACAAAAAGACGCCATCTTGGATCAGATCTGAGACTAAGCATATGAGCACTGTATACAAGTCACACACACACGCACAGAAAATAGAGATAAAATATGGTTTTATTTTACTGATTCTCTAAAATATTGTCTATGGAAGCTGTTGTAACATGACAAGCAGTACGCAAGACCATTTTTCAAGCTTGCCACACATATCTTCATCTATCGTATGTCTATAGCACAAACCAAAACAATAACGTCGGAAAAAAGGTTGTGTCAAAACGCAGTTTCCAGTTTTTACATTCATAACAGTGTTTTGCTTTGTGAATTCTATAAATAAACATATTTTCAAAGCATTAAAATACACAATTAAGTATTTTAAAGTCTGAACGCGGTCTTATTTTGAATAATTTAGGTAAAAAATTGAAGTCAAAGTTGAATGTGAAGAACAGCCTAAAGGCGAAATTTTAAATATCATTTCTCATTTTCAGAGTGTTATTACGAGGTGTAACACAGTTAGAAATTAGTGAATTTTTTGATAAATTGATTATTCAGACATTCAAGAATGTGGAATCATGAATAAATCATAAATTGGTTTACAGAATTTATTGAAAATCGTTCATAATTTGTAAGTGGTATCATTTTGATCAAATGTGTTTGTTTACAGACCTCTGAAAAATTAATAAACATAATTTCATCATTATCAAATAATGCATAAGATTCTATATTTAATTAGCTGTAAGAAACACAAATCAGATTCGTGTGTGCCTAGGAACTTTTTGAAGAATTAAGATATTTCATAGCGACATCGCGCGCGCGCAGTCACGTGCATGAAATCTCAGCAGTTGGCGGTTCATTTTTGCGCGGATCTATAGCATTCCAAAGGTTACCTATCAAGAGACTTACAAACACGATGTGACACACTCAGTTAGTAGAATTTGCTAATTTTTTGTAAGTATGGTCAGTACTAGCTACTTCTGATGTAAGTATCATGAACACATGCTTAGTTCTTATCGTTTCTAATAAGTAAAAAAATTGTATTGGGATTTGACATGACATGTCATGTCAAATATGAATACAATTGGACATGACATGTCATGTCAAATCTCAATACAATTTTTTACGCGAACGATAACGTAAATTTAAAGTGGCCACTCGTGGTAGACGTGACTTGAGAACATCTTTTTGTGGAAGAATGAGAACTTATTAAAATCTAGGAAGTACAATTGAAAATGACGTATTCTTATCATTCTTATCAGATACTTACCTTGATTAGAAGCAATCGAAGTGTGTCAAATACTTCAATGAATTGCTTAAGTCTACTATCATTTCATTGTCCGTTTCTCACGTATGTGATAAACAGAACGGCCTTGAGTAGGTAACTGCACTTTGCTTCATTTTTATTACATCGTATACTTTGTACACGACGTGTGCTAGCTTCTGACTCACTGAAATGTGATGCAATATAAACAGAGTATTTGAATTATGTGCGAATTAAATTATAGTGACAAAAACAGGTGGAATAATTAGATCCTGATTTATTCTTATTATCATTCATATGACCTTGAATATTTCCTGTAAATTGATTTCAAATCGATTTAGGTCTTAGGAAGGCAATATTTATTCATTGATTAGCAATAAAGAATTGCACAATACTATCGTAAAACATACCACGGCATTGTTACTAACAATGTAATAATATTACTAAATAAAATAATAATATGTAATATAATATAATAAATCCCTGGACATTATTCCACACAGCGCCATCTAGCCCCAAAGTAAGCTAATTAAAGCTTGTGTTATGGGATACTAGACAACGGATAAACATACTTAAATACATTTTCTTTTGTAAATACATACTTATTATACATAGGAGACACCCAGACCAGTACAAACAGACATGTTCATGCACACAAATGTTTGTACTGTGCGGGGATCGAACCCGCGACCTCCGGTGTAGTAGCCAACTTCTTAACCATTACACCAAGTCGGTCGTCAAATACGATAGATAGATATCGAATATATTACTAATGTAATAATATTACAATGTTACTAACACCAAATGAGTTTTAAAATTAATCGAATATGAATAAATGAATTGAATGAATTGAATTGTGCAATTCAGTTTAGCATTTACCAATAGAATGATTCATTATCAGTTCTTAACAAACGTTTGGTATATTTTGTTATTTAGATTCATTTTACTTACAATATTATGCGCAGAAGGATTTATAATTAATAAATATGTATGTGTATTTATCAGTTAGAAATTTATCTTATGGATTCATTCAGGGTTACTGATAGCCTAGCCCAGCCCCCCGATTCAGAACGAAGTTATCGACCGATTCGGTAATTTTGTATAAATTATAGTAAATGATCCGCTAAGCGGTAGCAATCAATATTTTGATATGATAAAGCCAAAGGCCCTGAGGTTTCATAAGCCAAATTAGATAAAACTTACCCTACTTAAAAAAAAATATTAAAAAATAAAAGAAAATACCCGAATCGGTCGATAACTTTGCTCTGAATCGGGGGGCAGAAATCAGGGACTGCACATTTTTTTTGTAAAAATAAAATGTCCAAATAAACAATCATTATTATTCAAAGTGTAAACTACATATAACTGATAATGATGAAACTATTAACCTATAGCTGAATTTACTTTACTCTTTTTTTTTTTCACTTTTTGGCGGCGTGATCGCCATTTACATGTTCTCTGTAAAATAATATCATTGAGATTTTTCTACTTTAACAAAACCTCTGAGCACATCTCTTTCCATAGCTCGCTGAGCAGCCTTGAGCTGGTGACCGCAATGTTAAGAGGTGCTTGGAGGTTGAGTCGTGTTAAAACTAATAACGAAACAATCATTCCATACTCGTTGAAATTCTGATAAGGGTTTAAACGCTACAATTCTGCAACGATTAACTAAGTTGAGCAACCCTTCTATGTATAGCGGTCTCTTTCGTACTTACCAAAATGTGGCACGACAGCATTAATTTAAAGAGTGCTAAAATTCGATTTACGTTTCTGAACTCGAGGGTTTATATCGTGGATGTATAGGCGTTAAAACATACCGAAAATAGTATCAAGATATTATATTGCATTTGTGTTTTTTTGTTTTACTTATATAAATAAATATCCCAGGACATTATTCCACACAGCGCCATCTAGCCCCAAAGTAAGCTAATTAAAGCTTGTGTTATGGGATACTAGACAACGGATAAACATACTTAAATACATTTTCTTTTGTAAATACATACTTATTATACATAGGAGACACCCAGACCAGTACAAACAGACATGTTCATGCACACAAATGTTTGTACTGTGCGGGGATCGAACCCGCGACCTCTGGTGTAGTAGCCAACTTCTTAACCATTACACCAAGTCGGTCGTATATATATATACGTTATATAGATCTGTAACCTATAATTATCTTCTTTATTTGAATTAATAATAAACAAATTGTCACCACTGTTGTTGACGACACGATTGGCGTAGTGCGCTGTTGCATGGTTTCTCGCCTCGATTTTTTTCGTTCGATTCCCGGTCGGTTCAATTCAGGAAAAGATCTTTTCTAAATTGTCTTTGTGTGATACCTCGTTTGGGAATCCAATCCCGCAAGCCTGCGGGATTGAGGTTTTTTGTTTCAAGTAGTTTATTAAAGAATCAAGACATATTAATTTTATAACTATTATTAATATTTTTTCAAAAATAATGTTACCTACATCGTCATGTAAAAAATTACGTGATAACCTTTTTTGAAAATTAACCGCGTGCGCCGTAGCAGAATCCCCTTTCATAAAGAAGGCTCTCCAGACATCCGGATTGGTCGGCACGGCCTTATTTGAACTGTCCCCTATCCCTATTTCGAGACCATTACAAGAGGTGTGTCTGGCGCATATTTATCATTCATTTACCCCCACAGATCCGTAGAAGAGACCCTCCGCCTGGTGCAGGCCTTCCAGTACACGGACAAGTACGGTGAGGTGTGCCCGGCCAACTGGCGGCCCGGCTCTAAGACCATCAAGCCCGACACCAAGGCTGCCCAGGAATACTTCGTGGACGCCAACTAAATAGCTTAGAGCCTAACCGTGACAGACTCTTGACCTTGGAATTGATAGTCACTTTTCTGACCTTCAGCGTACCAATAAGGAATCTTACAATTCTCTGCTGACTGTTTCAGAAAAGCTAGAAAGGGACCCAAATCTCAGGATTCCAGGGTCAATTTCAATGGTCTGTTATGTTTGGCGATATCTGTTAGCATTAGAAAACATTAGATGCTGTTGAAAATCGAATGTACAGGGATATTGTATGAATCTAAATAAGACAAAATCTTTGAGTAAGTATACGTTTTATTCGCATGAATGATTTAAAAAAATCACAGTTCTGCTTTGCGTTAAACGCAAGTGCGTTATGTTATACAATTCGATTTGACAACATCTAATTTTTATACTTCAATTCCTTACAATTTTAGATATTGAAAATATCTCAAAGAATTCTGTTGATCGGAATCACTTTTTTAAATTGATTATTGTAACTGTCAATCTAGTTGTTATTAGCGAATAAAGTTTGCGAATCTCAGCGCAAATGTTGCAGTCCGACAATAAGTGGGCGCGAGCCTCTCATTGATCAGTATTGACAGATCCTATGTTAACTATCATAAATCGAGGCTGTAATAAAGCTACCTATGTTGTAATCTGCTTGGTTTATTTCATGTAAGTGGCAATCAAAGATAGTCTAAGCTGAACTTAAGGCCCGTATTCACTGATTAGTGCGAGTGCAGGTGCTTAGTGATTCTGAGGAAACGCGTGGACAGCGATGTATTATTGCGAGTGATTAGTATCCTGGGTCGGGAAGTATTAGGAAGAGTGTTATATTCAATCGCTGTCCACACTTGTTTTCTCATAATCACAAAGCTGCACCTGCACTAATCAACAAATTCCGCCGGATTGGCATTAAGATTACTGTCACTAAAAAAATGTTGAACCTTATCGCCTTGTAATAAGGTACAAAAATTTATTGTTTGACTTTTCTGCAATGCTTGTCCAATGAAATTCTGTTCAAGAGTCAGGCCCCAGTTGTCGACACCAGTCATTACACTGCAACTCAAAAAATTACAAAGTATAGTTCGCGACTTCGAGTCCACTCTGAAGTGGTTCCGCGCATGCGCAATACCTAATTTTCATAGGAAAACTAGGAATGCGGGACTCCGGGCAACTTCAGAGTGACGCGAACTATACATAGGTAGATGAATAAACTTACATAGGAACCGACCGAGGCATGGTAGGCTATAATTCACCGGTACACCATGGCGGCGCGACCAGTTGCGCCACCGTGGTGTTAAGCTACCAAACTAGACACCAGAGTCGCCACACCACTGCGACCATAGTATCATAATGGACATCGAGGTATAGCACTACTGAGTGCTGAGTGCGAGTTGCAGTGAGAGAAGTGAATGACTTCACCAGCGCGTTTTGAAAGCACGTAAATGTCAATTTGTATGGAATCAAGTGAGCGCCATCTAGCGGCGAATTCACGCAACATTCAGGCCGCTAGATGGCGCTCACTCAATGCCATACAAATTCGCGTTTATGGTGAAGTTATTCACTTCTCTCACTGCAACTCTCACTCGGCACTCTGCTGTGTGTACGTAGGAAAATTGTTCAAGAGAAGAAAGAAACTGTGTACATTGGCAGATAGCTTACTTCTGGGGAAACATGTGCGCCAAAAATATAATATGTGGGGCTTCAGGTTTTCGAAATATTGCGTTTCCTGCTGGGGTAACGTTTTGCGGAATCGTGTTTCTCTCAAACCATGGCATGTGCGTCTCTTTAATAAACATTCACTTGTAGCTCTTGATTTGTGCTTGCGGCACATATAATAAGATTTTGAAAATTATTCTTACATTTTCAGTAATTAAGGTGTCTCTAAAATCTGAAAAAAAAATCACAGCGCCTAAATGAGAAACTGTATCAACTCGCTGAAAACTGCATTCGATTCCGCTTTACACATCTAATGGTCAGAAAATGTTTCAAAAGTTTACATACATGCTTTATCGAATAAGAGATCGAAATAACAAAACCACCGGTACATAACTTTGACGTCAAAATATAAGAAATCAGTTCATCCTGAGATAAGTGAGTGTTAACCAAAAAACAGTGAGTTTCATAAAATAACACTGAAAATTTTCAGCCTCCAATGTTTCGTATTTATAGAGAAATAAACAAAAATCAAAACCTTTCAACAACGACTGATTATCCGACCGAATTCGAACGACTACGAAAAAGCGACGGTTTCATACATATCAATGACCTTCTTAACTTACTCACAAGATAGTTTTGGCTAAGTACACTGAAGTAGAAAAACTCAACTTAAACAAATAAACTTGTACCTAATCTATGACGTTTTATTAAATTATTGAAGATGTTTAAAACTATATTTTTTAAATATCTGTAAATAAAGACGTGTTTGTTACGAATACCTATTACAAAAATAAACCTGCAGATACAGTTTATAAATAAAAAACCAATTAACACAACAATGAAACCATACATAAAGTATATATTTTGATTTATGCTTCAAGCAAGATGAATTATTAGCATCCATCAATACCTACCATATTAATCCCTTTTTGACATCACCTTTCGCCGCTGTTTCGCACCCATTGGCCCCGCGCTACCCGCTGCTGGCGTCACGAGGAGTTGCTTTGTCTAGCTTGGAGTGAGTGAGACAGCTAGTAAGCGTGCGGCATTAGTGGAAAAGAGGCGGTAGATGAACGCCACTCTGTTATTAACAGTCATGCGAAGTGTTTTTTTAATATGAAGTGCGTCTGGGCCAGGGTTACCATTGCTACGGCGATTGCCGTTTTTAAGGGAAATTCGACCAAATTAAAGGGATATTATTAGCGTACGGGCACATCAACTCTATCGCTAACTGACAAAGACTTTTCATGGGTTGTTTTTGTCTGAAGAACGAGTGCAGTTTGTCGCAAGCCAATCTTATTCTTTTTTGAATCGCATAGTTAAGACAATTACCCCCTACCAAACACGGTAGTCAAAAATTTGGCAATGGCAACACTATTTTGCCGAGTCGGAGCTCTGTCGGACGCTTGTTAGCAACTGTGACGTCTGTGACGCTTTATTACTAAACTTGTTGTTGTTTGTTGATAAACAAACAGTTGCAGTTCTCATGGCACGTTTGTTGCGGTGATGCAACCGGCATTGATAATAAATACCAATAGTGAAATTAGAAATTAGTTGAAAGTGGTGTTATAATATTCATATTCAAATAATTGGCACTTATCAAGTTACGATGACGATCTGCAATGGTAAGTATTTAAAGGTATTGTTTGACTTATTTAATTATCACTTACCTACCAAGTACCAATACTTAAATTCAAACTACTATTAATATTTTATAGATGAAAGTTTGTTTGTTTTGATTAGGCTCCGAAAATACTAGACCGATTTTGAAAATTCTTTCACCATTATAAAGCTAAGTAAGTACATGATTATCAGGGAGTGAATGAGACTTTTTCTTAATCTAGGCTATGTTTTGGCTATGTTTTGTATGTTAAGGCTATGTTTTGATGGGAAAGACAGTCGCTGACGGACATGTAGTCTAACTTCTTACTAATATTAATTTCTAATTACTTTACTAATCTTACTTAATCCTACTAATACTATACTTATTATATTATAATGCGAAAGTTTGTAGAATGTTTGTTACTCTTTCACGCAAAAACTACAGTAAGTACGAATTTAGATGGATCTCTATAGTAATACAGCTTAGACATAAAAATAAGCCATACTTACTTTAAGAACATAAATTTAGAGGATAAAATGAGAATTTCAATTTAAAATTAAGCTCTTTCATATAGGCTCATAGGTATAAGCTTTCATTCACATTTTCAAATTTTACTCTAATCTAAGATGAGGTTCTAATTATTGCCAAAAACCGATTGAACGCGATTGTACGGGCAAGAGTTTAGTGTAATACGTCCAGTAAAGAAGGTCATCCATATGTATGAAGCCGTCGCTTTTTCGTAGTCATTCGAATTTGGTCGGATAATCAGTCGTTGTTGAAAGGTTTTGATTTTTGTTTATTTCTCTATAAATACGAAACATTGGAGGCTGAAAATTTTCACAGTGTTATTTTATGAAACTCACTGTTTTTTGGTTAACACTCACTTATCTCAGGATGAACTGATTTCTTATATTTTGACGTCAAAGTTATGTACCGGTGGTTTTGTTATTTCGATCTCTTATTCAATAAAGCATGTATGTAAACTTTTGAAACATTTTCTGACCATTAGATGTGTAAAGCGGAATCGAATGCAGTTTTCAGCGAGTTGATACAGTTTCTCATTTAGGCGCTGCGATTTTTTTTTCAGATTTTAGAGACACCTTAATTACTGAAAATGTAAGAATAATTTTCAAAATCTTATTATATGTGCCGCAAGCACAAATCAAGAGCTACAAGTGAATGTTTATTAAAGAGACGCACATGCCATGGTTTGAGAGAAACACGATTCCGCGAAACGTTACCCCAGCAGGAAACGCAATATTTCGAAAACCTGAAGCCCCACATATTATATTTTTGGCGCACATGTTTCCCCAGAAGTAAGCTATCTGCCAATGTACAACATTTTTCTCTTCGATCATTCGTTTAGAATTTTCCTGCTAGAACAACGTTACTGCAGCAGGAATCGTTTTTTTCATTTTTTTCCAAAACCACAACGCCCACTAATTTTTTATGCCGCGCACATCCACAGCATATATCTCACTAATTTTACGTTCCACTCAAATCACTCTAGAAGCTACTTTCCCGCTGAAGTAACGCACTCAGAAACTGTGGTGGGTTCATCCGATCGCTGTAAGAAAGGATTCGTCAACTTATAAGTACGACAATCCGCAAGCAGATATACAGATAAGATTTTTAGCAATGAGGACGAGGATTTGTGAGGTCCTTGCGTTTGTGTGAACATGCAATGAGATGGGGGCTTCACTGGCGGCCGAGTGAGTGAGACACCATACAGCGCTACTTAACTAGTGGTGCCGCGACCAGTAACATTCAATGCACGCGTCAGAGCTGATCGCGCTGCCAAATTGGTTGCGGAACTGAACGGACACCAGCCCCCCGATTCAGAACAAAGTTATCGACCGATTCGGTAATTTTCTTTTATTTTTAAAGTATCTTTTTAGTACGGAATACATCTGAAGTATTCGTTTCACACAAACTAAAGGCTTTTGGCTTTTTTATATAAAAATATTGTATGCTACCGTTTAGCGGATACTTTACCATACAACAATTTTACTGAATCGATCGATAACTTCGTTCTGAATCGGCGGGCAGATGAGTAACTTACTATCGAGCTATTAGACATTTTGTTGGTAGCGGCGGCTGGTTGCGCCGCCATGATGGTGCACCGGCGAAATATATAGCCAGGAGGTACTTCAAGCTGCTACGATGCGTAATGTATTACGAAATTTACAAATGTATGATCCTGCAAGTACTTATTAGACTAATGAAAAGGTAGCAACCTATCTTTTTTGCGACTTCTGTTGCAGTAGTGATCTTAAATATTAAAAAGCTGAAAAAAACTAGCTGTCTGTCTTTCAGCGGCTTCGCCCGCGTATATAACTATATACTGTCTTTAACGTCAAAATATAGGTAGGTAGCCTAAATAATACAAATAAAGTCCTGTTACATACATAATGTACCTAGCTTTATGTATATTGGTGTAAGAATTTTAAAAATATGCGATCCTGCCTTTAGCACCGGAGGTTGTGGGTTCGATCCCCACCCATGACAAACATTTATGTGACGAACATTAATTTGTGTTTGTTGTGTGTCTGGGTGTTATCTATATAAGTATGTATTTAGAAATATTTAAGTATGTTTATCTTGTGTCTCTAACACCGATAGTAGGTACAAGCTCTGCTTAGTTTGGGGTCAGATGATCTTGGTGTAAATTGTCCCAGATATTTATTTATTTATGTCCATCAGTTTCGGAGCCTATTCAATACAAATAAACAAACAAATCTTTCCTCTCTAATATACTAGTACATAAAGAAGAAGCCGATAATCAAAAGTGGCTCCATCTGTAAACAGGATTGCTCGTAAGCTCAGATTAAATTATGTCGCAAGTGCTAAATCGTGAGCATGCTTAGTCTGAGAGGATGCTCCAAGTGCTTAAAAGTACAAGGTGCTAGTTGCCCCACAATAAACAAGACTCCCATTAGATGGCGCTCAACTAGAATAGGTAATATACATTTTTAGAAACTACTTTTCCACTCACGTGTTAAAATTACAATTTCAATTTGAGTCACAGAAAATAATAAATTTAAAATATTTTATTTAATCTATTATTTGAATACATACCTACTTACCTATTTAGTCACACATTTCAATTTAGGTAAAAGTACCAGGGGCCTTGGTTTGATGTGAAATATCAATTTACACTGGATTATCATTAACTTAAATAGGTAATGTAAAAAAAAACATACTTATAATCTTATTAGACCAAGAAATAACGAAATAGGTAGGTACCTACTTAACTAAGTACCGACTAGGTATTCTACCTCCAGATTTTAGCTGTGCCTGTAGCATCATTGAAGTACCTACCTATAAGGTATTAATATTTCAATTCTTTGGATGTAGCAAACTAACTAAACAGTGTTAAAAGTTCAACGCCTGTTTGAAGTAGGTATTCCATTTCTACCGCAAACGTATAAGTATTTTGTGCTATTTTTAGAGTTAATTTTATAACTAAAGGAAAGCAGATTCGTTTGACAAAAAAGTTCAACTCATTAAAACTCAATCACAGTTTTTTTTTGTCGAGTCAAGTCAAGTGGGTGTCGCCTTTCGTTCGGGGCTTTGTTGGGCATTTCGTTTAAACTTTCGGCCAACCACAAAAGGCTGTGTTTAAAATTGACAATTTTATGGAGCCAATAACAATGCTCACCATTCCCGCTTGGAGCGCTTAGCAGAAAGGACGCATGCGCTAGCTGAATACGCAATTTGAAATTTGAAATCCGAATTATAAACAAAATGGTGTTCAATAACAATAACTTCAGTGATTACGGCAGCGGAAATTCGTCGAGTGATTCTGTAAGTTGCATTTGTTTTTATATTTATTTTATACCTAAGTACTCGCTCTTTCTTTTCTCTGACAGGTATAAACATGTTAGGGATTTTGGTTTGAATTTTTGAAATCGGTTGTATTTTATAAGGTGATGATAACAGTATTAATAAAATAACGCATAGATTATAATAATATGACAAAGTTTTGTGACTAAACTAGCTCTCATTGCTATTTCTTTCCCCTCTTGTCCTTGAAATTAGATCAACTTTTGTTGGGTAGTTATAGGTAGGTATAATTTTATGTAAATTCTGTTAAATTAGGAGGTAGTTATCAGCAGCTGCTGAGAATGAGGGTCCGTCCATCTTTATTCCGTAAATCACCTTGCGTTTACCAACTACCATGGAATGTTACCAGATATTTTCCGTGTTTTTATTCATCTACCCACAGTTTGCTGGTATTTTGTACTATTATTATTTACTATTATTACGTAGTATTTTTACTATGCAAACCAACATCACCATTCGTTGCAGCTATGGCTACGTCAATAGACGCCGACTGCTGATCATGCATAGCTATAAGCTTTATCTACCGGAATCCCAGTCTCCACCCCAGCACTTTTTGCCAAAGCACCATCAATAGCTCTTTGTTGTCCGCTGATACCTATTTCAAGTAGTATGTCCGGAGTCCGGACTTTTAGACTTATCCGGATTTTTGGTTAAGATGGGATTTTTAAGTACCTAATAAAACTTAAATAGAAAAATAATATCAAATCAGTAAGGGGGCGCGTGATCCTCGCACCCCGCACAGCAACCTCCCTCCTCAAGCGAATGTATGCTACCTACCTACTTTATTACTGGTTTTATTTTATTCTGTGCTGTTACCTACTAATTGCATTTTGTGCTTAAAATGTCCGGACTTTTTTTGAACTGTTCTGTCAGGCCTTTTCAAATTTCTAAATGGTAATTAAGCCTAACTTCAAGTTGAGGCGATGGGTAACGTGTGAACTTCGGTGGCTCCGTGGCTTTACTTGTACGAATCTTCTCATTTCTTATTTCATCGCATAGCAAAATACCGAGAACAACCTCCTTAAGAGACAAAGTTTCTTATCTGTATGTGATCACTGCAATAACATTAAGTACGCATAACATACTGTCACTCTGTCACGCGCTCACTCGGTAGGTACGTCAGAGTGAGTCTTACTCAAATACCAGTACCTAGAGCTTGTCTAATAAATGATTTTTGCAGAAAATAATAATGATTTTCTGAAAAAAACATTTCATTACAAATCTGTGTATTAATTTTTTCGCATTTTTTCCGTTCCTGAGCATGGCCTGTTAATAGTTATCATCCATCAGCAATATTGTTGCATTGCAGGCATTCAGTTCAAAAGTTATATTTTTTTCTGCATAGAGTACCCAACTACAAAAGCTTTTTTAAAAATGTTCATTAAAAATTTTAAAAAAATGCTGCAATTTTTAAAATTATTTTTCGTCGACAAAATTGACCATAGTTTCCTACTTCTCAATATGTGCACTTTAGAGAGAATCACACTTTATGGTACAATTAAATACTGTTGCCAAGGTAAATTCGGCGGTTTACACTATTTCAATTATCAAGACGTTATCCCAAACAGGGTAGTGCTTTTTATTTTATTCTGTGGTGCTAGTGAGAGGATAGTTGACTGGTGCCGTCATGGTGAACGGAACACTCCCAACTTCGCATCAAGCGAACGTAACGTGGTAGGTAGTGAGCCTGCGCCGTTATCCGTGCTTTGGTATTTTATTTATCGGTGTTTTCCATCACCGAAGTGTTGGTGGAAAATTTAACAATGAACACGAAGATGGTTCTGGACTCGGTTACCTAGTTACTCTAGGGCACGACGCTCTATGAATAATTGTAACTATTCAATTTGTAGGCTACGTAAATACATTTTTTCCCTCACCTATCTCAGTCCTCAGACTAAGTTAAGTGTTTTTTTTTATTTTTAGCATTTAACAATCCACTATTTTCTACATGCAAAGATAGAAACTAGAAAAAATCGACCTGATCCTAGGACTCAAGCGGGGTTGAAAAAAATCACATCCGATAGCTAGTTTCATCATAATCGAAAGTCAAATATTATCAAAAATATTTCTTTCGGGTGTTGAAGGTGCTTGCCTATAACATTGATGAAACGAACGTTGGTTCACAACGTTTAATACACTAGATACATTCGCCGGGTCTGTTAACGGCCTCAGTAGTTCAGTTGGAAGAGCAGCCACCCGGATTGTGGAAGTTCGCGGGTTCATATCCCGCTTGAGTCAATTTTTTCTGGTTTCTAACAGATTTAGTTACTTTCTTCCAGTCAATGTTCGGCGGAGTGGACCGGTGGCCGGCGTACCAGCCCCGCCTTGAGTCTAGACTGCCGAAGAAATCTTCCAGCTTTATAGATTGTAAGTGGTTTTGATATAAATAAGTAATTTGTTATTTTCTTCATTTTCATTAGGTAGCCCGTTAAACACAGTGGCAATAATCGTGGGTTCGCTTCCCATCCAGGACGATAATTTAATTAACATTAAAAGGCCAAATACTTTACTGTTAAAACAAATTATTAACCACGATATATTATAGTAAAATGAGATTGTGTTAGTACAGTCAGGTGATAACAGCCTCTTGAAAACGCCGCACGGGCAAAGTAAACAAAAGACGCAAGCTTTGAAATAAGAGCAGCATCGTAGTATTATTTAATGGCAAATACTGTAGTTACTATGAAATACTATACTATATCTGTTACTATAACATTTAGTTCGAACATAAATAGCATATTTTATATCGAGGGACATAACGAAGCCTTAATATGCCAGTGGTTTGACTCCCGTGCGTGCGAGGGAGTCAATGAAACCGAGGATATACCCACATCAACATAGTCTAACGATATTTCAATTAAACCTAAATAACTAAAATTCTATTAACTTTTTGTTAAGACACCTACACATAAAATAAACCTTGTTTAATAGCCTATCTAACCTGATAAATAAACTTTTAAATAAAGTTAAATTTGAAATAAATTTTAAGAGGAAATTCGCATTCATTGAATTTCTTCCAAAGAAATAAATCTTCACGATCTTCTAACTTGATTAAAACTCCATAAATTTTTATAAAACTTTGTGAAACGCATCTCCGGTGTTCATTTAATCATGCCACGTAGACACTTGACCACGAACGAAATGTTAAGAGCAGTGGGCATGATTCAAGCTGGCGCTACCCAAATTGTGGTTTCTGAAGCCATGAGGACCAGTCAGAGCGTTATATCCAGGCTTTGGTCACGTTATCGTGTCACGGGGGAAGTGGTCGAACGGCACCGAGGACCTCAACGCATTACAACACATGTACAGGACCCATTCATAGTAAATGCTGCACGAAGTCAACCAAATGTAACGGCGATGCAATTGGTTCAAAGGCTACAGAGAGAGTATGGTTTGCTGGTAAGTGGTCAAACTTTGAGAAGACGACTGCATGGAGTCAACCTACGTGCTCGTAGGCCACTTCGGGTACTAGCGCAACGGAGAGGCAATCGAGGAAGAAGATTACAATGGGTTATTGCACACGAAAACTGGAACCATTCTCAATGGTCACATGTGCTTTTCACTGATGAATCCAGGTTTGGATTTCATCCTGATTCGCGAAGAGTACGCGTTTGGAGAGAACCTGGACTTTGGAATCGACTGCAGCACCCACAACAAGTTCATGCATATCAAGGTGGCACGATTATGGTTTGGGCAGGAATTCGTCTCTACGGTAGAATGGACCTCGTTTGGATACAAGGCAATATGCCTGTTTTAAAATACCAAGATGAGGTGCTAGAGCCTGTAATCTTGCCCCACAGACAGCAAATGGGACGAAATTACCAGCAAATGCAAGACAATGCCCGTCCACATACGGCACGTATCGTTACCAGTTGGTTACAACAGCATGATATCCAAGCTTTAGACTGGCCTCCACAATCCCCTGTCTTAAATCCTATTGAGCACGCCTGGGATATGCTTCAGAGAAGAGCTCTTAGGAATTTTCCTGAAGATATTGTGCATGAAAACCAGCTTTTCTTGCATCTTAGCAGGGACTTGGGACAGTATTCCACAACAGAATATTGACACCCTTGTTTCGAGTATGCACAACCGCTGCAGATGTGCAAGGAGAGTCTTAGGTGGATCCACGGATTATTTATTTTAAGTTTTCAACAATTTTTATAAAAAAAATAGTTGTTTTGTTTAGGTTTTGATGTTTCAAAAAAAAGTTAAGATTGAAATTTTGTCTGAGTTTTTCCTCTTCTTCTTCGTTTTTATTAAATTTAACTTTATTTAAAAGTTTATTTATCAGATTAGATAGGCTATTAAACAAGGTTTATTTTTATGTGTAGGTGTCTTAACAAAAAGTTAATAGAATTCTAGTTATTTAAGTTTGATTGAAATATCCCTAGACCATGTTGATGTGTGTATTAATACACACTCTGAAATTCTTGACCTCACTGAAAATGATGCAAAACGACCTAGCCAGAAGAACACATTCCATTCATCACCCGTCGTAGTTTCGAGTTAGATCGTAAAGTGTGAAAATATCTTTGAAGAATAATTCTAATGTTTGCTTTCAGTGGTGAGGGGGAGGTGTACCCTCCAGGATGTAATGCAGGAGTTCCGAATGAACGGCTCCGACACCCCCTACACTCCTGTTGATGATAGAGTGTGGAATCATCGTGCAGGTGTGTGTCATTTAAGATAAGATACTTTATTGTATACTTTATTGTACAAACCAACCATAAGATCAGCATTACACAGTCAGGTCGTATAATCATGCATCATTGATCATTTATCATTTGTAATCAAAATCATTTGCAGCTTAGGAAGTGCATTGCTGAATATAGGCCTCTCCAATAGAGATCCCCAGGAGCTGGTTTCAATTATAATCCTGCTACCAGGACCGTCTTTTGGGTAGATGGGCTATATTCTTAGTTTACCTACTTACCTTGTTTTTATATTTAAAAAAAAACTGATTTAGTAGGTTCCTGGGTACGTGCCCAATGTGTGAGGGAAAGAGGGTTCTGATTTCTGTCTCCTACCGCTGTCACAAGACTCATGACTCTGAATTTAACATCAGTTTTCTACTTATTGATATGGCTAATTGACAAAATAATGCCTTTGTCATTATGATATAAAAATCACTTACATGAAAAACATTAAAGTTAATGTGACAATCTTATTTTATCATCCGTTTTACTCCTCATGAGTGATTTTGAATAAATGTCGTCTTTGAACGCCGTGTACCTACTTACTATAAATAGGTAATTAAAATCTATCATAATCATTCGCCCATAGCTTTTCATCCACCGAATGTTATCAGCATCACATGTGTACACCTATTTGTAATGTAATTACATGTAAAGTATCGCTAACTAAAATGTTACCCGCCAGATGATTTGATAGGCTTAGGCCCATCAAGCACTTACCTCCGTCAGAAGTCGTGGCCAGAACCAGAGCGGACGCCGACGGTGAAGCTCCCGCGGCCTGCCTCCGAGTGGCTCCCCTCCACCACCGCGCTGGATTTCCTCCTCCCCGCGCCCTCCTCAGTACCATCGCCAGTCGACTTCGGCCCCGCCACGGCGGTGCCTTCGCCTGTAGAGTTTATGCCCGTGCGTGAAGGTCAGTCAATAGTAGTTATTATAGGTTTGGGCTCTTCCATCATCTATCTCTGGAAGTTGGCTAGTGTCGCCAACTCCATATTAAAACTGCTATAAAATCGATAGTCTTGCTATGGATCGCTGTTGTTTAACGATCGTCTTGATAAGGGTAACCCACCCTAGCTTACTATTAGTCGTAAAAACTACTTGAAAATTAGAGATGCGCCGAATGTAGGTTCAACCGGATAGTTTAGCCGAACATTCGGTCCAAAATGTACCGAACCGAATGATTCGGCCGCGCGGTAAACAGATTTGTACACGTCGCGCTCTGCAAGAGCCGGGCGGCGTTTGCCACCGCCCCCTCACCCCAATAGTTCTTAGCTTTTTACTTAGGATTTGTTTTTTTTTTCAAAATTTATTAATGGTTATGTTATAACTATAAGTTAACAACCACCCTTCATTTGTCAGAAAGTGACATTAAATGAACTTTCGTGGAATAAAAGTTAAATAGGTTTATAAATCATTAGAATAACAGTAACTGTGCAATTTATACCTCAAAAATAACTGTATTAAATAAGCATTAACGGTTATTCTCGGAAGCAGGCTATGTATATGAGGAGAAAATAAATAGATTGTTGCCACAAAGGGCTGAAAGCCTAGTAGTATTTTTACACCATAGTTTACCACTCGTAACTTAATTTGTTAAATAATTTTCATATTATTTTACCTGTTTAGGGACATAAAACCTTAATTTTGCTGATATTCCTGACATTGCCATTCGTCAAAAAAACTTCATTTCAGTAAAACTCTAATTACTTACTGAATTAACTATGGTTTTTAAAGTTCCCTTAATTTTTTTTTCATTTGTGAACAGAAATTTGTTATGGATTTTAATTGTTGATTTCATATTATTTTACTTGACTTACATTGAGCAGTGTTCTTAAAGTTGTTCATTTCATAGAAAGTTTAATTTAATGTTCAGAATCATTGCAAAAAAGCAGAGGTTTATTTGATTAAAATTTTATTTAACTTGATTGTTAAAGGTATTCTTTTTTTTATTTTTTCAACAAATAATTGGTATTGGTATGTATGGTACACAAAGCAGTGTTTCATTTGTTTACAAACACTATGTATGTACAAATTTGCAAATTTCTGAAAAAACAGACTATTAATATAGTAATTAGTCAACCTTACTGGTATTAAAATGCTTTTTATAAAATATTTTAACAATAATTTAAATATTCGGTAATTATTCGGCATACAAACCCAATGTTCGGCTGAATACCAACATTCGGATAAATCTCTATTGAAAATGTATATACTTAATAACGAAATAAATAAAACAACATACTAGCTACTTTCTTCTACAAAACAAAAGACAAACAAAACTCCATTTTACACTTGTGTTTTCGAATTTGTTTTCATTCATGACTTTAAGAGTTCGTTTTTGCCGGAATGCGCAATTGCGCAATGCTATAATGACAATATGTTTTACAGAAACACTAGCGATTTCGCCAACTAACGAAGTAATAACTGAAGAACAGGTCCGGGTTCTATCTTCCCTCCCTAACAACGTGCTGTATTCTCTCTTGAGGGAACTCGAGAAAGGACGAGGCGAAGACAAGCGAGTCAAGACGAAGCGCCATCCAGAGGTAAGGTGGAATAGGATTAAGCTTAGGAAGTAGCGCGCATCGAATTGTATGTGTGTACTAGGTATATTATGATAAAATAATATTTAACGATGGCAATATGAAAAAGCCAACAGCGGAAAGTTAGCACGCTTGTCGGTCGCTATTATGCAACTCGACCCGCAGCCCGCGCGCTGTAAGCGAGTGGACCGTGAGTTTACTGCGCGCCGACTCTGAGTAGCCAAGGAATTAACGGTGTTGCGCTGCCCCAAAAGAGGAAAAGTGTTATTGGGTAAAATAGAGCCCACGGACGGCCAGCACGTTGACTGCGCCACAGAATAAAATAAATAAACTGCGCGCTTGAAGTATCAGACCGACTTATCGTCCACGCCGCCGGCGTAAAACCATTTTGCTCAAACCATAATCGTGCCACCTTGATATGCATAAACTTGTTGTGGGTGCTGCAGTCGATTCCAACGTCCAGGTTCCCTCCAAACGCGTACTCTTCGCGGATCAGGATGAAATCCAAAACTGGATTCATCAGTGAAAAGCACAAGTGACCATTGAGAATGGTTCCAGTTTTCGTGTGCAATAGCCCATTGTAATTCTTCCTCGAGTGCCTCTACTTAGCGCTGGTACCAGAAGTGGCCAACGAGCACGTAGGTTGACTTCATACAGTCGTCTTCTCAAAGTTTGACCGCTTACCAGCAACCGTATGGTCTCTCTGTAGCCTTTGAACCAATTGCATCGCCGTTACATTTGGTTGACTTCGTGCAGCATTTACTATGAATCGGTCCTGTACATGTGTTGTAATGCGTTGCGGTCCTCGGTGCCGTTCCACCACTTCCCTCGTGACACGATAACGTGATCAAAGCCTGGATATAACGCTCTGACTGGTCCTCATGGCTTCAGAAACCGCAATTTGGGTAGCGCCAGCTTGAATCATGCCCACTGCTCTTAACATTTCGTTTCTGGTCAAGTGTCTACGTGGCATGATTAAATGAACACCGGAGATGCGTTGACAAAGATTTATAGAAATTTATGGAGTTTTAATCCAGTTAGAAGTTCGTGAAGATTAACTTCTTTGGAAGAAATTCAATGAATGCGAATTTCATCTTAACACAAAACCTTTTTTATACAAATTTGAATTTAAGAAAGGAACTTAATAATGTTTTTTTAATCTTTCATTAATCGTTTTTTTGTAAGGCCAGCACTTTTTAAGTTATTTGAAAAAGTTTTATATATCCCTAGACCATGTTGTTGTGTTTACATACTCCTGAGTGTAAGGTTAGCTACACTGGTGTCTGCTTATAAAAATGTATATTGATGACGTTTTCCAGCACCTGGCTGGCATATAGATTAATAGGGTTTTTTCGTCATCTCATTTAGTGAATGCGCTATGGCAGGAACACAAGACGCGCATACAACAACGGAACATGTCGCGTTCGAGCTCATTCGCTCGCTGTCTTGCTTTTTTTTAATACTTCGTCGGTGCCAATCAAACATGCGGACCACCACCAAGCTTGACGTTATGACTTTACTCTGTCAATTAAATTTTTGTGTAAATCAACAAGATTGAAAAGATTTTTCCTATAGTTTGTCCAATTTAGGATGATAATTTTGACAGTTCACGCCTATGAAGTATTGCATAGTTGTTTGCAAGTGTGGTACTACATATAATATCGTACTTTAATGACGGGTACCGCCCAATTAGTGCCTTGCTAACAAATAGCAATAGAAAATATAATAGCGGTTGTGAAAAATAATTAATCTAACATTTTAATTCAAGATTAAGGGTGGCTAGCACAACATTTCATTTCAAAACAGTTTAATTCTGATTAGTATCAAAGTTATTTGAAAGTATCTATCATACGATTATTCTTAAAAAACATCGTAACAAAATGCATGTGACAACGTTAACGAATGAGTAGAGAAAAGTCATTGAGCATACGAAAACAAATACAGGTACTGGAAGAATGGGAGCGCGATGTTCACTTTGTGAACAAGGATTGATATTTAACATAAAAGACAGTTCTTCTAGTGATAATGACGACAATCTAAAATAATAATTGACGGGCAATATAAAAAAAAAGTGATTTAGGGTGTGCACCATAATATTTTATAAGTAATAAATAATTCCAAATCCTTAAACCTTATACCTAACCTACCCTATTTAATTCACTAATATATTTTTATTTTCTCAATTATATCAAACATTTACATTACATTAAATTATTCGAATAACATTTTCTTTGTTTAGGTATCTATATAAACTAACGATTCCAAGTTCTATGAAATAATAAAGTGATACCTAATCGAACAGATTCACTACCGATTTTAAACTACCCCATCCTTAATGAAAGCTGTCAAAATTATCATCCTAAATCGGACAAACTTTACATTTTTTTCTTGTTATAAGTACTTTTTAACAGTCTATTTGAAGAAATATATTTCTTACTTTAGTTTTACTTTGATGTGCGGTTGTGACTGTGTACAACCCTGAGTTATGGCCGGTATTCACTTTGCTTAGTACGAGTGCAGGTGACTAGTGGGAGCGATTGAATATTGCAGGTGTGTAGTGCAAGTAGTGGCCAATTCTGTTTAGTTGCTGTGTTTAATTTATCTCGGACACCTTTAATTTTGTACCTAAGGTCTTTACCATTTAAAAGACATTCACATTTTACATACTCCTGCACACATTATTATGGTAAATCTTCTGTCTACTTCGCCATTTTTTGCAAGTTTTGGAAAACGCTAAACACTAAACACTAACTGTCCAGACGTATTTAGTGGCAGGCAGGCGCGAGTGGTGTGGGGAATGGGAGGCGCGCGGGACGAGACCACTCGCTGTCCACTCGCAAAAAAGTAGAACACGCTTCTATTCACTTTACTACGCAGGTTACTAATCACTTGCACGAATCTATCGGTGTCCACACATGTTTTCTACTAACACTAAGCACCTGTACTTATCACCTGCACTAACTAGGTACTAAGCAAAGTGAATACCGGCCTTTAGGGATAACCCCACAGGAGTTGACTCGGAGCTAAGCGTAAGTCGATTCGATCGAGATGACCCGGCACTTAACAGCACTAGCTTACGTCCAGCCCACAGCCATAGTCACAGCGTACCAAAGAGCAGCGTACCTACTTTTGTTTCTTTCTAATCTTTTTTCTTCAATCTGTGGTTTCCAGGGCTCGTTCCAAATCTCATTTTGCAGAGTGATTTTCACCCTCGTCGAAAAGAAAGTGACAAAACGAACAAAACGCCTGTCTGACAGCTGTCAGGTGAATTTAATCAGCTTCAGACACCGGTAGAATTCGTACTGTCAGAGGGTGAGAGAGACGTAACGTCACCCGTACCCGTTCCGAAACAACTGGGAAACTGTCAGGTGACAGCTCGGTCATCTTCGATTTCACTGGGTCAATTTGGAACGGGTTCTAGTGATTTTCACTCTTCACGAGTGTAATTTCCGCTATTTCCACTCGATTTGGAACGCAGCCCTAATCTGTGTTCATATTTTATTCTGTGATTTTGTGTTACTCTCACTTCGCTTGCTTCAATTAAAAAATAACCGAAGGAAATCGAATCGAATTTAAATACCAAATAAAACGCTAGTCTTATTATCCTCTTTGATACCAGTGTGTAGTCAAGTGTGGTGTTTTCAAAGTTGTTGCTAATAATGGATTCTCGCAAAGAACGGTGAGTATTCTTTATTGCTATTATTGAAAACAAAATCGAAGATCGTGATTCGAATGGTTTTTGCTAGCGTGCTAAACGACAACAAAACCGACAAACATTTGAAGCAAAGTTAAATAACTACCTACCACAGTCTACGATAGATTATGACAGTGCCATTCGCCAGATTTAGTTATTATAAACTATTTTTATTCATCTAAGTCGACAATAACTGGAAAAATAAACTTCATAGAAAACAATTTTTAACAATTGATTGATAAAACCGTCTGGTCAAACAATTAGGGCTGTTAAAACTCTGGGGTGAAAATACAATGATATCAGTATATAGGTCCTTTTTTATCTATCTAGTCAAATGTAAAAATATACCTAATAATATTTTTTTTACTATGTAGAATATTTGCAAATGCTTTGATTTGGTCAAAATCATTCCTTATTACAGTACAATAAAATAAAATAACATATTGTGCATACAATCAATCACAAAGAAATTACTTAAAGAATTAATAAACTCTTTGAGTTTTCCTACACTGCTTGATACATGTCATGTCTTTTGGCTCAGTGCCTCACATAACAGCCTCACAAATACCATACAACTATGGTGTTATAATGCCTCGCTAAATAAATACTTTCCTTCTAAAACTTTAAAATATACATTTGAAGAAGAAAACTTGCATGTAAACCTTTTTAAAATATTTTACACTCATAATATTTAAATATTTAATCTTTTTAGGATGAAGCTTTTTGGCTCAGCCACTCGTAGGAAGACTGTCTCACAAAGTTCAAATGTGAAGAAGACTACGGGTGCCCTTAATACTGGCCTGTCTCGAGTAGCAATCAAAAGAGAAATGCCAGAGTGTTCAACACCATTTAAACAGGAGTATGTATACTATATCTATAGTTATGTTATAAAGAGGTAAGCGTTGTTGGTGAGTTTGTATGTTTGGGACAGGTAACCTCCGAAACTACCAAACGGATTTCAAAAATTATTTCACTGTTAAAAAGCTACATTATCCCTGATTGCTATGGGCATATATTTGTTTTGAATTAATTATTTTTGAGCCAGATCAATTTACACCTGTGCTTTTACAATAAACACTATTAAGTAATCCGGAAAAATAGCGCTACCGTAAATCTTTTCGTGCGTGCGCTGGCCGCACTGTTGATTATACATGCATACAATGTACTACTAAAATATAGGTTTCAAGTAGATCCATAAAAAAGTCCGCGACACAATACATCTATCTTTTACAAATAAGTAGCTTTTCGGTATATTATGTGTTAAAAAATAATGTACATTAAATGGTAGATTTTGATAATTATTAGTATTACACAAGCATATCAATCCATAAGATTAAAAATTATTTCATCATCAAGAGAATTTTACGGGGATAAATTCTCAAAATCCACCGCACTGCCACGCCTGAGCCCTCTTAGCTACCCGGTGGTTCCACCTGCCACCAGTACTAAGCCCCCCCGCCACGACAAGGCGAAGGCTCATGGGGGGGAAACTTTGTTACCTACTTCAAGTGCTAGGGGTCTCAAATTTTGCATAGGGGTTCTTTTTAGGAAGTAGATTCTAACTAAGACAGGATTTTGTGAAAAACAAGTATCGTAAGTCGGAAAAAATCCCCATGTCATAAAAATTAAGTTCCCGCTGGCGAAGCTGCGGGCGGAAAGCTAGTTATTTATATGAACTATAAGTATAAAATAATTAAATAATGTTTTATTCAATAATTAGTAAGTAACAAATAAGTTTGCTCAAACACTGAGTTCATTAAATGGTTTTCTTTATCTTCCAGAACTCCCATTTTCAAACAAACTATGGTAGGCCCATCGAAGTTCGAAACAGATGTGCCCCTTAAGATGGAACCATCGCCTCTGAGGTATGTTTCAAATACAGATATAATAATAATTGTTGTACCTATGTAAGTAAGATGTTCACCTCTTCAATGTTTACCAACAGTGCCAACATTCCAGAACGCGTAAAGACTATGGACACGTCTGATGAGGAGATGGAAGAACTGATTGAACAAGCTCCATGGCACTTTCAAAGGTCGATCAACAGTTTTGGGCAAAAGGGTCATAAATCTAGTTCTCCAACGCCACTTCCGCCCACCACTACTGCAGAGGACGGCCTTAATGGTATAAGTGTTCAGGCACCTAGCAATACTGAGAGTGTATTGAATGTTTCCTTTGATTATATTGATGTTTGTCCTTCAATGTCGAAGTTGATGGGCACAACATCGAATCTGGTGCGTGGGCGGGAGGATAACGGCAGTGATTTAGATAGTGAGTTCGACAACGAGTTCGACGTTTCTGCTATAGAAACCACTGCTCTTGCACTCGGAAGACTAGATATTCCTGACGACGAAGACCTAGAAGAACCTGTTCGAGATATCATTCATGCTGTGGAGAAGGCAATGGATGATGAAGCTGATCGTTTACTAGGCGTTTCGACTATCTTCAATTGGTCAGAAGCCTTTGATTCGTTCAGGGGTGTTCCTGAAGATTTTTCGGGGCCAACCCCTGGTGCAATCAAAGATTATGATGAGCCGTATGATGCCTTCACTGATATCTGGAGTAATGACATTATGCAGCTCATCGCCCAAGAAACTAATCGATATGCTAAACAAACAATCGATGCTATGAAGGCCAAAGGGACATTGAAACCTGACAATCGTTTACAATACTGGCACGATACTGATGCGGACGAGATAGCGGTGTTATTTGCTGTTTTTATGTATATGGGTATTGATGACAGGTCATGTCAATATGAATATTGGAAATCAAATGATTACCTTGAAATGTCTAAGTTCAAGGAACTCATGTCTTATAATCGCTTTCTCTTACTGAGCAAATTTCTTCACTTTG
This sequence comes from Udea olivalis, assembly GCA_947369235.1. NCBI lineage: Eukaryota > Metazoa > Arthropoda > Insecta > Lepidoptera > Crambidae > Udea > Udea olivalis. The sequence continues at coordinate 24,312,739 of OX376342.1, forward strand.
TCGATAACTCTGATGAGAGTCAGAGTTTGTCACAATGCGAAGAATTTGTGCTAAGTAAGTTAATGAAACTACAGCCAGTGATTTCGCATCTCAGTTCAAAATTTTCTTCCCTCTATAATTTAAATCGAGAAATTGCAATCGATGAGTCATTGACCTTATTCAAGGGCCGCTTGTCCTTTGTCCAAACAATAAGGTCAAAGGCTGCGCGTTTCGGTATTAAGTCATACGAGCTCTGCGAATCACACACCGGCTATCTCTATAGATTTTCTATTTATACGGGAAAGAACTCTGACGGCAGCTCTTCTTCTGTCGCTCCTAGTGCTGACTTAGGCGGCAAGACGGCTCGGGAAGTTATTGGTCTATTGAAGGACTTGGACCATCGGGGTCATTGCGTAACAATGGATAATTTCTATAATTCCCCATCGTTAGCACGATACCTGAAATCTCTGGGATTCGATTGTTTGGGAACATTACGTTTAAATCGTAAACACGTGCCTCGTGACTTCAGTAGAATACCAAATAATGTGGAAAAGGGTACTATCATAGCTCGGCAGTGTGGTGATGTTTCCATTATTGCATGGAAGGACTTCAAGCTGGTGACTATGATTTCTACCTACCATACCGACGAGACATATATTGAATCGAAGGGAAAGAACGTGTTGGTAAAGCCAGTGTGTGTGAAAGACTACAACAATACAATGGGAGGGGTTGATCTGAAAGATCAAAAACTCTCAATGTATTTGTTAGAACGAAAGCGAGGGTTGAAATGGTATATTAAGATGTTTAAAAGGTTGCTGAATGCAAGCATTCATAACGCTTTCGTAATGTACGTCAGCTCTATGAGACGGCGCAACATGGTTGCCTTGACGCATCGTGAGTTCCGCTATAAGCTAGCTAAATCACTAGTGGAAATGCATCGCCGCAGTCTACCAGCGATAAGAGAGCAGATAGGGGTAGTTATGAGGCTTAGGCGAGATGTAGTGCACGTGCCCAAATATGAGTCTGGCAGAAAGAATCGAAAGCGGTGTAAAGTTTGCTATCAGCGGAAAATAGACAAAATGGTGCATTCTCAATGCGTGACTTGTAAAGAATTCTTGTGTTTTGAGACTTGTTGGGAAGAATGGCATTCCCCCCAAAAGCTGAAAGCACAAGTATCTCCTAGGCGGAAAAGGAAACGCATTGAGTAAGATCAGTTTGTCTGTGAATGTTTGATTGTTGTGAAAATGGTGTATAAAAGTGAGATTTGGAGATCTTGCGTTTTATATAGAATGTGTTCAAACAATCTCCTTCAGTGACAAAGACAAGTGGCGCCAGGTACTTATCGGTGAGCCAGATATTACAGATAGGTACGTAACAGTCATCACTAGGTGGAGTTCTTGGGGCTCAGGAGAGGGTAGTAACTTCACGATACAAATTATAACCACAGACGATAGCAGTGAAATGACACAACAGTTGGTAACAGTCTGGTTTATTATAATGGTTTATTATAATTCTACTAAAGCTTATATACGAACTCATACACGTACACTGTGTGCCTAATCTCAATACGTGATCATCCGGCACAGTACTCCCCCCTTTTTAACCCGACGAGCGCAAGGTTAGAATATGTAACACTGAGCGCTATGTGGGTGTGGTACACCGGAATAGTGATTATGTACACTATTATTATTAATACTTATTTTCTTGAATAGTAAACTAATATTTACTTATATTTAATAAATATCCCAGGACATTATTCCACACAGCGCCATCTAGCCCCAAAGTAAGCTAATTAAAGCTTGTGTTATGGGATACTAGACAACGGATAAACATACTTAAATACATTTTTTTTGTAAATACATACTTATTATACATAGGAGACACCCAGACCAGTACAAACAGACATGTTCATGCACACAAATGTTTGTACTGTGCGGGGATCGAACCCGCGACCTCTGGTGTAGTAGCCAACTTCTTAACCATTACACCAAGTCGGTCGTCAAATAATAAATAATAAATAATATTAATAATATTAATAATATTTTGAACTAATTTAAGGGTAAAATAAAAATAATAATTTATTATTTTTCCTAATTTGTGGGATTAACAATTTGAACTTACATTTATTACTAAAGGCTCATACTTATCACTTTTTGTCAAAACTATGAAAATAAAAACAACAAAGTATTTTTTCTTCTAATAGACTAAACATGAAAACAAAATAAAAAATAGTCAAACTCGATTATAAAACTGATTACAAAATACTCATTCATCTTGAGATCTTGTGCAGCTTTTACAGACGACAATGGCATGTTACATACATACACACATCAAAAGTGTCTAGGAATCAACATATATTTTTGCATTAACTTTTCTCCTGATTGATATTAATTGAAATTTTCTTTAAGGATTCATCAAATAAAGTGTTTTCGTTTGTCTACAGTAACGATAAACCAAGTCACCTTTGCATTAATAAAGAAATTTGCCATTTTACTAATAAAGGGATTTTTGACATTTGAACCACTAACATTAAAGTTCGAAAAAAAGACTGAAATAACAGTTTCTTTAAAATTTTATTGGGTAACTTAAACAATTAATAATCCGTGTTTCTACCGCGAACACTAACAACACAAGAACATCGGTTTGGCATACTCAAAATGAGTTCATCCAAATCACGCTGTGGAATGGCCGCCCATGTTCGTTGCAACAACAAAAAAAGGTCTTCTTGCGACTGGATACCCTCCATATTCGGCAGAGCTCTTCTCTGTAGCATATCCCATGCATGCTCAATCGGGTTCAAGTCTGGCGACTGAGCAGGCCAGGGCAGGACATTGATGTTAGCTGCGGCGAGAGTCTGTCTTACAACTCTTGCGGTGTGCGGTCGTGCATTATCATGCATTAACTGAAATAAGAGACCGATTTGCACTTGTAGAGGAACGATGACGTCTGATACAATCGTCTCAGCATAAATTTGAGCGTTGAGGTTGCCTCTGATCCAAATCAACTCAGTTCTTCCGCCGATCCAAATACCCGCCCATACCATGATGGTTCCACCACTATGAGGATGGACTTCCTGGCAGGATTTTAATCGCTGTTGGCGTCCAGGGGTTCTCCAGTGTCGTATACGTCTTGTATCAAGTCTCATACCAAAACGAGACTCATCAGAAAAGCACACGAAACGCCATTGTTCTTCTGCCCAATTTCTGTGTTCAAGAGCCCATTGATATCGAATCCTACGATTGTGCATTGCTATAGGTGGTACCCTTAGCGGTCTTCGGGAATGAAGGTTCACTTCATGCAAGCGGTTTCTGACTGTTTGGTCGCTAATTAAGTTCCCTGAAGAGTGATGAAGTCTCACGGCTAACATCATGGCGGTTATTGTTGGAGCTCTTCGAGTTGTGATTTGAATGTTTCGGTCTTGTCTCCGTGTGGTGCAGCGATACCGTCCTACATGGCGCTCAGCCACGGTACCAGTGCTTCGGTAACGTGTCCAAAGTCGACTGATAACACTCTGACTTGTATTCAGAGCTAAAGCCACAGTACGTTGCCGGGAACCAGCTTCTATCATTCCCACGGCTCTGAGCATTTCTTCCCTGCTTAAATGACGTCGCCGCTCCATAATAACGTTGGTTTTAATCAGTAGTAGGGAAACAGTAGCACTAATAATGTCTTCAATGCGTTGTATGTTTTTATAGGGAAAATATTGACAGCTGATTTTCATCTTTTACTCGAATTTGATTGACAGTTCCTGTTTCAAATTATGAAATGCACCAAAAAGGATCCATATAAATTTATAAAATCATAAATTTATTACAAAGCCACATCTCAATCTTAAGAAATCCGCATAAAAATGCTTGATCCCTAGACACTTTTGATGTGTGTAGATGCACAGGTAACAAACGTATTTAGTCTTGCGGTCTCTTTTTGTAGGACGTATTTTACATCTCCTTAAAGATCTGGCTACGTTTTGAGGTAGTTCTTTTGAGGATTCACCCACATGATCTTTAATGCTTTTACGAAGTTCTGTGAGCAAAATTTGCTCAAAATCAAAATCTACATTTAATGTAGATTTTCCTTCCTGTTTCGTAAATGTTCTAAATCAATTCTATTCTTAATCTATATTAAATCTCGACGTTTCACGGACGAGTTGTTATTGGTTTTATATGTAATCATGCTATTTATTCCTGACAATATTCAAAACGGCATAAAAAATTACCATTGGCCATCTTTTGTATTGCGTGAAACATCATAATTGCTACGCAATTGGTCAACAACATCTACACCTCCCTTTGTTTGGTTGTAAAAAGTATATAATCATTTCAGGCTTTTATTTCCCTAAACTTGTAGGATCAATCTTATCATCATGATGTAATTTCGACATCAACGATACCACCTTATTTTTCTTTGGTAACTACATGGGATAGGTACTATTGAGATATCCTTTTGAAAACCAAACAGGCTGCTAGGAAATTCTCCGTTACGGGTTTCGAGCATTTACTTTGGAATTTCAGTCTTATTTTTGCGAACAGTCCCTGTGCTTCCCAAACGATGTTCACTCAGCAAATGTAACAACAATGTATAACTGCTATACAGTTATCAGAGGTCACATTGCGATTGGTCTTTGAAATAGGAGCTACGAGCCTATCTACAACGTCCATTGCTTTATTGCTGAGTGCGTGCGGTCCTGGTGGCTGTTTTCCCGGGTAAGTTTCGAGGTTGACAACGTAAAACGACTTCGAGTCCACTAAAGCATAATATTTTTTCAAACCGTATTTGCTGGGTTTGTTCGGCATGTACTGGCAAAAACTGCAACGGACACGAAATGATGGAAGTTGTTCGTCAGTGGTCCTGTATTCAGATGGTGTATATGAACAAATTTCTCAAAAACGGAACAAACAGCGGCCATATTATCAATACTTTTCCGTTCTTGACGAGTAGCCTTATTATCATCAAATCGTAAGCAATTCTGAATAAATTTAAATCTCTTCAAAGTCATAGTAGTTCTAAAAATCTCGATTCCAGATCCATCACTCCCCCACAAATCTTTCAAATTGAGATGATTGGATTTGAAACGCCCAGCTAAATATAATAGGCCAATAAAAGCTTTCAATTCTGATGTGGTGATATCAGGCATAATATATTTCTTTGTGTGAGTTTTTTGGCATGGCGCTCGCCTAATACTTATTGACACGATAACCTAAGAAATCAAACTCGCTTTGGAGGAATTAACATTTATCTATGTTAATTGTTAAACCATTTTCGTAACAATTTTTCGAACACAATCTCCATGGGTTAATTATTAAACCATCTGCAGCCTATAGTTTACACTTCTGAGAAATTTTCTCCGGTATCGATTAAATACCTCATACCATACATTAACCGAGATATTTGCCCCCGTATCGGTCAAAAAACCTCAACCTCGACTTTCTCGGTCGGTAACAGTGAGCGGTTACATTACCTGGGATATTTGCTCCCGTATCGATTTAAAAAAACCTCAACCTCGACCGTTTTAGTTTTGTTAGCAGCAATCTGACTCACTTTATCTAGATCCAAAGAATCTGTGACGGCTTGCTTTTGTAGTGCGATGACTGCTTCAAACTGGGTAAACCAAAGACGGGCTGATCCTTCCAGAATTCTGGAATATGGGATATGACGGTGGTGCTAGTAGCGACTTCTTGCGACGCACTGATACACAATTTGCCCGGAGACGCCATTTTGTTGGTCCAGCGTTGGGTCACCACTATAACCACAGACGGGATGGCAGTGGAATAAGACAACAGTTGGTGATAGTCTGGTTTATTATAATTCTACTAAAGCTTATATACGAACTCATACACGTACACTGTGTGTGCCTAGTCTCACTACGTGACCATCCGGCACACAAATCAATGTTTATTTTGGAATAGCCTGTCAGATCCATGTACAAATAAACGGTCCTTGTAACTTTGTCTTTAACAGCATTGCCTTCACTGCGACACTCAGCATAATGTGTCTCTGGGACAACTTTCCTAGTTTTGCTAACTTTCCTAGTTTTGCTAGTATTAATTTTTTCTTGGGTATTTTCATTATAACTTTTCATATTTATTGTATTTGTTTACTATTTAGTTCTGATTAAAATAATATAACTTTTCTTATGTTTCCTTTACCCTGTGTTCTTAAGGTATGTTAATGATAGTTGTTGAGGATCAAGTAACAATGTAGCGCCAATTTTTAGGTAATTATCATAAAAAATAACTCAATTTAAACTGAAGAGGATAATTTATGACTTCAGTTAAATATTAAGTCTTGATGTCTTTTTCATAAATAAAGCGTTTATTGACGTCACACATGGCTTTTATTAATTCACTTTCTTTTTATTTTTTTATAAAATTAGTTGACAGATACGCTAATTACTTCTTGCCTCGGAAGTATTTACGGATTATTATACAGAATGTCCAGGAAATAGTACGACACACTGCAGAAGGTGATAGCAGGTACCAATACCTACCAAAATATCTCAATATACAGGGTGGCCGGGGAGTTGACGTTCAAGCGTAAAATTTAGATACTTTATGATGAGGAGTATCTAAATCATCCCCATGCATGTTCTACGATTTTGCGTAGTTTTCGAGTTATATTGAAAATTACGAAAAAAATTAAAATTAAAAAAACGATTTTTTTCGTAATTTTCACCTAACATCAGTTTTCGATTTTTTTCTCATTCTGTTGGACGTTTCTGGTTCAGTTTTTTTGTGATAACTGACTAACATAGTCTCACCTAGCACCCTAAAACTTATGGTTTATCTAGGCTTTGCAGAATTTACTTAGAATATATATTAGAAACTTCCTGAGACATTAAACTTTAAAACAAGGCCAAATAAAGATAGGGTTAATGGGGGTTTATTTTCTGTAACTGACCTTCAAAGTAAATTAAGGCATTTTCAAAGGAAAACAAATAATTATTTTATTTTATTTAAATCTTTGACTTTCTATGAGTTATGATGGATTTGAGTAAAACGCAGTTACTTAATTGTTAATAAAATACATTTATTTGAAGCAAATTTTCAAAATTTCGTCCTACAGAAATACACAATCTACATTTGCGCAAAAAATTATGTTTTAGGTGCTTAAGCTTCAAGGTTATTTTTCACAGTGGTTCTAGCTTCGCGAATTTTTGCTCTCAGTTCTTCTTCACTCGAAGCTTCTCTGGCGTACGCAATTTCTCTAAAGTAGCCGCAGATAAAAAAAACAATAGGGTTGAGGTCAGGCGAGCATGGTGGCCAGGTAATTGGCCCTCGTCGTCCGATCCACCTGTTGGGGAAGGTCTGGTCTAAATGGCGACGCGTTGTGTCGCGTAATGACATGGCGCCCCGTCGTTCTGGAACACCATCGTTCTTCTTAATTCAAGATTTACATCTCCAGTAATATGGATAGATTGTCTTCTAAAAAACTTTTGTATGTGTCGCCGTCTAATCTCGATGGCAGTTTGAATGGGCCTATTAATTCGCCATTCAAGACATCAGACCACATGTTCACGCTAAAACGATGTTGAAATGATGATGGTCTGGCGGCATGTGGATTTTCAACGGCCCAAATGTGAAAATTGTGGATATTGAAAACCCAGTTCGCTCAAATCTTGACTCGTCGATCCACAAGATTTTATTAAAGTATCCGGGATCTTCTTACTCTTTCTGCAACATAGTTCTACAGAACTCTACTCTCAATTGATAATCTGAAGGCTGCAACGCTTGTACTTTTTGTATGTGGTAGGCGTGAAATGATTCCTCACGCAAAATATCCTGTATTGAAGATCTTGGTATGTCAGGGTTACGAGCTAATGCTCTCGTACTTGTACTTCTATTGCGTTGCACTTCCTCCAGTACGATTTCCCTGCGTTCCTGATCAACCCTCTGAATGCCTTCACCGCCTCGTTGGCCAGGAATGCGGCCTGCCATTAACGTATTGTGAGTATTAATGAACACACGATAGTCAGGGTAATGATCAGGCTGCGCTCCGCCTCGGCGTTGAAGTTGATCCATGTAGAGTAGAGTCTTGCTGCTTCACGACCGTTGCCTTGTGCAACGCCGTAGAAATAATGCATTTCTGCATATTCACTCAGAGTGTAGGGCATCACTAACACTTCCAAGTAACTACAGTCTAAATCGTTAGGCACAACGGAATCCAGTAACAAGCAGGGTCAAACAAGTAAGCAGCGGCGGTATCAGTAGGCAAACAGTGGTCGAGAAAAAACGGCAGAACAAGACGAGTAGTAGTAAACACAGGGTGAGTACGACTGAGGGACGGAACGCAGATGTACTCATCGTTAGCGTCAACGTCTCACTCAAACCTGTTTCTAATGTTACTGTACTTCTCTAACCCACAGACACAAACCACAGAGAGTGATATAGCAACATTTTTTTACGTAAAGCTTTTTTCATGGTTAAAATCACAACAATGAAATCATACCTGTGTTTCAAATTAATGTATGCATCTAGAAACTCGAAGAATTAGAATTTAGGTCACTATCAACTGTGTTTTACTCAAATCGATCATAATTGAGAGAAAGGCAAAGATTTAAATAAAAGAAAATAATTATTTTTTTTCCTTGAAAAATGCCTTAATTTACTTTGAAGGTCAGTTACAGAAAATAAACCACCTTTAACCCTATCTTTATGTGGCCTTTTTTTAAAGTTTAAGGTCTCAGGAAGTTTCTAAAAGCACTTTGAACTCAAAATCCACCCATTTTTTTTTTTTTTTGATACTTTGAAAATTTGTGTGTACTGAGCTCAAATCGTAATTTTGAACTTTCGAACAAAAAGTAAATTCTGCAAAGCCTAGATAAACCATAAGTTTTAGGGTGCTAGGTTAGACTATGTTAGTCAGTTATCACAAAAAACTGAACCAGAAACGTCCAACAAAATGAGAAAAAAATCGAAAACAGATGTTAAAATTACGAAAAAAAACATTAAAAAAATTATAACTCGAAAACTACGCAATATCGTAGAACATACATGGGGGTGATTTGGATACTCCTCAGAATATAGTATCTAAATTTTACGCTTGAACGTCAACTCCCCGGCCACCCTGTATGTTCAGCGAAATTTTACGGTTTTATAACCACAGACGAGATTGCAGTGAAATGAGAGAACAGTTAGTGATAGTCTGGTTTATTCTTATTCTACTGAATCTTATATACGAACTCATACACGTATACTGTGTGTGCCTAATCTTACGAAGTGACCATCCAGTACAGTACTTCCTCCTTTAAAAAAACCCACATATTTACCCTCTTGAAAAATTAAAGTCTTGATAAATAGCAATGTTAACATAGGAGGATGATATAATTATATCACTGCAACGGAATCTGAGCAATGGTTTGAATAATCTTCCTGATCTTGTCATGTACGTGCTCTTTTCTTTTTACCAACCATCACGTTCTCGAACCATTATATATCATAAACGCTGTGCAGGCAAATACCTTCTTATAGGTGATTTTGTATGCCTATGCACTTTTACAAAAATATCTTCACGGCCACTTAACCTCACGGACACAAATGAATGAATAAATTTATTTATCTCAAGTAACAAAGACTTATGTTGTTAGTAGGACTTATGAACTATGTTAGGAATAAGATATGAAAACAAAAGGTTTACAGTAGCCATTCCTGCACCACTCCCCCTGAAATGGCATCAGAATGCTTTACATAAATGCAGTCCAATCTGCTAGCAATCATATTGAGGGTGCTGCCACCGCCCGCCCGCACCCTGCGCACCAGGGACGCACACCGTTTACGCATTGTTGCATAAAAACAATCTACGCTAGCTTCGGCGAACATCCCAGATGCACTACAAAAGCGAGGTAGCCGCAGCAGCATCCTAAATGCGTTGTTATGCTGGACACGAAGAGCGCTGTAAGCTTTTTGCGTATATCTAGCCCACAGGCTGCACGTGTAAGAAGATGTGCAGAAAGCTCTAAACAGCATAAATTTCACCTCCCGCGAGCCAGCATGTTGGCTCTCACTGACAACGCTCTCCGTTCCCTCTCAATCTTCATCGTCTTTGAGGTCGGAAGTCAACACATGACCTAGGTATTTAAATTTGAACACTCTTTGTAACGTATTAATGATTGTTAATTTTTACAGGTAGTAAATTATTATGAGATTTACTTCCGGCCCCAAAGACCATTAATTGGCTCTTTTTTTACGTTGCATACCAAACCGTGAGATGAGCATACTCTCCAGTCTACGCAGGCCGCAGATGGAAGCACTCAGCAGCACCATGTCGTCCGCGTAACTAATGTTGTTGACGCAGACGCCATCTTGCTGGCTTGCCCTGCAACTGGCACGATCGACATTTAAGCCTGGCCTTTGCATGAGCTTGAGCTACATGCTTATTCCAGCCCGCTACCACTTTTCTCTTCCGATTTTTTCTCACACTGCTTATTAGAGACGATTCCTTAAGGGCTTGCACAGCACTATTATTATATCTCTATATGAGTTGTCAATAATAAATTTGTGACTACTATCATTGCATATCTTATTGCAAAATTTATGCAGCACAAATGAAAAATCAAAAAGTCTAAACCTACGATTAGATACATTCTAGCCCGAAACACGTCTATCTGCTCAGATGTTCTTTCTCCCCACACAACTTTATTTTGTCGAGTCAGATTATTACATTTTGTAGGCAAAACACTTACCAGTTTACACTCCATTACTAGCGAATAGTGGTCAGAGATGGAGTTGACTGCAGCTTTACTTGTTAAAATGTGATCCAACCACCTGTTAGACCCATTTATCTCACTAACAGGTAACTATACCTAAAATATCATGAACGTCAAAATAACGGTATCACTGCTTGTTTTAAACAGACTTCCCTATCTCTTTATAATACTCATTTTGGTACTTTTGATACCTTTAATTATAGTTTAGATACCTTCTTAATTTAAATGATACTTACGATCGATGCTGGTCCCGTCATCTTGATTCATCAAGATGACGAGACCAAGCCGTTCCCACAAAACCGCTTATCATTTTATTAACCTAACTACTCTGTGTTTCAGTACCCATCTAGCACATATGGAAAATCCGTAACATTTCCGGAATTATGTATAGTTATTTTCATTTTATTTTTCTCATATCTACACTTTTACGCCTGCTTTATTGTGAGTAAAGGTTGAGTAAATTTGCTCTTCGAATTAAGGCAGGCAAATTTGCTTATTTCGAAATATATTTTTTTTACAATAAAATAAGTATGGGATTAATTTGATATTTAACCTTAAATCAAGTGTGCCGTTGGACACATAAATTCAACTACTTATTTAGGTTCAATGAATGCTAACACTTATGACTAAGCCTGTTTTGATAATACATTCACCAAACTACCCTACGCATAAAATACTAGTTTTTATCAGAAATACTAGGTAAGTTGTTTTTACTGTAGTAGTCGCTGCTGTTAGTGTCAATTGTTTACTTAACGTATGATTTACTAATTAAAACAACTAAAATTGCATATCAAAGTGAAAAGTGTTGTGAAACATGGAGAGGAAGAAAAAGTACAGTTCCGTTGGAGAAGCAAAAAAATTTAATTTCGAAATACAAAAACTACTTTTTTATCGTAATTTTCCTGCGCCAAATTTATTTAAAAATGAGTAAAGAGGTAGATTTATGTATGACTCCACAGAGTATTTATGTATCACTAAAAAGTGATTCTGCAACAGAAGAAAAATATGAAGAAAGTATTGGTGAGAGTATTGAAGAAAAAGATAAAGAATGGATTCCTAGCTCTGGTTCCGATATTAAGTATGAAGCTTGAAACATGAATATATATTTTATTTAGACATTCACACTTGGGAAAAAATTCAGCCCATTAAATGTTAAAAGAAATGATGCTCAAATACCTTCATCTAAGTATAGAAAGAAGTGGTTTAAGCCAAAACATGTTTGGGCTGAAATTTTACGAGAACTATGGTAGACTTTAAAAAAACTTAGCTTTTTAGAACAGTTTCTATAAGAGCTCATCAATTATTAATCAAGTGTTTTGGTAACTGCAAAGAATGCCGTGCTGAAATTAAAATTTTAATAATATGGCCGACAAACAAAATTGTTTCCTGTAGCTGTATTTTAAGGAATCTGGATAATATAATATAAACACACACTATCAAGAAAATTAAAATTATCTCCGATGAAACGCAAGGCGCTCAGTGCTGATTTGATAAATCAATCTGCAATATCTCTTCATCATTCTCTCATAGATTCAGTCATGGACGATAGAGATTATGCCAAATAAAATATGAAGGAAAAGAGGCTCAGTTTTGTGACAGTAACCCAACAATATCTTTGTGGATTATGGCACAAGCCGAGCCATATAACGATTTAATATAATATATTTCATTGCATCCACATTATAAAACATTTAATTAGCTGTCCGAACAATAAAATTATCACAAGAATTATATAGCTTAACATAAAGTAATATCCAATAGGATTTTATTTTACTTACATAAAAAATATGCTAGATGAAAATATATGATATTACCTATCCATGGTTACTTATCCCGTCACTTTATTGAAATTAGATGCAACAGGCAGTATTTTGAAAGAATTTGGGCCACTTAATAACATGTTCTCCAAAGTTTCCTCAAGAGTGGAGAAGTAATCCACACTCATACTGGGGCTATAAAATACACCGAGAAGAACTTTAGTGTTCGAAAGAGATAGTTCAATAGGAAGATACTAGAGTAAATCGGAGGACGACTATGGTAGAGACTGTTTAACAATAGTGAATTTTATGTGAGACCGAATATAAACGGCAACTCCGCCGCCAGATCTAATTATGCGGTCATTCCGCACTAGTACGAAGCCAGGAAAAGAAAAAGAAGTGGAAGGAGTACTGGGTTTGAGCCAAGTCTCCGACACGAAAACAGCATGAATATTTCTGTTGTCGAAAGCTGATAGTAAGTCAGGGTAGTGAGCTGGAATGCTCTGAGAATAAATGTGCACAATATTCAGGTTTTTAGGCACATCCGCAAAAATAGGCTGCAAGACATCATGAAGAGGAGTATTGGTTGAGTAAAAACTGTCATCATCCGCTGATGATGATGAGAAGGTATGGAAGTGGTCACTTTGGTCGCCAGTGCTATTTAAATAATTCCATAACAGACAAAAAATAAACAGTTTTAAATATAGTAATATATTCAAACAATAGGAAATAATATAAATCTACTTATTGAATAATGCAACACGCTAATAACCGTTCTCAACCTACCAGCAGCCTGCAAGAGTAATTACAATCGCACTATTACATTACACTATACTCAAGAAAAAAAAACAATTCATACAAGTTGATACAAGCTATCAAAGAGTTAGTGATAAAACATGGCTACATTATAAACAAATATTAGGACTGAGTTGAGGGTAAATTTTATTATAGTGCGGATTAAGAAGATTAATTTGTGCTATACTGATAACATAGGCCAAATATAAACAATATTTACGGCAAAAGACACAAGGAGTACCGTCTAACGAGACTAAAACAACAGACAGCAACAATTAAACAAGTTGTGCAACTAACAAGACGGTTCACTTTTTACGCTGCGACTTGCCGCTACTCGCGTTCTGGGTGCCAGCACTGCGTGTGATGTCCAGCTGATCGCATTCCTGAGCCAGCAGCTCCACTTGACGCTGAAGATTTGTCAGCGTAGACATTATGGATACCTTGAAAGATGCGAAGTCTTCAGCTACGGATTTGGTGGTGGTTGGTGTCGAAGAGGGAGCAGGTTACGTTGAAAATCCGTCATTTTGTCCGCAAACATCGACTTTACTTCTCCGAAGGGATTGTTGGAGAGAGGTCTTGTCCATCATGATGATCCTCAGCAATGAAGTGTGTGTTGTATTTTAGTGGATATTAGCAGGATAATATATGGCTGGCAGGTATTAACACTTATGTTCTACACATACACATTAATGAATATTTTAAACACTTTGAACTATTTATAAAAAATATTTATTTAAAGAGCAAATTTTGTGTAAACTAATTTCTTCTCCTACCCACCAAGAAATATAAGGCCAGTCAAACAAAATGAATAAAACGTAATTTAACAAAATGACATCCTGATTTTAGTGAAATAATTAAGTAATTTTGAGAAAAATTTATTAATTACCACAATATTATTAGAATTTTGTAATTTTTGTAGAATCACCCAACTAGAAATGGCAAACCATTAAGTAAAGACAAACTTGTTTAAATATGATTTTCATTAGGTACCTACATAAATTATGATTGATGGATGTTGCTAATACATTAATTCTCAATTTTTCAGTGGTTTCACTTATAAAAAGTTTTTAATGTACAAATTATAAATAACACGAGCTAAAATGCCAGCCTTCATTCGAAGAGCAAAATTTATTCAACCTTCAGCTTTTCTCTTCACAATAAAGCAGGCGAAAAAGCTACAAAATGTAAAAAAAAGTGACTGTAATAATTTAACACTGAACCCGTCCAAATCGAAATATCTGATCCTGGGATCAAAACATGTAACTGCTAAGATTACTGCTCAGGACCCACAGGTTATTATGACAGGTACTCGCTTAGAGAATGTGCCCCAGGCACGTAACCTGGGCCTTATCGTTTATGGAAAGTTGCGGTTCGAAGAGCATATACTGGAGATCGTGCGAACTGTTTTTATAGGCTTAAAGTTCTTCATTATGTCCGACAATATATAAGCGTGGAAACGCGAATTAGGTTTTGCGAATCGCTCATCCTCTAGAAATTAAACGTCCAGACCGTTTTCGGAAGGTGCCTGCTGGGACGCACGAACAAAGTTACTCAACGTATTCAAAACGCATGTGCGCGATACTGCTTCCCCGTTCCCCGACGCTCACACATTCTCACGCTCCTGAACCAGAACCATCTACTAAATATGTCCTCGCGGTATACTAATCTTTGCGTCTTTGCTTTTTGGAATCTTAAATGGGAAAGAATCACCTTATTTGTATAAAAAAATAAAATTTACGCAATATAAAATGAGGATTGCTCCACGCCTGATGGTCTCGCAACACAGTACGGCTGCGTTTCGTGGTAGCTTTCGCTATGCTGCCACGAAGTGCTGGAACAATCTACCGGCACCGATCAGAAGTTCAAAATCTGTTGCTTCTTTTAAACATCATCTAAAGACATTTCTGATCTTGGAGCAAAAGTCTGCTCCATTTAGATGACATAACTTCAATTAATGCGGTTTTGGTGTCATGAACATATAGGACATGAGGGAAAACGCGAGAGCCCAGCCTAACCAGCACATTTTTTATTTTTTTGCAATTTTGCTAAGATTTTATATGAAAAGTAGAAGCGTCAACGGTTTGTTTTTTTTAAGTCTAACTCCTGAGCAGTCGTACGCCAATAAATTTTAACTAAAATTGATTATTTCATATTGCTCTCACCCACATAATAACGCATGCACTTGTTCACAGACACTTCCTCTCAAACACACAACCAGACACACACCGAGCCAGCCACACACCCAAACAAGCAAACAAACAACTCACAAAAAAAAACACCCAAAACACACTTATTTTATACTCGCGCTAAGAATGTTATAATATGATGTAAGTAGGCCGGTGACATCCTCGCATCACATGCATGGTGGTTACCACAGAAGACCAGCGTCATGGCTCTGCTGTCATGACATACAGCTGCTGCTGAGTGGTAACCATTTTGGTACTATGTCACACAATAATATAATTGTATTTGTTGTTTTCCACCAGTTCGCTGTATTTTATGTTGTTTTTACTTTTTACTTGTAATTTTGGTTTTTCTGTGTGATATTTACCAAATAAATTTTTAATCTTTCTTTCTTTCTAAAAAGTCATCAAAAATAACTAAACAGAATCCCGGAAATGTTACGTGATTATCCAGATTGTGCTGGTTGGGTACTGAAACACAGAGTAGTTTGTTTAATTAAATGATAAGTTTGTGAGAACAGCTTTAAGCATCATTTAAATGAAGAAGGTACCTAAATTATAATTAAAGGTATCAAAAGTACCAAAATTAGTATAATTAAGAGATAGGGAAGTCTGTTAAAAACAAGCAGTGGTCCCGTTATCTTGACGTTCATAAAATATCAAAGTCCATACACATGACCACTTTTGTTCCGAACAAAAATTGAGTAGTTTATAGTAGAACTGTTCATGCGGATGGGCATTGAAGTCTCCGAGTAACTATGTAGGTATACACATCTTGTGTGCAATATTGTGAAATAAAATCGTCTTAGCTCCTTAATTGTCCTTGGCTTCTGGAACTTGTTGATGCTTTATATTTGTTCTCCCTGGCGTATCCCTTGGCTCGTTTCGTTACACGATAACCTAAGCAATCAAACTCGCTCTGGAGGAATTAACATTTCTCCATACAATTTTTCGAACACAATCTCCATGGGTTAATTTTTGAATCATCTGCGGCCTATAGCTTACACTTTTTTTTTTTTTTATATTGCCCGTCAAGATGACCTCACTCCACCTGATGGAAAGCGGTCGTGAGGTCCAGATATGAGGTTGACAAGCCCAGTCATTCAAACGAATCACTGGGCTGGCTATCCTCACCTTGAAGGCCTGCAGAAATGCCTTTTCACGCCCCGCTTGAAGAACCCGGGACTATAAGAGGAAGAAAACACATGTGCTGGAAGAGCGTTCCACGTCTGGATGGTACGACAAAGAAACGAGTCACCGAACCTTTTAGTTCGGGCCAACAAATGTTGAATTGTGTGTGGGTGACGCCGTAGTCCAGCACGCGTGGTACGGGAGTGGAAAGGTGAGGGTGGGATAAGCTGGAATAACTCGTCAGAGCATTCCCCATTGTAGAAGCGATAGAGAACACTTAGCCTGGCAATGTCTCTACGCAATTGGAGAGGCTCAAGGGTCAAAGTTGCCTCTGGGTTTCCAATAATACGGATAGCACGCCGCTGCAACCTGTCAAGAGCTTCGAGTAGGTACTTAGCGAAACCGTCCCAGAGATGAGAGCAGTATTCCACACACGAGCGAACTTGTGTCTTATACAAGAGACAGAGCTGCTCAGGCGTGAAGAATCGTCTCACTCTGTTCAGGACTCCGAGTTTACGGGATGCAGTTCTAATGACGCTCTCAATGTAGTCCCGCTGGTTTAGGTTGCTACGAACATCCATGCCAAGGATGTTAAGGCTATCCTTAATCGGTAGTGGGGTGCTCTGAAGAGTGGGATGGGAAAGGAAAGGCGACGCCTTTGCTGTGAATGCACACACCTGCGTTTTCTTGGCATTGAACTCGACAAGATTGCATGCACCCCATTCTGAAATGCGGTCCAACACTCCGTCAAGCTCAACAACAAGACTTCGCCTCTTCTCCTCGATGTCAGTCTGCTTTGCCCCAGGGCGCTCGAAATATCGCGCGTGGACCGTGCTATCATCCGCATAGCAATGAATATTACCAAGAGATAACATTTCATTGATATGCAGAAGAAACAACGTCGGCGACAAGACGGAGCCCTGCGGCACTCCGGCATTAATCTGGAGAAAGCGTGATTTTTGACCATCGCAAAGGACACGAATTCTACGTCCCTCCAGAAATCCGGCGACCCAGTCGCATAGGCGAGGTGGCAGACCATATGCCGGAAGCTTGGAAAGAAGCGAACGATGTTATACACGGTCGAAAGCTTTGGCAATGTCAAGGCTGACGGCCAAAGATTCCCCATGCTTGTCCATAGCCTCCCCCCAGATGTGTGTTACGTACGCTAGAAGATCACCCGTAGACCGTTTTGGTCGGAAGCCGTACTGACGGTCGTGAATGAGAGAGTGATCCTCTAGGTAGCGGATGAGCTGCGTGTTTATGATCCGCTCAAACACTTTAGCTAAAACTGAGGTTACGGCTATTGGACGGTAATTGGCAGGGTCAGACCGGTCCCCTTTTTTGGGAACTGGTTGAACGTTCGCCTCCCTCCAAGACAACGGCACAAGACCCGAATTGTAGGAGAGGCGATACAGGCTAGTGAACACTGGAGACAACTCCGCTGCACATTTCTTCAGCACCACAGCTGGAATTCCATCAGGGCCACTGGCTTTCCTGACATCGAGTGACTGCAGTTCGGCACGAACATCACACTGCCTGATACGAATATCAGGCATTGTGGAGCCGCAATGTAGAAGATCAGGCGGCGCAGCACCGCAGTCATCGATGCAAGAGTTTGCGGCAAAGAGGTTAGCCAGTAAATCGGCTTTCTCTTGCGGCTGATGAGCCAACGATCCATCAGGGAATCTCAGTGGGGGCAGCGAAGGCACGCAGAAGTTAGATTGCACGTGTTTAGCCAGTCGCCAGTAAGAGCGGCTACCCGTAGGGTGCGTGATGAGTTCTTGGCCAACACGTGCAATTCGCTGGGCGTCTGCTCTAATGTAAGCCCTCTTCGTGGCCTTGGTGGCTTTATTAAAGGCTGCTTTCAGGGAGGCAAGGTTTGAATGATCATTGAGTGCCTGGGCCCTAGACCAAGCACGGAACGCCGCCTGTTTTTGTTCAACAGCTGCGGCACACTCGCGATTGAACCAGGGACCAGTTTTGCTAGCACTGACGACATCAGTAAAAGGAATGTAGTATTCCATTCCGGTACTGATCTCGTCAGCGATAGCAGATGCACTCTCTGAAGCATCCCTTTCTCCAAAGCAGCACTGCCGCCAAGGGACGGAGGCAAAATACTCTCGCAATCCGTCCCAATCTGCCGACGAGTAGTGCCATAACCGCCGCGTCACCTCCACAGGTTGTGGGGGAGCTGCACAAGGCACTGTAGCGCCAACCAGACAGTGATCGGAGGAGCCCAATGGAGCACCAACCGACACTTTATACCCGGCTGGGTGACTCGTCAGCAGAAGGTCCAATAAAGAGGGCGCTTGACCGACAATATCTGGTACCCGGGTGGGCTGGTGTACCAGTTGCGTCAGGTCTTGCGTGAGAGCAAACGCATGGGCAGTTCGGCCTGCATGGTCTGTTTTTGATGAGCCTAACCAGGACTCATGGTGGGCATTGAAGTCTCCCAAAAACACCATTTCGGCATTTGGGAACTGCGCCTGAGCGTTGTCTGCGGCCTGACTCAGATGCTCGAAGAGTCGAGTTGTCTCGGCGTCGCCTTTGTGGGAGCGGTATATGCACGCATAGACCCGGCTTGTGGAGCCCAGGTCAACGTGCACCCAGAGAGTGGAGAAGGATGGGTCTTCTAGGCAGCGGAGACGGCTACAGCAGATGTCCGCCCTGACGAATAGACATACACCGGCTTTAGGTTGGAAGGACTCTTCCAGCACATAGCCGGGGTAGTGCAGGTATGACGTATCGGCAGAGCGGCCTATCTGTGTTTCCGTCAAAAAGAGCATCGCAGGCCTCGCCGTCTCAAGGTGTTGATGGACGGCGTTGAGGTTTGCATGGAGTCCGCGGATGTTAGCGAACTCCACCTCAAACAGCGTGTTGGTGGGGGATGGGGATGCCGCTGTAGGCCGTTTTTTCGTGCTTCTGACTGCCATAGAAGTTGGAGGATGGGAGGGGCGTGAAAGGACGACTGTGATCGAGGCAATGAAAGACAAAGCGTGGTGCCCTGCATTGGTATTAATTGCGTGGAATAGTGTAGGCCGGTCCGCCGGACGGAAGAGCCCCCGTACCCCCTCGGGTGTGGTCGCCGGGCCCCACTGGAACCGGGCACCACCCGGCACGACGAGCCACCCCGAGATTATGCGCGACCTGGTGGGGCAGCCTCCAGAGGTGGTTAACCCCTTTTGGGCCCCTGTACTATGCCGCGGGCGGCCAGCGGCACCACCGTTTCTACGGGTCTCCCTGGCCGGCGGGCCGATACACACTACACACACAATACCGCCGCTAGGGCTCCCACTGGTCCAACAATTGCCACGATCACAGTCCCCCTGGCACCGGTTTGTGCAGTGCTGATCCCGGAACGCGACCTGACCGAGATAGGTCAGAATCACTTGGCGGGTTTTACACAACTGCATGGTGGTAACAACAACCGGCCGACATAAGTCTCCCATCTGAAGAGCAGATGATCTGCTGGAAGAAACCCTTAGTCGCCTCTTACGACACCCATGGGAAGATATGGGGCTGTGGAAAGTATTCTTTTAAAGTGCCGCCACCAGCACGGCACAAAAATGTGAGACATTTGCTCCGGTATCGATTAAATACCTCATACCACCTTTTCGGTCGGTAACAATGAGGGTTTACATTAACCGAGATATTTGTCCCCGTATCGGTCAAAAACCTCAACCTTGATCTTTTTGGTCGGTAACAGTGAGGGGTAACTTAACCTGCGGGATATTTGCTCCCGTATCGATTTAAAAAACCTCAACCTCGACGGTTTTAGTTTTGTTAGCAGCAATCTGACTCACTTTATCTAGATCCAAAGAATCAGTGACGGATTGCTTTTGTAGTGCGATGACTGTTTCAACCTGGGTAAACCAAAGACGGGCTGATCCTGCCAGAATTCCGGAATATGGGATATGACGGCGGTGCTGGTAGCGACTTCTTGCGACGCACTGATACACAATTTGCCCGGAGATGCCATTTTGTTGGTCCAGCGGCGGGTCACCCACCACTATAACCACAGACGGGATGGCTGTGGAATGAGACAACAGTTGGTGATAGTCTGGTTTATTATAATTCTACTAAAGATTATATACGAACTCATACACGTTCACTGTGTGTGCCTAAATTTACTACGTGACCATCCGGCACAGTTTTGAAGTTAATTAAAATTTTCCGAAATTTCGATAAATCTTGAAACTGAAAATCCAGATTGACCGAGTACTAAGAGCCAGGGTTACCACCACTGCAGCGAGAGAAATTGCCTAAATAAGCCTCCGAAGACTGAAAAGCTCGTTCTTAAAAAGATGTGCGTGTATTAGGGCACGAGGTAAGCCATTCGAGCATCTGTTGTGATTTATTGTATTTATATTTTGTTTTATAAAAGTTAAGTCCTCTACTTTTTTACTATAACCTTATCCCTCGAGGTTTAAATAACGGACCATTTTCGCATTTTACTGTCACAACTTGTGTTATAATAAACTTGCGTGAATAAGCAACTATTACTCACTCTCATAATGGTTTTTGTCAAAATTACGTTAGTTACATTTTTAACAAATCAGCTTCTCTGGCACTAGAATGTAGGATTTTTCTTATTTTTTAATGAAAATGCACAAGTGTTGTATCTTTCTGAAATCACCATTAAACAAGCTATTTTTTAAGCATGTTGTACAAAACTCCCATGTACATTTTTTTCACCACTGTAGGTTAATGTTGAGTGATAAGAAAATCATTCTGCCAAATTTCAACAAAAAATTGTTTTTCCTGAAAACATTCTTGTTATTGATAGAAAAAAGAATTATGAGTAATGTAACTAACGATTAATTGGATGTAAAAAAATACTAGAAGAGGATTTTTCCATTGAGATATGCTAAAAAAACTGTTTCAATGTCGAGAAAATTTTAAATAACTTTATAACCGTAAAATTTCACTGAACATATATTGAGTTATTTATTAGGTATATTGGTCCCTGCTATCAATCACCCTCTGCCGTATGTCGTGCTATTTCCTGGACACCTTGTATTGTATGTCTAAAATTTTTAGTCCATGTTCTGGAGTTACTGTCTTTTTATTAGATTTATAAACGTGTAATGGAATTTCTTCAAATATGACCCTGCCGTGCAAATCTATGTGAAAAGATAATTAGGTATTATCACTTTTTCATTTAATTTGCAGTTAGAAATATATTCCCTCTAGAATAATATTTCTATACTTTGTATGTAGTGATGACTGCTGATGTCCTAGAGAAAATAAGTAAGTATAATTAATTATTTTTAACTTCTCATGCTCTTAAAGTACGCCAATATAGCCCTACGAAGCGGGACTAAAGTGACCACTTCAGTCTTTAAGGAGTAAAAAGTAATTCGTTTTCTAATTTCCTTCACGTGGCATAGATACCTAAACTCAAACAGCCAGTAAAAATACTATTATCAGTGGAGTGTGGACGGACCATCTTCATTGCGAAAATGTTGAGAGTTTTAGTTCCATGGTTTGTCCGAAAGAAAGTGGCGCCATGTGTTTTGTTAATCTGTGACTGGTTTAGAAGATAAAACTGACCGCGTAAATTTTAGAATTTTTCTCGAATGTAAATTTGTTCGGTTTTAAATAAATTTAATAAGAATGTCCTATGACAGTGAAGAGTTTGACGTCGAGCAAAGAGCAAAAGACAGAATAGATAATCTTTTGCCGCCAAAATCGCAAAAGATTTACCTAAAAAGTAACGAAAGTTGTATGGCCTGGAGGAATAAGAAACATTTGTGATTTTTATTTTTATTTCATATTTATTAAAGGTTTTTGTACTAAATTGACTTTTTCTCGCACTCAAAGTGAAAAGTAAAGTTTGCACCTCGAGACTAAACGCCAACATAATATATCCTCGGTTTCATTGACTCCTGAGCGTGCGAGTATAAACCACCTCTGGTATATTAAGGATAAACCACCTGGTATATTAAGGATAAAGAATAAACCACCTCTGGTATATTAACGCTTCGTTTAGTCCCTCGATATAAAATAAAGATACTATTAACTAATTTATTAATTTCATTCGGATGTTTAAAGGTACTTGCCTTGAAACATTGATGGAATATTTTAAGTAAGGGGTGAATAGTTACACAGTGCGACTTGTAAGTTATTGCCTTATCATGCATGCTTTTGGCAACATGTTCTCCCCGTGATTTAAAAAGTAAGAGCAAAAACGTATGCCATAAAGGATTGAAGAAGCTGGCAGCCTGCGCATGCGAAGCAACTTCAGAGTGGACTAGATGTTTGACGCGAATTATACACCGCGTCTATACACCGCGCCTATGCTCATATTCGAGTTACCTACATAGCCAACCACCACAATGCAATGAGATATCCTCTGCTCTGCTTTCGATAGTTCTTCAGCCTTAACGCTTGGAGACAGCTCACATATCAGCTACATTTCTTGTATCCGCAATAATCTGCATAATTCATTCTCTCTTCTCTGTTTTTATGATCGATGATAGTTGCTCCACCGAGCAGTTCTCTATTTGATGAAATTAAAGTTCTTGGTTTAGTAATACTTTAGTCTAACAATGCTCATCTTCAGGAGTGTCGCTTCTGCAAGAACAACGGCGAGCGCGAGACGTACTACCGCTCGCACACGCTCAAGGACAACGTGGGCCGCGTGCGCTGCCCCGTGCTGCGCGCGTTCGTGTGCGCGCGCTGCGGCGCCAGCGGCGACCACGCGCACACCATCAAGTACTGCCCGCTCAGCACTAGCGAGGGTGAGTGAATAGACCCTCTTACCTTTTTTGGGCCCACGATCTTCAGGGCCTCTAAAATCAGTTATTTTTAGATTTTAGAACACCACCTTCTTCTAGGCCTCCAGCGCGAGCGTTGGCCATTGGGGTGTCATTCTGACCCACGTTACCAATTTTGGTTTTAGAGCGCAGTTCTGATTTCTTAATGACCAGTGACCCAGTGAGTTAACAAACACAAACACGGGTCTAAAGTTAACTAAGACTAAAAGGGCCCCATCATCGTTATGTGCCAAGGGCCCCAAATATGTTATAGATGGTCCTGCCGGCACATGAGTATCCGTACAGAGACAAAGCTTGATAGCAGGACAGCGCCTCTAATGAATATTAATGTGACTAAAAGTGTCATGGTTGCTAGGTAATTTCAGCTTCAAACGGGAACCACATGCTTATCTTTTTGCTTTTAAAATTTAGTTTTCCATTGCATAACTAGATGGCGTTTCAGAGGAAGTTCAAACGTTTTTTTATTCAATTCGATAATTCATCATTTTGCTACATTGCATGATTTGATCCCTCATTATTACTTTTAACGTTATGACTCTTGCAGAACGCATCAAATCCGCCGCCATGATGCGCAGCGTGCGCATGGCCTCAGGCCGCCGCCGCGCGCCGCAGACCCACTCAGACTACGTGGTCTTCGGGGAGACCACGCCAGCAGTGGTACAAGACAACAACGCCTACCACCAGTACGGAGACGCCGCCCCGCTGGACCCGCGGTGGGCCGCGCTCGAACAGAAACTAATGCTGTAAGTGCAGCCTTCAGCCGATGGTAGATCTCGATTTCGCGATTTGTATTTGACGCCATTGCGTACCTAAAAAGACTAATTGTATCAAAATATTATACTTATGCATATAATAGCAACGTTCATGTGAAAGCAAAAATAACGGTTTCAAAATAATTTAATAATTTGTATAACGCGGTCTTTGTAGAATTGCATTAACCTGAAAAACCGAATTATGTTTAGAATAATGTTTCTTTGCACCATAGTTAGACATGTTTATTGAAGTTACATTGCTGACATTTGGACTATGCAAGCCATGCCCAAATTGTTATATCTATACTATGTTAGTCTCAGTGATGTTTAATTGTAGTGCAATTAAGCATAAAACATTTATTAACTGTGCACATACGTTAGGTCATAGTAAGCCAATAAGCCTTAAAATCCTGTAGATTTGTTAACGCTTATTATTAGGATTAAGTATAGTAACTAGCAATTTTCGCCACTCTACGTTTTTGACGTTTTGGCTAATAAACTTATGATTGATTAAATTATCGGGTTTATTAGAAAGGGCAATAATTGCTAGTATCTGTAGCTCACTTCATTTCTGTGTTAGTTAAAGTCCCTTTAAATAATAGTAAGGCTTATTTTAATGTGCAGTGAACGCAGTAAATAGTTCACGTTGCAGTAACGTTACGGTCTTTCTTGGCGATTTAGTTCAGGGTGAACTGGCTGGTAATAATTTAGCGGTACAATTTTCGTAATTTTAGTTAAAAGGCACATGGGGGAATTACATTTTATCCAGAAGTAAATATCGGACTGATATTGTACCGCCATCTATGTGGTTTCCTGTGAACAATCTATGTTCACTACGGGCTAAATAAATCCTTTGATTTTAA
This sequence comes from Udea olivalis, assembly GCA_947369235.1. Classification (NCBI taxonomy): domain Eukaryota; kingdom Metazoa; phylum Arthropoda; class Insecta; order Lepidoptera; family Crambidae; genus Udea; species Udea olivalis. The sequence goes on from OX376342.1 coordinate 24,337,680, forward strand.
TGAGTTATGTTTGGATTGAACTAAATCGCCATGAAAATGATTAACCAATAACATCTAAGATCTAGAGCTTATTATAATTGTTCTAATTATACCCATAAGAGTTGTTGATAGCAGTGTTGATTAGTACAAAGTTGATTGATGCTACTGCTAGATGGCGCTTAATCGGTGTATTTTATGCAAGCGGAAATAATATGTATTTTGTATTTCATGTCTACAAAATCTTTGTAGAATTTATTATATTGTTATTGTTAAGAATTGACTACGTCATAAATATTTTTGACAAGAATTAATCGAATCGTGTTATTAGAATATTTTTTTACGTATTCACTAATTTTATTTAAGCAGACGTTATGCTTAATATTTGTTCGTAGTATCTAATATTAAGGCAATTCTATGCTAGAATTATTTGTTTATTTTTCTTAAATATGAGACTTATCAAGTTTTGTAATCAATTCGTGAACAAAACAGAATTTAGCTGAAAAAGATTAGATTAACTGCTTACTTATTCAATTCACTTTTTTGCGTGAAAAGTATTATTATCCTATTAAAATCAAATTCCTGTTTGATACGATAACTTTTAAATACAATTTCGTGACAGTTGCGGTTTTAAACATTAATCAGCATGAAATGATCTGCTATTGAGATCTTTAAAAAGGCTTAAATGCCAATAAAACATCAGACATATGCTACATTGATAAATTATGATGTTTTGAATATTAATTTCAGATCAATTTCAAAAAACAAGCTTTTTTATCAAAATGTTAATGGCAAGCCAATAAACTTGCCTATTTTACAATAGATGTCGCCACAAGTTATGAAACTAGATTTTCATTGATAAAATCAGTTCACAATTTATTTCTTAGAATTATTTCTTAAATAAAATACAGATTTTGTATACCGTCCGCATGTCACTGAATGAACATTGGCAATAATGAATATTTACGTGTTTCTGCTGTCATGGGATTTAATAATTTTATTTTTAACTAAGTCTGCGGTTTAGTCAGTAAAAATATCATTCCTTTGTTGATTAATTTGTGTTGAGAATTTATAATAGTTTAATTTTTGTTAGGTTCTCGTCTTAATTCTGACATGTGACTGATGTGTGGTGACGGTATCTTTTGGGTTGAATAAAAACGAATCATCAACTGTTTGTTTCATTAGGAACAATCTATCAATCCCCTTTAATCATTCCTCTATAGGCTTGAATCACCACGATTGCCAGATGGTGATGATGAAGATGATTACAAAAATCTGAGAGCTATGTTTTGCAATTTTTAATGAGTTTATCATAATGAAATGAAATGATATGAAATGATAATTTATTCGTTACAAATCGTAGGTAATTAAAGGTGTTAAATATTTTACAATCCGCTCCGATTCATCTTATAGGTATACGAATATTCCTTGTAGACAAATAAAGCTACACATCATGATTAAGTAAATAATTTTCTTACCATATATTAAAGACTTGATTTAACGATATAAAACACTATTTTTCTAACATTTAATCAATAATTACAAACCTAGGAGAGCACATCGTTTAGAAAATGATCAACTTTATAGTAACATTTCGCTTCTAGAAGACCAGCAAGGATAATTTTAAATTTCAGATTTTCAAGATTTTGAATTGATTCTGGAAGTTTACAAAACAGTCTCGATGCCATGCCAATCAAACTTTTTTCCATTAATGCTGTCCTACATATAGTTTTTTCTATGGCAGGTTTTCTAGGGCGGAGGCGCTCCTTTACTTTAAAGTGCCCTCACACCTCGGCAGACTGTTGGATGACTACATCCGGGGCCAGGAAGTGCTGTTTGAGGGCTGCGATGGAGTGCTCGTCCGCCGCCCTATGAGGTGTGGAGTTGCCCAGGGGTCCGTTCTTGGGCCCCTGTGTGGAACGTTCCCAGGGGTGTTTGTTGTACCCCCGTTTCCCTGGGGTGCGCGTCATGGGGATCCTTCCTCGAGGCCAGGAGGCTGGTATAAGTCGCAGCCAGCCTCGTCATCGTCCGGATAGAGGCGCTAGGCCTACGGGTAGCCCTCAACAATACTGAGGCAACAATATTTATTTCATGGGCCTCGGCAGGGACCTCTACCTGGCGCCTCTGTGAGCCTCATTGGGGCTCGGGTGAGGGTAAAGGCCTAGATTAAATATCTCGGCCTATTTGAGAACGGGAGATGGCGATTCGGGAAGCACTTCACCCGTCTCGCTCTACGCCTCATCCGCGCTGCGGGAGCTCTAAGCCCAATGCTCCCCAACGAGCACGGCCCGGACGAAATGTGCCGGCGACTATACGCCAGCATCATTAAAGTATGGCGCTCCGCGCCAATATGGGCTGATGCTCTCACTCGCCAGAACAAAACTCGTTTGCGGTCCCCGCAAAGAGTTATGGCAGTAAGAGCAATTAGGAGATAGCGCACCATCTCGGTGGGGGCTGCCTGCGTTCTGCGTCCATGACTTAAGAGCAGCGGCGAGAGCTAGGGACGAGCGCCTTTATTTTGATGAGCTAGAGGCCGTCAGGCACCGTGCAAGAGACGCGCTGATCCGGAGGTGGCGGTTTCGGAAAGTACCCGCACAAAATTGCCCGGAGAGAGCCCACCCTGAGGTGCCACGAGTGCGGCGCTGAGGTGGACACTGCCCAGCACACACTAGCAGTGTGCCCAGCGTGGTCGGGTTAGCGTCGCACTTTGACGGCAGTTGTAGGCCGATATCTATCGCTCCCGCGGCGGCGAGTCCCACACTCTCCCGCTGCCTTCCCCCTAGGGCAGTGGGACAGTGCGTAAACGCATTTTCAACCTGGTAAAAAAAAGGATTTTTATAGCTATGGCAACCCCATGGTAGGAGATTTGGGCTGTCTAATCTGTGGCAGCTTCGGGCACTTGTTTTAACTTTTAAAAGTAAGCAGTAAACGTTACATCCTCTTTGGCAGGAAGAATAAAGAAGTTAGGTAAAATATTTGTGGTTTAATATACATTTGCTAACAGAAACGGAATGTATGATATATTAAATACCTTTTTGACATGTATTCTCATAAATAAATATTTTGACTTTGATTTTTACTTTGACTTGCGAAAAACCAACATCAAAAAAAATTATTCCAAAACAAAACACTAAAAGGTATAAAAATAATTGCGTATTCTTCTAATACTTATACGATAATATAATATAGGTCCAATATTGTTATTGTTGGAGTCTGTGTCAGGAAAGGAAACACTACAAATATATCTAGCAATACCTACCTGTATTTTACATCTCACGTTTCATTATGTAACATATATAGGTAGTTACAAACCTACATAAGTTTTAGAAGAACACGCAATTATTTTTCTATTTTTTAGTGTTTTGTTTTGGAATAGTTTTTTCAAGTTGGTTTTTTTTTTGTTAAAATTTTTGCTTATTTCTTGATTTTCAGTGAATAAGTAGTTCTTGTCTATTTTATACATCGAAAAATTATCGTTCATTTGCTCCTAAGAATTGAAGAGTTTCGTTACTTTGTCATGGATCCCATAATCAGAACCTAACCAAACTCTCGTCAAACTACCCTAGAAGTATGTCCTTTCCAATAAAAAAAGAAGCATCGAAAAGGCGTGCTATTGAGTTATTCGTCCATTTGTCGCGGATATAGTTTATCTAGATTTGGCAAAATAAATTGTTTCTGAAGTCTACTTCTCACATTCTCGTGGGATGCTACATGATGAACGGCGAGCTTTGTTTCTGCCGTAAATGCAGTAAATGTTCTCTTCATTATTTATTTACCACGAATCGGGGAAAAACACATGTGGGAACACTAACCGAACTTGTGACGTCATGAGTTCGCAATGTTTAAAAATTAATAAAAAAATAACTACCTGCTAGATCAACTAAATATTCAAATTAGATGCTTAAAATAGAAAAAGATATTTTTTTTAAATAAGAAACAATTGCTCCCATACTTAAATGTAGTGGTGACATGATTTCAATGATGGAGCCCTTTGCCCAGCAGTGGGACAGTATATAGGCTAATAACTAACTAACTAACTTTATTGATTTTGCGAATCTAGCCGACTAGCATTTCGAATGTAAAAATATCCTTAAAATTAAGGAAAACTGTCTGTGTTATATTGTGTGTGTCAGAACCGCGTGACCAAGTGAAACATTTGAATACTGGATAGTTGAAGAAGTTAATTCTGCGTTTGAACTTGTTAGTACCTTTACTCAAAAAGTTTGTATTTAAACGTTCTTAATTTATTGCATTTTTAAAGTGTCCCGCCATTCTGACGTCAGAATGGCGGGACCACTTCCAGTTTACCAAGTTCCAACGTAACAAACCTATTTGTTTTGACCTTAGCGTAAGCGAGACAAGCGTGAGTCAGAGTAAAGTCCTGTCAATCGTATATTGCGACTGAGTATTCATAATGGAGTGAAAATAGGCGACGGAGCCCTGATTTAAGCGGTCTTCGCGCTAGAGGCGAGTCACCTATCCTAATATTTTGATTTTAATATATTTTAAGCTTTACAACGTTCATTACAATTCCATACAGACCGAGACTGTTTATAATAATTAAAGTAAGACTTATTAGTAAGTACAACGACCATAACTAGTGAAACACTTCTGGCATACTCGTAAGCTGAGCTCTCCTGTCTAGGAACTTACATATCACGCGGGCTCTGTACGAAGTCATCCACACGTTTTAGCTGATGCCGCTGCTGTACAAACGAACCCATTTTTAAAATTTTTGTTTTCTTATTTTTTCTTGCATGTTTTCAAACTGTGCATTCTAGTTTAACCTGTGTAAACTATCAAATATGTGTATAACAATTTAATCAAGTCTCCCTGTCCCGTCCAAGTTCCCCATACAATACATAATCGTGTACTCTAATTCAACAAACTCTTACTTAGCTAATTACAAAGGTAATGATAGAACCTAACCTAAATACGGGACGCGTATATGGATTACCTTGTTCACCACGTCCCCGCATGGAGAGACGAAATCGACAGGGGTTCACCACGCATGAACATCAGAAAACAGCTAAGTTAAAAAAGTTAATTTCTCCGTGAGCACCGTGTTGCTCGACTTCAGTTTGCTCGAAACAGCTTCATGGTCTCTGGAGGACTGGAATAAAGTATTGTTTTCTGATGAAGCTAGAATCTCTTTGTGTGGAGAGGACCGACGCCGGCGAGTGCTACGAAGACTACCACAACGCTATGCAGAAGTGTGTTTCGAAGAACACACTTCTTATGGCGGAGGCTCCATTATGTTTTGGGCAGCAATTAATTCCAAGGAGCGTGCGGAGTTACTTTTCACAGAAGGTGGAACATTAAATACACACCGGTACATATCGGAAGTCTTAATTCCACATGCACAACCCGCATTAAAAGTAAAAGTAATAAAATCATTTAAGCTTGTACAAAGCACTTATGACATGTCAAAAAAAAAGTATATGGAACTAATATTAATAAACGTAAATAAAATAGTACAATATTAGTAAATATCGTGAATATAAATAATGTGAATCTACCACCGGTTCGGACGTTGCTTCTTATCGAGAAGATTCCGGCAAGAAACTCGATAGTTACTCTCTTGAACTTTGTTTGTTTTACAAAAAATAAATTCAGAGTACAGTCAATGAGAGTAGAAAAAAGAACACAACATTGAGCAGAGGAGCAGATTATTCCTACTATGACCACAAACTTTTGTCGTTCAAGTAATCCTCTACATTATAATAACCTTGTTTCATTAACTTTGCTTTAATTGCAGACTTAAACTTGTGAAGAGGTAGATCAACAAGACTTTGAGGTATTTTGTTAAAGTATTTTACAGATTGACCCACAAATGAGTTTCCCACCTTGTGTAGCCTAAGACTGGGAGTTTTCAATTTGTTTTTATTTCTGGTATTATGTTTATGAGTGTCACTGTTTTTTTTGAACAGATGCAAGTTTTTGCGCACATACATTATGTTATCTAAAATATACTGAGCATCCACAGTTAAAATATCGATCTTAAATACTTCCGTGGACTAAGTTTGTGAATGGAACGGATGGCTCTTTTTTGAAGTACAAAAATGGTGTTCAAGTCTGCAGCTGAACCCCACAACAGTAGACCATACGACATAACACTATGAAAGTAGCTAAAATATACTAGTCTTGCTGTTTCAATATCAGTCAAGAGTCTTATTTTGTTAACAGCACAAGCAGCGGAACTGAGTTTTGCACCAATTGAGCATGTCTGGGATGTTCTAAAGAGACGGGTAAAATCAGTGCAACCCGGTCCACAAAACATCAGGGAGCTGAGAAGAGTCATTGCCGAAGTGTGGGAACGTATTACTCAAAACGTTATTAGAACATCATGGAAAGCTTGCCCAGAAGGATTCCAGGTGTGAGTTTGGCAAGAGGTGGTCACACTCGTTATTAGGTTTTTACATTTTTAACTTTATTTAATTAAAAAAGGTAAAAAAGAAGTCTTGGTTTTATTGCCCATCACTGCTTATTGTTTGACCGTGTACATCGGTTTTAAAGGTTTCATCTAAAATTAAAGAAAAATTCCAGTATTCACTTTACGTGTATTCATTTACACGGTTATAAGTTAAGAGACTAAGTCAAACAATTGAAATTCATTTAATTTACTGAAATCGACCTTAGAACGTAAATTTCCTTGGGTGCCCGTTTTTTTTTGCAAAAGAGTTTATATAAACACTAGCTTTTGCTCGCGACTTCGTTCACTACTTTTTTCCACAACGTGGAGGTTTGATACCCTAACCGCAGTAATTGAATTTCTATTGGTGATGAGCAGCTACCTACAACAGACCACATCTGCTACATTATGGATTTTTCTATTCATTCCCTGTTTCACAACTTTACCAAACATATTTATGACAGGTTGCCCGTTGAACTAAGAGCGTAAGTTTCTTAGTCAGTGAAGGTCTCCGACTCCTGTGATATTACGTGAGTCTTAATACATAAGTCTCAATGGGCAGTAAGACGTGCACCCGTTCTTGAGGTTTCTCCTGAGACCGAGCATTTGCACTCCAACTCTCTGAGCGTTCACGCGAGTTTCCTTGTCATTAGACTCACGCGATAGTGCATGAGCGTAGAGATCGGCAGTTAGACCTCGTTCTTCAGGTTTCTCCTGAGACCGACTGAGCATCTGACTGTACTATTAAATCCTGTTGGAGCACGGGCGCCTTCGGGACACATCGTTCACAATCGACGGTCTTCGGGCTGCGGTGCGTGCGGCGGTGACCGCCACGTTCTTTCACTTCTGCTTCGAATATCCTAGGCACCGGGCTTGACCTCCTATAGTAGCTTAGTAGTCAAAAATTGTAAACAGACGAATTTAACCCGTAGTGATACAGTCCGATCTTTATTTAAACGGTTAGGACCCTAACAAATCCAAAAGGCCCTCATTCGAGAACGATTAGAATCAGTCGAGGTTCCCACTGAGCCGATGTTTATGTAGCACATAACCTGGCATTGACTTTCCTAAAATGTAGCAATTCTCGCTTCACAATCATCTTCAGATTCCTATTATCAAGTCCACGTCCAGCTTAAGCGAAGCCCTGTTTATTATGGTTAATAATATGAATCTGAGCTGAACTTATACAGTGTCAAAAAGAGTTATAAAGTTACCTAAAATTACAGCCAACTCAACTGACCAGTTATTTCATAACATTTTCCCCAAATTATATAGTGCCGCGTGATTCATTAAACTATTTTTTATTTATTTATGAATTGATTGAAATATAACATGTAGGTACTACAATTCATGTTAAATTAAGCTTACCATAATTAGTGAAAACCGCATCCAAATTAATTGAGCCGTTTCAGAGATTAGCAAACACAATCACTCAGATAAACAGACACAAATTCTCAAAATCATTGTTTTGAGTTCTTTTGCGTTTATAAAAACCCCCAGTTATAGTTTTTCTCATTTGTCTTCTTTTCGCGCCGCAGCGCCAACTCATAGTAGATAGGCCCCTTAATGCCGCTTCATCCAGTTCAATCTTATCGTGATAACTTTTAAAGTATACATCCAAACTGCTTAGTGTAACTGTCAAATTGCATCTACATCATATACTGAAAGCAACAACTAAATCAATTTTGAAAATAAATTGAAAAATATTCTGAAATTTGCATCGTAAAAAAAGTATCAAATTTAAATGGATTAATGGCTCACTATTTTGGATATAGTGGCTTTCACATAATAGGTAGATATGAGCTTTCGCGGGCTTTTATTTAAGTAGAACTATTTAAGACAAACAATCTTACAATACGAGGGGCATACCAAAAGAAATTAGAAAATTGGAAAATACTGTGATCCCTTGTTCTTTAGACACCTCAGAAATCTCGAAAATATAGGTAGCCAGTGCAGTGCCTCTTCTTTGCTTTCAAACTTCTTCCACTTTAGCTTTTCTTTAATTTTTGGAAACAGGTAAAAATCACAAGGCGCTAGGACAGGGGAATATGGTGGGTGAGAAAGGATTGACACATTTTTTGAGTTGAAAAGGTCAAGTGTTCTGGCAGACGTGTGCAGCGCCGCATTGTCGTGGTGCCAGAGAAGGTGCCGGATTCCTGACTTCGGTCGCTTGTCACACCAAGCTGATATTACTGTTGGAGCACAAACAGTCACCACCATACCATTCAGAGTTCACCGTTCTTTGATGCTCTAGCACTACAGTAGCAATATGACCCGTTTAGCAGAAAAACGAGGCGACCATTTGTTTCTGTATGCTTCGTGCACGGCAACATTCCGTTGGAGTTGGTTCATCTTTAAAATACCATGCAGTCGACTGTCGCTTTGTTTCGGGATCATAGTTACATAGCCATGTTTCGTTACCAGTCGGTATATCATACACGTTTTTTTTCTCGCCACTGTCGTGTTTATCTATAATGAATAGGCACCAATCCACCTGACGGTCTTTCTGCTCATCGGTAAGTTTGTGCGGCACCCATCTCGAACAGGGTTTACGGAGAGAAAAGTGGCCGTGAATTATGGTTTACATTGCTGCTGATCCAATTCCCAGTTCTCGCTCCAGCTCTACATACGTAATTCATCGGTTTTCGCGACTGCACTAACGTTTTTTTATGTGACCGCGGTTGGCGGCCCACCTGCCTTCGCTTCATCTTCGAGACATCTCCGTCCTCTTTTAAATTAAGCAAACCAATTAAATACTGTTGCTCGTGAACAAGCAGACTCACCAAAAGTAGTAGCCAAAAGTTCAAAACATTCTTGAGGCTTTAAACCTTTTTTGTAGTCATAATAAATCATAGCGCGAAAATCACGTCGACTGAGCTCCATTGCTGCAAGCGAATTTCCGCCTGACTCTCGTAAAATTGATGCTCATTCAAGTAAAATAAAAAAATGTGTCTTCGATTTTCAAATATATCAATAACTTGCCAGTGTCAATCAAATGAGTAAAGAGTATCTAACTTCTTTTGGCATACCCCTAGTACATTATCTTCGTGTAACTCCAACGGTTTAGGCAGCACACGCCAATATGGCTCTCAGCGGGGAGGATTTTTTCCAACTTACGATACTTATCGTTATATATTATGGCCAAATTACATAAAAATCTTTACAGATTGTGGCCTATGTGCTATTCTGATGTTTAAGCTGTATTAATGTAAAGTTTTATCTGAATCCGTTTAGTAGTTTTTGCGTGAAAGAGTAACAAACATACATACATCCTCACAAACTTTCGCATTCATAATATTAGTAGGATGAACCTAATTCTAAAACCCTCATTTTACGTTTAGTCGACCTGACCTTGGTTTTATTTCTACCCCAACTTAAGCCGTAATTTCTTTCACTAACCTCTGACCAAATTTATTTACTCTTGTTCTGCCAATGTCACTCGTCTACCGTGGTCAAAGAAAATGTTTTTCACGGAAATTGCGCTTTGTTTACCACGCACGAGCTACAGATAGTAAAAGTTACAAATTGTGTCAAACGGAGCCTTCGCCGAGCTCAATGCTCATATAAATACAAACAATTTAAAAAAAGTCGCACGCGGCGGTAGTCTCAATATGCAAACTACGCTTTGACATACTCTTATCACATTAAGAACCTAAATTCTACCGTAAGGTTTTAACAATAAGATTGACAATAGTTTGAGTGAAAGTAAAAGAAGCCTTTTAAAAATCGTCCGAATTTAAACTCACGCATCAAGACACTGCATACCGTTTTGAATTCATTGAAGGAAGCTCGTCTTCATTCAATATTCCACTTTATTCCGTCTACTGCAAAGCCTACTTTACACGTTGCCATATATATCAGTAAATATTGTATTCTATTGCTGGTGTTTAAGGTGGCTATTGGCTTGCGTGGGAGGTTCCAAAATATGTGGACCTCAATCCGGTTGATTTGGGAATGTGTGCTAAAGATGTAGGCCGCGGTGCGAGGGGCAGGTGAAAGAGGGAGGGGTTCGTTAAGATTATGCATATCTGTGTAACGTAATGAGGAGTTTAGTGGTTTGCGTTGGTGAAATGACACAGTACAGTTTTAGAGGCCGTTTAATTTTCGACTGTTATTGTCGACCCAATTTTTTTGCGAAATTACTGGTCTGTTAACAATGCTAGCTTAATGAGTTGGAATATTAATGCCGAGAATACTTACCGTTTACCCACTGTCTGATGATTGACTGTGTAGAGTCACGTGGTAGAGTCGACCACAGCTAGAGTGGAACTATTATTATTACTCGCGAATTGAGTGGTCCACAACAAATTTAGGAGGACACATAGGTACCCATTCAATACAATATGATGTCATAGCCACTAACCAGCGGACAGTCAAGAAGACCCTTCTAACGATGTACCTGCCTTATTTGTCAAATATGATGATTACCTATACTTCATTCATTATAACATTAGAAATAAGAAGCAAGGGGGCTAAAATGAATGGCAATTTGCATTTGATGTTGCCATGACGATAACATACCTGAGTATAACCAAGCAAAATTGAAAACCCTTTCCGCCACCACGTATGAAGGGATTATGTAACATTTTAGATTTGGTAGAGTTATAGTGACAGTAAAAATTAAAACCCCTGCCTGTTTTAGGTTTTTACATCGACAATATAGTTTGATGCAAGACAAAATAATTTATTTAAGAAAAAGCCTCATAAATTCTGAAGTTCCTTTACTTTAGATGAGAACAATTAAGTGTCACAGCTGCTATATAAGTAGATTTTAATAAATTCGGCATAAATGTTAAAAGTAATGATGTTTATTGTACTTTTACCACAAAGTGTACCTTAGAAAGAACCTTTTTTACTTCTGTCTAATGCTATAATGTATGGAGTATAGTTAAGAAGCTGTGAGGGAACCAATGAACCAAACAGCACTACCGGTCAAATATACCCCTCCTTTTTGCTTTACCGTAGTCGGGTAAACAATTTATATGACTATACACACCATCACGACTATATCCCAAACGGGGTAGTCTGAGGCAATTGCCGTTGCCGTCATGTGAACGGAACACTCAGAAACCCACTGGTATTAAAACCCAACGTAGGTGATGAGCGTTCTGCCGGTATCCGGGCTGATTTGGTTTTTTATCGATGTTTTCTATCACTGGAGAGTTTGTTCGGAAATTTTATTACCGTCTCTTATAGCCAGTGAACTCGACTCGTTAGATGAAGAAGATCTGAAAGAACTGACGGTGGACCAGATAGTAAGATTCTGCAAAGCAACAGGAAGATTCGACGGGACGCCGTGAAAATGGGATAACCTAAAGACCCCCTGCAAGGGGGCCCGGGGAAATGGGTGAAATGGCCCATAACCAGCGGACCGATCACCCGGCCTACTGCCAGCGTCCCCAGTCGAAATAATAATAATAATATAGCCAGTGAAGTAAATTTTCTACAATGAGCGTAGTGAGCGATTTCCTAATATGATCTTTCCTTTGTAGCCAGTCAGCGGTTACCTGTCAATAATGCATCCTCTTGGCCAGATATTTACTGACGAAATTGCTCGCTACCCTCAGTTTAGGAAATTAACTTAACTGGCTTTATGAGATGGTAATACGGCCCCTGGTCAGATTTGAACTTGGGACCACACGATCCACGATCCGAGTTAGGGTGCTTAACCCCTAGACCACGACGCCCTACATATAAACAATTATATGATAACTAATAAACTAGAACGGAAACCGTCTGGATGAAAACAACTCTTACGGAAAACCACACCTATATAACACTGCTTTCTACTGCTAAGGCAAATGTTGTGTCCCCGATGGTGAGTGAGGCTGCTTCTCATTGAGGATCTGTGGTTTGGTTAGCTGGCGTTTGATTACTTTACTCGGACTATGTCAATCAATCATTTATTTGTTCAAATGTGGAGGACATAAAGGTGAAAAAGTAAAGATTAAAGTACAACACATCTATCTTTTCTGACTTACAAATTTTTCACAAATAATTAATACATTTTCGTAAGACGGTACCTACCTAATAACAATTATTACAACAATATATTCATAAATTTAAAAAAACACGATACTTGATGTTATTCATTTAGAAACATTAATAGATTAATAAGGTTTCATTGAAATTTAGCTATTTAGGTATTAATACAACAGAGTGAAAGCATTTGTTAATTAAAAATTTAAATAAGTGGCTATTAAATTGATTTGCTGGCATATTTAAAATATCTGTTGGTAGTTTGTTTTATATTCGGACCACCATTGCAAAACTATTTCTACTACACATATATAAAAGTAACACTGATTGCTGAACGAAGTAATAGGCTGCAGTAACCGCTTTCCACCAGGCGGTGCTTGCCAACGACATTGTATATTTTTTATATAATTATTCTTACGGTGCCATTTTCTCTCTCCAATGACATCACGATGACTAAACACCCAAGATCATTGTGTACCGTTAAAATTCGGGTCAATAGTTTAATTAGTCGCCCACCGGGATACACATTTACACGTCATTATATTTGAAGTTTGAATATTCATTCTCATTAACATATCAGTTATTCAAAGGATTTAACATTTCACAATATGTTTTTTAAGCATTGCAATAATAATAATAATAAATCAATTGCAATGATAGCGCGAATTTTTCTAAAATTGACGTCTAGTTTTGATTTTAGATAGGCTCAGTATGAATGAATTGTAATTTATAATCATTTACTGTCAGCTTAGGTGTTCACTTTTTTTTATACACACCACTTGTCATGGTCTCGAAGTAGGGATACATATCCCCGTATTACAAGGTACTAGATAAGGAAATAAGCCAGGGCCGCCTCCCAGCACACCCAGATCCGAGTAAATCTAGAAAAGATCGTTTCCTGAATTGATTCGGGACACTACGGAAATCAGGGCGAGAAACCGTGCTACTGCGTACTACGCCAATCGTGTCGTCCAACATCACTGTCACAAGAAGTGACAGTGGAGTTGGACGACACGCTTGGCCTTGGATTCCTCATAAGCTGCCTGAATCAACTATTTACAAAGAACGTGATAATAACAACTGATATAACGCCTAGAAGGCCTGCGCAGATGACGGACTTTTCTCCGCGGCGAAAAAAACGTGAGTTTTGCGAATAAAAAGTCTGCTGCGGATTTACCGCGGACTCAACGCACACGGTGTGCGATCATTTGTTGTCCGAATTTACATGATATTTAAGCAAAAGAGAAGACATTTTAAGAGAGAATACTGAGTCCATCCCTTTATTTCGATTCGAATTTTTAACGCGGACTGAAATCCGCCGTGTGCGTTGACTGCTGATAGTTCGTTCGTTCTATTTTTTTTGCGGATGTCAGCGTACTTTAATCCGCTACGCTCCGTGGGCGTCCGCGGTGTTTCGGTGGATTTTTGGTTGGGCGTACTTTTAGTCGTTTGTGTGCGTTACTCGATGCAGTTTGAAGGTCAAAAAAGTACGCCACGGATAATCCGTCGTCTGCGCAGGCTTTAATAGCCGTATGATATTTTCCCTTTTGTGAAATGAATGAGTATGAGAAATTAATATTATTGTTATTAGCTGTTTTTTCGACCAGGTACTACGATTGCCGTAATTCTGGCGTTCTCAAATATTATAAACCTAAGTCATAAATTATAAGAGTCAAATTTTAAATAGAAATCCTCTGTTTTTTTTTTATATTGCTCGTCAAGATGACCTCACTCCACCTGATGGAAAGCGGTCGTGAGGTCCAGATATAAGGTTGACAAGCCCAGTCATTCAAACGAATCACTGGGCTGGCCATCCTCACCTTGAAGGCCTGCAGAAATGCCTTTTCACGCCCCGCTTGAAGAACCCGGGACTATAAGAGGAAGGAAACACATGTGCTGGAAGAGCGTTCCACGTCTGGATGGTACGACAAAGAAACGAGTCACCGAACCTTTTAGTTCGGGCCAACAAATGTTGAATTGTGTGTGGGTGACGCCGTAGTCCAGCACGCGTGGTACGGGAGTGGAAAGGTGAGGGTGGGATAAGCTGGAATAACTCGTCAGAGCATTCTCCATTGTAGAAGCGATAGAGAATCTGTTTTTTTAGATAGCCTTTTGCTCGTAGTGTCACAACTACGGATACATCATAATGTTTATAAAGGACAGCCTGTATAATAAGCATGGTGGCAAACACTAATTACCAACCCACACAAGTTACACATTACATTGGAAACGTTATATTTCTTGATAATACACCGGCACCTTGATCTGGTGTCCTAAACGGCCCCTAATGATGACTTATTAGTCCCAGATCAAATCCCTGCGTCTAAGCCGCTCCGTCTAAATCTGCGCCTACGCACCCCTTCCCTCGCCCCGCCTGCGCTTGCTAGGGCTGTCTAAACTATCTAGGCTACTTCTTCGTTTGTATTTCAATAATATTTATTTTTATTATTATTTTTAATAATCGCCCTTGATTTGCTTTGTTATTTACAGTATGAATATTTAGATGTTGAAAGTGATCATAAAGAGTTTGTGTTTTTCGTGCCTTTCCACCGAGATATACTGTTAATTTTTATATTGTTGTAATCAATATGACTGAAATTCAAATCTATACCTACTAATATCACAACGCTGAAAAGTTTGTTTGTTTGTTTTTTTGCTTAAACGCGCTAATCTCAAGAACTACTGGTCCGATTTGAAAAATTCTTTCAGTGTTAGATAGCCCCGAGAAAGGCTATAGGCTATATATATCATCATTCCACGCGGACGAAGTCGCGGGCAGAAGCTAGTAAGGGTTAAAATGAAAGCCCGTCTCACTCTCACTTTCAACCTTCTGCATTTTTAAAATATTCAATATTGGTCTTCATATTAAGCCCATACCTTCAAGTTGATGAAGAAGGCCTTTGCCTAGCCATGGGTTGTTAATACAATTACTTTACTTTACTTTTTGGTAGGTACTCGGCTGAAACTGGATGCAAATATCTCCACCTTACGGTAAACCACAGCTGAAGAAATAACACTGACTAAGGATAATAACCTTAGTGTTTTTATTCGTAGTTACACCGATCCTTAAGATGTGTTAACTACTCGCGATCGCCCATCAAGCGGTTCCGCTACTGATCGTTGTAATAAATAATAAATAATATTATCTAATATCCCTGGACATTATTCCACACAGCGCCATCTAGCCCCAAAGTAAGCTAATTAAAGCTTGTGTTATGGGATACTAGACAACGGATAAACATACTTAAATACATTTTCTTTTTGTAAATACATACTTATTATACATAGGAGACACCCAGACCAGTACAAACAGACATGTTCATGCACACAAATGTTTGTACTGTGTGTAATGTATAAATAAAATACTTTATAATCCAGCACAGCCTTAGGACAGCCCTATTATGCCGCGCAGCGCAGGCGCAATGTAGAGAGAAATGGCGTGACCTTGTTTGTTGACCCACTGACGACGTCGCCGCCTGCCGCCAAGACCACTCTGATTGACTGCGGGCTCGGACTAGCTTGGGACTTGAGGAAATGCGTTCGGGGATAACGTTTTGATACATAAGATCTAGCCAAATCTTATTCTGAACACTGAACAATGAGACATATTAAAATGGCAGACTTTAATGTAATTGACATTGCCCGTTAATGGAATGCTTTAAGGTGCTACCAAAAGCTCCAATAGTGAAACAGGGCATTTGTGTTCGATGTACCCAACATTTATAATGACTCAGTTTGATTGTACATTCTTTTATGTTATGTTTTTTTCCATTGTTTTATATTCTTTAGATTAGACACTCAGTAGGTTTATTTGGATCAAAATGACACATTGTACTTTACTAACGCCTGTTGTAAACCCAAAACAAGTTTAAAAGAGTAACTGCTGAGTTTCTCGCCGGGTCTTCTTAGCAAGAAACAACTCCGACGCGGTGTTAGAGTCGCATTATGTATGTATACTGTGTATTTATATTATTTAGTATATTTTTTGTATATATTTTTCACAGATTTTTTTGTTCAATCATACTAAAATATAGCCTATATCACTCCTAAATAATTTAGCTTTCTGCTAGTGAAAGAATTTTCACGATCGGATCAGTAGTTTTGGAGCCTATTCAATACTAACAAACAAAAAAACAAACTATCAAATCTTTCCTCTTTATAATATTAGTATGTACATTTATTCATGTCTATTATTAAGTATAATTAATTTTGGTTAATGTAAATTTGAAGATTTAACTGGCTCTTAACAGGTCTATTTAAATTAAGATATATTGAATTTGACTTTGTTACTAAAGTCTTCAAACTAAAGTCAAAGTCAAAGTCAAGATATTTATTTACGACACCACAGTAAATTAAATATCTGTGAGCTGAACTGGCAGTGAGCAGGGCTCCTAGCGCGGCCAACTGATGGCCATGGATGCTAACATTACAGGCTAAACATATGCAATTTTTTACCTATGAAATAGCCTCATACTTGGGTAAAGTACTGTATATCATGAGTAGGTTCTTATTTCAAAAGGTTGCCATTGAATCCCCAGTCACCCTGTATATTGAGATCCCTTGTTGGTATAAACGTCCACCATCCAGTCCTACATAAGATCGTTTATTCTGATGGATGACAGACAACTAACAAGCGGCCGCTTTAGCAAGTCTATTTTACCGAACTAGATTGCTACGATTCAGCCTTGGGTTGGTGTTCTACCTGCGTTTGGCTTCGAAAGGTCTCTAATCTAAAACTTTTCTGCTTCAACGGCCATCAGTTCTTCGCGGTTCATGCCACTGCCGCTTGAACATTCTTAACCACTGCTACATCGGTCAACTTAATCCTGAAGATTTACTCATTCCAGATCCTAATGGATAGAGTTTGGTAGTAAATAGTCGGAGTCGTTGTTAATCCATTGGTCAGCCGGACGTATGTCGGTCGCTGTTGACGGCTCCTCAATGATAACTAGTTATTTTATAAGCATCCTACTACAGTTGAGCTAGACATCGTAAAGCGCTCACCGTCCATATTCGCAGACAATAAACATTTGCCGATCAACAATCAAACGTATCGTCATTAATCCGCGGCGGCTTAAGGTGACGCATTGGAAATTTTGGCGATAGGAATATCAATTTCAGCAGTTACAAAATCGATGGTTATATAATTCATTTACCAATTCATGAGTAAATTTACTTTATTTTTCTCGTTGCTGAACACGGTGAGATTCTTTTCAAACCATAAAAAGAAGTAAGTATCAAAAACCCATCTTGCAAACCTTTTTTTTTATTAAACAGCCAAAGATAACTAATTGAAGCCTTTTATTTCACCTTATTATATGAAACATAGTCGTTGATATGCCCATTTGGATTCTTTAAAAAAATTACAGTTGCTATTTGTTTCCTATGAAAAAAAAATGAAGAGCGTCGTGGCCTAGTGGTAAAGCACTCCAACTCGGATCGCAGATCGTGTGGTCCTGAATTCAAATCTGGCCAGAACCAAAATCTTTGTGTTTATTGTTTAATTTCCGACTAACTCTCTGGTGATGTAAAACATCGATAAAAAACCAAATCAACGCGGATAGCGGCGGAAGGCTCTACACCTGCCGAGTTTGTTCTAATACCATGAGTGAAAAGTGGGCTTATGAGTGTTCCGTTCACCATGAAGGCAAAAGTCACTAGCCTCTGACTACCCCGTTTGGGATAAAGTCGTGATGGTATGTTATGTGATGATGTTATGGTTATGTAAAAATGCTGTTTGCCTCATTACAAGTGATATAAAACAGGTGTTTAAGGGTGGCGATTTCGTGCTTAGCAATGCCTCACCTTAATGGCGGCAAACTTTCTGCGTACGCGCACCAAATGTCATTATTCAGTATATTAATGGCGAACTTGCCTCTGTGCCGGATGCCCATTTTGTGCTAATGAACGCTACCAGGAGTACAACTTTATAAAGGTTATAGTTTCCGTGAAAAGCTTCATGATATTATAAGTACATGTTTGGTACGAGGGATCGTGCCCGTGAGGGAGTGGTTATAAGGATGTATTTGGCTTACAATATCTGTAGGACCTGGATCCGATTTACAGTTTCAAACAAATGACGTACTTAGCTGTTTTGGTACATACCCATAGTATATTTTTTAGTTCAGATGATCTTGGTGTGAATTGTCCCAGATATTGTTTATTTTAATTATTTATTAGTAATCAATTCTGCCTAAGGTAATAAGCGTAATTAGCCTATAAGCTTGAAAGGTACTTAAGGTTAAGTTTTTTTTGTCCATTTTGAATCATGACTGTAGATATTGACAATGTTACAATAATACATTTACATTACTTTATATACTAAATTGTAATGTTTCCTCTTCATTAGTAAATTTCAAATAAATAAATAAATAAATAAATATCCCTGGACATTATTCCACACAGCGCCATCTAACCCCAAAGTAAGCTAATTAAAGCTTGTGTTATGGGATACTAGACAACGGATAAACATACTTAAATACATTTTCTTTTGTAAATACATACTTATTATACATAGGAGACACTCAGACCAGTACAAACAGACATGTTCATGCACACAAATTTTTGTACTGTGCGGGGATCGAACCCGCGACCTCTGGTGTAGTAGCCAACTTCTTAACCATTACACCAAGTCGGTCGTAAATGTTAAGAAGCCTTTTATTGTTTGGTAAATAAATATACTTATCCTGAATGTCGCTGTCAATTTGCAGTTGGGACCAGTATGATCTAACACATACATTGTATAATTATGTATTGTAAGCAGACTCAACGTCGCACATGTTGTAGGTAGGTACCTACCTGCCGTAAGTGCAAAGAAAGCTGTGCTTGTTGGATCACTAACGTGTCGTAGATTGAAGTCTTGTCTCATGGATAGTTTAATATTTACGTCAGAATTAATATAGGCTATGTGCCATGAATGTTATTGCTGGTGAACGACTTCAAAATTTAAATCTGCAAATTGGAATCGTAATAGCAACAATTGTTGAAACTAAAAAAAATTACTTCCCCATTGCTATTTCCGAGGTATTATATTAGAATCGATTGAGAAATGGCGGATTGAATCCTATCGCCAAAACCAAAAAACGTCAAAAAATGGCACTCTAGGCTTTTGTAAAAACTGAGGAATTGAATGTGTGCCTGTGAGCTTGTGAATGTTATAGGTAAATACGAGTAGTTAAATGCAATGAAAGTCATTATTATGGTTCTATTAACTTACATTCAAAAACTACAGTAGAATATAAACTTCTGAGACGTTAGAATCTATATCTAGTAATAATTTGATGCTTTTAAATTCAAAATCAATAAATAACAGTGCATAAGCATAAATTATAAATGCGAAGAATTTTACGATAAGAACAACACTTGCCTTGTTTTTTGGAAACCGTGTGGGAGCGAACTGAAAAACGAACATTTATTTAAAATAACCAAAATGTGAGATACTTTATACGTTTTTTGAACTTGTTTAAATATTTGCTGTAACGTGTAGGTATTACCACCGTTACCTGTTGCCATAATAATCACCTACACGTGATCTTTTTGTCATTGACCGACAAAGAACAAACGGAGTCTTTCATTCAGATTTTTTTATGGCAATCCTCATGAAAAATACAAAACTATTTATTTTCAATAAACACAATTTTACATTCAAACGGTTTTACATTTAAGAAACTTAAAAGTAGGTAAAAACATGGTTTATTGTGGAGTTAAAATGTCAGATTTGGCTGTGGCACCCACACTAGATATATAGTCTTTGTCGCAGGCACCGGTAAAAGTTACCAATACACAAGACTGTCTCCAAACTAAAAAATGAATGAAAACACTTTTGGTCTCATTTATCGTCTTAAATTGCAAACAGGAGCCTTCACTGCCCAGGGCCTTCTTCGTACATTTACAGAGTGGCTGTCTGGACTTAGACTTCTTTCATCAGAATGCCTAGTGCAAGTTATAAAAAGAGATACGAATGATTGACTTCACCATCGCGTTTGGCGAGCACGTAAACGCAATTTTGTATGGCATCCAGTCAGCGCCACCTAACGGCCTTAATGTTGCCTGCTTTCGCTGATAAGCAGCGCTGACTCGATGCCATACAAATTTGCGTTTTGGTGTTTGTTTTCAAATAACTTGCTTATTACCCTTACTAATATTATAAATGCGAAAGTTTGTGAGGATGTATGTAATATACAATGTATGTGTGTGTGTATGTTTGTAACTCTTTCACGCAAAAACGACTGAACAGATTTAGATGAAACTTGACAGTAATACAGTTTATACATCAGAATAACACAGCTATCGTTAATACTGACAGTATGAACGATAGCTGTTTTTGATTCTAACCCTATAATATGCTATTAATGAAGATTTTATGTATACATGTTACAAAAATGAAGTTCACGCAGGCGAAGCCGCGGGCGTAAAGCTTGTTTTTAATGATACTCATGAACAAGTTCTCCGGTTTTTGCTTGCACTATTAGTAGATAGTGGCAACCGACAACCACAATTAAAGCATTACACTGAAGTGTGAACATTGTACAATCCGCACAAAAGTATACGAGTTTATAGCAATGAGAAAGAGAGATATTTAAGTGTCAATTTTAATAATACATCTTCGTCTAAACTTTTATTATACCTCTAGTACCTATCTCTCGTAGTGTTAGTATTATTTATTAGTTGAAGTACACGTAGGACTAGAGATCAAGCAGAATCTGAATAATACTTGTAGGCCACATTCGTAACAAATGTTCAACTGAAGTTGTATAGTCACGCACTGAGTATTAACGGCATACTACATTGTATGTATATGAATGATTATGTGGTTAATAATCCAGTTAATTTAAGAGAAGTCATAATATATATGTATCCTCTTCCAAACGGTTTTATTTCACGCTAGTGCAACTTTAGTGTGAGTTTGAACTACGAGTATAGTAACACGATCGGCGTAGTGCGCTGTAGCCTGGTTTCTCGCCTTGGCATGCATGGTGTCCCTAGTGCGATTCCCGCTCGGGTCAATTTGGGGAACATACTCCTCTGAATTGACACGGGTCTAGGTATGCTGGGAGTCGTCCCTGCCGTAAATCCTTGTCTGATACCTCGTAACACAAGGATAGTGATCCTTACTTCGAGAACATGGCTAGTGGCGTATTGTCTGGCACATATTTATTTATTGCATAAAGATTTGGGGTATGCAATATTCCTTAGTGACGTCACAAGAGTATGGTAAGGAATACCAGTAGGTATTCTGTGCCAATGTTATGAATGGACCAGTACAGATGGTCAGATATACTTCAACAATAGTATTTAAATAGTATATTGATATGATATTATGTAGGTAAATAATATCAGCCTTTGATGCATATAACTATACAAGCATAGTACGATCTGGTAGAGCTTGTCTTATTTTAATTGGCCCACGGCTTTTGATTTAGATGTGCCAAGTGTACTTTTGCGAACAAACGACGCGTGCTCCTAGGCTCGAGTCCAACCAGCTGCTGAACGACCAATCACAGTGGCATGTGTTGTTGTGTTTATATGTATTGCGTCCACGCGAATGCAAATCCGGTGAAGGGGCGCGTCATTTCAAACCAGAACTTGATTTTTGACTTGTCAGCAGACAAAAGCGAAGTAAGTAATTCGGTCACAATCTATCTCAGTTCTGTTATATTGAAGAGAATAAGTGGCAACTTTAGAACCTGTTCAAAATCTCAGCCAGCCCGAAGCGCAGAAACATGCAAGTCAGCCTGCGCCTGCGCAAGTGTGCCGCCGAGAGCGAACCCGAGTACTGTTAGTTGAGAACGACATGACTTTTACTTTTACGACGCTCCCCCCTGCCCCCTCCCTGCCTCTCTTTCTATGCTGTCTTAATGCTTTGACCATATTCCCCCTGGTTTACATAATACCATTGTCAGTGCTACTCGCGCTAACGGAATCATTTCCCTAAATATTTCCGTGGCAAAGCTAAACTCAGGCTCTATGTCTGTGAAGTTGTAATCAATTGTTCATAAGACTTAAACCACCCTGACGGCTTTAACGATTCAGCCTAGTATGCAGATGTGATTCCCAGTTGTATCTAGTGCGACGTACGGTCCTCCTTTCCCTGTTTATCTATTGAAATGTTGCTGGCCCTGTTACTATATACTAGTAGTTAGTTGGAAGTCCTGTTAACTACTGACAGATATTTCAGTATCTACAAATAATATTCCAAGGTTAATTCTAAGTTGCGTCAGTTGAGGAAACAATTTAAAATTAACTCAGTTTAGAACACACGATATTGTCAAGTAATGTGCCCCTGACCACAAACTTACAATATAAAATTATAATAATATTGTGCCAACATTTTATACATCTCATTTAGGAAACTCATTTCATAAACCACCTAAACGAAAACGAATTTAAACTGTAGTACTAGATGTGCTTCAATGAGACTCATTCGAATGCCTTCACATTTTAATTTTTTACTCACTGAAATTGTTGGTCCCTTTCATAATTTGATATTATAAAAATAATTACACAGTTAAAAGTCAGAGACTTCGCCAGACAGTTGTGTCTATGTCGTGTAGAAATTGAGCTTTTCAAAGTATTACTATTGGGCTATTCAATTTATAATCACATTCAATATTGTAAGTTCATTGTGATGTTCAACATATATTTATTTAAGTAGACGTAGAGAAGCACTTTTGTCAAATTCTTATTCACCAAACTTATTTTTAATTATTATAGTATTTACTACTATTTACAATATCTTATATTTACACATAGAATGAAAAAACTAAAATAGGGAAACAAAAAAATTAATTTAGCCATTTTGCTTAGCGTTCGTGGACTACGAGAAAGCCTTTGATTCGATTGAGACCTGGGCAGTACTGCAGTCTCTCCAAAGGTGCCAAATAGACTACAGGTACATTGAGGTGCTAAGGTACTTATACCAGAACGCCACCATGTCGGTCCGATTACAGAACCAGAGCTCTAATCCGATCCAACTACAGCGAGGCGTGAGACAAGGAGACATTATTTCTCCGAAACTGTTCACGGCTGCGTTGGAGGATATTTTCAAGCTTCTGGACTGGAAAGGACGCGGCATCAACATCAATGGCGAGTACCTAACACACCTGCGATTTGCCGATGATGTAGTTCTTATGGCTGAGACCTTGGAAGACCTGAACATAATGCTCGAAGATCTCGGTAATGCTTCTCAAAGAGTGGGTCTTAAGATGAACATGGACAAAACGAAAATCATGTTAAATGCCCATATTGCACCCGCTCCAGTTAACGTTGGGAACATTACACTCGAAGTTGTTGACCACTATGTTTACCTGGGACAGACAGTCCAGCTAGGTAAGTCCAACTTCGAGAAAAAGATCTCTCGTCGAATCCAGCTCGGATGGGCAGCGTTCGGGAAGCTCCGGCATATATTTGCGTCCGAAATACCTCAGTGTCTCAAGACAAAAGTCTTTGACCAGTGTGTGTTGCCAGTAATGACCTATGGGAGTGAGACGTGGTCCCTTACTATGGGTCTCATAAGAAGGCTCAAGATCACCCAGCGAGCAATGGAGAGAGCGATGCTTGGTATTTCCCTGCTCGATCGAATCAGAAATGATGAGATCCACAGGAGAACAAAAACAACCGACATCGCTCGAAGGATTGCATCGCTGAAGTGGCAGTGGGCGGGACACATAGCGCGGAGAACCGATGGCCGTTGGGGCGGAAAGGTTCTCGAATGGCGACCGCGTACCGGACGACGTTCCGTGGGCAGGCCCTCTACAAGGTGGACCGACGATCTGGTCAAGGTCGCGGGAAGCCGCTGGATGCGCACAGCGCAGGACCGATCGTTGTGGAGATCCTTGGGGGAGGCCTATGCCCAGCAGTGGGCGTCGTTCGGCTGAAATGATGAAAAAAATTAAGAAAATAATAATATGTTCATTCTAAAAAAGGTAAGGGCCGTCATTGTGATAAAATTGGTGAAATCTTACTCTGAGTTAAATAATGTATTAAATGCAAATAAGGTATTGAATTCTCAAATGTTCCAAATGTCATAAAAAATGAATTCATATCCGAAATTCATGTTAGAAAAGTCAAACCTGATATCAAATTAAAGCCCTTGGCGGCTTACAATCAGGTTAAAAGTAGTCTTCTCATCGTCTACGGCGTAGCAGTACGCGGGTCTGCTACGACGCTACGAGTTGACCTTTAGACTGGCCTACTTCATACGATCGGATCTAGGCCGTAGGCGGGAGGATGACTCGCGATGTTTGTAACAGATAGACCGTGTGACTTCCAATAGAACAAAGAAAGGTGTGTTCATCAGCTTCTTTATTAACACTTTTATTATATTAATAGCAGTTTTTTAACTTTTAGCGGCAATAAATATTTAAGCCAGAGCATATTGTTTCCAAAAAATTACAGACGAAAAAAAACCCTGAGTAATTTTTGATGGTCATTCAAGCCATTACTTTCTGTTTAAATGACATATTGTGGAAAGATGATGTATTTCAAAGTATTTTGCTTCTAAGCAATTTTCCATTTTTTGGCAGAAAAATTACTGATAATCAAGCTTGAAAAGGTCTTTTTTATAACAAAAACCACACACACAAAGTATTGGCAACAACAAAGCTTACAAATACGCACGAATACGTTTAAAACTATGACCGAAAATTACTTCATACATTGACGGTTTACAGAGCTATTTGTTCAAAATGTTCAAAACAAACGCAGTGAAAATTTAATTGTTTTGGTAGTATTTTAGTGGTATTGTGTATTTATTTATTTATTCGTATGGCAATAAATGATTATAGCTGTGAGGCTCTCAGGTTTTGGTTGTGTATTTAATGCATCACAGTTAATATGGCAGCTTAGAGTTCTTGCCACATTTACCTTCTACCATATTTACCTTAAATTTACATTAAATTATTCCAAGTATTAAATAAATACAATATTACTGATCTCATGACCCAAGAAAACGCAGGAAATGCCAATCCCATTGGTCGCTTGATTTGTAGAGCAATAAAACGCGATTATGTCTGTCTCGATAGCGACGCACACGCATCCTCTCATTAGTTGGTACTCCGTTAACCACATACATATAGTGACAAAAAAGTTCAAAAATTCAACGCTTTATGATGACAACTCTTTCTGAAAAGGTATCCTAATAACGCACAAGTTACCAAGTACCACGCCACTTAAGTAAGGCAGTATTTTTTTAAACATTATCCATTGCTGTGCCGCGAATCCGAGCATTCGTGCATCCATGTATATTACATTTACTCGTATATATTCAACCAATTCTGTGCCAAGTCCATCGTTGAATAAGATTGTATAGGAGTTGACTTAACCGAAAGGTGCTTCACGCGTGCTAGAATTTAATATATTTAAAACAGGACTACCTGTAGTTTTAAAGCATTTTGGTGCCAGGTGAAAATTAGCCTGTTTGATATTGCAAAAAATATCCATAGTCAGTTAAATGGTCAGTGGATACAGAAGTGGCTGGAACACGGTGTATAACCTGCCATTGAATAACCAAAACGCGTTACAAGGTTTTTCACAATCTTTTCATCTAAATGTTAAATTAATATCTATAAATTTTTACTGCTAAAATTACGCTAGAAACGATTTTTTTATCATGCTAAGGAAGAAATGCTCATGATTGTCAGCATCTTAATATTTTATTGGCTGCGCGCGCATGTTCGCGGATGTGGTACGCGCGCGCGAACTGTGTCAACGACACACTTTCCACTAGCGCCGTCTCGCTCGCTCACACCTCCCGAGTAGGGTTGACTCTGCAATTTTCCTCATCAATAATTTTTGCATGTCATTGTCCATATTATTAATTCTAGATTACTTTACCAAAAGGGCGCTTGAAAAACTCCCTGTTTTGCTAATTTCCAACAGAAACACGAATGAAATACCGCTAAAACATAGCTTGTAAGATTGTACAGTGAACAAAATAAATCACAATACTTTTTCTAAATTTCTACGGTGTAAATATTGTAATCTATTTTTTAAGAATATGAATAAAATTTGCTATTCAAGAAATAATGTCCACGATAAAAGCTCGTATATTTCAAAATATTCCTGACACGGTTTGGTTCGCTCCTCAAAATTGTTCAAATAAGTTGCTTGGAAATAATACGTATAATACGTTCACTATTCTATTCAAAGTTCTCATTTCATTAATTATTTAACTTCTGCACTAAGAACTAATTTTTCGCTTTTTATGAACCTATGACTAAGCCTCGTAAGATTCCTTATCCAAAGAATATATAATTCTTTGGAAAAGTAATCTAATGCTTCGAACTAATATTTTTTTGGTACTGCAGCGTACTGGCCTGTTGGTGCAATGGCTGCGATCCTGCCCTCGACAAACATTCATGTGACAAACATTTGTGTTTGTTGTGTGTCTGGGTGTTATTATCTATACTATAGTATATATCTATACTTAAATATTTCTAAATACATACTTATATGTATTCAAAAATATTTAAGGATGTTTATCAGTCTCTGACAGTCCAGACACCCTTATTTCAAGCTCTGCTTAGTTTGAGGATAATCTTGGTGTAATTAGTCCCGGATATTTTTAATTTTAATTTTTATTTCAAATAACAAAAAGTGACAGCCCTAGAGCTCGTCTCCACCCGCGCCCGCGCAGCTTCCAGACGGAAGTAAGGTTATGGCCAAGGTTATGGGTGACGAGGCTTTAAGTCTTGCTCGGCCGCTGATGACACGCCGTGCAAAGAAATGGTTTAGCGCCGGAGAAAGTTGCTACAGGTTGGTTCAGGTTTGCACTTGGTTTTTATTGTTTTCTTGGTAGTGATTTCATTTCGGTGATGGGAATGTGACCATTAAAAGGAAATCAAGCAGGGAATAATATTTGACAATATAATTTCAAAACTATTGTTGGTCTTGGCTTATTTCTATATAAATAAAGAATCGGCATCATTGCGTGGAAAGGTGCATGTACCACGACAACTTTTCAGGGCTTCGAAGACGCGCTTCTATTGGTTTGTTATTCACCATATTTGTTTTTTTTTTCCTAATTGTTCCTTTAAGATTCTTAAAAAAACATTAAAGATGAGTTACATTACATGAAGTAATAAGCGAAGGGTTGATTTTGTACTTTTGGTTTAGTTCAATGGCGTAAAGCAAACGAGTTTCAGGGCGGAGCTGACCCTACACTGGTGTTCGTTCTGCCAGACCTATCTTACTGTCAAATGACATGCTCTACCAGCCTCTAATATCTACAATACTCGTTGGTGTGCCAGAGATAAATCATTAAAATTTAATTGCCTGCTCCTCTAATAAACTTGCTTGTATTGGTTCTTGACTAGTCATCAGAAGTCTTTCTCCTTCTATATGCTGAAGTCATGTCTTTCTTGAAATTATGGCCTGAAGCGTAAACCAAAAGAGGTGTTATTGTCTTGCGTTACTTGTTTGGTTGATTGAGGAATCGAGTGGAAAGAAATGGTTTAAGTGCTGGCGAAAGTTTTAACAGGTTGACTCAGCATGATGTTTCGTTAATTTTACACGGCACCACTTAACGGAATCAATAAATATCTGGGACAACCCACAACGAGATCATCTGACTGCAAAGTAAGCAGAACTTCTTAGAGCATATGCTCTAAGTAGAACTTGCAACAGGGTAAAAAGTAACAAGTCCTCTGATAACATTGAAGGGTATGCATAAATAACTTGAATATTATTAACTGTCAAAATAACACAGTTTGAATTAAGACTATGTTGATCAACACTTAACAATTATCATATCACAAGTCCCAGGACCAGGTCGAACTTTTCTAGTTTCTATCTTTGTGTAGAAAATAGAGCATTATTTAATGCTAATAATATTCAATTATCATATCAACTATCTATTTATGCTCTAGGAATGACACACCTCCGAACGTGAATGACTCATATTAGGTATTGCTCTTTTTTACATATTATGTCGCCTTGAATCCCGCAGTGCCCCGGGTTCGATTCCCGGTCGGGTCAATTCAGGAAACGATCTTTTCTAAATTGCCTCGGGTCTGGGTGTGCTGGGAGACGCCCCTGGCTTAATTCCTTGTCTGGTACCTCGTAATACAAGGATATTTATCCCTCCCTCGAGACCATGACAAGGGGTGTGTTGTCTGCCGCATGTTTATTTATTTATGTATGTAGACATCCATATTCGCGACTCCATACTGCTGTAGAAGTTCACATTGGTTGGGAATTGAATGCATTGGACAGGATCACCAACACGTGCGTGAACGGGCCAGCCAACTTTTTTTGTATCTCTTACATCCTCAGTAAGTGCCTCACCCAAAATCACTTTTATCATTCCACAAAAGGTCTTCACAACAAAAACCTACCTAGCAAAATTTCTGCTTTTGCTAGGTCCACAGGTCTCGAGGTTCGCACAAACGTGGGCTCGTCCGTCGCCCCCATTTCCCCTGCTCACATGCATGGGGCTTGATTTATCGCAGACTCCTTTCTCTCGGAGACGGGTCAGCACGGCAGCGATCAGTCTTCGAGGTGCAGGTCTCCATAATTAATCATGTTAACCAATCTGGGACGCACAAAGGTCAGGAACAAGTTGACAGAGAATGGCGAATGGTGCATAGTAATTGGTTTCGACTGCTGTACGTCTACCACGAGTTGCCACTTTAAATTTACATTATCGTTCGCGTAAAAAAATGTATTGGGATGACACATGACATGACATGACAATGTTAAATCCCAATACATTTTTTTACGCGAACGATAATGTAAATTACTATTATACGTCTACCACGAGTTGCCACTTTAAATTTACTTTATCGTTCGCGTAAAAAATGTATTGGGATTTGACATTGTCATGTCATGTCATGTGTCATCCCAATACATTTCTTCAACGCGAACGATAATGTAAATTTAAAGTGGCAACTCGTGGTAGACGAACTGGGCTCTTACCATCATCACGAACACAACGCATTTCTAGCAAATACACCAGGAGCCTTTTTTTATACCACATCGGTGACAATCAAGCATGCGGACCACCTGATGGTAAGCGGTTACCGCAGCCTATGGACACGTGCAACACCAGGGGTATCACTCGCGCGTTGTCGACCCTGCGAAATCCTTTTCAAAAATGTTGTTGCCCTGTTCTCTAAATTGTCTATCTATATAGAAAATTTCATAATACTTTGGTCCAAATGTTTCGCCAGGATGACATATATTTTGCCTGGTATGGTATTCTTATATGACCTTTTCCTACGCAATGTTTAACGAAAATAGTGCATGTTAATCTGTTTCATTACACCGTAAGTTCTCTATAAAAAAAGCTATGTAGTCACATAAGCTACTCCATGGGATCAATGCAGCTGCTTTTACAATACATAACTAGATAAACAGAAAGTAATAAAACCAAATTTGCACCCTTAAATAAAATGAACACCTAATTCCGCTCAGCAGCCTGTAG
The DNA here is from genome assembly GCA_947369235.1 of Udea olivalis. Lineage (NCBI taxonomy): Eukaryota > Metazoa > Arthropoda > Insecta > Lepidoptera > Crambidae > Udea > Udea olivalis. The sequence continues at coordinate 24,367,469 of OX376342.1, forward strand.
CGTTGACACCTACTACAGCCGCCTTAAATGACTGAATTGAAGTGAACGAATGTGTCTCAGTGGGTCACCCGAACCGGCGGCTTATCGAAAGGTCACGTTCAAGTTCGCATGAGTGTGCAGACGCACGCTTGTTCTTGAACTTGCTGATAATTTAATTACTGATAATGGTATGGTTAAAATATGAATAAAAATGTCCGTTTTGTGAGTTTTGGCCATAGGAACCCTTAGTGAAATTGAGTGAATGGACGCTTTGTATTTATTGACAACCCTGCTTCCTTCTGGATTAGTATTGTGATCTGAAACCATGTTTGGGATACTCGAGCTAAAAGCTCGTTTAAAGTGTGAATATAGAAACCAAAATAAAAGCAAAACAAATCAAGACTCACTTTGACTGGCCTGTTGGCGCAATGGCAGCGATCCTGCCTTTAGCATCGGAGGTCGTGGGTTTCATCCCCACCCATGACAAACAATTATGTGACGAACATGTGCTTGTTGTGTGTCTGGGTGTTGTTATCTATTTAAGTATGTATTTAGAATTATTTAAGTATGTTTATCAGTCTCTGACATCCATATTACAAGCTTTGCTTAGTTTGGGGTCAGATGATATTGGTGTAATTGTCCCAGATATTTATTTATTCACTTATCGATAGATATCTGTTTAGGTTTCGTAGCTGAATTGTTAAAGCAGTCATGGGAAGACATGCTGTGGGTTCGTGATCCGCCTGATACCTAAACCAAGCTTACTGATTTATTTTTCTCTCTTGAAAAAGACTATCTCACTATCATGAGGTATTGGTCTCGCAAGTCACACAGCACCAAACAATAGAAAAAAAAATATATATATATATTATGAAGATATTATAAACTTCAATTTCGGTAAACTCACGCGCGCTCGTTTTTGAGATAGAAATTGGCATCATCATCAGTTCTGTAGGCATTTAGCATGAGTTTATATTCATAAGCTCACCAACCAGACATTATATGTATCTGTCAATTTATATATTTAACGTTTGTCTCGCTAAAACTCGAGAATGGCTGGATTTGGCTTATGCTGATCTTGAAATATTTAAGGATGTGAAAGGAAGGTTTTAACGGCAGGAAACATAATTAATATCTAACGAAAAATACTAAGAACGACAATTTAATTTATGAATACATAATGCTGTGAAACATTATTTTGATGTCTTGCCTTTTTAGAAATGGAACATTGTCACTTGGTTGTCGAATATTTTTAAGAGTAGGTGCGTTGAGTTTGTCTGGTGATACGAAGTACACTGTGTCATCTAGAATTTTATAAAATACGCGACCCTTGTTGGATGAACATACTGAGGACACTTATTTATCCGTCCTTACCAAAAAAAATATAATGTAAATTTTTTGATAAATAAGTTACAGTTTTGTTACATATATGTGTGACAGTATAACATAAATTGCTTTGGACGCAAAGTAACTTAACTATTCCTTGTGGTATTAAAAGGTTTAACACATACCTACTCAGACCTAGCGTAATAGTTTCATCAACAATCAACCCTTTACATCTTAGCCATCGCTCGTATTTTTCACCACTGCGTTAAAAGGGTCAACATTTTTGACGACACGATTGGCGTAGTGTGCTGTAGCACGGTTACTTGCCTCGATTTCCCTAGTGTCCCGGGTTCGATTCTTGGTCGGGTCAATTCAAGGAACGATCTTTTCGGTATTGACTCTGGTCTAGGTGTGCTGGGAGACGCCCCTGGCATGATTCCTTGTCAGGTACCTCGTAACACAGGCATAATTATCCCTACTTCGAGACAATGACAAGTGGTGTGTTGTCTGGCGCATATTTACATTCATATTTTTGGTTTCATTACTCGTTGCTCGAACCGTGTAAGCTCACATTCAAGTACAAAGGTCACAGGCGAGTGTACATTTCTCTGAAACTTCTGATGTGTATTTTGATGATTGCGTGTGACACATCCGTTAAACTTCAAGTTTAGCACTAACATTATTCACAGGCTTGTTGTACGTACGATGGCGATGGGTAGAGGCGCTGCTTATAGCACCACAGGTCGTGGAATTTCCTATTTTGGAATATTTAAGCACTAGCTTTCGGTCAGTGGCTTCGCCCGCGTAGACTATGTCTCCCTGATAATTTAGCTTTATCGTGGTGAAAGAATTCTAAAAATCGGTACAGTAGTTTCGGAGCCTATTCAATACAAAAAAAACAAATATTTCCTCTTTATTATATTAGTATAGGCCAGACAGTCAGCTAGTGCTGGCAGGGACTTCGTTCGGACTCTAGTTTAAAAATAGTATTTTTTGATTCATTTTGAGTTCTAGTCATAGAGTCTGTTGTTAAGTGACAATGTGGTCTATGATGGTTCACGTCTGTCCAGTGAATGCTATTCACTTTTGTCTATCGTCATCATTTTCTGTTTAGGAATCTAAGGAATACTATATTTTAAAGCAGCTTATATCGTATGTTTATAGAAAGTTTGATTAAAATTTATTCAGTATTTTTACCTATAACTGGAACATACAAAAACACAGACAATTTTTTTTATATTCAGTACTGTTTATTGATACACTGCAATTGTTTTTATTACGAACAACACAAATCATTGCCCATAGTAATAAGTCTGCTTGGCCATTTCATTGATCAACAGTGACATACAGTAGAAATTAGAAAAAGAATTCCTCATTTTCGATTCATACTTTTCGTTCACAAAACAATAAACAATCACTCATCGATCTAACATGCCAACATTCAAACACTACACAAAACAAAAAATATATTTCCTTTTTTAGGAGGCTATCTACTTAGTTTGAGGTATAATTTAGGTGAGAAAAGATACTTCAGTACGAGTATCACACCGGAATCGGTACTTCAAAATTTAATTATGAATCTTTTCACTTAAGTTCAAGTTCAAGTTATTTATTTGCTAAGAATAGGTACAAGCGTTCCTACAAGCAAGTCTCACGTCTACCACGAATTACCAATTTTAATTTACATTATCGTTCGCGTAAAAAAATGTATTGGGATTTGACATTGTCATGTCATGTCATGTGTCATCCCAATATATTTTGTTAATAAATAAATAATAATGTAAATTTAAAGTGGCAACTCGTGGTTGACGTACTGAACTCCCAAGATAATATGTGAATTTTATTTGGGTGAGCCAGGTCGTGTGGTGTAAAGGTCACGCCAAGTTCAAGCATGAAGGGCGTGTGCATTATTCGCGAGCATTTCACTTGATCTTCGTGTGGAAAGGTCACCCTGACCTTTCTTCATTCATTCAAGAGCATCTGTGGGAGTGACCTCTTCCACTGGAAGTGTTTCATAAATCCTGTAATGTTATTGCCAAAATGCCAACATCTAGTCGCAGTTCACAGAGGTGGATTCCAATTCATTTCATTTATTCATAACAACAAAAACAAATACAGCCTTATACGTCCCACTGCTGGGCACAGGCCTCACCTCAACTATGAGGTGGTACGAGCCATACTCCAACACGCGGGCTCAGTGCGGATTGTTGGAGAGGTGAATGTAAGGCCAGTGATAAACCTTACCGTCAGATGTTATCAAGCCGCCTTTTTAGGCCTCTGACTAGGCTTCACGACTGATATCTTGTGCCGGGACCAACTGTTTAACGTGCCTTCCGAAGCACGGAGATGCCCGAAAAACACATCACTTAATTTCGGTCGGGATGGTCACCCATCCATAACCCGACCTGACTGGCGTTGCTTAACATCGGATCGTTGCCGATCAGCTGCCGTCACTTAGCCACGGGCACGGGCATTTATTCATAAACAATAATACAATTGTGTCTGAAATCATTTGCATAACATTACACTATCAAAAATTAAATTAAATGTCCAAAATTAATTTATCTACTTACACTATTCAAAAGTATACAATATTGAAGTAAAATGCCCAAAATTAAATTATGTCAATCAATTATTGTTATTATTATAAAACACCACATTACAACTCATCAACACTGTAGAGGCACCTCTCCAACAAGAAGGTTCTCAGTTTGCTCTTAAATTTCCTCCTGTAAATGATATTCTTTAACTTCATTGGAAGTTTATTATATAACCTAGTGGATTGATAATATGAGCAATGTTTAATTACTTCTAGATTCGGTTTCAGTTTGCTCCGGATGTCTTTTCTTCTGGTAGCTTCTCTTACGATTCTGTCAGTCTCAGTTTCAAACCTATGCATATGCTTCGCAAAGTTGCATAGATGAACAAAAATATATAGTGACGGCACGGTAAGAATCTTGAGAATATTGAAGTATTGCTTACATGACTGCTGTTGTGGTATACGAACTAAAGTTCTCAAAGCTCTTATTTGAAGGACAAAAGCGCGTTAAACATTATATTTGTAGCTGGCACCCTAAAACAAAATGCTGTATCTGAGTCTAGACTCTACTAATGCAAAGTATACCATTTTGAGGGTCTTAATGTTCACTTCTTCACGAAGGCTTCTGAGCGCATAACATGCTGAACTTATTTTTTTTTCCACACATACGAGTACAAGCTCTTGTTTCCACTTCAACATTCTATCAAGATGAACACCTAGGAACTTGACCACGTCGGTTCCATCTATATTTATACCATTAAGGATGGGATTCAGGTTCTGCCCGGATTTCGCAGTTGTTCCAAATAAGATAACATTTGTCTTACTACTATTAATAATCATGTGATTCGCCGAGAACAATTCATGAAATCCACTCAACACTTCATTAATTTTACAATTAAGGCTATTGATATCATCTGCAGATACAATTGCATTAGTGTCATCGGCAAAGAGTACTAGTTGTGTGGACTCTGTCGTAGTTTTACTAATGTAATTAATGACATCATTCAGGAAGATATTGAAAAATAAGGGACCCAGCACTAAGCCCTGAGGAACCCCTGTTGTTACATTTCCTAAACTCGATTGATGTACTTGTTCTATTCCATGTTCGTCGATGCTTCTTATTTCTACATACATTTTTCTATTTGTCAAATATGATTTAAAGAAATCCAAAAGCTTTCCCCTAACACTGTAATGCTCTAGTTTGATAGTTAATAACTCGTGATCAACCGTATCAAAAGCAGAACTTAAGTCAAGGAATAGTCCAGCTACCTTCCTTTTATCATTCAGTTGAGAAACAATATTATTTATTAGTGTATCTATAGCTTCCATTGTTCCAAGACCAGTACGGTATCCAAACTGTTCCGGATTCAATGCATTATTGATAACCAAGTGACGCAGCAATCTGCATTTGATAATTCTTTCGAAGATTTTACCTTGAGTTGGAAGTATCGATATAGGTCTGTACATTTCTGGGTTCTGCTTTGAACCTTTTTTATGTATGGGTACAATCTTAGCTACTTTAAATTGGTCCGGGAAAACACCTTCATCGATACATCCATTATAAAAGTTACTTAAGGGCTCAGCTAGTATATCAATATTATCCTTAATAATTGTAATAGGGATCTCATCATAGCTGCTCGAAAGTTTTGCCTTCATCTTTTTTACAGTTTGACTGACCTCATACGCTGTAATTGGGTCAAATACAAATACAAATATTTTATTTGCCATTAGGTAGGGTACAGTACATTAAGTGATATAAATGATGAGAAGTGCATTAGCCTACCTAACTACAATTGTGTAGCATGCAAACAATAATAATTTAAAAATAATTCACAGTAACTTAATCAGTGCTCAGATACGCAACTGATAACTAAATCGATAGCATTTATTATTTAAATAGTATTAATTCATTTATCTATAAAAATTAAATATTATTTACTAAATTACAGGCTAAACATCAAAATCCTGTATCAACCACATCAAACTTTTACAATTCTTTATATTTCAAAAAATCATTGAGTGAGTAAAATGTCATGACCAACAACCACCTACGCAAAGATGTTTTAAAACTATTATATGGGAGTTCCTTAATGCGATTTGGTATTTTGTTATATATAGTGCCGCACATAGCATAGCAATTGTTTTGGAATCTTCTCGTTTTTGGGACTATCTCTAGCACCAGTCTATGACGATTTCGAGTTGTTCTTTGGTATACGTCCTTCGCTTGTACGAACTTGTGAATATTACTTTTGACAAAAACACTTACTTCTAATATGTAAAGGCATGGCAGTGGCAGTATTTGAAGCGACTTAAAGTACGACAGACAGGATACATCAGGTGCTATATTGCATATGGCTCTAATACACCGTTTTTGGGCTATGAATAGTTTTATTATGTTAGTTCCATTGCCCCAGATTAATAAACCATATCTCAGAACCGACTCTACATACGCGTAATAAGCAATAATAGCCGTACTTATATTTGCAACCTTCGATAACTTAAATAGAGCAAAGGCAAATCCATTTACTTTGGTACAAATTTTCTCTATTTGACCCTTCCAACTTAATTTTGGATCCAAAGTTAAGCCCAAAAAAGTCGCACTATCCGCGTTCCGCAAAGTTTCTCCATGAAAATAAATTTTTAAAATTATTAAAATTCAATAAATGTGTCTTCTGTAAATTAATTCTAAGATTATTTCTGTTAAGCCACTCAGTTATTGAGGTCAATGTTTTTATGATGTCATATTTATGTTGATCGAATGTAGATTTCTCGTCAGTAGTAACTATAACCGAAAAATCATCGGCAAATAATACGCTTTTTTGTTCCGTTATATCTGGCAAGTCATTAATATACAAGATAAACAGTAACGGGCCAAGAACACTCCCTTGTGGAACACCGAACTTGTTATTTTTTTGTTCAGATTTATATGTCTGAGCCACGGAATTGGAATCAAGCTGAGTTATCTCTACGTATTGTGTTCTGTTTGTGAGGTAGGATTTAAGCCAATTTAGTGCTGGACCTCTAATCCCACTACGTTCAAGTTTAATTATCAATTGATCATGAGAAACGCAGTCGAAAGCTTTCGACATATCTAGAAACACTACAGTTGCATAGTCTTTCATGTTAACACTTTTCATAACATCATTTATTAAATCAAATGCCGCATGTGTTGTCGATTTATGTTTTTGAAACTACTTTTTTATTATTTCAAATTTACCAAAGAAGGCTGTTAATTGACTATGCATGACCTTTTCAAAAAGTTTCGATATAACTGGGAGGAGCGCTATTGGTCTGTAGTTGGAAATATCTTTTTTATCACCTTTTTTGAACAATGGCTTCACAATAGACAATTTCAGTTTTTCGGGAAATTCTCCTGTCTGTAAAGACAAGTCAAACACCATATTAGAATCAGCTTCCTTCGTGTGTAGTTTAAGAAGGTTTACAGCCTCAATATCAGATGTATGCACTGTATCACTTGACTTTCCAAACTGAATCACAAATGCGCTTGCAATTTTGGATCCGTCAGCTACAATTTTATCATTTACTTTCAATTTCAAGTTGCTATCATTTGTTATCGAGGAGTTTCTGTGCCTATTTACTATCTTCCAAATATCCTTGGTGTTTTTCGAGCTTTCTACTTCTACTTGCACAGCTAATCTCTTGGCATCACGTATGACTTTTTTGTAGATGGTTGTGTAACGCTTCATTTTGCTCAATACTCTTACAACCTTTGTCACCCATCGTAATGGTTGTGTTCTAGCTAGCTTTATCTCAGTTTTCTTCTTCTTAAAGCTGTTTTGGTACAAACTGACCAATGTACTTATAATTCTTGAGTTTGGAGGAGTTCATTTGTTTGTTTAAACGTTGTAATGTCTTGTATAGATATTCATACACATGCATACATCAAGTCCACTGCTATAATACCTATCTCCTATATATAATAGTTTTCAGTGTAACCACGTGTAAGAGGTCGGCATTTATCGAAACCTTGCTCATCACACGCCTATTTGTAGTATTTGTTTTTGTACTTGAAGAGAAAGCATAGAACAGATGAAAATTGTTCAAGGTTTCACTTGATTCTAAATTATCAGGAGTATGTACAAATTGAGTTGAATAACAAACATTCGCATATTATATTTTCTACTTAAAATTGGAATCTAAATACTCCTCATTTATACCATTTTGCACCCCTTGTCATTCTGATTTATGAAGTCTATCGATACCTTTTATGTTTAGGTTTAGTACCTACAAATCACATAATAACAATTAATACCTACTTGCTCAGCTTGTCCTTAGTCGGTATTCGCGTTCCCAGTTTATGTAATTCGAAGAAAAAAAAAATTGTGAGGATTCAGCTGTATCTAAAGTAGATTAAAAGCTTTTGTTGAGAATACAAACCTCAGCAGTGTCGTTCGTGTCTCAGCGCTGGCTCGTCGATACCTCGTCGCCGTGTGTACTTGACGTACCTACCACATCCACTAGCAAACTCAACAGGACCATGCATGCTATAGACTTAAACGATTTGTTGACTCACGTATTGTATAAACGTAACTTTGTACCTATTATGATGGCCATTCTTCAAAAGTTTGTTCTCCACGAATTGACCCCCCCCCTCACTTTTTATTATTTTAATTTGTTCTCTAATACCGGCTCAATTACCGCTGGGTTATTTATTATTTGATCTGTTATGGACATGTAACATTAAAATGCCATTGCTCACTTATTCAAAGATATAAAGAACGTTACAAGACTGCTTAAACGTATTTTCCTTTTGTTCTCTTCTTTCTAATCGCTGTTAAAGTTTCGCGAGAGTGCACAAACAGTGCCGCTATTAGAATAGTCTCAAAGTTTTAATAGTTTCACAAAACCGCTTCATCTGCATTTTATCTATTCAGCAATGACTTGTATTTTACCCCAAGTCCACACATAGCGTAGTTTACGCGCGTAGCCGTCGCGTAGTGAAATCAAACCTCTCTACGAGTATGTAAGTAGGTTGGAGAAAGAATCCGCGCGCGACAACACTCGCCACTTTTTGTGCACGGGCGCTGGTGACACTGCGCGCTCGGAGCTGGCTGAGATCGATGGCGAAGTGAAAGATTATGGACGTGTTTAATAGAATTATGATACATCAAAAAGTTATTAGGCATTGGGTATAGATTTGTTCTTTTTCAACTGCGCTTTGGCGCCAAAATCTTTATTTAGATAGGGCTGAGTAGGCATATAATAAACGAACTTCAACATCACGATATACCATCTTTTCTACGACTGGGCTTCCTAATACTCATCGTTTTGCCAGAGGTATTACCAGCGTGTTACCTACCTAAGAAGAAAGTAAAGAAACCTATTTTGAAAAACGTCGTTCTGTAGTTCAGTGGGAATATTTCAGAAGCCTAAGAAGAAGGCAACATGCGATGTTGATAATGAAGCAATCGGAAGCTAAAGACCAAAAACCGTTTACGGATGAGAATAAATTTAATACATATGTATGCTGTAGGGTTGTACGTTGTTTTAAAGAAAATAGTTACATATAAATTAGTTTCACAGAAATTGTTTCTCATATTATCATTTCGTAGAATGGTCAATACGCAGAACAGTTTCTTAAAATAAATTTAAATCATAAGTTTTCGTTACAAATTAAATTCATATCTTAGAATATCCATATCATAGAATAACGATTCAAATAATATTACTGATCATAATGTTTAGTTGAGTAATATAAAAGTTATTACCAAAAAAAATTGTATCGAGGGCCAATTCATTATTACATTGTAAACTTGATATCAATTTATTTTTTCGTTACTTATGCTCATTCGCAGACAATTCGGTTCTGTTCACAGTTCTAACCTAACCTAACCAATAGATTTTTCTGAGAAAAATGTTTCGATGAAGTAAATAGTCGTTGAAACAATAATATTCGATATGATAATATTTAAACTGAATATTCTATGAAGTAAATAGTCGATGAAACAACAATATTCGAAATGAAAATATATGGACGACCGACTTGGTGTAATGGTTAAGAAGTTGGCTACTACACCAGAGGTCGCGGGTTCGATCCCCGCACAGTACAAACATTTTGTGTGCATGAACATGTCTGTTTGTACTGGTCTGGGTGTCTCCTATGTATAATAAGTATGTGTTTACAAAAGAAAATGTATTTAAGTATGTTTATCCGTTGTCTAGTATCCCATAACAGAAGCTTAAATTAGCTTACTTTGGGGCTAGATGGCGCTGTGTGGAATAATGTCCAGGGATATTTATTTATTTATTTATTTATTTATTCTATGAAACTTTTTCTGCGAAACGAAATTCTATGAAAATTCTGTCGGTGAAACAATTTACAAATGTGCAAAAAACATGCTGTAGCAAATGCTACATAAGTTGTAAAGAGCTAAAATAATAGTTTGTTTGTTCCAGCCTGACCTATAAATATTTACAAAGGCCACAATTTGTCGCACTTCCAAAGTTACTTAAATGAGGTGTCTCAAGTAACGAAGACCGTGGATAACAGAGACCTTAATTACGAACAGTCTTACAATAATTAATTGGCAGTAGCTATTTTGCAATTTCTTTATTAATCGGGCGTGACAAATTGTTACACCAGCTGTAAAGGTCACATTTATAACTTAAATTCAACAAATAAATGACAGTGATCCTGAATAATTAACTTTTAAAAACAAACTGTTAGAAGGTAATACGTTGACAAAGGGTACATAGAGCCTGTTTCACTTTTTCCGAAAAAACATTTAGTGAAGAAACATTAGGTTTCATGAGCTCTCTAAAAATTGGTAAATTTCCAAATATCGGAGTATGGTCATAACGTATGGCTGCGATTTGTAAATACTACTATACTACGTATAGTCCCGGGTTCTTCAAGCGGGGCGTGAAAAGGCATTTCTGCAGGCCTCCAAGGTGAGGATGGCCAGCCCAGTGATTCGTTTGAATGACTGGGCTTGTCAACCTCATATCTGGACCTCACGACCGCTTTTCATCAGGTGGAGTGAGGTCATCTTGACGGGCAATATAAAAAAAAAATACTATAGCTAAATGAAACTTTTTTCCTTAAACTAACTCTTAATGTTTTGTCACCTGTAAAACTGTACAAAACAGATTCTTGAAACTATGGTGCAAAACAGTAGCAAAGCCCATTTTCTAGCATTAGAAGACCTAAAAGAGAAAACTGAAGGGTAACTTTACTATAACTACAATATTTTAGGAAACTACCGAAATAAATCGATGAAGAAGTGAAAATATTAGGATCGTGCAATTAATGCTCAACCTGAGATATTTATGAACTAATAGAAAGTGAGGCGTGTCAGTGAGTGTCGCTTCGTCTGATGAGAATTGACTGATGTTCATATTGGAATTAGTTGTGATTGCTTGAGCTTCTGTGTTAATAAAATCTAGAAACAAGAAAAGTAATAATGATGTTTAATTTACGGAGTAGAACTCATGTTCTAATACGCACCGACAGCTAAATAAAGTAGGACTGAGGGACGGTCACTGGCGAAAAACCTTCTGATGATGACCATTTGAGAAGAGACGCAAGCACAACTGCTTCACTACAGACTGTCTAAGACAATTTCAACAATGATGATTGAGCTTTAGTCTGGAGTTTTTCATTGCCCTTTAACATATCATAATCAGAAATTAGGACATCTGCATAAGAACTAAAGCCACGTAGGCTAGTAAATGAATTAATTCTAGAGACAGGAAGGGTGACTGATTGAGCATAAAATGTTATAGAAATGATTGAATGGCTTACGCAGCGTAAAACAGATGAGCATCTGTAGGTAGGGTAGGCTGCTTTCCACCAGTCGCTCTGATGATATATGAGGGAAACCTTTATTCAACAGTTGATGTCTCACGGGTGTAAATAATGATTATGATTTGTAACTACTCATTATAAGGACTAATTGGTGTCATCGCAGTGCCTTTTGTCTGACACGGTAATGATCAATGAAGCCCAAGCACCCTTTGTTAAGATATTTTTCAATTTTCTTTGTAGAAAGCGCATCGCAAAAAGCCCGCGCACTATGTCAATTTTCACATCCGACTTTCATCGGCGCAGGCGCATGTGAACGCCGCGCGCACCTTTGTTTGCCGCCATCGTGACCTACATGCTGTATTTATATTTAGAAAAGCCATGGCCGTGCGAACTGATCTGAAGGACGGCCTGATCACATCTGTTGTTGTTGTGAGAAAGAATACGGATAATTGATTACAATTAGTTAAGATCACAACACTGCTTAGGTGAAATCTACCTAATTAAATGAATCTTAGGTGTTAGTCGGTACAACTCACATATCGCAAATACCACTGGGTTTTTGGAACAGACCAGTTCTGGAATAGAGAGAAAATGTAGCTGCTTATGCTGTAAAAATTAAAAGTCGATTTTACATTTTCACTCGGCTTTCTTACAATTTCTGTTCGACGATAGTTTGGCAAACGTTGTTGACTTATGAAAATGCCTACATGGTAAACCTGAAATAATTAATGAAACTAAAAAATATCGTTAACAAAAATCTCGTTTATTTTACATTAATTTACAATTTACTTAAAATTGAATTGAAAAAACCTCTTTTAAAAATATAACATTTTCTCCTCAACTTAATTGTAATGTATTCCAAGGGTACACTACGTGGTACGCTACGTGGAAAGATTCACAATACAGATAATTACAGTAAATATTACAATTAAAAATAAATACTTACACCTACGCCTAATCGCTAGCAAAGGTACTTTTAAGGTCTAGCCACAAGCGCCGAGAGGAACGGCGCAGTTAAAACGTTTCCAAAATAATAACCTAATGAAAAAATACACGTGAATAATAAGTAAGAAGTTGCGTAGCTTTAAATATGATCGGCAGATGATAAAAGATATAGAATGGGTTACTTTCTCTGGAATTGGTAATGTATAAACATTACCAATTCCAATAAAAAAAAACGATTGAGCACCAGGACATACTGTATTAACAATCTTTTGTATATCCATGTTTCTAAATGTATTTTTAAATGAAAATCCATTCGGTTGAAACATGGGCAAACGTTTTAAAACCGCTCGTTTGTCTCGTGCGCACGTGGCAACCGCTCTCTACCTCACGGCTCAGACGCGCGGCCGAAACGCGGTCTTTGCGTGAACCGATAAACACGTTGCAAGAAATAACATTATTGTGGATCATAGTCTATACATCTACAACCTTAGCCAAAAGCTTGAAAAGTACTTAGTGTAATAGAAATATGTTGACTTTTTTATATTTTGAAGCGCCTTTATCGGTTGTACGCATACTTTAACTAATCCACCAAAACAAATACGAAAATGGAATGTTTAATAAGCTTACATTTACTGACATATTCAACATAAAATAGGAGATGGTATAAGTATATTATTGTGAGGCTACTTATAAAAGAACGAAACGATTTGATGATTTGTTAGTAAAATGAATTGGTGTAGTTAGTAATGAGTTAATGAATTGATTCTTGTTTTATGATTTTCTTCGACAGTATTATGACAATTGCAAACATACATCATAAGTCTTTATAAAATATGCTTATACATTTATTTAAAGATCCTTAGGATGGTTCTCACTCGGTTATAGTGAATAGTACCTTTGTTCATCATTAGTTGTTATCGATTGGCACGTCTAAAATTGATTAAATTCTGTCCTAATTGTCTGACAGTGGTTGTGCAACAGCGGATTGGTACTATTAGTGCGCTGAATTTTATTTTTTTCCGTCCGCTTCCCGGACGCGAGTTCCGCCCGCTCGCGTGCGCCCGCGCATCGCGAAGGATCGCTGTGCGCTACATTCGGCAAATTAATGAGTGACTATGGGCATTTATGTTTATTAAGGTTAGAGGTTTAGGCACAAAAACTTATACATCTACAATTATGTCATAATAAGACTACTCAATTGAATTCCAATCTACTCAAAATCTACTTGCATGTACTTAACATACTGACTCTTAGTTGTGACATAATTGTAGATGTATGAGTTTTTGTTATTATTTATTTTGTAATTATTTGGTTCTGTATGTAAAATCAATCAGATGCTTAAAGTAATTGTTAGGAAATTGCACAATTAATATTATAGTTAATTAATAAAAACATTTTTTACAGGATTTAATTCATTAAAATTGATAAGATTTCGTTTATTTATTTTATGTTTTTAAAATATCGGTCTCGGCCATTTCTAATGCACAAATTTTGCAATTTGTGCGTATCAAAATTCCATGTGAGCATAAAATTCGACTTATTTAATAAGAAAACTTGGTAAGAATTTTGGTGACTCCTGCAGAACAACAAAATAACGTTATTTTTATGAATGCTCGTCAATTATATATTTTAGTAGACAGTTGCATATTTAGTTTATTTTTTGTGAAACGTTATGTTTACGCATTTGGCAACGTTGATCAAATGTATGAAATAGCTTTTATTGTCTGAATAGCATGGATTGATGATAGCTAATTTGAATGTCATTTCAACTTATTTGTGCTGTGTAATATTTGTGACACAAAATAATGTTACGGAAAACACTAGGATTCCGTGATTTTAGTATTTGAAAATGAAGAATGATGATGAAAATTAGTACATGGAAGGGCTTAAAATATAAGTGTTTGAAGAGATAAGACTATTTAGTCTTATGAAAATTGTGTTAGTTTGTTAATTTATATTCAGAGTTTTAGCCTCGCAAGCTTTGTCATCTTTGTTTCATTAAATTAATTAAGTACTTAATAATATACAATTATAAGACTATATAATAATTTGACTATAAGTAGGTAATCGGAGTAACCATTCACATACAAAAAATATAAATAAAGTGAAAAGATGATATTTTGTTCATGTCTTGTCATTATCCCTGTAACCACGCGCTGTATTTTAGCGTGTATCGTTTACTTGGATTTTAAAATACAGTATTTCAAGACAAAACCGAAATACTAGAAGACTTAACCAAACGAGACGGGCTATTCTATACAATAATATTAAAGTGGAATGAAAAACTCAAGAGTCACAATCGGCCACTCGTCACGCAACAACATTTATAAACAATTATCTACATCAAAATAAGTCTGAAGATCGCTTAAAACTAGTTAACATTGCACTTGTCCTTAGGAATGTTATACTAAGGGTTATTATAAAATAATAATATCTGAACATCGCTCTTAACTAAGTTAGAAGACAATGAGATGTCACATACGCATACACATATCCTAGAATGAGATTCTACTCGAGACAATTCCCGACGCGCCACAGACACACACAATTAATATCTATAGAAATGCTTTTTGAGCGGGAATACGCTACTGTCCTCTAATCACGACCGATCCTTTTGTGGATCTGCTGGTGCTTGATCAGATGCGCCTTCTGCCTGAACGCCTTCGCGCACACGTCACATCGGAAGGGCTTCTCGCCCGTGTGAGTGCGCAGATGCACCTTTATGTTCGACTTATTCAAGAAGCCTCTATTGCAAATCCCGCAGCGGTGCACCGGCTTTTCCTTACCCAGGAGCCCGCTCAGCTCGGCAGCCGTCGCCGAAGAGAAAGAGAGTGAACTCCCGTGAATGCTCCCTCCGTTGCCTTGTTTCGCCTTCACTCTGCTTCTTTTACTCTTACTTACGGGAGTCACTGTTGTAGTATGGGCATGAGGATAACCTAGTAATCTCTCTGGACTACATAAACCATCATTTTTCAAACCAAGGTAATGCGACGCGTATCGCCCATTCAAGATGCTGCCGACTCCAT
This sequence comes from Udea olivalis, assembly GCA_947369235.1. Classification (NCBI taxonomy): domain Eukaryota; kingdom Metazoa; phylum Arthropoda; class Insecta; order Lepidoptera; family Crambidae; genus Udea; species Udea olivalis. Next base: position 24,383,052 of record OX376342.1, read on the forward strand.
CCGTCGTTGACACAGCGTTGCCTGGAGGTGACGACGTAGATATTACATCCATGCCGTAACTAGTAGAACTGGGGGCTTCTTGTTTTACTGGCGGACCATTTTGTAATCTGTTTTGAAGAAGCGGCATGTATCCATGTGTCAGCAACGATTGCAGTGTTGAACCAGCTTGTCCCAAATTCTTATGGATGAACTCCTGGCTTTTGACGAAGTCCTGCCCTTTGCAGGAAAACTCGAGCCCATGATGGCCCTGGTGTGACTGTGGAGGAGGTGAAGTTGGGAGAACAAACTCATTAAGGTCGTGAGGGACGATCTTGTCTCCGTGTTGGTTGCAGGCACCGGCAATCCACGCATCAATGTCCATCCAACTGTCACGGGAGTCATTTCTCTCAGGATCTTCAGGTTGGGACGGGACTGTAGTGTCAGCGATGGCAGACCCGATTATAGCCGCGATGTCTTCTATCGAGCTGATGTCGTAAATCTCCTGCTTCGGGTGTTCGTCGAAGAGTTTTGCCGGCGGAGAGCAAGATGCAGCGCAAGAGTCTGCCGCTGAATTAGTTTCGGCGAATGGTTTTGAGTCAGAGTCCAGGAATGGTTTGACGTCTTCTAAATCTGCTGGTTCTGTGTCTGCTGCGCATGTGGAAGAGCTGACAACGTCATGATCGGCGCCGTAGCCGCTTTGAGTCGGGTAGTTGTTGTTTTCTTCTGGAAGCCTTTGGGCGATTGCGTGAAAGTGATGGCCGGAGATGCCGTTGATAGAGAGGTGTCCAGTGTACCCGGTGAAAGGGGGTAGTGGTTTGAGTTCCGCTAGTGGGGGAGGAGCTAGGAGCGAGTCGAGTAGCTCGTGGCACGTAGGGGGAGGGGGAGAGTTGTCCTTGGGGTCGAGCCAGCAGCCGCCGAGCAGAAGGTCGTCGCCGGCGCCGGCGCCCACGCCCGCGCACTTCATGCCGCGCCTCACCGCGACGCCGGAGCCAAGGGACAGCCCACCACCGCCATACTTCGACGCCGCCACCCTGAGGCGCTATCTGCAAAAAAGAAAGTTCACGTTAGTAAAAGGGAAAATAAAACCTATACTCGTATAACGCTGTCAGAAGGTTTTACAACACAGGCAGATCTAATATTAGATTACGCAGCGCCTGATGAAAAGCAGCTTAATTTAAAGTTTTTGCTATGAAGATACTCAATGGTGTGTTGCTGATGACTAACCTCTCTGATCTACATATTAATGCCCAGCCTACAATGGTCAGGCAAGAACTTCAGATTCTGGCAGTTGTTCGGATGTAGAAAAAATTTTACTATCTAAGGATCCTATTTATATAACCAAACGAATAAATATGATTTACGTGTTATTTTACCATCTCATTAATTGTGATGACAAACGAAAGATTTATTTTCTTTTTTTAAGGGGCTATGAAAAACTCAACAACTTGCTTCATCTACAAGCTTTAATTAAATAATCAAACCTTAAATAACAACAAATCAAACAATCACACGTGACGGTGTTTTTATCACACCGAACCTACTCGCATCGATATCTAATCGACCCGCTGACGACGCAATCCTAAAGGCGGCGGTAATTGCTTCCATTTTGCCGGCGCATGCGCGCCGCCGCGCTTCACTAGCTATCGGTGCTGATATACCAACCGCACTATTTTTATTTCTGCTTGTTTACAAGGCCTACAGTTGTGTAAACATACCGATGGAAGGACATTCCAATTTTGGCATATTCCGTTATTTGAGTTTATATAAAAGATGGCGTTAAAAATTACCTAAAGTAGTTGTTTCTTCTCACAAACGACGATTGTATAATTAAAAACGTCTGAGCATTTTATTGCAAAAAATTAATGTTTTAACACATTGAAAACTGCATTTAAGCTCATCCAACCAACGGTTTAAGCCGGCCTTACTTCGGTCACCGTTCGGATAACGACTGGACATAATTTAATTTAAATTAATTTCTTAAACGCGCGGAACCGTTACCAGCTAATAGGTGTATACGCAGCGTATCATTACAAAATATTTTATACGTCAAAATGGCCCATAACAATGGAAATTGCCGATGGATAGACAGATAGCGCGGACGCGATCCACTTGTGTGCGTGAGTACATGCACAATTAACCGACTTGTTCACGGGCTGACCGTGTTCTTTCTAATGCGCTGCAAAATCGCTAATTGAAGCCTTATGAACCGCGCACTGTTAGGAATATGTGAGTCCTTATTCGGTTTCGGCCGTATACTCGTACTACATTTAGGGTAATAAGTAATAAATTTTAATATTAAGTTTGACTCGTTAATTTATAAAAAAACAGTTAGAGCGATTTTGTGGTTACAATTTTTAATTACAAAATTGGACCGTCTTTTCAGGATTAGGATTTAGTCCATACTTGTTTATTTAAAGCACCAGATATTGCACTGAAAACATAAATTAAAAAATCCTAAAGCCTTTACATGGCTTTAAAGGCAAATTGCAAGAAAATATCATGTTTTATTTGCCCTTTTTTGTTTTCTGCAGCACATTTCGCTAACAGGATTGAATGCAAACACCGAGGCGTAAATTGCAAGCACCTTAATTATTACTTACAACAGTAATGAACATTAACTATTCGCGTCCAGTATCTAAACCAGCGTTTTCTTTCGTCATTATTGAAAATCGACCACGCACTCCGTTGGTCAACCCGGGCACGCAACAACTGCAATAACAACGTAAAAAATACTATTAAAGTATAGATTTGTCTCGCCTGCCAAGAGCGCGGCCTTGGTGGGAATTTTCGCAAATCGTTAAGCGAATAAAGGTTGATTGCGGGTCGTCGGCCCGCGGTCGGTGTCGGCCGGTGGCGAAACTGCAGCAACGGAAAAAATATTCATTGCAGCGCTGCTGTTGTGGCCGAACGTGACTAGATGACAAAAACTCTTTTGTGTGTGGTTTGAAATAGTAATATTAAACGTTTTTGGCAATAAAGTCAAATTAAATAGCAAAAAAGCCTATCAAAATTGTTAGCGGAGAGTTTATTCAGCAGACTCATAACTGAAAGCAATTGCTAAATCTAGAAAATGTCTAACAAATAAATAGGCTGTAATGATACTAAACTAGGGCTTTTTAGTTGACATATTTATGGTAATCATTTGAAGAAATTCGTCCGTAGACTGCAATGAAGTCAATTAAAATACATTTTGTGTATACTACAAAAGTTCATCATAAATGACCATTTTATACTTGATTAACTCAACCAGGGCCTTGATTCTGTTATATGCCAATGAAATCGCAATTTAATTGATAGTTTTGACGTTTGGTCCATACTAAAACTGTAAAAACAAAGAAGAATCCAGGCAACAGCTTTGTAAGCTGTTGGCTATACTAGTATCAAGCCAATTTAAAAATCATGTTTGTCGCGTCTTCTAATGACTACCTCACTGTGAGTAGGTAGGTACTTTTCAAAAGAAAATAAGCAACAAAACTTTCAGACACAGGTACACATTTCGTGATAGCCCCATTATTAGTCTCCGAGGGCAATTGTCTCGCTCTACAATTCTGTGTCCCCGAAATTAACATTTCTTTGGGTTTCGTGAAACTGTTACAGTTCGGCATTATCTGCTCCGATGAGTCGCAGTGAAAGTTATTATGATAAATAGATATTTTTGTGTTTTGTCTGACTATCAGCTTTGATTATTTTCATGCTGTTGTGGAAATACAATATTTTAAATTACTTAAGGTAACTTGTAAATTTATGAAAGAAAAATGTTGTTCAATATGAAATAGGTTTTTACCTTCTCAGTTTTAATTAATAGGACCTGGGTATTCCGAAATTATCATAGAGTTTATTAGAGTATAGGTATATAGGTAGAGGTTAAAGAACAAGGGTCCATCAAATGACATTGTTTTAAGTTACTATATCAGATGCAAGAACTACAGATATGTTTTCTAACTTGTAATACAATATTACTGTCGTACTGCGTAGGTACACCTGCAAATACTGGTCATCATTAGAGTTCAAACCATAGACATACATATTAATAAGATAGCAATGAATAAACTTACATAAACATACTTAAATTAATAAACATAAAGTTTTGTATGGATTATTCAGTAGGCACCTAAGTAACAACACTAAATCATTAAGGCGAAGTTTGAGTCAAAGTGACAGAAAATATGCTTTGACCCGTGATTTGAAAATAAGCAGGGATTTGGAAGACCTTATAGAGAAGGGCAAGGAATTCCATAAGCGAATATATTGGACAGTAAAAGATTATTATATTAATCCAATATTTTTATCAGTTCATTAAAGATTAGCATATCCTCATTCGCTTATCCCTCTATCCGGCATGCAATAGGTTATTGGGCTTAAGTCCAAAAGCTGCCCAGACGTCCCTTGTCGCGTAAGGCGTAAGGCGCAGGCGCAAAGGGTAATGACTCCGTGCGAGCCACGTTCAAGGCCGCGCGCGCAGCTGTTTGGCGCGTGCTATCTTCTGCAGACGTTTCCTTATTAACATTGTGTGTGCAGCTTGTTTTGTAACAAGTGTGTGGAATAGGTATTACGCTCTGATATTAAAAAAATGTATTTTACGATGTGAGATCAGAAGAAAATTGGTGTAGTTAGATAAGATCATTGTATCATGTCTGTTTTGATAAGATGATAAGGTACTTCTAGGCTTTTTTTGTCAGGACTTTCATAGTTTGCTCATATCTAAAGCAAATTTCCATCCATACCCGCAGCATTTTACGTTATATCCTTCCAAAAACGATTGGTTTAAATTATCAATTAATTGTTTCGTGTCTTTTTGCTGTTCCCCTGGACAATTTATCAATGAAATCAATCGCTCTAATTCTTGAGTTAGGCTTAGTGACCAGTGTAGTATTCAGAAATATTTAGTTTTATCATATTCACATGTATTTATTGGTTTTAGTAAGTGGTATTTAAAAAGTTATAAGTTTGGTTTGATGCGCACATGAACTCTATAGGGTAGCTTCTATAATGTACATCAGTTTTACTATTCCCGACCATGAAACTAATAACCAATAAGTGATGGTAGCAACAAATTAAGGAAGGTAAGGGACACAGCCACTAGGCTAAGTTAAATAAGTATTTAACTTAGTCTAGTGGCTGTGTCCCTATCGATAAAAGCTGTAAGTATGGAGTATTATGGTAGATGGCGCTCGATGACAAACCGCGCGGGTGCCTTTTTGATAAACGCTACTGGTTCTTTAGGGCTTTTTTTAGTTAATTGTACGTACATGTATCAGTTTTTTGCTTATAATATAAGTAATGATTAATCGATCGATGAGAGACTTTAAGTAAAATGCTCGAAGACAACATCAAGGTTAGATTTTCTTATGGTGGTGCCTACCAATACATTTTTTAATTTTCCTCTTAGATAGTTTTAGTACAGAGATTGACCTCAAAACGCTAGGATATACCATCAACAATAAATGTATCGAAATCATTTTCAATGAGTAAAAGTCAGATTCAACTAACATATCACAGAAAGAAAGTCAAATTCACCGCGCAATGCATGCTGTAAAAAGTGTGCACATAAAAAAAATATCCGCGTGCATGTATACACAGCCTCACGGGCCGATGAAAAGCAAAGCAAAAATAAAAGCCAGCCTTGAGGTAGGTTTAGAACTGGACTGTCTAAGTAATCGTCAAACAGAAGCGGACATCGCTATTGTCATGAATCAGCACCGTGAAAATCGAAAACCTAAACTGCCAGCACGCGAATAGCGACCGTATGGCCCAAGGTCAAGGTTGAGATTGCTCTGCGAAATATCTGGCGCTTACGCCACGACAGCGCCGGCGCACACTTTACGCCACTGACACACTTCCGCGTGCGTACCGTTAGGCGGCACCATTTCGCTGCGGTCGTCTTTTTCACTCTCGTTCGGATCATGGCGCTGTCTCGCTCTGTGCGCGACAAATTTTCGATGCGGGGCCCGCGTGTGAGATGGCCTAAAAATTAAATTTGTGAGACTATTTTTTGGGTGAGTGGGGGTGAGGAGTGGGGGCCGGTCAGTGGGTCGTGTCTTATGGCGTTGTTTATGGTCGTTCGGAGGTTTCTTCGCACTGCCAGACGCTAGAGAAATTAAATCGAAATTAAGATATATGTGGGACAACAAACACCAATATCATCGAGTGATTAGTTCAACCGAGCTTGCACCATGGTCGTCAGAGCATGTTAGACCGAAGTTCGTAAATACGCTTCTGGTTTAAATAAATGAACTGTGATAGGTACAAAAAAAATGTTCGTCATACGTATGATTTTATGTGAACAATAATAACGTGTTATGATGATTCACATAAGTACATACACTTATTTAAGTTTATTCTACTTCAAAATACTGTCAAAATATACAAAATGATAATATAATACTATTAATATTTTGCCGGCGTTTTATATACTTGTGATACTTAAATATTCCTAAAATACCAACGTGCTTTATTTATAACTAAATTTAAATAACCCAATCTGTTTTTTGTAAATGTAAACATATTGTATTGTCTATTTGGTTTTAAACAGTACCGTTACATCATTAAGAGGTGAGTCTAACTCATGCAAATAATGCAATAAACTAATACGAAGCGGCGTTTCTAAAACACTTTTTATTACTACACTTAACAGCTCCTGGTTGTTAAAACAGAACTACTAGGTCAGGTAATCCAAAATCTATACAAATATTTGGCCTGTTATTCGGTCCACTAACAATACTTAACTGCCCTTACGGTATTTGAGAATAATCTCTTAGACTTTATATTAACATTTATTAGTGGTATTGTTTGAAACGCGGCTGTTTTGATCCCTTAAACTAGTAATTGCATACTATAACTTCTTACCGTTTGGAGTTTTACGTGTAATAAATAGAAAGTGATGACCGTAACACCCAAATAGGTTTTGAAATAAAGTTTGTTGCTTGTACATTTTTGTCTAAATCTAAATAAAGTACATGATTCGGTCCACAGATGCTGTTCTAACATTTAATGCATAAAAATAATATAAAGTTAAGCATACATCCTTCGTCCTAAACCAATAAAGTTTTAATAGTTTGATTTAAGTATCATAGTGTACCTGAATAAGTAAAGAAATACGGTTTATATTATGTAGCAGTTAAGAAAACTGGACTGGAAAATAACTGTTCAAAAAATTTAAACCTAATAGGTATTCTTGATTATAAAAATAAAATAGTAACCGCTAGTAGAATCCGTGAAATTGTTTTATTTCAATGTGTGATTTTCACGTTAAAAGCAATGTGTATCATTTGTATTTAACTACTTATTTTGTTTATATATTTATTGGTACTTTCTCAGCTCTCGTTAAAGTTTTAAGGCGAGGTGGTTCTGCACAACATTTCCCGAAGGAAACTGGTGAGCGCCACGCGGACCGAAAATCACTAAAATAATCGAATAAAAAACTAATAGATGTAATAAAAAAAAACCATCGGATGAAATCCCTCCAGTTATCTTTAAACTTTGTTTTGCTAAAGGACCCATATTATCAAATCAATTATTTTAGGAATAAAAACAAAAATAGAAGACAAAATGTCACGAAAAGAGGTAACTTTATGAATTTATTCTATCAAGCCAACTTTATCAAATCACATTTCCACTAAATGAATTCCCTGTATTATCCCTTTTTACTATTATTCCCTTAACAATATCTGTAATTTTCATTAGATTTAAATTTCACTGTTTACTACTTCAAAAATAAATTCTAAAAATGTGTTTTGGGAACCACATAACAACCCCATAACGAGTAAATAGTAAGTATTTACCGAAAGCGGGGTGTTGGTTAAAAATATTTCTATTTTAGAAGGTAGAATACTTTAAACTTATCTTTATTTTACAATTGAAAACCCATACATGGTTCACGACCGCCACAACGGTATTTTTTTTTATTTAGGTAAATCACGGACCTACGCCATTGTTTGAGAAGGCGGCGCGTTTGGTCCTTGCGCCTAATTGCCTAATGTAAATCCGAGGCGCAGGCGCAGTACCGTTACGGCAACGGGTTTTTGGGAGTGTGGACCGCGAGGCGCTCGGCTGAGAGCTGTGGGAAAATATTGGCTAGGTTTTTGGGAAATAGTCGTAAATGAAATTGTATAATTATGAAAAATTATGAAATTGTAAAATATGTATAATTAATGTTAAGGAGCAGCTCCTGGTTGTTGAGGGTCGAGGGCAATGTAGCCAAAGGTTGGAGTTTAGTAGAAGAATGACTTAATTTACATCAGATCACTGCGCATGAAGGGTTCTTATAGTACAGGCGGCAAATCACACAGACAGAGTGCAGAGACTGAGAATATGATTCATGCATAGTAGGTATAAGCTTTTTGACCAAACGCACTGTCCTGTACGTCTATCACGAGTTGCCACTTTAAATTTACATTATCGTTCGCGTAAAAGAATGCATTGGGATTCATGTCATGTGTCATTCCAATACACATTTTTTACGCGAACGTTAACGATTAACAGGTAAAATAATCAACTGTGAAAACTTTGTTCTATGTTTTTTTTCACCTGTAGTTTTGTAATGGTTGAACATTGGTATTGTTATTAACATTGGGGTGCATAATTAAGCTGTTATGAATATTTTGGAAGGAAATTAATATCAACAAATATACATTTTACAAGGTACGATTTAAGAACAGTTTCCGAATTACTTTTTCGCGATTGATCTTATTGTTTATGTAAGATGTTTAATGGATATGTCTTTCATACAAAGCTGCAGTATAAATATGGACATTAGCATTTTAAATTAGTTGAGATGAGTAAACAATAGCATAAATAGTAAAATTGTTAAGCCTTCAAATCACGAAACCAGAAGAGTGTAATTATTAAATTCGCTATAAATTATTCATCAACCAAAAACCATTCCTCTTCCTCGCATATCAGATCAAAGTACCAGGAGCGCATAACTCCTAGAGATGTCTATCCTCGTGTTCGGTCACCCTCGCAGGGTCATCGCCCCTTTTTTCGGGACTCGTTTACAGTTAGGCGGGGCGATCGACCTCCCGGAGCGGCCTTGGAGTCCCGCGCCGTGCATAAGAATGGGGACTTCGGGGATACCTGTTATGTAAGCAAGCCTTATCTTAAGCAATTTTGTTTTATAAAACATGAGATGGGTTTTGATCATGTATTTTAGAAATGATAACACTTTATCATTGCGCTAGGTTAGGATCACTGTATACTACGAGTACATAACGTTTATTTAATAAGTTGCATTATGTAATTTACCGTATTCAGTGTTTCAAAATGATTTAAAGGTAATTTTTTAATATTTAAGAATATTAAACACAGTGAGCACAGAAATTGTATAAGAGAATGACGCCATTGAGCTACATAATGTATAATATTATGGATACTGTATTGAAATGAAGTTTGCGTCATGCCACAAAAGGAAAGCCTTAGGTATTATGGCCTTATGGGTAGTCCTAGGTATTTGACGGTGTTGAACCTATGACCACACCGAGCCTATGGTAGTTCATAACATACATGAAGAAAATATGAAAATACCTCAGTTTTTGATACCCATATTGCAGCTGTGCTAACTTCTGGGTCAGATGTCCCAGATATTATTTCATGATTTTACCCAAACTTTTCTTCTTTAAAATTGTGTTTGAGTGTTTGCAGACCCTTCCAGTGAGTGACCCGCTCGTGAGGCGATCGACCTCCGCAGCCTTGAGCCTTCCGCGCACAAGAATAGGGACTCCCGTTACGTAAGCACTTGAAAAAAGGTTGCCTCCTTGAAGTGTGGTTTTAAAATGCAATGTTTCTGAGGTTGTTTTTATTTATCATTTTAAGGACTGACATGATAAGATCATATTGAATTATAGAGCATATACAGTCAAAAGCATGAATATCTAGACATTTCCAAGGCTTCAAAAATATCTGAGTAAAATATTACCCTCAAATATCTGTACGAGAGTTCCTTCAGACTCTTTTTTTACATGTATAGATATTAGTGGCTAATATTTTGCTAAGATATTTTCGAAGCCTTAGAAACGTACAGATATTTATGCTTTTGACTGTACAATAAATTCTGCCTTCGCATCATGCGTTTTGAGGAAGTTGTCCCTATAAAACTTTATCGGACACCTGCGATAGTGAAAAAACTTTTTTAAAATAAGTGTAAAGATTTCTAACAGTGAACAAAGGATCCTAGCAAACGCATCTCTGTAGACCGTGTTAAATAGACCAATTTAATTCTACGAGCTACTTCATTAGGGCGTCGCTATAGTTCGCGGGAAAAAGTATATTTACTGCCACAAAAAGGCCATTTCACCTGACACCGAGCATGTGCGACCTGCTGTGTGTATTATTAACGTGCGCGTGTGTATTATTAATGTGTGCGTAAGCCGGCGTGTGTAATTATGTGCGCGAGGATATAGGTGATACGGTTAATGTGCGATGCGGGCTACACACCTGATATGCAAAGTTGCACCTATGTTATAAAAAATCTAATCTTGTTATGGTTTCCCTTTTATGTACCTTTTTTGTTTTAAGTGTGACTATAGTTTACTAACTAATTATTTCTGTAAAAGTGTAGTTGAGTAACCTAAATAATAATTTAATTTAACAAATATGTTTCATGTAACTTGGTAGCTGTTTGTGAGTTGCTTCAGCCTTATGTGGATCATCTACAGATTTTATCCGAGCAAATATTTATTGATTTAATTAGAAATACTACATAAGTATCATTCTAAATAAAACTTGTGTCAAACATGTTAAACAATAATCAGTTGAAAAGTGTCCTATGAAAAAAAATACCTAAGCCTATTATTAGAATCAGTCATAAGCTATTGTAACTGTGTAATCTTAATCTAATCGGTAGCACGTGTTGAAGGCTACCGTTTGTCATTCGTGACTCTACGTACAGTGGATCTGAGCTGGTCGGTGTGTTCGTCGTTGCATTGTTGTGTGTGTTGATGCATTTCAGCCATGTGCATGTGGGCGTATGACGCACGCGCTTGCCGCTACTTGTGACGTCACAGCACTCCCGCTGCATAGGCTGTTCCTTTTTCTTTTATTTTTAGTCCTTGTTCGTTCACCTCGGGGCGTGTTTGTTTTTTCTCGCGATATGAATGAGTTGCCCCGATTTGCTACGATCGAGATCTCTTTTAATAGGGCTATCCCCGTTTAGTTGTACCCAAGATGTTTTGTCTTTATATATGAATCTACATAAAAATGTTAGTTCATTACGCTCAAGCTGAATCTTTGAATATAATATAATATTAACAAATATACGGCTTAAGGATCATAAAATTTACTATTTTAATACTGCATTGCTTATGCGCACCGTGTTATAAAAGTCAGTGGTACTTTAGAATAGTTTATTTCTTTTGTTTTGGTAGAGAATATTTTTAGTTTTGACGACCGACTTGGTGTAATGGTTAAGAAGTTGGCTACTACACCAGAGGTCGCGGGTTCGATCCACGCACAGTACAAACATTTGTGTGCATGAACATGTCTGTTTGTACTGGTCTGGGTGTCTCCTATGTATAATAAGTATGTATTTACAAAAGAAAATGTATTTAAGTATGTTTATCCGTTGTCTAGTATCCCATAACACAAGCTTTAATTAGCTTACTTTGGGGCTAGATGGCGCTGTGTGGAATAATGTCCAGGGATATTTATTTATGTCCAGGGATATTTAGTATGTTTTGCAATAGCTTTTGTATATCTAGAACAAAAAAATATAAATGAGTAAACTCTTTTTACAACACTGCTGTCTGTGAGCGTTTAGTGTAAATACTCTTTTGCATATTCAGGACGTGCATTTTCACCTTTTCCAGAAATGTAACCTATCGTATAGTAGAACAAACTTGTACATCAAACTGTACGCGCAGGGCAGGCAGCGTCCAAGTCTAGGTCCACTATTCCGCAGTACAGTTAGCCATTGTTACATCCCGCCCCCGTGAGTGCGGGTTCGGGTTACGAGGCCTGGAGAGAACCTCCTTTTGAGAAAGTACTAACTTTATGCAACTTGATGTTGACATTGACAGAGGCTCATATTCCCTTTTGTTACTCATAGAATCTAAGTTACAAGTCTAGGGCTTTTATGCATTAGTTTTGATCGGGTTATAACGTAGTGTTAAATTATACTTCAGTTTAGTTATCGTTGATAAAAGCATGTCTCTATTTCAGCATATACTGAACACGTATCTTCAATCAATTATCTTTAAAATGTGTTGCAATACAGCATACATTGTCTGCTAAATTGAAGTAAATATCAATTTAAAAAGGCACGTGTTCAAAATACCAATGACTTTCTTTCAAAGGTCATTTTTAAATTATAAGTTATTTGGACGAGCACCTGCTTAGAACGACAGACCGGAACTGAACCCAAACACCAGGGCGGTGGGGCGGATGACCTGTAGTGGATATTAAACCTTATTAATTATAGCGCCTCATAAACACAGTTTAATTGGACAATGCAGCCTTCGCCCTTACTACATTTGTTAAAGGCTTTTCACTTATAGTCCTTTTGTTCTAATTTTGGTAATTACTGACATATTTCATTCAAAGTGAGATCAAAAATCAGAACAGTTTGAAAAAAGAAAAAAAAATGGCAATTTTTAATGGTTCATCAATTTAGAAGTGTAAAGGTTTGAATAAATGAAAATCTAAGACATTGGCCCTAAACCGGACGCAGAATCTATTACTTTGTCATTTCTCGCTTGTACATTTTGTAAATGTAACAAAACTTTTACTTGACAAATAGAAAACTAATTTATTTAACCAACCTACCTCCTATTCCCAGTGCTTAGAGTTCAAAATTGACGTTGCGTGAGTTGGCAACTTTTACATTTCGCATCGGCCCGCTAATGCAGTCGTCTATGGTTGCTTTTCACTATGATTTGTAAATATTATCCTCAGTATTTAGTTTGGAAAACGAAAGTTATTTTTTTCATTTTACAGAAACTCTTTACTAAAACAGAAATTGAGACAATAATAATAAAATCAATAAATAATTAAGTAAATGATTCATAAAAATACAAATTTGGTGGGATGATGCATTAATATAAGTAAGTTGAATTAGGTACGCTACCATTGCTGGGAAAAAGCTTATAATATCGAATTAAAGTCGACGAAACAAATCATGAGATCTTCAGGAGCTTAAAAATAATACAAATCAATACTAATAATAATAATACAATGAATACTCGTAGTAAAGATGGGTAAAAATATTCGTTTCTGATAACGATATCGATGTCTTTGATCAACTAAAGAAAAGAGATCAACGCGCTTCACTTGCGAATTCCTTGCGACGCGCGACGTTGCATGATGTCGCGAGGCGGTTCGTCATGACTGTGAAGAATCAAGAAACCATACAAATAGGTTTTATTTTTATCAATAAATGTAGCCGAAATATGTTTAAATACATGGGAATTTCATTCAGTTTATTTAATTAACGCATATACCGTATTATTCTGATTTTACAGGACAAGTATTTGTTTCCATACGCTTTCCATATTTCATGCAAAATATAGTCGAAGAAAATATTTTCTAGCTACATTTTGTAGCTATGGAACATACGTTTCTAAGGTAAATAAATAATCACTATGTGTTCTGTTTGTGGACTCCTTGAAGCCAAGTATGTATTTACTGTTGCAGTCAATGAATTTAATTTGGCCTCTCTTGTAATGTCCAACACAGGTCATGATACGCACATAGTGTGCCCACTTAAATGTGTCTGTGTGTATTTGTCACTTTCTTTAGCGATACTAGTGGAGAGGTTTGATCTTGGAAAACTGGCAAGTTATTCAAATGAACACTGCCTCCCTCTGTGGCGATACTAGTGGTTCACAACCTCAAGACGAATGACCATTGTAGCTATCATAGGTAGATACAGTGTTGGTCAGATAAACGATTAATGACTGAGAGAACTAACTCTGTGTTTTGATTATCGGTAAACTTTGGCGAACAGTTTAAAGCAGGGGTTACGAGCGCTGGTTGAAACGTAGGAGATCACGGTTTCAATTCACGCACAAATAGGTCTACCAAACGTGTCCATACTCCGGGAACTCGGCATCACGAAGCGTCTGTCGACCATAGTACAGACGCGCATACTGCAGTTCTTTGGCCATGTCTCCATACGGGATAACAACTCCATAGAACGGCTAGCAGTGCAAGGGAAAGTAGAGGGAACCAGATCGCGCGGCAGATCACCCATGTGCTGGACTGATCCAATTGAATCCGCAGTAGGAAACTGTGTGTCTAACACTTATGTGGACGCCTCAACGTGACCACGACCGCTCTGCCAAGAGCGAAACGACAGAGAAGAGAAGAAAGTCTACCATGAGCCATTTTTAGTTTCAATACTAATCTCAAGAGGCGCTGTGCCAAACTCCCATACGAAAACTTCAACGCGAACGCTAGCTAGCGGCTGTCATTGGTGTTAACTCATGGTAGGGTATACTGCTCAACTGTCTTTTGATAAAACGTTTGTGAGTTGGTTCTGTTATTACTGATTCGTTGTTTGCAGTTTCTATAACAATATGGAAGCCTCACTGTGGGACCAGTGTAACGTGTGCGATATTTTCCAAATTTTATTTTATTATGTGCAGCAAATGCCCTACCTAAGAAACCTACTGTTATATATTAATGGGGAGAGAAAAAATTTCATGGTGCAAAATAAAATTAAACACTCAATTGAGTATTTTAACAAACCTTACACAACTTTGTGACTAAGGTGTCTGTAAGTTACACTTTATCATCAACATCACTTCACACATTTCGATTTCAGCACACAGCAACACATTCGAGCACAGTTTGATTCCGAACAACGACCATTAAAGCTTCAACATCAAAGCTTCAATTACAAGCTCCGAGCTCGCCCGAGCTGCCCGATAGATGATAGACTCGTCAGAGCCAACCGATGATGACAAACTGCGCAGGAGATTAATTGATCTATCGATTTATCGATCAGTTTTAGGGCTGTCACGTCACTAGTTGAAATTGTTGCCACTTTGTTTTTATTCGTCTGACTGGTTTTTTTAAATATTTTGGTATTGTTTAATAAATTTATTGTTAGTCCAATGATATAGCACGTTGTGTAATATTATACTTTATTTTATGATTGTACAAAATAATAAAATGACCCATATTCAAATTAACTCGCGTAAATTTTATTTTCTTAATTAATATTTTGTTCCTAATTAACTTTTAAATTTTGTCGTCTGAAACACTTCCCATTTAAAAAATCATAAACAGTGTAATGCTCTGAAACAGGTTAAGATTTAAAAGCCCAAATTTAATTTTATTGTTGCTTTTTTCTCAACCCTGCTATTGTCGGCGGATCAACCGATCCAATCGATGCAATAAAGATAAACTTGACCTCATCGGTAGTCGAGGAGTTACGGCTTTTCCAAGCCTGTGTTTTATTAAGCGGGCGGCCTGGTTCCAATTGGAGGAGTTGGAGCTCCATGATGGAATGAGTTTGAAGAGGCTGTGAATTCTTAATTGGATATAATAGCTATAGGTATATCTTAAGCCTGGTCTCAAATGCCCTACTTGTTTCTATTCCAAATGATGGCGAGGCTGCGTAGGCGTAAGGTTATTTATTATGCAGATGTTGTACTGGATTTCCGATCGGGCCGGTGAAGTCAACGCCTGGATGCAAATATATTTCACAATGGGATTTTGAAGCTAGCGTTTAAACTTTTTTTAGTTTTAATTTAATATTTCTATAGTCTTCCATTAAATTTGATTGTCATGTTGGTTATGATTCTAAGGTTTGTGTTTTGTTTTCAAAACTTTCTCAAGACAACAAGCAATGCCTCGCCACAACAAGTTCACTGGCAAGCAACCCAATAAGCACCTTATTAATAACAGTCTTCTATAAATACAATCTAGAATTCACAACTCGCATATAAACCGAATTTAGCGTGAGAAAACCGGCAACTGTAAAGAGATAATTAAGGCGTAAAACCAACAGTTTAACGGTCGCGGAATGTTTCGTTTTGTTTCTTTTGGACCTTCGCCGTTACGGCCTCATGAGTAATAGGCACCTAGTAACAAATGAAGAATATTAAAAGCAATATTTTCGGTAATTTAAAGGATACGTGATGATTCAGTTAAAGGAAAATTTACTTGTGACATATAACAATGACAAATTAAGTATGTGTTTCCATCCAGGGGTGCGCCGAGAAAACTTTTCTGCTGAAATTTTCCTAAAAACAAATATTCAATATATTTATCGAGATGTAAATTGGATCAGTATTATTTTTATAAATTACAAGCGCAACTGAGGCCCCCGCTGGATGACGATGACGATTTATTATAATTTCTATCAAAATGGTCGAAATACATTGGCCCTGGTTGATAAATTCATGAGGTCCATTGAACCAATAAAGCATTGCCACTACTCTATGAGCCTAGCTCTCGGGGTCCTGGTGCTGCTGGATAGACAAACACATTGTCAAATTTTGCTGAAAACTCAATAATTTACAGCAGCACTGTAATCTCAATCGCTGCCAAAACGAATTAATTTTTAAATCTTTTAAACATCACCCAGTTTTCCATCTAGTGAGCATAGGCACATACGAGTAAACCCGTCCAAAACCAGCTTGAGCTGTTAAATTTTAAATGTCCTTCCAACGTTTGAATGAATCTACGCGCCTATTTTCCCCACCCTTTTCTGCCTATATATTTTTTTTATCGTTTTAATTTCTAAATAGCAACCTCTTAAAGTATAGTAAATATAATTTCGACAAAATACCACATGATACCAAAAACTATCTCATAATTGTTTTAAACTGTTGATCGTATCAGATACATGTAATAACGAGTGCAGAACCACACTATCACTAACAGGTGATTCGCCAGTATCGGTCTTTGTGACGTCACTCATTAGAGTACGCACGTACTGCGAGCGCAGTCGCGGAATAATAACAGGCTAACGGAGTCCACTCTAAATCCTATGTAATTGGGCGGCGCGGACATAAGGTACTGTTACTGAATTTTTGGCAAGTGGTCCAAGTTATGAGATTCGCATAACCTCTTACTCACGTCGTATTTCCTCATTGAGCTTCCCTGTTGTGGTTTTCACTTTTACTTAACGTTGTATTGCCCTCTGAAAAGGCACAGAGGGCACTTGGCACTGTCGGAGTTTTGAGTCCATCAATTGCCGAATCTGGTCGGACCACCTTAGTGAACTTCGGCCTCAAGGTCATTTAAATTCGCAATGGTGCTAAACTCCTTATAAAAATAAACTAACGGAAGGTAATATACCCTACTACACCCTAAACGGGTTAATTACCTGTTGCTATCAGGTGGACAAAAAACTCTTTTCCGGATCTATCTTTGCTCGTTTGAGTCTAAGCAGTCAAAGTCATGGTCAAAATCAGAATGCCACTCGTATCCATGTCTGCTACAAACCATTAATTCGGATTTGAACTTCTTATTTTGGTGCTGTATAACACGATACGTGACTAAAATAGTTTTGGGCATATATGACCAGTGTTTTGGGGGCTTGGTATCACCAAGTCTCAGAGCTGACTTAATACCTAAGTGAATAAAAACACAAATTATTGCAGACTTGACGTCATCTCAATTATTTGGAGTTTTCTTTAACACTTTCTAGATATATCGATGTGTTTTAGGGTCAGGTCACTAACAGCACGTTCAGCTGTTAAAAGAATTTGAAATAACTTTGCTTTATTAAATCCGCCATAGGGTTATTAACTATGTACAAGTGATTCCAAAAATGTACCACCTAACAGAGCTTATAACTTGACGCTTTTAAGTATATACGAATATTTATCTATAATTACTATCTTTACAATCTTAACAGTACGTGTGATGGATACCCTGTATGTTTTTGTAATTGTGCTAAATATGAAACATGGTTTTCGCGGTTATAAATATTAAATTTCGTAGAAAGAGCAATTTCCTTGTTACTAGTTGTTTCATTTTTCTTAGGTTTTTTTTAACTTATCATTAATAACGTAAATATATGAACTTAACCTGACTTCTTATTATATAATTTAGTGTTAATAAAATGATTATAGTTATATTGCTTCTGAATCCCTTAAATACCTACTCGTGCGTTTAATTACATGAAATCACTCATTACTCAATTTGGTGTCAGATGGATCAGATTTGAAATGGCTAAGATATTTATCTATTTATTTGTATCCGTGTCAGTTGCCGTTTAGTCACAAATTAAACGTCATTGATAGCAATCAAAATGTAACAATATTTTAAGTTAACGGAACATCCAGGTGATATTTTAGTTAACTGGTTGAAGTGATAAAAGATGCTATCATATGACAAGTGTAATTTAAAAAATAAACATAGGTTCTATAAAATGGCAATAAAATATTATATTAATAATCTACAATGACAAAATAAGCAACAACATGATACAGTGGAAGAAGTAGTTATGTTTCTACACGAGAGTTCTAATCTGTCTTTTTAGTTTTGCCACTGACACTCATCAACGCTGGACTCGACTGACAAAATAGTAATTCCCAAGCATTATTAGCTATTTAAGGATTCGAATTAAGCTTTGTACTAATAGGCTTTTAGATCATACTTGTACATATCACTCCTGGATACGATGCAAACACCCCGCCTTACCGCCTTGCGTCGAGGGACGGGGGGCGGTATCGTTTCCAAAAACCGTAGATTGGGGTCATTCGTCCCGTTACGGCAAAACCTGTTGCTCCAGACCGAGGGCGCTTATGGAAAAATGTCTTGCGCTTCCGTCTGTGTATCATGATGAACATTTACACGATTTAAACACGATTGCAAGCAGATTTGAATGGAAAAAGGCAGTTTACACTCATAAACTTTATTCTGAATTCCTTGCTAACTGTTTAATTGACTGATGTAACACTTGCGAATAAGCCACTGTATAATTAGGACAAACAGAGATAGATCGTGATTGTGACAACTAGATTTTAATTCATAATTCATTTATATCTTTGGAAATAGGGCAAAAGGAGGCAAAACGAGAAACTTCCTATTATCTGTTGCACTTTAACGAAATTGGGCGATTTTTCCTAAATTCTCCACAAAGAAAATATTTTACTAAAATGTTAGGGCAGTATTTTTGCAAGATTTTTGATTTAAATCAAAGAACTGCCTTAATGTATTTCTCTAAATTGTTATGAATATTGGAAATAAATCGCTTTTTGCCGCTAAAATTAATCTACGTGTTTTTTTTGTGTGTGAACCACGCGTGATCATTTTTTAAGATGTGACGTTGGTCCCGAAACCCAATAAGTGCTCGCATGTGTGCAGCCTCTTTAGGCCTAAAACAACCTAATATCCTGCTGGGCGGATTGCGGATGCGGAGAAAGATGACGCAACGGAGAAAGTTCTCCTTTACCCGGATTGAGGTTCCTTCAATGGAATCTGCAGTTCTGTTACTCAGTGTTCATTGGCCTGTTTTTGTTTTGGTTGATTTTTATCTACAACTAAGGACTGAGACACACGTTTTTCTATGCAAGGTCGGTGATAAGCATGATGGTAAGGGCGAATGCAGCGGGCATTAGAGGATGACGTAGGATACAACTTTGTTATGCTTAAATTCGTATAAATCCTTATAACTCACTTTGGTTAGTAAAATTTCCATAATTATTTGCATATTATTTGACAGTAATACTTGTGAGTTGGAGTATCAGGGGGGCTAGCCAAGTGCAACACGCCACGACGATTTCTACAATAGAAATCGTTCAAATGTTTGGGGATGACATAAGCTGTCACTGGAGCCTATGTCATTCCCATAGATTTGAACGATTTCTATTGTATAAATCGTCGTGGCGTGTTGCTCTTGGCTAGCCCCTCAGGATCACCAGTCTCCTTAAAACCCTACCTAAGGGTGAGCCCTGTGTTTAGCTGCTAGTGGATTTTTTATGGGTTTGATAATAATAATTTATCTTGTAACTAGTTTCATCACTCTACATTTTGTTTATAATAATAAAAGATGATTGGAACGGCCAATACTTTTTGCGTTCATCAACTTGCCCAGATCTCCAAAGTGAAACAAGACAACAGCTAACTTCCGTAGATGGTTTAATCGCCATAATTTTCCTCGACATCATCTAGATTTGCCGAAAAAAAACTTGGTGATTAGTTCCGACATCAAAAAAGTAGTCCAAAACTAATATAAATCTCGGAGCCATTCAGAAATGTTAATAATATCTCGGACGAGAAGTGCTATCGTCACGTAGGCGCACTTGACTCTTTATCGAGGTTTCGGGGGCACGTGGCCCGCGGCGTGGGGACTGCCTAGGGATGCCCCTAACCAAAACGTTAGCATTTACTAAAAATCACATTGAAAAAAAAATGGCTTAGCAACGTATGACTAGTGTTTTTATCACTAGTAACATAATTTAAAGTTATTTAATCGAAAAGTCTTATCGATTTAGTTAGTTTGAAATGAGTTTTCCTTTGACTCTGACATTTTTTACAGTGTAGTTACTGTGTAAACAAGCAAAATCGGAGGTTTATTGGGTAAAATAACTTTACACACTTCAAAAATATGTGTTGTAATAATACGATAGATAGTTTCAAGCTTTTTCACATATTATACTCTAGTATAAATAAAGGAATTTGATTAAACTCAATAACTAACACGAAAAACAGTTATAACACATGAAAATAACCAGTTCTTAACAGACTGATCTTGTATACGTATTTGTAAGAATTTGCTTATGTTGATGAATCTTTCCGTCAACCCTAATTCATAGTGGGGCCAAAGTGGCGCAGAGTGGGGCCAAAGGGGGGGCAAGGGGCCGCGGGGCGCAGAAAGTGAAACGGTATAACTGTAAACTTCTGAATCACATTGTTAATTTGTGTTTGGGCCAAGCCTGGGATTATTCGCGAATCACTGTTGGACATTAATTATTGTTTTCGATTGTTACTAATGATCGATGTGGCCTGAGGTACTTGTGGATTTGATTTATTGCTGTGTTCACTTTGGTTTTATATTAGACTAGCTTTCCGCCCGCGGCTTCGTTCGCGTGCACTTCATTTTTATTACATAGAGATTTTTTCCGACTAACGACACTTGTTATTCACAAAATCCCGCCTTAGTTATCATCTACGTCCTGAAAAGAACCCCCATGCAAAATTTTGAACCTAGCACTTGTATTTTCTGCAATTTTGTATTGAGTGACCTTTTTTGCTTTTATATGTTTTATTAATTTTGCGTGCGATTTTTTTAATTTTACGATATATCAGATTCTATTGATCCAATTAATGTGTTATAAAGGACAAAATTCATCTCCATAAAATTATCTTGGTGATGGAATAACTTTTTAATTATAATTAATACTTAACTTTATTATGGATTGATATGCTTGTGTAGTAATATTCTCAAAATTTACCTTTACATTAGTTTTTAATACATAACATACCTTATAGCTACTTATTCATAAAAGATACATGTATTAAGTTGCGGATTTTTATGTATCTACTAAAAACCTATATTTCTTTACTACATTGTATGCATGTAATAAACAGTGCTGCGCGCACGCACGAAGAGATTTACAGTGACGCTTTTTTTCCTGATTACTTCATAATTAGCTGGCAGAAAACGAATTATTTTAAAACAAATATATGCGTATAGCAATCAGGGTTAATGTAGCTTTTTAACAGTGAAAGAACTTTTGAAATCGGTTCTTCAGTTTCGGAGATGACCTGTCCCAAACATACAAACTCACAAACGCTTACCTCTTTATAATATTAGTATAGATTGGACCAGATAAAAATTGGCTTCTGACCATTGAACAGTGCGTAAACTTTGAACTACTCATTTGTTCAATTAACTATTTGTTCTCTTCTAAAAAATTATGAAAACCTCTGAAAACTGAGAATTAATTTTATATTTTTTTGCGTATTTTCTAGCAATACATTCATTCACCATTGCTCAATAAAACATGTTTTTATCCGCTTTTCACTGTAACGGCTTAATTTACAATTTTTGTAAAAATGCAGGACTAGAGTTTCATTTATACGTGGTTACAAAACTTAAGGTCCTTAGGCTTAAGCTTAAATTAAAACGACGTGGTATTAAATTCCTGTCGAAACTCTCTAAAAGAGGCAATGACGCAGGCTCTAATCCTTTCTTTATTAACCTCTCTAACTGTATTTAGATTCCAAAAGGCGCTTGCTCACTTTAGCTATAAAAATACAACTACAGTTAACTAGAAGTACCAGACATTCCGTACAACCGCTTATCCAAATGTTTATAATTTTTTGGGTTCTGTAACACAGTAATCAGGGAACACCGCTGTCTCTCTGTCTTCACTGCCAATTCTACCAACAGTTTTTTTTTAAATGGGTTTGCGTTTGGCATAAGTCTCACCTGGTAGTAAGCGATGGCGAGGTTGATGGTGGTACATGCTTACCCAGAAAATGCCTATTCACTCAGACCTTGAAGATACTAAGGTTCCGTAGGTAAGTATCCGGAAACACAGACGCAGGGAGAGCGTTCCACTCCCTGCGTTTGCGGTGCGTAACAGAAATGACGCAGCAAACCGTTGGGTGCGGATTGTTGGAAGAGCAACCACATGGAGGTGGAAGCCTTCCCGGCGTCTAGTGGTTCGGTGGTAGAAAGTAAAGGTTGGTATCAGGTGGCGTTTCTGCGCACACTCTCCAAAATACACCTTATAAAAAACTGACAGACAGGCGGCTTTACGCCGATGCACCAAACTCTGAAGTTTGGTTCCAACGAGCGCATCGTCGCCTATATATTTTGCTACCGATTTGAAATCTCAAGCAGCTATCGATAAACCTAATCGATACTTAATATAATATAATTAAGAGGAAAGATTTGAAAGAGGTGTTTGTTTGTTTGTCTCGAATAGGCTCCGAAACTACTGGACTGATTTTAAAATTCTTTCACCAATATGAAGATCAGGGAGTGAAATACGCTATATTTAATTTAGGCTATATTTTGACGGGAAACAGTCTACGCGGGTGAAGCTGCTGACGGACAGCTAGTTGGAAATATGAATGAAAAAAAAATGCACAAAGAAGAAGAGCAGAATGACGTATGTCATTACATGATTTTAGGAGTTATTTGTGTTGTCTAAAGATCAAAGTCAATTTTGACTTTATATTAATGCAAAGTTTTCATGCGATTAAGATAGTTTTATTCGGCTCCAAGCGATTGTGGTTCAAATTCAAAGTCAAAGTTAAAATATCTTTCTTTAAATAGACCTGTTACAAGCACTTTTAAATCGCCAAATTTATATTAACCAAAATTATCAATACTTAACAATAGACATTAATAAATTAATAATATACAGTGGTGGCCACATAATTAGGGACACCAATCGATTTTCATACAAAAGGAGTAAATTTGAAGCCTTGATTCTCCGCCAAGGATTGATTGAGCTGTGATCTGATGATAGCCATCCATGGAGTGAATGAAGGAGATTCATATCGCTATACACACCTTCAGATCTGATCAGCATTTTAATAGGTGTAAGGATATGTTTAAAAAAACACGTAAATAGCAGTAAATGTATGCTTGCCGAATCAGGCTGAATATGGTGACACTTTATATATTTTTATGACATCTGTATAAAATACACCCATGTTTCTTGCAAATAAATAATTTGGAATTAAATGTATGGAATACCTAAAACAGAGATCTCTGACTCTTGTATCCCTTAGAATAAAATGCTGATTAGATGTGTTGACTGTGTATGGTAATTTCCTCAGTTCACTCCCTAGGTGGCTATAATCAGATTACAACTCAGTCAATCCTTGGCGGGGAATCAAGGCTTCAAAGTTACTTCTTTTGTTTGAAAATCGACTGGTGTCACTAATTATGTGGCCACCACTATATATACATCTACGAGTACATACTACATTACTTAAATGAACGTGACTCTACCACGGAAGGTCGGAAGGTTGATTCAGTACTGAGAAGACCCGGCATGAAACTCAGCAGTTACTCTTTTTAACTTGGTTTCTCTTTACAATGGATGTTAGTCGATTACAGCAAAGATAATAAAAACAAAAAGTAACTACTACTCAGTAGATAAAAGAAAACTGTAGTTCGGCCCCGTAGTCCTCCTTATTATAAAACTCGCCTAAAACGTAACGGAATGTAGGCTCTTCTTCGAGCCCGAGGAGGCACGTCCCTCGGCAGATAAATTACGGTTAAGATGAATTAAATTTCACATCGTCAATTTCAACAATCTATATTTTATAAATAAACCAAACATTATTTCTAACTCGAACCGGTACTCGAACCAGCAGACCAGAGAGCTGTTCCACTAGATCAATGAGGTGTAATAATGAACTTGAGCATGATGCTTTTTCCAGCAAAAGGTGGGCAAATAGGCAAGCAGTCCATCAGATTTTGCATTCACTTTAGATAGTCCGAACTTAAGGTAGAATTATAATAATATTAGATAAAAGAGACCTATTATTCTGTCACTGAAATGTATTATTTTTGTACTAGTTCTGGCTCTGCGTGAAGACTTGCTTCTTGAATATTAAATATTCATTGTAGAAATCCTCTCCCATTATTTTTATTTCTAATGAAATAAAACTTCTGTTAATGGGATTTAAATAAATGTTCTAGCTACAAATTTTCAATTAATAATATTAACTGACATAAAAGCGCAGATTGCCGATTGAGACATTTTTCGTGACTGACAGATTTCGCAAATAGTGTTTTCTTTGTGGCTGCGAATTGCGATGAATCTTTTTGTCTGATATGTCAGTTCATTGGTAGTGACAGCTCGTTTATAATAAATGTTCATAGCAGTATATTATTAAGTCAGTACAATAGAATTTAATTATTCTTTTAAATGAACATGAAATGAAGGTGATGGATTCAATGTAGATTTAATCTCAATTTGTTTGATCTAATCGCGATAAGAAGGCTTGACTTCAACTTAAAACAAGTCTTTGTACATGTATAGGTTTTTGATGTCAAATGAAATAAGTGGTGCCGATGAATACTTTACTTGCAAGAAATAGGCACATCACTTAAACATTGAAATTTACTAAACAAAACAAGTAACCCTTTAAAATATTATTTTAATTTAATTTGGAATCATGGTTTATAGAATTGAAAAAGCAAGTTGGCTTCGATAAGTTTACTGACAGGCAGATCCTGCGAAGTACAGATCAGTGAAGTAATCATAAAAAATAGTACACAGTTTTACTCTTCAAAGTTTTATCATCAAAAAGTTATCTTGGTTATTCGATTAAATTATTGACTGTTGCACTTTAGTGTACTTATTATTTTACATTATTTTGTATGTTGTTTTGTGGTAGCTATGACTGTTTTGGCTAATAGAAATAAATACATATACTAATAGTGTGATCTTTTATCGAAGCACGAAGAAAATTGATTTATTATAAAAATGCCCTCCTACTTCATGAATGCTCTAATCAGTCTCAGCATAGCATAAATAACGCTTATTAAGCATAGCAAATACTTTCTCCGCGCGCTCGATCGCAGTTTGCTGAGTGCGCGCGCGCCGAGTACGAGACACACGCCCTAGACTTTCACGGTGCGGCACGGCTTTGCGAATAGCGCATAGTAAATATAGTGGTGGAAATACTTTTCTATTATTAAAGTGACACTATTCAATGAAATTAAGGTCTTTTTATGAACACTCATTCCCTATCCTAAAGCAAACAGAAACGATCGACAAATTATTTTCTGTAGTCTGCAGTCTCCTTACATGAGTTTTGTTTCTAAATGGCTTTATCCCGATTTCTAAGTTAACTTAGCCAAGTAACGCAATGAGTGTTGATCCTGCTTATAGAGCCAAACGGCGACTTTGGTTCGGTCATCTTATTGGAAAAAAAAACATTTGGCAAACCTTGTTTATGTTCTACGTGTTGGTGTTATCAACTTGTTAAATATTATATATTTTGAAATACTCGAGTCTGTTTCTCAGATATTTACACTCATCCGTCCAATTTCTTCTCAGCTCTGCGTTAACTGCCCTAGATTTGAATTCAGGTTTAAAATCCTATCTATGCATGTTCTGACGCTTATATTATTACAAACAACAGGCCTACTTTTTCGGCGCAGTACTGGTCGCGTCCGACCCGCGGCCGCGCTGCCCGCGCATGCGTGAGCGACGTCACGAGTACCGCTGCGCGCTACGTCCTTGTTGCCTGCGCGCCGGAGCAGCCGCTAACTGTTCACAGACTATCCTAGTGACAGACTGTTTGTTTATTTGAACCGATACGTATGTTATGGTGGAGATTATGGGGGTTAGAGATGATGGTACATTCTGAGGATGGACAGCGGGACAGATATGTATAATTGCGGTATTATGGTGCTTCAGAAGGTATTGTAAGAAAATGTTGCTTGCTCTCAGTCAATCTGCCTAGCTGGAGGCCTCAGAGGAGGCCTTCCTACAAACATAGACTGAGCCTGTGTATTGAAGTAAGGGTCTAAGTGAGATCTGCCCCAAACATTAGGAGGTATAAATGCTCATATGTTCTTCAAGACAAAAGTGTACCTGATAATGTTAAAGAATCATCTCCCAAGACTGAGTTTCACAAGAGCAGACAGAACAAAAATTTGGATTTAAAAAGTATAATTTTAAACAGATAAAAGGGTTTTTAGTGACTAAATTAGCTTTCTAAGCTGAAACATCTACAACTTTTCACTAATAATAGCCAAGGAATAAACAATATGACTGTATTAATGCATAACTGTCAAAATACAGTCCGCCGCTCGTCGGCACCGGAGCGCGGCGCAAGCGCAACGGTGCGCCACGTGCTACGCGGTGTACAGTTAGTGACGTCAGCGGCCACCCATCCGTGGACTGGTCTGGTCAAGTGCCGCTAGGACTGTCGGTGTTTTATTTCTTAACTAAGTTGCTTGAAGAGGGGTAGGCAATATGTCAAAAGCTATTCGTTAAAACTGTGAAAATGGTTGTTGTTTGGATTCGGTATTTGCATTGATCACTCTCAATTATAAGAACTTTACTATAAATCTTAATATCCACTAGTATTTGCTGATAGTAAAAAACATATCACTGGTTTATCACTTGGCCTTTTTATGTTTGGTGCACCATTACATAACTCACGCTAAAACTATGCTAATTGTTGCTATGGTTTACGTTACGTTGTGTTAAATAACGTTGATGATTTTAGTAAAAACACACAATTACAATTTTTATCTTTAATTTATATTAAGCAACTAAAATTGCAACTGGGATTTGTTGATGTCAATTTCTTGTATCTAGCACAATCTACTTAATAGGGTCCTAATTTAACCGAAGTGACACCTTTAAAAAACCTCGTATAAAATCTCCGACTGTTATAAAATTAATTGAGTAATTTTCGCAGAAGATTTAATAAGATTTTCCTTGATCTTTTAATCTTGTTATGATCTCTCTTATAACACGTCAAATTAGCTCGTCAAAAACAGCTGGCAAAATATGTGCAATGGAATTTTGAATCAGTTCTGCAAACGGACCTTAAAGTATTCTTATAATATCAAAGGATCAACGACCTACCCTTCCTGAAGGTTCCTGCGCTCAATGAAATGTGGGTCAAGTTTATTGACAAATCAGGACGTTGAACGTTCGCCGTCCCGTTCTAACGCGTATTATCTCTCTCATAGAATCCCAGAAGCAAGATGTTTTTTGTATGCCGTGTTCTTTTTATAGATGTTTCGTTATAGGGTTTTGCAGTTTGATACGAAATTGGAAATAGATTTACTGTGAATGACATAGCTTATAAATAAATAAATAAAATAAATAATAAATAAATATCCCTGGACATTATTCCACACAGCGCCATCTAGCCCCAAAGTAAGCTAATTAAAGCTTGTGTTATGGGATACTAGACAACGGATAAACATACTTAAATACATTTTCTTTTGTAAATACATACTTATTATACATAGGAGACACCCAGACCAGTACAAACAGACATGTTCATGCACACAAATGTTTGTACTGTGCGGGGATCGAACCCGCGACCTCTGGTGTAGTAGCCAACTTCTTAACCATTACACCAAGTCGGTCGTCAAAAATAAGACTTTGAGGTTGTTTTATTCTATAACTTTTTGCGTGAATGACAAGATCAGACGAGAGTAGCAATAATATCTATACATTCACCTATTTATATTAAACACTAAAATCATGTTTATAAAAAATAATTTTGCATGAATCCTAAAAGAATGGACATCAAAACTGGAAGTTAAACCGTTCGTTACCTTATGTGTAAGTAATATTTAACGAAACTTTTAAAATACCTATAGTTTATGTTATTTATTGTAAAATAAATAATCTAATTTGATTTGTTAGGTTTACTAGCAGTTCTATATTGCAAAAATTTAAATAGAAGTAGGTGAGCAGGTACATAAATAATGTTAAGAACAATAATGTACGGATACAATGAGCATTAAACAGGAGCTTAAGTTCTTAGTTTGCAATACCCGCAATACCAACAACAATTCTCATAGGTTCTTCTTAACCTGCTTTTTTACCATTTCATCTTAAATAACTTGAACATCAATTAGACATTATCTCCGTCTTCAACCCCATCATTACCTGTTGAACAACACCATAAGCACCGTATTTACTTGAGTTCGAATCCCGGCCGCGACCGGATATTGATTTAATAAGTGCCGGAAGTGATGTCATGTGTAACATGACGCCTCGCATCCTTTAAGTGTGGGTCTCTTTTAAAATATATTGGGGTTTTTTCGGAGAGTAAATATAGGGTCCATAGAATAGGGTCTTGTTATGAACTGTAGTCTCGTAAACATTTTTAGGTAAAATTTATTGACAGTCCCTTTTAGGGACGCAGGGGTTAGATTACCAGACCCCAGGACTTAAGGTATACATGTAATGTAGGTACAAGTACATGTCTGTACATGTCTTAGCCTGTGCTAAGCAATGGTTTTATGTCAATGCTTCGCCGATAAAGTAAAGTATCTTTAAAAAATACTATTTGAACTTTATCAAATAATACTAAAAAAATACTGCCATTTCTGAATTAGTTATGCTTTAAACTAATATCGATTTGCTATTCAATAATATTTTACTGGATATTCCTCATCGCACCTCCTGAGTACCAAATTCAATAACAATTATTAAAAGGTGGCAAACGACACAATCTTCAAAAATCGATGATTTCATCTCTATTATCCGTTATCAACCCTTTAACCTCTCATCAAAACACTACTAACCCATAAAAGCCCAAAAAAAGTGCACAAAAACCTCATTGCAGGTACGTCCCACGACATGCACATGGCGTTTTTTTCTTCCTTGCGTTCAAAATTCAAATATTGAATGATTGAAGGGTTCTCGCATCTGTCGAAGGCTAAGGAAAGTCATGGGAAAGTTCCGGAGCTTCGGCAACATGTGCTTTTCATTGTTCACCCACATGTGCTCCTTTGACTTCAATGAGGTATGCGTAAGGTGTTATTAGTGGGTATTTATTATGAGGAACCCCAAATTTTTATTATGCAAGAAACATTTGTGAAAGGTTTTTGGTTGAGGAAGGCGAAAAAGACAACAAAAGAAACAAAAATGTGGTCCCATATGAAAGACATCAACGACATCTGAAACTTATTCATTAGGTATTCTCAAAATTAGCTGTTACCTGCCACATTTACTTTTTAGTAGCTACCGCGTATGTAACCCTAGCTTTTATAGTAAAAATGTACATAGTATCATTCAAATCCGTCTAGTACTTATCTAATGATCCTGCAACACAGAATTTCTAAAAAATAGTTTTTTGTTAAATACATGCCGAACGCAATAATGTATGTATATGCCAATTTTTTAAATATCTTTTTAGATTAAGCGTCATGAATAGTGATGATTAAGCCAATACCCATCCATTGTAGCGATGACTTGTTTACAATGATGGAGGCCTTTGCCCAGCAGTGGAACAGTATATAGGCTAATTACTCACTTACTTTTTAGATAATGTACATTTTACTTAATACACCAGTTCTAGACTAGAGAGTGCCTTTGACCTATATTCTGTTGATTGATGATGTAAATAGTTTTCAAATTTCCCATGGCAGTATTGTAAATGAAATGTCTTTATAAAGATAAATCATTTGAATTTTGAGTATTATACTTAGAGGGTTAGAGTCCCTTATATAACTTACAATTTGATAGTTATTAGTCTCAAACTGAAAATCAGCGTCTGGGCCTATCAGGCACAGGCATTAGCTGAGCGCGGTCCAATTTATTTTTTTGGACATCGTGACACCGCTGCCTGTTGGTATTTCTTATCATGTCTATTTTTTATTTCAAGTTTTTTTTGTTCCTTTATAATTGTTGCTTTGTGATGATTTGTATTGCGATGTCCATGAAATTAATAAATGTTTTATCTTTCTTTATTTTCCTTAAACTAAATGTTATTTTGTCGTAAATAATGTTTCATTCTAATTTATTATTGCTTTTGATATGACTCGAATCAACAAACTAAAAAGACATTTTGAACCAATAAGTTCCTAAGACGACGTTGATGTCCTTTCAAAGGAAATATGAACCAATCATTACATAATAATAAAATTGTGGAATCGTATATAATAATATTATTTACGATTCCACAATTTTATTACACGTACACACGAAAAAACAACATTTAGTTTGCATTGCATGCATGCAACATTCAACACTATCAAATTGTAAGTTATTAATGGGAATCCGACCCTCTAAGTATAATACTCAAAAATACAAATGTTTTATCTTTATAACGTCACATTTCATTCAAAATTCTGGCATGGGAAATTTGAAAACTATTTCACGTCATCAATCAACAGAATATAGGTCAAAGGCACTCTCTAGTCTAGAATTGGGTCTAGACGCTACGTGGGGGATGGGAGGGGGCAGTGACAGATCAGCTTTCTCTTACGCACGCCGGCTGATGCAGGCTTGTGACTCACGGATTTATTATTTATGTTCTTGTCTATATGTGTGTTTAAAACGTATTCTGCGAATGGCTGGGTTCCAAATAGAATCCTGAATTTTATAGAATGGTTCTTCCCTAATTTAACTCGAGAAGTAGCCATAGTTATTTTTTTGCAATCATATGTAATAATTATGCCAATACTAGAAAGCATAATTGTAGTGAAAACCCTTATTATGATAGAGAATATCAGCGCATTCTGTTTTTGTTACTTATTTTATTTTTTTGTATGTATTGCAGATATTCAAGCCCAAGTACATCGATGACCATATACAACACACGAAGGTAAATCATAAACAACTTTTTAAAAATCTTTATAAAGGTAACAATAGAAGTGAGGAGAAGAAGCCTAATTCAGGCTGAAAGAAGACTATTTATAAATCAAGTGAAGGAAAAAAAAGAACGTAATGTTTTGATAAAAACCTATGATGCTGGCGGAAACAAGAAAGGAATTGCGGTTGTCCATCAACAAAAGCATGACTCTCAATTTAATAATAGTGAAAAAAATGTTATTTCAGTTTGTTAAGTTTGGCAAGGTCCCCAGGTTCGCATCCCGGGCGGCACCGATCAGCTGACGCGCCGCTTTCTCCATCGGCCAACGTCCGCGCCTCGTTGCCATTCCAGCGGCGCGTGCGCAGCGCCGGCGGGCGGGGACCTGTTGTTTTGCCGACGCGCCTTTAAAGGCACCCAATATATGTACTTTATGAGAAAATTGTGTATTCTTAAGGAAAATTATTAAGAAAGAGAAAAATGGAATGAATCCTTTCCTAGCTATGTTATGCACCAAAGAAATATTGATTCGAAAAACCACTTAATTGCAGACTGGAGTTGTAAAGTACATAACTCGAGTAATATTTATATCATAAGGGCTTGGTTAAATAATACATTTTTAACAGTGAGAAAAATATCTAAAAATATTTAATTCATTTCATCAATCAGCATCCGGCAGTAAATTCTGGAAGCCACAATGCTAACATCAATGAAGCGTCACAAGCAAGAGCCTAGAAAGTGTTCTCAGTCTTCAGACTAAGTTGAAAAGCCATAATTATATTTCATAAATTCTAGTAACATCTTTTCCTCAACTTGCATAGGCTGCATATTCCGTCTAAGTAATTAGCATCTACGATAGTCATCTGTTGCATAAAATTTTGGTACTATGTGCTGCCAACAACGGGTTGTGAATCATTCTCTGTCGTAACGGCTGCAGGCTAATGTCCTTGCCACCGGTCTGGGGAAGACCGAGATTCGTTTACTTGACCTGGTAGATCAAATCCTATTACAATAAGCTT
Source organism: Udea olivalis (assembly GCA_947369235.1). Taxonomy (NCBI): domain Eukaryota; kingdom Metazoa; phylum Arthropoda; class Insecta; order Lepidoptera; family Crambidae; genus Udea; species Udea olivalis. The sequence goes on from OX376342.1 coordinate 24,415,214, forward strand.
ATGAATTATGATTGCGGTTGTGACTATGTATTATGTTTTATTTTATTATTTTATGTTTTTTTTTTGATATTTTTGTCTAATTTAGGAAAACACAAAAGTGGTGTTGGTTTTGTATATTTATGATGACTCTGTCGAAACCCCGTAAAACATAAGACGAAATAAATATACAACAACAGACATTTCTCAAGCATTAGAAAAATATGTGTGGTTGACAGTTTGAGAAGAGAATATAACTATTCAACTGATTTTTCCTGGAGTTAAAGGGTAAACGTGGCATTAAAAAAAGGTGCGGGCGCATTATATTTGACATTTCAGTCATCAGATGTAATATATTAGTACAACAGTTTGATTTTTTATCGAGCAAGTGTGTGTAATAAATCATTAAGAATTCAGCTTCATCACAATATTTATATTTGTTTATTTACTACATCAGTCTCACATCTAATAATCAAATAGTTTGCGATGTGCTAAAATAGAGAAATCTCCTGCACTTGACATTGGCGGGCATGGTCATTGCCGCGCGCGCATCTCCGCGAGTGAAAGTTGCGCTAGCCCCCCCTCCCCGTCCCGCCGCCGCCCCTCCCGCGCCGCGCGTATATGTGTCACTTAGACCTTTGCCGTTCTAGATCCATGTGACGACGAGACTTTCGTTTGGATTTTGTTTGTCAATTTCATGTATTACTACAATTATTGCCTACTTGGTTATGTCGAGGTGTGTGATATTTTGCGTTTTAAAAGGCAGTTAGGTTCTTGCAATCACCTTGCTGCGTTTTTTGTTAGCTCTGTTGTAATTATGTTTATATTTTTGTTATTAACTCCATGAACGGTTATAATTATAAAAACGTAGTTCCGTGGATCTACCGAAAACAAAATGAAAAATTCATGCTTAATGAAAAGTAATGAATACCGAAAGTACATGATTTTACCTAGAAATTTGATTTAGGTGCAAGGTGTAACGCAAAGTGATGATAGAATAATTTGACTTTTCAGATAATATGGTTAAATGATGCACATTATGATTCATTTAGCTTAAAAAGACTCAAGAAAATGAAGACATCACTACTATTAGTGGATATTTTTATATCTTTTTCATTGTGAGTCTGTGTGATGAGTACAAACCCGGGTTATGTTCTGATAAAGTGAAAACAATAGGTTATTGCCATAGAATTTGAAATCAGTGAAAATTTTGGGTTTATTATTACATTTATCTAATGTGATTAGCTAACGCATGCGAGTGAATCAGGAATCAGGCTCGTGAAGTCTTTGATTTGGTTGTGACAGTTGTAGCGTGGGAAACACATGTCAAATACGCGCTTGAAATTAAATTCAGGTTTTAGGACAGGTTTATACGTAGTAAATGAGTGAAATATGGTGTGGTTGACAGTTTGAGAAAAGAATATGGAACGAATTCGTAACAGTACAAATAAATGACATATGATAAAATGTTAGAAAAATAAATTGAAACAAAAAAGCAGTTTGAATTTATTTAGATGGTAAAAATGCAGTGTAGATTAGCATCGAAAAAGAGTGTTATTCAAACAAAAGCCTAAGACAGATAACATCTAATGAATGTTGAAGAGTATAATACCAGAAAGCTCTTGCTTATTGGCAACATCTCTTAATGCTGTTGACCTTATTAAGGCCGGATTACATCGGTGTCTCGTCCGGAGCAGGAACCTATCTTTCCAGTGAATTATTTTAATGGGCTATTACTGTCTTTGTTAACGAAAACCGGCTCTGTTAGGTTTATAGGTCACGCTCTTTAACAAACTGTGAATAAATATGGAGCTTTGCGTTTAATTCTTATAATCCTACTCGCTTTATTTGCTTATTGCATTATCAACTTATATTTTACCATCAGTGTCTGAGAAGTACCTCTGACAGTTAGTACCGATGCAATGGTGGTAAATATAATCAGTCTTCATGTAAAATCATTGAAATATGCAAAAGTCCAAAAGATACATGACAGATACATGCCAAATAGTCAAATCATTATAAGGATGGCGTACTAATAAAGAAATCTTCAAAAATCTGAGTGAATTTCCAAAGGGTTTGAAATTCTCTGCACCACCCCAATTACATGAAGGTGTGATTCTCGCAATAAAACGTATTTACGAATCAATCAAAACTATGAAGGTCCTTATTCAGCTGCAGACTGTATCACACAGAACTGTTTAACAAATAAATACTTTGATATAATAAAAACGAATAATATGACTACAAGTTGGTTTCGACTTAGATTGAAAATACCTGAATACTGAATAACAGTAAACCCACTCACTTACTATGCAATATTATAACACTGAATTGGTTGATTACAACAAGAGCTATGTTAACTTTATAGAAGGCAACCAATACGATTACCCAGAACAATACGTATCATGACTTAACTTTGAGTTTCTAAGCATTAACGTGACATTGGCCAATCCTACTACATTAATCACTGTCTTTACTAAAAAAACGACTAACCCGTGTTAATAGTCTCAGTTAAGCATTTAAATCAACAACCTTTTTAAAAAAAAATTAAACCCTAAGGTCGATGATGCATCCTTGATGTTAACATCTAATCTGTCAGGCGGCTTTGACCTTAAAGCTGCGGAGATAAGGAGCTAGAGTAGCATGATTCATACGGTTGGATCGTGGTTAGGCAACGGTGTGGGTGGAGTGCGGAACCATTGACGAATGGCGCGAAGTGGGTCACCAAATTGTGCGCTTTTTGGGTTAAGGTGCCGTTCAGGTTTGACGTTTATCTAGTTTGTATAGTTGATTTGCTTTTTTGTGGTAGCGCTCAGCACGTGCCAGTCATAACATTCAATACTATTCAGAACGGATAGTGATAGTTCGCCAAATTTTGAGGTTATTCGATCTACGTGACATACATCTGTTTTTGATCTGATTGTTTGGCGTTACAAAAGAGGCTGCAGCTTACCTTAAATTATTGAAAAATTGTGGCAGAAGTATTGTAGTATCTATTTTGAAAAAAAAGTGTAATTTTTATAAATATGAACAAACAATAAACTCAAATTGATACAAAAGATTGCAAGAGTTTCCCTAAATTAGAAACATGGAATTTGTAAATAAAAAATATCGTGCCACTATGTACAGTTAATAATAACGTATTTTATAACTGAATGCATTAGCAGGACTCTTGAAATAGTCGTAACATATTTTATTTTCAATGCGAAGTAGCATTAAAGTAACATAATAAAGCGCAAATACTGCCGAATTCAACAACGCCAAATTGACAACAATCAAAACTGTAATTGCGTTTTGCGATAAAAGTTACAAAACCGATACTATTGCAAAAAATTGCAAATACTCACCGAGTGATTCTGTAGCAAGAGAACGGTGTTCGTGTATTGTCAAATCCGAAACATTATTATAATGGTCCACTTGCAACGGTCTGGTTTTGTCAATTCTGACAAATATTGCGTTAACGTTTATAACTTTTGTCAATCACTAGGATGCCTTCAACAGTGCACAGAAGGAGAATCCGGGGTTGAAATATAGCAAGAGATACGGGACGGGGTAGACTAGAAAACAAGAGAAAAGACCACTGAGTATACAGCCAATATAAGAAGTTCTGATTTTGTTAACCCGATCACCTTTTAAAAATGTTACTAACAGAGTTTGAACACCAGCCAGTGATTAAATGCTCATAAGAAGTTACTTTTCCATTAATACTTGTAACTGGAAACGGATTAGTTAGTTTTTGCAAAATATTTAGCAATGTTTTAATTAAGATAAAAAGCTACGACTTCTGAATATTACCACGCCAGTTAGTTCAGTAACTTAGATAGTTTTATCGCTTCTGTCATGTTTTATCCAGACTATAACAACTTTTGATATGATAACTTCTCTAATTCGCATAAATGAGATATAATTAGAACTTCTTTCAGAGTTAATGACTTAAAGTTAAAATCATTACTTAAAGCTCTGATTCGAATGCGCCCTAAAGCATATTCAATATACACAAGCTCAAATTGCGTATTAATGATGTCATCATCATAATTATGAGTATAATTATCAATTCTTTAATTCAATTATCGCAAGGAAGGCTTTTAAAAAATGTGAAAAACAAAGAAATGGGCATTAATTTGTGTCGTTGCGGTAAGTGGGCGCCGTTAAAACTGTAAAACAACCAGTTGGACGACCTTCGAGTTATCAGCCGAAAAACGAACTCGCGCGCATACTGATATACCGGGAAGACCCAGTTTTCCGATTAAATCTACAATAAACATATCGGTAATTCTAGACACCGGTACTTTGACATTGTTTATTTTTTATCTTTCAGTAAGAAAATTATCATGCAGTTAGTTAAAGAAAATGCGGTTATTAGTAAAAATAATATTAAATACAGAAAAAGAAAAGGAAAAGAATGTGATTGGCATAAATAGAGTAATTCTAAAATTTACTGGAAAAAATATTCGTCTGAATATTTACAAAAAAGGAGAAAATACTAAACAGATTTTGAAAAAAAGATACATAAAGAAAAAAAACTGGCTTCCGTAGTGCTTCCACTGCGTCCACAAATCACTGTCACGTCACTTAAATGCCAATTACAAACATTTCCAAAAACACATCGTGTGTCCCGATTTTCGTATTTTTGAAAATGGAACAACGCGGTGCTTTTTTTTCTAATTTGGAACGTACACTGTAAATTCTGTAATCGCGAGCGTCACTGTGATCTCAACAGTCCAGGGTATGATGGCGGTTCACTGCACTCCCGGGCGGGCATAGGCCGCGCGTGTCGTGGACTGACTGACGCGCCCGCGCACCCCACTCACTTCCCACCAAAATTTTCTACCACCACCGTGGGCCAGGGCGGCCCAACGCGGCCCGCAAGCGCGCGCACTTGACGTTGAAGGCGCGCGAGGCGGTAGAAGTCGGTGTCGCTGAATTAGTTTAGATTTTTGTTTGTCTTGAAAATATGGGGACATTCATAATGTTTCCCTGTGTTCTTATCGTCCAAAGTTTATACGTATTGTCTTGAAGTTGGGATTTTTATAATAAATTTAAGTAGGTCAATTATTACATTTTATGATTCCTACCTTGTTTTCAAGTTTAAAATACAACCGCATCATTCAAAACTAATAAATTTCATAATAGCATCGTTCTGGCTAGTCTTTCAGTAATACAAAAGCAATTATAACTTCGAAAAAGATTTTTTTAACACATTATCTTACTTATTCACGAAATAGTTGCTTAAAAACCATGTTTATATAATACAATTAAAAGGTATTCGGATACATTAAAATAAAGTTATTTTATCTTCCTTTTTAATGTATGTTGTTGTTAAACTGTAAATTGTTAATTAACTAACGGATAAAATATTTTATGTTATCATAACTATAAAATAAGATCGACATTGTTCTAATAAAACCATACTACGAAAAATAAATGAATAAAATACAAATTCGGAGTACCGTTTACTCAAATGTTCTTAAACTACGTTATTTTTTCAAGAACTAAACTAAAAATTCACCTAACTAGGAAAATCACCGAAAATATAAATAATTAAAATCTGCGGCGCATTTCTCTTGAAGTTTAGCGCCCCTGCCGCCTGCTATCTCCGGCCGGCGCGCGCGCACACACACAGCGGCGCCCACACAGCCGCACCAGGCCTACAGACCTACAAACGACACTCACCTGCAATCTACACTCTACCCCTTTCACTCTAAGACTCATTTCACTTAAAAGTTGCTCTGTTCGAAATTTGCCTCTACTCCGTAAGTAGGTCATCCAATGATTTTCTTTATAGTCCCTACTGTGGCCCTCGTTAGGTTATAGCCGATAATGTTAAGGTCACTAGTAGTGTTAGATTCATTGAGTTTGGAGTTATGACGCTGGGTTATATTGTGAATGGGCGAAATTATTGTGGCAATTGTGAGATTAAATGGCTATTAGGCGTTAAATACTAGAAATAATTAGAACTCGGCTATAATAACTGTAATATGTATTGTGTGCATGCTTTCAAAGTACAAACTATAATACTCGTACATATACATCATATAAAGAACTTAGAAGGCATTTAGGTCCGTGTGATGTTACTCAAAAGTTGATTTTTAAGTAAAGATTTTGACAACTTTAGTCAATACGAAAACGTCACTCAGGTTACCTTGTCCACTTTTCGTTATTTACAAAAACAGTTTATTGGTTAAAACACCATTATAATCATGATTTCATTCTGTGTTACACAATAAATGTGACAGTCTAGGATATTATGAGTGAGTGTGTGCTCGAAGGCTTCCAAATGCCAAATAATGTGCCTTTTCAAAACTTGCCAGTGCAATGATTGAACAGTAACATGCAGATCTTTTATACTCAAGTTACTTTCCTCATGTGTTGAACTGTTCATTGATGAATTACAGTATTTTTATGCTCAGCGATAGAGTTTTTAATGCCATATCAATAAATAGTTACTGCTGGCATATTTATTTTCACAACATCCGTGGCAAGCAACCATGACGCCTGATTAGAGTTACAGCAGCCTCTTTACTTGTAGAATACTAGAGGTATTTATAACTCTTGCGTTGCTACCAGCAAAAAGACCACACTGACAAAAACCTGTCATTTAGCTTTGATTTGCCGTAAGGTAATGGTATTTTCATTATAAATTAAAACTTGAAATTATATAGCAAAAACTATATTGCTAAACAGAGTATATACCGAAAAATTACTGTATACTATGCCTTCTAAGTGGTACGTGATATCCAACCAGACATATGTTTAGAAAAACGAAAACCATTAATCAAGTATGAAAATAACCCATGAAATGGCACAAACGATATTAGTTTAAACCGTTACGTACACAAATTAATGCAAATATCAAATATGATTTAAATTAAACATAGCAAAGTAACTGTGCTCCATAGTTCTGAATAATTACGAGTATTTTAAAATGTATTTCATCTTTAAATGATTAATTTACGAAAGCATTCGTAAAATTTAAAAGTAGGTAATAAACTTGCAGCATCTTTAACAAAATAAATAACGTTAAATATATCTTCTCAGTTCAGGTAATTGAATCAGCTCGTAGTTTGTAGGAGACATCAACATAATTTTGCTTAAGGCGAAGGTAAATCTCAAATACTGAAATAATCATGGTGCAAGGTGCTGTTAAGATTGTTTAACAGACTTACAACATTTTGTAAAGTAAAAAATCATATTTTATTCAGTTCAACTTGTACAGAGGCGTTCACATCAACCTTTACATAGGGACCAGCTGCTATTGTAACAATTATTTTGCTATAGTTTTGTAAAGGTTGATGTGAACGTCTCAGTACAAAGCACATAATATGACATGTCAGTTTGGAAAGTTCACAAACCCATTTATATATTTTTAGATAATTATGTAAATATGACCAATCCATAATAAAAACGAAAATATTATCAATTCCGTTGAAAAAAACGACTACATCATGGCTAAGATAAATTTAAATGAAATACATTGAAATTCACGCTGTAATTCAAATTTCCACCATTGCTTACAGATATATTATTATTGTATGGTTGTGTTGTGCCTTCTTAAATATAAATAATAAATACATATTTTATCTGTTCTGGCTGTAGTAAATTTTTGCACATATTGGTCATATGGTCATGGTAATGTTTGTACTGCTGACCCCCGGTGCTGTAGGCAGGGTATTGCGGGTAAATATATCGGGACTAAGTGAGTAAAGAAAGAAAACGGTCACACTGTGCAGCGTCGCCTTAACTGTCGACTCTTCGCCTCGCAACAAAATCGTGTTATGATAATTCCGCAACTAATTACGAAGGTGCTAATTGTAGAGAACACACCCACAACAAACTTTATTGTTTGTACCGTACGGATCTACGTCAGTAACGGATCGAGCACGCGGCCAATGTTGGAACCAACCGACTGGAGTAAGGGCCAACATCCGAGTTATGTATTATAATGGTTACCTGCACCAAACTTCTTATAGCGGAAGGACAGCATGTACCTATTGGTATTTTTTGGACTTGTAAGTAGTCCTTAAAAGATGTGACGAATTGTAATATTTGCAATTCACACGTGGAAGCTCGATTATTTATTCGTGTTAATTGTCTCTTAAAATACATGACTGGATGGTCGTTGTATAATGAGACTTTAAGAATCCATCTAATTTAGTAATTGCAAGAAAAATATTTATCACGTGTTTTTATTCATATTAGTAGGTTGTCCTGTTTTTGCAGTACTGATCTTATCCTGAAATTTCTGTAAGTAGCTAGTATACTTACTGATTAAAAAAAATACTTCCATTCAAAATATGATAGTGAAAGTTTATTTTTAAACCGTACAAAATATTAATATCTCTTCTTTCGCTAAATGATTAGCAAAATACAAGTTCCTATACATTTCTGAGATAGCAATTATCCCAAATACTTCTTGTTAGTTATATTTTAGTTCCAATAACATGGTTTTAGACTGGCAGCGGCATAATTAATTGGCATAACATTATAAGAAATAGAAAAAATACTACAGGCTCCCCTCACCTTACGTATATTCTTACGGTCTCTTTACATGTGTAGCTTATGCGAAAAAAACGTACATGTGTGAAGTGCTTTCGCGCCTAACGGGTTCCATATAAATTCATGATCAGAACCAACTTCAGACTGACTTTACTTTTGTCGTAATAATCTTCATCATCATTCGCAGTCATGACGTCCTGTGCTGAACATGGGCCTCCCACACTCGATGAACATCTGTTGTCTGTTGTAGCTAGTCTGCATCTACTTTCCATCTTGCCTATTACCACTTGTTGAGTAGGTTCGCGCTATTGATCTGAATGAACCTAAATACTTATTTAAACTCTACATTTTTAAAATTCATATTTACTGATTGGTCTTACGATTACTCATTGAGTACCCCTTTGCTCATGCATCCTCACAATCTAGTTGTAAATATACTTACGAGTAAATTAATGTATTCTAGTGTTTATTACATGAATTTTGGCCTAGGGTGAGAGAAATGAACCCTAAATAGAATTCATCTAATTACACAGCAATGCCGCAAGACGACAATACGGATTATCTAGTTGTAATATTTCACCAATAATTACTAAGCCTGTTGGATGGTCCCATACGTCAGCGCATTGTGTGGTAGCAGTTTATTACTAAGATGGATGGCTAACGAATAGCTGGCCTGTAATAGAGTTTTGGGATGCTGTGTTCGTAGAAAGAAGAGCGGAAAACTTTTTCTTACCATGGTATAAGATGGGAATCATAAAATTGTACCCGTATTATACTCGTAACAAATACCCGGACTCAAACTTGACTTGAAGATTGGCTACTTTCCTCTGCAAAGGTCAATTTTCAAGATTAAGATCTCTACCTGAAAACAACAATTTTTCATAAATTTTTCACATCAAACCTAGACGATTGAAATGAAGTATTTTTGTACATCTACTAAGTTGCTGTTTACAATTTAAATCTTATGCACATCACATGCGTTTTATCGAGCTGGGACATGATATAAATATTTAAGCTGTGATCAGGCTGGTCATTTTGCTGTTCGCCGCCCGCTCCCGCCACCGCTCACCACAGTACCAGCGCGCCTTTCCAACTGGCTCTATTGAATTCGGTTGAGCTAATGGTGCGACACACTGACATCCTTACATGCGCGTGCGTCTCTCCGCCTCGCTTGTGCTCCTTCTCATTTCCTCTTTCCTAGACCTTGTTAGCGGCTGCAAGGTTAATTCATTGTTACTAAATGCTGTCAGTTCTCTTTCATAGAATCATAATTTGGTCAGAATTGTTATAGGTAAACTCTGCACTAATTAACAAGGCAAGATCAAAAACCCCAGTAATAAATCTGGAGGTTAAGCCAGTCAGTACCCATTAATTTTGGCGATGACTTGATTTAAATGATGGACGTCTTTTCCCAGTATTGGGACAGCATAAAGGCTAATTATTTACTTTACTCACTAATGGATGATGGTTAAAATTCATTGATTTAATATATAATAGAAGATCTGAAAAATTAGGTAAAGTATTGAAACAATCATTACCAGACCCATGACGTTGAAACTTGTGTGTAGGCGTAGTGTTCTAGGGATACATAAAACATAATATTTCATAGTTATTTTATGAAAAATGTTGAAACCATTTCAATAGCGAATATGACTAAACGTTTTAAAACCCTCGATTGCTTTTTGCGATTAACACTTAAACAATAATAGACAAACTGTGGTCACCAACAAGCCATGATTACCAACAGCAACTCCAGAAATACTATTCACCCCAATGTTGATATCAGCCGTAGTGACGTGTAGCGACACTGGGTCCTAACGGTGCCGAATCTGGCACACGGCACGACGCCGAAACGCTGCGGAATGCCGAATAACAACGCGCTATTATATAGCGTGCGAATTAAATACATACAGTTTCGCGGAAACATAATTGCTTTACAATCAACCGTAGAGATGAGTTATCACTGAAGCTAGTTGACCTACTTGATAGCTTTGAGTGACGAGTAGCAAAAAGTGAGGTTTAACATAACCCTTTGACCCTCCGATGCAGAAAGTAGGACAAGCTATTGTATTTCAGCAGGCAACGGGTTCACTGACAAATAAATGAAAACCGTTTAAGTAACATATTGTTTATTGACGGTGTTTTAACAATACGAGTATGTTTCGGTATTAGGTCGACTAAAAACAAACAGATAAAATATTAACTGTCTACAATTCAGAAAATATATAAATTGGGTATTGCATTATGAGTATTAACATGGTATCCGGGCTTAAATATTATTATTATTTTCAACTGGGGACGCTGGCAGTGGGCCGGGTTATCGGTCCGCTTGTTATGGGCCATTTCACCCATTTCCCCGGGATCCGGGCTTAGGTAACTACTGAAACACTTTCAGCTGTATAAGATGGTATCTAGTAAAGTTAACCACACATCAAGCGTAACGTACCAAACACTTGAAAAACGTTTTTTTTACATTGGTATGGCCTACTCATAATCATCAACATAAACTATAAGGTCCATTCTTTATTGCAATGCTAGGATTTAATCGTTAATTGTTACTACATACGCAGAAACTTCCGGTGGGTTAACCTTAAGACGTCAACTGCTAAACATACATATCCTGAAAGGTCGGTTCAAAGCGGTTTGAATTCTTAATTGAGCGGCCTTTTTCAGGCAAACTTTCTGCGTTTGCCATCAAACAGTCGTCTTTCTATATATTTTTTCCCAAATGAGATTCATGAGAACCTCGTAGCCAAGGGGTTAAACACTTCTCCAGCTGCAACTCAGGACCACACGGCAGCTGCACAGCTGCCGTGTGGTCCTGAGTTGTAATCTGGCCAGAACCATCTTTGTGTTTATTGCTAAATTCACGATTTCAGTGAGGGAAAACGTTGATAAAAAACCAAAGCTACCCGGATAACGGCAAAAGGCTCACCCACCACCTACAACGTTGAATGTTGATAAGTTTTATACAATGTGGGCTTCTGAATGTTTCGTTCACCAGGATGGCAACAGTCAACTTGCCTACCCTGTTTGGGATATAATCCTGATTGTATGCATGTATGTTATGCCCAAATGGCCTCCATTTTAGCAGTTGTGTAGCTGGCTTTTTATGGTTATATTAAAATGGCTGTTTAAATTATACATCATAAAATATTAGCTATTTTCCTGTTTAGTCGAGTTCTAGTTAACAAGTAGACCTTAAAACTTTTATTTTAATCGATCAGCTAACTGTATCTCCTTCTGCCCCTTCTGGCCTCCCCAGCCTCGATGACGATGACGCCGCGTTGTGCAATCGAGATAACTCGTCATTGGCAACGTGGTCATGCTCGTCTTTGTATACCGTTATTGGCGAATATTTGGCGGTGGGAAATGAGAATCTTCAGCTAATTATACCTATGCTATTTCACAGTGACGGTGTAATAAATCAATTTGCCTTGTTTTTTTTAGGTTAACACTCGGTGTTAGGATTATAAGGCGCATTCTGGAAATCGATATTTTAAGAAGTTATTATTTAATGGTGAGGGAGAATGTCATGTGTTTCTATAAGCTACTTGACATAAAAAGTTGCTAAGTAAATTTCTTCTCTAAAAAATACTTATGCAGTATCAACCATGCTTTTAATAAGTTGGTATGATACTCCCCAGCTTAGTAAATGTTCTAAATTACAAAAACGTAATTTAGCTCAGTTAAGTTTTTATGCCAAACTTGTTTTACAATAACTCAACTCTTAAACTCATAAAGTCTCATTACACTGTTTTGTAATAATATAATATTAATATGCCGACAGCCTCTTTCGCTGTTAGCGCTGTCAACTTAACAAAACAGTTAATTGGCTATCGTAGTGTAAAAAACTGGCTTAGCTTGTATGGACAACGACATTTAAACTTAACTTATTTTTTCTGATTTGCACAAAATTTAAAGTTAAAATGGTGAATTTGATTAAGTGATGAAGAATGAGTTTTAGCACTAACTAAAACTCATTCTGCATCACTTAATCAAATTAATAAATTTAACTAGGCGCAAGCGATTAAACAGGCTAAATTATTTTGAAAACAACTAGACCATATTAATACAAAGATACAAAGCTAGAAAAATATTAGTAAAAGAAATACAACAAGCGCTTAGCGAGCAGTTTGTCGCAGAGCTTCTCAATGAAGACTTCAACGCGCCACTTACCGACTTGCAATTAGTTTGCAGCGTTTTTCGGAATTAAGATTCCAGTTTTTACTGCTTTAAAGTCCCGCAATTTAAGATCCGTCATGTCACTGACTTTAGTACTTATTTATTGAAATTATTTAGAACATTATCTGGTTGTAAGGTTTACTTCAGCAAACATTCAAACCTTAGCGTTATATGCTTATTATACCAGGAAATCAATTATAGCGAAACATGTCAATTCGAAAAGTAATAATCAGAACAATAATATAATTTTGTCAATGCCGATGACAGGATGATTGAATTTATAAACACAACAGTCGCTCAAAGATTTATATATCATTTATTCTATAAAAAAACAAACAACACTTTAGGTTAATGTTTGTAATACATATATCAGTTTACATAATTATTTTAGTAAGATATTTATATATTTTATATTTATTATATAAATGAATATTTGTAACAAAGCTAGGCCAGCCTATATATAGGAACAGGACCTTAAAATTTTATTGTACAAATTGTCAATCCTATTGTTTTATGTTTTTCCAGGCACCATGGTCTGCTGGAAGAAATCTCTCTTTACAGATAAACTCACCTGTTCTTTGAACGTCCTTATATTTCTATGTAAAAACTATAATTTGTGTACAAATTAATAAAGAAATTAAATAGATGATGTTTATTGGAAAATCAATAAAAAATATTTTTTATTCGTTCTTGATAACTAAATTGGTACATATCTTGAGTCGAGTATTCACTGCGATCAAAGTGTAATAATTGTTTATTACGCAATTAAGATAGTAGTTCTACCAAAGTTGTTATTATAGACATACGCGCACAAAATCACGCGAAGCATAGCGTGCGCGCGCGCATCCCTTGGTTACGTAACTCGGCGTTTAGGGCAATTAGGTAATGTGCGCTTCCTTCGGGCGCCCTCGGTCATTGGGCATGTACTTAATACACTGGTCGATAACCTAATTAGTGATTTTGAATCAATAATTCATGCTAGTCCTCAGTTAAGTGTTAATTGAAACATGATTTAGTAATTTATTTTCGGAAGTGTCACAGTAATTTTTCATTGCGTGGCAAACATATTAAGTGCAACGGACCTCGTTTGACGCTGCTGGATATTCCATATTCAACCGTTAGGGTAATGAATATCAAAAATATTATCGGGAACTTAAAGTAGACTATGTTTGAATCTTACTCGTTACACCTACAGATCAATGGGATACGCGAAATTTTGCTTATTTAAATGACCCATATTTTGTACCGTTTTACAAACCAACGGCTTTTTGCAATGTCCATGTCGTGTTTATTACAATACCCGACAAGTTCAAACAAGTTTTACCTACTGATAAATTTGCGAGCAATCAACTCGCCGCTTCATAGCTGAGCAGACGCAAAAACAGAATCATGTACGGAATACGACAGGTTAATCTTCACAAAACCATTGAAAAATGGGTCTTATGTCAGTAGTATTTAGGCCCCCAAACAAGGCTTATCGTGATCTCGTGTGTACAGTCAGCCCAGGTGTAAAATTTTGCTTCTTACTCCTCGCAGCGTGTGAGTCTGTATCAATCGCAGTTCAGCGTATGCTGGTAGACTTTATTAGGAGTACTGTACAGTCGTAAGGGCTTTACTGTTATCTCAAACTGCCAAATTTAGCTGTCATAAAGTGACAGAATGAAATAGGAAAATAAATGCCAAGTCACGTATATAGAGTTTATTATCGTTTCTTGGGTTTTTTAAGGTTTACAGAATTATTGATGATTGTAAAATATGCTTTTACTTTTTTGACGACACGATTGGCATAGTGCGTGAACCACGGTTTCTCGCCTCGATTTCCGTAGTGTCCCGGGTTCAGAAAACGATCTTTTCTGAATTGACTCGGGCCTGGGTGGGCTGAGAGACACCCCAGGCTTATTGCCTTTGTGTGGTGCCTCGTAAAACAGGGATATTAATACCTACTTCGAGACCATTACAAGGTGTGTTGTCGTTTTGTTATGTTAAAATTACAAAGGTGTCGCGTACGCGTCATACTCGCGGATTATGGTTTTTTATATCGAAATCTTCGTTTTTTCATCGATTGCATGCCGCGGCAGCCCTTAAATAAGGTGACACTTAGCTTTAAGTTTGAATTGTAATACCTCAATCGTATGTTCCTGGGTTTATCTTGTTGGTTGTCCTATGTAAATAAATAACAAATAGTTGTATCTTGAGCTTTCACAGTAATGAGTTTTCCCCTTAGGCCCTGGATGTATTACTTATTGTGTTCTTTTATTCGGTTATCACAGACATCTTCAAATTTTTCACAAGACATTTATCCATCTGTACCAAAATAACAAATTAGTACGCAAAACATCAAACCTTATTACCTGCTGACCTTTTATATTCCATTTTTGAACAAGTAATAAACTGCAACGGTAATACATCTTTTAGTAGTTTCGGTTTGGTGTAAAAACTTAAACCTGTAATTAAACTAGCCGGTCGGTGCTTTTGAAGTTCTTAAAGTAAAGTAAACTAAAGTAAAAAATATCTTTATTCATATAGACTTATAAAAAGTACTTATGACAAGTCATATAGTTACAAAAAAAGAATTATAGCAAAAATATGCTAAAATAAACTTACATTAAATAATACTATGACAGTAAATATCATAATTAAACATAATGTGACTCTACCACCGGTTCGGAGGTTGTTTCCGATCGAGAAGACTCCGGCAAGAAACTCAATGGCTACTCTTTTAAATCTTGTTTTTAAACACAAAAATTGAATTGACAGAGTAAAGTCATAACAAAAAAAAAAACAAATGTGCAGAGGAGCAGATTATACCTAAGATGACCACAAATTCTTATCATTTAAAAAATCCTCAACACTGTAATAACCTCGCTTCATTAACTTAGCTTTAATTTGTGACATAAACTGGTGAAGAGGCAGTTCAACAAGAGTTTGCGGAATCTTATTAAAATATTTAACACATCGGCCAACAAATGATTTTCCTACCTTATGCAGTCTTAGACTGGGAGATACGAGCTTATTTTTATTTCTAGTATTGAGTTTATAAACATCACTGTTTTTCTTAAAGAGATGCAAGTTTTTACGGACATATACTACATACTACAATAAATTGAAAGTACACCGTTAAAATATCTATCTCTTTGAATACTTCACAAAGCGAGTCGCGTGGTCTAAGGTTGTAAATGGAGCGGATGGCTCTTTTTTGAAGAACAAAGATAGTGTTGAGATCCGCTGCCGAGCCCCACAACTGTAGACCATACGACATAACACTGTGAAATATAACTGAAGTACACTAATCTTGCTGTTGCGATATCAGTCAGGAGCCTTATTTTTCTAACAGTATAAGCTGCCGAACTAAGTCTTCCTGCCAGAGCAGAAATATGCGGACCCCACTGTAACTTGGAATCGAGAGTAATTCCTAAAAATACTGTGGAATTCGCAATCTCTAATGGCTCGCTATTCATGTTTATAATGGTATCGACCTGCCTTACATTGGGCATAGAAAATTTGATACATTTAGTCTGCTTAGCATTAAGCAGTAAATTGTTACTCGTGAACCAATGCAGTACCTTAGAGAGAGTATTATTTACGTCGTCAAGTGCTTTGTTACTTCTATCTACGTTAAAAATCAGAGAAGTGTCATCAGCAAATAATACAATCCCACATAGGTCTTTGACAAAATAAGACAGATAATTTTTATAGATCAAAAATAGCAGAGGACACAATATTGATCCCTGGGGCACGCCCATACGTATGGTGGCATCGGAAGAGTTCGTACCATTGATACTCTTTTTTTGTATTCTATCAGTGAGGTAAGATTCTATAAAGCTAAGTGAAATATTTGAAACACCGTAATGTCTCAGCTTAATCAGTAGGATTTCATGATCTACGCAGTCAAATGCTTTTGACAAATCACAAAAAACTCCTAAAATATAGTATGTGCTTACCTACGTGAGTGAGTTAGGTCTGTAAGTACGAGTGGTAAAAGTCTGTTAGACACGATACGCACAATGTTCCATTCTAAGGCGAACTCTTCTGGTTTTCTGTTTATTTCTGTTGCAGAAATTGATTTATTTATTCATTATTAAAAGAGGACCACCAACAAGAAAAATACTTATCCATTCAATATGAGAACAATTCGTACTTGAAGCTAAGTGTCATCTGAATTTACTGATTTGATTGTAAATTACAGGAAAAATATGATAAAGTCAATAAATAGGACTATACTCGTACTTGGATGTTATGTGACTACTTCCGATTAAAATAGAAATTGGGATCAAAAATGGGGGTCAAATTAGTTAAGGATGAAAGGCGATTAACGAAACAAATTTACAAGGCGGGGATGGATGGAGCTGTTGAAAGGGGAAGAACTAGACGGACGTACTTAGGAGTACCCATAATCGACGAGCATGTATGAAAGGATTAATGAGAGTGCAAGAAGCGCAAGAGGTGTGTCAGGACCGTAGCAAGTGGAAAGATGTGGTCTCTGCCTACCCCGTTGGGAAAAAGGCGTGATGGTATGTATGTATTATTTAGTGCATTTTTTTTACCATTTCAAACATCCATAGAACGAGATTTGTTTTGTTTTGGGTCGAATGGCCATGTCTCAGAGGGTTTTTTTATAAAAGAATAAGTCTGCTTTGTCTTCTTTCTTTCAAATTTTGATCTACTAATATTGTTATAAAAGAAGAATAACAATAAACAAATAAAACCTGTAGGTACATCACGTGGACAGTACATCTAAGCCTTGTTAGCGAAGCAACCAAATTACAACAAACGTTGAATTCCGGACTACACATCGACCAAAGACAATCCAATCGTGTAAACTGAACGTTTTTCTGAACAATCTCTTGGTTTGGCGTGCGCGTGCGCGTCTCGGTCGGCGGCGCGCGCGGCACGGCGCGTTCGTGACGCCGCGCGACCACGATACGCAAATTATTCGCGCATCCTTTGTATAATGCTCTAGATTAATTGATTTAGAGTTTCTGGGATTGAGAACATCTTTACTAAGAAGCTAGGTGTGCTTAATAAAGCAAAGCGGTACTTCACATCGGAGCAAAGACTGCTGTTATGTAAATCGCAAGTACGGCCTCATATGGAGTACTGCTGTCACCTTTGGGTGGGAGCACCAGGATACCAGCTTGAGCCTTTTAAGTCGGTTCAAAGATGAGCTGTGAGAATAGTTGACGATCACAAATTAGCAAGTGGTAGGTATAGAACCATTAGGTCTGAGGAGAGACGTTGCCTCCTTATGTGTGTTCTACCGCTTATACAATGGGTTGTATTCCGAAGAACTGTTTAAGGCATCATAGCCTTTTATCATCGCACCGCTCGCCATCGACAGGGTGTTCATCCTCACACACTGGAACCCCAATAGTGCGGTTTCAGAGGAATTTCCTCTCGCGAACAATCCGATTGTGGAATCAACTCCCTACCAAGCTTTACCCGGGGGAACACAGTATGGGGTCCTTTAAGGGGACAGTTAAGGTAAAAGCTCCTATTACAGAGGCAAATGGCAACATTTGAAAGTGAGAAAGGAAACTAAGCATTTACAAATAACATAAAGCATGAAAAAAAATTGTTTCGACAAAAAGATAGATTATATTTTACATTGCTTCTGACACTGTATATTTAAGTTTAGTGTAAAATATATATTTAAGTGCTCAGGTCGATTTTCCCTATAACGGAGGTATAACTAAGGTTCGAGCTAATTACGGCAGTAGTCGGCTCCTAAAACAGAGGGTCAGAATCAGAACGTTAAATGTACTGGGGTTCCTTACATTAACATTATACTACTGGTTTGTTTTATGTTTAGACTGTGAACTATTTTTCCTATTAGATCGGGAACTACGGTAATGAAACCTGGGCACTAAATATCACAGAATATAAATGTCACATTTATAGGATTTTTTAAGTTTATAGTTTATTATTATAAAAACAAATCGTCGTATATATTTTATTTTACCCTTAGTGATTTGGCAACTTCAATAGCATAGTTCTGCCATGTTTTTTTTAATCCCCGTGGGTTCCATGTTTACAATAGTCCCGTCAAACACTAACCGTTGGCTTTGCACTATTTATTTTCACAGTCTCTCTCTATTTACGTTTACTTCTACTTTGTACGTTTTTGGTTTCAGAATTATCAAAAAAACGATCGAAGAATAAGAATAGAAGTTTATTTTCTTATTTTCATTAAGCCTACGTAACAATTTTTCCTGAACCCTAAAATACGAATTACTGTATACATTTTAGGTCCGTAATAGGTTCTATAAAAAAGTAAAAGTAAAAAAAGTAAAAAATATCTTTATTCATATAGACTTATAAAAAGTACTTATGACATGTCATGTAACAAAAAAAAATTGTAGCAAAAATATACTGAATAAAAATAAACTTACATAAAATAATACTATGATAGTTCATATCATAATTAAATATAATGTGACTCTACCACCGGTTCAGAGGTTGTTTCCGATCGAGAAGACTCCGGCAAGAAACTCGATGGTTACTCTTTTCAATCTTGTTTTTATACACAAAAATGGAATTGACAGAGTAAAGTCATAACAAAAAAGTGTGCAGAGGAGCAGATTATACCTAAGATGACCACAAATTCTTATCATTTAAGAAATCGTCAACACTATAATAACCCCGCTTCATTAACTTAGCTTTAATTTGTGACTTAAACTTGTGAAGAGGCAGTTCAACAAGAGTTTGCGCAATCTTATTAAAATATTTTACACATTGACCAACAAATGATTTCCCTACCTTATGCAGTCTTAGACTGGGAGTTACAAGCTTATTTTTATTTCTGGTATTGAGTTTATGAACATCACTGTTTTTCTTGAAGAGATGCAAGTTTTTACGGACATATACTACATTATCATAAATAAATTGAGAGTACACAGTTAAAATATCTATCTCTTTGAATACTTCACGAAGCGAGTCGCGTGGTCTAAGGTTGTAAATGGAGCGGATGGCTCTTTTTTGAAGAACAAAGATGGTGTTGAGATCCGCTGCCGAGCCCCACAACTGAAGACCATACGACATAACACTGTGAAAATAACTGAAGTACACTAATCTTGCTGTTGCGATATCAGTCAGGAGCCTTATTTTTCTAACAGCATAAGCTGCCGAACTAAGTCTTCCTGCCAGGGCAGAAATATGCGGACCCCACTGTAACTTGGAATCGAGAGTAATTCCCAGAAATACAGTGGAATTCGCAATCTCTAATGGCTCGTTATTCATGTTTATAATGGTATCGACCTGTCTTACATTGGGCATAGAAAATTTGATACATTTGGTCTTCTTAGCATTAAGCAGTAAATTGTTACTCGTGAACCAATGCAGTACCTTAGAAAGAGTATTATTTACGTCGTCAAGTGCTTTGTTACTTCTATCTACGTTAAAAATTAGAGAAGTGTCACCAGCAAATAATACAATCCCACATAGGTCTTTGACAAAATAAGGCAGGTCATTTATATAGATTAAAAACAGCAGAGGACCCAATATTGATCCCTGGGGCACGCCCATACGTATGGTGGCACCGGAAGAGTTCGTACCATTGATACTCACTTTTTGTATTCTATCAGTGAGGTAAGATTCTATAAGGCTAAGTGAAATATTTGAAACACCGTAATGCCTCAGCTTAATCAGTAAGATTTCATGATCTACGCAGTCAAATGCTTTTGATAAATCACAAAAAACTCCTATTGCATCTTGCTTGCCTTCCCACGCATCAAATATGTGTTTGATGAGCGCAACACCTGCATCGGTTGTATTCCTATTTTTAGTGAATCCAAATTGATTACTATGTAATAATTTATTCAAAGCAAAGTGAGAATGTAATTGATTCAATATTATTTTTTCAAAAATTTTACTTATAGCTGGTAGAATAGAAATAGGTCTATAATTGGATGGGTCACTTTTCTCACCTGACTTATAAAGGGGTATGACTTTACTAAATTTCATCAAATTAGGGAACTGACCCTTGTCTACACAGTTATTAAAAAGTAACGCTAAACTAGGGGAGATGGCATCTATGACTGATTTAAGTATATCAACAGAAATACCCCATAAATCCTCCGTTTTTTTTATGTTAAGTTCTTTAAACGATTTGAGGATGGTATGAGGAGATATATGATCAAAGCAAAAACTAGTGGCGCACTCATTAACACTTGATGTGAGGAGATAACTAGCTAGCAGTGAACTAGAATTTAGTTTACTGGTAGTAATAAAAGGTATCTCAGAGAAAAATGATTCAAATGTATTAGCTATATCAACGTCAGACTTAATAATATTATCTTTAATTTTAAGTGAGAAAGAGTTATTGCGTGGTATGGACTTACAAGTTTCTTTGTTTATAATGTTCCAAGTCGCTTTGATTTTGTTTTTTGCTTGTTTTATTTTGTCTCGCAAAAACATATATGTGTATGAAGTTCCTTCTATGGAGGTACGTACTAGCAATCACAGTTTTCACTTTTAAATAGGATTTCTAGAGGATAAAACATACCACAGAATAAGGTTTTAAGTTAGTTTAATTAAACATAATTTCAACTAAACTCTTATACAATTGAATAACTTATTATATTGAAAGTTATAAGCAAATACTTCTGACGCTCTATTTTCCCTAATACGGATGATACCAACGTATTAGGATTGACCTTTAACATTCTTTTCCTATTACTGCTTTATTTTGTTTTTCTTGGGTATAATAAATTCTATTACAAATATGAAAAAGCACTAAATATATGGTTATAACAACAATAAAACTATCATATAAATAACATACTGATGAAATTGAACAGTATATTCCTATGAAAAACTCAATTATATTAATATGAGTGTACTTACCTGAGTCGCTCCGCGTTCATATAGGAACATCCTTTCACATCGCCGCCGTGGCAGAGACTGACTTATTCTGAAGAGTACGTCTACGTTATATTCGCAAATGTCAGATATGTAATAAAGCAAAAGACTTTGAACTAGTAAATTCCATTTTCGTGTACCTAAACTAATTTCAATGAGAATGAATCATGAAAATAAAAATACCACCGTAATTAGAGTCGATTTTGGTTACCGCCGTAATAGGAGGTTTTACCTTAATAGGTATCTTCTAAATGGTCGGCAACGCGCACGTAATGCCTCTGATGATACAGGCGTCCATAGGCCTCGGTAACGGGTGTGTAATATATAATATAACAACATATAGTATAAAATTCAATTATATCAAATGATAGTATAACAACTAAAACGCACCCCTCGGTAACTGCTTACCATCAGCTGGGCCGTAAGCTTGTTTCACCTTGTGGTATAAAAAAACATTTGTGGTAAAGCCTGCGAGCTATGTGGTTAGAAGCCAATGCAGTATACGGATACTTGTAACAATAGAGGCATCAGTAGGGCCGCTCAATTCCCTCTTGATGAAAAACATAGCTCGCTAAGAAAAGTCGATGCGATACTCATATAAGTATTTATAGATAGCGTAAGATCTCTTTAATATTTTTAGTGCATGTGCAAGTGATTTATGTCCCATAAAAAATAAACCATAGCAATAGATGTGATGTTTTCTCATCATCAATTTCAGAACGTCTACTGCCACAAATAGGCTTCCCTCATTGATTTACAGATCGGCCGATTGTTTGCGACCTAGATAAAATAAGATAACTTTACTGCACAAACAAAATTGTAACTGAAACAATACTTTTGAATTTCAATTCAGACCTTTTACTTTTTGACCATTTGCCTGATGTGTGGTCGACTGTGTGACTCGATTTACCATCAACAGATGTTGGAAGGAATCTCTTGCAAACTGCGACGTTCTTTCACCAAACCGTTAAAAAGATAAATAATAGGCAGTAATTAACTTTCTTTACAAATATTGAATGAAGACATTATGTCGAATGATGTGTTAACAACTTCTTTTGTTGATTTAAGACAAAATATTTAGCCCTAAAACGTTTATGGTGTGATCAAAAACACGTGTGTTAAAGGTTTTTTAAGATGGTTCGTTAGTTACGTTTTATTAGGGTCTTTTGAAAAACTATTGTGTTCTTTTTTAATTTATCTATTATGTTTCTGATGTTTGATGAAAGAAAGGAGACTTTGGGAGTATTAATCACCAGTTCTCTGGTTAAATTATTGGTTTTGAGTTGTCTATCTTAATTTTCCGGTTGTTCGTGAAGGCAATGTTGTTGAAAGTACATTTTTGCACGTGCTTGCATTTGAAAACAAATAAATTCACACATCACTTATTTGTGACACGCTCTCCTTTCGTTTCATATTTTTTGCAATCTAGTTTATGATTAGCACCTCAAGTGCTAAAGACGACATTGTCTTTTAGACTCGCAAATATAGTTTGTTTAGTTTAGCAGCTAAAAAAAAATGCTTTGTCATCATATTAACATAATATATTTTTTTCTTTTGTATGATTATGTGAATTTGTTATTGGGGTAAATGAAAAGAACTAATAATTTTTTGGATTTGATCGAAACATAATTTGGCTAAATGATCCACAACTACATATCATGCGGGTTTGCACAATTAGGCGTTGC
Source organism: Udea olivalis (assembly GCA_947369235.1). NCBI lineage: Eukaryota > Metazoa > Arthropoda > Insecta > Lepidoptera > Crambidae > Udea > Udea olivalis. Next base: position 24,438,412 of record OX376342.1, read on the forward strand.
CAAGTTTTGTATCCTTCCTCACGAGACCGTGCGCGTGCCCACCAAACACGAAACGTAGTTTCTCAAATTGTAGAAACATTGTTTTGCAATTAAATTATCCGGATTTTAATCAGCTCCTTTACATTTCAGTCATTGCTAACACATAAAGTAAGTAGCTTTAGGGTTGCTATTTCATCTCATCATCATTCCTAGCCACAAGACTTCCACTGCTGAACATAGGCCTACCCCATTGATTTCCAAAGCGACCGCTAGCAGAAAGTCTGCAAACACTGGAAACTTTACCAGGTCAACCGTCCACCTTGAAGGTGCCCACCTGCTTTGCATACGCTAAGGGACATTTTATAAATACTATTGCTTGACCTGTTAAACATTAGTCAATAAATACCTTCTCGTGATTTGATATGCACTGGCATTAATTATTAACCGCAAGTAGGTAGAGCATAATTATTTTGATCGCTATACTAGGCGCCAGCGCGGGTTTGTGTGTCAATCAGCGCGCGTCGCTCAGCCCCGAATGCAAGTGGAGCGCGCGGCACTGTTTCCGACAATTCGGAACTTGAAGCCTGCGCGGCGCCGTAAGGGGGCACACTGAACGCGAGTGCAGGTTGTTGATTTGGAATTCAGGATAATTATTTGACTACAAAAAAGTTAACTTTTTATGTTTTCTCGAGGTTCTTACAGGAAAAATAAAATATGCCCGTCGGCAAGTGAAGATCGGAATAATCCTTTCCCTAAACACGCATTAAAGCACGAAACAAGATAATCACAAACACACACACTCAAATGTCATTATTTCAATAGACCTGACTTTTAAATCGTCATAATGTGTAATCGTAATAATGTGTCAGTCATAATGTGTAATTGTATAATTATCACATATTCATAGTGATGTTATTGTTTTCATAAACGGACAAAGAGTGTGTTTGGTTTTTTCGAAGCTCGGGTAATTGGCCATCTCCTTGCATTTGGCAAGCATAGTGATTAAGGCAATAGCAATCAATTGTGGCAATAACTGCTTTCAATGATTTAGGTCTTTTCCCAGCTGTGTTCATGAGCTAATTACTCGTAGGGACCCTTGGACCTGAATGATTACCATTAGTCCTAATTCAACAAAAAACAAATGCAACCAGTGACTCTGATTACAATCATAGAGGCGGTAACCGGAGGTGAACCTCTATGTAGTCTTGATTATTTAGCCATAACTACATGGGTCTTGCAATGGTCTCATTGTGCCCCAACCTGAATTTTTGCCGAAATCGAGAGTGCGCTGATTGGCCGCGGTGACAAAGCAGAGCGCGGCATCCATTACGCGCGGCTGCCACACTTACTAGCAACCACATAGCCGGCGGCTGATCAGCCACTTCTTAGAGGATTTAGGCTGCCTATTCACTTTCAACCAATGGGAATGCTTAAAGGCAGGCCTGCCTTCAATCCAATTGGTTGAAAATCACCAAAACTCAGCTCCGGTGGCTCGCTCAGCAGTGGACAGGCAGCCTTAAAGGTGGCCTAAAATAAACACTACTGGTCACTAACCAGGGGCATTTGCGTATGATTAATATTTTCTCCCAACAACAATAAAAATACTACTTACCCTGTGAATGGAAGTTTTGCTCGTAAGCTTTCAGGCAATCAGGAGTTGAGTCTTAAAATACTAACAAAAATATCCCCAGAATGTCATACCGTAGCATTTTAAGTGGTTGCTTCGAAGTACAGTCAGTATAACTTCAGTAAATAGCACTTAACGGGTGTCGTTTGCCCATCAGAGGGCAGAGACAATGGGCAGAGGTACTGTTTCCGAAACCATTGTCAATTGTTTCCGACGGACGCCTCCCGACCTGTTCAATTTCTGGCCTATTTGTGTCACCGATACTTTGCGCTTTTTTAAGCGTAGAAATTTTTTTAACCATTATTTATAACATTAATGAGATCAATAATTATAATATTGTGTAAGTACAATGAAATCATTTTGAAGCGCTTTTGCTCGTGTATTGGTTGCAGGCGTTAACCACATGTTTTGCATTTATAACTAACTATCGAATCTATATAAGACAAAATTTGCCATTTATTACATTTGCTCTGTCGCTTTATCGAAGTAAACTTACTACAAACAAACCTTGGTTCCATAAAACAGTGGGCAAATCAAAGCCCCAGTTAACTGAACACCGAACCCGCTACTCATTGCGTTAAGCGTTAACCGAGCGTCTGACGTGATCAATCACCACATTCACGTTAATGTTAATTAAGGCGTGTTGAGACGGGTCAAATGTGTGTTTAAGTGGCTGACATTAATAAAGATGTCGTCATTCTTTGGAGGATACCAGACATCGAATTAGGATTATGTATGATATATCAAACCATTTCTTGCTTGCTTCAAAATGATCACTGCTGCGGATCATTATTTGCATTTTTTTTTGTAATGGACTGCGATCACATTTTTTCCAAAACTGCAATTAGCATTATATTTGTGTTTTAGGTAATTGCAACATCTGGTGGGCTAGCCAAGAGCAACAGTCTACTTTCGTTTCGACATTTCAAATTACAAAAAATATGGGCTGACATAAATTAATTTCATTTCGATTAGACTTTAGAGAATAGATTAGAGGCCATTAATTAAAAAAAAAATCGACTAGTCATTGTCATTTCCGTACATTTTTAAATTTTGCTTGTGGAAACGAAAGTAGCGTGTTGCTCTCTGCTAGGGCCACTGTTATTATATTTGTCTTGTAGTGTTATAATAGTTAACGTCATACTACGATAGCTCGTATTTACGTTAGATAGAGACGTTCACATCAACCTTTACATAGAGTCACCTTAAGCTGCTGACAAAAGACCCATTTTGCAAGGTTTTGTAAAGGTTGATGTGAACGCCTCTGAACGTGGTTCGAGTAGATTTAAATAACAACAATTAAATGGAAAACGTACGTTCCAGTTAAAAGGAGTAATAAAATATGATATCGATAGTTGTGCTTCCAGTTGAATTTTCGGCAATTTATTTAAAACAAAAAATGTTCCACTTAACATCCATATTATTCTACCTCATACCCTGTTAAAGACACGCACTAATTCAAATACAATCGTTATTTTGTAACCAACACCTTTGTGACGAGAACCTTGACAATGAACCTTTGTGTCTATTGGTAAGTGAACGCACCTTTGCGCAAGTTGCACTCGGTATTGCCTGAAATCAATGAGCAAAGTTGTAAGAAGTTCATAGTGTTGGGAAACTTAAACTTTATCGACAAAACAAACTTGACAAGTACAAAAGCTATACGTGTTATATTACCTCTTTGATAATAGTTATTATCAGAGCTTTTGCCTTAATTATTTAATGGTATTAATCTACAGCAATATTATAAAGAGGAAATAAATGATTTTTGCTTGTTCGCATTCAATAGCCTACGAAACTAATGGACCGATTTTAAAAAATCTTACAACTGTAATATAAAGCTACATTATCAGCGAGTAACATATGCTTTATGCCCTGTTCACATTATTCCAGTACCAGCATTCCAGTCAGGCCCTGGAATATCACTGGAATAATGTGAACCGGCACTGTAATATCCACACTGGAATGTCAACATTGATTGAGCACTGTACCGGAATGCTGGACTGGAATAATGCCAATAGTCTACGCGGGCGAAGCCGCCGACGGACAGCTAGTAATATAGTAAGTGGGAAAATTAGGCTGAGTTTACTCGCCACGTTCTCTTACGATTTCCACGATTGCGAATATTTTTGGGCCGTCGAATAGTATAGTAACTCTCTTAGACATAGACTGACAAGAAAATATGAGTAACTTTTTAGAACTACAACGATTTTTGGTTGTTCAGATGAATTAAAATAAGGCATTTCATTAATTCACACCGATTGCGTCCAACGATGAGCCTTGATGTTATGTTGATTCACTTTTAGAAGGACGCAGTGCAACCACATATTCTAGTCCTTGCCACAATTATTCTAACAAACATTTTTTTCAAATGCGTATTCATTTTGGGTTACTTTATTTCAACGTCAATCAAAACCAGTCTATCGATATATCAAGTTACATCTCTTTATTCCAATAGCAAAAGGAAGCCATATCCTGTGGAGAAAATTGGTCACACCTGATCGCTGCTGCTCCCGAATGGCGTAACAGGTCTCAGAAATGGTGCAAGAGGTTGTTAAGGGGAAGGTTAAAAATTAAAACTCATAGTAAGTACTTGTTTATTTTTAAAATAAAGTAGTTCAATATCCCGTAATCTCTTTTTTTCTTACCACCTATATGCAGACGATCTTCAAAAATAATCTCAGGGCAGCCTTGACGATTTGCATCAAATCGTATAAGCTGTGAACGGAGACCTGTTCCGTATCCTGGACTAGAGTAAGACTTTTAGTCTTAAAGTTAACCCTATTAAAACTCAGGCCATTGTCGTAGGTAGCTCATGGTTGATTTTCAGAGTAGATATTAATACTTTGGAATAAATTGTTTTTGATGGAGTCCTAGTCCTGTAATGTTGTTAGGAACCTGGGGATATTCATTTCCGGCTCACTTGATTGGGGTAAGCAAATTGGTGAGGTTAGCAGAAAGGTGTTTGTATCTGCAGGTGCACTTAGCAGATTGCGCAATTTTATGCCGATACACACAAAAATGTATATCGTACAGGCTCTGCTTTCGCCCATTCTAGATTATGCCGACTGCTGCTACCTTGACATTACTCAGAATTACCTAAATAAGCTCGAACGGCTTCAAAATTTCTGTATCCGCATCATCTTTGGCCTACGGAAGTATAATCATCTGTCTGAATTCCGCGCCCAAAAAAATGGCTTCCAATTCGTCGCTGACGAGATTTTCATATTCTCTTTTTACTTTACTCTGTTTTGTTTGATCCCCGGTCTCCTCCGTATCTCAAGGAGTTGTTTCATTTTCAGCAGTCTACCAGGTCTTATGATATGCGTTAAAGCCGGAAACCCCTCCTAGTTTTTCCTTTTCAATCATCTAGTTCTATTCTAGTTCTCATTCCTCCACTATCCATTATATTTGCTTGTGGAACTCGTTACCGTCACTTATCAGGCAATCCCGTTCCTTACATATTTTCAAGTCCCGAGTAAAAGCATATTTCCTCTCTCTGTAACCTGTACGAGGGGCATGCCAAAAGAAGTTAGATTCTTATTTGATTGACACTGACAAGTTATACATCATCTTATAGGCTGGTTGTTTATTGATATATTTTAAAATAGAACAGACACAATTTTTTAATTTTTATTTCAATGAGCATAATTTTTCCGAGAATCTGGCGGGAATTCCCTTGCAGCAATGGAGCTCAGTCGACGTGATTTTCGCGTGATCGTGATTAATATGACTATGAAAAAGGTTTAAAGCCCCGAGAATGTTTCGAACTTCTGGCTACTACTTTTAGTGAGTCTGCTTAATTAATATTAATTTATTCTATGTAATTAATAATATTATAGAAATTAAGTATATTGCTGTGCCCTACCAGGGTAACATATTTTGGGACACAACAACAATGTTATAACTTAATAACCACATGTATGCAATAAATCTTTGAATCTTTGAATCTTGTTCACGAAATTTTATAATTTTTGAGTATCTAATTTCTTTTGGCATGCACCTCGTATTGTATCTATCTAGTGCGTCGATAAGCCAAACCTAATATCTTTGTTCTCCTTATTACTATTTCTTTGTGTATGTTCATATTTATCTCTAACACGTATGTTATATGTTTAAATTACATTCTCTTTATTCAGTCTTCTTCTTCTTCTCTCTTCTTATCTTATCTTAGATATAAAATTTGTATAGTATTCTCACAAAAACAGAGATTTATAACATTAAAAACAACTTATGAATTATAATTATAAAAACGAAATAATTACAATTATAAAACTTAAGATTAAAGTTATAAAAACAATGATTTATAAAGATACTATAAAAATCTTAACCTAGGGAGCCGCCGGCAGCGGGGCAGGCGAGGCCTAGACTACCGGTGGTTAGCGCTGCAGAGAGAGGAACCTCCTGACAATACGTGCCGTGTCCAAGAGTACAAATAAAAAAAATGCTCTTTGACAACAGATGTCTTTTCGTAATCATATTTTATAATTTATTTTTTTAGTTACTTTTCCACCGATATTACAGTAATTTCATCATTAAAACAGTGAAAGCTAGTGCAAATTCAATGTCAAGAATATTCAAGACAATTTCAGCCAACATTTATAAGTTCGAAACTACAAATTAATATAATATGACAAGCGTGACAACTGTCACAATGGCCACAGAAATATTTACGTTACATTCTATAAAATTATGATTACAAGAGCAAAGGCAAGAGCGGCCAATGTAAGCGCACGACTAACACCACCGCCCGCTCCGTCGCCCAGCTCGTCGTCGGTGGAGGTGGTGGTGGAGGTGGAGTTTGTTACACCTCCTGATACCGCAGCGAGCTCAAGTTCCAGCGATGAGAGCGGGCCACCGCCGCGACCACCTGCGCGACGTGGACGACGACCGCTGCCGGCACGCTTGGGGCCTGTGGGGCAATCTGCCCCGCGCGAGGCTCCCGCTACCGGTGGTGTAGTGCGCCGCATGCGATGGACATACGACATGAATGTCAACTGCATGCGCGCCTATTACGGGGCTACAGAGGGAGGAACCAGCCTGTTTTTATATTATTATTATCCATTATAAATTCACGACCATGTGTATGGGAGTACTCATACAATATGTTTTAATTTATCTCATGATCTCACATTACCTCACCTAGTTCTCTCAACACGTGGGTTGCCTAGAAGAGATCGCTTCCTAGCGATAAGGCCGGTAGTGGGAAACCAGGCACCCTGTGGAAGCTATGCTACTGGAAACTTTATGAAGCTTCGGAAAATCTAGACGATAGAAACATGGAATGTCCGAGGACTCCTTAATCCTGGAAACTGACCATCTTGGAGCGAGAGATTGCCAGATGTGGCGTAAACATCTGTGGTTTTAGCGAGACTCATTGGAAAAAAAATGGGCATCTTACAACCAGTAGCCACGTCATTTACTTTTATTTATTTATTATTTATTGCACAAACAAGTAAAGTACAATTGGCGGACTTAATGCCTAGAGGCATTTTCTACCAGTCAACTGCAAGGTATAACAGAAATATTGGAATTTTGGGCTGTGGAACATTTATTTATGGTAGCGAGAAGAGACAAACAACAAATCTCAAATATTTTTACTTAAATATATTAAACATAATATACTATACATATGCCATTATACCAATCATGTAAATATACCTATACTAATATATTTACTTTTCCGGCAGTGAAAACGTCAGTCGTAATGGGGTAGCACTTCTCATTCCAATTCAACAAAAGAACTGTGTCATGGGCTATGAATCGGTAAATGATCGGATACTCAGTGTCAAACTCAAGGCATCACCAGTGAACCAAAACCTTATACAGGTCTACGCACCCACCAGCACCGCAAAAGACGAGAATTTCTACTCTGAGTTAGAAAGCACAGTTGCAAAGGTCCCCAATAGAGGGTTACTACAAGTAACTTGATGATACAATAATCTTGGGTGACTTTAACGCTAAAATTGGAGCTGATACTGGGCAACTTAGTAACTGCATAGCTATGCAAATTGGCTGATTTCGGTCTGGGTATGCGGAATGAAAGTGGTGAAAGTCTTATACAGTTTGCAACGGAAAACAACTTCGTTGTAACAAATACTTTATTCCAGCATCATCCCCGAAGATAATACACCTGGACTTCTCCCGATGGTAGCTATCGTAACCAGATCGATTACTTCCTCTTGCGCTCGCGGTGGAAAACATCAATTCAAAACACCCACACCTTGCCAGGAGGAGACTGCAGGTCAGACCACCAGCTCTTGATCTCCAAGATAAGGGTGAAATTGAAAGCTGTTAGAACTCCAATACCATTGAAGAGATTAGATGTTCAAAACCACTCTAGGTTTTCGACCTCCGTACAGGGTGACTGGGTAGAGTGGAATATCGTAACGCACAGTGAAGAAACTACGAAGAAGCTTTGGGACCGAGCGAAGCAACTGATCTTGAACGCCACTAAAAATATGCGGCGACAACTGTGACGGCACAAAAACGGCAACATTGGATGACGGACGGAACTCTCTCTTTAATCCAATAAAGGCGCAGGATAAAGGCGAGAGGTTCTGATGTCAGAGACTTGAACCGATTGTCTGCTCAAATTCAGGCTCATTACAGACGAGATCACAATGCCTACTTCAATAACATTTGTGATGAAATCGAAACACACGCCGGAAAGTATGAGTACAGATATGTCTACCGCAAGATTCGTTTCAACACTAAATCATCGCCTACTAGGTCCTGGGCTATTGAAGACAGCAATGACGAAGTGGTAACAGAACTTGACCAAATTTCTGGGGCGTGGAAGTGTTTACAGTCAGTCTTTATTTCGGGACCAACAGTCGCGAAATTATCCAACCACCTAGCCCAAAAACGAACAATTAGAGCCGTATATTCTTCTGTCTGAGATTGAAGCTGCTATTCTTTTAATTTGTTTTGTTGTCTCTTTGTTCATGTAAAATTGTTTTACTATGTATTGCGATGTCCTTAAAAATAATAAATATTGTCTTTCTTTCTTTTTTTTCTTTCTATTAAACATCTCAGGTCATCGATTATGGCAGTCACATTTTTCACGTCGTCTGTAATGGGATATGGCGAACTGAGTGGACACACACTGTTTTCACTCCATTTAATAAAAAGTGTTCTACAAAGAAGTGTAGCAATTACCGCCTTATTGCGCTCATGCCACACGCAAGCAAGATATTGCTTCGTATTCTGAACCAGCGGTCAAAGGCATACCTGACCGGTCTAAAGAGGTAGCGCTGGAACAGGCTGGATTTGTGAAGGACAAGGGCACTCGGGAGCAGATCCTCATAGTTTGCCAGGGTATTGAAAAAGCCCGAGTGTTCAACAAGCCAACCTACATAAGCTTTGTTGACTTCTCTAAGGCATCCAACTCGGTGAAATGGTCAATTCTTGCTACTAATAGGCACACCATAATACCTAGTGCACCTCCTGAGGCGTCTATATGAAGACGGAACAGCCTCAGTGAGAACAGACGAAATGCTGTCGAGCAACTTTCATCCCAGCGCGGGTGTCTGGCAAGGATGCATCATATCACTGCTCCTTTTTAACGCGAACACCGAGCTCCTAATGCGCATAACACTTGAGAACTGGACAGACGGTGTACTGGTTGGTGGCTACAGAATTGCAAATCTACGCTACGCAGATAACACCACCCTTTTTGCCACTAGTTCTAATAAAATGGAGGAGTTGCTTGGTAGAATGGAAAGTGTGAGCCTCCAATTTGGATTAAGGATCAATCGCTGTAAGACAAAAATGATAATTGTGGACCGCGCTAACCATAGCTCGCCCGAAGTGACCCAAATAGTGAATTGTGAGGTTGTCCAGTCCTATGTTTACCTTGGCTCTTTGATCTCAAACAATGGCGGATGCATCGATGAGGTGAAGAGACGTGTGGCAATTACGAGAACTGCAATGATTGAGATGCGCAAAATATGGAAGACCCGAAACTCTACCAAAGCCACTAAAACCCGGCTAGTCCGGACACTGGTGTTCCCCATTTTTCTATACACCGCGGAGACGTGGACGCTGCGAGAGATAAAGAAGAAAAAGATTGACGCTCTGAAAATGTGATGCTGGAGAAGGATGCTCGGGGCCTCATGGACAGAGCTCCGCACTAATGCATCCATCCTTGCAGAACTACGCGTCAAACAGCGCCCAGCGGCCCAAGTACAATCTCGCATCTTCAAGTTCTTCGGAGACGTCTCTTGGCGGACAAGGATTCAATTTGAACGCCTCGTTAAACAAGGCGAAATTGGAGGCACCAGGCTGCGCGGTAGGTCGACCATGCGATGTACCGACCAAATCATGTCTGCTGTGGGTGGCTCTTTGCCTGAGTGTTCCAAGATGACCGCTAACAGGCAGAAATGGCAAGAAATTGTGAAGGCGATCACAACTGCCCGGAACACAACGAGTTCATTACGACCGCAACCGCTCTGGCAAGAGCGTATCGACAAAGAAGCGAGTTTATTTAAAGCTTCGATACTTATCCTAGAGCTGAGTGTGTTATTCGTTTTAAAAGTGTGTTGAGATATGTGTGTGTATTTCATTGATGGGAAAAAGTCTCTACGGCTAAGGCTCCATCAGGCGTTCTGTGTGCTAGATTATAAAAAGAACCGACGTGTTATAAAAAAAACAATGAAAAATGACTAAAATTAATGATTTCTAGTTTGCACTGTACTTAAATTACTTACTTACCTTACTTTATGTTTCTACTGCGGGTTTTTTCGTTGAGTTTACCAAAGGTACCAACTTTGGTAAACTCAACGAAAAAACCCAGACTATAAAATATAGTTTTTGCATTGTGCGTTCCAATTCCAACCGCCGCGCCCCCCCGCGCGGCGCACGACTTTAAAATTTATCTACTAATTCCCATAGTATGTCGTATGTGCTAGACACAATAAAAAAACAATACAATTCACCGTCGGACAGTGCATCGACAGACGACCGTTACGACCGGTTATCATTTATTTTGACTGAAAGCACTATCTTCTCCTTAACCCCGAACAGAAGCCTAAAATAAACCACCCCACGGCGTTTCAATGTCGTCCTTCAATTTGCCACCAAAATATTTACCTCCAATAGCTTCTGTCCCATTGTGTCGGGACAAGAAACACACAAAAGCGCACTTGCCGACGGATTTATTGCCGATTGGGACATTTATGACCCGTGCAGGTTGCGATGACAGGTACTAATAAAAGTACACTAGGGTTGGCTATTTGCCTACTGTAAAAATTGGTTCAGAACTTAAATATTTTAGGTCTTCATTCCCGTGAAATCCCTGTCTCGGTCTATTTATATAAACATTGCAGCTCAGAAACGTTTCTCCTGCTGAGTTTGAAGGTCTACCCTCAGAGAAAGGGGATGTACCCTGTGTTTCATAGATCATCCTGAGGTCAGTCGTGAATTAGAGTTAACTAGATACATTAAAAGCCATGTTTATATTCGCAAGATTGATAATGCATTAGGTAAATTTAGACAAATCTATGTAAAACGACCTGTCCGGATATCATCTTTTAAAGCCAGTCAAGGTAAATTCCTAAACTGACGGTAGCGAGCAATGTCTTCAGTGGGTAAAGATGCATTAGTGACAGGTAGCTGCTCACTGGCTGAAAATGAAAGTTCATATTACGAAATTGCTTGCTAACATTCGTAAGATGCAACTTAAGGGATTTTCAATGTATGAAAAGCAGTAAGCGCAAGCATCTGGTAGGTCGCCTTAACGTGGTCCCTCGTCGCATGGCTCTTGCAGAGAAGAACACGCGAGTCATCGGCCCCACCTACTACAATCATCTACCTCCAGCGCTAAAAGACGTGCAATCTGACGAAACATTCCGACGTCAGCTGAGAAACCTTTTGTTAGAAAAATCCCTTTATAGTGTAAAATAATATTTGAATTGCAACTTTGGATGACTTGTTAACTATTTTATTGTTATTTTTGACTAAATTGTATTATTTCTTGTTGACATGCGTTTTATTTTTTGTATTTAATTGTTCATTTATTGTATTTATCTTAGTTTTTGACATTCTCTTTATTTTATTAATTGCAATTTGTATAATAATTTTGACAATCATAATGCAAATTCTTATATGTGACATCGAATGTAATATATATTGTAATTTTGTATTATGAGATAAATAAAACTAAACTAAACTAACCTACGCTCAGTTAAGGAAATTAACTTGGCTGGTTATAAGCGATTGTAATATGACCCCAGGTAGTAATAGACACCGTCGCCCTTTACGGTGAATGTACCATTTACCTCATCAACGACAATCAAATTTGAGCACCCTTCTCATAGATACTGTCCTTCCCTTCACATGTAAGTAAGTAAAAGGGAGAGCTCAGACATGTAAGGGTTTGCTCAACGATTCAGAATTCAGGATAGACAACTTTTAACAGTAAGCAACCCTATTTACTCGCCATTATCAATACCTGTCTCACAATGCGTGATGCGACAATGCTTATTTTGTACAATAAAATTATAAGAACAAAAGTACAACATTTTGTTTCTGGGAACGAATCGGGAACAATCCCGAACTATGTAGAATGGAGACTACTGTCTACGTGTCTTTGAGGTGTTTCAGAATTTTTATGGAAGCAATAACACCGAGACTGGTTAGAATTTTTGTAATAAAAGGGAAGTTACGCAGATAGTTCAAGTAATTTTTGATGCACTAGATGGCTTATTAAAAAAATATTCTTTGAGATTAAGTAAAATATATTAAGCTGCTTTACGTTCAGGTTGCCTATCTTATCAAAAACAAAAGATTTAAAACTTCAGGAGCTTGTATGTAAGGCAGGTGTGCCTTTTATTTTTTTATTAACACTTTCTTTCAGACTTTCTTCCTCAAAATGTAAGCTAAGGTAAAGTTCTATCTACGGTAGGTATCCATCGCTCATCACGTTGGTAGGGACTCAGATAGCGCCATCTATCCTTCTTCGAAGAAGCTTTCTACTTAATAATGAAAATTAGTAGAACAATATTCGTTTTAATTAATTCCAATAATAATTTAAACTGAGTTGATAAACCATATTCGTTTTAGCAACATCAAGAATATTTTAAACTAGGTTGATTAATTTAGAGGAAGGTCTGAATAGAGCTATTTTGTCATAACGCCATCTAGAGGAATGAATTGTAAATGTTAACTTGGTTAAGTTCTTCAGTTTCCCGAAGTAACTTGCCTGTAGCGCCAGCAAGCTGTGTCGTTCTTATAGGTACTTTGTGCTAAAACTAAAAGCAAGAGCATCATTTCACAGAATGGATTGCATTTAGTTTAAGTGTTTAATCACAGATGGCGCTGCACGTGTGCCGTGCCGTTGGTTATGTTCCAGTTTTACCTGCCATCTCATCATCGCTGTCCATCCAACGGAATCATCTGCTGTCTGTTGTTTATTAGTTTTCTAGATCCTGACTCTCCTGGACAACAAACAATCGGGTTTTTTTTCCTCAAAGAAAAGCTACACGAACTTACCTTAGAAACATTATCCTTGCGACTTTTACGCTTGATACGGTAAAACTGAGATCGATCCGGGAGCAATCGGCGTCCCATAAACTTATTTAATTGAGATGAGCACAGGTAGGACAGGTTTTATCTACCAAAAAATAAATCATAACATAACCGTTACGATCTTCCGCCAGATAACCGCTTGCCAGTTGAGTTCGCCATTATAAGGATTAAAATAATCCCATTGTTTGAAGCTTACAATGCGTTGTTCATAAAAAAAACCCAGTGGCGTAGTTCCTGGTGTTTGCAAAAATCATGTTTTTGCGAGCAATTATAATAAGCTGTGTGTATTTTAATTAGGTATCATCAGATTTTCACATTCATCCAATAGCTTACCTATGGCCTGCTTGTGCAATGTTCTGGCTGCAGCGCGAATCGTCTAGAGTTTATCGAAATCGATTCCCAGCAGAGGTAAACATTCATTTTTGCCTTTGTCTGGGCGTTTGTTTTAATTTAAGTTTGAGCAGAGCAGATAATGGTATGTATGTACTTTTAGGTACCGAATGTTTCCTGATCGCCGCCTCTAATTAAAGCTGGGCTGCAAAAATGATACGTACCTGGCCAAGAAACCTAGCTAAATTGTTGCCTAAGTTGTAACGCTCAAAACATTACAACTAGAATCAGTATGAGTACTATGATCTATGCCAAGCTGACGTAATAATGTACTCATCTCATCTGAGCATTAATTCATGATAGCAATGTAGATATTATCAGTGCGAGAAACATTTCCTGCGCTAAATGCCATCTCAATTACGACTTTGAAGTAATCCTTTCCTCATAGTGTTCTCCACGTTGCGTATCGAGTTACCAGGAAGCAGTTGCTTAATAAAATTTAGACTAATTACGTAATGTCATGGCTTAAAACAGTTTTTACTCCTCACACTGTTAATTTATACCGGAACTCGCTGCTATTAACTGACATAACTTAATGAAGGTGTACAGTCGACCAATGTTCAATCGTAACTTAGTATCGCCCGCGCTTTGATAAAAGTTCGCAGCAACGAGAGCTCTGCTCATGCTGGCAGTGCGATGTTCTAGCTGTTGTTGACTGTGCTCGTGGCTTGGTTAACAACTTGGCTGGTTATTCATTTGTGACTCTATAATCATCTAAGTTTACGTACTACAACAATTTTATGTGTACTGTCCTTTATCTACTGTCGTCACGACGCAGGGCAGTGATTCTCATTTCTCGTTCCTAATAATGGTTTTAAATAATTGGTTTAATGTTACTTCTTTTCATTTGTCTTTACATGGATTAGTTAGGTATTTATAAATTGTATGCGGTTTGGGGCTCACTAAACTACAATGAAATAAAATAATAATAATAAAATGAATATCTGGGACAATTCACACCAAGATCATCTGACCCCAAACTAAGCAGAGCTTATAATATGGGCGTCAGAGACTGATAAACATACTTAAATATTTCTAAATACATACTTAAATAGATAATAACACCCAGACACAACAAATATAAATGTTCGCCACACAAATATTTGTCATGGGTGGGGATCGAACCCACGACCTCCGGCATCAAAGGCAGGATCGCTGCCTTTGCGCCAACAGGGAAATGGTCTTAGTAGGCGAATAAATGGGTTTTTGGGTTCTTGAAACGATTGAAGTATTGCGTCCTACTTCACGATAAAATGAGTCTTTGGACATTGATCTTTGTTTCCGTGGACTAGAGTTGAGTTTACTCCTCTGGAGGTTATTATCCGATCTGCTGGGAACCCACTCCTATTCGGTTTTGCTTTGTTAACCAGTAGTTCAGTCCTACCATGCCTAACATGTTCAACAAACAAATACAGTGGATTTTGGTATGACAATAGGTACCTACGCTTTCTAGACTAAATACAAAACTCCTAAAACTCTGGGTACGTGTAAAAGGTACTAATAGTCACTCAAGTTGCTTAGTTTTATACTAAATCAAATTGAACATACTCTTAGATGAATAAATACATTCCTGAACAAACTATTTACAAGGAGCTCATACAATATTCTAAGATATATATTAACGAACAAAACATCGGTAATTCCTGAATTGATCGTAAAATATTTCAGCAGTCGCGGGGTCGTGAGTTCACGACCGAGTCTCGAACCGGGTCGTAGCTATGGCGACTCGGGCCACAACACCGGCCCACTGTAACTTACAGTAACAGGTCCGTAAGCTATTGCAAAGTACTCGTTAATTCTAGGAAATTGACATGAGCATTAATTTTTCACGTAGTAATGATGTAACGTAGTAATACATTGAGCCCTTTATTCAAAGAAGAAATTAGGGATTGGCATTCGAATGAAGTACCTACTAAATAAATATTCAATTTATACCCTCAGTCTTACCGCACTAATTGAATCGATCCCGCGACCGTTGTGTCTTGGGGTTTTTTATTTTCCTACCCGAATCGTCATAGCCATGCCCATACACTTCTGAGTAAAGGGTTTTAATCTTAGCCAATCTCTCCTTGCCTGCGCCCATCTTTGATTTACAGTAAATAGGCATTTTCTAAGTAAACGTGTAGCACCATCGGCTTCGTCATCGCTTACCACCAGGCGAGACTGAGGCCAAACGCAGACCCAAGTTATATTTGAAAAAATATAAAAGAAATATAGTACTTTAGCATGGACTAACTATTTTGACTTGATCCCAGTCTCCAAATTGTCAAATACGCATTATTCGAGTGTGCATTTTTTAAGATACTTAACATCAAGAGTTTCGTTAAATTACACAAATTTACGTTACAAATCTTAACGTAATTTTAAGTTAACTACATTATGTTGAATGGTTTTCAGCTTGCATGTTTTACTTTAAGCCAATATTCTCGCTCGGTCTACACAAGACCGTCTAATTGTGTCATTATTATCTTATGTTATGCCAACTTGGATTGTTATTTTTGATTTGCATGAAATAATATTTATCTTATCTTATTCTCGGATGAAAAAATCTCAAAAAGTGGTAGAACCCCAAAAATATAGTTAAATAAAAGTATCGTCTAACAAATTCTCGTTACAAAATTACAAAACTGAAGGCGTTGCTCATAACGTTAAAAAAAATTGAAATCCCACGGAGCCTTCGTTAGGCGGGATAGCTTTCTTTGTATACTTCGACGTCGTGAAAGCTCGTTATACTCGTAGTAACGCAATTTTGTCGAGAGGGCTCCGACGACCCTACTTATCCACTAAATTGTGTCTTTTTTCTGTATTTTTTGCGTAAAATCAAGTGTATTTATTGGTTTAACGTCGAGTATCGAAGAAGACAATTTAGGGCACTTGAGGGTATTGGTACAGAATAGGTGGGTTCAAAGAATTTATTCAAATAAAAACATAACTGTTTACATAAAATGAGAATACATTTTTACTTAAAATAAGGGTGTTAGTGGCTCCCATCGGATACAAGGATATAATTAAATAGGTAATAGTACTCTGGTATTAGCTTACTTGGTTCCATATTATTATGAATTGGAATATTGTATTATTAATTTGATTATTTTAACATTTTACAATGCTCGTTTTCATAGCTTATAGCTGAATGAATGGAATATTGTTGGTTTGTGAACATTTCACTTACATTGTTGCACCTATCTAACTGCCTGCAGTCGTACAAGTATTTACCGTAGATACCTAAATAGTAACCGAACAAAGTAAAATATTAATGTATAGATGTAATACTTATTGTGTGTCGCGAAAGTCGAGCTAGGTACTGTGTTAATCAACTTAGTGGTAATTTCAGTGTAGTTTTAGGTATGTTTTATTTTAAAGGTGTGGTATTCTGACGTGGTGATAAAGTCAAGTCACCCAAACCTCTGACAGGACTTTTAATTGCGTCCTGCGGAGTTAAGATGCGCACAGCACAAAATTATACCCCTATTGATCAGTAGTATTTTTTTTATAACCTTGTCATTGAATTCCAATCAGGTGTTCGTCCTAGCCACAGTACCACCACTGCTCTCCTCAAGGTTACTGAAGATATAAGATCTGGTCCAGACGTTTCCAAATTGACTATTCTGGTACCACTAGATTTCTCTAATGCTTCCAACGTCGTCGACCATGAAATCCTTCTAGCAATGCTCTTTCATCTACGCATCAACTCACATGCATTAAACTGGTTTTCTTCATATCTTCGTGGACGGCAACAGGCTATGCGTATTGATCATACTGTTTCTCAGTGGTGCGATCTGGATTACGGAGTTCCACAAGGAGGAATATTGTACCCACTTCTATTTTCAGTTTTTATCAACTTTGTCACTCATACTCTCTGCAGCTCTTACCATCTGTATGCAGATGACTTCCAAATGTATGTTCAGACTGACGCCAACGGTTTTGACGAAGCTGTTTGTCTACTTAACGGCAATCTCCAACGTGAGCACGATTGGTCCATCAGTTACGGTATCTCAGTAAATCCTAACAAATGTCAGGCTATTGGGATAGGCACTCCGCGACAGCTGAGTAGCCTTAGTACTGATGGTCCTTCGCTAACTTATAATGGCACTATGATTCCGTTCAGACCCCATGTTGAGAACCTTGGCCTATACATAGATAATTGCCTCAGTTGGGACAAACAAATCAAGGAAACAAGCCAAAAAGTTATCGCTACCTTACGCTCTCTGTATAAATTTAAAAACTTTCTCCCACTTAGTACCAAAATTTTACTGGCTCAAGCCCTTCTGATACCTCATACTGACTATGCGGAAGTGTGTTGCTCCAACCTGTCCCAGGCGCTTTAAGATGAGCTCGAACGGCTAGTCAATAGTTGCATTCGCTTCATCTTCGGTGTAAGAAAGTATGATCTCACATTTATCCGTTCCGCTCTCGGCTGAAATGGCTTGAATCCTAATGCTCCGGAATACCTTAAATGTAACTTTAAATAAAGGGGTGAGTGCAGCTCACGTAACCAACGCTCAAATACTTTTTTCAAACTTTACACTTCTCCTCATCTGGCCTCTCACCTGTCCAACTGCTTTATTTTAACTTCTATTAGGTTATGGAGTTCTAGTAAGTTTTCCTTCATAAAATACATTCACAATCTTTTCCTACAGTTACCCTATTTTTAATTAGTGCTATTTAACTTACCGGTTTTCTCTAATTTATAGCTCACCAACCATAATCAATCCGAGACAATGTTTCATGTATTTAGTTACAATGTTAGTAAGTGTAATATATTTACTAAAATTGCTACTAAGTATAAGATTACTAATGGATTTTTAAAGGAAAAATTACTAGAATTCCATAACCTAATAAAAGTTAAAGTAAAGCATTTAAATATCATCAATCATCAAATCATCAGTATCATTCAATTGTATACATTTATGTACATGTTTGCTATATATTTATATTATTTAAGTAGTTATATATTTTATATAGGTGATTTCTATTTTATTTTCTCCTAATTTTACAAAACCCCGCCGTAAAGATTTCTGCTTCGCCTGGTGGTTGACTGGTAGATAATGATTTCGGGCATTAAGTCCACCAATTGTAATTATTCGTGCAATAAATAAATAAATAAATAGTATCAGTATCAGCAACGTAATGTATAAATAATTGATCATCGTCTGCCTTTCCTGAGAGTTGAGCCCGACGGAGCCGTCGGAGTTTACCTAGCAGTTATCACGCAGATTATATGAGCACGTATTTGTTTAAATAAGAGCCCATTGCACGGTACTTACGTAAAACATTCGGTGGTGTCTGACGTCACGTGCGTGACGTCGCGCGCCGCAGAACCTGCTAGGACGACATGTGGCGCGGCGGTTAAGCGCACGTTGGTTCACTGAAAGCACTTCTGGACACGCAGTTTGGAGACGAAATGAACCCTGCTTTGCTATTGAATAGCTAAGAATGAAAGTTTAATGCTTCTGTGTTCGTGTGGTTTTTTACTCGTAATCCGGAGTTCGAATCTCAAGTCAGACAGGAGGTTTTTGGATTTTTCGAAACAGCGGGTTTATGATCACCGACCCACATTTGGCAAGCATGGTGATTAAGCCAATACTGATTAACTGTGGTGATGACTTGATCAATTTTTTTTGCCCAGCCGTGGAATAGTAAAGTAGAAGTAACACTTTTACCACCTGGGATTTGAAGCCAGGAACTCCCGATTTTGGGGCGAGATCAGGGTACCTACTCACAAACGCATTGTCCGCAGTTTCGGGCAAATTAACATGGTCATAATTGGTATAAAAACCAAGATGATTATAACAACCGTTATATATTTTTGTACTCTTAAATACGAGTATGATATTCAGCATACACGAAAAAATGTTCAAGAATAAATAGGTTTTTATGACATAATAGTTTGACCGAAACTACGGACATTGCGTTAGTGAGTAGGCGTCAGTATTCATGACATTTTTTGCTCTAAGTGTCTAATCTAACGGCTAGCCGTTACTGATTGTCCTTCTGTGGAATAATCTAAACTAATAGTCTCTGAAGTAATACCTAAGCTCTTAAGTCATTAAGTGCTGTGGCACAAGCCATGGCGACTGCTGAACATTACTAGACTAGTCACTCTACTCGACTAGCTAACTCCCTTATTAATCCTCATTTTGTAGGCACTGGCATGACGAACTTTTGCAATTTCCTTTAATAATTAATGAAGTAGATGAGGGATTAGGCCTATGGCTGTGGAGTTACTTCATTAAAATATCATTATTGCTGTAGACAATAATCGTCATGCAAACTAAGTAAAGTTTCGTTTTATATCTAAATTCGTCCTACGAGTAAGGTGATCCTAAGCTCATACTTTGTATCGATTTTGCCAATAGAATAAATATCTCAGGATACGTTTTTTGTAATTTAGGTCCAAACTAAGCAGATATTGTACCTACTTTAGTTAGATGCTCAGGTATGGATTCACATATTTTAATTCATGCTGAAATGTTGTTGATTTCAGTTTAATACTCAGGCACAGAACTGACGATTTTAGTGTAACCCCAGATACTTATTTATTCTTTTTTTATTTTTTATCGTGCCTGTCAAGATGACCTCACTCCACCTGATGAAAAGCAGTTGTGTGGTCCAGATATGAGGATGACTGAGTTGGCCATACTCATCTTGAAGGCCTGCCCTGGCACTGGTTAGTGCAGCGTTGATCCCGGAACGCGACCTGGCCGAGATAAATAAATAAATAACAAATATCTATAGTACAATTTACACCAAGATCATCTGACCCCAAACTACTTGCTTGTACTATGGGCGTCAGAGACTGATAAACATACTTAAATATTTCTAAATACATACTTAAATAGATAAAACACCCAGACACACAACAAATACAAATGTTCGTCACATAAATATTTGTCATCGGATCGAACCCACGACCTCCGGCGCTAAAGGCAGGATCGCTGCCTCTGCGCCAACAGGCCAGTCAGATAGGTCAGAGTCACTATTATTATTAGTTATTTATATTTGAAAACAAATATCTGTCATACATTGTTTGTTCAGGGTGGAGATCGAATCCACGAAACAGGAATATTGAGCGAGATTAATGGGCGAGTCAATTAAATAATCCTTATTGATATATTATCTGACTCGGTTTGTAACAATATATAAAAACCTGACATAACCTGATACCAACCTCTACTTTGGGGGAGCTTTCACCCCCATGTGGTTGACTTCCTAGTGTTTGGCTGCGTCTTTTCTGGTTCTCACCGCTAGGGAGTGGTACGCTTTCCCTGCGTCTGTGTTTCCGGATACTTACAACCAAGGCCAGAGTAAATAGGCATTTTATGGGTAGTCGTGTACCACAATCGGCCTCGCCATCGCTCGCCACCAGGTGACACTGAGGTCAACCGCAAACCCATTTTGAATTTTAAAAAACTTTCTTTGAAATAAAATAAAAGAAAACATAATTTTATTTCAGTTTTTATTTCCACCGAAAATATTCCTCTCTAAAGAGATTTACGAATGGCCTGAATACAGTTACATGGAATGTGTAAGTACCTACAGACCTGTGGATGAAGTGAGTGTTTTCACCCGGTTAAATAATAAATACGAAGAAATAACAAAACAATAATGGCCGTGATCTGTGATCCTAACTGCACTAACTACGAATTATGCAAGAAACTTTGACAATCTCTAAAAAATCTTTTAGGCTTAGGTGATCTTACATTACAATATATACAAACATCTTAAAGTAGTAATACAATAAATGAATAAAGTACATCATGTACCCTGTTATTGACAATACTAAATCTACAGTTACATATCTATTTCACGCTATTACCTACTATTCTACAACAAGTGTGCATTGCGCTGATTATTCCATCTAATGACCTATCAATTTCTAATGATTACGTTTTAAACCATAATAGTGTTGCCAATGACACTGTCTTTACCGTTGTCTAGAGGTTCAGAATATCCGGATTCATCGCTGCAAGCACTGTCGTTGTCTCCAGCGCACTTGAAGACCTCCGTTTCAGTGCTCGAGTTCAAGCTGTCGACATCAGTCAAATTGTCAACAAGCGGCTCAAATTTTGATTCAAAACCGTTCAAGATGGAGGAATCGGCGCGAAGAGGTGGATAAGTAGACCTTCGACGGAAAGTGTTCTTTTCCCCAATCGGCACATGGTTCACTTCTTCAGATGCAGTGAAGCTTCCATCGCTTTCGTTATTCGACACGTTGCTGGAGTGCGAGTAATTTCTGATGCTACTCCTCGCTATACGATCAAAACTCTGCCTCCCGAAGATTGGTGGGTTCTCTTCCTCGCTCCTTGAATGTTCTTTGTGTAGTTCTTCTTGGGGGAAGTTAGAGGGAAGGGATGATGGTTCAGTGTCCGATGAGGTAACCGTGCTCGCTGTCTCGCAGCCCGAAGAAACGGATCCATCGTCGCTATCCGTGACGAGGAAGTTACTTTGAGGTAGCAGTTGCAAACTTTTGCTTTCACCATCCGATTCGATCTTAGTTTCGTTAGATTCCGCGATGGCTTCTAGCAATTGCAATCTTGAATCCACGTTTGTTGTTTTGACGTGACTAGTTTCGTTTTCAGTGCGTTTTTCGTCGCTTTCCTGGACGAGGAGATCGAGCAGTTCGTCCGAGACAGGCTCATGACTTGAGTCGGAATCTGAGCGAGTTCTGTTCATGACTCCCTCAGGACAAGACATCTTGCGTGGTGATTTCATCTCAGGTCGTCGCCTGTCAAGGGTTTGTGAGTTAAAGAAGGTATTATTGCACATAGTTTGAGTTGCTTTCATTTCCGCTTCTTCCTCGTCTTCCTCGGAACACATTTCTTCAATGGCTCCTAATTTCGGTGCTGATTTAGATCGTTCCAGTGGTGGTCGGTAATTCATCGCCCCGACGCTCAGAAGAATCTTTCTTCTGGGCATGCTAGGGTTATCATAGATGCTGTTGGCGAGACTTAGCCTTGCGTTTTGTTTAGAGATTCGGTCTTTTTTGAATTCGACTAGGGCTTGTTTGAGTTTTACTTGCAGCTCTTCCGTTATTTTCTTTGATATAATTTCTTTGGTGCATAAAACGGCGTGACAGCGGAGTTCATGTTTTAATTTTTTTCCTTCATGGCGATATACCCAGCAAAATAGCTTGGGGTAATGTGGTGGGCTGGCGCAGTAAGTGACCCGATGGGACCAGTATTCGGTAAGGCCATGCTCTTTGGTGAAACCCTTGAGACCGGAGTTTGTGACCGACAGCTTCATCACCACATCTGGCTTTGTAGACTGCTGGTAGTTCCTCCACAGAGTTGCAAGTGGCTTCTCTATGCAGCTTTCACCTGGAACGAGAAAAAATCATATAAGCATTTTTTTCACAATAAATAATTGGGAGTCGTTATTTTTTGGTTTTGATCTATTTAGTTGACCATGACGACACAAAGTTGCTTGATATAAATATAAAAAGTGGATTCCTACACAAATATTATCGAGACTGCTGCGTTCACAATCGAGGTAAACGAGTGAAGATTTTATAACTGTCACGAGTAAGTAACTGATCTAACAATGCAGGTATTGAATACGTTCATGTATATTAAGGTTTCTTAACAAGAACCCCTCGGTCTTGCTCCAACGAACCAGATCGAGGATGTTTTAGGGATCAGTCCCTTTTGCCCTAAAAAATGTAATCGTTAAGTTTCATTATTATTTGTACCACTTTTGTTGTGGCGCTTATTTGATTTTAGTGATAGGACGTTGCTCAGGTACTGATAGCCTGCTAGTACTGGACAGTGTTTAGGTTTATTGATTACTATTAAATTAAAACATGAAATATAGAGGTCTTGAACTCTAAACGCTAAATACTGAGGAGTCTAAGGTGTTACGTCTGGTCGGTAGTTGACCGTACCACTTTGATTTCCTTTGAAAAAAAGAGTAACAAGATTAGTTTAATAAGCTTTGTTCCCAAGTCTTCAATATGTGACATAATTGTTAATCAGCAGAAGGAGACTTTAACAATAGGCTGAACTGAACGAGACATCGGGCAAAAAATGATTTTTGTCTGTCTATTTTTTATCAGGCAATAAAACATGCTAAAAGTTACACCAGTCTAAGTTCAAAAAAGGGGACAAAGAATTTACAATCTCAACAAATCAAATATATGCATTTTGCAAGCATTATGTTTTTTAAATCATCGGTACGGCAATTCATCAGTATTTATTTTTTCAAGAATTTCAAATTCCGTTTCAAATGACGCTAGTCTGTCTTGTTTCCAACGAAAATTTTTGGCATCTTAAATATACAGAAAACTAAAACAGCAATTATACAATCATTAGATTGATATTGTTGTCAATGTCATAAATATTTAATTTGTTTTAAACTTCCATCGCGAAAATGTAGAATTCTCGTCTTTTAATGCAGAATTTTGGTTTTACATTTTTGTCTACGCGCATCTTATAGTAACTTCAAGATGGCGTCATCGTACCATTAATTATTTGCTTTACAGAAACAGTTATTGATGCTGCGGCTCTACCGAACCATTCTAGTGTTAAATTTTTTTTGTTTCTGTCTTCGATAACCACCGATAGAAACTGAGCTCTCATTTGATATGAACATGCATAGTAATCATAATTATAACTGAGCCTTCTGTATTAATGTAATTCTTTGAATTCAAACTTGGTGGTATTAGATGCTTAATATTTTGATTAGTGTCTCACTGACAAAATTACTAAACAATTTACAACTACTAATATAATATACTCTTTAGTATATTTCGGGCGGATAACGAACTAAAAGACCAGTGATTTTCCTGTGTGAGGCTATGTTTAAATCAGGGCTTAGAAACTGGTTTATTTTTCAAACCGTTTTCTTATTGCCTGATAACTTATTGGTTTTGTTTCCGTTTGAACGGGAACGTAATAAAAACGAATTAGAAGAGGACCGTGTAAAAAGTTCTCGCTCAATATAACATGAACCATTTTTAGGAATAATAATTCCCAGCCACCTTAGTCACGGCTCGTTTCGTTATAGTTTGAACTAAATAACATTGATGTAATAATGAAGTGACTTTTTTGTCAACAACGTTTATATTTTGTCAACAACTTGTAACATCTTACGATAGATCTATTCGTCACCAAATATTTCCCTTCTTTGATAAATAAAAAGGTGTATGAATTTTTGTTGTCACGCCACGAGCCGCTGTTCCTTGTGTAATAAACAGGTCTTTTCCGTTGTTATAAAATGTTTTGAAATAAATAAAGAAAGATGAAAAAATATTTACTAACCCGACAAATACAAACAATAAAATAATAAAGATAAACAAGTATTTAATACAAAAAATGTTTTTTACAAAATAGTAATGGGTTCATCAGGCCACTGCCTCAGGGCCTCTCGAGTATTCGTCATTCCTGAAGTACATGTATTGGTAAGTGTGTATGCGATAAATTAAGTAGAAAAAGTGAGCTAATTGTGATTGTAATAGTGTCTTAATATGACGTAAGCAAGTGAAGCGTGCCTAAAGCTACAAATAAGTAATAAACGTAAAAAATAAAATATATATGGTATGACAGCTGTGCTGTGCTGACATACTGACAGATTGCTGCCGCACCAACCATATTCAACCGCATGTTGCCACGTAAAACGCTGATGTGGCGTGTTATTACTATAACATGGACAAAAACGTACATACTAAGTCGAAATCAAAAACAGAATGACAAGAGATATGTTCCCATTTTGTTAGCGCTCCGAACAAAATGCTATGCAAGGAACCGTTCGGAACGTTTTTAAGACGTTATCTTTTAAACCAATTCCAAGCCCTGATTTAAATACTTAACTAATTATTGTTTCTCATAAGATCTAACCAGCTTGCATAATGAGTATACCAATAATGCTAACGTGAGTAAATTTTCGTATTTAAGAACTAATCATGAGCTGCAACAACAATTCACGAGTAAAAAGAATGTAGACTTCTGTTATTACCCGGATTGGGGACAGACAAACACATTCTAATCAACTTATGAGCTCCTTCAAGCTCCTTTTAATAAATATTTTTAAAACACAAGAATGGTTGTAAAAATATAGCTGTCTGCTGTGACGATTCTGATAAAGTGATTTAGTCAAGTTATCAAATTACAGGTGCGTTATGAACACACGAGGCCGATCCGATTCGTGACCTGCCGAGGTCACCACTTCCAAAACCCCAGATTTGAAGGAAGTTCTGGAGAGCCCAAATGTTTTTTTCTATATGCGCCAGGCAACATACCACTTGTCATGGTCTCGAATTAGGGATAAATATCCCTGCGTTGCGAGGTACCAGACAAAGAAATGAGCCAGGGGTGTCTCGCAGCACACCCAGACCCGAGCCAATTTAGAGAACATCGTTTCCTGAATTGACTCTACAGGGAATCACACCCGGGACACTACGTTACTACGCCGATCGTGTCTTCAATCGTTTTCATTCTACAAGTAATCAGTTTTCAATTGAAATGAATTCATTGAAAATCGATCTTAGTATTGTAAGATTTTTATTGGTTATTACCGGAACAATATGGCTCAAATTCTTGTAGTATATTCTGATTGCCTGCCCAGGCCTTTGAAATTAGTAATTTGAATTGAATCCTACAGAAGCTAAGTGCTGGAATAATCGGTTTGGCGATTTTCATATCCGTTGATTATTTCTTGATTATTTTATTTACAAGGCAAAATCTTTGAGTAAATTCTAATACAAGATTCGTACAATTTACAGCAAGACCGATGAACTCCTGAGCAATGTTAATTAAGATGTTTTTTTCAATTCGCAAGACTTAATGTTTGTATGAGTATCATACTGTGTTTTTACAATTCCACAATTCTTAATTTCAAATCTAAAGATAGCGCTAGAAAGGCTCTGGTTTGAGTCCCGCTCGATATCTAGCACCATTTCATCTAGTTTCTTTTTTTTGAATCTTTATTGAAATTCTTCAGAGTTAAATTATTGCGAATACAATTTACGTTAAGAATTGTACGGCTCTAATTAATGCAAAATAATCCTGTTTTATGCTAAAACACAAGAGAACACATTAATTCGTAACTCGAGTAGGAAGATACGAGTACAATGATTCGCTTTAATAATGTTTGCATGTTTGATTTGAAATTCGAAGTAATACTTACTCTACTATAGTTACAATATAATATAAAGTTGATCCTACAAAGAAGCATGGCGTCCGCCGCCCGTTAACCTGCCGTTATGGGGCTGATCGCTACATTCGCTCATTTCGCTCGCTCGGCTTCACGCGGCTACGTAAACTTTGTTAACGCGCTCAGCTTAACGACATTGTTTGTAAACAAACTAAAACGTGGTTAACGTACAAATGAAATGAAATGTTCATCGACTTTACTGTTTTTTTCTCATGTTCATTAAAACAGTTTTCTCCAACTTTAAAAGTTGTTTTAGGAATAAATTAGTACCACCTGCTGAGTTTCTAGCCTACTAGCTATATTCTCTGTTTAAAACAAGTTAGATTATTGAAGAATGAGTAAGAAACAACATTCATTGAGTCATGTAATGTTTTCAATTAATATACTGAATAATATAGGTACAATGATTTAATAAAAGAACGAATGCGTCAACCATGTTGTCAAATAAAATATTCAAAAGTACTGTAAAAATACATTTTATGTAGATACTGGGGTGCAAGAAAGGAGCCTCCCCGAGTGGCGCATCGAATTGTTTTATACGTCCGGCGCACCCTGGGCAATCTGCGAAGACGGCAAATCGGTAACGCAGATTGGCTGATCCTTTCACAACGATGATCCAAAACGGTTCTTTTCAGGACCCTACACCTACACCAACGGCCCTTTTAAGGGCCACACAACGGCACTTTTCAGTGCCAAACCCGACAGCAAACCCAACTGCCACTACAAATGGGGCTGCGCAGTGTCAATTAGGCGGACCAGCAATCAGCGTAGTCTCAATTAACATAGAGGGTTTCTCAAGCAACAAAGCCGAATTGCTATCAGAACTCAGTCAAAGCTCAAACTGCGATATTTTATGCGTGCAAGAAACCCACCGAGATCAACACCAGCCACGCCCACATATACCAGGGCTCACGCTTGTTGCAGAAATACCCCACGCAAAACATGGTAGTGCCATTTTCATCAAGCCTAATATCTCCATAGTATCCGTCTCTTGCACTTCATGCGATGAAATTGAATCACTCACCATAGACACTGGTCAATGCACAATCACTTCTATTTACAAACCCCCTAGCAAACCATTTGCTTTTCACCCTCCAGATAATTTCTTTGACAGAAATAATAGAATTGTAATTGGCGATTTCAACAGCCACAATTTAGCTTGGGGTTATCGAGAGACCAATATTGATGGTGCAGCAGTCGAGAACTGGGCTGAAGCCGAAAACCTTAGCCTACTACATGATGCCAAACTTCCATATTCCTTTAACAGTGGCCGCTGGAAACGTGGCTATAACCCAGACCTAATTTTCATTAGTTCCCATTTAAGAGCACTGTGCACGAAATCCATCTACAATCCGATACCTAACACACAACATAGACCCATTTCATGCAAGGTTCACTCTGCGTTAAAACCAATAAAAACTATCTTTAGGCGCCGCTTTAATTTTTCTAAGGCTAAATGGGCACAATACGCTGCTGGTGTAGATGAAAGACTGTGCGATTTGGAGCCTTATCCACATAATTATGAAAAATTTGTTCACGTCATCCAGTCTGTGTCACGACAGTGTATTCCTCGAGGCTGTCGTACTCAATACACCCCTGGTCTAAATAAAGATTCTGCAAAACTACTGAATGAATACCAGGATATGTATGCGAACGATTCTTTTTCGGAAGAGACTATTGAAGCTGGTGAAAGACTTATGCAGAACATCAGTGAAAGTCGCCGAGACAAATGGATTGATACTGTGACCAAAATAGATATGACCCATAACAGTAAGAGAGCCTGGTCCACCTTACGAAGGCTTACCGATAATCCTCCTAGTCCATCTCAACCAGGAAAAGTCACTGCCAATCAAGTTGCACACAAACTGCTGCTTAACGGGAAACCCCCTCGCAAACTTCCAAAATCAAACAAACCTTTAAAACATCTTGAAGGCTCTTCAGTAATCAGCAAGCCCTTTACTCTGACTGATCTAAAAGAAGCTGTGAAGTCTTTAAAAAATGGCAAAACCGCAGGTGTGGATGACATAACCGTGGAGCAGATACAGCATTTGGGTCCTGCTGCAATTTCTTGGCTTTTAGCTGTATATAACAGCTGTCTTCACGACATCAGACTCCCAAAACTCTGGCGAAAGTCAAAGATAATTGCCCTTCTAAAGCCTGGAAAGTCACCCGATGACCCAAAAAACTACCGCCCAATATCTCTTCTCTGCCACACCTATAAGCTCTTTAAAAGGCTGCTCCTGAACCGGCTCATTCCTGTCATAGATTCTAAACTCATCCCAGAACAGGCAGGTTTTAGACCAGGAAAATCCTGCACTGGGCAAATCCTAAAACTTACTCAACATATCGAGAACGGTTTTGAAGCCAAAAAAATTACTGGAGCAGTTCTGGTCGATCTGTCGGCAGCATACGACACTGTCAATATCAAACTGCTTCTGTCAAAAGTCTCTGCATTGGTAGATGACCAGAATTTCATAGATATACTGGGTGAAATGCTACGAAACCGCCGATTTCACGTTATTCTCCATTCCAATGCCAGCCGATGGAGATGTCAGAAGAATGGTCTCCCACAGGGTAGCGTCTTAGCACCCATCCTTTTTAACATCTACACAAATGACCAACCAGAATATCCTAACACTGACAGGTTCTTATATGCCGACGACCTTGCCCTTACTGTTCAAACAACCACTTTTTCAGAGGCTGAAAAAACTCTGACGGAAGCTCTGGAGAAGCGGGACCTATTATGATGAAAATGCTCTCAGGCCCAACCCTGCTAAGACATTGTCCTGCTCCTTTCATCTTCGTAATAGACAGGCCGAAAGAAAATTGAACATTAGGTGGCGGGACAGCGACATCAGGCACTGCGACCATCCGATCTATTTGGGGGTGACCCTAGATAGGTCCCTTACATACAAGTCCCACTGCAACAAGGTTAAACAAAAAGTAGGCTCGAGAAATAATCTCCTTTCACGCCTTACCGCAACAACTTGGGGAGCCTCCCCGTATGTGCTCCGTACCTCAGGCTTGGCACTTTGCTTCTCGGCAGGCGAATATGCATGCCCAGTGTGGCATCGTTCGGCTCATGCTAAGCAGGTGGATGTGGCTTTAAACGAGACTTGTAGGACCATAACGGGATGCCTCAAACCTACGCCACTCGGCATGATATACCCTCTAGCCGGTATAGCACCTCCAGTCGTGAGGAGGCATATCGCCGCCTCTGCTGAAAAACAGAAGCAGGAATCAGACAGGAGGCACCTGCTCTCTACATCGCACGCCTTATAATCCCCCTCGCCTTAAAAGTCGTAATAGCTTTCTCCGCGGAACCTCCTCTTTAAAGTGCACCCCAGGTGAGGGACGATGTAAATTGTGGCGTGAGACTCACCCTCCACCACCAGAGTATATGGCGCCCCTTGAACATCTTCCTGCCGGATGTGAACTGCCGTGGCCCACATGGAAGTCGCTTAACCGTCTCCGAACCCAAGTGGGCCGCTGCAGGAGTAACCTTTTTAAATGGGGTTACATCAGTGCGGACAGGGTAAAATGCGACTGCGGAACCTCGGACCAAACAATGCAGCACCTGCTGGTTTGCCCCCAGTGCCCTACCAGCTGCTCAATTAAGGATCTATATGAGGCCTCTCCCACTGGGGTGGCGATGGCGGAGCACTGGGCTGCTGTTATTTAGTGTTGGCGATGGGATCATCGACACGAAGAAGATGTAGATACCTATATTTCTGACTTTTGTTTGTTACTACTGTTCAAATATAATAGTACTTATTCATATATTAATAGTTTCGAATAAAGATATTTTATTCATTTTTTATTACTTATTTTTTTGGTATTGCTACCGACCCTATTTAAGCGGCGTCCGTGAGGAAGCTAGATTGGATGTAGAGCGTTTAAGGATGTGCCAATTGATGCACCTGATAACAGCAGACTGCTAACACAAATCATAGCCTTTTTGTAGGATGTATCGTAATAGCAATTAACACCATCACGTAAGTACGAGTATTATGCATACATTTTAACTTTGTGCTTGTAAATATACTGAAACCTCAGGTGCCCTAGCCAAGAGCAACACGCTACTTTCGTTTCGACATGTCAACTTTAAACATGTATGCGAATGACATTAGAATTTGTCTTTTTTCATTTTCATTTCTTTCATTTGCCAGTATCTTCGGAACCTTGCCTAAAGGGACTTCTTTTATTAATTATATTTTAGTTATTAAATTATATTTTTTAAGGTTTTTAGTTTAAGGTTCATTTTAATAACTTCAGATGTGTTAGTATTTGTTTTAGTATTTTTAGAGAAATAGTTTTTCCAATGGAATTGTCAAAATGTTGTGATGGTATGTATAGTAATACGGACCATAAATTATTACTTGTTAAAATGACATTTGATGTCAGTTCCATATATTTTAAATTTGACATATCGAAACGAAAGAAGCGTGTCGCTCTTGGTTAGCCCCCCTGATGTCTGAGACGAACAGTATTTCGAAAATACCCTCTTTACAATAACATAATTTAGCGATTCAATAACGTATAATTTACATCACTGAGCGATATACGATTAGGCTAAAAAGAGTAGGTTAGGTAGGGTATGCTTAAAAAGGAAAGAATATTTCGCTGCTGCAAAATGTGAAAGTACAAAATAAATAAGGTATGAGGTACACTCATTCACAAAACGCCCACCTGGTAGATGAACGCCTTAATAAAGTAATGATTGTCATGTTTTTCTTATGTGAACGCCCTATGATCAGCAGTGGACTTCTTGCGACTATTGATATCTCACTGTCAAATAATCTAAAGTCAACCATACATCATACCTCATCATTACAGCTCATCACCATACCTAAGGCAGTGTCAGTCATCACATTTTATTGATTTATATTGCCAAATAAACTCTATAGCTTCCAAAAACCATTTTGATAGAATTCATGGGCTGCGCAATTTAAACCTGTTCTATTTGATAATTTAACAACTTGAATTCAAGCTCATCACAATGTGATTAGTGATTTCGTCATATTACGTTTTTATTACACGGTAATCGCTAATCATGCTCTGTAAATCCGAAGTTTTAATCCAGTTTATATTTATTGGTAAACGATCGCTATCCAGCCATATTTGGCCATGACCATATGCCATATAAGATGGACCGAAGCAGACGGTGCGGCTTCGATTTCTTAACTGCTTGTTACGTAAGCTGTTCAATAGTAAATCAACTGTTTGTAATTTTAATACCTTATTTATTAATCTGTTTTTTTTTGGGTTTTTTCTCAAAGTTGTTGTTAGATTTTCGCAATTAACTAGTTCATTTGCGATATTAGGATCATAACTTTAACGAATGCTATTAAAATGTCAGATTCTTAACTGATAAAGTTTGTGTATGATCTTGTACTGTTGAAAACTGGTTGGTGTTTTAGTGCCATTATATTTTTTACAGGTACCTTGCTTCTTTAAGGTAATTTTGAGGTGATTCACCTTAAAATATATCAATTTTGATAGCAATTTTTGAAGTCATTATGTTCATAATGTGTCACGTACGACTAGGAGGACGGTTAAGGCATACAAAGAAATTGAGGTATCACGAATGCAAATAATGTACAACTTTGAGGCAGAGTCGAAAATGACTGAGTCCTAAGAAATAAACCCGCGTGTCCTAGAAAATCCATGCGAATGGTGCCCCTAACTGCGACAGTCGCGTAGTGATGCAACATGTTGTCCAACATGCCCCAAGGACCGACACGTTGCATGTTGACATGTTACAAACGGACGCGACGACCACTTCAATGGCGTTGTGAAGTCGCTGGCCGATTCTATAGCAGTTTTGTGCAGTACAATTGGATTATGTACAAAAGGGCTGCGAACTGCGATGAACAGGTAAGGTCACATGTCAACCGTTGATGCACTACAGACATTAATACAGTTTCAGGTCTGCGTAGACGAGGGATTATCCGTGGCGTACTTTTTTGTCCATCAAAATATATAAATAAATATGCGCCAGACAACACACCTCTTATAATGTTCTCGTAGTAGGAATTAATATCCCTGTGTTACGAGGTACCACACAAGGAAATAAGCCAGGGGCGTCTTCCAGCACACCCAGACCCGAGTCAATTCAGAAAAGATCGTTTCCTGAATTGACCCGTCCGGGAATCGAACACTACGGAAATCGAGGCGATAAACCGTGCTACAGCGCACTACGCCAGTCCCTTACAAACTGTACCGAGCAAAGCACACGGACGACTAAAAGTGCGCCGAACAAAAAGTCCGCCGAATAACTGCAGACGCCCACGGATCGTAGCATATTAAAGTACGCAGGTGTTCGCAAAAGGAATAGAACGAACAAACTATAAGCAGTTAATGATCGATTCGAAATTAGGGGATGGACTCGTATTATCTTTTGAAACGTCTTCTCTTTTTCCTAAACTTCATGTAAATCACAGCACAACGTAATTTCAGAATATTTCAATACTCTCGCACACCGTGTGCGTTGAGTCTGCGGTAAATCCGCGGCGAAATTTTTATTCGCGGAGTGTATTTTTTTCTCCGCGCGGAGAAATATCTGTCGTCTGCGCTGGCCTTTATTTGACTTGAAACTATGATCTTTAAAAAATATCTGGGACCTTTGCTAAGCTGAACTTTTAAATGGCGTTTCTTATCACAACCACACCACCACCAACTTGGTCAGGTTAGAGCAGTGTCCTAAACATTATATTATATTTTCATCTACACTGATATTAAAAGATAAAATAAAATATTTTTGTTTGTTTTTCTGTAAAGGAGGAATTGGAAAAGGAAAGGTATCGATTGCATAATACGAGAAAAATAAAACAATTTCCCCAATGACAACCGAAGCGATCCATTTTACCAACTTGTCCATGATTAAAATATTTTATTTATTTTTTATACTTTAATTATAACGTTATTACAACAATTACAATAATTAAAGATTACAATTTATTCTTGAACACACAGTCACGCAAATCTCTCACAGAACATCAAACACACTGACAATATATCTTTCCTTTCATCATCAAACAAATCACATTCAGGATTCTTATCCAGCAGGGAGTTCAAAGAACTGAGGACCCAGGGTTGGTTTTATAAGTTGAATTATAATAATAACTTTACAAGCGATTTCCTTCTTCGTTCTGATCAAAATGAAAAATAGATTTATGTAGTTTTGTAAGTATTAATTTGCAGTTGTTTTATTTGTGCAATAAAAAAAATTCTTAGATAGTTGGATGCAACGCGGGACACTGATGAGATGATCGTTATTTTATAATTTCTTCCTGAGTTAGAAAAAAAGATGAAGTCATAAAGTTTTCTCATTCATTAATTACAATCTAGGACGTAAATTTGCAATCTTCACGAGTTACAATGATAACCTTGACGCAGAATTAATTCATTATGATTTTGTTCTCTCTCGCTTCCGATTTGAAATTGATGTAATTTTAAATATAGTTTTTAAGATGTGTGACGTGACCGTGAAATCTTTAGAGATAGTTTGAAACAATACATGGTGTGTTTAGCGTTAAAGGGCGACATTATAAACTATAAATAGGTAATGTTAATCTTTGATTGAAAAATTCTGATTCCACTCCAAACGTTTAAGTATAAACTATGGTGATACTCTGAAATAAGCACTGCTGAGTAAGCTACAACGATAGAGATTGTACCAATCTATTATTATTTTCATACCTTATATGAAACAGATTTTGAGACGAAAACATAACATCAAACATAATTCGTGATTCTATTAATACTGCACGAAGCTACAAACACGCAGACGCGACAACTTGCGCGACATATTTCAATATCAAAGCGCCGGTGAAGAAATGGTAACGAACAAACCGATTATGCGCATAATTAATATCTCTAGCCGTGGAAACTTAGTTATTACTATTGGTAATGTAGAGATTTGCCAGAAGATGGAACGAAGTGAGAGAGGCTTATGGTATTGGCGAACAAACCCAGGAACATCTTGGCTAAGATCTCAAATAAAAAAAAAGAGCGACCACTTGCCACCAACATAGATTTTTGGGTTCAATTACACACTGCTTCCAAAAGTATCTAACTATCCTAGTCGTCACAATGGTGTAGGTTGAATACGCTTTGTGTCTAGGCTGTTTTGAAAAAAACCCTGTACCACGATATATAATATTTGATAATGTACGTACAATATACAATAAAACAGAAAAGAAAGAAAAATACACAATTTTTCTCAAGTAAGCTAAGAACTGACAACATCATCCATTATGGATTGAAAACTCTTTCTGAATAATAACTTAGTAAGTTGCTTGTTGAATTCTTCTTTTGTATAAACAAGAAAATCTAACGACTTTGGTGGAAATATTTGAGAGTTGAAAAGGATATAAAAACGTCTTGACTTCGCCAAACAATAATTTGTAAGAAACAACTTTTTTTTTTCGGTCTTTGATCTGCTAGTGTTGCTCAAAATTATAAAAAAAATGTACATGCTTGGTAGCTAAAATTGTATATACTACTGAGGAAACACTATAACATGTTTGTTTTGCAGTAACAATACAAACTACCGGAGCTGTAACGCACGACTTTTCGCTGACGTAACAAACATGATGCTTGCTCAAATACTCGTAAATAGGAAGCTTTCTTACGGGTCATCAAAATCGTATTACCGGCAAATCATGAAGTGCGAGGCGAGCTTGCAATTAAGCAACACTTCCCACTGGCCGATGACCGAATCAATCATTATGTGCCTGTACAAATCGGTCAATAGTTGTTTACTAACTCAAATATGGTTATGTGTGCCGATAACTGACTAGCAAAAATTGCTAGTCACTTTCATGAAAGATGATATTTCATAAGCTCGTTGCGGTGAGTCCTAACATTGAAGTGTTAAACGAGTACAATAATTATGTGATAGGTGATGTATTGTGAGATTTGTGAATGTTTATTAGTACTCTAGTAGTGACTAGTTTAGAGAATGTTTGAGCTTCTGGTTCAGACTTTGCTACTCTTACATCGTTGTAAGTAACTTCTAGCAATGAAACGTAAATATAAAAAAAAATTGGGACATCTTTGAGTCTGATCTCAAACTAAGTGTGATAGAGCCTGATACACATGTGTATGCTATCGAAATATGAACAAAAATAAGAACAATAGGAGCACGATATTTTATTCATAGTCAATGTAACATTTTCTACATACTAAGTTATATCAAAAAAATACACACATCAAAAGTGTCTAGGGATCAACATATATTTTTGCAATAACTTTTCTCTTGATTGATATTAATTAAAATTTTCTTTAAGGATTCATCAAATGAAGTGTTTTCGTTTGTCTACAGTAACGATAAACCAAGTCACCTTTGCATTAATAAAGAAATTTGCCATTTTCCTAATAAAGGGATTTTTGACATTTGA
This sequence comes from Udea olivalis, assembly GCA_947369235.1. Classification (NCBI taxonomy): domain Eukaryota; kingdom Metazoa; phylum Arthropoda; class Insecta; order Lepidoptera; family Crambidae; genus Udea; species Udea olivalis. Next base: position 24,474,490 of record OX376342.1, read on the forward strand.
ACCACTAACATTAAAGTACGAAAAAAAGACTGAAATAACAGTTTTCTTTAAAATTTTATTGGGTAACTTAAACAATTAATAATCTGTGTTTCTACCGCGAACACTAACAACACAAGAACATGGGTTTGGCATACTCAAAATGAGTTCATCCAAATCACGCTGTGGAATGGCCGCCCATGTTCGTTGCAACAACAAAAAAAGGTCTTCTTGCGACTGGATACCCTCCATATTCGGCAGAGCTCTTCTCTGTAGCATATCCCATGCATGCTCAATCGGGTTCAAGTCTGGCGACTGAGCAGGCCAGGGCAGGACATTGATGTTAGCTGCGGCGAGAGTCGGTCTTACAACTCTTGCGGTGTGCGGTCGTGCATTATCATGCATTAACTGAAATAAGGGACCGATTTGCACTTGTAGAGGAACGATAACGTCTGATACAATCGTCTCAGCATAAATTTGAGCGTTGAGGTTGCCTCTGATCCAAATCAACTCAGTTCTTCCGCCGATCCAAATACCCGCCCATACCATGATGGTTCCACCACTATAAGGATGGACTTCCTGGCAGGATTTTAATAGCTGTTGGCGTCCAGGGGTTCTCCAGTGTCGTATACGTCTTGTATCCGGTCTCATACCAAAACGAGACTCATCAAAAAAGCACACGAAACGCCATTGTTCTTCTGCCCAATTTCTGTGTTCAAGAGCCCATTGATATCGAATCCTACGATTGTGCATTGCTATAGGTGGTACCCTTAGCGGTCTTCGGGAACGTCATCGTTCCTCTACAAGTGCAAATCGGTCCCTTATTTCAGTTAATGCATGATAATGCACGACCGCACACCGCAAGAGTTGTAAGACAGACTCTCGCCGCAGCTAACATCAATGTCCTGCCCTGGCCTGCTCAGTCGCCAGACTTGAACCCGATTGAGCATGCATGGGATATGCTACAGAGAAGAGCTCTGCCGAATATGGAGGGTATCCAGTCGCAAGAAGACCTTTTTTTGTTGTTGCAACGAACATGGGCGGCCATTCCACAGCGTGATTTGGATGAACTCATTTTGAGTATGCCAAACCGATGTTCTTGTGTTGTTAGTGTTCGCGGTAGAAACACGGATTATTAGTTGTTTAAGTTACCCAATAAAATTTTAAAGAAAACTGTTATTTCAGTCTTTTTTTCGAACTTTAATGTTAGTGGTTCAAATGTCAAAAATCCCTTTATTAGGAAAATGGCAAATTTCTTTATTAATGCAAAGGTGACTTGGTTTATCGTTACTGTAGACCAACGAAAACACTTTATTTGATGAATCCTTAAAGACAATTTTAATTAATATCAATCAGGAGAAAAGTTATTGCAAAAATATATGTTGATCCCTAGACACTTTTGATGTGTGTATTTTGTAATCTGTATCATTCTCAGAAATATTATTTTGAATAATAAAACTATTCTTAGGTTTCCTCATCCACAAAAAACTGTGTGACCCACCAGCAGCATTTTATTAGGACTATTAGATAATGTTAGGAGGATTTTACGAACAATTGCTTACATAATGCGGTCCGCGAAAGCGCTGGCCCCCTTTTGTATAAGCGTGTTTGACCTCATTGAAAGTGCAAGTGATTGATTAATCACGACACCGTTAAAATGGTGTGATTGGACACGGGAGTGTGATTAGTAGCCGAAAGTGGATAGAATACATATTTATCGGGTGAAAATGGCTTTATTTCTTCCAACCCTGTTTTAATAATATATTTATTGAAAGTGCAAGTGATTGATTAATCACGATACCGTTAAAATGGTGTGATTGGACACGGGAGTGTGATTAGTAGCCGAAAGTGGATAGAATACATATTTATCGGGTGAAAATGGCTTTATTTCTTCCAACCCTGTTTTAATAATATATTTTTTCCTTTAGTTTTCAATTGATTTTGACAGTCTCTTGTAGACCTTGAATCATTATGATGATCGTTGTTAAATGACAGTGAAAAACTGTTGACTTACTATAGAACAGTGTGTTAATAACGGTTATAATTACTTTTTCCTTTATTCATTTTTTTTAAACACGTAATAGGAATCGTGATTGTGTAATTTATGATCATGACAGGCGCTTTAGGTTTGATAAGTAACAATTAAGTAGAAAGCCTAGAAAGTGAATAAAATTTGCAAAGAAACCACGTCCATTGTGCAAGTATGGTTAGGACCAGTAATTTACTATTTTTAAGAATCTCTGAGAGAGCAATGTGTTTTTTTGTTATGATGTCATCTAATTACATTTAAGAGGCACTTGACGGTTAAAGCAAGCAGAGTGAGTGACCGAAAAAGTAGAAAACTAAATTTCGGCTGGCTTGTTGGTTCTGTTGGGTTGATTTTAAAATACTTTTCGATTTCTACTCAGTCCGTGTCTCTCTCACATACTCGTAGTTATTGTTCTAAAGATGTTTTAAATATAATGACTCATCTTGTAAACAGCCCTACGCCATTAGAAGAGTAAGAAGCAGCCTTGCCGCCGACGGGTAAGTGACCCCACTTTCACTGGGATAAGCAATCGCACGATAGTTCAACGACCGCTGACCGCTCCATCCGAACTCACCACCTGAGACAATCACTTCACTTCGTTTCCTGATTTTGATGTTCTTCTGTTTCGTTCGCGATAACGATTGTAGCTTTTATTGCCACTGTTCGTATTGTTGGTATAACCTATTATCACCAGGCAATTGGCAAGTTCCCAACGTAATGAAAATGTGTCATACGCAAAACGTCTTGTATTTTGGGTTTTCTGAAATCTGTAAAAATAGTAACATACGAAATGTGACAATACAATGGCCTGTTGGCGCAATGGCAGCGATCCTGCCTTTAGCGCCGGAGGTCGTGGGTTCGATCCCCACCCATGACAAATATTTGTGTGACGAACATTTGTATTTGTTGTGTGTCTGGGTGTTATTATCTATTTAAGTATATATTTAGAAATATTTAATTATGTTTATCAGTCTCTGACGCCCATATTACAAGCTCTGCTTAGTTTGGGGTCAGATGATCTTGGTGTGAAAAAAAAAAGTTATAATTCCTGACAAATGAGTCCGTGAGCAGGAATAGCTTAGCATTGAATTGTCTACATTTATGTGCTTTCGTGTGCATAAAATAATCGCAAGAAAAACGTGCAGAATTAAATAAAAAGAACACTGAGTGTTCTTGTGTAACAGCGCTGTACGAATGGCAATAAAATGTAATTGAACGGTCGTTTTTTAAGTTATATAAGTTGATGCCGCGTTCGCAACACGCTACTAGCGTTGTGTTCGACATGAGATGATTTAAATGAGAGATTTGAACGGTTGGAATACGTGTGGCGATAAGTACATGACATAATGTTCAAGAAAATCGAGGGAATCGTCGCCCGGGAACTGAATGATCACGTATCAGGCTTGTCTCACTACGAGAATATAAAATGAAAAGTATTTTCCTAGTAATGTGGCAACTACTCTTAGATTACAAGATGCGAGTGTAGCTACGAGTACTCATTTAAATTGTCATTGTATTGTGGATCTCCTCATCTGTATGTTTGTTCTGTTAAGTATGCTGTGAGTTTGGTGTCTGAGATAGTGAAGAAATATGACAGAAAGCCTTGCAGACAAGTGGAACCAGAAACCAGCTAACGAAAAGTCACAGATGGTGTTGCCAGGCAACTGAGATGTAGTGACATTTTGTGCAAAAATGCAGGCTGACAGGTTAAAAGCAGTTAAGGTCGTCTCCGAACACTTTCCTCACCGTGAGTAAGTATTAATTAGCCGTATGTTGCCGACCTTGCAACAACTTTTACAAACTTCTTTTGAAGCGCTACTTGTAAATCATTATGGTCTGATCCTCATACGCAGCATTTAAAAAGGGTAAAACACTTACTTGACTTAATAACTCACAAGAGTAATTCTTATCAAATAACCCACTACCTAAGTAATTTTAAGTTCGTGTAATATTGCACACGCTTGTCAGTTCTGCTAGCTTGAACTTGGCTTGACACGCAAATAATAATTGAAACTAAAATGAAATAGCGTACCTTCGCATTCTGAAATTCCTTCACGATCCGATTCCAATAAGAACAAACTTATATTACTTTTCTTGGCTACCAGGAAAACAATAGGAATATCGAAATATCTCTAAGTCTCCAATAATTTAGTATTCATTACGCGTTCTGTGCGAGAGAGTTGCATACAATACAACAAGAGGAAGCAACGGACGTGAGACACGTTTGCATTTTATTTATAACTATATACGGAAGTACCTATAGGAAGTGGTAATGGCATAACTTTTAAATAAGATATTTAATAAGGATCACTTTTATGGCTGGAATCGTAAAATGCAGTTTTGCTTCCTGCCTTGTACAGACACTCGTACAAATTGCTGTCTGTCATATTTGAACTGTATGCCTTTGACTTAAAGTTCTGAATTTTGAATATATTAATGTAACTGACTGTTCATATTGAGTTGTTATGGTGAGATTAGGTTCAATATCAAGGTTTAGTGTAGAATTCAGGGTTAAGTATTTTGGGTCTTTGGAATAAACTTCGCGGCCATTAGTTTATACAAAGATTGATCTGATCAGCGGGACCAGAACCCGCATCTTCCACAATCCGGGTGACTGCTCTTCCAACTGAGCTATCCAGGCCATTAACAGACGCGGGTTCACTTCCCGCTTAAGCACTAAGATCAGGTCGAATTTTTCTAGTTTCTATATGTGGACAAAATCTGCATTCAGAACTTAAGGACTATGTGTGTCAGGGGCTGATAAAAATCTTTTAACACTCTGAAATAGTTTTACAAATACATCGATACAAATTACTTGTGTAAGTCAGAGACTGTATCTCTTTTTTTTACCTGACATTTTGGATCTGTATTACATTGAGACCAGGACAAATGGTGTGCGCATTTTTTAATTTATTTATTCGAATGAACGCTCTCCCAGCGCATGTGCTTCGTTCTCATAGTCCCGGGGTCTTCAAGCGGGGCCTTCAATATGAGTATGGCCAGGCAGCTCAGTGATTACTTCGCTTTACTGTGCTTGTCAGCCTCATATCTAGACCTCAGGTGGAGTAGGGACATCTTGGCGGGCGATATAAAAAAACTATCTGTTAGCCTATCAGACCAGCTGTTTAATGTGTCCGTATACGCTTAACATTTCCACCAGTACTTGTAACCGCGTCTTTTACCATATTTATCGGAATGCCAGTGACAGCTCAAGTGGGCACTTCAGCGGCGGAAGCCGTTTGCCAAACGCACGGCAAGTAGGCGACGAGACGCCAAGCAGCTTTCTCCGAGATTCGCTAGTGCGGGGACAGAACTATTATCGATGATTTCGGTATTGTTTACCTTTAGCTGAAATACTAACTGCGTATATTTTTAGCACTTGCTCGGCCATAGGCTAAGCAGATGTTAGTTCGCAGTTAGAATTTTTACTCCCTTTTAAATAAGTAAGAACTCTTTAAGCAAAATATTGTTGGAAAAGTTAAGTGAACGAAGACTTGAAGTTTTTAAATTATAGTCTTGAAACTGCTTAATTTACTACCAGTCCTAACAGTGCTGGCGTACGTGACAAAGTCAATACGTTCTATATGAAGGAAAGATGATGTCACTTAACATGTCTTATTTTATGTCAGTAGTTTTCATTAACTCAAGTGTTATCTTTATAAGGTGTATTTTGACGAGATATAAAGAAAATGTTTGTGGAACTATAATACTACAGTTCATGTTTGTGTCGATAACAGCTGAAACACCTCTACAGTTAAATTTACTTTGATTTCGTAGGCTTTATCGAAAGCTGCTCCTGACTAGGATAGGACTCCACAAACACTGCGCGTGACACTCCTCGCGCTCAACATTTCGAAGAATTTCATACTCTGAACACAATGCCGGGTGAATTTCAAGAAATAGAACTTGCAGACTAAATTATCTATGTATATATATATGTGTATATATCAGTTATTTGTTTATCTATTTATATAAAACATTGTCGTTTTAGTTACATCATTTAAAACTTAAGAACGGATGGACAAATTTTTGTGTTTTTGGATTTATCTTCGTCCAGAAAAGGATAATAAGTAATAAAATCAATGCCAGGCAACTGTCTGCCTCAGAAACAGGAAGCGACGACGCAGGCGCAGCTATTGCATCGATAGTGGGGTCTGCGGTCGTAAACCACAAAGTATCGTGACAGCTATTATAACTTCGATGATAATAAACAAACTGAACGAACTTGTTATTAATATGCAGGAATTCGTTTAGAATATACATATATTTATTACCACGTATTAGACGTAATTAATTAAATTGCCAATTAAAAATTACAATAAGAAAAGGCAATATTACATTAAATAAACAACTTGAAGGTAAACAGCTAAGGGAAATCTATAAAAAAATTCAGAGCTTAAAATAATCAAAAAATGTGATACAATACATTTTGCAAAGCTACAAGACCTTAACAAGTAGGTGACGTACATACCATCACGACCTAATCCCAAACGGGGTAGTCAGAAGCAAGTGACTGTTGCCGTCATGGTGAACAGAACACTCAGAAGCCCACTCTTATCACCAATGGTATTAGAACCCAACGTAGTAGGTGGTTAGCCTTCCGCCGTTATCCGGGTTGATTTGGTTTTTTATTGATGTTTTCTATCACCGGCGAGTTAGTCGGAAATATAACAATGAACACAAAGATTTTGGTTCTGGCCAGATTTTAACTCGGGACCACACGATCCGCGATCCGAGTTGGGGTGCTCAATCACTAGGCCACGACGCTCCCACTCCGCACTGATTGCTCTCACTCCGCCAAATATCGAGCTGCATGGCGAAGCATCGCGAAACCACCGATGGCACAAGAAACGACTAATATTGTATGACCACGACCACTCTGTCAAGAGTGAACGACTAAGAAGAAGAAGAAGATAAGCATGTCAAATCGACTAAGTGAACATGAACAAAATGTAACATGAGTAGGTATAATAATATGAGGAAAATAGTTACATGACTTACTCGTACATACCTAATGAACATTGCAAACATAGCAGGCAATACGACTTTCGTGCCGTTTAGTATGTTCCAATATACTATAAATCTCTTTTCTTTCCACAGATATGCTACTTCGCACTCTCATGCAATTGTAAACTGTTTTTCTTTTATCAAGCTCATACTTATTTAATCATAGAAACCTCATTGGGCACAACTTAGAATAATGGGTTTTAAATCTGTGACCCTATTTACGTGTTAATATCGTCGTAAACAATTGAAATGACTGTCCATTACGGATCCGCGCGTGGATGTCAAAGGAGGCGGCGACACTCGAAATAAAGACGAGCAAAATATGGCGAGACAATGGCAGAGTAACTGCCGTGATTGCGCCGAAACGGCTGTAAATCATATTTTGATGAACAATGTTTTTGAAGAATGCTTTCCATGCGATGATTCGGACGCCGCTGTGCGAATGCGATATGCAGCTATAGTTTCGAGGCCCCTGTTTGGGTGATTTCGTATTAACCAAGTGAAACTTTTATCCATCTAAAAGATTATCAGTTCTAGGATTTTGGCTTATTGTGAAAAATAATTTGACTGGCTTTCTGGTGCAATGCCTTCTGCCTTTACCGCTGCAGGTATTGAGTTCGACCCCGCCTATGACAAACATTCATGTGTCGAAGATGTATGTTTTTGTGTATCTGAGTGTTAATATTCATATAAGTATGTATTCAAAATTATTTAAGTATGTTTATCAGACTCTAACACCTATTGTACAAACAAGCTCTGCCTAGTTTGGGCTCAGATGAGCTTTGTAAAATTTGTCTTAGATATTTGTTTATTTAGTAATGTATAATAATTTAGGATGTCACTTATAAAGGTGGGGATGACTTTTTATTAAACATTAGAGAGTTTTCTTAAGCCCCTTTTTCGGAACAAATCAGGTCAAAAGAAACTGAAATTGTAGTGTTCACCTGTGTTTTTTGTTACAGGTACGTTTCTTAATATTTAAGAAGATATGAGAATTGAAAAAGATAACTAAGTTGAGGTTGATTGAAGATACGAGTAGCTCTCAAAACCATGTGAAAAAGTCAGTATTTATATGAATATGTTTATTTTCCTGACAGATGATAGTGAAGATACCCACTACCCACCATATTCTGTTCATATCATTACACTTCTATTTCTCTCTTTTTTTGAGCATAACATTCAAATATCACAGTCATTGAATACGCAACACAGATAAAGAGCAATGTCCATTTAAGTTATTGAAAACAATACTGTCATAATTGTATTGTTTGCTAACTTATTCACTTCATAATTCACTATTAATTTGCAAGATTAAGCTTCTTTTGTTCATCAATAGTCAGTGAATAATAACATTGTTGTTATTTTAACATTGACATTGAAAAGTGTGAAAATGAAAATCATATTTTTTAATAGTTATCTGTGAAATTCGAAAAAGAATTTATAAATAAAATCTCGTTACCGTGAAGTTGATGACTTCAATGACAAAAAACGCGGAACTCAAAATTAGTTCAATCATGTCATACTTGAGTTAATTTATGAGCCTACGCTGATCGTAGCCCACACATCGACATTTGAAAAACGCTCGGTATACCTTGAGTTCCTCATTACGACAGTACAACGTTCACATAACTCCTATGATTAGCATGATGTAGCTTGCCTATTATGTGCCTACATTTGAAGCTATAATTGTAAATTGCTCAGAAAATTTTGATAGTCCTATAATAAAATTATTAATTACTTTTAAAATTCTAATAAATATAAAAAAGCAAGAATTCTCATATATTACGATTATTAAAAGAAACTGGTGCAAAGCGGTGTTGAATCACAAAAATGTAACGTCTTTTCACTAGCCAAGCAAAATACCACCTGACCATGATACGAACCTATAATTACTTACTCGCAGTAGATCTAAAGTTATGCACGGAAAAACTTATTAACAAATTGGAGTTAGAGCATTGTGTAAGCAAACAATGGTAGGAAAGGAAACTTTATGGTAGGATATTGTCTGTCTTTATTAGCATTTCTCTTGCGCAACGCCTTTATGTATGACTTATGTAATATATATATATATATCCCTGGACATTATTCCACACAGCGCCATCTAGCCCCAAAGTAAGCTAATTAAAGCTTGTGTTATGGGATACTAGACAACGGATAAACATACTTAAATACATTTTTCTTTTGTAAATACATACTTATTATACATAGGAGACACCCAGACCAGTACAAACAGACATGTTCATGCACACAAATGTTTGTACTGTGCGGGGATCGAACCCGCGACCTCTGGTGTAGTAGCCAACTTCTTAACCATTACACCAAGTCGGTCGTCATACTGATGATACATGACTTATGTAATGAACTATGACTTGGTATAAGACTTTATACTGCGAAGAGTAGGTCTACAACTGTTGGCAATACCAACAAATTGTTAACGTATATTTTATATACATAAGACTGGCAACACTGAATGTCCTTCTTTTTGCTCGGCTCCATTGTACAAGGGGTGGCCAAGTATTATTCGTAGGCCGAAAAAATGTTATGTGTTTTGTTGAAGATACGAACATCTACATTTTTTTAACAACACTCTTATTTAGGTAATCGTTACAAGGTAGTAATTATTACCATTTCTACTGCTATTTACATAAAATTTGCTCTATTTTCTTAAAAACGTTTGGACATTTGCGTCATTTTTGAACTGGTTTAATTACAACCTCTCAATATTGAGTTTTGGCACTAATTTATAACTAACAAAAATACATCCTTGAATGTAGTCGCAAGAAAACCTATCGTTTTCATTATATTTAGAAGTTGGTTTTATGTTCACCCCACGTTTTACCAGCAAAATATTCCCAAGCCATTGGTTTGTGACGTTATTTATTCACAATACATTAACTCTGAGTTGAAAACGTAATAGAATATGGCGCATCCCGTCGGCTAATCGGCAGTAATGTGTTTACCGTAAACAACAAACACAACCCTGTTTATACAAGGGTTGGGTAAACAACAACACCTGTCTGCTATTGACCAGAGTTCAGTGATAACTCTGTATAATAATCCGTAATGATTCTTCATCAATGATCAACAAAAAGTAATAATTGCAGAGTTGGGGCGTCGCGGTCGTCTAGAGTTAAGTTTGGTTCTACATATGATGTGATAACTTTTTAACATTGCGAGCCATATGGTCTTGTCATAGGAACTTATGCAATGTTTTTGATAGGATTAAATGATTACATAAAACTAGAGATAATCGTCTTACGCAAAAAATGCGTCGATAAAACAGTGACGTACCTACTGTTGATTAAAAATATACATGTCCATGCCCAACTTCTACGAGTATTACACTGGTGATAGTATGATAATTAGATAAATCTTCAATCCATTGCTAATAATTGTTAGTAAAACCCATTAAAACTAACGTGGGTATGTAAACTATTCTAATCGGATTACTTTAAGATAGTGGAAATTCATGATTGATTAGGAGTCAATGTACTATTTTATAACAGTAAGTCGTTAATCGCATTTTTTTCGTCAACTCATGGGTGTTGTATTGATATTTTAGTCTGACATTCTTTAAATGGTACTAAGTAGATGCCAAATTAATTTTTAAGTATAAATGATGTTGAAATATAGAAAACTAGAAAAATTCGAATTTCAGACCTTGAAAAAATGAGGCAGGATTCGAACCCGCGTCTTCCACAATCCGGGTGGCTGCTCTAACCACTGAGCAACCGAAATCTTACTGGTGGTAACGAATCTTTCTTCTAGTACATGCTTACGTTGCAAGCCAACGTTCTTTCATCACTGTTTTAAGGCGAGTACCTTCAATAATCCGAAAGAAATACAAGCATTGTAAAATGCTAAAATAAACAAAGTAATAAATAGCATATTTCATCTTAACCGAAAGTTTAAATATTTGTAAAAATATTTCACTATCAAATAATGTGTACAATTTCGGCGGTTTAAAAATATACCTTTATACTACACCTGCTCGGAAAGTACCTTGATACTTTATCAAATTTACGGTAGAAAGTACGTCATTGCATATCGAACAAATATGCGGGGAGATAACGCATCTGAGCGGGAGAGAAATCATTTGGGTAAGACTATGCGCCGGTAACCTAAATATCAAAAGCCAAAAAGTTTTTACAGTGAGTTTTTATCTCCAAGTTCGCAAAATGACACTGGCCACTAGCTGTGTGTCGGATGGTGTCGGGCTGGCAGTGCGACCCTGCGGCGGCAGGATAAACAATTTGAAAAAAGAACATTGTGAAAATTGCAGACGCCATTGGCGCCATTTTCAATTTGTGTGTTGTTTGAGGATTCAGTTTTCGTAGAAAGTAAAATAAAACTATCAAAATGATAAGTAGTGATAGTGATGATGAAGATTTTTTAACTCCGCCGCAGTTGAAGGAAACAGCAAAAATAATAAAGAAAGAAAAAGTGTTACATTAAGCTTCACTAACTGCAACAATTTCAATATAAATTTCAATTAGTGAAGATTTAGTTTTTTATTTTCCTCGTAGGTGTAGAGTATAAAGCACTATGTATCACTCGAGAGAAAGTGCGATTCCCGATCTCGGGTGTTTTAAACGACACCCTCGACGGTAATCGGTCTCTTTCTCCTCTCGGTGAACAATGTACTATTCTATATTACGGGACCACTAACTCAAAACAACCAATTTTTAGTTATTTATATCTTAAATTCTAGCATTTTAAAATTAAGGCAGCGATAGTCCTAATTCTCTACATTGAATAAATCAAGTTTTTAATACATAATCAAATCAGCTATAATGGCATACAGAGGTTAGTGTCTCAGCGGCGCCCGCGCAAGCGCCATGTATGGGCGGGCCCGGCATACCGTCTCGAAGGCTGACTACACACCTAACAACGGAAGCAGAAAACATACGCGCAGCTATTGTTTTATTTTCATTATGCATTACAATTTACAGCTCTTTAAACGGTGTATAACAATTAACTTGAAGATATAAAGTCAATAATGTGATTTTTTGACAATTTAATTTGTGCTAAATTGTGTGTCAATAGTTTTATTCCAAATGTTTCGTTAATGTTGTATTACAGCAACACAATAACAAGCCTCAAGAGGTTGAAAAGGGGATGATAACGCATTTGTTTTACTTCACAACAATAGAAATAAATTTTAATTTGGCAAAATAAACTAAAACTGAACTGTTTCAATCATAAGAGCGATTTCAATATGTGGGTTTTGTTTACAGTAGCAAGTTAGTGAATAATTTGCTAAAAGTCCCTAACCTAGCCAACAACAACAACTTGTGGAACAAAATCGTTATACCGTATGTGGTTAGCCTAACACTCACAAAACTAACAACGCTCTAAATTAAAAGAACATTGGGTCCATTTTTGTTCGACTCAACTACCGAATTTACAAAGCTCTTACTGCGTAGAATTTAGGGTTGGTTTTTGTTTAAAAATATGTGCGATCGGCTGTTCTCGGCGAATTGCGAGAGTTAGTTTACCTTGCAGTGAACGTAATTGATCATAAGAGCTAGTTAGTTATGTTTTGTTACGCGTTATTATAAATTCTATTACTTCATCACAAATCTATAATAATAACAAATGAATAGTTAATATTATATATTATTGTTAACGTACAGCGACTAAAAAAGTAGTTTAGTTTCATTGTATCAGTCTTTCACTCACTCTCGACTTTGTGATTTTGAGATATTAGACTTCCCCGATATTTCTTTGTGTAATGAATGATGGCTCATTTTTCTTCGTAATTATTTTGTTTATATGTTAAACATGGTTATTTGTTCCTAATTAGTTTTGTGTTATTTTAACGCCAGGATGCGAAACTTGAATTTTCCCAAGCTTAAATGATGATAAAGGCAAAGAGATCTCACTTCATTACAACAATACTTACCACCCAAAATAATATGTTCTGTTAAACGATGCTTACCTGCAAACAAAACAAAAAAATCATTTGAATACATACCTACTTGTTAAAATAAACTTGTCTCGTGGCACCCACACAGGGAAATAAATTGATGTACGAACTGGGAACATGTAACTTGTAAGTGACAAGGTTAGGTAGGAAGGTAATAAAAAACTAACTTTGTTGGTCGTTTTTTCATTTACAAGTGTTAAGTAACTACTTGTATTTCATTAAAGACAACCAGGTTTAAAAACGCCCTGATTTCAATGGAAATATATGATATTGTTTTTTAAGAAATAAATGCTCCTTTCAACAGTGATTAAATAGACGATACAAGAACTTTCACAACGAGTCGTTGAACTTTCAAATTATAATTGTATAGACGAGCAGTTTCAAACAGTTTACTGATTAATCACTCACAATTACTAACAAAACAAACCTTGGTCTTTTAAGCCAGTAAATCAAAGTAATTAGTTTAATTATCATTGATCGCTACCAGTTTTTGATTATAATCTTTTTCTGTACGCAACTGAAAACCGTTGTTCTGCCATTGAAGTAACAACGTGCATAATTTCCGGACAAACCATCATTAGACATAATTATAGGAAATAACTTATGATTTGAATGGTCTACTCGTAATTAATATCTTAAAGACAACCCCCATAACAAAAATCACGTTGTATCAGCAGTCAAAAACTGGAAAACGAAATTCTAAGTATGTTGTTTTAAAAATTAAATAAGATGCACGGAAACGACAAGTGGTGTAACTGAAACCAAACGATACTGACTGGTACAGAATTGTTAAAGAAAACATACGGTGTAGTTTAATTTTGTAATTTACTCTGGCAATTTTTTTTTCTAGTTCAGAAACTTTTTGTACTTAAAGTTACTAAAATATAAAAGGTTTGAAAGGAACTGGCTCCTTAAAGTGACACCGTAATGTTAATCGAATTGAATCAATACTGTATCACTTAAAGCTAGATTTGGCTATATTTAATGTTACGTAACAAACCAATTTAGGATTTCCCAACTAAATTGGCGAGGCAAGTTTCCTTAGAAGAAAAGTCATTGACACAACCAAACGTTAATGTTCTAATTCAATCTACTTATTTCGGACTGTCCAAAAGTTCTAGACCCCATAACACTAGAAACTAATAATTGCATAACACTCTAAATTAGCTACCATTTTGATTTCAAGTTTCCTTATGGGAAATGTCATTGACATGCCCAAGGAAGCGTGTCCGAATTAAATTGGCTTATTTAGAAATATCCAAAACGGAAAACCATTCCATTGAAATGGAGCGAAAAATGTCTGCGAATGATTTGATTAGTAAATTATTTACGATTATTGTATATTTTGTGGAGGAGTAATTGTTATGATATTTCTTAATAACTCGAAAAGTAAGGTTCTCATGAGTTAGTCAAATGTATTAATGTAAAATTCGGTAAAAGAGGTATAAGAAAATACTCTATTGTATTAGATATTTTATTCTAAAAGGTAATACCTATGTAGTACATCTCATTCTTTTATATTATTTAGTTATGATGTACTCAAATAGGTATATCTGTCTCAAAATGACGCATTGCACTTTACTAACACCTTTTGTAAACCCAAAACAAGTATAAAAGAGCAACTGCTGAGTTTCTCGCCGGGTCTTTTCAGCAAGAAACAACACCGACGCGGTGGTAGAGTGACATTATGTATGTATACCTGTGTATTTATGTATCCATATTATTGTAATATATATGTCAATTATTAAAATTGCAATAAAAAATATTTTTGCTTTACCAACTTAAATAAGCTTGAATAAAGTTATTTGAGTTTGAGTTTGAAATAAGAGTAAGGTGACAAAGTTCATGACGCAGCCTGGTATTCTATATCAGACAGTAAACGCAAGACACAGTTTTCCCAATCCTAACTACCAGTACTAATATGCCGAGGGAGTTTGTGCTGCTCCAGGTTTAATCTACACGGCCTAAGGAAGAAGGTAACGAAGATCTAACAACAAAGAATGCCAACGAAATAACTAAAATGTATAATAATACACAAGGGCTCTTGGGTTAACAATACTTAGTCTTGATTGGGCTAGCATTTAAAACATTAATTTAATTGTTCGAAGTGCGAAATCATGCATTATTACCTAGCAATAGTAGATAATGCATTCTTGCACAAGAATGCCTAAATTACCAAGTTAAAGACCTGATTAAGTTCACACGCGCTCCCGACGCGGATGCCGTTGCATGAGGTGCATGTATGTTAAATGTTAATTAGAATTGGTGCATTTGCAACTTATGTGGTAATACTGGTAACCAGGTTACGAAATTTACCCCAGAGGAATGCAGCCCGACCTTTTCAGAGGTCTTAGCCGCTTTCCCTTGGAGGGGGTTTCAGAACGGTTTTTGGGTTGATATAGTTGCCGATGAACCGCACTCATTATTCTGTAAATCTGTTGCTGCAGGTAAATAGTTGAAAGGGCATTTAGCAGGGTACATACATAGTGGAAAGAACTCCTTTCCCATCCCACACTTCTTGGCATGGATGTTCGTTGCTACCTTAACCAACGGCACTACATTGAGAGCGCAATCAAAACAGCATCCCGTAAACTCGGAATCCTGAACAGAGTGAGACGATTTTTCACGCCTGAGCAGCTCTGTCTGTTGTATAAGACACAGCTCAGCTTTCGACAGTTTGCAGCGGCGTGCTATCCGTACTATCGTAAACCCAGAGGCGTCTTTGACTCTTGAGCCTCTCCAATTGCGTGAAGACATTGCCAGGTTAAGTGTTCTCTATCGCTTTTACAATGGGGAATGCTCTGAAAAGTTATTCCCGCTTATCCCTTCCACTCCAGCACCATGCTTGCTGGACTTAGTCATCCACACACGATCCAGCATTTGTTGGGTCGCACTGAAAAGTTCGTTCCTTTGTCGCACCATCCAGACGTGGAATACTCTTCCAGCGCATGTGTTTTCTTTCCTCTTATAGTCCTGGGGTCTTCAAGCGGGGCGTGAAAAGGTATTTCTGCAGGCCTTCAAGGTGAGGATGGCCAGCCCAGTGATTCGTTTTCTTGACAGGCAATATAAAAAAATAACTGGTGGCTGTTGGGTCACAAAAGCTCTGAAATGAAGACCATCTGATTACGCAGCCCGTGTATGGTGATTGAATGACCTAATAGGGGTTGGCGCATTTTGGTCAATGTGAAACGATTTTTTAAATTTGTTTTACTCCAAAATTGCTATCTGTGGCATAGACTGTTTTTCCCTGTGCCCCTGGCCATTTTGTGGCCTATTCCAGATAAAGGTTGAGTCAAGCTGACAGTGACTCAGAATGCCACTGTTTGCAAATTGAGTAACGCCCTTTGTACTCCCCAATCTCGTAATTTAGCAACTGAACAAATAATAATTCCTATTGCTAAAAATATTGTTGTTTTCAGGATGACTCCTAAGTAACGCTATAAGACTTAAAAGATTAAAATATTATAACAAATAACATGCGCTTTATATGCTTAAGCATATAAAGCGAGCAAGCAAGATTATGCTTTATTTTTTTTATAACTATTCGAAACGTAATAGAAAAAATATATATTAAAAAGCTTGTGAACCGACCTTATATTCAACGTTTACAAAGTTATTGAGATATGCTATAGGTACCAAATAATTTTATTTTGAAAACCCGATTAAACCATTGCAATTCGAAAACCTCATTATTGCTTATTCCACAATTTGGCACTAAAATAACTGAGTAACGCTCATAGTGAAACTGATTTTATATCTTAGTTACATTGAATGTCACAACTGTCACATAAAATGCGCTTAATATGTTTTATTTTTCCCACATAAGTATTCGAGACGGTAAAGAGAAATCCTACACGTGTTTGAAATTACTCAATCATGAACAAATAACCCTAATTTAAGATTGTCTTCATGATTACTCTTAGGAAGAATAGCCTAGCGTAAGCGTAGGATAGAATCGGTGGAAAAATACAGGCAGCATTGTTAATTGGGCTCTGTGTAGGTACTTACAAGATGTATTTCTAAAACAATACTTCCTAATCTCTCTTTTTTGTCACAGATATTATACTATGTATAGTAAATAAACAACAATTTATATTTTATCTTACTGTTGTCTTCGGCTCAGGATAGTTCTTTTTACTGAAAGAGAAGATTTGCTAAAACACTTTGTTGAAAAATGTTTTACAATGAAGTTTAGTAATCAATTATAATAATGATTTTGTTTGGATGTGAATAACTTTCCTTGAGGAATTTAAAAGGGAACGATTTAAATGGGGCCCGCCAGTTTTGATTCTCTTAACGTTATCTCGAATGCTATAGCTAAATGTACAACGCTTTTATCGACCCTTTTTTCACGTAACGACTGTTTCCATGCAGTGGTGAACGTGCCCATAAACAAGTGAACGTTAAACAAGAAAAAGCCATCTCCCAAAGCTACGTACGTTTACGTTATACGTTTGAGACATCGTAAACTACGGGATTATGTACGTTCGTTTGGTGCTAATGAAAGTTTATTGCGTTTCACGGATTTATGCTCGTGTAGTTAGATTAACTTTGGATTACCTAGTAAGGGTTAGGTAAAACATGTTTAAATTAGGATTTATAAAATATATTTTTAAATAAATATGAGCTACAAGATAGTCTGGTAAAAGGCAGCAACTATTTGCTATCGATAAGGTCGCCATAATTATATTTTTCTTTACGACAATTTTAAGGAACCTTCAGTCTTTTCAACATAACTTTTAACTCATTTATGAACAATGCATTTCTGTCCTTTAGGGTAGTAGTTTATATATTTAACAGAGACTATGACACCAAAAACGTTTTTTTTTTCAAAATTTTGATTAGGTAGGTACTCATATAGATACCAAAATTGCCATATTGTGCCATTAATTTGATATTCGGCGCTGATAGTTTGAAAAATCTTAAATAAACGTATTTTTGATCAATCTAATGGCGGTCAAAGGCCCCAATGATGGCTCTAAAATGTATCTAGGTATCGGTATCAGCACACTACTTAAATAACTAGTCTTAAATAGTATCGTGGGCAATTGTCCAAAGAAAGTCTAGCTTCTCGTTCCACTTTCCCAGTCGATATGCGTGAAGATTGCTATTCGAATCTTTGTCATGTAAATGAACACTAACTATTTAGAACCTGTGATGGATTTTGATGACGCAGTGGTACTGACGCCCTGAATCCTAGTGAAGAAAAGCAATTAATCATTTACAGTTGTGAACAGGCTAAATGTGACGTTACCAGCTCGCACAATCGCAACTGAAGTTTCTTTATTCGCGATGTTTGGTCTGAATCCTATTTTAGTCCAACACTAAGAGATAATATAGTCTTCAATGAGCGTGCGCATCGCCTTATGATTGGCAATAACCACAGCTTATGGACTTGGACAAGTGTGTGTATCGACAGGGTGTTCATCCTCACACATTAGAATCCTAAAGGTGGCGCACGGTGCGGTTTTAGAGGAATTTCCTCCCGCGAACGCCCTTATTGTGGAATGAACTCCTCGACGACTCCGAAGTTATCCTGGGGGAATACAGGGGGTCCTTCAAGAAGTGATTTTACAGGTATCTCGTAAATGGTTGGCAACGCGCATGCATTGTCTCTAGTGTTACAGGCGTCCATGAGATTCGGTAACTGCTTACCATCATGCAGGTCGTAAGCTTGTTTGTGGTATAAAAAAAGGGCAAAATTAGAGTAATCAGGCGTTGCCAACCCTATCAAACGATGGGATAATTTGTGTAGTCAGCAAGGCGAGTGTAGATACTCAGGATCCTCAGCTGATTGATTACACAACAGCAGCTGCAGAGCAAGGTATTGCTCAAGTCTACCAAAACACTCAGAGCTAGTGGGTAAGGTAGTATTCAACAGAGGTGTTTGACAGACTGGCTGCTTGATATAATGTACAGAAAAATATGATTTATAATACAACTTTAAACTCTTAGTAACTGCGCCCGTTCATTAGCTTAATTATAAGAAGACAAATTATAAAAGTTAGCAGTCGCGTCGTCTCAGACCGTCGATTCATCTCAGTCCCCCCACTGGTTACTTATGTAGTTTTCCTTCACCGACTTATGAGAGGCAATGTTTATGAGTATTAGGTATGCAAGCCGCATCTTGACGCGTTCCGCTCGAGTACGTTAGGTGAACCTTGGTTGAGTGCTTTTAAATGCCTTCAAAATTGATTATTTATTTCAAAAAAATCACAAGTTATGAAACTGCTTGGAAGTTAGATAGCTAGCTATATGTATTTCAATTAAGGATCCTTCAACCATGACTGATGACTCGATCAGTCCAGATAAATCAAATTTCTCGGACAATTTAAAGATTTTCTGACCCCAAACTAACTAAAAATGTTCGTCTCATGAAATGGATTGTGTGGGGGTCGAACCTAATACTTACGGCGCTTAAGGCAGGATCGCTACCATTGCACCAACCACTGAGATTTCGGAACAGTATATCGGCCTACGAGTAAAAGAAGATTATTTGTAACTTTCCTAATTTCAGATAAATTTAGAAACTGAAAAAGGTAAGTAATAATCGAAAAACTCACACAAATTATGTTTTTTCGATCCGACTTTACAATCACAGGAAATTGCTTTTAGTAACTCTAAACTTGCGTAGCCTTCAATTCGATAAGTCCTTCATCCAACTTATCGTTCCCTGGATGAACAAGGATCAGTAGTTTGTCTTTGTTTTTGCCTAATCTGAACCTCTAAGGAAATCTTTAGTTTGTTTGGAAATACAGTAACTGGATACAGTGGAAGTAAACAATAATATTATTTCCGAATAACCCTTATCTACTCAAGTGATCGCACTGTCTTATTTAAAAAAAGATTCAGTTAAAAGAAGTTACACTGTTTAAGCACTTCGTAACAAGGTTTTCTTTCCTAAAATGTTTTTGTTGCCTACTTAAAAACATTTTTCCATTACCAAAAAGGGATAACTCGGGCTCTTTGTTGTATTTAAAAAATCTCCTATTTCGTTATTCAAGTCGAAACTTTTACGTCCCAGTAAACAAGTCAGGATTTTGTTATTTTAATTCACTTTGAAGAAATATGACTTGGAACAGGTCAGAACTTATAATGTTACAAAAAGTAGTACTTAAATTATGAAATAGCGTTAGTTTTAGTTAAATAAGAAATGTTGGTGGCATGCAGCGGAAGTTTTTTGTAATAGAAATGATTTAGACGATAAAAAAGAAAAAAGGAGAAAAAAGTCGTGGCTGTGAAATATCAGAGAGTGGACTGGAATTGCCAGCGTGGAAGAACTGTTTCGGCCAGCGAGAGATAGGAAGAAATTCGCGGAGCTGACGGCCAACCTCCAGTAGGGGAGAGGCACTGCAAGAAGAAGAGACGACAAAGGCAGCATTGGACGTTTTACAGCTAATGATGATGATGACTCGTAAATGTTTAGAGTTGCTGACTCTGAATATAAGCAGTGAGGTTCTGCAATTGTAGACAGACCTGTTTACTACGCGATACAAAAGATATCGATTAGATGACTTCAACCATGTGCTCGACGCGTCAAGAAAACTGCATTAATAGTACATTATTGCAAAGGCAGCGAAATAGGCAATTGCAGGTTGAGTATGAGTTTGAAGGCCGAGCCGCAGGCGAGGACAGGCAATTGCCATTTCGGCCGAGGCATATATAGTGCTTTTCTTAAAAAAATGCAAGGAAATAAAAAGGGCCTTTTACATAATAAATTTAATTAATATTATTAACAAAATAACAACTCCGCTTTACCGCCAATTTGTTTTTTTTTATTTTACAATTTGTGCCGAAAGGTTAACGCATATGTGGCTATACAGCCACGAGAACGCAATGTGTACGATAGATGAAAGAGTTCTAAATTCAAACAGCACACCGTTTCATACAACATTGCCGGCGCGCTCTTCGTTCGAAATTCAAAGAACGCGCCGGGAAGTGATTTTGGGTTTTCAGTCTACGTAAATATGATACTTCGCGTGTTCTTTATTCAAAAGTAATGACAATATTTTCGAGCATGTTTAAGAAAATTGATTTTTGTCAGAAATACCGTGTTTTTAAATCATCCAGTGATACAAGCCAAAGAAGTTCTAATTTTATTTTTGAGTCATTACTCTGATGGTACAAAGGCAGAGGTCGTATATTTGGCGCTGATTATTGTGTTTCTCGATCAAACATTCATATGACGAACGTTTGTGTTTGTGCTTTCCAATCAGTGTAGTTATTATTTCTATATTTATGTATGAATAACTATTGAAACTTAAATTCTAACATCTTTATTTAAATAGACTTACGCAGTACTTTTAAATAGTCAAAATAAAAAAATACTAAATAATGGACATATAAACTATAATAATATGAATATATAAAACATCAGTTTACAAACATAATGCGACTCTACCACCGCGTCGGAGTTGTTTCTTACTGAGAAGACCATTGTGTAGTATATTAGTCTCTGATCTGTATCAAAGAGCTGATATCGGCTGTAACATGACAATTCATCAAAAAAAATGTTTCAACGCCGAAAAAAAAGGTTTTAATGACTTTGGGCAAGCAAGTGATAAAGACTCGTTTACGATCACGACTCATTATTTGCGAAGCTATAAAGCGTTTGATTAGCGGCAGGTAGGTACTTAGTCATCGTACACTTAGTCCGCAAGTAGATGGGCAACACATCCATACGTGTGGTCTTCACGTGGCAAGGGGTCACGTTGCTTGAACACTATGAACAGCCTCCTCACTTCATTATATTCCACACTATTCATTATAGTGTAGGTACATTGACGCATGCTCATCTGATTAAGTAGGGTTGCTTTGAACAGTTATTATTTTGTTGAAATTAGATTAAAGTACTTTTTTGTACCTATGCATGAGGTCATTAGATATTTTATGTCAGTTTTCTCATAAACTAAGTTAGTAAATTACTTTTATTGATTCGGTGCTCATGAATGAAATCTTGTCACTTTTGACGAGTATATTATGTTTGGCAATTAGGCAGAAAGATAGAACAGACTCCAGTACGTCTACCACGAGTTGCCACTTTAAATTTACGGTATCGTTCGCGTAAAAATGATATTGGGATTGACATGGCATGACATGACAATGTCGAATTGCAATACATTTATTTACACGAACGATACCGTAAATTTAAAGTGGCAACTTGTGGTAGAAGTACAGTTACGAGTATATCTGGATTTTATACTATTTAATAATTCCTTTCAAGATACAAGTGAATAAATAGTTTTTACTCCACACCCTTGGACGATTGCTAGGATGTCTCTATTTTGCAATTACTGTTACCACAAACAGTTGAGGCCACCATACTAGGTGAGCTGCCACTATTAAACATATAGACTGGGGCACCACGAGTATACTAATGAGCACCGAAAACAAAAGCTATACATCCGATAATTACAAACATTAGCCGTGATTGTACACCCTTTCAAAAGATGAGATAAATTGACACATTAAACAATTCTAAGGATATAAAAGCGCATAAGAGCGTGTTGCCTCAGACGTCAGAGAGTAGTTGCACGCTCTAGGGTCACGGCACCTATGTACTCATATATTATACATCATTTAGTTATGAAGCCAAATGGTCAACCCTATTGGCCGAAGAAGCGCATGCCTTTTGAGTCAGTCACGTGACCCCCGCCTTGCACTGTTCAGGTCGTTTTGCGAAACAAGGTCTCAATTAAGAGGTTGAACTGATTAAGATGACAGAGCAACAATAAGGGCGAAGTGACGAATCCAGTCTTGTGGCCAACTACTTCTTTGCGACCGAAAATGCTGTTAAGCGTGCCTAGAACTGGTTGCAAAAAGAAGACAAAAAACAACAAAAAATTAAAACTTCAAATTTAGTGCTTTTTGTACAAATAAGATATTTAACCTGAAACAAAATTAAGTTATCATCACATAAATGCGTTAAAATACGCAAATTACGCTCGCATATCAAATATGGTTTAATTCAAATAATAGTTTTTAATTTTAATAATGATTTCGAATAGTCATTAGTGTCATTACTAAGCAACTTATGTTTGAGTTAGTTTTTAAGAATATTTGTTAAGAGCGTTAGCTGGGGTAGTTCAAAAACGTTGCATTCTTGTAAGATTTTCGTGATTATTTCATTGAATTGAAAAAAAACCTAAATTTTTGCTCTATTATTGTGTGCAGAATACTATATAAAAATACGTTGAATTGTCTAAAATTAGGTAGTCGCCAATTGTTTGCTAAATTAAATAAAAAACCGTTTCATTTTAATTTATAAGACTTAAAAAATTACTGTACACAGTTAAAGTTATAATTATGAAATTAAAATGCATTCTATTATAGAGAGAACCTTAAAAAAATGCGGCTTTTACGATCTACCCCAAACGCAAAAAGCAAACCTTCTTAAAGAATCCCTTTTTTAAATGTCAAGTATATTGCAGTTGCTGTATGAACTAGATTACGATTCAAAGATAGAAACTAAAAAAATAGTTACGAAATTCTACCTCTAAGGGGTTGTTTTTAGGGTTGATTGTTTGTATGAAACTCCGTTACTTCATGTGCTAGGAGTCTCAAATTTTGCATAGAGGTTCTTTTCGACGTAGTAGATGCTAACTAAGACGGGATTTTGTGAATAACAAGTATCGTAAGTCGGAAAAAATCCCTATGCCATAAAAATGAAGTCCACGCGGGCGAAGCCGCGGGCGGGAAGCTAGTTCGTAATAATCGCAATAACCGTAATCTAAGTGTTTTTTTTTGCATTTAACAATGCTCTATTTTCTACACAAAGATAGAAACTAGAAAATTTCGACCTGATCTTATGCACTTGTCAAGGCGAGAAACCGTGCTACAGCGCACTACGCCAATCGTGTCGTCATAGATTGGATGATTTACATCATTTCAATTTTAGTAATTTAAGAGTACAATGCTTATTTTTATATGAAAAAGTGTTAGATCAGATACAAAATTGTTTTCAAACAATTAATTTTAAATAATATAAATAAATATGCGCCAGACAACACACCTCTTGTCATGGTCTCGAAGTAGGGATAAATATCCCTGTGTTACGAGGTACCAGACAAGGAATAAAGCCAGGGGCGTCTCCCAGCACACCCAGACCCAAGCCAATTTAGAAAGGATCGTTTCCTGAATTGACCTGACCGGGGATCGAACCCGGGACACAACGGAATTCAAGGCGAGAAACCGTGCTACAGCGCAATACGCCAATCGTGTCGTCAAATATATATATAGATAAATCAAAAATATATATAGATATAATAATATTGTCAGCCAGCAATCACAGGCTACCCTCGCGTACCATCGTAGAGAGTGGGAAGGTGTTGAAAACCAGCGTTACCCGGGAGTTTCATGCTGAGCACCTGCTCCTTTTTTCTACTTATATTTAGTACATGAGATTTAATGATGACAATTGTTGGAATTTTAATAAATTTATATGGGACAGTATTTCTTTAATTTTTTTTTTTACTTCTGGTAAAATAGAAAAAATCGAAGTTCTTGATTGAAAGTTAATGATATAATTATTTTGAGTGCTCCTAGAAGGTAAGCTATTTAAACTAATCCATTAATAATAAAATATAATAAATATCTGTTACAATTCACACCAAGATCATCTGACCCCAAACTAAGCAGAGCTTGCTTGTATTATGGGTGTCAGAGACTGATAAACATACTTAAATATTTCTAAATACATACTTAAATAGATTTTAACATCCAGACACACAACAAACACAATTGTTCATCACGTAAATGTTTGTCATGGGTGGGGATCGAACCCACGACCTCTGGCGTAAAGGCAGGATCGCTGCCATTGCGCCAACAGGCCAGTCAAAAGATGTCATTAGATGTAAATCCAAAACCAACAAATAAAAACTAATAGTAAAAAAAAAACTATGTATTAAAACACGCACCGCTGCTATTTCACAGTTCGCCGTTTAGATGCAGATTATCTGTTTTGGTTAGCTTTAATAATTTACTGTATGGCTAGCAAAATCCCATCAACATTGTGTGTCTATATCATTTCTCAATTAATAATCGGATCTACCAACAACTAAGGTCGTAATCTGTTTTTAAACCGATTGGCAATTCAGTGACCAACTTACTAATTACGTAAGCCAATAAAAATCCACTTGACATAAGGACGGGTAAATCGTCAATCACATTTGCGCAAGTTATTAATTTTAAAGAAAAAAAGGTCATAATCGACAGCGTGTCGTAATGTCGGCGCGCGCGCACGTTGCCGCTAGAAAGTCGCGCGGATCGAGGTCACGTGCGCCGATAACTATTGTTATGTTATGAATATCGAGGCTTGCTGCACTTGCGGTATAATCTCAAGTTTATGGCACGACCCGTTTGATTACAGGCACCATGGACTGAAGTGTTGGGACATGCGTCATGTTTACAGACAGGTGCAGGCTTTGGGAACTATTGTGATCAGTCTCCTCATTTAGAGGTTCGTTTTTGTATTACGATTACAAATTTCTGTAGCCTATATTCTGCTCGTCCAACACTAAGGGTATTACTTGTGTGTTGCCGAACCTAAGACTTAATAGGCTTCAAGGTGAGGATGGCCAGCCCAGTGATTCGTTTGCAGGACTGGGCTTGTCAGCTTCATATCTGGACCTCACGACCACTTTTCGTCCGGTGGAGTGAAGTCATCTTGATGGGCAATATAACAAAAAATAATAACTTATAATTAGTCAAAAAGAAGAAGTAAGGTTCTCAAGCATCCTAAGCAACAGCTCCACGATGCCCATTGCGGGACCTATGTTTCTTGTGTACTTAACAGTTGTATACGACACAACTTCTTCAGCCCTTAATCATCCTGTTGTTCTTTTACTGTCTTTAGGTTGCCAATTCATCCTTCGGCTGTTGGCCCACTGGCCCCTAAACCTACAGTGTCCACTCCAGAAAACTACGTTTCGGTCTTTCAGTTCTTAGTCAAAAAGTCGTCAGCCCAGAGCCATTGCCAACAAGCTTCTTAAGTTGAATCATACAATTTACTAGCATTTGTAGCTAACAAATGCTATTTGTATGATACAGCAACATATCTCTTACCGTGGGTTGCCGATACCATGAAGCGCATGCGCAAGGCTTCTGCGCAGTAGTAATCGTGCAAAATTCTTCGGGCGCGCATTATCGGTGCATTCCTTCGGCGTATGTGAAGGAATGACTCAGTTTTATAAATCAAAAAAATGTGGATCATTTGAAACTATTTCGCTCTAGATTATAGGACGTGGAATTCATAAAATGAATTTAACTTGAGCTCGTGTGTTGTGAGTAGATCTGTTTGGCATGGTCACTGCGATTTAATTGATTGTATCAAAGCAATAAGTTATACCCACTGCAGTGATGTCCTTGAATGAAATGAAGTCTCTTTCAACGATTATAATTCATTATTTATTTCATAAGAATTACATACTGCACAAAAAAGTTAAAACACAAACTTAGAATAACTGCAATAAGTAAACAAAAAAAAAACAATTTAAAAAAGGTATGGGCCGTGGGGCAAGGTTCCCAGAACGCTGGCTGCGGTTTCTCGCTGAATGGCTATACTGAGCCTTTGAGCGAGGTAGGAGCCAGCTCTCCTGTCCTTGTTGGTAGCCGCAAGTTTTGTGGCTAGTGCCCCGAAAAACTTTTTAGTACGAGGACCCCACGGGCCAAATGTCTCAACGCCAAACGGCACAAATATGTAGTCAGATAAAATTGACTCATATTTGCGCTGCTTGGCGTTTTCAGCTGCATTAGCAGCTGCCCCAGCCCTTGACGCTGACTCGGAAACATGGGAGGGAGCCAAAGTGTCCACGCATGTAGCGGCCCGCCCCCTCTCTCAAGTCTCTTTTGATTATGACAGTTAATACAAACATGAAAGTAAGTATTTTTATCTATGTTAGATATAAAAACCTTTCAAGTTCATAAGTCATCATCATCACTGGCAACTGGTAAATAAATGAGTTGGACTACTTACATTACGATAATTTGATTCAAAACCAAGATTGACAAAATCTGAGAAACATTCTTAAACATTTAAAAAGGTAACTCAAACAGTTTTTTTTCAGCACATGTACGAGTATCTATTAGAAATAGGCATAAGGTTATAATGTTTATTTAACTATACACAATGAAATAATAATGAACATTTATCGTAGCCATGAATTTAAGATAGGTGCCACACAGTGTACAAACATAACGTGACTCTCAAGCCTTAACATCTCCGTCAAACGGTGGTTAAATATGGTCTTATGACTTTAAGATTTTTGTTTAGAAAATCACTCTGACTTTACCATTTCAAAGGTGTGATAACATCACATTCCAAAGTGACTTCTGAAAAAATGTATACTACTTGTGGAAACAGTGTCTTGTGGCTTTTGGCTAAGATAATTTGAGTAATAGAAGAAATTGTCAGTAGGTCAAGCGAGTCTGAGAAAGAGCCAAGCTCGTGTCATCAGTCCGTCACGACGCTAATCGGTGCGCAAGAGTCGTGGAGGCGAAGTGTGCCGCGTCACGACCACCATTGTGTGACTTGCTTTTCTTTAAAAAGTGTATACAATTGCAAATAGGCGGGGCAGTGGACCGTGATTAGGTATGTGCTGAGCGAACACAGATGACGGAGAAGAGAATAATACTAGGTTTGAGATAAAGAAGACATAACATACTGGTTCTGGTCCGAATTTGATTCCAACTACAAAGTGTTTAATACTTTTGATTCTAAAATACGTTGTTGTAGCAAAATTCATGATTGGTTCGAGTGGATTTCTAATGTAGCTCAATTTTGTACATGAAAATCTTATTAAAAATCAATACTTAATTAGTTCAAAATCAATAATCATGACTGTCAATTGTAATAGAATAATGTAAGGAAAACAATTACCAGTAGGATACTCATTCATTTAGTAAGCATTTATTCATAAATTAGACCTAACTGGTGACAGTTAGCAGCAGAAGTCAGAAGCAGTGATGCTTGCTTGCTAAAGCCATATGTCGCATATGTATCAAGAGTTCATAAGTGTGCCATTTTGGAACAAAAAGAGATCAAAACACATTTTTTTTGCCTTTTACGTATCTATTTCGGTTTCCTCTTGGCGGGGGCACTGCCAGTACTGCTGCGTGAACAGATGTCCAAGATATAAATAATTTTATCGCTCGTGATTACTAAGAGCAACGATAATAATTAGAACTTTTCAAATGATACTTTCAACTCATGCGACAACCTAACGAGTAAGTTGAATAAGATGATGTATTAAACTAATAGTTAGATTATTTTAACGAAGCTTTAATAAAACTCGTAAGTATACGACCTCGGACTGAGTACAATAATGTGCTGAAAAGGGAAGGCGTGGAAACCACTTCTTTCTCATTTTAAAAAGAAGCCTGAATTAATGTTAGCACGTAAATCATTTGATTTTAGTCAAAATGAATAAAATATTAATTATAAAGTGTTTTTTTAGTTTACAATAGTGTATTTTCCAGAATTGAAGCTTATTTTTCAGAATTACGAGTTGTGGAGTTAGACCATATACCATATTAATAATTAATCCATAAATCTATCACGTTTTACAAATAAAATCAACAAAAAAAAAATCACTTACTAATGATATCAAAAGACTATGATGTAATAAATATAAGCTAGAAAAAAATACAGACAGGATTAACATTTGAAGTAATGTCCGCAGCCGACCCACTGACCTATCAAGCTGTCAAACATGACAGGTCACCAATTGTACAGTAGATTAGCTGTCAATTAGGTGACCTGCAGAAAGGCTACGGAAGTCACGTGGTACTAAGATGGCGCCGCGTACTTCCGGTCGTGCGCATGATTGTCCGAACACGGCATTTTTATTATGTATTACACATTACTGTACGTTATTCTGATTTAACAAGTTTTCCAGAGGTGACCTATGCAAGAATTTACTTTAAA
This sequence comes from Udea olivalis, assembly GCA_947369235.1. Classification (NCBI taxonomy): domain Eukaryota; kingdom Metazoa; phylum Arthropoda; class Insecta; order Lepidoptera; family Crambidae; genus Udea; species Udea olivalis. The sequence goes on from OX376342.1 coordinate 24,503,353, forward strand.
AACTTAAAGTCATAAGGTATACATAACTGTGCACATTGGTTTTCTCTTGGTTTAGGGCTGTATGTACGGGTGATCTATATTCATAAAAATAATTTCATTTTGCCAGGAGACAACTTCATGAGGTTGGACGCCCAACCTTACATTATTTGGTATTGGAAGATATCCATGCTAGACCTTTCATAGGCCCAATTGCCATCAGTTCTTCTATTTGTATAACTATGAAAAAAACATAGCCAAACACCAAAATTTGATTTACAATGACATAACATAGCTCATGTTGTACCGCTTTACATAAATGAAAATCTTAAAAACTGAACCTGATAAAACATTCTTAGAACTAGGAAATTATTATCTCTTTCATATTAAGCGCTGCTGAGCCTGTAGCTGGCTGGACACTGCATCAGCTGTGAGACGTGTTACGGACAGACTGCGCTTTTACGGATTGTGAGTATAATGCCAATGAACTGAGATTCTACTCACGCACACATACACAGACAGTGGATAGCTTCGCCTGTAAATGACCTGCCCGTCTGAATACAAATAGTTCCACCTTACGGAAACCCCTCAATAACCCTGCTTTAGCAACACAATGGTGTGTTTCAGTAAGTAGCCAGAGCTCATCAATGATGTAGTTTTTAATCGGTGTTCATAGGCAGGCTATTTACTATGCTTGTAGTAATGATGTATACATACACACTGTCTTAGTGTTACTAGTGCTAATTCGTTCCTGCTGAAAGCACGCACACTAGCGTATGCCTTACTGGTATGACCGTTCATGTCACTACTACAAGCATAGTAAATCGGGCTTCGTAAAATAGACAGACTATAACTGCATAATGTTGGATGATCCGCATGCATCTTTACTACCGCCGTTGTATATAAATAAATAATATTCCCAAGTTTATAAAAACAAAATATCTGTTGTTCGACGATCTATTAACCACAAACACAGACTAGATCGATTATGCAAAGCGATTAGTCTAATGTGATGTCCGATTAAAATTCTATGAAGTAATCGGTCTATGACGTCTGTGAGGATCTGTTTGTCTAGTATTGGCGTTGTATTTAAGGTCAATATACAGATGATTGTCTGAACCATTATTTTGTCCTTTGTAAATAAGATAAGACGCAGTTTTAAGTTTTGTTGCGTTGTCTTAAGTCGTTTGTCAACTTCATGTTGTATAGACAGACTACAGTGACTATAAAAACTTATCTTTTATTATGGATTTCTTCACTTAGCATAATCGTTTAAAAAACTAATAAAATCAAAGAGGTATTTATGTAACCTTTACTTCAAGCTCATTTACGTATGTACGTGCGTATGTGGACATACCTGTACCGAAGCAAGTTCAAAACCACAATCCAATTGATTATAATCTTATACATGCATGACCAATGAATGATTGTGAATTAAATTACCCCTAATTCAATTAGTAATAAAGTATCAAAAAACTTTATGTTTGAAGCTGACTGTACAAGAGTTCAAAAAAAAATCTGTCAAGGGCACTGGTGTGTTTGCGCAGATATCCACACGCACGAACAAACATACCAACTGTATACTAAATGTGCAGTTTTAGTACAAAACAACACTATTACGAGTATAACTAGATTTGTCACCAAAGATTCCGTAAGGATCCGAAATCTCGAACCATAGGAAGAGCTCATTAGACTAATATTTATAGATCTAGTCGACTAAGGGCCCTGATGGTCGATTATCCCTGCAGGTTTCATTTGAAGTCAAACAGGAAAACAAGGTGAACATGAACACTTATCAATTACTCTGATATTGAAGTCTGTCTAGAATTTTGTGTAACATCGTTTTTTTTTTTTTTTTTAATAATACAGAACAATGAACATACGAGTACAGTGCCCTGCAAAACTGTATTAATTGGTTGACTGCAGGATGGAGTCTCAAATAATACAGGTATTTAACACTATATATAGTTATGTTTTGTTCAAACATCAAGCAAATAAATGAAAAACCTTTTTAACATTTTCTTGTTTTTTTTTAATTCGGTTCAAGGCGGATGTCCTCGGGCAAACTATTTAGCAGATAAGGTAGACTTTTTTTAGGGTTCTGTCATCATGATAATTGGAAACTCTCGGTACTTTAAATGACAGTGCCCAAGTTGGCCTATGAACCAACAAATTTTGACATTTGCCATAATTCAGGCCATGATTAAAGACATAATTATCACTTATTAGATTGTCACGGACACTTCTCATTTTTGATATCAAAATTAAAAATACTGAAAAGATTTATCGTACGAAAAATTTTTTAATACCATTTATGTGGCTTCGTCCTGTGCTCTCTGTTGTTTAGCCATCGTGACAATATTTTAATTTACTTTGTATTGACAAAAGAAACCTTGTATGTGCAAGAAAATGTAGTTGTGAACTTACTAAAGGCTCTTAAAAAATAGTAACAATACATTACTGTCAATGCGATAGATGTTTAATCAACTTTTTATTTTATGTCAGATTATACATTGGCTAAAATCAGCTTTGTGCGAATCCAAAAAAAAAAAAATACTTTTGGTTGACTTGACACTTCAACGCAAAAAAAAATACCGTCATCTGTCTTGTATTTTTCGCTTTCAACTCCTTTTAGATTTAACCGTTTAAAGACTTTGTAACCTGCACAAGTGCACATAGCTAACTCTGAAATAATTACGGATTTACGATCATCGCAATGGAATCAACATTTTGTGTGAATTGTGGCTCAGCTAGTGGTCCCATGATACTGTAAGAAGTGGCAGATCAACAAAGCATATGCTTGAAGAACAAAACGTCCCACTCACGTAAATAAAACTTCGCATTATATTATTAAATATAACCTCAAATTTTTTTAGTTTTTTGATTTTTAACGAGTTCTCAGAAGTGTCCGACCATAAACTACGTTTTGACACTAAAGTATATGTATTTATGAACCATAAGAGGTATTTTTCATGACTGTTGGTTCTTAGGCGGCAATGTATGAGCGAATGTACACTATCTTTTACCTGCACACACCGACCTCTTGCCATAGCCGTGTATCAACTAAGGATCACGCTCCAGACTCCCGTGGTTGTTAATGTTAATAAATATTTGTGCTTAAGGCTTACTGGTGAGATTTTGCAGATTTTGAACTATTTTCTATAGTCGCCTTTACAGTTTCTTTTAGTTTCATTATTCACAAGCAATTTTAAAAATCTTATTCGAATGATTCAAGTTTCTCAATATGTTTTAAATGTCAGGCCATAACAATCTACAGCAAAAAATATAAACATTTTAATGTACTTATAGGCACTTTTTAAATGGTAACCTTACCAAGCATCGTTTTTAGCTTATTACTAAAATAATCAATATGATTAGACCAGAAAAACTAACATCTATTTTATCACCTAAATAAGTTACACAGTCGACTCTCTCGATAGGTACACAATGACAATCTTTTTGTTCACGATGTAAGCAAGAAAAACTATAAGTGAACAATAAAGGTGGGGATTATCGAAGACTTACATATGGTGAATGTATAATAAGAAGCTTTGTTTTTTTTGAGTTTAATACTATTCAGTTGTCTGGCGACCACTTTACCACCGCATCCATATCCTGTTGAAGTAGGCGACACGTTTCAGCAAGGTCGGTACCTGCCAGGAGTGTGCAACAATCATTTGAAAACATGTGACAAGTTATAAGCCTAAACTCGAATACATTGACATGATCATACATTCATCTTTTACTACACTTACGAAGGAACAATACGAGTTTGTAGAAACACACATTCAAGAAAAAGGCAAATTTTCAGTTGAAATAAGAACTATTCTGTCATTGTCATCCAAATACGAAAAGTATGTAAATGAAATTAGCTAACAAAGACTCAGAGAATCCCAATCGAAGAGAAACGATGGATAAAGCGATCCCGTTGCCATCGACTTTTTGTGTTTGCCATTGTTTGCTCTGTTTAGTGATGTGTACATACTTTGTAATTGTAATTTTTGAGACTCTTCGCAAAAAAAATACACAAATACTTATCCCAAATACTGGGTATACTCATATATCAGCCGTGGCGCAATAAGTTGGAATCCTGCTTTAGCTCCAAAACGATGGTTTGTTTCTGACCTAGTTCTTAACAAACTCCGGAAAATTATCATTGTATCATTAACCACCTTCTGAAAAGTTAATTGCCAGGTTAGAATTTGGACAAAAATGCCGCTTTCTCCCGATTTATTTTAAAAAAACAATTAGCCAAAACGGCAGAATAATATAACAAAAACAGATCTTTCCTGAATTGACTCGACCGGGAATCGAGGCGAGAAACCGTGCTACGGCGCACTACGCCAATCGTGTCGTCATAGTTTGCAATTATTTTCTATCATAGTAATTTTAACAAAGAATTTTACGACATTCGCGAATGCTCAGAGACCTAATTGCAATCTCATTAATCCTGTCAAATTCAAACTGAGAATAGCGAGCAATTTTAACAGTAAACTTCCAGCCTAGATGCGTTAGTGCCAGGTAACCGCTGACTGGCTGGAAATGAAAGTTCATATTCCGAAATTGCTGCTACACTCAGTTTGGGGAATGAACTTGACAAGCTATAAGGGATTGTAATAAGGCCTCAGTAGTATTTTCAGTATGTTAACATCACTAGCTGTCCCTAATGAGAGTAACAAGCTCTTTCTCATTTGCATCGCTTGCGCGGACGCGCTCACATTGTTAAACACTCGATGCTTGCTTAACATTCATTGATTCCAGAAATCGAACATTATCTTTTGTAATTACCTTGTTACCGTTACATTTGGGAGAGACGATCACTTTTTACGCTGCAATTCAATCAAGAATGAGGCGGTTGATCTGTATGTGTAAGACTTTCCATTTTTTTTATTTGCTCTTATAGGTGCAAGTTCGTAGCCGAGTTCACGAGGCAGGGTAGCAGATGACGTGTCATCGCGACACTACTAGTTATATTAAAGCCTCGTGTCGCTGACTACGGATGGCATTTCATAGAAATACAAAGAAACTAGTGGTGTCACGACGACACGGGGTATCCGTCACTTTATCGTAATTTCTTACAACGAATTTCATTTCTCATAAAACTGTTGGCAGATGGTTTTTTCAATAAGCAACAACTCATCAAATAGCTTTACATCGCAAATTCATTTCCTCGAATAGTCTTTACCAAAAAACTCATTGCATCTCATTTTACCACTGTGCTTAAAAATTAACCGTCTGACGAAGCATTAGGGCATCGACTGAGAAATCTTTTACTGGATAACCCATTTTACTCTATAAAAGAGTATATTGAAAAACAATTTTGAAATCTATTACAAGACGACATTTTATTCCTTTTATTGCTTATTTATTACCGTGACATTTTATTTTTCTATATTTTTTGTATATAATTCTTAATGTATTTTATTATTGTTTTGACATTGTTTTATTCTAATGGTTTTCACATTGTTTTATTTAATTATTTTGACATGCATCGTAATCAAGTACTTTGTTATTTTATTCTTTTTTGTGACATTTTAGGTAAGTACTTAATTACCTATTGAATTTTGTTTTTTATTTTATATTATTTTCTTGTTTTATGGTTTAATGTTAAGTTTTATTTCCGACCATTAGTTTTATATTTTTCGACGATCTCAATAAGAATGCCTGTAATTTGACATGTTATTTTGTACTGTAATTTTATATGAGAAATAAAATATCTATCTATCTGACTAGTATCTGGTATATTGACTGGCCTGTTGGCGCAATGGCAGCGATCCTGCCTTTAGCGCCGGAGGTCGTGGGTTCGATCCCCACCCATGACAAATATTTGTGTGACGAACATTTGTATTTGTTGTGTGTCTGGGTGTTATTATCTATTTAAGTATGTATTTAGAAATATTTAAGTATGTTTATCAGTCTCTGACGCCCATATTACCAGCTGCTTCGTTTGGGGTCAGATGATCTTGGTGTGAATTGTCCCAGATATTTATTTATTATTTATTTATTTATCTATCTTTTACTTCCACATTTTTTTCATTTCATCGATATTTTGTTATATCGTTGCTATGATTTCCTCGAATGTTTTATACAGCAAAACTGTTTTTTAATGAAAATATAATACGAAATACCCAATTAATTAGTAATTTCCCAATTTGATTAATCAAAAAATTAATGCTGTTGAAAAACGACTCATTTGACTCCGACTCTACGTGGTCTTATCTGCCCTACTCCTAGAGTGTAATTCAGAGCCGCGAAGGCGCGTAGGGGCAAGAAGCAGGTGGGCTGCGGTAATGAGCGATAGCCATGTGCGACGATTAGCACGCGCGTAACCGCCGGAGCCCCGCAGCATCTGGATGGATGGGGATGGATCATTTATGAGAAAAACTAGGCTAGACCATAATTCATAAACAGTGGTAACATAGCAGGGTCGAGAATCATTGCCTAGAAGAAGATTAATAAATATGCAAGTTCGTAGCCGACTTCACGAAGCAGCAGAAGACGACGTGTCGTAGGGCCTTGTATGATCAAATATGATCCATTGCCTGATTACCTCGAATCCTGCCTTATTTTTTCAAGGTCCGAAATTCGTTTTTTTCTAGTTTCATTAGGCTTTTTTAAGTGTGAGATTAAGGCAATTCACCGCAAGGCTTTGAAAATATGAAATACTTATCCAAATTATATTCAAGGACATTTATAGGCGTAGTCGGGTTTATACGACGATGAAAATAATTCATAATTGGAATTGTTTGTAATTAGTTTATGTCAATTTAATATTTGCCTACCGAAAAATCGGTAAAATACGCGTGAAATAATTACTTATTAACTATTATGTGAGTCAACATCATTATTGTACCGTATTTTAGTCAAATAAATATTGATTCATTCATTCGTCTTTTTATCATTATCGATACTTTCGGCATTGGCAGCGATCTGAGGTTGCCCCTGCAGCCGGTTTTGGAATACCTTTAGTTCCAATGACTATATAAAAAGGGTCGTCCTTCAACCGCAAGGCTGGACATCCTAGCCTATACACACATTTGCTCGCCAAACAAAAAATGACGCCTTCAATATTTACCCTGCTCGCACACAAATACACAACAAACACCCAAATTGAGTACACGTAGTTTGTTCAGTCGAGTTAGGTAATTCAAACAGAATACGACTTCGTAACTATTTAGAAATTTGAAAATAAACAAGCGATTTATAATTGCATGGCAGCATTTTTTCATTTATTTGCATAATAAAGGTTTTTAATCATCTGCCAGAATCTATAAAAATCTTGCCGTTGCAGATCTTTGGGAAGAAAATACACGCCTTATTAGTTGAAAACTGCTTTTATTCGATTCAGGAATACTTTGACTTTAGACACTGACCTACCCTTATAAATTGTAATGATCGGAATATTAAGAATATGTAAGCTGTTGCATGCTTGGTGGAAAGGCAAAATATGGCTGGATGTTTATAATTTTAAGATCATTTGTACAAGTATTTATGCAATAAAGATTATGATGATGATGATGTAAGAGCTATTTGATAATATGAACGGGAATATTAAATTCGTAGCACAATGACAAATTTTTGCTTTGAACTTACCACCGATGTTTACGAAATGTGAACTTACCTGTGAACAAATAAATTTTCAATAGTTTTAATATGAAATTAAGTAAATTATCATCATTACCGGAAATCTATAGATATTTATGGGCTATATTGGTTGGTAGGTTTTCACACAATTTTATAGGAATTGATTATGCAATACTCATTAGATTGAAAAAACACCCATTGTTGTGTTTCTTTTAACTGAAAATATATAATGTAGATATAATTTATTATATATATGTAGAAATAAATAAATAATAATTAAAACATTATATTATTATGATCACATTTCTCCTTATCGTTCAAAACTCAAGTAGCTACCAAATCGTGGACGCAGAAAAATTCGTGTCTAAGTAATTGTTCTTTTTTTCAATCCTTTTCGACCCTCCCTCTCCTATAAAGTAACTTTCAATTGCCCTATTTTTCTCACTATAAATTATTGTATACATGGTAAGTTTATTTTGATTTTGATAATGACTGGCAGGGGGTGGCGCACGATAGACCAAAGTGGCGTATCTTAGTGTCGGAGGCCAAGACCCACTTTGGGTCGCTGCGCCCCATCATAGTTAGTTATACTAAGATAATTGATTTGGTCTCTGTGCCTCCCCGTTGTATCTTTTCTTGTACGTCGCACAGTCTAAACTACCTTCATTCTCTGTTTAACCATGCTATACCAGTCAACCGACTGGTAGAGAATGCCTTCGGGCATTAATTACTTCTGTAATGTGCAATAAAGAATAAATAAAAATCTTTGTAACAAAGCCATGGCGATATGTTGTTTATAATTATGCTAGCTGAGCCGCATAACTTAAGCCTCATTAATATTGTAAATACGATTAAATAAGTATACTACGCAGTTAAGAACAAATATAATGTACTAACCTAACAGAAAACCTAACCTAAGATGTAATGTAATAAAGCTAAAAAGTATATGAATCTCTACCTACCTAGATACTTTTATTTATTCTTATACAGGGTTGTCAATCAATGTCCTCTATAAAGGTTCACTAGATGTATATATATAAAATAAATTAACTTACTATTATTCATAAATTAATTATTTTATACGCTTTAGTTTGTAGTTATAAGCAATTCGCGATAGATAGCAGTGTAAAATGTGTTAATTACTTTTTATGCACATTTTAATACATAGTAGACTTTCAGGTATTTTGTACTTATGTTCAATAAGTACAATAGATTATTTCTTTCAATTAAAAAGGGTCGGATAATGAAAATAAATTTTCTCTCTCAAGTCACTTGTATATAAACTCAGTGAGACAACTACACAAAATAAAACATTAAGATAACATTATACATTTCTGTCTATATGTTGTTGTTTAGATATATTCACATTCTGCCTCTTAGGAAACGCATTTCTAGACGCCTGAGCACTCTGTGCGCTCATGAATAGCAAGTGGACCGGAAACATTAATCGGAATTGAGTTGAAAAACAACACTATTATTGTAGTCAAGTGAAACCTAATCGTTACTACGCAAATTAAATACTTGATGGTACCTTGCCAATTTCGAAATCAATTAGTTTTATAGATAATGGAAGCCGGGGACTCCCCGTATCTTAATGCTTGAAAACTGCTAAATATATTTTTTTTCTTTAATAAATAAATAAATAAATATGCGCCAGACAACACACCTCTTGTCATGGTCTCGAAGTAGGGATATATATCCCTGTGTTACGAGGTACCAGACAAGGAATTAAGCCAGGGGCGTCTCCCAGCACACCCAGACCCAGGCCAATTTAGAAAAGATCATTTCCTAAATTGACCTGACCGGGGATCGAACACTACGGAATTAAAGGCGAGAAACCGTGCTACAGCGCACTACGCCAATCGTGTCGTCAAATTACTTCTTATTTATTTGTTAGCCGAAAGCCTTAAAACCTGCTAAGCAGTTTGATATTCATGTTGCTTTTATACTAATAAAACTTGCACCGTAACTTCGATAGACAAATTGCTCAGCATTTTGGTCGAGCCTCCTAGTATAACGTTATAAATGTCCACTGATGAACAGTAGATTATCGGTGTTTCATTGGCTGCTTACTGGATAAAAATTAAAAAGGAAAATAAAATTAGGAGTCACAAAAAGGATGTTAAGACAAATTTTAAAATTGCTAAATAGCACGTATTAATAGTAGTTGTGCTACTTGGGGCACAAAAATTCCTCCTTTTCTGTTTATAATATTAATTATAAACTACTACTGAGAAAGAAGGCCTTGATTTTTAACTTACAAAGTGATAAAGAAATAAAAGACAGCCTTCATTCTAGCCAACTCAAGTTCTATCGTAGCCATAGGGCTATAGCAGTGCCTTGATTAGCGTTTTGTCTGAAGCTAAGCTGGAGCGCGCCGGATCGTTTAGCCGCGCGCCGCTAGCGTAACGGTACCAGATTCCAGCCCGGCCCTACCACTATTTATTGAGCCTGCCACTTCGGAAGGTTACTGCGGACTCAGGGCCTTTTATTTTACAAGTATCTACTTCGTTAACGCGCATGCGATCATTAAATACTACGTTAGGTTCGACTGTACGAACTAAGACCTCATTTCAGTCCCTACTTTCATTTTCATTGCCATCAAATATCTGAATTGAGTGGTAACAATCAGATTCTGCTCGAATAAAATGGCAATAGGGAACAAAATTTGTTACACTTCTTTATAATTAAGAGAATTATAAAGAAGTGTAACAAATTTTGTTTTCTACTAAAGGTCTGTTATCTGTTTTTGGTTATGCTCAAAGGTAAAAAGAATAAAACGATGATTGAATTCAAATGGTAGCAATAATAATTATTCACAAGTGAGGACTCAATCAATGACAATAGTTCAAAAACAGTCACCTACTTTACCTAAAGCTACGGCATTCTTAGCAGGACTGTGAATGCGGACGAAAGTTCGTTAAAAAGTGAAAAGGTAGCGTTTTGAATTCCGAATGTAAGTGGAACGCGAAACACAAGTATCTTCTCTCCCTCTTGTTTTTGTCATTTTTGTGCTAATCTTGAGAGTGTTTAAAATAAAGAAACAAAAAATTTAGTTAAAAGTTAAAACAAGGCTATGAGACAGATTGAAGCATTGTTTTTTCTCTAGAGGGTTGGGGGTAAAAAATAATATTCTTTAACCCATTCCCACCTCCATCTTACTAATATCCTTAGAATCCCAATAAAATGTAAAATTTGAGACGTTAATTTATATAGGTATGTGTGCAAGTATGTTACGTACAATTTCCTGAACGCATAAGACCAGAATAGTCGAATTGTAAAAACATCTTGGAATTAACAACTTTTTTACTTAAATTCAGATAATTAAATACATACTCTTAATAATAGTCACCTATGTTTTATATATTATAGTCCTATGTCATTTGTATATTGGTAAAGATTAGATTAGATTGATTGTTATACTCGTATATAACAATCTAGAAAGTGTTCAGTTAAAAATTGAATATGAATAAGATTTGTGTTTTAGATCAAAGCATCTATAATTTTTTGCGTTACAAAAAATAAATGAATACAATTTATGGCTAGACGATCATTTCGTAGAGAATGCATAAAAAAGATAAAATAAATATCTACAGGTCAGGCTGTGCCAGATGGTCGGTGCACTTGGCAACTGTTCAATAGACGTAGTTTACGATAGTAAACCATAGCTACACGTAATTTACGTAAACCACTCGTATCTACACGGCGCATTGTCGGAGTGGACTTCGACGAACTGTATTCGATGCGGTATTGGAATCACGTTCGGATTGTGTATTGTGATCTAGAGCGAACGAAACCTTCCGATATACATATTAGTGAATTTGTATTGTCTACTTCAGCAGAAGTATTTGTAAAAACCAACTTTCATATTGTACAAAATCTGGTTTGAAGTTCTTCCGTGCGAAATCTCTTCTCAAGTGCACTGGTGAATTTTAATGAAATAAATGACGTAATCTTTGTAGTTTAGTTCCGAAGAATTTCATAACGGAAACGATGTTATAAAATAATTCAACTTTGCAAACACATGTTTATATTATAGGAGACTAAATATTTGCAAGGATTACTGAAGTTTAAATAAATGATGAGCGTTTCTTATGACAAATGATGTGACTAAGTACAAATAATGAAAGATAATAATATTATCTTTATTTAGAGAATCAGAAAGAAAAATCTACTAACCTAGATATATGTTATATATTTTTTAGCAAAAATAACTTATGCGACTATGAATATGCGTTAACTCATAGTCACAGCTACACAGTTTGTAATAAAAATATAACTATTGACACCATTATGTTTTCAGTACCTATAAGGGCCTTTACACATTGCGACTTTTTGCAGCGATACAAACGCGATTCAGTATCGATGAAGTATTGATACAGTAACAAAACTATATCTACCATTACACACAAAAAGCAGCGATACAATCGCGATGCAGTCGCGCGACAGTCAAACGCGCGTTTGTACCGCTGCAAAAAGTCGCAATGTATAATAAGGGCCCTAAAGGCAAAGGTCTTCATTCCTACTGATACATATTATAAATGAGGAAGTTCTGATGGCTGGATTACATTCAGTAATTATCAATGTTATATAATAGGCATACAAAAGCAGTTATCCTGTTTTTGTTATTGTAACGGTAGCATGTGTTAGCGTTACATTCGTTGCTACGCCCGGATCTGAAACCGGGCATGTTTATCACACGTTTGTAGGATATCTTACGGTTTTTTCCACAATTACGTGAAGTTACAGGAATAGACGGATTCGGTAATCACCCTGCGAGTTGATAGTTTGCTTTATGTTCAGGATTTCTTATAGATATAATACTTATATTGTAACATAATGATGCCACTAATTATGTATAGGAAGCAATCTTATATTAGCAAAATAAAAGACGTTTATTATTTCGCAGAAATAAAAGGTTTTGTACTGTTCAACTGTTGAATCAAGATACAAAATAATATTTGAGATTTTGATTGTTCCGGTGTTTTGGAGTTAAAGTAACTAATGAACTGTAAAAACCAGAACAACCTTCAGGCTCGCTGGAAGCACAAAGAAGAGGTCTATTTAAATTTAAAAAGGTAATGTTTTTTAAATTGAAATAGGTCAACAGTGTAAACATTACCATAATTAGCTGCAGCTGACATATTATTTCAATACATTAGGTATATTTAAAAGTATATCATTTACACTAATGTGGTGTTTTTTTTTCAACATTTGTTTTTCATAACTTGTGAAAGGAATATACTTACCATTGTTGAAGTGTGTTCTTATTATACTTTGATCATTTAGCTGACCTGTTTTCTAAATGCCAGCTTATTATGTTCTTGACGTCAATGTCGTCAATAAATCTCATACAAAATTAATACGGAGTTAAAGAATGTAAAGATCTAGATTCTGATATTTAATATATGCGCATAGTTAATATGACGACTGTTTATTGCAAAGTCGAACAACATGACCGATTGCACTAGCTGTTAAATATATTTAATCTTAATTATGTAATATTAACCATTTGGAATGAGAATAATTCGTAAAGTTGTATTGTTTTAAGAGTACTGTTTATGCTAACAGTCATGAAAACCAAGTAAAATTTCAACGGATTTGTTTAAATCGTATTCCAATGAAGTAGTAAACTAAGAGTTGGTTCTTATCAATGGCGTGTAGCCTAATTACTTCATCTTGCAAACTAGGGCCCTTAATCAATTGAAAGGGCGCTACGAAAGTAGGGCGGTAGCAGCCCCGGCCGGATGCTGTCACTTGCTGGGCGCATCTGTGCATCTCGCTCCAGATAACGAGGATAGAGGAGGGTAGCTGTATCGGGTCGGATTAGTTTCGTTTTCATTTATATTGCACCACACAGATTCAGTTTGTAACTACGCCAATACAGATCAATTATCTATTATATAAAAATAAGTCGGGTTTTCCTTCCTGACGCTATAACTCCATAACGCACGAACCGATTTCCACGGTTTAGCATTCGTTGGAAAGGTCTCGGGCTCCGTGAGGTTCATAGCAAAGAAAATTCAGGAAAAATTTCAACAGAAAAGCGGGAAAGAAAAATGAAGTTCACGCGAGCGAAGCCGCGGGCGGAAAGCTAGTTTTTCCTAATAATATGAAAACATATGAACGTTAACACAAAATACAGAAATTAAATAGCTCATATTGAGGACCTACTTAAAATCATTAAAACCTAAGTAAGAAGGGTGATGCACACTAACATGTAACTTATGTAGAAGTACTACGAGTATGCATGCAAACCATTAAATTTCAGTAATAGCAGGATAATACAAGCAATTTGTAAATATATATCTATTGTGATGTGATAGTATGTGAGTTCAAGGTTGTATAATAAAATTAAAGCTATCATTCCTCATTTTAAAATCATTCTAAAAAAAATTTCTAATCCACCGCTTTGACGACGTAAACGTATTAGCTATATAAGCCAGTTTATGTAGCATTGTTTGATAAAATAGTATTGAAACATGAACATCGGTTTGGTCGGTAGTGTTATTATAAATTGTAATGTATGTTTTTAATCTTACCAGCCAATTGAATAAGATTGCATGGTAAAATGTCCCAGAGAATTTGGTGTTCTAAGAATTTTCATAAATAACTTATGAATATTCCAAGAACACAAAATTGATAAAATTATTCAGAAAAAGTACAATCTCACCACAGAGTCAAACTATTCTCAGTTTTAATGGAAGGTAAATAGACTTTTCCGGAGATACTTAGACAAATTCAAGTGGTATTTTACGTGTCTGCTTTTGGTGATTAAGAATAACATCGGAGAGTCGGACAAACGGCAAAAAGCCAGAGTCAACAAGTTGACATAAACATGACGTCGTTTTTGGCACAAAAAGTGAGGCCTGTGCTTCAATTACTTATAAAGACTGGCTTACACGGATTCGTTGATAAATATTTTAACATAAATTCCATTTTCAATTACGTAAAATATCTAAAACGTATATTTACATGAATTTTAAAAAGTAGCAACTAAATTCAGCATAACCTTTAGCCTTGACGTTTTCTTCATATTTTAAAAATCTAAGTTGAAATATTATGTACTTGATCGCGTTTAAATATAGATTGCTAAGTACCTACCTAAGACCAAGTTGAATGTTTTTAGTTTCTATATTTTTCATTATCTAGAACTTTTCAAATGACTCGAGCCAAGCGAAATTGAGATATGAAAATACCGTGAATTAGATTTAGCTGTTAAGATACCTGTTCCTAGTATCCAAAGTGGCAATATAGAAAAAACGAATTAGTTAATCAAAAATAACGTTTTTTAATAACGCAAAATTACCAATACTAATTTGAATCCCCTTCGGCTCTTGGCTTTGTATTATTATAAGTGTTAATAGAGACATTCGTTATGATAACCATTTTCTGTATACTCACGAGAGACTATGCGTTATGTATCTCTTGTGAAAGGATATTAAATCAGCGAAAATCAGGCCCTTAGGGGTTGTGATGGATAGCACCCACAACGTGAGCACTCGCATTAAGGAGTAGGGCATTAGCCCCGCTATAATATGTCAAATATTGACGACACGTTCGGCGTAGTGCGCTGTAGCACGGTTTCTCGCCTCGATTGCCGTAGTATACCGGATTAGATTCCCGGTCAGGTCAATTCAGGAAACGATATTTTCTGAATTGACTCGGGTCTGGGTGTGCCGGGAGACGCCCCTGGCTAATTTCCTTGTGTGGTACTTCGTAAAATAGGGATATTAATCCCTACTTCGAGACCATTACAATATGTGTGTTGTCTGGCGCATATTTATTCAGGCCCGATTTTTAAATTCTTAGTTTACTCCCTAGATAGCTATCTGAAGCATGAAAAAATTAACTGGCTGTTTATCAAGCGAATAGATATTTAAAAAAATTAATCGTCTTTTATCCAAAGGATAGCTATCTATCGGTTGTCTATGTACTTATATCGCTAACTTCACACTGATTACCTACAAGCGAGATGCACTTATACAATCATTGCAATGTTAGAATGAAACAAGACAAAAGCTGATGCTTGACAAATTGACACTGACGTATAAGAAAAACAACCTCAGCTTTTTTTGTTGTCTAAAGTAGTAGTAAAAAGTTTTTATGATTATAATAGCACTCCAAAACTCCTTTGAAAATAACACACAAATGAACACCACACCACATAACCTCAAAATGTCAAAGAAAGCGTATAGGTAAATCTTATCCAGCTCTTCAAGAAGCAGATAACTTTACTCCTCAGTTAGCGGCTTTATGCAACAGATAACATCTATCTGACCATTGAAAAATCAAAAATCTTGTTAACCTTCGAATAAACTTCATTCTACAAATAAATTTCATTTTCTGAGGATTGAAAAATCGGCCCTTATTTAAATATATCAGGTTTTTATAATAAGAATAATATAGGCGAAATTTCACCAATTGGTCGACTTTTTAGTAATCGTTAAGGTGCCTTTTGGTGCCTTAGTTAAAGCGTTTTTGGAAATGTTAATTTTGTTATTTTGTTTTGTGTCTCTTTCCACCATCAATAAATGTGATAGCGGTCGCTACAATGGTGTAGGCTAACCCCAAGGTGATTGCAATTCGTCAAGACACCAACTCCAAACTGGTTGTATGTTTTCATGGCGGAACTGGTTAGAGCTTTGGAAGCAAAAGTCACTAACGCGCGCTTATGCGCAGGTAGAAACGTGCTGGTCGGAATATAAAGTGTAGTATGTAGATACTTTGTGCATTGTAAAGCGATTCTAATTTACATACAATCAGAGTGGTTAGTGATTGTTTTTTCATAAAACTTTATCCATTCAAGTACGTTCTCCAACTTCACATCTTATGACGATGTGAGTAAGATAGTCAAAGGTGTTAATTAGGATAGTAGACTTTGGACAGTGACTTCGAAATAAGCTTCCATTTGATATAGTTTTTCGAAATCTTCAGTATATGATAATCTGACACCAAAACAAGCATAGCTTGTAGTAACTAAGTACAAGTGACATAATGTAATAAGCCCATTATGCAGCCCACTGCTGGGCAATTTGTGGCTTATCATTACACAACACATACTTATGTAGTTGAAGAGATAGTGGCGAAACAAACGCAAATATTCACTACATTAACACTTCTCTCGGACTATAGTTGCGTGCGTCAACTCGTAAGTGTGAAAGATCACCATCAACCCATCCAACCAGTGAGTCACAATGTAAATAAATAAATATGCGCTAAATAACACACCAATTGTCATGGTCTCGAAGTAGTGATAATTATCCCTGTGTTAGGAGGTACCAGACAAGGAATTGAGCCAGTGGCGTCTCCCAGCACACCCAGACCTGAGCCAATTTAGAAAATATCATTTCCTGAATAAATTTCATAGGGAATCGAACCCGGGACTCTACGTAAGTCAAGGCGAGAAGTCATGCTACAGCACAACGCCAATCGCGTTACATCCGCTTCTAAATCATTACTTTGGATAAAAAGTGTCCTTGTCGTATTTGTTTACATTCGTCCCGTTAATAAATTACCAGTCATCAATCTCCGATACCATTACTTTTCTATCGCCTCGCCCTTTGGAGGTCGACGGTGCTTATCGTGTGACGTCACACGACAGGGCGGCCTCTGTGACATATCGTGGCAGGAGATCTACTCCGGTGCAATGCTTTCGAAGTTTCGTAAAACCACGGTAATCGCGGTTAAACTTTGTAACGCTAGAAGCAAATAAAAACGAGTGAAACGTTTGAAGATTATACGATGCTTAAAATACCCAATAATCGAACTATTATGAATGAATGAAAGTTCACTTGGTACATATACAAAAGGAATTTATCTAAGCTTGCATCTAATACAATATAAATTAGATGTTTTTTGAAACCTAACGATATGCGATACTTTGTGCTCGGACAAACAAGAGCAGGCCTACTGGTTCAAACACTATTTGTAGATCATATAACAGTAGATAAGTTGCCAATTGATTACTTAAATAAGGCAACTTTACGTTACCGTTTCAACCATACCATAACTTTTGAACAAATTGATCGGAAACTTCTAATGTATAGTTTCACTTTTTACTGAGATCCACTTGCATCAAACGCTTAATCTACATTACTTACATAAAGATAGGCTTAATTTGAATATAAAAAGCAATTCTATCAAAATGAAGTCTGAAATTGATTTGCTACAAAACAAAAATTAACTTTTAAAGATACCGTAACACAAAGCAATGTGAATTTTCCTACTCAGTCACGTGAAAAATTCGAAAACAACAAGTAAAAAGTGAGCCAAGCGCGGTGCAAATGCTCAGAGTTTAAGTTATGATCGTATTGGAAAAGAGTCAAACTCAAGGTGATTTGCTACAAAATAAACCTTTGAACGGATTATCTACAAATTTTAATAAATTTCGGCTTCATACAAATACAAATGTAGACACCTATTATCATCAAGAAAATCACTAATACTTGCTAAAACTGGTTGACAAATATAAGCTCTGCTCAGTTTCTTTGAAGGATAAAATATGCAAAGGTCATCCCCAAGGGGAATAAGGTCATTGACATAGTTCTTAAAAGCAAGCTGAAGTGGCAGTACGCTAGTGGTAATATGATAGATAGCCGATAGAGTTAGCGATTTTTTTAATTGGACTCCACTGACTTAAATCATAATGAATGACGTAAGAATATGAACCTCACGTGTCAAAAGGGAGTGCAATTTTTATCCATTTACGACGGCACGATTGGCGTAGTGCGCTGCAGCACGGTTTCTCGCCTTTAATTCCGTAGTGTCCCGGGTTTAATCCCCGGTCGGGTCAATTCAGGAAACGATCTTTTCTAAATTGGTTTCTGTCTGGGTGTGCTGGGTGACGCCCCTGGCTTAATTCCTTGTCTGGTACCTCGTAACACAGGGATATTTTATCCCTAATTCGAGACCATGACAAGAGGTGTGTAAAAAAATTAACCCTGTATCCAGACGCTATTTAACAAGAGACAATGTATTTCAATTTAAACCAGTAACAACATATTTTAATATCAATGAATGGTTAATCTAGTTTTTTTTATAATTACACTTTTTGTAAGTCTTGATTCGCTATGATAACAGTTGTTACAGTTTGACTGGCCTGTTGGCGCAATGGCAGCGATCCTGCCTTTGACGCCGGAGGTCGTGGGTTCGATCCCCACCCATGACAAACATTTATGTGATGAACATTTGTTGTGTGTCTGGGTGTTATTATCTATTTAAGTATGTATTTAGAAATGTTTAAGTATGTTTATCAGTCTCTGACGCCCATAGTACAAGCTCCGCTTTTAGTTTGGGATCAGATGATCTTGGTGTGAATTGTCCCAGAAATTAATATTTATTTATTTATTTTTTATCAGGAAATTAAAGGTGATCTGAATACCCTCATCGTGTGGAGTAAATTCAGCACAAGATGATAACATTGAGATTTTGCTAGGAAAATACAATCAAGAAAAGTAATCAAATAATATTACAAATCAAATAGTCAATCTATTTGATTTGTAATAATAATTAAAATTAAATTAAAAAATGCAAATTAAAAAAACATACAATCAAATACCATTAAAATAAATACAAATGTCAACTAAAATTAAAAAACACAATTTAAATATTCGTCAATGGAATAGAAAGACTTTTCCAACAAAAGGTTCCTCAGTTGGCGTCGGAAGTCTTCGTCGGATTGTGCATTGATGAGCTATCTCTACTAATAATTACTTCGTCGTTTTCGTAAGTGCTTTCAAGCGCTTACATTCAAATTGTAGTATTTCCTAACTCAGTCATTAACAAAAACTCTACAACACCAGTGAAAGGAGTAACACCTTCGTAAATTCGACCACATCAAGTCGTCGCAAAGCCTACAACAATGGCGTAACCGCGTTACGCAAAGGCGCTCGCCGAAACGTTACGCAGATGCGCTGCATTGTTCCGAGATAACGCAGATCTGTGAAGCAATAATACAGTTATGAACAATTACAACGGTGACAAAAATGAAGATGGGAAAACTAAAAAAAAATGGCCCTTGATGTTTTGATAGTGATTAGAACATGTCTTCTGCACGAATGCAAGACGCGGGTTCGAATCTCGCACGAGACAGTAATCAATGGATACAAATAAGCATAATAAACATTATAAAATAAGACCAATTAAAAAAAACTGAATTGATACGCACTAGATTTAAAAACATTTAAACAAATACTAAAGCATTGTGACCCAAGTGTAAATTTTGAATAAAATTCAAACAGCTATAGCACAATAGGCTGGAGTCTTAATACCTCTTACCCTTAGCACAATAAATGGCTACGATCTTAAGTTTAAGGCCTCGAACAATGGGTATAAGACTTAAACATCCCTGCATACTTATTACAAACCCATAATAATATGTTTGAACGCCTCCGTGGCGTAGTGGTTTCAGAGCTCGGCCGGAAACCCGGAGGTCCCGGGTACAATTCCCAGGTCAGGCAAAGTGTGTTCTTGGATTTTTGATACATAGCCCGGGTTCATAATCACCAATCCGCTTTTGGCAAGCGTAGTGATTTAGCAAATACCCACCCATTGTAGCGACGACTTGATTTCAATGATGGAGGCCTTTGCCCAGCAGTGGGACAGTAGGTATATAGGCTGATTACTTTACTTTAATATGTTTTGAAAAACCACAAAATACGCATCAATTTGTAGCGATAATATTGTTGAAAGTTTTGCTTAAGATAAGTTTTTTTGGGGGATTTTTTTACACCATGGACAAGTAAAAACTAATTGCGGAGATTATTATAATTTGCAATCTGTTTTTTGCGAGAGTTCATTAGGGTATCAGAACGAGCATGTTTGTGATGTATGTGCAGGCATATTCAAGTGCTGCAGGCCAAGTGATCGGATCGTGTTGTCTGTATATTGTTGTTGAATTTATCTTAATGGAACTTAAACTGATAAAGTCGCTTTATTTTGTTAGATTGACAACAGTGAAACTGAATTTAGCGTCACACATCATTACATTACACATGATAAAGATGATTTCGACTTCTGTAAACTTGCTGGGTTTCTTTTACGACTAAATAATACTTTAATATGTTAGTTTCCAAACATCATAATTTTGACGATCCTAGCACAAAACCATTCGATCTCTCGAAATACTGCATGCACCACATAATATTCAGTGTTCACCCCAGAGGCCTTCAGATTTTCCTCGCTTTGTGCTCAAATAAAAATGTACACTTATATCTCATTATAACTTATTAACACAGGCAGATGGAACAGAAACCTATGTTACATTTAAGAATCTTTTTATTAATTAACAGAGATCTTAACCCTTTTACATTTGTGGGTTTAATGACCTCTCCTTAATTATAAGTAAAATGTACAGAAATAGCACGTACCGTACGTGTAGCCTAGCACGTACTTCCTCCAAAATTAAGATATAAATAAGTGCTTGACATTCGACATTCGACCTCTTTAAGGATCTTACTTATAAATGACAGCTTATTGGGTATGTTCGAAAGCTTCAATAATGTCAGTTATTATTAATTACACCCGGTTATCCTCATTCGTTGTCCAGACTGCCCATAGCGTGGCTACAAAATTAATTTTTAAAATATGCCGAGTTGGTACTTCATTTGGTTCCGTAGGTTAAATATATGTCGTTTATAGAACTGAAGTTGTTGGCAGACTCCTGAGAGAAATGGCGATTGCTACACCGACAAGTGCATAGCTCTTATTTTTTGATGATGCGGTTAAAAGAGCTTACCTTCGAATACGGGACATAACTTTATGTTCTTCATCGGTAGTATATTGGCTTTTAAGAAGATTGGAGCACATTTAATGGGTATAGGTTCTTGCTTATAGTCCAAGGTTTGCCAAAACAAACATTTGGGCCCGTTTTCCGTTTTCTATCTCAGTGATGATACTGTTAACAAAATATAATCTTGTATTCTTATTTTGTTTATTTCCTATAAATCAAACATATGTAATGTCTGACACCTTCAAAGGTCAAAATCCCAAATGCTTATCTTATTTATTTTTTTAAAAGCATAAATCATTATTAAAAGTATGGTCTCAATAACAAAACATTCAAAGGGTTCCTCGCATTTTTAGAACCCTAAAAGTGTGCGACTAAGGGCGCCGTCAGTCATTGGGCGCGGGATGTGTGTCGTCGACCGCGGCGAGCAAGGTCGCCCAAGGTTGGTCTTCTCCATCAAACTTTGTCGGAGATGGGTTTGGAATCGCCGGATAAACGCTGCCTGAATACCCTCTCGAGCCACTTAAGATCCCTTATTCATCATCATTTGGAACGATCATTTTTAAATGGAGTTTGCTGCGGGCGGGATCTTTCTACTGGTTTAACTTAAAAAAATAAAGATTTAAAAAAAAGAAGCATCTTCAAATCCACCGCTTGATCTTTGAATTTTACAGAACACAAAAAGTGAGTATAAACGGAACCACCTCTTCCGGTGCCACCATTAGCATGGGAGTGCCCCAGGGATCGATGTTGGGCCCACTGCTTTTTCTTATTTATATAAATGACCTTCCTTACTTTGTCAAAGACATTTGTGTAATAGTATTATTTGCTGATGATACGTTAATACGTATTTTTAAAATCAACAGAGGTAAGCAAGCATTTGACGATGTAAATAATACTCTTTCAAAAGTACTATGTTGGTTCACAAGCAACAATTTATTACTTTATGCAAAGAAAACGAAGTGTATTAAATTCACTATGCCTAATGTTAAACAGGTTGATACCATTATCAATATGAATGATGAGACATTAGAAATTACGAACTCTACGGTATTTTTAGGAATTACTCTAGATTCTAAGTTACAGTGGGGTCCACATATAACGGCTCTGGCAGGGAGACTTAGTTCGGCTGCTTGTGCTGTCCGAAAAATTAGACTCCTGACTGATATTGAAACAGCAAGACTAGTGCATTTTAGTTACTTTCATAGCGTTATGTCGTATGGTCTACTGTTGTGGGGCTCAGCTGCAGACCTTAACACCATTTTTGTACTCCAAAAAAGAGCTATTCGGTCGATATACAACCTTAGGCCACGCGACTCGCTCAGAGAAGTATTTAAGAAGATTGATATTTTAACTGTGCACGCTCAGTATATTTTCGATAACATAATGTATGTGCGCAAAAACTTGCATATGTTCAAAAAAAACTGTGATACTCATACACACAATACTAGAAATAAAAACAAACTTATTACTCCAAGTCTTAGGCTACATAAGGTAGTAAATTATTTTGTGGGTCAATCTGTAAATTACTTTAACAAAATACCTCAAAGTCTTGCTGATCTACCTCTTCACAAGTTCAAGTCTACAATTAAAACAAAGTTGATAAAACAAGGTTATTATAACGTGGAGGATTACTTGAACGACAAGAATTTGTGGTCATAGTAAGAATAATCTGCTCCTCTGCTCAAATAATGTATTTTTATTGTTCTCTTGACTGTACTGAATTTATTTGTTGTAAAACAAAACAAAGTTCAAAAGAGTAACTATCGAGTTTCTTGCCGGAGTCTTCTCGATAAGAAGCAACTTCCGTACCGGTGGTAGATTCGCATTATGTTTATTTAGAATATGTATTATTATTGTATTATTTTATTTACGTCTATTATCGTTTATATATTTTTTTGTGAATATTGACATTTCATAAGTGCTTCTTTGTAAAAGCTTAAGTGAATAAATGGTTTTTTACTTTTTTACTTTACTTTACTTTACACGAATACCCAAAACCCCTGTATAACCCATACATTTTATTAGGGCCTTTTACCACCTCATAATATTGTAATCGACAGCAAATAAATTTATAATGATTCATTACATATAAATTTACGTGAAAAAACGCCATAATTACGAGTACATCCATTCCAATATTTGCTTGCAACTCCATATTAAACTTATAATGTACTTTCTCCGATTTAACCTTTGCAGCAAGTCGGTACCTACAGTGACTTGTGCGTAATTTCGACCCTTGTTTATATGAGGTTGGTTTAATTTATGATTCAAATGTTTACCGTTTTACCGCAGGTATGGTAAATGTCAATCGTATAAACTCCAATAAGATTAACATTCGGAATCTCTCTGAATGTACAAACAAACACCTAATAAACCTACTTCGCTTCAAACATGAACATTCGAACTGTACTTTGGACGCGAACCGCTCTCGGCTGCATTCATTAATGATTATGAAACTTGTATTACTACCGTATCTATAGTTTATTAGGAATATTTAATAAGTCTGTCTGTATATATTTGAGATATTAACATAATCTTCACTGACTAGCTTTAGTCTTCTTCTTAGCGTGTCGATGGAACCCGAGAATTAATTACATCGTAGCAGCCCAGAATTCAGCCACTTGTATTGCGGATCGACTGCCGTCCATTAAATCCGCTGGCGTGCAGGTGTTGGGGCACGCCGGGCACGATGTTAAGTGTGCCATAGTTTGCACTGCACCGCAAACACAGTCCACATCGGAGCTTACCGAAAATCCCCACCTGACCAAGTTCTCCTTACTTCGGCCAACCTGAGTCCGAAGCCTGTTTAAGGACTTCCAGATCGGCCATGGTAAATCATGTCCAGGAGGGAGGTTCTCGGCAAGCGGGACAAAAGAAGTAGGCAGAGAGGCTTTTTTGTGCCAAAGTTCACATCTGGCCTGTGCGGGTTCGGTAGAAAGTGGGGCGACACACTTAACAAAACTGCGACGACTTTTTAGCCTTTGCGGCACTGAGAGGTAGCCGTGCATAGGATGCCGTGAGTCGCGATCTGCGTTTGCCCTTTCAGTAGAGCTAGCTACAGCCCTGCGGACTTCCGGAGGTGCTATACCAGCTAGTGGATATAGCATTGACACTGGTGTAGGTTTAAGACAACCAGTGATGACCCGGCAGGTGTCATTCAGAGCCACATCCACCAACTTGGCATGAGCGGAGCGGCCCCAAACAGGCGATGCGTACTCGCCAGCTGAGAAGGCGAGCGCTAGCCCTGTCGTTCGCAGCACGTGCGGTGTAGCTCCCCATTTGGTGGTAGTAAGGCGACGCAGTAAGTTGTTCCGCGAGTTCACTTTCTTCTTGGCGTTTTCGCAGGTCTTCTTATAAGTAAGAGATCTGTCTAGCGAAACACCAAGATATCTCGGGCAGTTGTTGTGCGAGATTGGTACTCCCTGCCACACAATATTGAGTATACGTCTTGCTTCTCTGTTGCGCAGGTGAAATGCGCAAGACTCCGTTTTACTCGGGTTTGGCTTCAGTGAGTTCGCCTCGTAGTAGCTACTCAGATTATTGAGAGCTGCAGTGAGGTTAGCCTCAACTTCTTCAAACTTGGAGCCTTGAGATGTCAGTGCCAGGTCGTCGGCGTATAAGAAGCGGGACGTATTTATGCTGGATGGTTGGTCATTGGTGTAGATGTTGAAAAGGAGCGGCGCCAGGACACTGCCCTGGGGAAGGCCGTTCCTTTGTGACCTCCAACGACTCTTGTCTGAGCGAAGATGTACCTGAAACCGACGGTTATGGAGGAGTTCTCGAAGGATCATGACGAATTTGCGATCGCCGGTCATGATGTCCACCTTCCATAGCAGTCGATTGAGGTTCACCGTATCGTAGGCCGCAGATAGGTCCACGAATACGGCGCCCGTTATCAACTCAGACTCGAAACCATCTTCAATATGTTGCGTGAGCTTGAGTACTTGGTTGCAGCATGATTTTACCGGTCTGAAACCTGCTTGCTCTGGGACTAGTTTAGGGTCGATAAGGCCTGTGAGCCGGGTCAGCAGCAATCGTTCAAATAGCTTGTAGGTATGGCACAATAATGATATTGGCCGGAAGCTTTTAGGATTGTCTGCTGATTTTCCTGGCTTCAGTATTGCTATCACCTTTGACTTTCTCCAAATGCGTGGTATTTGAGCAGATTCCAGACAATTGTTAAAGAGCTGCAACAGCCAAGATATAGCTACTGGACCGAGGTGCTTTATTTGCTCCACTGATATATTGTCTATCCCGGAGGCTTTACCGCAGTTAAGGTGTTTGATGGTAGATACAATGTCACCTAAGTTGAATGGCAAACTGACTTGGTTGGACGTGCCTGCAGAGTTGTTTAAATGTGGACATTTCGCAGGGCGGCCAGATTTGCCGTTAAGAAGGAGTTGGTGTGCCACCTGATTTGCGGTAACCTGACTGGGCGAAGAGGGTGATGGTGAATCGTTAGTGAGCTTGCGGATGGTAGACCAAGCCTTCTTACTATTGTGTGTCATGTTGATGTTGGTAACAGTTTTGATCCACGCATCACGTCGGTTTTCGCTTACTCGCGATAACAGCTCCTCGCCAGCCAGTATGGTTTCCTCAGAGAAGGGGTCGTTATGAAACAGGACCTCATACCTTTTCAGCAGCTCTGCGGACTCTATTGAAAGGCCAGGGATATAAGAAGTCCGACAACCTCTTGGGATACATTTGAGGGAAGTTTTCGCAACTAAGTCGACGAATTGATCGTAGTGCTGCGGTGAAGGTGGGATGTCTATTACCGCATCGTCGATCAGTTGCAAAAACTGCGTCCAGTCAGCTTTAGCGTAGTTGAAACGACGTCTCAAAGGCACCTTCAAAGGCTGTACGACAGGGTGGATTTTACACATTATAGGTCTGTGCTGAGTTCGAGGTATTGGTGGGCATACGTGTTTAATGCTCTGACAGCTAACTGTTGAGCTGACAAAAATTAGATCTGGATTATACCCGCGCTTCCATCGGCCGCTATTGAAAGAAGCCGGTTGTTTCGGGTCGTGAATGAGAACCAGATCGTTTGTCTCAGCCCACGCCTCCACAGCTTGACCGCTAGTGTCTGTGTCGTTATATCCCCAGGTTGCACTATGGCTATTAAAGTCGCCTATTACAACTTTCACGAGTCGATCGTCGAAGTTGTCGGGAGGTACGAACACAAAAGGTGTCCCGGGAGGTTTGTAGACCGATGTGACGGTGCAGTGGCCGAGGTCGATGGTAATGACCTCGATACCGTTCTGAGTAGAACACTTGGCGGATGTAATGCTTACGCCGGGAGTAGCAAACACTGCGTTACCGTGCTTCGGGTGGCAAGTCTCGGCGATAAGCGTTAGTCCAGGTATGTATGGTCGGCCTTGTGTTTCATCCCGATGGGTTTCTTGAACACACAGAATGTGACAGCGTGTGGTTCGGCAGAGTTCAGAAAGAATTTCTGACTTGTTCTGCGAAAAACCTTCGATGTTAATCGAGACTACGCACAAAGCCGGCTCTAGTGCTGGATTTGTGGGTTCCATCGTGGTGAAAGGATTCGCCAGTTAGCGTTAGGTGATCGCCAACTGTTGCCCGGGGTGCGCCCGACGTACAAAGCTTTGGTACATCTGCGGGGAGGCTCCTTTCGTGCACCCCACATCCCCCACATTCCAGATTTCCAACCCATCCCTGTAGCAGGTTTTTTAGGTCAGTACCAAACTGCAATTAAAATAAGAATATATAAATTTTTAAGAACTTTAACTTTTCTTACTAAAATGATTACGAGCAAAGTCACGGGTGGAAAATGGTTAAAATAATATAACGCATTCGCCCAGATATGCAAAACGTTTGAAAACTGGTTTAGCCTAGCCAACTGAACTGAACTAAATATTAGATCGCTCTGTTAATTTGTGAGAAATACTCGTACGATCTTTAAAACTAAACATGTTGCATGTCATAGAGTTGCATCAAAATCTGAGTTATTGTTTTTCATGATCAATACAAATAGAAAGGTATTCAGAATGATCAATGGTTTTTTTAGTATTAATATGATTCAAAACAGGAAATTAACTTATTAAACATTTACATTTTTTTATAGGTCTGTTGTTTTATTCATCCTAATAATTGTGTGCTCAATATCGTCCAATATATTACGTAAATGAAAAGACATCCAAACAAGTTAAAATCTTGCCAATATCTTATTAAGCGATGACAAATACCGAAATCTGATAATTATTTACAAAAACCTAATAAATTACGATCAACAAACAAGTTGCAAGACAAGGAAATAAGTTAAAAACAAGGAACTAATAATGTGACTATGATGTCACACTGGCTCGCTGGGACCAGTAGCCGATGAGGTCTCTTGATGTTATTTTGATTGAGGATATGCGCATTAGATTACTGCAGAGACTTGGGAGGCAAATTGTGGTCGCTCACTGACACAGAAGTGCACACTGCACTGAGAAAAAAAGAAAACCAGACACTACGAGAACGCCGAAGAGTCACACGGAACGTCTTAACTAAAATTTTGTTATAATGGTGTTAGGTGGAATAAAACTGACATCACGAGCAATGGGGAATGATGACCTTCAAGTGATGAATGCAAAGCAAGTTACAGATCGCGTCATGTAAAAAGATGTTCTGCGCACGGGTAGTGTGAAGGGGCCGTTTTCATACCACCAATTCGGCCTTAAATTTGCTCCCTGCTCAGGACTTCCAGCGGTTTATCCAGGGTTATTTTTAGATGACGGGATGCATTACAAATATATAACGGTTCGTGGCTACTATAGAGGCTACTATAGACCGAGAACATTAAGGCGCTCAAATCACTCACGCCAAAATCATAAATTCCGTCGTAATCAAAGGCTTACTTCTCCTAAACGGAGAGGCAAAAAAAATATATTTATAATATACTTAAACATGTTCTCCTAATTTTGTTAGTTTGAAATTATCGTAGCATATCGCGTACCGTCCCGGCTTATTAGAGGGACACAGAATATCGTCGAACACATGGGCCCTAACAGAAACTATCTGTCAATATTTTATCAAAATTGAGAGCAAGAAGATAATGTAACAACGTTATTGTCCGATCTCTGTCCCCTAGACCGGAATAGACAAATCACTGGTGTAGGTGTCCCAGATAATTATTTCTTTATTTATTCTTTCCCGCTTTCATGACCTTTGCTTGTCACGTCCAGCCTCTCAAGAAGGCATCGAGTTCATCTCGCCATTCGGTGTCAGTAATTAGGCTTTTTGCACGTTCGATTTATGACTTTGCGGAAACGTCTCATAGGTCAGCGGCCGAGGAGGTTATCTACTACTTTTAGTGCAAAATACTTACTATATGCCTATAGCAATCATGGATAATGTAGCTTTTAAATCGTGAAAGACAGAAACGCTTACCTCTTTATAATATCAGTATCGATGACATTCAGTACTTTTGAAAAAAGATTTACGAGTATTTTACAAGATGCTGCTGATACCTATTGTAGCGTTTTTGCGCGAAAACGGAAACCGCTCGTAGAGATATTCTTTTAAAGTTTACCGCGTTCTTGACCCTTCAATTTAGCAGCTAAATTAAAGTCATGGCCTCATCTGTTTTAATTAATCTTTGTCTCAAACTGAATTATGCTGTTTTTTGGTGAAGAACGTCGGAACCCTGAGGTAAAGAAACCTGGCCAAAAGGACTATTTTGTCATAGTTTTAAAATAGCCTAACGTTATATAATAAAATGTAAATATCTAAGTAGGCATTATACTTCGGGTGTAAAACAATATTATTATGTACATATCTTGTAACAAAGTATGATGTATGAAGACTCGCGTTTTACAACGTGAATTTTATGGTAAGTACAAGTATTATTGTTCATAAAAATGTACACTAATAATTTTACACAGGTGTGATGCCGCATATATGGTTTTCGCGAAGCTTGTCTACTTAGCTGTTATCACATTGTAAATAACTAAACGGTTTGCCTCAGACTGCTTTTCAGGTGTACTATTGTTATTTTGAATAACTTGGTTGGTTAGCAACAGTAATTTTAAAAAGATGAATACTCTTCATTGACATAAAACAATTTAACTTATACAGCTATGTATGTAAAACACAAAATTTTGGCTGCCTTATCGCTTTCAGGTAATCTGCTCGCAGAATACATCCAGCAGCTACGTCTGTGCCTAACAATGGACGAGATTTCAGAAAGAATACCATTTTCCTAATCAGTTACTTTCAAGCATGTTTTTTTTGTCTATTTTGAATATGTCCATTTCATATACTTTAATAAAACATGGGACGAGTTCAATTTTAAAAAAAAGTAATCGGTCTTTCTGATCAGATAACTTTCATCACCACTGAAGCCGTGACTTACCCATATTATACGCTATCGCAATCACTAACAAATAGATCGAAACAAGTAACTAACGCCTTCTAAAAAGGAAAAAAGAAACAAATACGCAACTAGTTAAATAGTAAAATTGCATATTGTTGACGCTTTTGAAACTCTGCCTCATTTTACCGACGAAAGCGTACAGATAGAGACAAAATGATAAGAAGAAATGATGATATATTTATTTAGCTTGAATGAAAATATTTGCATCTGTAAAATAGTGTTTGCGCTAATTTAGAAAGATGGGCTTCTTCCAGTTTAAATAAAAAGTGATATTTTATATTTGAATTTGAAATATTTTACAATAGTTACATAGATTATGTTTATATTCAAGAAGTTCTTTTTCTGCGGAAAATTATTTTCAGAGTAGAATGTACGTACACTGTCTAACTTCAACTTTTTGTGTCTATGAAACATTTGAAGAAGCTTGAGAAGTATTCAAGGAACAAAGTGCAGTCAATTTCTTCCTAGTCAGTTTTATTAATAATGGAAATGGAGTTCGGTAGAAAAATATTGGTTAAATATTCCGTGCGCGAAAGTACACGGCTCTGTCGAAATGTACGCTCGTCAAGCGCGACGGATCGCGGTAATCGCCGGCGGCCTTAGGTGCAATATGCACTGGTTCAGGTGACCGATACTCGCATTTAGCTGTCTCATATGCGGTTCCACTTTCATTTGCTTTTGTGGAATGACGACAAACAAGTGATCGGTTTGGTTTGGCAGGATGTAACCGGAGACCATTTTGGCATTTCAAAACACTGAACACAAACCAACCCCATTTTTGTTTTTTAAACCGCAAAAATGACATATCTTAAATCTACTAAGTATATGTATTATAGTGGCAAGAATCAAGGCAACGACACGTTTAAATGCAAGAAAAAATTATACATATTATATACTCTTGAAAAACATAATCCTCCTTCTGGCGCAGTCGGGTAGAAACTTACCCTGAACAAACAGAGCATGATTATTGACTGTTGTACTCCAAGTATCGCCATAGTTGGTCAGAAATAGATTTGTTTCAATTTGCAAACTGAATCGCTGTGGCTAACGCGACTTCCTTAAATTATTAGCAATAAGGAAATAATACCCGTATAAACAAATAGAAGTCTGTTTTTATTTTAACAATACACTATAAAGCAACTTCCTACTTTATAACATTTTATTATCTTAAACTATTACATAAATCGCAAAGTTATATTTTGAAGATCTGTGTCAATAGTCGGTGGACCTAATAATTTCATGCTTATTTCGGTATCTTCACGCATTCAGAGCTATAGTGTATTATTAACTAAAGCCATACAATCGCAAATAACGTTGAGTCATAGAAAATGTAACCGTTACAATGATGTATCATTCATTGCGTTACGTATAACGATACTGATATTGCGGAACAAGTAGAATTAGCAATTTTTAATGCTCAATAAAAACTAATTTTGATTCTTAAAAATCAAAATTAGTTTTGTTTAGCATTGTGAGAAACAAAGTGTTCTTTACACGAGTTTTAATTTGAATCGAACTGTGAGAATGTATAATTCATTTACTTTTCATCGATCGATATTTAAAATGGTAATAATTAAGTCTTCAACTACGAGTACTTACGCCACCTGTAGTTTTTCAGAAATGTAAAAGAGCTAATTGTTTTTTTTATAGCAAATCCTGTCAACATTATGCATTTTTGTCATGACTGATAAATAGTAACATTAAAACGTTTACGTTTTTATCATAAACCTTATTTTCTAAAGCTGCATGAAGGCATTACTATGGTGAAGGTCGGTTCGGGCGCTATCCGTACACCCTACTTACACATTCTCGTGAAATTTCGACATATTATAGAGACTGGTAAGTGTAGAGTTAAATAAATTATCTACTTTTTAAATTTAGGCAGAAGTAAGTAGTAATTATTCATTTTTTTATGTAATAGGGAGCAAACGAGCTGGAAAGTCACCTGATAGAAAGTGAACACCTCCGCCCATGAACAACTGCAACACCAGAGGACGCTAATTATAAAACAATAAATTGATTAATGGGAAGTTTATGTTGGATAGCTATGTCATTATTAGTGATAATTTTACATTGCACATTTTTTTTTATGTTACGAGTACCTACCTCTGCATTATCTGCCACCATAGTCGTGTCACATGCTGAGACGGAGACTTTTTTGCCTGTTATTCGTGGGTGTATTTGTTTAAACTGATACAAACTGACATGCTTCAGTATATAATACAATAAAAACAAACCACTGTTTTAAATAAAACAAAGAAACTTTTTTCGCGTTAATTCAACAAAGTCAACCATTTTTTTACAATCATGTTATGATAGATGTTGTTATTTGTTGGCTGTGTATTGGCTTACGTGTAAATATTATATTCAATTAGGCATTAAAGAAACAGAGTGATGTGTTTGCCCCGTGTAAACGATGTCAGTGGTACTATTTAATACCTAAATTCATCAATTATGACAAAAATGTTAAACTTTATGGCACAACTTTCGACTCTTTGAGTAGAACGGTCACATTTGGCGTTTTACCGTTACGGTGAACGAATGTATGTTGTAACAAGAAGCATATCTGAGGCTTGGTATTCAAAAAAGTGATTTCGAAAGCGAAATCTAGACCTCTGTTTGATACGCTTCAGATACATTCAAAATGAGTGTACGTAATAAGGTTTCACGTGATTATTTCAGCCTAGTCAATTGAATTAATATTTTTTTTAAACCTTTAACAATTACAAAAGCCAAAATTATATCCTAATCGCTTCATTTGATAGGTACTGGTAGCAATCCCGACCTCGAACCACGTATTTGGGGACCATTTAATCTTTTTTGAACAATTATCTAATGTTCCCTAAAAAGTAACCTAATTTTTTTAAAGCCATGTTCTCCTCTCTACCTGTTTTTTTTTAACTTAACTTAACTTAACTTCTAATGGGATCTACTGTTGTGGTTATGGATCGAATTTCCATAATGTTCTATGTAAGTCAATACTTTAAGTTTTTTGTAAGGTTTCCGTTCCAAGTTTATACTGATTATGGTTTCCTTCTTGTTGTGAGGATTAACTTTCAAAGAAACTTCAATAAAAAACAGCGCAGACTTTATGTAAGGTTTGCTCCAGTTATTTAATAACTCTGACTCCTAATGTAAGTGAAACGTATTTGGTAAGCTTGGTCACTAGTTCACCATTAACCCCTTTTGCAATTGATTACAGCCTTCTTGTACGCTTCTAATAGGATCCTGTAGCAGTACCCATACCTTTTAAAGGTGTGTTTGTGACTGTGTGATTATAATATCCGGTTAGAGTCAGTATAATAACATCCACTCCCCAAATCCAGGAGTTCTGGCCCTAAAACCAACTTGCGTTTTTAATTTTGTCACCACATAAAAAATGTTATCGCTTTTTCATCTTCTAATTCTTGATTAAGCCAATAACCATCACATTGTAAATGACTTGACTATTCGAGTAGATTCTCAACACGCCATGTATTGTAAATAATAAAGATTGTTTATTATCATTATGTAAAGGTAAGGGGTATTTTGTTGTTATAATTCTAACCCCGGTTTCCTATTTAAAAGAGATATTATATAAAATGTTATCGCAATCTACATTTTTTCCTAACTAAAATAGTTCTTTGGCCCAGCCGTGGGACACTAGGTAAGCTTTAACTAAAGTGGAATGCTAGTTCGCGCTTCAGCCCGGTGCAGCACGGAGTGAAGCTACCGCGGAATGTGTTATATCACCGTATGTATGTGGGTTAACAACCGCGATAACCGCTAGCTTTATCTATCGATATGTCGCAGCTACATTCGAAAATTAGAGTTTGTACTTTCACAAATTGCTGACGAAGACTGGGTCATAATAAGGTTGGGGTACAGCAACAGTGGGTTGTGTCGCTCTGTGGGCAGACGTGACTTCACCCCAGGTAAAAATAATTAAAGCTATAGTAGATAATTCTATTGCTAAGTCACCGGTGCATTTTTGTAAAGGCTAATAATAAAACTTATCTGTTTTAATGATACTTTGAGAATTACGTTTTTAAGTATATTCACAACGGCCTATCCGAGTATTACAAAATGTAACGTCTTATAAATGTCAAGCTAAACGAGCTCAGCCGATCCGATTTCATTAATAAATTAAAACTGTATTTTAATTTGTGGATTGTAAATAAATAATAATAAATAAATAAATACCTGGGACAATTCACACCAAGATCATCTGACCCCAAACTAAGCAGAGCTTGTAATATGGGCGTCAGAGACTGATAAACAATCTTAAATATTTCTAAGTACATACTTAAATAGATAATAACACCAACACAACACACAACAAATACAAATGTTCGTCACACAAATATTTGTCATGGGTGGGGATCGAACCCACGACCTCCGGCGCTAAAGGCAGGATCGCTGCCATTGCGCCAACAGGCCAGTCAATCATCTAAATGATCAGAAAATCAGCTAAATGATTCTTAAATATTTTATCAAGCCATTACTTCAAAACGTAAACTTGAAGAACTGCCTGCGACACGTCGATATATTCCACTTTACGGCAGTCCCACATCTGACTAGCTAGTGGTTTTACTAGATCTCAACTGAGGCCAGATACTTGTTTTGTATTGGGGCGCCCTTGATTCTCTTTTACGTAGATATAAATATGGTCGAGTCAGAGCACCCACTGGTCTAGCTCGATCAGCAGACCAGATGGTAATCGATATTTTTGATAGGTGTTTCTTCTGGTTCTGCACAATTTTCATTTCACAATATTGGCTCGTCTTAAAATGCCATCAAAATTAAAGCACTGGTGGAAAGTCTAGACATCCTTGCGCAAGCCAGCACTTGAATTTTGATTGAATCTTTCGTATTTTAAGAAAAAATATAAGGATAAAATATTCTAATTATGTGAATGTAATCAATCAACTTACCAAAAGCATCATAATACCAGATTTATCCTTCCATGTTTTTCCTCGTACTTAAAACTCACAAAAACAGGTAAAGACCCACAACCTCGCATCCATTAACGTGCCACAAAAAGTTATTAATCCTGATAAACACTTCAAGACCTGTGGTAAATTAGTACAATATCAGAGACACCTTTGACTAATTGCCTCAGTGTTTACGGAAAATCTTTAGTTTACGTAAGTTAAGCATAATGGGCATCAAGATTAAATTTTACAGATAGTTTTTGCCATCACCACCAACAGGTGAATGTTTTTAGTCCTATTTAAGGTAAAAAGTAACCTTTGGTACACCAACAATGAATGTCAATGTGCCTAAGCAAAGATTTAACAACCTTAGCTTCTACCGTGTGTGTATCTAGCCTGTGCAAATAATGATATATTTTACTTAACTGGATACAAACATGTCACTCAGAGCTTTAAGCAAATCCAAATTACAGCTGAGTTACGTTCTAGAATACGGCGGTAAGTGAAATTTATTGACTAACAGGAGACGGATTCTTAAAGACATAGTGAACATACTCGATTCTACGATTATCTCACAGCTGACAAAGCTTCATTGTTTCTGTAATATTAAAATGAATGACTGCTACAAGAGTACAATCATCTATGACGAACATATCGAATTATATCATTCTCGTAACTATTTAAAGAA
The DNA here is from genome assembly GCA_947369235.1 of Udea olivalis. Taxonomy (NCBI): domain Eukaryota; kingdom Metazoa; phylum Arthropoda; class Insecta; order Lepidoptera; family Crambidae; genus Udea; species Udea olivalis. Next base: position 24,538,629 of record OX376342.1, read on the forward strand.
ACTTCTGGGGGAATCTCACCAACTGCAAGTGAAATAACTACAATATCAATCTCTTAATCTATGACTTCATTTTAACGAACATTTACCTAGAATAAACGCTTGAGAAGAAATACACTTAGTACAAATTCCAGCAACCCAACACCAAAGGAATTTAGACCCAACACCGTTCTAATAAAAAATGAAATAGCAATTATGGTGTTGATACGAGAAGTGATTATATTCGAAAAAGGATTTGAATTTGAACTCTAAACCGTTGGTATAAAGTTAATAGCAGAAGTGAAGCAAGTGATGGTAGCCATAGAGCGTGTCGGTGGGAGCGAACGTTACAATGAGGTGGAATGCGTTGAAAAAAGCAGTTAGGTGCGAGACGACCCGCGAGGCGGGGTTCAACTTATAAACTTATTATAACAAAATGTGCAAAAATAATCGACTGTCAACCGAATTGCTAAGTATAATAAATATATATTTTTTAATAGCTAAAATTCATTTCAGTATTACTTTTTCTCGCGCCTGTTCGCCGGACCCTTTTTTTCTTACTCTATTTAGGGTTTTATTTACGCGACGAAAAGAAGCCTATGGCCTGTTTCATGGTCTTGTTTATCTCTTTTCTTAAATTCGTCACAAATATTCATACCCAGTAACGATATTTAAAAAGAAGACGTGTGAAAACAGCTGATAGAAAAACTGCAATTTAGCACAAAAACACACCTACCACATGGCTCATAAAAATAAATGTACGACTCATCATGACACGATTTATTCACCGATGAATTGTATGTTATTTTACTTGTATCGAGAAAATTACATTAAAATTCAAGGTTCCGCGAATTATTAAACCCAAGGTGGCCGAACGAAGCTGCACTAAAAATATGCTCTGCTACTTGAATGTGAATGCAATTAAATGGCAGTTAATAATATATTTCTGGTATTTTTGGTAATCTTGGTTCAGTGGTTAGAATGAACTACCTATCGGCTTTGTCTCTCTCTGACATATATTTAAATACTTACGGATAAAAACTTGTTCCTTGTTTTAAGGAAAACGGAATTCATTTTCTTAATTCATCTGCTAATCAAATGTGTTGAATGATGATATAAATAATGCGATTAACCAAGAAGACAAACACAAAATAAATGTGACGCGTGAGCAACATAACCCGTTTTTAATACGGTGAGGAATACTAAAAAGTTCGAGTGAGGGTCCAAATGTGAAAGAGACGGGAGACATCCGTCGGCGCACGCGCTTCCTGTACAACAGAGGGGATCCTAAGGTTTTACAAAGAAAACATAAGAATACCAATATATGTACTTACCTGTACCTTGCAATTATTGAGTTGTAGGAAGTCTAATTAACATACTTTCCGAAAATTTGGCTTGTAAACATTACCAAATTTCCCAACAATTAATTAAGATCATAGAACAAAAACAAGCTTCAGTAAAATACGCAGTGATAGCAAGTTATATCATGGAGTCACAAGTTTCAGGTCAAACGAACTTGCCAAAAACAATCTGCTTTTGCTAACAAAGTACCTCTCAATCAAAATAACCACTACATGAATGTGTTCAAATTATTCATGTTTTAATAACAAAGATGATTTATTACAAGACAATTGCAGATCTTTTGTAAAGACAAACATTCAGAGTCTTACAATAAATAATAAAGTGTATTTCGTTTCTAGAACAAGAGTTCTAACACACGACAAGGCCACACCGGAATTGGCAATCTGTGCCAATGCTAGATCGTAGACTCCAAATGGAAAAAAAACAATTACTTGCTTTGACATTTACTTCTACGACATAATTTGACCTTCACATTTGTTCCCACCTTTTTGTAAATAATGAAAACTGTAGTACTTAAAAATTGTGTTTTAATTAGACCAATTTCATCATTCATGTAAAATCTAAAAACCTATGAATATTTGCTTTTTTAATTATGTTTTCAGTTTTCACTATTACAATTTTCCATCAATCTAATGAACAAACACAATACTTATCTCTCAAAGCTCGTAAAGCGGTTTTGATCCGATAATTTTTACACAATTCACCACTCAGTGACAATTGTAATCTGTTGCATTATTTGCGTTGTCAACAATCCTAGCGAAGCAATGCATTAGCAAATCGAATAATAATCTACGTTCATCCTAAAAGCAAAGACCATAACCCCATTGGTTATATGGCCTTTGCTTTAATCTACAAACACATGACTAACTGATCCTTGATCTTAACATTCTGCGTAGTAGCACTGATCCAACATACGTCAGCGTCAGGTAAACATATCACTTTAGCTATGTTGTCAGCAGGTAAGTTTTATAATCTCAGATTATCCAAATTTCAGATAGCCTTCTAACTTTCGCAGTTCAACCTCCTCGGAATGACATCAATGTGTTTTTTAAGTTTATTCCAAGGGAAACCGAGCAATTTGTACGTATAAACAAATGTGTATCCCTTCTGTTAATAATCTTCATAATTGCCACAGTTTGTTTCAAACTGTATACTTATTTCTTATTGTAAATTAAATTATTCAAATAAATTCATGTTGTATTTTCTACTTCACATCAAAACGATATTCTTAGCAATAGAATTGGTTACAACTTGTAAGACTACACGTAGATAGAACAGCCCCTTGACAATACGTACCGGATCCACGAGTACTAAAGCACCTTATTCGACAGTTGATTCAACTATTTTAATCTTGTCCAACGAGTAAAATCAAGTTGTCAGTTACAAGATTACGATACTTTGAAAGTCTTCAAATAAAGTCTTGAAATATTAACATAGTATTTAGATGGAAGTTTTATATCACATAATGTTTTCAACAAATTTCTATTGAAGGTTACTTTTTCCTTCAAAAGGTTATATAAATATAGTTTATATCAGGAACCATCGACTTTTTTTCCTCATCAGTGTATTCATTATCACTTTTTGCTGCGTCGCACATGCAGACATAATAAAATAAAATAAAACGTCTCCACGTTGATTCGATCATACGGTAATGTTACACAATTTAGTTTTTATTCTACAAGAAGTGAATCCAATTAGGTATTACAAAGACAGTACTTTCACTATCTCCAGTTGAACGCTCGTCTGACCCGGCATGACATCTGTTGGAAATATATTGACTTCATTTGTGGTTGCTTCAACTAACGATACGGCTTCGCTTTCATTGATATTCGCAATTGTAATATTTTCATAAACCGATATTTAAAATTGTATCAGTACACCACACAATGCTTGAACGTCATGCTCTTTTGGTTTAAAGTCTGGAATATTTAGTGGAAAAATATTTTCATCAAGCATTTGAAACCAACTAATATTCGGAGATAAGATAAGATAAGATAAAACAATTATTTATTTGTATGGTGATCCTCATGTTGACTGATTGTCATGCAAATACTGTACATACAAGTAACTAATCAAGGAAATGCGCTCTGAAAACTGCCCTGACGCACTTCGTCTGCGCTATGAAAGCTCTTTTTACATCGACTGAGTTACCCCACAACAGATTACCATGGCTAAGCAACGACGAAACGTAGTCATGGTACGAATGAAGCAATTTCAATGGACGAGACGTTACTAAGTCGCCGTAGTGCGAATACAAACCTGTCAATTTATCCACATTTTTTTTCTACGTGTGTTTCCAGCTACAATGTACAATGTTTAGGGCAAGTTTTTCATAATTTAAATATTGGGTTTGTGCTTTAATTTCTGTATAAAGGGTTTAGGAGTCTAAGGCGCTTGTAGCACAAGTATATGTATATACATACTCTGTTCAGAAGTTCTGAAATCAGGGGGCCAAGAGTAATTATCACATTCTAGGATATATTTATATTTAAAGAAGAATATATAATCTTTCTGAGAGGGATTTGCTATTAGCGATTGTTTTAAAAGTAATACTTAACTACAAGTATTTTCTTCAATTTACGATTAATAATATTATCTATCTACCCATTTATTATGGCTAAATCAAACACGGTTTATTTTTTCTTCATAATCTTTATAGTGACATATTAGCAGAATTATTGTTGAATGACAGCTTTCTAAGTAAAGACATTATTTAGCTCAATCTATCAAACAGGTTTTAAGATGGTATTTTTAACATCATTTTGATACAAAAACGTTGAGAAAATAGCTTAGTTATCAACAAAACGATCTCTGTACATCAAGAAGTAATTGAAAAATGGACTGTCCTGAATAACTAAGATGAAATGATTGGAAAGCGAGCAAAAACAAAATAGAAAAGACCACATTGTCTTATTTAAAACAACAAAATTGCTGCTCTACATGCGCAGCGGTCTTATTCGTAAGTGTAGCAAATTCGGTCTCATTCAGGTTTGTCTCAGATAATGTTGTCATTATGCGAAACTCGGCGCCGGCGCATTGCAGACGAGGCACGAAACGAAAGTCTGATATTATGAGAACGTTAATTGCTATTGATATGTCTCCTTTCTCCCAAAGATAGTGAATCTTGACTTAAGCATCATCCTTTGTTTCAGAGTTTAGTTATTTTTTAAGGCTTTGTTCAAATATTATTGAAAGCTGACTATGGTGTCTTATTAGATAAGTAGCTACTTTTACTGTTGTTTTGTTGTCATCATCAATCAACATTTTGTCAAATATAATAAATCACATTTTATTAACCACATTACTTGCACGTGCTGCACATTCTACCAAATGTACGAGGCCACGGCGGTTCTGGGCTCTCTATGTAAATTATAAGCTTCCGTTCAAATTTTTTTCTAACAACTAAATAGTAGTGGTGAAAGTACACAATGTAACCGTTAAAACACGAATAATATCATCAAATGAGAAACTTTTATAAATTACATCTTCCTAACAGATATTGCAAAATTAGAACCCGAATCCCATTCCGCATTAATCGATTTAATCTAAGCGATTAACGCTGTTCACCGAAAGAGCACTCAATCGGAATTAATTTAGGAATTTGTACCTTAATACCTTGATTTGGTCGGATGAATACCCTTGAACCACTTACGCAACACCAATCGTTACCGTTTCTAATAGTTATGACTCTATGTTAATTTAATAAAACATACAAGATTGAATAATACACTGTAATTCCTAAACAACTTTACATTAAGCAGTGAATCATGAACTCTGATAGCCCGGTAGTTTGTTGCAGATAATGTTACTAATTATAATTTATATGCTAACATTAGCAGAACTAGGTAATGTTTATCAAGTAAACATATATTTAAAGATGTTGAAATGCAGTCCTTATGTCTTGCATTATGCATTATAGCGGTTTATGAAGCAATCGTTGCAAAAAACAGGTGTGCAAATGATAGGTTCAGTGAGTAACAACATTAGACTTATCATTCGAGCAGATAACCTCTCTATCAATTATGACCTATATAAAGCAAAAAACAGTGCGACGTGACCTATAGCAGTAATCTTTATCAAGTCGGAGAGATAGTAGATGACCCTATTAGGAAATGACTGGAACTTACCTCTAGCCCAGCCAGTGAGGACGTTGCCGAGATACGCCACCTTGTAGACTGGATCAGGTTCGCTGATGCGGACGCTGTTCGTCCGCCGGAGCAGCTTCCCTATCCCTCTGGACAATCTGCCGATCGCCCGAGCCGTGAAGTCTTTCCCAGACATGCCATCAGCAAAACTCACTTCTCCCGGCAAAATTGACTTAATTTGCCCATTCTCCTGAACCTTATGGCTGATCAGCCTCGGCATCGTTATCGGGATGGACTTCTTCCTCTCCGGCGTCAGTGTCTTAGCTTGGTTAACGCTGTACACGTTTGAGTTCTTCTTAAAGCTCTGGTTGCTTGCATCTTTGGTTTCTTCGTTCTCAGTCTTATCTGACTTCTCGTCAGTGAATAAAGTCAACCGTCCATTGAGATTCTCACTCAGAGAGTTGTTGTTTATGTTGTCTCCTTGATCACTGAAGCGGCGTTCAGTGCTGAAATGTCGCTTCATTAACGAAGAGTTTCTTAGTAAGATGCTCGTTTCGCTGGAGCTTCTATTCTTAAGGATATGTATTTTTTTGACGCGAGAGACGGCGTAGTCGACCTCGTCGGCGCTGACCGTTCTCTCCGTCTTTCCTTCCTCGTCCAGGAAGCGGACTCTAAGTCCGTTGGGCTTGTTGTCAGCGCTCAATGTTTTTTCCGCCTCTTGCAGACGCTCCGGTTGACTTTTTGCGCCAGTGTCTAAGCACTGGCGCTCGTTTTCACTGAGTGTTCCGCGCGCCATTTTTACCTTTTGCAACTTGAACTTTTTTTGAACTCTATCACATTATGGCAGAACACGCAATCGTGAAGCGAGCCAGTCCAGGAGCTTTGTCCACCAACACTATAGTCACTTCCCTTCCTAACAAACACTCGGAGAACACACCTCGTCCATTAAAGAACGACACCGGTTTGGAATGTAGCCTTCTCACACTTACTCAATGCACTTGTCCGTTTATAGAAGAAAATGGTCACTAAAACTTGTTTTTTATGACATCACTTGGTTCACTAGCTTTGAAACTTTAATTTAAGCTTTGTTTATTTGTATGTGGTTAACACTGTCACGTATGTTGGGTGTCGAGGTTGCCTTCGCAGTGCGTTGCGGCGTGCGCTCGCGGCGGGTCCCGGCGGAGGAGTGGCGCGGCGGCGGCGCGGCGTGCGCGGGCGCAGCGGCACTTGAGCCCAACTTTGATTTTAACGATCCAATAACTAGTATTATAGCGCTAATGCGTCCCGTTGCACCGCTCTGTGAACAACAAACACATTTTGTGAGACATTCGTTGCAGCTTGTTGATACATTTAATCACTTGTAGAGTTGTAAACGCTGTATAGAGTTGATAGTAAAAGTAATTAACAGATCTGTTAATTTACTGTCTTAAAACAGTAGTTAACTCCACTTTATTACCTTAAACACATTGTTGTGCAACCTATCCTTTATTTTGAGATATTTTCAAGGTGAAAGGGTATTGTATAATATGTAAACAAACCATAGAGTTGCATAACAGTAGAGCCGAAAATAGGTAACTGTTTTTTCATGACTGTTCGTGTGAAAATGAACCCTGAAATTTAATTAACAAAATGTCATGAATGAAAACGCTTTCTAAATTCATCGTAAGTACGAGTATTGTGTCAGAGAAGCATGCCTCGAACCAACTTTTACATTTTGTAAATCCAATATTTCAGAAATACGGTAATACCTATTTTACTGTTAATTTGAAATATTGGATTTACTCGTAATAATGTAATAAAAGACATTCACTTATTTACTAACCACTTACTTAGAACTAGCTAACTTTAGTTCAAAAGAACCAGTAAAAATCCCAGGGATTTCTTTTACAAACACATTGTTTGCATTTATTGTTTACAATTCAATAGTTGAGGATATCGTGTCTAATATAGTTCATTGATGAAGACTGCGAGGTTGTATTTTGTTCGATTCGGTACGCTTATCGCGTTACGTGACGTTTGGTTTTAAATACTTGTCAGCCCAACAGGTGTGAGTTGAATGTGTGTCGTGGGGGAAAATACGCATCTGGCATTTTACTATTGGAGGTCAAAGTGTTAGTGACTTTAAAATTACGACACGATTGGCGTAGTGCGTTATAGCACGGTTTCCTGCCTTCACTTGCTGGGTAACGCCCCTGGCTTGATTCCTTGTCTAGTACCTTCTAACAATATAATTATCCCTGATTCGAGACCATGACCATGTTATCTGGCGCATATTTACTATATATTTTATATGGCATCCACGCAATTCGTTTGTTGCAATGTAGTTTTGAACCTCTTCTTACTCTTCAGATAGGTAGGTAGTATTTATAAATAAAATGATTTAACCGGCAGACCACTACGCTGATACCGTGACGAGAAGGATTATTTGCGGAATACAGTGGTAGGACTGAAAAGGTTGAAGCCAAAACTGCATGGATATGTGAAGTGGGATCCATACGGTTTAATTGTAGATCATCATTACAGCCTCCATTGAGGGTCGACCTAACAGCATATTCAGCATTTTTTTTCAATACAATTCAAATATGCCTATCTCTTATTGTGTGTGTTCCATTTACGTTTTCATTAATATGTATTAATGAAAACGTGGATGAAACGTACTATGTAGTTAGCTACCCGAAATTGTCCTTAGTAATAGCACAAATAACGCATGCGGCGCAGCGCCTCTGACAAATAGTCTGCTTAGAACAAACCCGCTATTTTGATCACGCACTCAGACAGAGTGAGGCAATACCAGTGAGTTTCAGTGTTGTGGCAAGTCGCACTGTAGCGAGTGTTTTTTGGTTTTTGTCGAAATTGGTGCAATTTTTCCTTACCTACTATTTTAAAAATTCAAATAACCTTGTGATAACCTTGGGCTGGTCACGCCAGTTTAGGAAAAAGGTGCGAGCGGTCCTTCTGTATTCTCTTTATTTTGTGGCAAGATTTGCCGACTTCCCTTACCTACATTATTCTATCGACTAGAGGCTCATCACCTTGGATACCTGCTGCGGATATGGGTACGAACCGGCGGCACAGTTGAGTTGTAGTATAAGTAAACAAGTACTTATTAATTTCAATAACATTTGCGGTATTTATTTCCCCCTAAGTTTTAATCAGTATTTGTGATACGCTGCTGCAGCTCCTTTTGATTATAGAATAGAACACAATATCATTTATTTCAGGCAGCAAATTACATTTAAATATCTTAACTAAACATGGGTGTAAGGGGGTCATCCAACATCTCCGGGCCCCAAGCCAACCTCACCTGCAAGCTGGTGTACCCTGCTGATTAACGGAGGAGGCTCTGGCGACGGCTCCCCTGTATGGGTTGGGAGGTCAGATGGCAGTCGCTCCCGTAAAGCCAACTCAAGCCAAAAAAAACATGGGAAGTCAGTTGAGAGTACCCGACTCGGATAGGGCGTCGCCGGAAAACGACGCGCAGGGGAATCGCCCTACTCCTGTGTCAAGTGGGTTAGGGCTACTGGGCCATGGGCGGGCCCGGTTAAAGACATTAGTCCATAGAAAGGTCCGCTTCGCATCGTGGAACGTTGGCACGCTGGCGGGACGCGCTCGCGAGCTGGCCGATGCGCTCGCCAGGCGGAGGGTGGCCGTGGCGTTCCTGCAGGAGACTCGCTAGAGAGGCAACAGGTCCCGGAACATGGGGCACGGCTACAAGCTGATCTACGCGGGTTCTCCTGGTGGGGCCAATGGAGTGGGGGTGGTGCTGTCCGAGGAATTCCAGAATAGTGTCTTGGAAGTAAATCGCGTTAGCGACCGCCTTGTGGTCGTGAGGGTGCTCATCGAAGGGGTCACGACCAATTTTATAAGTGCCTACGCACCGCAGGTCGGTTGTAGCGATTCGGATAAGGCACTGTATTGGGAGCAAATCGACCAGCTCCTATGCACTATTCCATTGTCCCAAGGCATCGTTCTGGGTGGCGATCTGAACGGTCATGTGGGTGAACAGTGTGAAGAATACGGGCGTGTCCACGGTGGTTTTGGTTTTGGCAGTCGTAACGCTGAAGGCGAAGAGATTCTCCGGACGTGTATAGCTGCCGACTTGGCCGTCGTGAACACGTTCTTCATAAAGAGTCTCGAGCATAATCTGATCACCTACAAGAGCGGTAGGAGCGCAACCCAGATCGACTACTTTCTCACCAGGAGAGCCCAGATCGGCAAGGTAGCTAACTGTAAGGTCATACCCGGAGAGAGTCTTACTACCCAACACCGTCTACTTGTGACGGACCTGCGAGTGAAGCCAGGAGCGCTGCCCGCCCCGAACCAGGTGGTGGCTGCTTGAAGGAGCCAGATCCCGTGACCTGTGCATCGCAGCGGATAGTGAGTCCGGGCAACAGTTCTGGGATAGGTGTCAGGCAGCTATCACCGGGGCGGCGAGGGTGGCGTTGGGTGTGTCTCGGGGTGAACGTGGGCTTAACAAGGAGACCTGGTGGTGGAACGAAGCAGTCCAGAAGGAGATCAGGGTAAAAAAGCCTTCTTCAAGGCGCCGCAAGCGTCCAAATCTCCTGAAGATCGCTCCGCGTACAGGGATGCCAAACGTGCCTCTAAACGAGCTATAGCCAGAGCCAGACGTGACCACTTACGTCCTTTGTACGATAAGTTGGAGTCGTCTGAGGGGCAGAAGCTCATTTACAAGTTGGCACGTTCGAGTCAAAGCGGCCCAGGATATTTCCATGTGCCGCTGTTTAAATGACACTCTTGGTAACCTGCTATGTGAGGACCGCGCGGTGAAGGAGAGATGGCGCTCTTACTTCCACGAGCTGCTCAACAAGCAGCACAAAGAGGTGCAGCCACCTGAACTACCTCCAAATCAGGGACTAGTGCCCCCGGTAACGCCTGATGAAGTCCAGTCGGCTCTTCGCCGCATGAAGAACCGGAAAGCTGTCGGACCCGATGGAGTCCCTATCGAAGCGTGGAAATCGATGGGCTCTCGTGGTGTGGGCATACTTACCCACCTTTTCAACCGCATTCTCCTCACCGGGAAGATACCTGACCAATGGAGACTGAGCATTATCACGCCAGTCTTCAAAGGCAAGGGCTCGGTGCAGGAGTGCAGCAATTATGGCGGCTTAAGGTTATGTCACACACCATGACGCTCCTCGAGCGCATTGTAGACCGAGAGTCTACAATGCGCTCGAGTCACACACTCGAGTGTACACTCACGTCGGGTCCGAGGATCCGACGGGAGTGTACAATCTCGGAGTGTCAGTATGGGTTTCGACCGGGTTGCGGGACCATGGACCCCGTATTTGCCTTGAGAACGCTCATGGAGGGATACAGACTGAAGAATGCACCTCTGCATCTACTTCTCTTAGACATGCAGAAGGCCTTCGACTGTGTCTCTCGTGAGATGATCGGCTGGGCGCTGCAGTCCAGGGCCGTCCCGAAGCCTTTATTTAACTTCCTGCCGTTTTTCCTTCTTCTCCTGAGGCGGCCGCCACTCAGGCCGTAGAGACTGGGTGGCGGGTCGGCTTGCGGCTGCAGTGGCGTTAGCACGCTTGGGTGTTGACGTGCAGGCACGTGACACCTTAGGTGATGCGGAGGGGCAGGCGGCGGGAAGCGGGGCATCGCGCGTGTCGATGGCCGGTGGCGAAACATGCGCCGATTCGACATTGCTGACGGATGTATTTTGCGCCCCGCAACGAGTGTTGACATTAGAGGCCTCAAACAGTGTTACTTAACAACACTACCTGGGCACGCAGTTCACTGATAGTGGTTTCCAAGACCTCTACCTTGCTTACAACTTCAGGCAGGCTCGCTTTCAGGAAGTTGATGTCCTTCAACAGCCTGGTAACGTCAACGTGTTCAAACGTGACAGGGGGAAGCTTGAGCAGATCCTTCGCCACGAATGAAGGCACGTCGTCCGGATCGGTTTCCTTCAGCAGGATGATAATATCCTGACCACTCTTCTCCGTCCCATCTCTTCGGCGAAATGGCATTTTGTCGACCTTCCTGAGGGTTTGGAAAAGCAGCGCCTTGCCTCTGCTAATCTCGTCCTCCTTGAAGTTGGACTTGCAGATCTGCAAGATGCTGACCTCATCCATGGTGTCTATAGCCTGTTGGATAAACGCTAACAGCTCGTTTACTATGAGTTGGGAACTCATAATTGCCTAAACGCGCGAACGGCTGTTGCCGTGCGTATCGCGAATTATAAATTCTCACTGCGCAGAGCCGCACGTCCGTCTCCGAGCGCGCATCGCACTGCACTCTCAATCTCTGCAATGTACTTGGTAAGGTACGTTCGTTTATTAACTCTACGTTTCTATATTTTGGTTTAGATTTCGGGCTTAAATTAAGGTTAATTGAAAAGACTGTTGATGTTTTTTCATGTCAGAATTCAACGATACAAACATTTCTTGGGAATTTAAAAATCTCGTTCCAAAAATGTGTGATACCTACGTGTCGGACGTACGACCAAGATATTCTGCGAAAAGTTTTACTCCACGCATCCTGAAATTAAATTTAGAATATAAAAATATGCACGACTTTAATACCTATACTAATATTATAAAGCTGAAGAGTTTGTTTGTTTGCTTGCTTGAACGTGCTAAACTTAGGAACTACTGGTCTGTTTTGAAAAATTATTTCAGTGTTAGATAGCTCATTCATCAAGGAAGGCTATAGGCTATATATCATCATTCCACGCGGATGGAGTCACCGGAAGAAGCTAGTAGTCTCATAATATAATAACAGTAGAGTCTGTTCGCATATTATGACTTTAAAACTACAACCATTTCATATTTAAATGATTACAAATCATCATACTATCTAATCAGAAGCTCTACAAGTGACATTTAACCAAATTTCATTAATTTCATTAATAAAATTCCTTGCCAACATAGAGTCAAGTATATTCTGGATCAAATCTCACTTACCAATATTATAAATGCGAAAGTTTGTAAGGATGTATAGTGCAGTCATTGAAGCGCAAAATATGGTCTTACCTCCGAATTTTTTAACTGTGAACCGATTTGCATGAAATTTAGGAATTAGGCTCATCTTACTCTTAACTTCAAAAGTGAAAATGATCTGAACTCCGCCTATTATTTTTAAGGGGTGTAAACAACCCCTTAATGGAAAAATTGACATTGAGCCATTTTATCGCTAGAAAACATGTCTAATAGTAAGTGGTGAAATTGTAAAGTATTTTCTAACATAATTACCTCATATTAAAATCATTTTCAAACACTTGAAAAAAAAAAAATTCAGTTACTAAGTAGAAAAAAAATTATAAGTTTTTGGACCATAACTCCTTCAATTTTCATGCTATCACAATTTATAAAAAACCATTGTAAAGGTAATTAAGAGAGCTACAACATCCTTTATTGCAATATACAGTAAAAAACCTTTTTCTAAAACGGTGAAGGGTTAAAGGGCTTAAGAGAGGCTGTGATTGCGCTGCCACGCGCTCTTTAAACAATCATATCTCCGTCAATTTTTGTTTGACAGAAAAAACAAAAAAACCAAATTGTTTGTCAGAAAAATACCTAAATTTTTAATTTGTACACTTTTATACGCATCTGTCGTCATTTTTGAGATATTATGAAAATAAAGTGGGTTTTTTTAAAATATGATTTTTTTTTTTTAATCGTGACTTTTTTGAAAAATATGTGTCCTGAAGCAGCCAAACTGATACTATCTATCAAACTCTTCATAATAAAGTTAATTCTAGGCGGAATACAATTAATTTTAATTTTGGTGGAAATGGCACTTATGAAACCCATTGATTTAAAAGAAAAAACATTAGATGCTCCCCTTATTTGCAATACAGCTCACTTATTTTACGTGCAAAAGACTTTTAATAGTGCTCATTTTAAAGCTTATTTCAAGCACTACAAAACCCTTTTGTATTTGAATGCATACAATGCATCTGCTCGCCGCTAGATGGCATTGACCACATCGATTAAATTTCAGACAAAATAAAAAACGGCTTTGATCTTTAATATCTAGCTTAATATTGCACTTAGAATACTTTATAAAAAACAAAATTGTTTATTGTTTTACCTGCTACAATTTTGTTCTTCGTAAAATTTTCGATAAAATGTATATTTTTGGAGATATTTGCAAAAAACCGATGAAAAACGTGAAAAAATTGCGAATTTTCAATTGCCAATAACTTGAAAAGTATTGGATTTTTTGAAAAACTTTAGAGATGATTTTTTGCTTAAAATTAGGCCTTCTATCGATATCCGAGGTTATTTTGCAAAAAAAAAATTCACCCCCGAGAAGGGGTGGCAACCACCCCCAGGGTGGTTGCGGAGTTCAAATCATTTTCACTTTTGAAGTTAAGGGTAAGATGAACCTAATTCCAAAATTGTATGCAATTCGGTTCACAGTAAAAAAATTCGGAGCAATAATGCTTCAATGACTGCACTAGTATGTATGTGTGTATGTTTGTTACTCTTTCACGCAGTAACTACTGAACGATACGATGCATTTAACGATAAGATCACGCGGGCAAAAACCGCTGGCAGAAAGCTAGTAAAACATAAATAATGTATAATGAATACTTTATAATTAAAAAAAAATCAACAACAACAGATCATAAAAAACCTTCCCTTTTTGTCGCTTACATTGTATGCTCAATGAACATGACGGCGGTAGTGGACAAGCTAAGTTGTTGACAATGATTGGACTCTTCTAATAACACGGCTAGTACCGACAGTCTATTAATACCCGACTATTACATGATTTTTCCTTGGACAGTAATTTTTAATATGCAATCGTAGTGAAGTGGAGCATACTACCGCATTAGTTCATTAGTTTCACTATAAAAAGTGGATGCACCAAAGACCTCGGCATTGTGGTGACCATGGCATTCCTTCAACAACCTCTGACGTGATCTATGTAGTACGAGGGGAGGTCAAAAAGTTCGCGGAATGGAGGGTTAGGGGTGAGGAATAAAACTAAAAATATTTTTTTGTTATCAATATAACTATTCTTAACTAGTTTCAATAAATTTAACATTGCTAATATCTTTTGCAGTGGTAAGGAAACCTTTAAAAAGGATAAATTAGTACACACACACACACTCTTTCATACACATGCACAGACACACACTTTATGATTTGTAATTTAAAAATGTTTACTTTTCGTTTCATTTATATAAAGTAAATCCTTAGAATAATAACGTATAGAAGGAAAGTCTTCATACAACCGCCCCGTCAAAAATGAAGCACTAATCCGATCCATACGCATGTACGGATCGGATTAACTATTGCTTGCTTACGCGCGGCGCGCGTTGACATTGAACATTGCAGAGCTGTAATGAGCACTGCAAAGCGGTCCGTTTGGAGCCATTTATGGCTCCAATTAAGGTGCTTCAAAATGCACTTGGTTTCTATATGTAATTATTATTCTAAGAGTAAGTCATTTATTGGCTGTTTGTTAGTTTTATAAGGAAAATGAATTATTCATAAGAGGTGTGGATTTTGTAATAAAATAAAATAAACATTAAATTAAATACTTCTTTCACTCTAATTTATTTATTAAATATATCAATAAATTTATTTATACGTTCGAATAAATTTATTTTGTGTTTGTCCTCCAAATGGCGCTCTTCACCTCTTCATCGCTAGAAAAATTTTACCCTCAAAGCTCTTTTTTATTTTTAGGAATAGATAATGGTTCCTTGGAGATCAGTCTAACCTATACACAGATGACAGATGGATGGAGTCTTGCTTGGGTCCAGAGTCAGATTGATGCACTCAAATTTCATCTCCTGTCACACAATCCGGTCTAAAACTTTGATTGAATTTTTACCACAGAGAGCCAAAAATTCGCCAAATGAGTGCGCGAAATTCAATTTCCTTCAAGGTGTAAATTTTCTATTGGATAGACTTGCTTGTTATCATGTATCTAAATGAATTAAAAAAAGTAACCATTATCCCCACCAAACACCCACTCCGTGAACTTTTTGACCTCCTGTCGTAGGTCTAAATCAGATTTTTTTATTATACTCGTAAGATAGAAACATTCGACCTTATCCTTAGGGCTCAAGCGGGACTCACTGTTGAAAGGAGTTTGCCTTATAACATTGATGAAACAACGTTGGTTTATAACGACAAATTCACCAAGTCTATTAACGGCCTCGCTAGCTCAGTTGGAAGAGCAGCCAACGCGGGTTTGAGTCCGGCTTGACCCTAGGATCAGGTCGAATTTTCTAGTTTCTGTCTTTAGGTCAGAACTATTGAGGTTGTAGTCAAGTGGCCACCTATTTTAGCGAAGTAAGCTAAATAGCAAATGACAATTAGTAAGTAGATCGGGTTTACACAACTATTAAAGTAATTAAAAGTATATGGCTGTACAGTTTATACCGGTATGTGAATAGGTAACATTGTTTCATTTTCTTTTTAATTTAGAAACAAAGAAAATGTATAGTGATCATCCTGTAGAAACAGCTATGACATTAAATCTTGAGATAAATACTTAAGACCTGGCTAAGCAAAGCTAATTATATTCCTCAAATCTTCTGAGATCTTCGAAATACCTAAGAATATGATCCTTCGGAATCTGTTGCAGAAATATGTGCCTCGCCGTGAAATACATTATCGTTTATTTATAGCATCATTCTTTGTGAATCAGAGGCTGATCAATGGATGAGTATTTTCCTTTCTTCGTTTGCTGGAATGCGCGTGCGATTACAAATTGCTCATATTTATCTAGTCGTGGAGTATTCCAGTCTGGAAACCAGTCTATTTTAAGTTATGTTTGTTTTTATAATTCGCTTGTTCCTTTTATAGTTTCTTCATCGTTAGTCGATTTGTTGGAACGTCTACCCAAACATCATATCAAATAGTTTTGAGCGCTGCGGTATTGGTCTCTACATAGGGCAAACACGAATGTGCCTATATTATTATAGTTAACTAAAGGATATATAGCCTACTTTCAAGTCATCACTCGACCTAGCCAGAGGTCGTTACACTTCGTTGACTAAGACGTTTGCCTAGTATTCAATTGGTGAAAAACAGTGGAGGCAGATCTATTAGAAGATTTTGTCTCAATACATTCCAAACATCGGTCAACTAGGGTTGTTTTCAAAGCAAATTATTGTTAGCATAGAAACTTGCCAGCATAAGAAATATATTTCAATAAGCCAGAGTTTCCGGAATCGTCTGTCATTCTTTGGCACTGGTATTTGCTTGTTTCCACTGTATACTATTACCTAATTTTATTAAACTTCTGCCAATTCTAAATGAACAGTTTATTCATTAAACCAATCGATATGTGGCGTTTCTAATGATCCCAGTAATCCACTGACTCTTATGAGGATCATTATTGATTAAGCAACGTATTAATTTACCGCAACTGTCAAGGCCAGTTTTAAGAAACGTTTCAACAATTCCAAAGCATTTTTTTTAGACTAACTAACCACTCAATTAATATTCTCATGCTCATGCTCAACAGTGGAAAACAATAGGTTTATAAATAAATGGTATCATTATATAGATTAATGGTTACGCATCGTGCCGCGTGGGTTTATTTATTTTATAAATAAATAAATAAATAAATATCCCTGGACATTATTCCACACAGCGCCATCTAGCCCCAAAGTAAGCTAATTAAAGCTTGTGTTATGGGATACTAGACAACGGATAAACATACTTAAATACATTTTCTTTTGTAAATACATACTTATTATACATAGGAGACACCCAGACCAGTACAAACAGACATGTTCATGCACACAAATGTTTGTACTGTGCGGGGATCGAACCCGCGACCTCTGGTGTAGTAGCCAACTTCTTAACCATTACACCAAGTCGGTCGTCATAAGAATATCTATAGGTATGGCACAAAGCTCATACAGACAGGTTAAATAATGTAGGCAAGTACTTGAAATCGCGTCGGCAGAAACACTGCATATTTGAAGTTTGTTGTTAAACGTTTCATAAATAAATCGTATGCTATTTATTTTGCGGAAAATAACCAAGAGGGCCAACGATCTGAGGATGAAATGACCTAGGTACAAATTAATTAATTCTTCTGAATAGCGTCTTATAACGTATTCAATGTCAATGTCTTAGTTATTATAGGATGCCGTCGGTTTTCTTTAAATTCGATTAAGATATCATAGTATTATTACATTTCAGGTTCAGTATCAAAAAAAAACAAAAAAAATGTGATTTAGCTAAATGGAAATAGTGAAAACCCCATGGCATTTTTTGTTCATCACTTGTCTTTTTTTACAACTACTGATACCTACCTAGTAACTACCTCTACTTTATGATTTGGTATAGAATTAAAAAAAACTCGCGTAACTTAACAAAACATTGAAAAACTTGACAAAACGAAACAAAAATCTTTGACTGACACAAAACGATAAAAGTAAGTTTAATGACTTGACATTCATAATGATAAGCGTTTTCCTTAGAGTGTCGGGGAAACCACTGAGCACCTGCTCAGGTGAAGACAAGGAAATAATTACACCTCATCCACTTAAAGATCAGTTCTTAATAGTAAAGTCGGATATTTTTACAAAGTATTTATCTTCAATTTACTATCTAAGGATCGTGAGCATTTTGCTTCCTTAGTAGGTTCATACCTAAATCATAAATATTTATTTGTTATTTTAGTTAAAAACAAAGATTTTATGAACTAATAGCTTTTAACACGAGCCCAGTAAGGGCTCTACTAATATACCTATTATGTACTTATACTCATTTCATTATTGTAATATTTAATTTAGGATTACAACTATCTATAACTACTACTGCCATACAATTTACGGACGTCTTATTAGACTTATCTTATTTTTCCTATGCAGTATTATAACAACTACAACCGAGATTATTTTTAAATATTTCCTTTACTGTATATTTTTTCAAGATTTTGTTCTAAAATATTTTAATGGACATTGAATCAAAATTGCCTAGAATACCAACAGCTTATCACGCTTTGCGAAACACAGTCAATCATTGAAATCAAGTAAAAGTCGATTAATTCGTAGGTCGTCGTTAAGTTGTATAACCACAACCATAACGAGGAGCATTTCCCCCGGGTCAAGGGTCCCCGACAAGGTCTCGATGTGAAGACGAGGAAGCAAATTACTTTAATCGAGCATTCTTATCGTGATTAACATTGCGAAAATGGGAAGTGAATTTGCTAGCGGAGTTGCCTCTACTGTGGATTGATTTGACTACTTTTACAAGTTTCATATTAGTCACATTTAACGAACGGTTTATTAAAACTTGTTGCAATTTTTATTTCGACGTTATAAACTAAGTATTTAAGATTTAATGTTTCTTGTAACAAGCTCACCATGCGGGCAAAAATAAGGTTATGACTTTTTCAGGATATTTGCATTCATATAAATATCTTCGACAATATTGACAAATTATCTTTGCCATACAAAAATCTTGTTAGTACACGTGCGATCAGTCATGAATCCACGATTAAATCACAAATGATCAGTCCAAACGATGACGAACATCAGTATTGGATTAATAGTTCGAATCCACTCGATAACGAGCGTACCACGATTGAACTCAATTATGTGATGAAACACACAATAATGTGTATGTTATACAATACTATTAATTGTTACGTGTGTAAAAATTGTCTAGAATATTTTAATGGCTACTGGTTTTACTTCACGGAAGTCTATATCAAGTTGAGTAAGATTTAATTAGATGGGAACTTTGTTACTTATATATAAGATTGTCGGAAAGATATAACAAGAAGTCCATTTACAGAGTTACAAAGTTTAAGTCGGGCTCTCTTGTAGTTCATTGTAATATTATAAATAAATAAAAAATAAAATAAAATAAAAAGCATTTATTTCAGATAACTAGGATCCATAAAGTGTCAATAGAAGCTTAATGACTATGTTAGTATTTTATTTTTAATAATGACCTTGTCCTATCAATTATTTGGCCGATCAGTGGACAATCCCCACTATCAGCTATCACCTTCAGGACGCTGTGGCAGCTGCCGCGTACTCTGAACAATAGCGATGCGCTCTTTTTGCGCACGATAGCTTCAAAGCTATCTACGCCCAAATATAATTAAAATAATTAAAGTAGTCTTTCTTTGTTCGATGCACGTGGAGTGCAAAATTTCTACAAAACTATTGACGGATGTTCAATCATGATCTTACCTGATACGAAGTAATGATAAAATGGTACCTAATGCGTACGAATGCCTATTCGCTTTTTTCCTTGAAGAGGCCTAAGTTGTAATGTTCAAGAAACAGCCTTGCAGCAAGCTTATTCTCTTTTGCCATTGACAATAAATTTGTGAATTGACACAATATTAGTAAACAATAAGATCGTTTCTTGATAACTCATCAATACTTTCCTGACGTTACGTAATATCATACGGTATAAGTTGGTTTTATAGTCACACTGACGAATTTATGATGGGCATCATCAATTCAGGCGGCAGGCAGGTGTGTGAAATCACCGATTTATGTTTGCAATCCTTGCATAATTCGCCTTACACATTCTAGTTTTTAACCCTTCAACACATCGGCATTAACCAACGCAGTCACTGGTTCAATACCCGTGAGATCTGTCAATGTAATGCGTGATTAGGGCTGACCATTTGCCTATCACGAAGACCTGGTTAGATCTGATTATATATTTCTTGACATTGTTTTTTGATTTTAATTCTTCTGTGTTTAGTTCGAAGTCACGCGCGTTACCTGATATAATTTTTTTATCAATGTGTTGTTAAGTTCTTATACCATTGGTAAAAAGTGGGCTTCTGTGTCTTCCGTTGACCATGACGGCAACAGTCACTTCCCTCTGACTACCCCGTTTGGGATACAGTTGTGATGGTAAGGGGTTAAGACGATAAATTAAAATTAAAAGCTATTAACTAAAAAAACCGTGACGCGGTCCATCCTGTTTGTTTAATAGATGAATCTCTAGCGACCAATCAAAATCAGTTTACTCTCTCAAATGACGTGCACGTCTCCCTCATCAACACGCTATTTTAAATTGGTATTAAACTGGTGTTAGTCACGTAGAAGATTAAACGGAAACGGATTCAATAATTTCGTAAATGTTCGTTGGCAATATGAAGATTTTGTAAGTTTTCCATGTCGAATATTACAGAACCCCAAAATACAGGCAACAGACTTTAATTAATGGAATTATTTATCTTCATCTGGTTTTTACACATCGACTTACAAATGAACTCATTGATGATAGCACACATCTAATTAACGTAACAAGTTATGTTAAATATCTCGTGCAATTCCTTTTTTTCTGCAATGTCTGTTCGTTTTTCGTAGCTTGCATTCAATAAAGGAAAGTGACAAGGAAATTAACACCAAGACCATCTGCCCTAAATTAAACAGAGATCATACTATAGGTGTCAGACACCCGAATCCAGCAACGACAGTCAAAGTTGAACACAGCTCTAATTGATTCTGTCCTATTCATATCTGTAGAAATGAAAGAGACGGCTATACATGTAAGGGCTTGATTATCGTGTCTGGACTTGGGCAAGAGCAAACTGACTGATGATAACAACCAGACCTAAACATAACTGTTTGTCATGGGTGGGGATTGAGCCCACCACTTTCGGCGCTGAAGGCATGATACTCGTAGCTACCATTCCTCAACAGGCCAATGGAGACTCTGGATCTCTAGTTCAGTTTTTTTTTCTTTGCCAGCCCTGTGGGTCGTTTTACGTGGCGGACCTCGTGGGTATTGCGCTGCGCAGGCGACTGTACGTGACTGTAGTAGCGATCATTTGGGTTTCCCGTTCTGATTTGAACAATGGACTTCGAATTTTAAACCAAATACGGCACATTAGACACTGTGAGCGCAATGATGTTATAATTATTGATCTATATTGTATACAGTGGTTTATGGGAACATGTTATAATTGTAGCTCTTCGGCAAAAAATGTATCTCTGAATAAAGCGCTAGGAGCTGAATTTATCAGATATAGTGTCCATCACGTTTTCGCTTGCTACCAAATTGTCGCCCTTTAACTCACTTACTCGTAAGCTCACGGGGCTTAGCTGGTGACTTAACTACTTTTACAGTTTTCCTCATTTCACCCCGATCCTTACTAACTTTGTAAAAGCTTATCTAAAATCCTGAGTAAGATCTATTTGAACGACATGTTTTGGATGCCTAGATTTTAAATATACATACATACATAAATACCATTACGCCTTTTTCCCAACGGGGTAGGCAGAGACCACATCTTTCCACTTGCTACGGTCCTGACACACCTCTTGCGCTTCTTCCACTCTCATTAATCCTTTCATACATGCTCGTTGATTATGGGTACTCCTGACCTGACCTTTTCTGAGCACGTCTTGGACTTGTCCTAAGTACGTCCGTCTAGGCCTTCCCCTTTCAACAGTTCCATCCACCCTCGCTTTTTAAATTTGTTTCGTTAATCGCCTTTCATCCATCCTTTCCATATGCCCAAACCATCTTAGCATTCCAATCTCAATTTTTGTGACAACATCCTCTTTAACACCACATCGCTCTCTTATTATGCTATTCCTTACTTTATCACTCAATATCACTCCAATGTTAATATAATCCAGTCATAAATCAAGGTACCTAAGCCCGTTTACTGAACAGTTGTAACATTTTCGTTTAGCGGCTATTCAATTAGCTTTCGTGGCAGGTATTTCATTTCCACTGGAAATTTAAGCCAGTTGTTGTTTAAACTACAGCCACCGAGTTTAACTTGAATCAAGCAAAACCTTCAGACAAGTTGGGCTAATTAAACGCTTAGTTCTGTCGAGTTAGACTCAAATTAAATTAATTAAACACAATTCAGTAACTATACACCTCTGGGGCCTTATAACAACCGCTAATATCCAGTCAAGTGAATTCTCTAAACTATAGCGAGCAATTTCGTCAGTAAACGTTTTGCGGACTCCTTCATAATGCTAACAGCAAAGGAGTGGAACTCGCTGCCCGCGCATGTGTTTCCGAGCCAATACAATCTGGGTCTCTTCAAGACGAGAGTGAATAAGGCATTTACTAGGCAGACATGTACCATCATAGATCGCATCGTCCCTTACCATCAGGTGCGATTGCGATCAAATGACTGTCTAGTCCTATATAAAAAAAATATAAATATAAATAAATAAATAAATATGCGCCAGACAACACACCTCTTGTAATGGTGGCGAAGTAGGGATTAATATCCCTGTGTCACGAGGTACCACACAAGGAAATCAGCCAGGGGCGTCTCCCAGCACACCCAGACCCGAGTCAATTCAGAAAAGATCGTTTCCTGAATTGACCCGACCGAGAATCGAACCCGGGACACTAAGGAAATCGAGGCGAGAAACCGTGCTACAGCGCACTACGCCAATCGTGTCGTCCACCCATCCAGCCTAGAAGATGCGATAGTGCCAAATGGAAGATCATATCACGAAATAGCTCGCTTCGCTCAGTTTAGAGCATTTACTTGACAAGTTATAAGGGTTCGTAATAAGTCCTCTCGTAACTTGAGAGTTTATTTAGCTTTGATGGCGATCAAAACTAAATAAACGCTGAATTTCAGTATATACTTAGATATTTTTTTATTTTGCTTCGGTATTGTATGTATGTTTATTATTGTATGTAGGTGTTAATTTTTATGTTATAGTAAATTAGTTATTGCATCTCTTATTTATCATCTTGCACCGCCACTTAATTTTCTTCCTGATTCTCTACCTGAAGTTTGCCTGGAAGAGATCGCTACTAGCGATAAGGCCGCCTATATTGTACATCTAATTTATTTAAATAAAACAGTAATATTTTGTTTGTGCAATAAAGTTTATCTTATCTTATATTTACCTGGTCATGTATAATAGGTAGCTTCGTACAGTTTATTTGTTTATCAAAAACAATAAAGTATTTTACTAATGCAGAAAGTTACTTTTTCACGCCTAACCGCTGAACCAACTTTGGTGAATTTCAGTAGGGCTACCTTTTGCCAATAGAATATACACATTTAAGGGTGTCACAGAATATTAAATGAGTAGTTATAGCTGACAGTGTGAAAAAAATTCGTCAACATTTACGAAGTCTTTTTATAATTTACAAAAAGATATTGCACGAGCGTAGCGCAGTTAGAGATGAAAACTTACAGGAAATTTTCTTCTACTGAAGCAGTGCTCTGAAAAAAAAAGTGCTTCCAAAGTTTCAGAAACATTTCAAAGTTTTCACTTGTAAAAGCAATTGACAACGTACCAATAGCTTTTAGTACGTAAGTTCTCAGAAACTAGAGCTTAGCTTATATTTCTTTATTTATTTATTTATTTATTCTTCATAGCACAAAATTAATGATACAATTGGCGGACTTAATGCCAAAGGGCATTCTCTACCAGTCAACCACACAATCAAACAGATAAATTAAACACGGTGCACGATATTAAACTAAATAAATTACTTTTGAAAACAACAACAGATGCTAATTATTATAAAATAACAAAACAACAAAATAAATAATATACCTATAAATTCAATATAAATCGATAAAAATAAACATACATAAATAGAAGTCATAATAGAAATAGAACCAACCAAACCAAGAATTGCTTGCCACAAAAAAAATAACTTAATAATAATATATACCTTGTGTGTAAGCTCTGTCTGTATACGTTTATCAGAAAAAAAGTGAAAGTGTAAATAGCTGAAAACATAAAATAACTCTTTCTCAGAAGAATATCTTCACTGGCCAGTCATATGAAACTGACCATTCTAAGTTAGTAATTTATTAGTGTCACTAAAGCCTGCCTAAATGAGTTGGATAATAAAGCTAATTCCGAACTGATACTTCAAGATTATAATGAATAAATATGACTTTGAGTGCCGAAGGAAACTTGTAGGGTTTAGTGATTGTAGTTCGCGTCAAACATCTGGTCCACTCTGAAGTTGTTTAGCGCATGCGCAGAACCTAATTTACTATGGAAAAAATCGGAATGCGGGATTCGGGACAACTTCAGAGTGGACGTTTGACGCGAACTATAAGTTTGTACTCATAATTAATTTCACTTTCAATTTTATTTATTTATTTAACCAAAACTTAAAACTATCATTACAGGTATGCACCCAATGCGATAGTGAAGCAACTAGACCAGGTACTAATTTATAAGACTATTATTTTTATTCATTATATTTTAAACATCACATCCTTTTACCAGATATACGTACGTACGGTTACTATACGTCTTTAAGAAAACGTCTGACGGACAGGAAAACTTGAAATAGCAGATCGTCATAAAGACTCAAAATCTAATTCTCGTACACTCACAAGTACACATACTCGTACAATACAACATGATTGAAGGCGCGGAGATCGTCTATCGTATTTCCCCATTCCCTAGCGGGCATGCAAAATCAGACTTGCAGATATATTTATACTTCTCCCTGCGTCCTATTTCCTTGCTTTGGATATTTTAGACGTATTTGAAGTGAAATTCAAATGATTTCGTATGAAAAAGGATTGGCTTTCGCAAAATGTTCTTGGGGAATACTTTTTTTACAAAATCCAGTAGTCTAGAACTATTTGATTGGCACAACAATTGATTTGCTTTTGATATGCAGGAAAAAAGCTATCAAGAACAAAGGAAACAAGTATAACTTTGAGAACAAAATAACAATTATCTGTCTAGTCAGTCTGTCTGGCAATTCATTTGAGCTCATCTAATTAGATGGTCGATTTTTAATTTATTGTCTTAATAGTAAAGATTTTGGTCATTCATTTTATAACTTTTTCGTGGGGTTGTTGTTACTCAGGAAAAACGTAAAAATTACGAAGATTTTTCTCCGTCTCTGTTAAAAAAAAAAACAAAAATAAATGTGCTAAGTTTAGGGTCAGATTATGATGAAAATAAAAATTATGATTATGAAATTTGTGACATGGACGCCTCCGTGGCCGAGTGATAATGTTCGGCCCATAATGCAGAGGCTTTCAAATCCCGACTAATCAATAATGCTTTATACTTTTTCAGAACAGTTTCGAAAAAAATGTGATCATTACCAACCCTTAATTGGCAATGATACTTTTAACTTAATATTTTTTTACTTAACATATGAAGCGATTCAATAATTAACATGTGTGTACTAAGAATACGGATTTCAATAAATGAAACTTAAACCGGCTTTTTGAACCGCTAATTATTTCTATTGACTGACGAGTAATCATTGCTGCGACCAATCGCACTTATAATTAGCGAGCGGCCAGTCACTCGTCGGTAATTAACAGTTACTAGCAAATTCAATTACACAGGAAAACGACTAAGTATGTAATCAGTAGCTGATCATTAGCAATACACAATCGCGAACACGATGTAGGTAGTAAGTAATCAAGTTATCACCGGCAGTGACGTTATTTATTTATTTTAAACGCTGCATTGATACATATTCATACGATTCAAAATGAATGGGAAATAAAAGAAAAAACAGCTCCAATATCCATGAAGCAACGTCCGAACCGGTGGTAGATTCACATTATGTATATTCACGATGTGTACTAATATTGTACTATTTTATTTACGTTTATTATTATTATTTCTGTATACTTTTTTTGACATGTCATAAGTGCTTTGTACAAGCTTAAATGAATAAATGATTTTTTACTTACTTACTTACTTACTTGTTGTATCGCTATACAGTAATTTTAATTAAAATAAAACCTATTTTTCGAAGAATTTCGCCTAAAAAAGCAAAACGTATCTACTAACTGTCCCACTGCTGGGTATAGGGCCACCATTATTGAAATAGCTTAATCCTAAAACACACTTATCTGGAATTCGAACCATGGACCTGTGTATTTCTGGCCAAGCGTTTTACCAATATAAAGTAAAGTAAAGTAAAGTAAAAAAATATCTTTATTCATATAGACTTATAGAAAGTACTTATGACAAGTCATATACACACATCAAAAGTGTCTAGGGATCAACATATATTTTTGCAATAACTTTTCTCCTGATTGATATTAATTAAAATGTTCTTTAAGGATTCATCAAATAAAGTGTTTTCGTTTGTCTACAGTAACGATAAACCAAGTCACCTTTGCATTAATAAAGAAATTTGCCATTTTCCTAATAAAGGGATTTTTGACATTTGAACCACTAACATTAAAGTTCGAAAAAAAGACTGAAATAACAGTTTTCTTTAAAATTTTATTGCGTAACTTAAACAATTAATAATCCTTGTTTCTACCGCGAACACTAACAACACAAGAACATCGGTTTGGATACTCAAAATGAGTTCATCCAAATCACGCTGTGGAATGGCTGCCCATGTTCGTTGCAACAAAAAAAAAAGTCTTCTTGCGACTGGATACCCTCCATATTCGGCAGAGCTCTTCTCTGTAGCATATCCCATGCATGCTCAATCGGGTTCAAGTCTGGCGACTGAGCAGGTCAGGGCAGGACATTGATGTTAGCTGCGGCGAGAGTCTGTCTTATAACTCTTGCGGTGTGCGGTCGTGCATTATCATGCATTAACTGAAATAAGGGACCGATTTGCACTTGTAGAGGAACGATGCCGTCTGATACAATCGTCTTAGCATAAATTTGAGCGTTGAGGTTGCCTCTGATCCAAATCAACTCAGTTCTTCCGCCGATCCAAATACCCGCCCATACCATGATGGTTCCACCACTATAAGGATGGACTTCCTGGCAGGATTTTAATCGCTGTTGGCGTCCAGGGGTTCTCCAGTGTCGTATACGTATTGTATCCGGCCTCATACCAAAACGAGACTCATCAGAAAAGCACACGAAACGCCATTGTTCTTCTGCCCAATTTCTGTGTTCAAGAGCCCATTGATATCGAATCCTACGATTGTGCATTGCTATAGGTGGTACCCTTAGCGGTCTTCGGGAATGAAGGTTCACTTCATGCAAGCGGTTTCTGACTGTTTGGTCGCTAATTAAGTTCCCTGAAGAGTGATGAAGCCTCACGGCTAACATCATGAGGGTTATTGTTGGAGCTCTTCGAGTTGTGATTTGAATGTATCGGTCTTGTCTCCGTGTGGTGCAGCGATACCGTCCTCCATGGCGCTCAGCCACGGTACCAGTGCTTCGGTAACGTGTCCAAAGTCGACTGATAACACTCTGACTTGTATTCAGAGCTAAAGCCACAGTACGTTGCCGGGAACCAGCTTCTATCATTCCCACAGCTCTGAGCATTTATTCCCTGCTTAAATGACGTCGCCGCTCCATAATAACGTTGGTTTTAATCAGTAGTAGGGAAACAGTAGCACTAATAATGTCTACAATGCGTTGTATGTTTTTATAAGGAAAAAATTGACAGCTGATTTTCATCTTTTACTCGAATTTGATTGACAGTTCCTGTTTCAAATTATGAAATGCACCAAAAAGGACCCATATAGATTTATAAAATCATAAATTTATTACAAAGCCACATCTCAATCTCAAGAAATTCGCATAAAAATGCTTGATCCCTAGACACTTTTGATGTGTGTAGTTACAAAAAAAAATTAAAGCAAAAATATACTAAAATAAACTTACATAAAATAATACTATAATAGTAAATATCATAACTAAACATAATGTGACTCTACCACCGGTTCGGAGGTTGTTTCCGATCAAGAAGACTCCGGCAAGAAACTCGATGGTTACTCTTTTCAATCTTGTTTTTTAACACAAAAATTGAATTGACCGAGTAAAGTCATAAAAAAAAAGAGCGCAGAGGAGCAGATTATACCTAAGATGACCACAAATTGTTATCATTTAAGAAATCCACAACACTATAATAACCTCGCTTCATTAACTTAGCTTTAAATTACCTATATAAAATAAATCTCCAATATCATGTTTTGGAGGTAGCGGGGTCTACCCGCGCTACTTCACGCGTGAAATTCTGTAAAACCTAAAAAAATACTAGACTATATCCAACTAAATAGTTTTAAAAAGACTGAAGAGCTATTTGATCTGGGAAACATGATGCCAGCTGGAATTTCTGAGATAATACTAGTGTGTGTGCCACCGTAGTTCCATTTCTTAGCAAGTTTTTAAATTATGAACCTGTATTTTATTTTTACTCGTACATTCGCCAGATGGGATTCTAGTCACGATCCCATTTGTTAATACCTTCAGGGAATCACCGGATATTATATATTATATCGTAGGATTGTAATTTTACATTGTAACTTTATGGAAGAAGCGCAAATTGGTTGGCTTCAGGCAGGTAAAACATGAGAGTAATCTTTACATTCAGTTATATTTCAGATCAAATTAAAATTTTCAAGGGAACATCCAGAAAAACTATACTTCATTCATTTTAACATGAGAATTAAGAAGCATGGGGGCTAAAATCAATGACAATTTGCATTTCACGTCGCCATGACGATGGTCATAATTATTATTGTGTTTAATTTCCACGTTACGTTATTATGAAGTTCTAAAGCCACTTTTGATGTGTAATTTATAAATTAAATAATATTTTTATCCACTTTTTTTAATACAACATTGAATCTACAGGGGAAAAATAAATTAGGTGTTATATTTTCATAAATGTTACATTCCCGGTAGTGATCTGCCAATCAATCAGCCAGTTTCCCCTTTTATAAATCTAGATTTTAGATATTGGATCATCAATCTTTGATCGGCTGTTCGTCATAACTCAGGCAATAAAGGTATCCATTACTATATAGTTTAAATAAACACTCAGTACTATGACAATAGGCTATTAGAATCATTACTGCTCCTGAGTTCGAAGTAACCAATCAAACACATTATGCGTAGCTAAAGGCAAGCTTCTATTAACCTACGATTAGAGGCAGTAGAATATTCTAGACCCATCACAATCAATTATACACAGTAATGAAAACACACGCTATTCAGTTATAATTATTGTTTCACATTAAGGTATATATTAAAATTAAACGAAATCAAAACAACAATGAAGTAGTAATTCAAAGTTTACATAAAATACATCACCACTTATGCTTTTTTCTCAGCTTGTATGGCGTAATACAAGTACCATACCTTAAAAAAACTTTTTGTCAACAAAGTGAGACCAGCCTACGAAGCCAAAGGCTCACGCCTTTAAGTATTGACACGTAGAAAACATTAAAAAGTATTGGAGGCCGTGCAACAGAATTACAAATATGCCATCTCTATTACCAACAATAATAAAGGTCAATTCCCATTGACAGAGCTGCTGCGCGCAGTGGTCGTAAGAGCAAGTGACTTATCAAGGCGGCCTTATGCGGCATCCAGAGGGGATGCGCTGCATCTCGCGGCAACGCGCTGCCCCTCCTTCGCTTCCAAATAATTAAGAACTTTATTATCACGGAGATAAGATTCAAAATGATTTGTAATGTTTTGCCCTAAAAAGCCGCTGCCGGCCGCTGCTCTTTCAGTGGGGATTGACCCTTAAGCAATACTTGCTTAATATTCATTCATTTTAGTATTTCTCAATATTTTTTTTAACTCTAATTGATTTATGTTTTATTCTGCATTGCACTTAAAACGCAGAGTGCAATCGGCTAATTTTGTCCCAAAAGGCAAGCTCTATCAACAAAGAATATAAGGATCGATCAAGCTCAGTTATATAGATAATCACAGTATGCGAATAGGAAATAATAGGTACCTATATCCTACCAACCTGATATCGCATCATTAAAAAAAAACTTAAACGAAAGTTTAAGTATTTATAAAAATATTTATTTCAGATGTTTGAAGGTACTTGCCTTAGAACAGTGATTGAATAACGTTGGCTTGCAACATAAGCATGTACTAGAAACATTTGTTCGTTCCATTGAAATTTCGGTAGCTCAGTAGGCTGAGCAGCCCGGACTGTGAAAGACGCGGGTTTGAATCCTGCCTGATTTCATTAAGGTCTGAAATTCGATTTCTAGTTTTCTAACTTTAGATATGAAAACAAGCATTGTAAAATGTTAAAATAAACAAAGTTATAACTATTGATTTACTTTGAATCTCAAAACAAAATAGTAAACTTTTTTTGTCTTGTATAGGTGACACTTGACATTATCAGATTTCCCCGAAAGCACTTTTAAACCGCGCCTGCTGGAAGTCCTCCTGCATTCAATTCAATTCAATTCATTTATTCATATTCGAGTAATTTTACAACTCATTTGGTGTTAGTAACATTATGTACATAAAAACTATGTTAGTAGGTACAATTATTTAAGTAAGTATATACAGTGAGAGTCACTTCAGTGCCATGCCATATGATACGGCAAGGCAGTTTTTAATATAGAGACAGTCCAATCTACTCGCAATCATGTCCATGATGCTGCTGGAGCCCCCCCCGCACCCTGCGCACCAGGGATGCGCATCGTTTGCGCATAGTGGCATAGAAACAATCTACACGTGCTTCTGCAAACATCCCTGATGCACTGCAGAAGCGAGGCAACCTCATCAGCACCCTGAACGCGTTATTGTACTGTACTCGTAGCGCATGGTAAGCCCGCTGGGTATATTTGGCCCACAGGCTGCACGATTATAGATCTCAACGCAAAGATCTGAATTCATAGCATCGCAGCTGCTTGTACTGTTAGAAAAATAAGACTCTTGACTGATATTGAAACAGCAAGACTAGTATATTTTAGCTACTTTCATAGTGTTATGTCGTATGGTCTACTCTTGTGGGGTTCAGCTGCAGACTTGAACACCATTTTTGTACTTCAAAAAAGAGCCATCCGCTCCATTTACAAACTTAGACCACGCGACTCGCTTAAGGAAGTATTTAAGAAGATCGATATTTTAACTGTGCATGCTCAGTATATTTTAGATAACATAATGTATGTGCGCAAAAACTTGCATCTGTTCAAAAAAAACACAGTGACACTCATAAACATAATACCAGAAATAAAAACAAATTGAAAACTCCTAGTCTTAGGCTACACAAGGTGGGAAACTCATTTGTGGGTCAATCTGTAAAATACTTTAACAAAATACCTCAAAGTCTTGTTGATCTACCTCTTCACAAGTTTAAGTCTGCAATTAAAGCAAAGTTAATGAAACAAGGTTATTATAATGTAGAGGATTACTTGAACGACAAAAGTTTGTGGTCATAGTAGTAATAATCTGCTCCTCTGCTCAATATTGTGTTCTTTTTTCTACTCGCATTGACTGTACTCTGAATTTATTTTTTGTAAAACAAACAAAGTTCAAAAGAGTAACTATCGAGTTTCTTGCCGGAGTCTTCTCGATAAGAAGCAACGTCCGAACCGGTGGTAGATTCACATTATGTATATTCACGATGTGTACTAATATTGTACTATTTTATTTGCGTTTATTATTATTATTTCTATATACTTTTTTTGACATGTCATAAGTGCTTTGTACAAGCTTAAATGAATAAATGATAAAAAAAAAAAAAAAAAAGCTGTTAGATGTACAAATATCGTATTGGCCAACGCGCTAAAATCAATAATTGGTCAGCCAACGAGCCGTCATTAGCTGAGCTCTCGTTACTATGAAAATGCACACTACACCGGTACAGTACGAAGTCCAAAAGCCCCAATGCAATCTTTCTGTTGCGTCGTCGCTTATTTTATTATGCTTATTTCAATGTAAACCATAATTTGTACATTAAAATTTGAAAGTAGGGTTTAAGGTTAGTAATTGTGTTGAGTTCAGCAGACGCGAAGCCACACAACGGAACAGTGTGGCTTCGCTTTAAGTTGTCATAGACTGTCAGTTAACACTTAATTTACTAAAATATTTAAATAAAGTATATTTAAAAGAAGAAAACGATTACGCGTTTTTTACCAAACTTACAAAGTTTGGAACCACTGAGAGAAAACTGGCTTTCGAATGGAAAAAAAGGCATCGAAATCGGTCAATCCATTTGAGAGCTACGATGCCACAGACAGACAGACAGACTCACACAGCCATCGACGACAAAATTATAAAACCATCTTCTTGCGGTCTTAAAAATTAAAATAGTAATATAAATTAAATGTGCTTGTTTGTACAATTATTTTGATTTTCGTAAAATTGACATTGTATGCACAGGCCCTTGTAGGTTACATAAACAGTACAGCCGCGAAGTCATGTGTAACACATAATAACACATAATAATTGTAAAAATTGAGAATTTACCTACGACCAGGAAGGTCTATAAGGAAGGTGAATGCTTTTTGTGGTTGAAGCTATTTGCATGAGAACCTATTGTTTATCTACAATGAAGTACTCATAACAAACATAACTAAGTAACCTAAAAATATAGGATATACATTATTTATAATAAACTTTTGCTCTCAATCACGAAACAGGAAAAATGTTTGCGCAAACTGTCAAAGCTTACTATTGTTGTGCAAAATTGTGCAATAAATTCTGTCAGTATCTTAAAACAAAAGTAGTGAAGTGTCAGTTGTCCAAGATATTTCTTTGAATATCCAGTTGTTCATATGGTCCATATGGACATTTCAATGGTATTTGGACTGTAACAGATTTAGAGCAGTTGTAGTGTGGTTAACCACGCATTGTGGCTTTTATTCCCACATAAAAAAGTGAACCATAGTGCCCTTCTTTAAGAAGTATTGTTCAGTACGTTTACCACGAGTTGCCACTTTAAATTTACATTATCGTTCGCGTAAAAAAATGTTTTGGGATTTGACATTGTCATGTCAGGTCATGTGTCATCCCAATACAATTTTTTCAAGCGAACGATAATGAAAATTTAAAGTGGCAACTCGTGGTAGACGTACTTGCGTTTCGTCTGGGTCGGTGACGTGCGTCGCGACGCGCGTGCGCTGCATATACTGTCAGCTGATTCAGAGAACTCAGCGATTGCCGTCAGTCGACATTATGCCGAAATGTACCTATAACATACACGTTGGCGCAATTAGTACTGCCTCGCCCTGTGTGTCATCAAGAAAAACAAATATTACATTCGTAAATCAATACATATCTACATGTTACAATCGTAACTTAAAACTGACATTATTATCAGCTGTGTGCCGGCCGTCTGCTGAACAAAGGCATCTTCTATTTGGTTTCTAGAGTGTCAGATTGTTAGCTGCCTGGACCTTCCGAATTCTGCGATTTTTACCAGGTAAGTCGTTTAAGTCATTTCGGAATGTTACCCCCTCTCAGCAAGTAGAGTAAGCAGGAACATCACTAAGAATCTTCGCGCTATCTATCGCTTGAAGAGCTTACTGTCATCATCAACTCAGAGAATGCTCGTGCAGGCTTTATTTCACTGGTCATCGACTTGATGATGCGTATCTCAGTTACAAGCGCAGGATCTTTTGAACAAAGAAGAACGGCTTCTCAACAAAGTGTATACGTTGTCCCCAATCCTTCTTCTTACTTGAGAAGCGAACTTCAATGACTTTAGCACGCAAGGTCATTAGTCATCAGCTGTGCTCTAAAAATACTTTTTCCCTCCTAAGGCTGCTAATCCACCAGAGATGTGATATTCAGCTATGCGGTGAGTATCTGCAAGCTAAGCTACGAAAGTATGAAACCGTTTCCACTGATGCTATGTAACGGAACGAGTAAGATGTGCTACATAGATGCGCCGCCGCAAAGTAGCTATGCAAGGAAGCTGCGCAGCTCGAGCTATGCAATGTATCGACAGTAGGGCAGCTACGCATAGCACGCGTCCATAGCAAGCATCCACAGTACGCATCTATGTGTCATGGAGTGTGTCTGAGCGCTATGCTATGTAGACCAATGAATGTGATTGGTGGATATCAAACGCATTCACAGCAACGTAGCATAGCACATCTATGGTGGAAAAGCAGGCTTAGGTTTATTCTTAAATTGTTACAGCAAACATCTTTGTGAACTCAAAACAAATAAGTGACCTTTATCGCGATGAAATCAATCACAATAACTAAAATCGCAGTCGAGATTATTCTTATAAAATCAAAGTTCAAAACAGCAGATGACTTGCAAATATTTGAATACGTAAACTTTAATCAAATAGGTTAAAATAGTATCAACAAGAACCAAATTGTTTCGACCGCAGCTATTTTTGTTTTTAACAACTTTTATTGAATATACGAGAACATCTATTTGAGGGGCAAAGGCCTGCCCATAAGATAAATGGTTTGGTTGGTTCTATTTATATTATGACTTCTATTTATGTATGTTTATTTTTATCGATTTATATTGAATTTATATATTATTTATTTTGTTGTTTTGTTATTTTATAATAATTAGCATCTGTTGTTGTTTTCAAAAGTAATTTATTTAGTTTAATTTCGTGCACCGTGTTTAATTTATCTGTTTAATCGTGTGGTTGACTGGTAGAGAATGCCATTTGGCATTAAGTCCGCCAATTGTATCATTAAGTTTGTGCAATGAAGAATAAATAAATAAATAAATATTATCTAATGAACAAACATACAAAGAAAACACAAAGTTACAGCAACTTTACTAGACGCTTAGCAATACAATTCAGGCGGTCATACACAAACCACATACCAGCTTAACCCACCCTCACCTTTCCACTCCCGTACCACGCGTGCTGGACTACGGCGTCACCCACACACAATGCAACATTTGTTGGCCCGAACTAAAAGGTTCGGTGACTCGTTTCTTTGTCTACCATCCAGACGGGGAACGCTCTTCCAGCACATGTGTTTCCTTCCTCATATAGTCCTTCGGGTTCTTCAAGCGGGGCGTGAAAAGGCCTTCAAGGTGAGGATGGCCAGCCCAGTGATTCGTTTGAATGACTGGGCTTGTCAACCTCATATCTGGACCTCACGACCGCTTTCCATCAGGTGGAGTGAGAAAATAAAAATAAAAAAAACAACTGTTGGAAATTATGATGTATTTTGAGCAAATCATTAATTAAATTCATAAAAATCATGGGTTTTTTCAATCTTTCTTTTCTAGTGACTGTTCTTATTTATTGGCAGATGGCATATGCAGCATTTAGTATTTATTGATATCAATGTGAGTTCAGGGTGCCCCGAATTGGCGCTCGACTTTTGGCTTAGGGCTTTACTGAGTTTTAAGAGTATTATTCTATGTTCTTTGCTTCGTCCTTCCAGCAAAAATAATGTGTGGTGGCTGGTAGAAGCAAGAACTTAGGCAAAGATTACTTATTGGTTACTAACGTAACAGATAAATTACTGCATAGAAAATTATCAATTTTGTAAATTTTAAATGCGTGTTGTCATGTGACAAGCATATATTGCCAGGGCTACCTCTTTCGATATAGATGTCACTAGTCAGGACCTACATACAGTACGTCCATCGCGTCAGTTCAACCGCAAGATTCATGTACAAAATTAAATGATCTACGCGGCTGTTGACAACCAACTGCCAAATGAGTCTTGGAAGACCCGGCGGCTACGGCTGGTAGGTAATTATCACGTAAGTTCATAGAGTGACAGATGCCTGACTTAGTTGCAATTTTTTAATGATGAGATCAAAACGATAAATCAGAACATTTGGCGTCATCTAGGTAGGCACTATCGAGATGCGTTGAAGCATTTAGACCACTGAAGGGGAGCCGAGCGATCGTAAACAAGGCGTTTACGAGCCGCTGCCTGCCTCGTGCCGTGTGACGTCACAGACATTACGTAAGCTACCTGCTACCTTTAAAGTCTGCCCCAGACTATTATTGGCGACCCGTTGAGCGAAGTGGTTACGGATGCAGCAAGCTTAGACTATAAACATTGAAATAAAATAAACATTTTTGAAATTTTAACCTGACATTTCGATCGAAAGATAGAAACTAGAAAAAATCAACAACCCGGGCGGCTTTTCTACCAGCTAAGCTAACAAGGCGAGGCCCTTAACAAACCTCGCGAATTTCTCCAGTGTACATACTTTGTGTTGTGAGCCAACGTTGTTTCACATTCAACATCCGAAAGAAACATTATTGCAAATATTTGACATAATGATAGAGATATAGAAAAATTTACAAACATCCAGACTCATTTAAATCAGCCACAATCACGATTATGTTATTGCCGAAATGCTCTTTTGACTAAAATATATTCGTGGATTAATATTTTAAAATAATACAAAGATTATAACCACAATTTTTTATTCGTCAGTGTAATTGAATCGCATCCTCACTGCACCAGTTTAACTGAGTTATCGTGAGCGAAGCATCCAATCGTTTCAGTTAAGTCTAACCTCATTCAACATCATCCTCCGAGGGAGCCCAGCTCGCTTTGCAGAGTTTCCAATGCATTAGAAAATGGGTACGAAAGCGGGCACAAAGACTTATGCTGGCATCACTCGCAAAGCGTTCTTTGGTTCAGATATTGCATGGTTTGGTTGCATGCAAACCGCAACAAGAATTACAGAACAGTTTGAAAATTATTATAAAATCATACTTTTTCATAATTTAAAACTAGCTGTGAAAGTTACACTCCACTAATAAATTGAAAACGCTCTTGTTGGCTAATATGTCAATTGTACATGTAAACAGGATTTTCCGTTTTAGCTATCACTTTGAATATGAGCTTTTTAAAACCATTATGCTAGAACAAAATTCATGTAAGTACTAAAAAAATGTACCAACAGCGCCCAAACTTTGTTTTTACATAATTCATTATACTTTATTTGCATAAGAACACGGTAAGTATAAAGTTTTTAATTCCAATTTCAAAGTGTGCTCATGTGTATGAATTGAATATTAATTTTACTTCATACTTTATTTATCGAAAACAAAAGCAAAAGCCGGTCAGAACAGATATTGTAACAAAAAAGGATTTAGGCCGCTATTATGGAAGTACCATGAAAGTAACAACTCCTGATAAGTAATGTCTCCACCTACTCGTATATCCTTTTTCGCAAATGTTGGCAATTTTTAACTGCTTAGTTATCACTTCTCTTTTTATTGCTAGTAGTGACGTGAAAGCTGCTATTCGAATGTGAATTACCTATTTGAATTGCGAGCGGTTCGGAAATCAGCCCCCTGGCGTCCGGCAAAGCTGCGGGCAGCACAGATTATACGTTGCTTTAGTGGCTACGATTTGCTCCAGTGGACCGGCAAATGTTGTCGTTTCACTATTGAGTACTATGACGTTATTATGCGATACCCCCTTAGCCTTTTGTCACTGGCCGCCGACAGGGGTTTCATATTCATTGTATAACAAAACACTTTGAATATAACAGAAGGAATATGGATAACCACAAAGCAAGAACAACCAAAGTTTCTGTTAAAGTTCTCAGCATCGGTTTTATGAGTTCGAATTTGTATTGAGGAACCTTAAAGGCTATCTGAAGTCCTTCAAGCAAGCAGTTTGTCTATAGTGGTAATTATGCTTGCAAATATTTTGACGGCACGACTGGCCTAGTGCGCTGTAGCACGGTTTCTCGCCTCGATTTCCGTAGTGTCCCGGGTTCGATCCCCGGTCGGGTCAATTCAGGAAACGATCTTTTCTAAATTGACTCGGGTCTGGGTGTGCTGGGAGACGCCCTTGGCTTAATTCCTTGTATGGTACCTCGTAACACAGGGATATTAATCCCTACTTCGTGACCATTACAAGAGGTGTATTGTCTGGCGCATATTTATTTATTTATTTAAATATTCAGTGCTAGAAATTTGCAAGTCCACCGGCAAAGTTGTGAATTAAATTTTGAATTAAAACAAAGCCTACGGCGCCTTATTCACAAGTAACTGGGTGGTGAATTCATCAATCACGCAACTACAAA
This sequence comes from Udea olivalis, assembly GCA_947369235.1. Taxonomy (NCBI): domain Eukaryota; kingdom Metazoa; phylum Arthropoda; class Insecta; order Lepidoptera; family Crambidae; genus Udea; species Udea olivalis. Next base: position 24,576,654 of record OX376342.1, read on the forward strand.
TAAAAACGATACCAAATATTGCATACTCTATACCTATTGTTGGTAAAAGAAACATCACTGAAAAAAGCTCGACAGCAGCCCACAGCAGTCACTTTCTACTATAGGTACTGACATGACATATTTCAGGACAGTATATTTTATTTTTTCAAGGAATATTATGAAACTAGCTATCCGTCAGCGACTTCGCCCGCATAAATGGTCTTTCCTGTCAAAATAAACCATAATTTAAAAAAATTGCCTACGTCACTCCCCGATAATGTAGCTTTATATTGGTGAAAGAATTTTTTTAAATCAGTTTAGTAGTTTCGTAGCCTATTCAATACAAACAAACAATCAAACAAACAAATCTTTCTTCTTCATAATATTAGTAGATATAAACATACTTCACCCAAGTAAAGTGAACATACTCGGTTAATTTTGTACAAGGCAATATTTAACAAAAATGCGCTTAGACATTCCCAGTTCATTTGACAGGGATATTTATATGTGTTTTAAATGTGTCAGAATGAAAATAAATTCTTCCAAGATCAATCTGAGGTTAGGGTATACCTATAAAACCTACAATTCGAGTACAATTTTACATTTAGTCTCAATGACTTCTCTACGTCTACCATGACTTTCCGTCCCGAAAACTACGATAGTTGATATAGTAAGTATGCCATTTTTAGTTCCGTTTCTATCACTAGAGGCGCCAAAATCCCATACAAAAGCGCCAACACTGACGCTAGCGACTGTCATTGTTGTAAATTCAGTACACGTTCTTCTAGCTATTTACTATGACATCATTTCTCCAAGTGAAGTTATTTATCTAGTAGAAAATGTCAGCGTCTCTAATGAAAGGTCATATTTTATTTAAGAAATGTCACATTCCTAAAGGTCAAGTGGCGAGATGCGCGAAGGCGCTTGACGAGCATATTCAATGTCGAGGCTTTGCAGCGCAGTGAGCTCGCCTGGTTAACACATGAGTAAATAAACCAAACAGAGGCAAAGCTTCAAAAATGCGCTTAAATATGGTACCTACGCTGCCACTGTAAGAGTCTTTTTCCACCTGAAATGTGCTCTGCAACGATGCTGATGCGCTTGATATCCACCAATCATGTATATAGGTCCACATAGCATAGCACTGGTGGAAACGTTTTCCACTGAGCTATGTTTTTTATAGGAATGGATGGGTGCTATGGATGTACTATGGAGTGCTGCTGTGCGTGCCTTCCCTACTGTCGATACATCGTATAGCTCAAACTGCGCATCTTGCTCGCACAGCTACCTTGCGGCAGCGCATCATTCTAGCGCTTCTTACTCGCTCCGTTACATAGCATAGCGTTCGTGGAAACGGTCTAATAGATTCGTAGCTTAGCTCGCACATCCTCGCAGTATTGCTGCATAGCACATCTCTGGTTTAGAAGCAGCATAAAGTAATAGTACTCTATGTACGCTTTTTAAATATCTAAAATATTTACTAAATCAAGTGGCACGTTTAGAATCAAATAGCCCTGTTATTTAATTATTTAGGTCTACCAACAGTTTTTTGTATTGAAACAAGCACTTAAACTACTTAAAAACTAATTGAATGTTATCATTAACTTAAAAAGTGTTAACTCAGCGTAACTATTAAAAATTTGGCGGAGGAACTAATATACATACTCAAATATTTTCAAATGCATTCTAAAATAGGTACCAATTTTAATATACTTTGCGAATGGTGATTTATATCCGGAGTCGGCTTCTCGTCGCGAGCAAGGCAAACATTTGCCTCAGTAAGAAATCCAAAACACTCACTATTGTATAAAGAGTCGAATGCAGAGTCACGAACGAGTATTAAAGAGCTAAAATGGGATATTTGCCGAAACCAATTACTTGCCTACAATAAACACAGACGGAGACGAAGAGGGTTCTCTCTATTATTGCAAAGCACTTAATGTTTGTGCCCTATACCGGGTGATTATCAAAATACTTACAAAAACCATATGGCATTCTCAGTAGCTGATATAGTAACTATGTGAGTAAATTTGAGTCTTATTAAGGTCACCGTAGTAAAATCAGTCATTCTGTCAGTAAAGTAAAGTAAAGTAAGTAAAAAACTATTTATTCCAGCTTTTACAAACTAGCACTTATGAAAGGTCAAAAGTCACAAAAGAATACATAAACAATAATAGACGTAAAAAAAAAATACAACAATAGTACATACCCTAAATAAACATAATGCGAATCTACCACCGGTTCGGACGCTACTTCTTATCGAGAAGACTCCGTCAAGAAACTCGATAGTTACTCTTTTGAACTTTGTTTGTTTTACAAAAAATAAATTCAGGGTACAGTCAATGAGAGTAGAAAAAAGAACACAATTGTTAAGGACGCCGAGACAATGAAATACGTAGCTAATAAGATAGAATAAGTTAGCACGTAATTTACTATAAATGTTTTATGTAAGTTATTATTAAGTAGGTAGAAATTAGGTAAGTTTTATAATAAAGTATTGAAATAGTTGCTTTATATATAGTTAAGAGAAAAAAAATAGGCAATTTTCGTAAATTTAGGGGTGGGGTCTCAGGGCAATACCCGCAGGAGAGCCGCTCGGAGGGTGGGTCGGTAAGGCAATACCCGCAGGAGAGCCTATAGAAGAAAATTAGCTATAACTTTGTTAATATGATACTTTTAGTAAGATTATTGTGTGACTAGATTAGGAATTAGAATAAGTATCTTATAGAAACATCAATTTTGTTGTAAGCAAAGGTTTCCCTTACAATTGTGCAAATAAACCATATTTATCCTGTAGAGCAGGACAGCAATAGTAGGTTAGGTGGGGGGATTTCTTGGACACCTGATTGGTCCTAAAATCCTTTAAAAATGCGGCAAATTCTGAGGGAAGGCAGTGCAGTCCAGTCCACTCCAGAACAAGGAACAATAAAGGAAAATAAGGACAAAATCGAAGGATTTCATTCTCACCACCATACAGTCCACTACATTAGTGGTCCATCGAGCGCCGGATACAGTTGTAGTCCACTACAGTTGTGGACCTACAAGCGCCGGATCAAGAACGAAGAATCGTCGGCAGAAAAAGCGGGTTGCTATTACGCTCTGAAATAGTAACTCTGAAGATGGTAGTCACTAGAAGCCAAGGCGAAGCACCAGAAGCTGAAGAACATAGGCGTATTCAGGAACACAGGGAGGAACAGAGGAGGGCCATTGCTAGGGAACGTGCTAGAAGGCTCTTGCTGGAGGCTCCAGCTTCACCTGATCGGAGGCATACTGAATATCGACCACCTACACCAGAAATACGGAACGTTACTCCGGCAGCAGGTACTTCGACCATGATGGCAGAACAAGACGAACGACTACGAATACCATCAACACCACGTTCAGTACAATCACAGCTTTCAACATCGAGCATTAACAGAAGAATGCGCCTAGCGGAATTGGAAGCTGCAGAGAGGTTAGCAGCAATTAAGAAGAAAGAACTAGAACTGGAAGCTGAACTTGTAAAGAAGAGATATCAAGCTGAAGTATCTGCAATTCAAGATGAACAAGACAGTCTCCACGGAGAACCTATCACAAGAAAGAATTACCAGCGGGTGGATGACTGGTTACGGAAGAACCCGGTCACCCAACAGATAGAAGATAAAACCGAACCTAGAAGACTTCGCTTTGATACTTCAAGAGGCAGATCGCTAACGCTGACTAGAACGAAAAGCGGCGTCGAACAACTGGCGGCAACCCTTGAGAAGATGGCAAGACCGCGTGTACGGCACTCCGATTTACTCTACTTCTCCGGAGCTGTCAACGAATGGTTGCCATTCAAAGCTGCTATGCAAGACTCAACAAAGCTTTATAACGTTTCGGCTGCAGAGAATATTCAACGACTAAGAAGCTGTCTTAAAGGGGAAGCAAGAGATGCCCTGTCTGCACTACTGCACACCACTACTGACCCAGACATTATTATGAGAACTCTCGAGCAGTGCTTCGGAAGACCAGAAGTCATCATAGACAGAACATTCGACGAGTTAAGAAGAATGCCGAAGCCAGGAACATCAGCGACAGAAATCAACAACTTCGCAATCAAGCTGCAGAATCTCGTCTGTGTTCTCAAGACCATCGAACGTCGGGGATATCTATATAACCCTTTGCTGTCGCGAGAAGTATTGGACAAGCTCAGCCCACATCTAAGATCGCGCTGGTGCGATTATGCAAGTGAACACGATGAAACATCAGATCCTGATATCGTCTTGCTGTCACAATTCCTGATGCGAGAAGCGGATCGAGCGTTGAAATACACATACGCTCCGCCAATGAACACCGCCTCAACAAGCACAATAAGAAGAGAAGTCAGGCCGAACGCTGCAATAATGCCACAGAAAAGGAAGATGAACGCTGTCTACACAACAGAAGACAGAGAAGAGCAAGAAGGATGCCCAAGCTGTGGACAAGCCCACACACTGCCTCAGTGTCCATCCTTTAAGGCACTGGCGGTAGACAAGCGATGGGAATTCCTGAAAGAAAGAAGAATCTGCTTCAAGTGCATCTGCAAGAAACACAGGCGCGCATACTGCAAAGCAAAGCCCTGCGAAATAAATGGATGTCAGCGACCACATCACGCAATGCTTCATCAAGAGAGACCTGACAGTACAGAAGCTACAGCAAGTCACATCACGAAGCAAGCATCACTGAGCAGCAATGCTACTGTCATGTCAGTGGCTGCTAAGTCTACAGCGGGACATCGAGCAGTTCTCCTGAAGATATGCCCAGTCATCGTCAGCGGTCCACGGGGGGAGGTGAACACCTTTGCGCTGCTGGATGTAGGGGCGACCATAACCCTCATTGATGAAGACCTGGCGAAGAGCATTGGCGCAGAAGGCCCATCAACACCGCTGAATCTCCATGGGGTCAACATGTTCCAGAGAGAAAACGACAGCAAGCTGGTAACAGTGCAAGTGCGTGGCAAAAAAGACAACACGCAACACAGGTTACGCGCACGCACAGTCAAGACCTTAGAGCTTCATCAACAAACAATACCACAGAAGCTCATGAAGTATAAACACCTGCGAAATCTGAATGAAGACGAAATATGTTACGAGCAAGCCCGACCTGGTATTCTGATTGGAACAGATCACTGGGAATGCATCGTTTCCCGTGAACTTCGAGTGGGGGCGCCTGATCAACCGGCCGCTTCCAGAACGCAACTCGGATGGGTGATGCATGGAACGACACCTCGAAGCGTGATCTACAACCACGAGAGCGTGCTGCATGTCTATGAAACCGATCGACGCATAGACACGAACGAGCAGCGCGACCAAGAACTCCATAACCTGGTGGAAACACATTTCAAAATAGAAGCCCTTGGCGTCGTTCAAAAACAAAGAGTGAGTGACGCAGATCAACGAGCAATCAACATCATAGAGAAGACCGTCAAGAAGATAGACAGCGGCTACGAAGTGGGACTGCCATGGCGGAAAGACAACACCACTCTGCCGCCCAGTTACGATGCAGCATTTCGTAGACTTTGCAAAATCGAACAGAAGATGGACACGTCAACAGAGTTCGCTCAAGAATACGCCGCACAAATAGAAAACCTACTGCAGAAAGGCTACGCTGTGTTATGCGATGGCTCAGAACGAGGAAGCGCCGTCTGTTGGTACCTGCCACACTTTGCCGTGCAGAATCCGAACAAGCCCGGCAAACAGCGGCTGGTCTTCGACGCAGCAGCCAAAAGTCATGGCGTCAGTCTGAACGACCATCTGCTAGAGGGACCAGATCTACTGCTGTCGTTACAAGGAATCGTGTTTAGATTCCGAGAGAAGGAAATAGCAATAACGGCAGACATCCAAGAAATGTTCCTGAGAATTAAGATTCGCCCAGAAGATCAACCAGCGCAGCAGTTCTTGTGGAGAGGCAACGACCGTGAACATCCTCCTCAACATTACAAGATGACCAGCATGATCTTCGGAGCAGCAAGTTCACCATTCATGGCGCACTTCATTCGCAACCACAACGCGAATGAACACGCGCAGCAATACCCTCGAGCACAAGAAGCCATCACTCAAAGCCACTACATGGATGACCTGGTGGCCAGTTATGAAACAGAAGAAGATGCTCACGCTGCTATCCAGGAAATCAGAAAAGAACATGCAGCTGCGGGCTTCACACTGCGAGGATGGAGCTCGAATAGCAAGATCGTGCTACGCGACATACCCTCGGAGTTGTTCGCAACCACACCTGCACAACTGGGGGGAGACCGACCAGAGAACAAGATCCTGGGCTTATTCTGGAACGCCGAACGTGACGAGCTGGGCTTCAACACTTCCATGATCAGAGTCCCAGCTGAAGTAAGAACACAAACTCGAGCACCGACAAAACGAGAAGCACTAAGCGCAGTGATGTCCATATATGATCCATTAGGACTGCTAAGTCACTACACTGTGCGAGCGAAGATAATTCTGCAGAGCCTGTGGCGCCTCAAGACTTCGTGGGATGAGCCAATACCTGCAGAAGAAGAAGAGCTCTTCGCGTCCTGGCTATCACAACTAGCAGAGATTGCTAGTTTACGTCTCAATAGATGCTACGTGCTGGGAAAAAGAAAGTACGTCGAGCTACACGTGCTATGTGATGCCAGTGAACAAGCCTACGCAACTGTAGCATACTGGAGAACAACCAACGAAGACGGAAACATCAGCGTCGTGCTAGTGGCTGCCAAAGCTAAAGTGGCACCTAAGCGCACGCAGACAATACCTCGTCTGGAGCTGCAAGCCGCCGTCATCGGAGCAAGACTCGCCAACACCATCAAGAAAGAGCATAGCGTCGTAGTCGCCAGAACCATCTACTGGACTGACTCTTCTACCGTGGTGCATTGGATACGCAATGACACGAGACGCTATACTCCATTTGTGTCGCACCGACTCAGCGAGATAGCAGAACTCACGCAAAGAGATGAATGGCGATGGCTACCCACAGAACAGAACGTGGCCGACGACGCAACGAGGTTCACCTGCACACCAATCAACGAAAATGATCGTTAGTTCAAAGGGCCTGAATTCCTACATCAGTCTGAAGAGCGGTGGCCCAAGGAACAGATATCAAGAACAGAACACGAAGAGGTTCTACTACACACGTCAGAGAACGGAAGATGTCAAAGTTGGCCTGATCACACTCGTTTCTCCAAATACGAGACACTGCTGAGGGCAACGGCACGAGTGCTTGCATTCATAGACATATGCAGGCGTCAAGCAACACGCATGGAATGTCAACATCTGGAGAAAGCAGAACGAGAGCTCATCCGACACGCGCAGCAAGAAAGCTTCGAAGATGACATCGCGAAGATAAAATCTGGACGCCCGATCAGCAGAACAAGTCGACTCTTCAAGCTAGATCCAGTCCTTGAAGATGGCATCCTGCGAGTACGCGGCCGAATAGAAGCATCCGCCGCACCAGCAGACACTAAGAGGCCGATCATTCTGGATGGACGTCATCAAGTCACCAAACTCATAGTGCTGCGAGAACATTGCGCTGCGGGTCATGCAAACACAGAACGCGTGACAAATGACCTACGCCAAAGATATTGGGTCATTCATCTGCGACCCACAGTGCGCGCAGTAGAACGCAGCTGCGCACTATGTAGAGTACGTCGAGGGAAGCCACAGACACCGGCAACTGGAGATCTGCCACGAGCACGCTTGGACCCTTTCCACCGCCCATTCACCAACTGTGGGGTAGATTACTTCGGGCCCATGATCATAAAGCTAGGACGTCGCCGAGAAAAGAGATGGGGCGCATTATTCACCTGCCTCACTTCACGCGCCGTTCACATAGAGCTCGCCGCATCGCTCTCAACCGACTCAGCAATAATGGCGCTACGACGGATGGCAGCTCGAAGCGGATGGCCACGACTGATGTACTCGGACAACGCGACCAATTTCCGTGGGGCAGACCAGGAACTCCGAGCAGCCTACGCCGAGTGGGCGCCCGCCCTGCGTGAAGAAGGGCTACTGCACCGCATGGAGTGGCGTTATATACCACCGGGTGCGCCTAATCAAGGAGGCGCATGGGAACGAATGGTACGCTCAGTGAAGACAGCACTTAGCGCAACTCTGCGGGAAAAGGAGCCAACGGAAGAAGTCCTGAAAACTCTACTGACCGAAGCCGAGTTCTCCATCAACGCAAGACCATTGACCCACGTGAGTGTGAGCCCCCAAGATCCAGAGGCACTAACACCCAACCATTTTTTGATGGGATCATCAAGCAGACTCCCATCAACGGGACCCTGCGATTTGGCTGACCGCAGAACCTGGAGGGTCAGTCAAGCTCTCGCCGATCACTTCTGGCGTCGCTGGGTACGAGAATACCTTCCCACTCTAGTACCTCGAGGAGAGCCGAAAGACAACAAGCTCCCACTGCAAGTTGGCGATGTCGTCGTGGTAGTTGATCACACTCTACCAAGAAACGTTTGGCCCATGGGGATCGTCGAAAACACCTACAAGGGACCTGACGGCGGCATACGCATCGCAGACGTGAGGACGAAGACAGGAGTATTCAAGCGCCCGGTTAGCAAACTCGTCGTCCTGCCAAAGGAAGAGGCTTCGCAAGCTGCGCCGGGGGGAGAGATGTTAAGGACGCCGAGACAATGAAATACGTAGCTAATAAGATAGAATAAGTTAGCACGTAATTTACTATAAATGTTTTATGTAAGTTATTATTAAGTAGGTAGAAATTAGGTAAGTTTTATAATAAAGTATTGAAATAGTTGCTTTATATATAGTTAAGAGAAAAAAAAATAGGCAATTTTCGTAAATTTAGGGGTGAGGTCTGAGGGCAATACCCGCAGGAGAGCCGCTCGGAGGGTGGGTCGGTAAGGCAATGTTAATATGATACTTTTAGTAAGATTATTGTGAGACTAGATTAGGAATTAGAATAAGTATCTTATAGAAACATCAATTTTGTTGTAAGCAAAGGTTTCCCTTACAATTGTGCAAATAAACCATATTTGTCCTGTAGAGCAGGACAGCAATAGTAGGTTAGGTGGGGGGATTTCTTGGACACCTGATTGGTCCTAAAATCCTTTAAAAATGCGGCAAATTCTGAGGGAAGGCAGTGCAGTCCAGTCCACTCCAGAACAAGGAACAATAAAGAAAAATAAGGAAAAAATCGAAGGATTTCATTCTCACCACCATACAGTCCACTACAACAATATTGAGCAGAGGAGCAGATTATTCCTACTATGACCACAAACTCTTGTCGTTCAAGTAATCCTCCACGTTATAATAACCGTGTTTTATCAACTTTGCTTTAATTGTAGACTTGAACTTGTAAAGAGGTAGATCAACAAGACTTTGAGGTATTTGTTAAAGTATTTTACAGATTGGAAAGGAATTTCCTACCTTATGTACCCTAAGACTTGGAGTAATAAGTTTGTTTTTATTCCTAGTATTGTGTTTATGAGTATCACTGTTAGTATCACTGTTTTTTTTGAACATATGCAAGTATTTCTTGTATGAAAGCCTTAAAATTAAAGTCAATTTACAAAAAATATATATTTGTCTTAATAGAATATAATATTTATTTATTTGCTAAAAACATGGTACAATTGGAAAATTCGATCCGCGATATCATTTTACCCATGGGACTATCTGAAAGAGGCGAAAATTTTGTTTATATTTAAAACCAACGTGTATGGATGAAAAATAAAGTGTGCCGTAGAGATTTCCAACCAATCATTTAAACTAGGGCATCCCCGCCGGCCGCTACGGAGCTACGAGCGCTACGTGTGACTGACAGACAGTTAATCCCACCGTAACTGAACTCTTAGGACGAGACGCCTGGAGGGGACTTACTCGTAGTTGCTATTGTTTTATGCTATTCTGCATCGTTCTACTTAATACAGCAATAAAAACACTAGGTACATTTATATCAGTGACTAACTAGTTTTAAAGAGTTATAGTTAATCGCTTATTAATCTTATCGATGGGTTAATTAAGGTTCAAAATGTAATCAGCACTCACTACTTTCAGCCTCTATTCTCTTTATGCAATAATATAACTCGAAGTCTTCAGACTCAAGGCTGAATAATCTATGAAAGGTCAGGGGTTTTCATAGTCATAGCTCTTAATTATATTAAAACTAGATGACCCTGTGAACTTCGTGTCACCTACATTTATTTGTAAATTTCTAAACGCACCTATAAATTTTGACATGAATTTTGAATTTTGATTTGAATTTTGACTATAATTCTTATTCTAAGAAGAAAAAAGACATCAAATGTTTCAGCGCTTGATGCTTATAGTATTGGCTGTTACCTACTTATAGCTCACAGAATTAGTAAGCTGAAGTGGCAGTGGGCATGCCACTTAAGCCGTGAAACAGGTAAGCGTGTTCTAGAGTGGACACCGCGTATCGGCTAACGAAGTGTAGGACCCCCTCCGGCCAGGTGGAGTGATGACTTGCGAAAGGTTGTTGGCAGAAACTGGATGCGTCAAGCTGATGATAGGGTGCGATGGCGCGCATCAAGGTAGGCCTATGTCTAGCAAGGAACTATGATGGGATGATGATGATGAAACCTTCCCTGAACTTCCACAAACATTTTTTTCTGCTCTGTCGAGTTAGATTTGTGGTTGGAATATAAGATAGATAGATACATTTTTTGAATTTGACGATTTGAAAAACCTTCGACAGGCCCATTTCAATATACATTCTTAACTTTGACTTTAAAGACGACCCCACATGCTTGGAGTGCATGGACAGCGAGGAAACGAGTTTCCACCTACTCGCCGAATGCCCGATGTACTCACACATTCGGTGGGAACTCATGGGGTCAGACTCGTTAGATGAAGAAGATCTGAAAGAACTGACGGTGGACCAGATAGTAAGATTCTGCAAAGCAACAGGAAGATTCGACGGGACGCCGTGAAAATGGGACAACCTAAAGACCCCCTACAAGGGGGGCCCGGGGAAATGGGTGAAATGGCCCATAATAAGCGGACCGATCACCCGGCCCACTGCCAGCGTCCCCAGTTGAAAAAATTATAACAATAACTTTGACTTTGAAATTTTGCATAACTATTTTGTTATAGATATAAGCAACGTCAAAGGGTGCACTTCAAAGGTGGCAATAACTTAGCACTTTAGAAGACTGTACGGTGCGTTAGGTTCTTGCATTACATCTTAACTCCGGCACTTTAGCGCCCGTGTAACTTTGCTCATTACAAGATAAACCCTTAACCCTTGATGAATCAGCTACTAATTACTTTCATACTCTTGACAGATACTACTCTACTTGTCTCATGCCCACATCTACTTATATAGACACGAACAAAGCTTTATTTTCGCCAGACAACACACCCATTCTCATGGTCTCGTAATAAGGTTAAGCATCCTTGTGTAACAAGGAAACCAGACCAGAACATGATTAAAGTCAGGGCGTGACGCAGCACAGCTAGACAGGAGCCAATTTAGAAAAGTACGTTAACTAAATTGACCGACCAGGGATCGAATGCTGGACCCCACACAAGTCAACGCATGAAACCGCGCTACAGCTTACCACGTTAATCGTGTCACCCATTGCAAGTTTATCCGCGTTGAAACTGAGCCCAAGACTATAAGGCATAAAGCAGGCTCACTACGAATTGAACCAATGGGCCTTGGCAAAGTACTAGTTGTCCTTAGACTGACCGAAGTTTAATCTGATCTAATGCATAGCAATCCATTAGTCCGTTCAATCGCTGCGACCTTGAGGAGCGGAAGCACGGAATCGCTTCATACATTATGCATCTGATAACCATGCATGTCATTCAAAACCTATGTGTACTGAATGAAGTACAAATTTAATTTTACAAAAACTTTGAAGTAGATTACAAAACAGTGATGCCCGATTACATCATACTTTTATTTATTATTAGGTACTGTCCCTTGTCTGCATGTATTAATCATGAACTTGAACACAGAACGTGTTTCGAAATCTTGAATAGTTGGCCCAGTCAATTTATTGCATGACATTTTCAAGCTAATTTACGAGTATTAATTGTCTACAAATGAAATATAATCCGAATTAATATTTGATAGAACATTTTATAATTCATTATTAAAACAATTTGGATTACAATTTAGTTTCAAAGCTCAAGAAAACTTCACTACTAACGGATGAGAAGGTTTGGTAGCGTGGGAAGGTTTTCGCGAATAAGCGACCTCTTTTTATTTTTCCAGTAATATTTGCATATGCTGTTAAGTTAGTTAAATTTTACGTCGTGCTAACTTGTAGCATAAAATGGAAGGTTTAAGTAAGAGCAAAAGTAAACTTTTCTAATAATTTCGTTTGATCTCAGTGGCATCGACCAAAAACGTCGGCTTATAAAAACTCCGTCATCAAACTTTAATCTATAAAATAATATATAAAAGCAAAAGGTCACTCGTCACAAAACTTCAGAAACTAGAAGTGCTAGGAGTTTCAATTTTTGCATGGGAGTTCTTTTTAGGACGTAATACTAAAACGGGATCGTATGTCGGGAAAAATCCTGTGTGTCATAAAAATTAAGTTGACGCTGGCGAAGCAACGGGCGAAGCCGCGGGCGGTAAGTTCGTACTATATATATTTTTATATTAAGCTACAAAAGTTACAATAGCACGTACACTTGTATAGTGAACATTCCTCCCTTCAATGAAAACCTTATTAGTTAGTAAAGTAAAACGACTGTATTGTCGTTTTGTACATAGCTTTATTGTTAATACAATTTCTCTTTCAATGTCTCTAAAGTGTTCGAATAAACAATATCCCAGTCGTGCAAAAAGCTCGTTTCTCTACATAATTATCTTCGCGCGCCCTTTGACTATTTTGCATTTGTAATTGCGTCAACACAATCCAGTTGAACACCCAGCTCGCGCACGTATCACTCTGGCATATTTAATGAACATGACATCGCAAGCAATCAGCAGCCAATTATAACAGAATTGGTTGCAATTGTAGAGATGTGGAACACTACTAGAATTGTCTAGTTGGTGGAGGAGTTTTGTGTTAATTAGGTTATCTTGTGCCTAAGCACATGAGTTGAAGTATTTCTGATATTAAATACACAGGCAAATCTGATTCACTGACTGAAAAGTAGCTTATTTTTGTTATCTTAATAAGCAATCGCAAGAGGTTTACTTACTGCTTAACATTAGTTTCCTTTATAGATTTCCGGAGTCATTGAAATCAATTTCAAGTCAGTCTGATAAACCATTACACACACGAACTAAAAGTTGGCCCGAACTAAAAGGTACGGTGTTTCGTTTCTTTGTCGTGCCATCCAGACGAGGAACACTCTTCCAGCACATGTTTCCTTCCTCTTATAGTCCCGGGGTTTTCAAGCGGGGCGTGAAAAGGCATTTCTGCAGGCCTTCAACATGAGGATGGCCAACTGAGTGGTTTCTTTGCATTACTGTTCTTGTCAGCCTCATATCTGGACCTCACGACCGCTTTTCATCAGGTGGAGTTTTTACATTGCCCGTCAGGCAATGTAAAAAACAGGCTTTTTTTATTCAACGTTTTTGTCAAGCCAACATACTTACCAACTGATTGTAAACGGTTTCCTCAGCCTTGCTGAATTGCCAACCTTGTACGACCTTAACCTTTTTAAGGAACTTCTAAATAGTCAGCAAGAAGAAATAAGGTCGTCCAGCTTACCATAGATAATTTTTCCAAGGAGCTCTGAATACCTTACTTAGTAAACCAACACTGCAAAATCATAGTAAACCCGAACTCAGATCGTGGATCGTGTGGTTCCGAGTTCAAATCTGGCCAGAACCAAAATCTTCGGGTTCATTGTCAAATATCCGACTTACTCTCCGGTGACGGAAAACATCGATAAAAAACCAAATCAACCCAGATAAATACCATTGGTGAAAAGTGGGCTTCTGAGCGTTTTGTGGGCTTTTGAATAAAACATCGTTCACCATGACGACACAGTCACTAGCCTCTACTACCCCGTTTGGGAAAAAGTCGTGATGGTGTGTTAAGTTGTTATGTTAATTTACTATTAAATGACAGGTGAAAACTTCTAATAAAAATATTTCAATTTTACATACTCTCTTCAAGTATAAGTGGATTTTAGATTGGGTTAAGTGAGCCTTATTATTTCTTAATCTACAGTATACCATGAAGAGTCTGTTGTTGTCATCCCCTTGTGTCGAAATATCTCTAATCTTGTACGAGTAGCAGCTAATTATTCCCAATAACTATTTATATCTGCCGAGGCTTCAAAACGAATTGAATCTCAATTAATAAATCCCTATTGTTTACTTCGTGACTGCGTAAGCGCCGCGGCGAAGGTCTCGGTCAAAGATGACTAATTATCTTGACAATGGCGTTGTTCGTGTAATTAGCTGACGAGGCGCGGGGTCGCCGACCTCTGCGGTTTTTTATTATAAAAGACATAATTGGAGCAACATTTAGTATTGCTTGCACAACTTTACAAAGTTACCAGTTTAAAAAAAAAGCCACACTTTATGATAAATAACAAAATGTCAAGACGAGATGACAGAAGGGGCCAACGATCGCGTGAATCGCCTGTGTAAAATTACCTAATTAACAATGTTTCCTACCCTATCCGTGTTTTAGGGGGGGGACTTCAGGGTGAAAGTGAATCATTGTTCCCAAAAAACAATGTGTCACTTTCGACCTCCATGTCAATGTCAAAGGTTTAAACCCGATTAAATCCATGAAATAGTAAAGTAAGTAAGTTACTCGTAATTAGCCTCTGGAATCAAAATAGGTGATGCCTAATGCTAGGCAAAAGCATAGTTATAGTCATGTCATCGAGTCAATTAATGGGTTATGGGTTACTGTGTATTGACTACCTATTATGTAAACTCAGGATATTGTACATAAAACCTTAAAATTGACCTGAAAATATACAACATAAACAATTACAGTTTACAAACACAAAAATATTACTAATTATCTAACTAATTATGATTAAAGTGGACTTAGTGACTTTATGAACTGAGCCATTCATTTCATCTCAGGTGGCAAGAACCTCAATCAATCAATTTCTTGCAAAACATACGACTTCACATATTACAGGTCTCATTTACTTAAAAATAAACTAGAGCAAATGAAGACATCCCGAGACTGAACCTCATAAAAGTTATAAGTAAAAGTTTGCCAAGCAGAGTATGATCAGGTTCAGAAGTATGATAAGTAGGGACGGGGTTCAAATAAAAGTTGAGAATCTCAAGCCATCCAAACAATAGTGAAGGTGACTTTTCTTTAAGTCCTGTTGTTCAGGCAGGATATCCATACAAAAATACTTAAGAAGAATGTGAAGAGCAGCAGCTTCACGGTCCAAGAAGTCGGTTGCAGATTGTGTAAAATACTTTAACCAAACTTCACCCCCCTGCCAAGCGTGATGACTTTTACGGACCACATACCCCTTTGATTCTTGACTCGTTTTGTAGCTGAAATTTACTAAATAAATAAATAAACACAAACAAACATGCGCCAGACAACGCACCACATGTCATGGTCTCAAGTAAGGAAACCTTGTGTTACGAGGTACTAGGCCAGGAGGCAAGCCAGGGGCGTCACCCAGCACACACAGACCATGTCAATTTAGAAAAGATCGTTTCCTTTATTGACCCGACCGGGAATCGGACCCGGGACACTAAGTAAGTCAAGACAAGAAACCGTGCTTCAGCGCACTACGCCAATCGTGTGATCAAATGAAGTACTCGTAAGTACTCGTATCCATAGAAACCATTAAATAGACTGCTCGTATCTTTGAACTTAACATACCTAGTTTAGCGTGTAGTTTAACCCATACTCCGGTCCATAGTACTGTCACTTATGACCTACGTCAGACTCACAATAGAGATGCGCGGAAGCATTGTATGTTGCAATTGTTGCATCGCACGTGAACTCGCGCCAAGGTCACTGTCAGCCAGTGCATTATGCTTGTAAAGACGTACCTACTTGTCTGCCTGCTTGCAAACCGGATGCTAGCGTGCATGTCGTCAGTGTTTTGTGTTGTTTCGATTTATAAACGCTAGTGCATGTCAAATGTTGAAAGCAAGTCGTTGATGCATCTTTTGATTCCAGAAATCGGCAACGTATTGTACAGGCAAGCATAAAAATGCCACGAATAGCTGAAAATTTGTAAAGGACTTCGTAAAGTGTTTTAAATCAAACGCACAAATAAACGACAAAATAATCGGAGTTACTCAACCTAGGCTAAGTTTTACTGAAATTAAATGTACCTGCGGCACATACTGATCTCCTGGATCGACTTCAGGTTTAGGAGATAGTATCGACTAGCTTTCCGCCCGCGGCTATGCCCGCGTGAACTTCATTATTATGACATGAAAACTAATTACTTCAAAACAAATATACGCCTGTAGCAATTAGGGTAGTTAGTAGATAAATAGTTACTTAGGTTATGATTATTGGAACATAAAAAATAGGATTTTGACTCTATCTTTATTCTACTGAAAAAACGTTAAAGGGGTATGGGTACCGTTGGCGGCATTTTTGAAATATTGCGACCACTCACCAAACCTTATTATTATGAAAGAACATATCGCAGGAAAGAATCTTTGTATGGAGCACACATAGCTACAGTATATCGGAGCTGAGATATTAGGTATTGTATATTTAACTAACTACTAGTAACTACTCAATTGTACTTGATCCATACCAAGGATGAGGTAAAAAAAGCGGCATTATTTATAATCCTTATATATGGATTTAAGACGGCTAGTTTTCATACGCCAGGTTCAATATTAGATAAGATAAGATAAGATAAAATATTTATTTGTATAAACATGGTACATTTTTGGTTCTTATTTTCAGGTATCGTGCATACATATACATGTTTAATAGATCTATCGATATACAAATGTTATGATATCGTCATGCGTAACTAGTTGACTAAAAAATTAATAAAAACATTAAACACTTAATATGCCACTATTGTTCTTGTATTGTGGTTAGAAAGACTTTCAGGTGTTTTTTCCATGTAGTATGTTTATCCCATGTCTAGTATCCCATAACACAAGCTTTAATTAGCTTACTTTGGGGCTAGATGGCGCTGTGTGGAATAATGTCCAGGGATATTTATTTATTTCTCATTTATTTATGTAGTGTCTCTAATATCGGCGGTTAGGAACCAATATCTCCTATTTACATATTGACTATTAGAAAATGTCTGTTTGATTTCATTGACGTTAAGGTCGTTTTCGTGATAGCTTGTGTTCTACTTCCTTATGCCAAATACTTAACATTTACTGCTATAGAGACAACATTACAACTATCTAACTAAATATCCAACTTGAAGTATTGCTGGATGTACTTTTATTGGAAAAATATACTCACAGGTACGAGAAAAACTTTTCTTTACTATTTTCCTGCATTCAATTTAACAGCTGTTAAGTGAGATTAGCTCCATGAAGTAACATTTTAGAACTATTATTTTAGTGAAACTAAGGCTAAATATCATACTTTAAGCAATCATATCTCGGCTCTGATATCACTTACAACAATTCTGACCACTCAGCTCTGTTTCTTTATTAGAGTGCTATAAAACACGGTATATTTATTGTTATGGTAAATTGATTGCTGGCCGCTAATGGAAAAAATGACGCCACGGGTACACAATACAAAGTTACTCAAACCCCCTTGGTATTTTATCTTCATCTACTGAAAGGGGTAACGTTGGCGTCATTTTTGAATGTTCGCGGCCACTCACCAAACCTTATTATTATGAATGAACATATCTAAGGGGAACAAACTTTATATGGAGCACACATAGCTAAAGTATATCAAAGCTGAGATATTCGGTATTATATTTTTTACTAACTACAGCTATAAAACAGTGGCAAAATTATTGCTGGCCGCTAATAAAAAAAAATGACGCCTCGGGTCCATACAAAGTTACTCAAACCCCTTTACTCATCTATTTAGGTACTTCATGCTGACTTATTACCAGCCTTTAAATAATGTAGAATTAAGACTTTACTTTTTAAGTTCAAATGTTCGTTTATTTATAATTACAAATGAGATAAGTACAATCTTTTCTGAGAATACTATTTAGTCAATCCGTTTAACTCTATGCCAATTTGCTATAAGGTCCGACCTTTACAAAAAGTTTAAATAAAATATTATGTTTAGAGCTGTTAAGCAAAATATTCCCAAGACTATATCTATCTTGAATATCCAATGTATTCTCAGACTGAATATTAGATTCTGATTACTTAGTCCACTTTTTTGAGTAGCCTTCTAAAACGAACAAGAATAACTTTGAATACAAAATGGATGAGACAAAAAAATCTGGTTTTCAATTTAGGCCTTTGGAGACAATATTCCTGAGATAGGTTTTAATTAAACTTACATAAAGTTATTTAGGTTTGTTTTCGAAGAGAGCTTAGCACGAATTTTCTATTTGAAAAAAACTTGACTTTTACTCTAGTCACGTACTCGTTCAAAACCCTAGTTCATAGTTACAATAGTTAATAACTCAGGCTTTTTAATCAATCCTATTAAAAAGGATTTTTGTGTTAGATGTATAAATAACGAATATCTTTAGGTATTGGTACACACATCAGACGAACTGTGTCAGATGGTCTAACAAACTCTCCGAGTCGTATGGGTTGGAGTGTGGCGTGAGACAGGGGGGGCTGTCGTCTCCAAAGCTCTTCAACTTGTACGTCAATGACCTCATAGTGGAGCTCAGCAGGATGCGTGTCGGATGCAAAGTAGGTGGTGTGAGTGTTAACAACATCAGCTACGCGGACGACATGGTGCTGCTGAGTCCCACTGCGAGTGCTATCGGAGAAATGTTAAAAGTGTGTGAGAGCTATGCTAAATCGCATGGTCTGGCGTATAACGTCAGAAAAAGTGAATATATGGTCTTTAAGGCCGCCGGTAAGCGTCCTGAATCCACACTTCCAATCTACCTCGGTGGAGTGGAGTTGAACCGAGTTTTCAAATTTAAATATCTTGGACACATACTCACCGACGACCTTAAGGACGATGTAGATATAGAAAGGGAGCGAAGAGCCTTGGCAGTCCGTGGCAACATGTTGGCCCGCAGGTTCGCTCGTTGTACAGAGGAAGTCAAAATAACTCTCTTTAAGGCATATTGTCAGAATCTGTACACGGGCGGTCTGTGGATCTGTTGTACCAAAGGGTCGCTAAACACTCTCCGTATCCAATATAACAATATTTTCAGGATGATGTTGGGACTTCCTCGCTTCTGCAGTGCGTCTGAAATGTTTGTACAGTCAAATACTGACGGTTTTCAGGCTCTCATTCGAAAGAAGGTGGCGTCACTTATAAGTCGAGTGCGGGGAAGTGACAACAACATTCTGAGGACTGTGGCAGATGATCCGCATGCGCCTATATTGAGGCATTTCATGCGAACGATGACCGAAGTCGCAACCAGTACCATTTCCGGGTCGCGTCCGCACGGAGTGCCACTTAGGTACATGGTACAATAAATAAATTAAAAATTAAAATAAATTATTAAATTGTATTTACTAACCCCTATTTTATAAGCTATTTGTACTAACCCATGGACCCATGTAGTCTGTAATAAATAAATTTTGATTTGATTTGATTTGAAAGAAATCAAAGTAAATCTTTCACTCAGTACTTACATTGGGGGATTTTTCATAACAATAGATATAAGGAATGAAACTTACAGCTAACAGGAGGTTTGGATTCATTTGGATTCATTCCGGCTAATGTTGATTCAAATAAAAAAAAACACTATTTGTTAATATATACTCAGGTTCAAATCCCTGATTGTGTTTAAGGATTTTTCAAGCCATTTGGCAAGAGTGATAATTTGACGAGCAGTTTTGTTTGTAACAGATTCAGATTCAGATTCATTTATTGCAAGTCACATGTTAGATAGGATGTTACAGGGTATATAAGGTACAGTGACGCCTAACTAGGATATGACTCAAATATGCTGAAACAGCGCAACCGGTTTCATAAACTATTTTTTAGACCGACCTCTCAAAGAGAAATAAAATTATAATGGCCTTTAGTACCACGTCGGCATAAAAATATCTCGATTATGCCATGATGACATCATGTTGAGACCAGACGCATACTTTTCCGAGGTTAGAGTAAATTAAAGAGGAGAAATGGTCAATGGCATTCGGGTGACCTTAGCTGGGATGTCAACCTAGGGGAGTTTTGCCTTGAACAAGTAATTTTAAGTAGGAAGTAAGTTTGAAACATTTAACGTACAAGCAGGTGTATTTAATTATTACTTTGTTTATTTTAGCATTTAACAATGCTTGTTTTTCTATCTAAAAATAGAAAAATCTGAAAAATTTTGATTCCGGACCTTGAAGAAATAAGGCCAGATTCAAACCCGCGTCTTCCACGATCCGGGCGGCTGCTCTAACCACTGAGCTACCGAAATCTTACTGGCCCGAACGAATTTTTCTGATATATGCTTACGTTGCAAGCCAACGTCATTTCTATATTTTGAGGTGTATTACTTTAAAGCGAAGTTAAATCGAAACCGTAGTAGGTAGGTAGTAGGTAGTACTGTAGAAAAATGGAGGGTGTTATCCCTACTTTCCGTGAGGGGTTACGTTGAAGTTGTTGAAATTTTTTATATACGAGTACGAGTAGGCGCGAAAAAAAGCCGTAGTCTGAAACCGTTCTAAGAGGAAAAATGAGAGATTATGTTTCTTCCGAGGCTGGGAACTGTGCATGAAAGGGCAAACACCCTATTCAGTTTACCCTCCAGAACCGCTCGCGTGTCGCAGACACGGGCACAACACTTATGGCATGACTCATGGAAAACTACAAATCATATTACTCGTGCTGAGGGTATCAGATTACATTGTGTTAAATAAATTGGTGTAATCACTGTCGCGTGTGTAAGAGATCGCAATCGGAGTGCCAACAGAACCACACTTCGTATTTACGCAGGGTTCTATCTTGGAAAAATTATAAATATCTCATTGTAATAAACAAAAACTTTAAGAAAATATAACACCGCGTAAAGAATCAGTTTCATTTAAATTACGCTAACATCATCAGATACTGAGCAACGTTTGCAATATGGGTATTAAAGACAATCATATATTTTGAATTCATATCCAGAGCAAGGAATTTTTTATTTTCATGAATGTAATTCTTAGATGGGAATTGCACCTTCGGAGTTATGAGTAGGACCTCTACATATTATCAAAGCGCGATATGAAATATCACTTAATTTATTAGAAAATTTATACCATACGTAACTTATAAAAAATGGTAAGCCAGTAAGGGATATCTAAGTTAACGGGGGTAGAATTTCAGTGGCTGGAAGCGCCAACACACTTTGAGAATGGCTGCAAAATGCTGATAATGAATGGCTTGTACTGTGACTGGGTCTGGATAGCCAAGTTTTGGATAGATTGTTGTCTACCTAACCAGTTTCCGGATTGGACCATTGTTAGGTGGTGGCCCGTTAACAACTGATAAGAAAAGCAAGAGAAGATAAAAGTGCATACCAACATTTCATTCATAAATATTTTTTTAAACACATCAGGTGCAAATGCAAACTATTTTCATGTTTTTATTCCAGTATTTGTGTTGCCTGTGTTCTTTCTTTATGGTCATTAAAATATTAAAGTACTTGCTATACTTTTTATAACCTAAATCAATATTTATTACCTACTCAACTTTTACCCTAACTGCACATGAGGAAAAACTGTTTTTCCTCAAGTTCGCCGCTCTGGTAAAGTTCAACGTACTCGTACCTATAAAGTATCGTTGTAAGAAGCAATATTTCCACAATCAGACCGCGCAAACACTCAGAGCGACGCCTCCGCCGTCGGGAATGTTTATTGTGGACCTACATCCGTCTAACTGCTAGATTTGCGAGAGTTCCCTTATTTTTTATCCGTTTCTGTGTCAAGTGCTAACGCGTCTACTTTAATCTGTATTTGAGTATCACCGACTAAGTTATTTTCTCCTCCTTCATGGAAATGACGTAATATCTCAAGAATATTTCATAACCCTTACAATGTTCGCTTGTGAAAAATATTTACTATAAATCTGTGAATTTAAAAGAATGCTAAAAAAGCCTCTTTTAAGTTAGGCTTAAATTGCATTGGATCAATATATTTTATTTATGGTATGTATTATTAGTTAAGGTTTGTTTTATGTATTTATGTAGTTATGTAGTTATATGTATCTACGTATGAGTTAATATGTTTGGGTTTTAATTTATTACAACTATTAAGTGTTTAAGTCTATCTCATTTGTACACAGTTTGTCTATCTACTACAATTTTGTATGAACTTTCCTGTCACATGTTCTGCTGGAAGAAAGCTCTTACTAGGATAAGCTGACCAGTACTTTCGTTATCCTTGTTGTTTTCAATGTAATTGTCTTCTTTGTGTACGAAATAATTATTAAATAAATAAATGTATTCTAAAATATAAATTGCAAAAATATTTGCTTCGGATGTTTAAAGGCGCTTGCCAATGGTATCATTGATGAAACAATGTTGAATCACTACGTAAAATTAATACACTACTTAGGCAAATTGACCAGTCTGTTAACGGCCTCGGTAGCTCAGTTGGAAGAACAGCTACCCACAGTGGAAGGTCGCGGGTTCGGATCCCGCTTGAGTCCTAGTATCAGTACGTCCACCACGAGTTGCCACATTAAATTTACGCGGACGATAACGTAAATTTCAAGTGGCAACTCGTGGTAGACGTGCAGGTCTAATTTTTCTAGTTTCTTTCTCTGTGAATTTATTCTGCTGAGAAAACGCGTGTCAATATATCAATTCAAAAATAAGTTATATTCCACTAGCTTCCTGCCCGCATCTTCGCCTGCGTGAACGCGTCATATTACACAAATCTTTATAAATTGTAGCCTAGGTGTTATTCTGATGTTTATGCTGTATACTGCTGGGTTTGAATATATTATTTCAAGTTTGTTTTTTACATTGGTTTATATTCTTTAGATTAGACACTCAGTAGGTTTATTTGTATTGTTTATTGTTACGACACATTGTACTTTACTAACGCCTGTTGTAAACCCAAAACAAGAATAAAAGAGCAACTGCTGACTTTCTCGCCGGGTCTCCTCAGCAAGAAACAACTCCGACGCGGTGGTAGAGTCGCATTATATCTGTATACAGTGTATTTATATATCCATATTATTATAGTATTTTTGTCTATCATTTAGTATATTTTGCTTTGAATTTGACAATTTAAAAGTACTTACTATGAAAGTCATTTTAAATAAAGTTATTTGAGTTTGAGTTTAAGTATTACTGTAGTTACATCCAAATCGGTTCTGTAGTTTTTGCGTGAAAGTGTAACAAACATTCATAAATCCTCACAAAATTTTGCATTTATAATATTTGTAAGATTAACAGAGATACAATTACTTTAGTTTATTTTAATATAAGCAATTAATTGACATCCGACTAATTTACTCTTCATGTTAAGTGCTAGCGGTACGCCAAATTAACCAGCATATAGTGATAAAGGCATGAAAATCGGAACGATTGATCTTTAGCTAGGCCATACCAATCGATTTGACCCGTAGCTCGGAAAAAAGGAAAAAAGGAGAGGAGTTATGTCATCTTTGTTTTGTATGGAAAAAAATATGTTTTTGGTCTGAAACCTATCGTGTGTAGTATCTAATGAAAGGCCTTACTGAGCCAATTCTTAAAATATATCACATCATTACATTTCAGGCACTTGTTTCAAATTAAAATAAAAATAATTTTCAAAACATAGCAAGTTTGGGCTCCTCCAGACATGATATTGAATATTTTTTGTAAAATATGCCTCAAATGGTAAGTAACTAATATCCTCAAATCCGACCCTAAAAAAACAATCTTGAAAATTCTAATTTAAAACAAGTGACTGAAATGTAATGATTCGGTATATTTTCAGAATCGGCTCAGTAAGCCCTTTCGTTAGATACTACACACGATAGGTTACAAACCAAAAAAGATGACGTCATAACTCCTCTCCTTTTTTTCGTACTACGGGTCAAATTGATTCGTATGGCCTAAAGATCAATCGTTCCAATTTCATGCTTTTAACACCATTTGCAGCTTTTTACTTTTCGGGGTGTACCGCTAGCACTAGTTCATAAATATGTTCTAGCAAAAGAACAATCAAACTGCAAATTTAATATTTTTGATAAAACTTTACTACTGTTTGTTTGAAGTAACTGACGTACTGGAGCGTTTATTTACCCCATTATCTACTAAGATACACTTTAACAAACACTAAAAACAAAATACAACACACAAGTACTTACAAGAGTGGTCGTTCGTAGCAGCAACAACAGATCGCGACGTCTGCCAACAAGTTCGAGGTTCGTCAAACTACGCCGTAGTCCGTAGCGGTCTCGCGCAACGCCGACACGCAACTGAGCTTGCAAGCTCGTAGCGCGTAGCGGGGTGGGTTAAGGTGGGTAAGTGTTTTGAATCACAGCACTGTTTTATGGTAAGATCTGTGTTAGGCGAAGCCTTTCCATAGTCGTTTAGGCTCACTTGCTTTTGAACATTTTTTCTTTTGTTGCTTTCGAGACTAAACTTTCTGTGTAACATAAAATTGTGAACAGATGCCACTTTTGGGTACTAGTCAGCCCAAGAAAGGCCTTATTTCAGTAATTTAAAATTATTTTTTCCTAATAAGGCTCTTGTTTATAAACATGTAAAAATTGTGTGACTATACAAACGCCTAAAAGCGTGATTATAATTGAATGAATTATTAAATAGTGGAATGAACCCTGCCGAGGTTTTCCCGATGAGTTATAGTATGGAGTTCTTCAAGAGGGGTTTGAAAAGGTTTTTTCATTACTCATACTCTGAAAGTAGGTCTGAAATTGCCTGAGGAGCGGGATGAAAGTGATACTTTTCATTCTTATGGAGAATCACTTTCAACTGACAGCTGTCAAATTATTAAAAAAAAAACTAATTCTTTTTCACATATCTATTGAACCATGTTCCAACTTTCTATACAGCCACGATGTAAAATTGAAATAACTTAAAGTTAAATATTGATTAAAGAATATATATTTTTTAAATAACTTTATTATAATTTAGTTTCAACAATTTCTTTAAAATAACTTAGATTTGGGCAAAATATTTACCATTTTCCCAATGATGAAAATAAAAAATAATGGCTGAATAGCTGGCCGGCCACAGAAAAAAAAACAAACAAAATAGGCGGGAAAGCGGCAATTCGATCTTCATTTATTTTTTCGATTTGAAGACTTTTGTATAGCAGAGATTTGTACCTATAAAATGAGTTCATCTGATTCTGATATGAATTTAACGCCTGATTTCATAAGAGAAGAGGCTAAAGCGGTAGTGGAAACCTTTTACCACCCAAATCAAAACAAAGATACCTAAAATCGTATGACGATTTTATGAAATGGCGCGCTGAGAAAAAAGTGAAACGTTATCAGAAAACGTGTTGCTAATATATTTCAACGAATTATCAAAGACTTACAAACCTTCAACCTTATGGAGCTTGTATTCTATGTTAAAGACAACATAAAGTACAGAACACAATGTACATTTAAAGGATTTCCAGAGGGTAACATCGTTTCTCAAAAGGCAATCTGATGGATTTAAAGCAAAAAAGTCCAAAGTTTTCACTTCTCAAGACGTAGAAACCTTCTTAAACCAAGCGCCTGATGAAATATACCTAGTAATGAAGGTAAGCTAATCTTTTATTTGTTATTCGTTTATTTATACGAAATTTGTATCAAATTGTAACTTTCTATATTTTATACACCAATTAAAGAGATATAATTATCTACTTTTCAGGTAGTGTTGATATTGGCAATAAGTGGCGCGTAAATATGACGCTTGATGACATTGAGAAACAAGGTGATATATTACTGGTGAAGTTACGTGGCACTAAAACTAAAGTTGACCGAACCTTCGTTATTAAAAAAGAATTTGTAAATATAATAGAAAAATACCGAAAATTACGACCCAGTGGTATAGAAACGAACCGTTTTTTCATAAATTATCATAAAGGGAAGTGTCTGCGGCAAGTAATTGGCAAAAACAAGATTTCGAGTATTCCTAAAGAGATAGCCACCTACCTTAATTTGCCAAACTCAAATCTATATTCGGGTCACTGCTTTAGAAGAACATCGGCTACTTTTCTAGCCGATTCTGGTGCCGATTTGACTGTCATTAAAAGGCACGGAGGTTGGAAGTCGAGTAAAGTAGCTGAAGGCTACATAGAAGAGTCAGTGGAAAATAAAACTAAGATATCACACAGAGTAACAGAAATGATAAATCTCCATTGCACTGACTCTTCACAACCGAGCACTTCAAAAGATTATCCGGTGCAATCCAAAAATATTTCTGTAACAGCTGAAGAAAATAGACAAATATCAATGTCCCCAACATTCACCCAAGAATCTCTGAATAATGTAGAAACACAAGTTTCCCAGAAAATATCAAATATCAACATACCCGGAAAAAACCTGTCACTAACTATAACCAATTGTTCTAATTTTACCATAAACTTTAAATAAAATTATCCCATCAAAGTTGTTGTTAAATGTAAAATAAAATTTACTCATTTTTTCTTCAGCTAATTCATGTTTTTATTTTTACTTTCCTTTTATTTGTAATGAAAAGCACAGTGTTTACCTCGGGTTAAAGACTTATTTAGTCCCTCGAACTATTGGCGCCCTCACTTCGTTCCGGGCGCCAAACCCCGTCTCGGGGCTAAATAAGATACTTTCACCCCTAGGGTAACAATGTACTATTGCAGGGTCGACAACGCGCGAGTGATACACCTGGTGTTGCACGTGTCCATAGGCTGCGGTAACCGCTTACCATCAGGTGGTCCGCATGCTCGATTGTCACCGACGTAGTATAAAAGAAAACAACAACATTGTAACAACAACAATTTTTAAAGAGTCACTGATGAGTTTTGTTATTTACGCATGGTACTTTGACGGCTACAGTCATATTATTTAAGTCTTTTCTTTGTGGTGAAAAAAGTATTGCGTATACCAATGGTGCTTGAAAGAATTTTAATACATGTGACGTTTGTCGAGCCATTGATGAAAATAGTTCCGTGTACCTATCATCTAACCTAAAAAACACTACGTTGAATGAAACGAGATATAAGTCAAGATAATCTGTGCCCATTCATTTTCAGTACGGATAATCCGTTACAAGCGTACTTTGCCATCGGAGTCCGTCGATTGCATTATAGCAATTTAGGTAAGGTTCATACTTTACCTAATTTTCTCTTCCTATCATTCGTAATAATTAGTTGAATATGACTTTTCGCTTATACTCTATTGAAAACAATGTTTGAAACTTTTCTTACTTTTCGGCTTTCGCATCCTAGGCCACTTGCAAAACCAGAAGAATCACTAGAACTTTGAAGGCAGTGAAGTAGATAATTAGACAGCAAAATAAACATTGGCGAACCTCAGGCCTCAGCTGACCTGACCATACTACCGCTATCCAGGAAGAGCACGGTACTGACTAAACAATGTTATCTAGCTGTGACATACATCTACTCGTATCTATCCATAGAGCATTATAAAATTACTAGCTTCCCGCCCATGGCTTCGCCCGCGTGAACTTCATTTCAGTAACATGTTTAAATACATAAAATCTTTTTAAACTGTAGCCAGCTATGTGTTATTCTGATGTATTATATAAACTGTATTATTGTGAAGTTTCATCTAAACCTGTTCAGTAGTTTTTGCGTGAAAGAGTAACAAACATACACACACGCATTCATACATACATCCTCACAAAATTTTGCATTTATAATATTAGTGAGATAAGTAAGATAATATTTTTTTCAACTATTCTAATGATTTCTCATTATGTAAAGCGACCGTAAGGTAAAATATTCAAAATATTCACTAAACACATATCTCATGCGGTAATTATTCAATCCGTTTGAACTCTACTGCTAAATTAACTATTTATTGCAGATTATGAAAACGGATGCAAGTAATGTGAAAAGGTGCATAGGTTACTAACCAAAAAAATATTTTTTTCATTACAAAAAAGATGACGTCATAACTCCTCTCCTTTTTTTCCGTACTACGGGTCAAATTGATTCGTATGGCCTAAAGATCAATCGTTACAATTTTATTCTTTTAACACCATTTGCAGCTTTTTACTTTTCAGGGTGTACCGCTTGCACTAGTTCATAAATATGTTCTAGCAAAAGAACAATCAAACTGCAAATTTAATATTTTTGATATAACTTTACTACTGTTTGTTTGAAGTAACTGACGTACTGGAGCGTTTATTTACCCCATTATCTACTAAGATACAGCAGACGAAATTATTGCTCTACGTTTTAAATTCCTGATATGTTTACGAGTTTTATATTCCGTCTCTGAAATACGAGGCACTAGTCTATATTGTTTGTGGATGATACCACATTTATCCAATCTAACTGTGAGTAAGGCCATGGACTGGTTGAAGGAAAACAATAAGAGTCAATGTCGAGAAAACGAAAATGATGAAATTTCAAACTTATCAGTCGCATAGGAGTAATGTTGATGTCAACTATGAAGGACAGGTTATACAGCAAGTTTAAGTTATTAAATTTTTGGCCATAACCGTCGACGTAAACTTAAGTTTGAAATTTCATGTAATTAGTGTATGTGATAGGCTTAGTAGATTTGTATTTGTCCTTCGCAAACTTAGAGAAACAGTTTCGGTAGAGGTAGCTCTGCAAGCATATCATGCTTACGTTGCATACTGTAACAATTAAGGCACTGAGAAAACGCCCTTAAAACATGCTGCAGCTGACCCCCCCCCCCCCCCCCCCTGTAGATTGACACTTTTATATGGCAATTACAGTTTTTAATTTGTTACCAGACGAAATAAGACCACTGCGTGGACCTCCTTTTAAAAAGAAACTTCACGCGTGGCTTGTTTAAATGTTATTTTTTGAATGGTTATTAGGGTTGATTTTGACATTTCTTTAAATATTGTAATTTTATCAACTCAATGATTAATTTGTTTTTCGTGTAATATAATTGGACATTTATTCATCTAATTTATATTGGACATTCGCTTTAATGATGAAGAATGACTTTTTTGTGATTGATAATTTGGAATTTATTGTGTTTATTTTGTAACTGAGATATTTGCACGCTTCTCATTACTAGCAAGTTTTAGTGATACTTACTCTATTTTTAAGATCAATACTATAACTAAAGTTATGCAAATAAAGTTACTGATTTCTGAATTCGTTCTATGTCGTTGGGAGTTTGTATAAAAAAATTTATTGTATGTAGTTATTTATATTACTTAAGCAATTTCAATTGTGCTGTCTATAATGCATCTGGCATTCTTATGACATGAAGCAATGAAAAGATTATGATCTAATTGATTCTATCGTCAGCTGAAACAAAAGGCCTTATTTTTCATTTAAAAAGACCCTCGTGGTCGCCTATCACCAGTTGATTCGTGTCTATGTATGAATAAATCAGCCACTTTTCCTTGTTGGTGTGAAACAAATATTTAACACTGTCGTTTTTTTTTTGTTTACCTTAGAATAATAACGCTATAGAAACCTAGTCTGCGCGCACTGTTTGAAGCAACTTAATTGGACCGCTTTGCAGTGTTCATTACAGCTCCGCAATGTTCAATGACAAAGCGCGCCGCACGTTAGCAAGTAATAGTCACGCATGTGTGGATCGGATTAGTGCTTCATTTCTGACGGGGCGGTTGTAGGAAGACTATCCTCCTATACGTTATTATTCTAAGTTGTTTACTGTTTTTTTGACCTCTGTCTTTCCTACGAGTTAACTTGTTAACACATAAAAAAAAATTAAGCCATATTAAGTTGAAAAATATTATTTAATAAGCGACTGAGTGTTTATTGTACAAATATGCTGAAATTTTTCAATAATTTTGTACGTTCTGATACTCAATCAGTTATAAATAGAGCAAAAAATACCAGGCATGTATGTACCCTCTTTTTTTGGGAGAAGTGCTCCACAACAGTGCTTTATTAAGCTGGCCTAGCTTATGGCCTACAGTGACCAGCCACTGCCACTTCAGCTTGCACAGCGAGTTATGTTAGTAATTTGGCACGAACATTTATCAATGTTTGTCACACAGCGGTGACTTCTACTCTTGTTCTGCCTCTTGTTGTTAAGTATTCATTATGTGTAATTATTGTAATCATTTTCTTTGTAGTTGTACAATGAAGTATATCTTACCTTATGTGAAAAAACTGAACATGCTTTTAACAACATCAAACTTTTATAGGATTATGCCAAAACCCCTGCTCTGAAGGTGCGTTTCGACCAAACGAGCGAATGCTCATTCTATCCCCACTCCATCAAATGCTCTTAGTTTAAACAGAGACAGAGCATTCCTTTGTTGTATGCTTGTTCTTGATTCTTCGTACTTTTTCGTTTAGATTCATTTGGTGTAGATAAAAACGAATTATCATTAACACAAAAGATCACGAAGGAACATTCTTGCTCTAGCTCCATGTAAATTCAGTCTAAATACATACATACATACATACATACATACCATCACGCCTCTTTCCCAACGGGGTAGGCAGAGACCACTTCTTTCCACTTGCTACGATCCTGGCATACATCTTGCGCTTCTTCTACTCTCATGAGTCCTTTCATACATGCTCGTCGGTTAAAGGTACTCTTGACCCGACCCTTTCTGAGAACATCTTGAACTAGGTCAAGAAACGTTCTTCTGGGTCTTCCCCTTCCAACAGTCCCATTTACCCTTGCCTCATAAATCCGTTTCGTTAATCGCCTTTCATCCATTCTTTCCATATGACCAAACCACCTCAGCATATACACCTCAAGGGAAACCTTTTTTTTATTTATATTGCCCGTCAAGATGACCTCACTCCACCTGATGGAAAGCGGTCTTGAGCTCCAGATATGAGGTTGATTTTGGCTTGGCATAAATGAAGAAACCGGAATATCTATACAAATATTGTAAAGAGAGGCTTTGAAACTAAAGGACCGATTTTAAAAATCCTTTCACAAGTGTTAAGTCACATTATCAGCGTCTATTTTACGAAGACCGTTTCGCTATGCTTGTAGTAGTGGCATGTACTGACACACCAGTACGACATACGCCAGTGTGCGTGCTCTTAGCGAGAACAATCTAGTGACACTAAGACAGTGTGTATGTAAATCGGTATCCTGAAATTGAAGATGCTATGTAACTTTGTGGTAATAATTAATTAATTTATACATTCAATGCATATAATGAAGATACAAGGGTCTTACCCGTAATTAGCCGTTCACGACACTTTAATGCTCTTTGACATGCGACCTATATTTTTTATTTATTTTCTTTTATTACCTTTTTAATGTCGAAATAATTTTCCAAATACAATTTGTTAATGATTATTGTTTGTTATTATTGTACCTTTTTTTTTACTTTGACTATTACTTATATCAATTATGGCATGATCGCGAAGCACCAATGCAATCATTTAGGAACTAATTTTAAGCGTGAGTTAGTCGATATTGAGTTATTACACCAGCGGGCCCAAGCGCCGCTCTGAACAGTAAATATAAAGCCCAGGCTATATGCTGAGTGAGGTCCATTTGTCTTTTTGGGCATCGGGACACCGCTGTATGATGGTATGATCTTTTTTTTTCCTGTTACCTATATGTTTTGTTGTTAATGCCTACTTCTTTAGTGTTTACTTTATAAATGTAACGATGTCCATAAAGTTAATAAATGTTTTTCTATTCTATTCTTTTTTCTATGTACACTATTGTACACGTCACTAATACCAGCATAGTAAAAAGGTTTTCGTGAGATAGAACGTCTTTAGCATAGGCGAAAGGCAAAAGGGTAATTTTAACGGGAGAAATAGTCTGCGGGCGAAGCCGCTGACGGAAGGCTCCCAACTGAACTGAGCTTGAACTAAGCTAAGCATCAACGTTTAAAGACGAATGTATAAAGTTAAGTACGATGCAGTTAAAAATCTTCATAAAACATCACATACCAGCACAACAACAGTATATTGAAAGCCTGATTTAACAGTTCCACTGGGATTTAACTAATTAATCGATGCGCACTTTTTAGGCTAAAGATGAGAATTCAATTGAAATGATAACGATCGTAATTAATTTGGAGACACAGTTTATATTATTTTTATAATAGGAGCTTTATATTTAATGGTATTTAAGGCCAAATGAGTAACCACAGAGCACACAAAATATATAACTGCTATCCTGAAAAGACTACCTCAAGCATATCGTAATCTATTTATAAACTTGTTTATTATTTTATCACGTCATGATTTATCATTATACGAAAACAGTACTATTTGTCTGAAGCTCCCTTCAATTTTGACATCTTTGTGGTCGTGGTGTAGTACGTATCCTATGAACTCGACCACAATAATTGTATGTGTATAACTTCCAAGTATGTCAATAGCCATTTAAATACTTTAAATCACTTTAAAAAGTTCAACGAGTACCTCTCCCCTTTTTTCATTGAATAGTATTCAATGAAAAAAGCGTAACAATTTGGACTTAAGTATATTCAATGAATACACTTAAGTCCAAATTGTTACACTCGACTCGTTTTGGTAGCCAGAGATTCAACGTGGTTCTAATAGTTGAGATAGTGCAACTTCCGAGTTAAAGTTGCTTTGAATTGCACAATAAGTACTTAAGCAGTGTCCATTCTCCAGAGCTTTAAGCTTGCAGGCAACAACAGTAATCCCTGGTGGCGACGTCCCGCACTAAGTGTGTGGAATTTCCAATTACTATGGCATTTATGCAAAATTTACATCTAAAAGCCTTTGTGGTGTGTTCCATCACACAAATGACGGGGACAGGACTGAAATACCGCTTAAAGTTGAGATAGCCCTTGACTTACGTTAGTAGAATGGGAAGAGATAACTTTATCAGAGGCTGTAGCCTGAAACAAAACGTTACTGTCGTTTTTACTATCGAAATGATGTTAAATGTCACTTTGATTAGACGAGGGCTAATTTCAACCCGAAATATTGTAAAACTTGACATGTGTAACACCATGTTTATCTTGCTTGGATTCAGACTGCTTAGCATTAAGTGACTTTGGAGATTTAGTGGACTTATTTGGGGACTGTACTAAAATCAAACGGACCCTTAGTTAAATCTCATCTCATCATCTTAGTTAAATAGATGGTTGGTTTTTTGACGTGACAACGTCTTAAATTAGGTTGCGGCTGGGAGTCACTTATGAAAAAGTGTAACGCTCGGTAACGTTACGATGAGTCACCGAACGAGAGAGAGGCCCGCCGAATGCCTTGCGTCTCTCTCCCACTCAACTATGATCGGTCTGCCGCAATTCTTATTTTCATTCAATTCCTTGTTCCTATTGTGCAATTTAATTATATTCATATCAATAAATATTCTACCGAGAAAAAGACGTTGTCACGTAAAATCTTCGCCCGTAAAACCGACTTTACAGGCAACCATTTTTCTTTTTGTTTTATATTCTTTTAGGTTTATTTGTATCAAAATGACACTCTGCTTGTACTTTACTAACGCCTGTTGTAAACCCAAAACAAGTTTAAAAGAGTAACTGCTGAGTTTCTCGCCGGGTCTTCTCAGCAAGAAACAACGCCGACGCGGTGGTAGAGTCGCATTACCTCGTATGTCTGTATACAGTTTATTTACATGTCCATATTATTATGGTATTTATGTCTATTATTTAGTATATTTTGCTGTAAATTTGACGATTTGAAAGTACTGATACAGTCTATTTGAATAAAGTTATTTGAGTTTGAGTTTTGAGTTTGAATCTAAAACAGAACTCAAAATTAAGATTGTCTCGAATACTTTCATTGTGAATTTATGCGATAGTTTTAGTTTGAAATGTTTTTAGCCCCATTATTGACGTTAGAAAATCACAGGGTTAAGTATTATTACTTGTTAATGGTATCAGCACATAATTATCGTATTCAAGAAATAGTTATTAACACTATTTTTATGTTTCTGCTAATAATCATGTGCCATACCTTTTACGAGGGAATAAAAAAGGAAACGATTTCCGTTTTCATAATGGAGGAACTCTTCGCCTTTCAAGGCGATTTGAATCGACTCTATGTGAATATGTAACTAGGTCAATTGTAGGGCTACTACCACTGGACCTTGTAATTATTGGAAGTCGATACATCAGGCCACATCGCGAGGGCCTAAATTATGGCATGCTGTGTTATGTGGCAACCATCAGCAACATCACACGAGTAAATAAACGGAACAGAGAGAGAGCTTCAACAATGTGCTGTGACAAGGCACTGCTAGTGCTACGTGATAGTGAGCAAAGTGAACTTGGGCACTGGCTGAGCCATAAAAAACCGGTTTCCCTCCGTACCTGTCACAGCGCAGTGGTTGAAGCTTTGACTCTATTTCATCCATTTACTTATGTGACAGCGTCCTCAAGTGACAACGTCGTAGGTAGCACCGACACGGCCACAGTTTTCGTTACCGTCAGCGGAAGCGTCACTTCATAGTGACAGGGTTGTGTTGAGTAAGTGTGTAAGTGTTGAGCCACTGAGGACACTGGTCAACTGACAAGGTTGTTGCAGCCACCGCGCGACTCCTTTGAAGACCTCCGTGGCTAATTCGAATGTCCCCAATGTCCCTCAGTCGTTAGCCACCAGCCCTAGTGTGTTGAGTCAGATCGTGCTTCAATTGTTCGTGGCCTGATTCGGCTGATAATGAATCCCTTGCCCCACGGTAATGAAGGGGCTAAAATAATCAGGTCAATGCTACAACTAACTAGCCCCATCATTTATTGTGCCCTTGTAGGTCAATGAAGGGTTTTTAGAAGATTTCTTTTAAATGGGTTTATAAATCGCTTCAGAAAAGCTATTTATTGAGCGATATAAAACCTCATCATGTATATAAGATTTACTTTTTCACATAAAGTAACTGTTTAATAATCTTTACTAAGTTTATACGTTTTAAATACTAGGGAAATAATTAATCTGTCCGTTAAATTGAACTCATTAATTTCTGTAAACATTTCTTGAGACATGATCTTTTTTGCTATGATTTATAATATTTTTTCATTCGCCCATTTGGCATCAGTGCAGCTCAAGTTTTGGTTAGTATATATAAACATTTCCAACCGTCAAAAGAGCATTTTCTACTATTTATGAGCGGTTTCAAACTAGCGTGTTGCACGCGCCTATAAGCTCGTTTTTGCAAGCGCATGTAGGCGCGTGCCGGCATCTTTAGCCACCCGCGTAACTCGTACGAGCGTTGATGCGCTTATAAGCTGGTATAATCCAAGCTACATAAAACTCACCATTATAATGAATCATAATCATAATCAATAATTTTTTTGCAAGAATACAATTTAACAGTGACATCTTAATAGTGTAGTGTCGTTAGTATTCTGCCTGCAAGCAGACGCGCAAATGTTTGTTAATTTCTATTGTTAGTAAATTTATCAAAATGTCAAATATGAGAATAATCATTAAATTCACAATTAAGACATTACATTTTTCCAGTTGTTACAAAAGTTAATAAATGTTTTAATGTTATAAAAACAATTACAAATTTACCGGTTCGAGCGAACACGTAGTACACAATAAGCTCGAGCACGTGCGTTTGGTTTCTCGAAGTGCAAAAGGTAGATTGCGTGTAAGCGCGTATGCCAACGTGACCGTAAACGCGCGAACAAAAGCACTAGTCTAAAACCGCTTTAAGTAGATTTATAAAAGTCCTCGCCTTTTTTGCAGGTCAGTGGCCGCAACCCGCTGAATTATTGATTAGTTGCGATTTTTAACAGACCCTCAGACCCATGTTAGGGGCTGTCTCAGTGATGACTGACGGTCGCTTTCGATTCACTTTGTGGGGTTCTACGGCAAAAACACTCCTACGTGATCAGATTTGTAATGAAAAAAGGGAAAAACATTTTGGAGAGACATTCACTCCGGTTGTGTTGTATGAAACATTGTAGGCTTACTTCAGAACAAAATGCTTTTACTTCAGGAAATGTCTAATGTTAGTGTATTACATTGTATTAGCAGAACGAGATAAAAAATACATATAAATAAATATCTGAGACAATTCACACCAAGATCATCTGACCCCAAACTAAGCAGAGCTTGTAATATGGGCGTCAGAGACTGATAAACATACTTAAATATTTCTGAATACATACTTAAATAGATAATAACACCCAGACACACAACAACTACAAATGTTCGTCACACAAATATTTGTCATGGGTGGGGATCGTACCCACGACCTCCGGCGCTAAAGGCAGGATCGATCGATCAAACGACATCCTTATTTATAACTAGCTGTCCGTCGTAGACTGTCTTTTCCGTCAAAATATAGGCTAATTAAAAAAAAATTGCCTATCACTCTCTGATAATGTAGCTTAAATTGCTGAAAGAATTTTTAAAATCGGTCCACTAGTTTCGGAGCCTATTCAATACAAACAAACAAATAAATCTTTCCTCTATTAATATAAGTATAGATGGCTAAAATCTATACCTGACTCGCCTGTAATCTTGTGCTCTGACTCTCTATTTATTTCAGTAAGTAAATATTATAAAAACGATCACCAGGCTACAAATAAGATGCTTGTATCAGGTGCCTATGTATTTTAATATTACCACAAATTAATGGTAGGGTTTTTTTCACGATGAACCAAATAAATCTTTATTTTCTCGTGGCGTGGACGTTGAGTGGTAGTATCGGGTAGCCGGCCTCGGACGCGCTAGAACATGACACTCTTCTGGCTAATTCCTCCTTTATGAAGATCGACATATTATTATGGTCGGCCAACAGTATTATAAAAAAAAACAAATATACTGTAGAGTTGTCTAGCTTTCTCGACTGGCCCGTAAGCGCAATGGTTACGCGTCCTAATATACTCAGGAAAAACGTATGTGTATCCCTTCCATGAGTTTACAACAACGATAGTCGCTAGCGTCCGCGTTTTTGAATAGGGTTTCGGCACAGCGCCTCTAGTGATTAGAAATGGAAATTATAATGACATACATACTTGATGGAATCTCATGGTAGACTGACTAGTAAACAATAATTTTTTGCCTTAAATATCCAAATAAACATGTAAGTACTTTTTTCAGAAGATACCTATTCCCCTATTTATTATATGAAACAAATTTTGAAGTTTTCGGATTTGGTCCCTTCACAAAAATGTGTCTGATAAGGATATTATCAACACATAAAATATCTGTCCAGATTCAAATGACGGTTCATTCTATAGGTCGTTTGCATGTTTCTGACAGTCAATTCGAGATCGTGCGAGAGTCACGCAGGATTTTGTACAACTTTCATTAGATTAAAATTTTAGATTAGTATGGTAAGTAATGGCTTAGTAATTAGTACTCACTTAAGATAATCATCTTTTATAATCCGCTTTGGATACACAAGTCTTAAAAAACATCCCGCATCCAGAATCACTACTAAGCGACTCAACAAGTCAGTCAAATCATTTTTCTAAACGATGCTAAATAAAAATTACGGAATCAAAAGAAAACCCCGGCGAAATCCTTAAAAGCCAATTATCATTCAGTATTAACAGCCAGTATCCACCAACACACATCGCTCTACGCAGTCATAAGTTTAAATAGGTAGGTGCGACACTTTGTTTGACGTCATAATACAACACATTTGCATTCGTTTTGGTGGTAGGAATACGCCATTTCGCAATAAATTTTAATTGAATTTAAGGAAAGAGGAGTACGATAAGTATAAATCAGCTTGTTTTTGACATCCAGTGCCATAAAGCCTGCAATACACATTCCTGTAGCTGGCATGACAGTAGCAGTCACGTGACAGCAGAAGCCCATGGTATAAACTATCAAGATCCTGCAGATTTAACACAGTATGGATTGCCAGTGCCATGTCAGTTACAGGCATGTGTATTTCGAGCTCAGCAGTTAAGCGTGAACTAAATAAGGCAGAGTCAAAAGAGATGCAATGCACTCCTTTCAATTTATATCGGTGGCTTTTGAACACATGTCGCAGCGCACGTGGCTCGTCCTCACGTGACCTCAGGCCTCGCTGGCCATCGTTACTGCCGTGCTATAAATAATACTGACCGGTAATAACAATAATTGCGACCGGCAGCCGAAGATTTAATGGATAACGAGTTTAAATTGGACTGTGTTTGCCGAAACGGATTACAATGCCGTATGTGCGTAGATAGGTAAGCGTTGATCGTTTACGTGACGTCAAGATAGCGCTTTCATGATTGGATATCTCTATTCTTGATCAATTTACTCAAATTAAAAATTGCCTATTTAAAGCAGTATTTTTAGAGAAGCTATACCTGATGTTAATCTACCTGTAACTCAAATTGTAGAAACGTCATAGATAAATATATTGTTTGGTAACCTCAAAGGAAAAGCTGCTATTGACACATAAACTCGCGTCATGTTCTTTTACTTCTACATAGTAGATAACAAATTTCACTATAATTTCATTTATTCTGCAACAAGTCGCAGAACAATGTAACTACTTCTTCGGATAAACTAGCCTGGCAAGAATCCAAATTTGAGCTTGGAAATCGAAAGCAGGATTAAGCACCAAACCGTGGCAAGTGAGCTAAGATATGTAGTCTGTAAAATACTTTAACAAAATACCTCAAAGTCTTGTTGATCTACCCCTTCACAAGTTTAAGTCTGCAATTAAAGCAAAGTTAATGAAACAAGGTTATTATAATGTAGAGGATTACTTGAACGACAAAAGTTTGTGGTCATAGTAGGAATAATCTGCTCCTCTGCTCAATGTTGTGTTCTTTTTTCTACTCTCATTGACTGTACTCTGAATTTATTTTTTGTAAAACAAAGAAAGTTCAAAAGAGTAACTATAGAGTTTCTTGCCGAAATCTTCTCGATAAGAAGCAACGTCCGAACCGGTGGTAGATTCACATTATGTATATTCACGATATGTACTAATATTGTACTATTTAATTTACGTTTATTATTATTATTTCTAGATACTTTTTCTGACATGTCATAAGTGCTTTGTACAAGCTTAAATGAATAAATGATTTTTTTACTTTACTTTACTTTACTTTAGTCAATAATCACCGCAACTATTTTGCGTTTTCTATTTCTCCTGGTTCTTAGAGCTGTTTTAGTGGGGAAAGTAGGAAAATCAAACATGGCCGCTGCCTACTCCTGCTGCGGTGGCCAACCACACCCGTGGAGGCGCGTGTGCCAGTCACGTGCCCGCGACCGCAGTGCCACCTGTGCTCGCACCTGACACCACCTCGTCGCATCCGTCACGTTGACAGCCACGTTTTTATCGGGTCTTTGTTTAGACGCCAGCTCACTCCACTTAAGCCATACTTAAACTACACATGACACATGAATCCAGACGTGGAACGCTCTTCCAGCACATGTGTTTCCTTCCTCGTATAGTCCCTGGGTTGGGTTTGGGGATGGGTTCTTCAAGCTGGGCGTGAAAAGGCATTTCTGCAGGCCTTTAAGGTGATGATGGCCAGCCCAGTGATTCGTTTGAATGACTGGGCTTATCAACCTCATATCTGGACCTCACGAAAATACCTCATAAAAAAAATAGAAATTTAATTGATTTGATTGTAACAAGAATTAAACACATATCCAGATACAAAACAGCCCTACAATCCCTTGTCAAGTTCCCTAAACTGAGCGTAGCGAGCAACTTCGTAATATGATCCTTCATTTCCAGCCAGTCAGCGGTTACCTGGCACTGACGCATCTTTTAGGCTGGATACTTACTGATAAAATTGCTCACATCTTTTTATACCACGTCGGTGACAATCAAGCATGCGGATTTACTGATGGTAAGCGGTTACCGCAGCTTGTGGACACGTGTAACACCAGTGGTATCACTCGCGCGTTGTCGACCCTGCAAAAACCTTTTCAAACCCCTCTTGAAGAACTCCATACTATAACTCATCGCGAAAACCTCGGCAGGGAGTTCATTCCACAATTTAAGCGTCCTCAGAAGGAAACATCTCTGAAACCGAACTGTACGAGACCATTGCGGATTCAGAGTATGAGGATGAACGCCCTGTCGGTGGCGAGCGGTGCGGTGGTAAAAAGTAACCGTGATGCCCACGGTTACTTTTTATCGAACAGTTCTTCAGAACAAAACCCGTAGTACAAATTAACTTGACTAGACATAAGCTATTGTTATGAGGCTGGCATTCTCACTGCTCTGCTAGTTAGTGTAACGTTACTATACGAAATATAATATTCCATTTAATTTCATGCTAAGTAGGCAAAATACCATGTAAAGTATATCAATAACGAGGCAAATATCGGAATCGCTTATTGATTCTTCAATCAAGATACAGTCTGTATAGCGGCCTCCCCAGAGCCCTGAATAGAAGGCATCCCTGACACAAATACCCAGTTGATAATAATAATATCGATCACCTGAAACATTTATACGAGTACGGGACTCCGTCGACACGTCTATGAAGTCGGTGAGTCCATTGGCCACTTTCTTTGTTTCTGTCCAACTTTTGTTAAATAATACAGTTATAATAACATATAATGGATAGTGAATAAATTTTTATTTGCATAAAACATGGTAAGTAGATTTTACAGATCTTATGATAAAGAGTGAGCAAGCATGTTTTATCGACAGCCGATATGCAAATTTGATCGTCGTGCAATTAATAACATATTTAAATTAAGTATTACACATTATAATTTTAAATTAAAGTCAACGTAAATTACAATTTAGATGTACAATCAATAATAAAGAACAGGTAGTCAGTCATAATAGGCCAATAAAAACGAAAGGATGTCATATATATATACAAATATGGTCATAAATTCAATATAAAAATGTCAACAGAAAAAATTACCCACAAACAATTCAGAATTGACTAAATTAAATATAAAAAACTATATATATCACTTATAAACTGTTATCTATTAGTTATGTAACACACATGTGTGAACGGTGTTCGAATTCTAAGGCTAAAGGGATAGTATTGTTGCTACTGTGCTACAACGTCACCTATCTTTCAGTCCTATTTAGATTCGCGTAACCGGCACGTGCTGGGTCGCTTTTATCCTCAAACCTACGTCCGTTTGCCATCTCCCAGTAACGCCCTAAGCCAAGGTTCATGTCCCACCTTGGGGCGCCTTAAGGCATGCTCCTTTTTTTGGGATGAGAACCTTTCGCGTGCTTTCGCTAACCCACTTGTCCGGAGAAGCTGTGAAAGCATCAGCGGCTAACAGCATACGTGATTTCAAAAAAAAGAGACATCTATCTTTATATCTATATCAAGTGCTGACATAAAATAGTTTTTGTATGTTAGTACATAATTAGACCTTAATTTTAAACTAAAAGGTTATAGAAACATTTTTAAAAAAATCATGCAATAAACCATATTGAGTATATAGAGATTTTGATTGTCGTGAGCAGGCACGGGATCTATTTTGAATCTTAATAAACATACCCGCGTGTTTAACAAGCTTTAAAAGTCACCAAGAAGATGGCCAAAGTTTGACGTGCGCGTGGTACTGCAGGCCTGCGCAGCTGTGCCCTCAACGAGCAGATTTTTCGATTTCCATTCCATTTTCTAGAAAATAACTGACATCTTGGTTGCTAGGGCCGTCATTCTGTTCCCACAGCAACTAAAATTGTATATAAAACCACCAATGAAAACATGCGGCGACTTTTTTATTATGAGGTGCGAACGAGTCAGAGCAGAGCGGCAGAACTTTAGAGACGACAACTGTCAAGCACAAGCTCTCAATCGTCACGTCAATCACAAGTGTCACAGACTTTAAATATTTAGTTTTTATAGTATATCAATCATGTGATTTGCTTTCTAATTTTATTATCAAGAATTTCAAGTTTTCTCCTTAAGTATCTCTTTTAGCGTAACTCTTCAATGAATAACGTGACCGCCCACTCCCAACCGGAATTTATAGTGTGTGATTTATGTACTAACAACCGAACTTATAAAGGTAAACGTGGACTCAACATTCATATATCAAAATGCCATAACTCATCATCATCCTCCCAACCGATTCATCTTCATCATTCATCTGTACCTAGGCCCATATTAACCGCCTGTTCGGCAGATTTACCTCCTCCTTCTCTCAATTTTGAATTACTACTCAGTCAATTATATAGAACAACACCACTCATTAAAAGGGTACCTAGAGGAGCCAGGATCTATTTAGCTAATGCTTTGTCGTCCGTAATAGAGAAGTGCCTTATTAATACTGAACAAAATTGGCAAAATCTTTTCACCTTTGCTTTTTCATACTTTCATGTCAATAAATCTCAGCATCAATCTCTTACAGCTGCTCTCAAACAAAACACTAGTCAATTTTAATTCATCGCTCTCTTCTCCCATTACACGACCTCCTCAATGTATCTGCCAACTGGTGGAAGGTAAAGTACAGGATGGTGACCTCAAAAATGCTGCTCGATTGATTTTTTCTGATGATACTCTAGCCCCATACAACGACGAGACTCTAGAGAGCCTTCGGAGTAAGCATCCTTTACGTCTACTTTCTCCTCAAGTAAACCAACCCTTTCAGGACTCCCAACAGATAAAAATTTCTGACAGTGAAACTCTCGCAGGTATACTGTCCTTCCCCAGTGAGTCTGCCAGCGGCATCGATGGCATGGTAGCAGGGGAGGATGCGAAGCCACTGTGCACGTTGTCCGGTCGTTTCTTCTCGACAGTGACGCCGACGTCATCCTCAAAATAGACGTAAAGAATGCCTTCAATTCTCTAGATAGATCTGCCCTGCTGAACGAAGTACAAATTCATGTTCCCCAAATTTCCGCTTTTGTACACCAATGTTACGTCAGTCCTTCCAAATTAATT
This sequence comes from Udea olivalis, assembly GCA_947369235.1. NCBI lineage: Eukaryota > Metazoa > Arthropoda > Insecta > Lepidoptera > Crambidae > Udea > Udea olivalis. The sequence goes on from OX376342.1 coordinate 24,619,445, forward strand.
TACCAGGAACACTCTATTGAGTCTGCCGTTGGAGTTCAACAAGGTGATCCATTAGGCCCAGCACTCTTCAGTTTAGGCATTCATCCAATTATTTCAAAAATAAATTCTAAATTAAATGTGTGGTACCTTGACGACGGAACCCTTGGAGGCAAAGCAGATAGTGTAGTTGAAGATTTAAAATTAATTCTGAACGAGTTCAAAACAATTGGTTTAGATCTTAATCTCTCGAAATGTAAATTGTTTATTAATAGTCATATTACCCCTCCTTTCAGGCAAAGTATTATTAAAAAAAATTACTATTTAGCACCGAATATCAATATTCTTGACTGTAAATCGCTTTGTCTTCTGGGTGTTCCTCTCTTAGATGACAGCATTCCACCAATTTTAGAAGAGAAAATGAAACTTTTTACCAATATGGCCACTAGATTGGACAAATTAAGTTCACATATCGCGTTTACAATTTTAAAATATTGTCTTTTTGTTCCAAAATTTACCTATATTCTCCGCGCTAGTCCAATCTGGAAATTTCCCGGTTTTTTAGACACATTTGATGCCACACTAAAAGGTTCATTTGAAAAAATTCTAATAATCACAACTCATGGACCCAAGCTACTTTTCCAATCAAATTCGGTGGCATCGGTATCAGAAAAATTTCGAGTATTGCTCTTCCAGCTTTCATCTCCTCCATACACAGCACCACCAAACTGTCTGGAATGATTTTAAAACAAAAATCCCACATCACTTTACTTCTAAGAGAGGCGGAGGAGACATGGAGGAGTCTCTGCCCCAATGCTGACATCCCCAAGGAAACTCATATACAAAAACTTTGAGATGTTGCATTGGTGAAAGAGACCCACAGCGATCTCATACAAAATTCTAGTGAACTTCATCGAGCAAGGCTCCTAGCAGTCTCTTCACCGGAGTCTGGCCACTGGCTAAAATCTATCCCTTGTAGAAACCTTGGCACACTATTAGAAAACGAGACATTTCGGGTGAGCGTGGGCCTGCGCCTTGGTTCCCCCGTCTGTGAACTGCACTCCTGTGTTTGTGGCAAGGAGATGGACAGGTTTGGCCTTCATGGTCTCTGCTGCCCCCAAAGTGCTAGACGTCTCGCCCGCCATGCCTGTCTGAACGACATCATTAAGGGGGCTCTTGCCACCATCAGTGTGCCATCCACGCTGGAACCACGTGGTTTAGTGCGTGATGATGGCAAGAGACCTGATGGTACGAGTATGACACTGATTCCCTGGGAACGTGGACGAGCGCTAGTGTGGGATGCCACTTGTATCGACACTCTGGCCCCGTCCCATCTCAGGGGGTCAGTTTCGAGAGCCGGGGCGGCAGCAGAGGCAGCGGAGCTATCCAAGCTGCGTAAATACGATTAGATTTCAGCTGATTACGTGTTTACGCCGCTTGGATTTGAAACTTTTGGGCCCTGGGGACCACATACGAAAGCTTTTTTTTTTTTTTAAATCCTCTACTGATCATGGCAGCAAGAGACCGAAGAGCTGGCTCTTTCCTCGCTCAACGGCTAAGCATAGCCATTCAGCGTGGAAATGCTGCCTCTATCCTTGCTGCCATGCCACACTCACAGGATTTGTTCAACGACTGACGGTATTTTTAATTTCTTTTATTTATATAAATAGATATATATTTTGTTTTTAAGTTAGATTAATTTTAGGTTAAGATTTGTATATTGTATTAATAAGTGTGGATAAAAATAAGTGTGTATAATAAACAAGATATAAACTATTTCTTATCTTATTATTATCCGAAGCTCTCGACTTAATATAGTCAGGCATAACATTCAATACTACATAATAATGACTCCTATATAAAGCTGAGCCTGTCACTTGGGGTCAAGGGTTTTGACCAACAAAACATTTGGCAAGCGTGGGGACTCACTTAACTTACACTTTCAACTCAAGCGCTCACCTGATGTATATAATGGAGGCCTTTCTGCTGTGATGCAGTAAATAGGCCCCTTCCTATGTCTGTCCCACTCTATTATTAAGGATCGTGACTCCCGCGAAGTATTCGTGCAATATGTGCTCTCCAACGGCTTCGATCTTTTGCCCGATAGAGCGCTGCGCTTATAGGGACCTCAAGCATGTTGGAGACTCGGTCTGTCCATCTTTTTAAATAGGCTGGCAACTACTTTACTTTCTTTCTATAGATGTAGAATGATACAACTCATATAACATCTTACAGTCAAACTCGCAAAATAATGTTGTTCGTAACGTGCAGTATTTCTAATTACAATCAACATAATAATACTTTCATATCTGTGTGTAGGTGACACAGCGCTGCGTAGCATCTAGCGACAGCTACAAAAGGCTTTCCACTAGCGAATTCCCATGATCCATGCACTTTCCCTGGCGGTTTCCCCAGCTTTCCAGAGGCGTGTCTGTAACGCGAGACGTAACAGCACGGCGGACCGTGGCAAATGACACGGCAAGGGCGCCCACTGGGCCGTGTGGGCTACGCACCATTTCGCACACTTTTACAACTTGTGCTCGACGTATGGAACTGTTGATGCGAATTGACTGATCGTTCTTTATTGACTTTGAAATGTTTTTGTAGTATAACTTAGCTTGGTATTAAGTAACTATGTAGTAGGAAAAGTAAATGTTATGAGATAATTGAAAAAAAAATATTTACACAACTATAGAATAAAACTAGAACAAATTGAGCTGATCCTAGGACCTCCATCGTTGTGTTAAAAATAGAGCATTTTGAATACTAAAAATTAGAAGTTATTATATTGCAGTTACACTACTTAAAAACTTAAAAGAGATCCCGAGAGACTGGTCCTAAGCATCATTCCTAAATCAGATAAGTACAAAAATAATTGTGTAAGCATGTGTGTCACAATTTATAATAAAGTTCCCTTTGATATAAAAAATCTGACTCTGAATGCATTCAAGGCCAAGTTATATAAATGGCTCATTATTAATAATATATATAACATTAAAGAATTCATTGACCGTAGATTTTAAGTGTGACATTCTTATTTAATTTACAATTTATTCAATTTAGTATCTACTGATCGGTTGACGACCGACTTGGTGTAATGGTTAAGAAGTTGGCTACTACACCAGAGGTCGCGGGTTCGATCCCCGCACAGTACAAACATTTGTGTGCATGAACATGTCTGTTTGTACTGGTCTGGGTGTCTCCTATGTATAATAAGTATGTATTTACAAAAGAAAATGTATTTAAGTATGTTTATCCGTTGTCTAGTATCCCATAACACAAGCTTTAATTAGCTTACTTTGGGGCTAGATGGCGCTGTGTGGAATAATGTCCAGGGATATTTATTTATTTATTTATTTATTTACTGATCCAGCCATATTTGATTTAACACTATTACTATTTTCGCTTTGTTTTGTGTGGCTCTAGTATGACATTATTGTTCGGAATATTATTAATTAATTATTACTCTTCGGATTAAGATTAGCATGCTAGTAAATTGGCAAGACATGTCGCACACTTAATCTATGATATGTACATCTGTTAATACCATGTTGTTATGCAAATAAAGTTTATGAATTATGAATTACAAATATTACCATACAGGTTCGGTGCCGTACAAAAACCTAAGTAATTTATTTTTCTTAAACATGCTCGGAAATATTGTCATTACTTTTGAATAAAGAACACGCGAAGTATCATATTTACGTAGACTGAAAACCCAAAATCACTTCCCGGCGCGTTCTTTGAATTTCGAACGAAGAGCGCGCCGGCAATGTTGTATGAAGGTGTGCTGTTTGAATTTAGAACTCTTTCATCTATCGTACACATTGCGTTCTCGTGGCTGTATAGCCACAGATGCGTTTACCTTTCGGCACAAATTGTAAAATAAAATAAAACAAATTGGCGGTAAAGCGGAGTTGTTATTTTGTTAATAATATTAATTAAATTTATTATGTAAAAGGCCCTTTTTATTTCCTTGCATTTTTTTAAAGAAAAGCACTATATATGCCTCGGCCGAAATGGCAATTGCCTGTCTCGTATCATTGAAGTCCTCGCCTGCGGCTCGGCCTTCAAACTCATACTCGACCTGCAATTGCCTATTTCGGTGCCTTTGCAATAATGTACTATAGTTCATGCAGAAAATGCAGGAAGCTTGCAGATTTCAAGCGTCTTATGGTGGAAACCTCTCAGTAATACTTTATACTATGACAGAAAGTAGCCGTAAACTTAATATTAGGCAATTTTTTCAAATTACTAAATTGAGAGAAAAGTAAGTTTTAAACATAGAATTAACGAGTCTGCTGAACATTATCGTACGAGTAATCAGGTGCATTAAAAGTCGGTATAAACACAGAACAAGGAAACGACTGCAGCAACAGTGAACAAAATATGATTTTGTTGAAGGGACACAATGAACAACTGCGTGCTAACAATATGTATAATTTCTCACGTTTTCGACGCGCATGCACACGTGCGCACGGCTCGCGAAACATGCCGTCATACCATTTGCAGGCTGAAGCCTAATTGCTCATCTCCTCCACGTTTGAATAAATAGCATCAATAAACCACTGGTTATTTCTCATGAGACAGGCGTTTCAGCGTCGTAGAAAGGAGTTACAGCGACTGAGGTTATGTAACGTACGAATATGCATGGCCAATTGCACCAAACAACAATTTTACTGTGTGCCTACTATGTGGACAGCCAATGTTTCAAGTAACGCCTAAACTAAGTATACAAATGATCAGTGTCATGTAATCATAGGAGAATCTCAAATGGAACGAATGTCACAGATTACTCAACAGTTACCACGTAACAGATAAATCACATCACATCCATAGAAAAAAAAAATCTTAATCATAAATGCGTGCTGTCATGTGACAGACATATATAGTCAGGTCCAACTCTTTCGATAATATAGATGTCGGAAGCTGGTCAGAAGTCAGTACTTACAGTACGTCCGCGTCATTACGTCCAGTTCAATCCCAAAATTCTCGTACAAAGTTAAATGCTCTACGCGGCTGTTGACAGCTAACAGCCAAATGAGTCATGGAATATAATTACCTTCCAGCCGCCACCCGGCTGGAAGGTAATTATCGCGCGCAAGTACATGCAGTGGCAGAGGCCTGCTAATGAAATGTCGTTGGTTTTGATTCAGGATAAATGGTTGTATGACGAAAATTTGTGATTGTCCTGTGCCCATTTTGGTACATATTTAGAAATATTCAATTTTGATCATCAGTTCCATTGCTTAATATCTACTTAATTTGGGTTCTGATTACCTTGATGCAAGCTGTCGCAGATATTTAAATGATCATCGCGTCATCTCAGGATGTGAACTACAAAAGCGAAGAGTCCTTTGTTGCTCTCATTAATTTATGCACAAGAACTGCGCTCCTGATTGGATAATAGCGTGGAGGCCAGAGCTGCGAATGATCCAGATCCTCCATGACGCGCTGCGCGGGAGTGGGCCGGCCCGGGCGATGTTAGGGCTATTTCCAGACTTCCGCTTGTAGAACGAAAAGACTGCATAAAGATCATAACAAAAACACGTGCCTTATACGCACTTTAAAGAAGCACTCTGAATAATCAGGAGGATACCAGCGGTTTCCTGACAATTGAATGTCTTCTATCCTTAAACCCATAATAACTACCTAAAAATACTTCAAGTTTTCAAGTTGCATAAAGCACTAGTCATTCATAGTTGATAAACTCTAGGTACACATGCCAGTAGCAATTGAATCCCGCATATCATAGCCCGTTGCACCACCGACCGTAATCGAGAAGCATTGTGCAATTGTGACGAGAGGGAAAATTCCTATCAATTTGTTGAATCCTAGGTCATTGGGGAAATGCGATACCAATATGACGTAACGTGATGTAACATTAATCATAATTTTTAAACAATTAATATTTACTTAGGATAATGATAAAGTTATATTATCTCTCAGCTCAACACTATACGCCGTGATGTAAGCTAACTAGTGTATTCGAATTTTCAGGCCTCATGTTAGGCCTCTAACATCTTGCCAGCTAATCAAAAATTGGCGTGAGAGCCTCAAAAAAAGGCTTCAATCGGCCCTTCGATCTAAAACTTACCAATTAAGATATTTCTGTTAGAACCTTTTCTATTTACTTAGCGATTCGTAGAAAATTTGCTAAACCTTTACTTTAATGTTTTCCCAGGTTAAATCATAAATACTTAAGTATAAATATATAATTAGAATTATTAAATCCGAACAGGATTTCGGTAAGTCATATATTTTTTAACCGGCATGTCTAGATTAGGTTAAATTATCCTACGATCAGCATACCTAAACAATTTTCCTCATTGATAATTCACTAAGTAGGTAGGTACCAACCAATTGCACAATCTCAAGTAATGCATTGATTGGGTCATCAGTGTGATGGGGAAAATATCTATCAAACGGAGGAAAAGAGCAATTTGCACAAGTCCTCCTTCAAATGGGATTATCGCCCAATGACGTGGGAGACCATTAAGAATCTTAGGTTTTGACCTTTTCCTTAAGGAGGTCATTGGGAACTCATCTTGTTTTTTTATAAAACTATCGTCGGTTCTGAATAGATCTTAACAGGTTAAACTTAAGAAACACGCTGCCGAAGGTTAGAAGGACGGTTATTTTTTAAGCATTCTATTTAGGCTTTGCTTCGTGTGATATTAAACTGAGGTACAATGCACTTCTCGTTACCATCTTTCTCGCATTATCGTTGATGAATATTCTAGAAAAAATAATGTATTTCTTGGAATCTTCCTCGTGTCTACTGTGTCATAAATTAACTATAGCACAATAACAACTCAGTACTAGCTACAACGTTAAAAAAAACAAAAAATAACCTTATTTTAATAAATAATTCGCCTAAACAAGAACAAACGTTTTGCACGAAGGCTGTCATAAGTCCGCTCAGTTGATATTCCCAAATGTCCACTTTGTAACTTCAACTCTCGGTTGATCAGGGTTGGCGAACTAATGAACTTCTTCAAGTTTCTACCTTTTTTCACTTTCTCAGTTCAGCGGCTTCGCCTTCACGGAACTTTCTGAAACTCAAACTCAAATATCTTTATTTAAATAGACTTAATCAGTACTTTTAAATAATCAAAAAAATTACTAAATAATAGACATATATACAAACCTAATGCGACTCTACCACCGCGTCAGAGGAGTTGAATTTTCAAGTTACGCTGTGCGACTGCCATAGGTCTAGCTTCGAATAGCCAAAAAGCAAACAAATGTGTTGTGTCAAAGTCATACCAATGTATATTTATTTTATTTCATTGAAATATGATCGTTATGCCGATGTGTTTGAAAGTATGGTAAACGCATTTATGTTTATCATGAAGTGACAATAGGATGTGACGCATTCTTTTACTAGTCACTGTCAGAGACGATTGCAGAGACGACATACAGAGGGATGTTTTTCTTGAAAACATTACTGTGACTATTCTAATTTCATGTAAGGAATAAAGTGAAGCGAATTATAACAACCGGCAAAACATAAGGATAGGATAATTCCATACAAAAAGGCTCAAACATGGTAATGTCGAATTCAACAATAAAAATAACAGTATTTTATAGATGTAACCTATATTATATTGTTCATGTTTTTTTACCGCGTTTACCGCACTAATTGTCATTTTGTCCGAGCTCAAAACTAGACACTTCAAAATGGATTTCTCAAAAACAAATCCACAACATAAGCAATTTTTAAGTATATTCAGGGAATACACAACATAATTAACAATAATAAATATGCAATCGGAATACTTATAGATATGACAAAAGCCTATGATAAAGTGCAATATAACATTCTGTTAAATAAACTGTATGACATAGGAATTCGGGGTATAAGTCATCATTAGTTAAAATCATATCTTTTTAATAGCCAACAAACAATAGAAATCGAATATTTTAATAATCAACCCAAAAAAATCGAAAAAATTAGATCTGACACCATACCTGTAAACGCTTCAATACCTCAAGGCAGTGTGTTGGGGTGTCTGCTATTCCTAATTTATATAAATGATTTTGCCGAAGCTTCAAATGAATATTGTGTTATGTTTGCGGATGATAAATCTATCCTCATTGCCTGTCAAGACTACGAATCTTACGAAAAACTTTAAAATATTCTTCATAAAACAAAAAACTGGCTATCCGAAAATAACTTACAAATAAACATTGTCCAAAACAGAAGTAATGTCTTTTCACCCTCATCAGAAACAACAGCTAAACTTAAATCTAAAATTGAATTTTGACAACAAAGATTTTGTACTAAATAATGTAAATGAGCATAAGTTACTGGGTCTTGTCTTGGACACCAATGTAAACTGGAAGCACGACATATCAAAAATACATCGTAAATTGAGCAGCTTTTCTTATGCATTACGAGAAATTAAAAAACCACTGACTTAGCCACTGCGATCACTACTTACTATGCCTATGCATATGCGTGGCTCAATTACGGCGTTGTCTTGTGGGGCAGTAGTACCGACGTACCTTGTTTACTAACCATGCAAAAAAACTTATAAGAATACAAGCCAACATAGACACCACTGATAGCTGTAGACCCTATTTTGAAAAATATAAAATCTTATCTCTTCCCTGCATTTATATCTTAGAAATATGCATGTTCATTCGTAAATACCCTAACCTCTACACAACACGAGATAACAATATTACTTATAAAACATCAACTTCGCTACAGAAATAAACTAGCACTACCGACCTCTAGAATGAAACACCACTCTTCCAGCCTATTAGTAATGTCTATAAAAATCTATAATAAACTACCAGATTCCATAAGAAACATAAATAACAATAAGAATTTTTTTATGACCCAAAAATATACTAATACAAAAAAGCTACTACACTATAAAATAATTTTTAGAAGATAAAAATTTAAAATAAATTGAAGAGTAGTATTTATATCTACTACTATAATAAAAAAATTCTTTATACCTAAATAATAATCTATAAAAATACCTAAATTATAATCTTTAGACGAGTACCTAAATAATAATTAGATATAATTTATTATTATTTTGATGCGTTATAATTTATTTATTTATTCAAATTATTATTCTATGTTTATACCTACATTCACCCATTCAACCTTATCCTTTTAGAAAGTTTGATATTTTCACTTAATAAACTTTTACTTCCCACAATCACGATTATCTCTACCATTCATTTGACTAAATTCGTAATAACATCTATATCAAATTATAAACATTTTCTATATGACATCAAACTATTTTTAAAACACACTGTAGTCAATAGCATTCGTTTGAGTACTTTGAAGGTGCCTGCTAGCTCACTGATTATAATATAATTAGGAAGAAGAAGCTGAAGATTGAAGTTGGTTTGAATAGCTGCACAGAATAAGATGTTAAATTTCGCACTTCAATCAAATTGCATTTTGGAACAGTGGACTTCGACTTACTTTTAAGGTCCAGTATATTTTAACATTTACGGTTCGAATCCCACTCACATAAGTGTTAATATTTAGTAAATTTTTGTTATTTTTTATTTATTGAGTCCCTATTTTAAACACTGTTTCAATTACATTATTATTATTACAAGAAAAATATTTTATTTTAATTTAAAGAGTTATTAAATGAAGTTTACATTAAATTAAATGAATATTAAAGAGACATTTACTTAGAAAAAGGGTATATTATACAGCCATTCAGTTTTTTTTTTTTTGATAAATCATATTATTGAAAACTTTAGCAAAAATTTCGTCTAGCTCCAATGATTTTCCAGAAATGGATAGTGCACGTCATACAATATGCGATGTGCTAATAATTTTTCACAATAAATGTTCATGCTCAGTATATTTTACTCAGTCCTGTTGATTACCTCTTTACAAGTATAAATCTACAATCAAAGCAAAATTTATGAAACATAAGGGTATTTATGAAGAGGATTACTTGAACAGCAAGAGTTTGTGGTGATAGTAGAAATAATATGCTCCTCAGCTCAGTAGGTTTTTTTGACTTTGCTCTGAATATAACGGTTGTAAAACAAAACAGATCAAAAGAGTAACTATCGAGTTTCTTGCCGAAATCTTCCCGATAGAAGCAGCGTGCGAACCGATTGAAGCTTCGCGTTAGGTTTATGTATGATATCTTCTACCTATTCTAGTATTATTTCATTTACGTCTATATTATTTATGTACTTTTACATTCTTGACATGTCATAAGTGCTCTTTACGAGCTTGGATGATTAAAAATGTTATTTGTTCTTTGAAAACCCCTTTCGCCACAACGTATGAAGGGATAATGTAACATTTTAGATTTGGTAGAGTTATAGTGACAAATATTACACATTGTAACAACAAGTTGCGCACTGTAATGCGCGGTTCTCCTCCCTCACCGATGTAATGCTCGACTCTGTAACGTTGCATTGCAGGAAAGTGCTCTAGGTGAGGCTTTCATTCTTTCTTTCGAACTCCTTATAATTCAAATGTCATTGTCTGGATCTGCCCTATTTCAATTAATTCAAATGCTAGAGATTTAACAGGTGTCAACAGAAGTCAAAGAATTTTGGTATAAAACGTGCGCCATCTATTGTTGACTAGATTATTTAAGACCAAACATTAAAGAATAGTTGTAACTGCAATGAGGTAACGACTAAGGAGAAAATATTATGAAATAAATGGCGGCAATTCTAGAGGGGTATGTCGCCCCGCAGCATTTATAAGATTTTGACAGAAATTAATAAATAAATAAAATAAACATCTGAGACAAATTACACCAAGATCGTCTGACCCCAAACTGATTGTTTATTTTATCTATGCCGAAACTAAGCAGAGTAAAAAGTAAAGTAAAAAAAGATTTATTCACTTAAGCTTTTACAAAGAAGCACTTATGAAATGTCAAAATTCACAAAAAATATATATAAACGATAATAGACGTAAATAAAATAATACAATAATATTCTAAATAAACATAATGCGAATCTACCACCGGTACGGAAGTTGCCTTATCGAGAAGACTCCGGCAAGAAACTCGATAGTTACTCTTTTGAACTTTGTTTTGTTTTACAACAAATAAATTAAGAGTACAGTCAAAAGAACAATAAAAATACATTATTTGAGCAGAGTAGCAGATTATTCCTACTATGACCACAAATTCTTGTCGTTCAAGTAATCCTCCACGTTATAATAACCTTGTTTCATCAACTTTGTTTTAATTGTAGACTTGAACTTGTGAAGAGGTAGATCAACAAGACTTTGAGGTATTTTGTTAAAGTACTTTACAGATTGACCCACAAAAGAATTTCCTACCTTATGTAGCCTAAGACTTGGAGTAATAAGTTTGTTTTTATTTCTAGTTATGTGTATATGAGTATCACAGTGTTTTTTGAACATATGCAAGTATTTGCGCACATACATTACGAGTATGTTATCGAAAATATACTGAGCGTGCACAGTTAAAATATCAATCTTCTTAAATACTTCTCTGAGCGAGTCGCGTGGCCTAAGGTTGTATATCGACCGAATAGCTCTTTTTTGGAGTACAAAAATTTAAGGTCTGCAGCTGAGCCCCACAACAGTAGACCATACGACATAACGCTATTAAAGTAACTAAAATACACTAGTCTTGCTGTTTCAATGTCAGTCAGGAGTCTAATGTTTCGGACAGCACAAGCGGCCGAACTAAGTCTCCCTGCCAGAGCAGTTATATGTGGACCGCACTGTAACTTAGAATCTAGAGTAATTCCTAAAAATACCGTAGAGTTCGTAATTTCCAATGTCTCATCATTCATGTTGATAATGGTATCAACCTGTTTAACATAGTGAATTTAATACACTTCGTTTTCTTTGCATTAAGTAATAAATTGTTGCTTGTGAACCAACATAGTACTTTTGAAAGAGTATTATTTACATCGTCAAATGCTTGCTTACCTCTGTTGATTTTAAAAATCAACGAGGTATCATCAGCAAATAATACTATTTCACAAATGTCTTTGACAAAGTAAGGAAGGTCATTTATATAAATAAGAAAAAGCAGTGGGCCCAATCTCGATCCCTGGGGCACTCCCATGCTAATGGTGGCACCGGAAGAGGTGGTTCCGTTTATACTCACTTTTTGTGTTCTGTCTGTGAGATAAGATTGTATAAGTTTAGACGAAATATCCGAAACACCGTAATGTCTCAGCTTAATCAGTAGGATTTCATAATCCACACAATCAAACGCTTTCGAAAGATCACAAAATATTCCTATTGCATACTGCTTGCCTTCCCAAGCATCAAATATGTGTTTGATAAGTGCTACACCCGCATCAGTAGTGCTTCTATGTTTAGTAAAACCAAATTGTTTCTCATGTAGTAATTTATTTAAAGTAAAGTGTGCAAGCAGCTGATTTAATATAATTTTTTCAAAGATTTTACTAAGAGCTGGTAGTATAGAAATGGGTCTATAATTAGATGGGTTACTTTTGCTACCAGATTTAAAAAGCGGGATGACTTTACTAAATTTCATTAAGTTGGGAAACTGACCGTCGTCAATGCAGTTATTGAAAAGTACTGCTGAGTGGGGTGAGATGATATTTATGATTGATTAAGTAGACTTATCGAAATATTCCACAGATCTTCGGTGTTTTTCATATTAAGTTCCTTAAACACCTTGATTATGTCATGAGAATTTATATGAACAAAGTTGAACTGAAATGAGCATTCATCAACACTAGATGTGAGCAGGGACCTAGCTAGCGGTGCACTAGAATTTAAGGTACTTGTAGTTACAATGGGTATATTAGAAAAGAATGTTTCAAATGTATTAGCTATGTCAATCTCAGACTCAATTAAATTATCTTGAATTTTAAGAGCCAACGAGTGATCTCGAGGTTTTGATTTACAAGTTTCCTTACTAATTATTTTTCAAGTAGTTTTAATTTTATTTTTTGCTTGTTTTATTTTGTCACGCAAAAAGATAGACTTAGCCATATGGCATGATTTCTTAAAGATTTTTAAGTATAATTTGACATAATCTACTAGTTTTTGACACTTATAATTAGCTTTTAAACCATATAATTCGTATAATTTATTTCTACTTTTATGGATGCCTGGCGTAGCCCAATCACTAAACTTAAACTTAAAATTATCGACCTTTAATTTCTTCTTAGAAAAATAAAATTATGTTCCTGTTTAATTATCTCAAAAAGAAGCATATACTGATCATCTATGTTGTGGCATTGGGCATATAGTAGATTAGACAGGTTTTTATTCACATTACTCTTGAACTTTTCTACTCGATTCTTGACAGTCTATAACTAATATCCACTGATTGAGAGACATGACGGTGCTCAAATTTAGTCAATTGACCACAGTGATCTGATTTCAAACAATTTATAATTGATTTTTCAATTGAGATATTTTCACAAAAAATATTGTCCAAGCAGGTGGCTGATGTGTCAGTGATCCTGGTTGGTTTATACTATGGGTGAGTGAGAGCTTGTACTATGGGTGACACGAGACTTAAAAAAATACTTAAATATTTCTAAATGCATATACTTACACGTACATGATAATAACACCCAGACACACAACAAACACAAATGTTTGTCATGGGTGGGGATCGAAAACACGGCCTCGTTCGTCAAAGGCAGGATTGCTACCACTGTGCTATCAGACCAGTCAAAATTTATTTATTTATTTATTAGTTCGTACACAAAAAATACATTACAGGTAACAACATTTATAAAAGCAGAAGTACAGGTTAGCTTAGGTATCTCTAAAAAAAGATTTCTTCCAGCAGACCAACTTAAAGAAGACAACAAAAAAGTTTGACCAAAGAGGACAGACAGCTGGGCACTAACGAAAAAAATGAAATATTAAAATCGCTGACAATAAACCTACAAAGATTTTTAAACAAATCAGTAATTCCATCAGCTCGTCTAACCTCATAAAGTTGGCAGGATTCTGGATGCAGGACGCCTGCAACAGCTCGTTCATCTATTGGGGCTTCCTATTTCCGGCAAAGGAAGACTTATAGCTAGCAAATGATGATGATAATTATTATTTTCTTAGTCTTCACATGACATAGATTAGCAACCCTGCCGCCCTGTATAGCGGCACGATGGCTTTGTTTCCTCGACAGCCGGCGCTGCATTGTTACTCTCTTGACGAGGGAGAGTGTAGGTACCTACATTGACGTCAAAATACTGATAAATATTTGTGAAATAGTAACAAAGACCATGTGCTCATCTAGGTTTCCATAAAGGACAACAGTCGCAGCATTATTGAGATTATTTGTTATTATGACTTGGTCTATCATCGTCGAGCAGCAGACTCAGTACAGCTTGAGAAAGGCTTAGGTATATCCCAAAGGAAAGAAACGGGCTGAATTTGAAAAAGATGATCTTTAGCCAGCTACAGAAAAGACATGAATGTTTGACATAAATAAAAAATGTAGTCTCAAAATATCAACCTGTGAAGAAGATTGAAAACATCAACTTGTTTAATCCGATTTTTTTTTACACTTTACTTGAACTTGTTCCGGACGATTTTCGTATTGGCTTCGTCCCCGCGTCGCGACGAAATCGATACGTTTTTAGGTATCATAACGTTCTACTCTGGCTCCATTCGTGGACAGAGTCAATAAGATTTAGTTTGCAATTATGTCATGTTTCGTCAATAAGAAAAAGGAAAAAAACCAACTACAAAAAAACTATTCCAAAACTAAACACTAAAAAGTAAAGAAATAATTGCGTATTCTTCTAAAACTTATAGGATAAAATGTAGGTAAGTACAATTATTGTTATTGTTGGAGTCAGTGTCAGCCAAGGATATAGAGAATATACCTATTTTTTACATCTCACGTTCACGTATGTATGTAGATAGTTACAAACCTACATTGGCCGACACCGACTCCAACAATAACAATATTTGTACCTACATTATATTATCGTTTCTTTACTTTTTAGTGTTTAGTTTTGGAATAGTTTTTTGTGAAGTTGGTTTTTTTTTGTCAAATTTTTGTTTATTTCTTGATGTTCAGTTAATAGTTCTTATTTATTTTATACATCGAAAAAGTATCGTCAAATTGCTCTTGAGAATTGAAGAGTTTCGTTACTTTGTCACGGATCCCATAATCAGAACCTAACCAAACACTCATCAAACTACCCTTGAAGTATATCCTTTCCAATAAAAAAAGAAACATCGAAATCGGTTGGCGTGAAATTGAGTTATTCGTCCATTTGTCGCGCATATAGTTTATCTAGATTTAAGTCTTATATGGGTTTCCCATGGATGCCACTGTCAGAACTGGACCAAATTATAATGGGACTACACAGGCAGCATCAGCTTTCAAATAAAAAAGAATTATCAAAATCGGTTGGCGTAATAAATAAAATAAATAAATATGCGCCAGACAACACACCTCTTGTAATGGTCTCGAAGTAGGGATTAATATCCCTGTGTCACGAGGTACCACACAAGGAAATCAGCCAGGGGCATCTCCCAGCACACCCAGACCAGAGTCAATTCAGAAAAGATCGTTTCCTGAATTGACCCGACCGGGAATCGAACCCGGGACACTAAGGAAATCGAGGCGAGAAACCGTGCTACAGCGCACTACGCCAATCGTGTCGTCATATAATAATATTATATGACGTCATATGTAATATTGAGTTATTCGTCCTTTTGTCGAGCATTTTAACCATTTAGATCTAAGACTTATATGGTTTTCCCATGGATGCCACTGTCAGAACTAGACCAAATTAAAATGGGACCACACGGGAAGCACCAGCTTTCGAATAAAAAAAGAATGATCAAAATCGGTTCACCCAGTCGAAAGTTTTAAGGTAACAAACATAAAAAAAACATTCAGTCGAATTGAGAACCTCCTCCTTTTTTGAAGTCGGTTAAAAAGTAGCTAAGCTCCTATAGTGACGTTACCTTGGCCAATATTTTTTTTTAGTTTATAACGATTACCACAAGCGCTACGATAAGTCATTAAACTGTTTCAGGACCCATTACTATATTTTTCCGTTTCGCAACAGCTGCGATTTCCCCTTAATATTTTCCTGGTGGGCAGTAGACAGGAGCGCTCGGCTTGGACAGTGGTTAAACAGTGGCTTGGACAGGTAAGTCAAGGTTTGCAAGAGACGTCACTTTTGCAACGCTGGTTATCCCTATTATCCCGTTTCTGCCAAGTTAATATAAAAAACCTACTTTCGTTTGTATGGTGTAACAATCACGAGAGAGCTACGAGCATAATGAAAGGTCCTGGGACCCTTAAATTTGGATTCGAGTTTATCTGTTAATTCGGTAAACGTAGTGTTTGTATACTCTTTGGCTTGGTAGTCGATTCTTTAAGTGCCAACAAAGTAGATCTCTTGATATACTGAATAGTTACTTATTAAACAACATTACATAGATATATACAAACTTTCTTTTTTGAATGAAGAGTTTTGTTTTGGATTACTCCTGTAGTGTGGTGATGAAATATTATGTTTCTACGAGTTTTGTTACCTCTCTTATCCCGTAATTTGCTAGACTACCTATATCTGTTGACACTAGGGACCTCTAGCTAGAGGCTAGAGTCTAGACTAAATTGGCGTGGAAAACAAGATGGCTCCTATTGTGCCGACCGCGCGACCGCACACAAAAAGTACCTACTGCAACCTGGCGTATAGAAAGTGCGCACTTATAGACTGCCTTTGTCAAGCTATTTTTGTATACTAATAGAGAAATATTATACAGATGTTTTAGATTCGAGTCAGTCAGGAAACAAGATTAGCTAAATGCTGAAATATCACAGTCCGTATTAAACAGTACGTCTACCACGAGTTGCACTTTAA
This sequence comes from Udea olivalis, assembly GCA_947369235.1. NCBI lineage: Eukaryota > Metazoa > Arthropoda > Insecta > Lepidoptera > Crambidae > Udea > Udea olivalis. The sequence goes on from OX376342.1 coordinate 24,636,245, forward strand.
GATTACATTATCGTTCAAAATGTATTGGATTTTGACATTGTCATGTCATGTCATGTGTCATCCCAATAAAAAATTTACGCGAACGATAGTGTAAATGTGGAGTGGCAACTAGTGGTAGACGTACAGGTTATTACAAACTATAAACCTGTCAGCTGCTCAGTATTATATGCATGTACCTAGTTCATCTGAAGAAGGAATGAAACTTCTTCAACTTCACACAACAATCCCAGTTTTCATAATTTTAATACGTTTGTGGCAAACAATCGCCTGATGGTAAACAGTTCGCCGCAGCCTATGCGAGCATGCACCTTCAGAGGTAGATACGAGTATGGATCAATTCGCCCTGCCGACCCTGTAAGAATATCATGCTATTCGTATATTGCCAAATCGGAAAACCTCGGCATCTAAAGTTTTCTAGCCCCAGCACCATGTGTTCTATCAGCTCTAATGTGAGACGCAGCTGATTATGTACCTCTAACAGTAGATAGGATATATAAAGCAAATGTAAGTCTAGTTTTACCCTCAACTGAACCTATTTAAACATTCAAACTCATTTACCGAAATGCTTCGCATTTACTGCGCACTTGTTTTAAATTACAACTGAACGGACGAGGCAATGAATCAAAGTGGCCGCAGCGGCCATCTTGTCGTCACAATTGGAAAATGGCGGATGTTGTCCCTCCTGTCGCATCACTCAGCCGCGCCAAAATAGCGCGCTTCTGATGAATTAATGTAGGTACAATAACCACGCACTTAGTGAATGGAGTGGGTGGCTGTCACTCTCAAAATGTAAATAGAACGCAGCCGTGAACTTTTTGAACTCTGGCCCCTTTACGTATGACCGCGTATTGCGCATGAAAAGGTATTCTCTTATTTCCGCAGCTGTGATGTGACAGTCGAGCAATCATAGAAGCGTACGGACCGCCCCGCCCGACCCGGAAATGGTAGTAGGCGGTAGGTAGGTACGCAGTTTTTTTTCGATTTCCATTTAAATATAAAAATGTGCTCCGCTTCTTCTCCCGTGATGTTCGTCGTGATGAACACAATACATTTACTTTGACGGCCTTTTATTTTTTTGATCATAGAAGCAGGTTAAAATATCGGCCGTATTTTGTAGTACATACCTAGCTATGCCAGAGGCCTTGAGAGGCTCTTAAGGAATTCACCCCCCCCCCCTTCCCCCCTAAAACTGCAGATTGTGATCTAAACCCAAATAATATTTCATAAAATCTGGATAACAATAAGGCAGGCACTTTTGAGGCTTCGGAATTGGATACAAAATTCTACCTAAGCCTTAATGCTTCGCGAATCGTACCTATAGGCTTTCGCTGATACTTTACTTACCTACGTTTATTTAGAGCTTAAAAACCGAGAACTATAAATTATTTCGATCAAAAAACATGTGTATGGTTCCGTTACTGTGGTAAAATAACAGCAAGGTATTTACCGAATTTATTAAAAAATATCAAATCAAGTTGCTTTATTTACTTTGCAACAACCTATAGCTGCAGTCTGATAAGCTTAACGACTTAATCCAATGTTATTTTCAATGAAAACGCGACTACCATCTGGTAACTAGAAACTTTCCGCCGAACATTATCCGGTAGATGAACCCAATCTTTTATTTCAGAAAGTTTCACAGTTCAACAAACGCGTTAATATTATACGCCCAGTAGGTATCTACAGCACCACCATAAATACGAAGATAAAATCTTTGTCAATGCGTCGGATTTCCACTAATGAGTCCATTCGGCGCCGGCTAACAAAGAGTAACGTGTCGAGAGTTGGTAAACAATAGTTTAAAGACTATAGGCATGGTGTGTTTGTTATTTAGTGCCTGAATTGAATATTTTGGTGGTACATAAGTATATAAGTAGGTATATTCCAATACAGTTAATTGAAAACACAAAACACATAATTTAATAGGAATTTACTTAAAATCTATTTCGGAAAGACGCATTTTTGATAAACCATTCGCCAAAGAGGTGAAAAATGTTAACTCAAAGTTAAATGTTTATCACTTTAAATTGACGTTCAAGTGTTAAAACAGGCAAAGTGGAAGCATATAGGGTATCTAGGGTTTATTAGTTAGGTAGAAAGAGAAGTTACTTATATAGTTGGCCTATGAAACAAGTGACGGCAAACAAAAACAATATCGCAATCCAAATTTATATGTAAGGCGTTAAATTGCGACTATTTCGTCCAGCTACCAATAACACAAAACTACAGCTGTAAGTTACAGTCAGTGAGTGCCGAGTGCGAGTTGCAGTGAGAGAAGTGAATGACTTCACCATCGAGTTTTGCGCGAGCACGTAAATGTCAAATAGTATGGAATCGAGTCAGCGCCATCTAGCGGCGAATTCGGGCAACATTCAGGCCGCTAGATGGCGCTCACTCGATGCCATACAAATTCGCATTTGTTTCTCGCAAACGCGATGGTGAAGTTATTCACTTCTCTCATTGCAACTCGCACTCGGCACTCGTATTAATTGCGGATTCTGATGGGACGGGCAACGCATATTGTAACAAGTGGAAATGGTTTCCAAACCAAATTATTTTCCACCTAATGAGCTGCAAGGCAGAGATGCGCACCGCTATATTGTGATGAAGGAAGGTCAAGATGACAGGGTCCCACCCACGGCCTGGTTTTTCGAATATTATGTAATCATGGTTCATCCTTAAATATAATAAGTTGCTTTTTCTATCTTTAGAGAACTATAACTTCTATTCTTTGGCTGCCTCTAATCTTAGCTGTTACAAAATAAGGTAATAGCAAACAGTTGTAGATGAACGGGATCCAGCTTTGTAAGGCAATAAATTATCTTGGTGCCGAATTCACTAAATGCCAATGGAAATAAATAACTTACTGTCAAAATCACGCCATTCAAATTAAGATTCCATTGTAATCTAAATAGCAGAATCTGGGCCCCGATTATTATGTCTAAATTGCATTTGTCTGGTTTTTCAAATAATTTAATAAATCTCATTGACATTAATCCTATTATTAATAATAATATGTACCTGACAAAAGGTAGATTTCATTTATCTAATTATTATAAACGACAGATAGCTATGTCGCTATCCTATTTTTTTAACATTTCAGCCAATTATTTGGCTAAACACTCTGCTTTTATTGAGCAGAATGATACCATTGTACCACAGACTTTGGAACTTGCTCCAAATCATTTAAATTAGATTCAGAGACAATAGAGGTAAACTCTTGCACATTGTTGACAAAAGAGAAGCCCCAAAATAATTTTATAAACTTTGTGCATCAAAACATGCAAGGCTTCTCTGGCAAAGAATTAGAAGTAGGTTTATTTTTAGACTGTATGGATATACATGTCTTATGTTTAACTGAACACTGGCTGAAAAAAAATGAATGCATGATTAGCATTGATAATTATAGTATCATTAGTTCGTTCTTAAGAAGTTCCTCTATTCGCGGTGGGTCACTGATATTAATTCACAATAAGTTTAAATCTAGAGAGCGTAAAGACATAGTAGCACTCTCAATTGAGCGAACTATTGAACTTGCATGCGCAGAGTTAGAGCAGATTATTATTGTGTGTGTGTATAGACCCCCTTCTGCTGATTATTGTCAGTTCGAAGAGACCATGGAAGAAGTACTGAAAAAGGTTTGTAAATCAAACAAGAAGGTGGTTGTATGTGGGGATTTTAATGTTAACATTTTAGATTCTTTTCAGACCTCTGTAAGATTTTTAAATCTTTTTAAATCATTTGATTTACTTAATCTTTTTGATCAACCAACCAGGATCACCGAGTTAACAGCCACCTGCTTAGACAATATTTTTTGTGAAAATATCTCTATTGAGAAATCAATTATAAACTGTTTGAAATCAGATCACTGTGGTCTATTGACCAAATTTGAGCACCGTCATGTCTCTCAATCAGTGGATATTAGTTATAGACCAGTTACCAAGAGTCGAGTAAAAAAGTTTCAAACTAATATAAATAAAAATATTTCTAACCTACTGCCCCAAGGTCATCATAACATAGATGATCAGTATAGGCATCTCTTTGAGATAATATTGCATGAACATAACCATATTTTTCCTAAGAAGAAAGTAACTGTTGATAATTTTAAGTTTAAATTTAGTGATTGGGCCACTCCAGGCATCCATAAAAGTAGAAATAAATTATACGAATTATATGGATTAAAAGCTAACTCAAACTGTCAAAAACTAGTTGAGCATGTTAAATTATATTCAAAAACATTCAAGAAATCATGTCATATTGCAAAGTCCATTTTTTTGAGAGACAAAATAAAACAGGCTAAAAATAAAATCAAAGCCACTTGGAACATAATTAATAAAGAAACCTGTAAATCTAAACCTCGCGATCACTCATTCTCTCTCAAAATTCAAAATATTGTTATTGAGTCTGAGATTGAAATAGCAAATACATTTGAAACTTTTTTTTCTATTAAACCTATTGTAACTACAAGCAAGTTAAATTCTAGTCCACATATAGCTGAGTCCCTGCTAACATCTAGTGTTGATGGGTGCACAAATCAGTTCTGCTTTGATCATGTTGATTCTCATGACATCCTCGAGGTATTTAAGGAACTTAATATGAAAAATACCGAAGATTTGTGGGGTATTTCGATTAATCTACTCAAATCAATCATTAATACGATATCACCCCACTTAGCTAAACTTTTTAATAATTGCATAGACCAAGGTCAGTTTCCCAACTTGATGAAATTTAGTAAGGTCATCCCGCTTTTTAAATCTGGTAGCAAAAGTGACCCATCTAATTATAGACCCATTTCTATACTACCAGCTCTCAGTAAAATCTTTGAAAAAATTATATTGAACCAGCTGCTTTCACACTTTGATTTAAATAACTTACTACATGAGAAACAATTTGGTTTTACTAAACACGAGAGCACAACTGATGCAGGTGTAGCACTTATCAAACACATATTTGATGCTTGGGAAAACAAGCAAGATGCAGTAGGAATATTTTGTGATCTTTCAAAAGCATTTGATTGCGTGGATCATGAAATATTACTGATTAAGCTAAGACGTTACGGTGTTTCAGGTATCTCATCTCAATTAATACAATCCTATCTTACAGATAGAACTCAAAAAGTTAGTATCAACGGAACTGCATCTTCCGGTGCCACCATACGTATGGGAGTGCCCCAGGGATCTATATTAGGACCTTTGCTTTTTCTTATTTATATAAATGATCTTCCTACCTATGTCAAAGATATTTGTGAGATAGTATTATTTGCTGACGATACCTCGTTGATTTTTAAAGTCGACAGAGGTAAACAAGCATTTGACGATGTAAATAATACTCTCTCAAAAGTACTATGTTGGTTCACTAGTAATAATTTATTACTTAATGCAAAAAAAACAAAGTGCATCAAATTCTCTATGCCCAATGTGAGACAGGTTGATACGATTGTAACTATGAATGACGAGCCATTAGAATTAACAAATTCTACTGTATTTTTAGGAATAACTTTAGATTCTAAGTTACAATGGGGTCCGCATATAACGGCCCTGGCAGGGAGACTCAGTTCCGCTGCTTGTGCTGTTAGAAAAATACGACTCTTGACTGATATTGAAACAGCAAGACTAGTATATTTTAGCTACTTTCATAGTGTTATGTCGTATGGTCTACTGTTGTGGGGTTCACCTGCAGACTTGAACACCATTTTTGTACTTCAAAAAAGAGCCATCCGCTCCATTTACAAACTTAGACCACGCGACTCGCTTAGGGAAGTATTTAAGAAGATCGATATTTTAACTGTGCATGCTCAGTATATTTTAGATAACATAATGTATGTGCGCAAAAACTTGCATCTGTTCAAAAAAAACAGTGACACTCATAAACATAATACCAGAAATAAAAACAAATTGAAAACTCCCAGTCTTAGGCTACACAAGGTGGGAAACTCATTTGTGGGTCAATCTGTAAAATACTTTAACAAAATACCTCAAAGTCTTGTTGATCTACCTCTTCACAAGTTTAAGTCTGCAATTAAAGCAAAGTTAATGAAACAAGGTTATTATAATGTAGAGGATTACTTGAACGACAAAAGTTTGTGGTCATAGAAGGAATAATCTGCTCCTCTGCTCAATATTGTGTTCTTTTTTTCTACTCGCATTGACTGTACTCTTAATTTATTTTTTGTAAAACAAACAAAGTTGAAAAGAGTAACTATCGAGTTTCTTGCCGGAGTCTTCTCGATAAGAAGCAACGTCCGAACCGGTGGTAGATTCACATTATGTATATTCACGATGTGTACTAATATTGTACTATTTTATTTACGTTTATTATTATTATTTCTGTATACTTTTTTTGACATGTCCTAAGTGCTTTGTACAAGCTTAAATGAATAAATGATTTTTTACTTACTTACTTTACTTACTTACTTACTTTATTATTTTTACCGCTTGCCGTGGGTAAGGCCTGCGCAGACGACGGATTATCAGCGGCGTACTTTTTTCCCGTCAAAATAGATCCCTTACAAACTGTATCTAGCAACGCACACGAGTACGCCGAAACACCGCGGACACTCTCGCGGTGCGTAGCGCAGCAGCGTAGCGGATTAAGGTTTAAAGTACGCGGGCATCCGCGAAAAAAATAGAACGAACAACCATGAGCAGTCAACGCACACGGCAGATTTTAGTCCGCGTTAAAAATTGATTCGAAATAAAGAGATGGACCCAGTATTCCCTTTTAAAAAGTCTTCTCTTTTGCTTAAACCTCAAGTAAATTACAGCACAACGTAATCTCAGAATATTTCAATACTCTCGGACAACAAATGATCGCACACCCTCTGCGACTGTGCGTTGCGTGCGCGGTAAATCCGCGACGCACTATTTATTCGCGGAGCGTGCTTTTTTCTCCGCCGCGGATCAGTCTTTCAGTCTGCGCAGGCCATAAAGGTTATCCAGGCAGAGAAACTTCCAGATTGTATGCATGAGTAGCCTCATATACACAAGTTATTCCCGCCCACTGTAACCAACCTGGAGCTCCATCTACTCAAGAACATCTTGGTCAGTCAAAGTATGATCTCAGAAATGACAGTTCATTTGGTAAAAATACTCCCCTTGAGTGTCAGCCTAACACACGGGTGTTCGTAAGAAAACCCTAAGAAAAAAATGGCAAACAGCAAACAATAACTCACAATGCAATAACCTGAACAATAGAAACACGGGAGGAGTTAATATCAGTTTGAGTGAAAAATTTACCATCAAGATGTTCCCTAATAAGAATTTTGGAGTTGGATGTGCCCATGGGGTGCCAGATAATGTGGAGATGAAAAGAAAACACATACGTTTTGTAGCTTTTTGTATTTTAGGCTTATAAATAATCAGGTTCTTAGATCCTGGAAGGATACAGCATCTGGAACAAGAAATCATAGATTTTAGATTACGATTAACAAAGTTATTTGATTTAGGGTGCTCATTTTACAGTATCAGTAATATTTTGTCCACAATTAGTTCAGGTTTCAAATGTCTAAGCATCATTTGGGTATAGTCGAGGAGAAAATAAATAATTCTAATGAGATAGCATCTTACAAATAAATGTAGCATATTAAAAATTATAACAGACTATTAAGTTAATCCAGAACTGTTAAGATTTTGCATAGCATAAATATAAAAACAATACTCATATTAGTTACAGTGCCACAAAGATCGAGGCCTCAGAAAATCTCAATAATATGAAGATCATATTGAGCCAGCAAAATCCATATTTGTTGTTTACAATTTAATTTTGAGTTAAACAGTACCTTTATCCACTGAAATCAGGAGCCTATCAGACAGAAGGAATAGTTCAATCACAATACTGACCACTCGTATCCTGTGTCCCATAGCATGCGCGGGCAGGTTGGACTTGAAGCGAGCACGGACGCTGCCAGAGTTTCCATGTGGGCGGGTCACCTTTCCCCAGATGGCGCGCAGCTTGGTCTTCTTGCCACGGGGACCACCAGCAATGGGTGTCCTCTTCTTAGCACGGTATACAAATACACATTTCTTGCCAGCATAGAAGTCGGCGTCCTCACGGCCGCGGGCTCCCTCAATCTAAAAATGCAATACAGGTGAGCACTATGTAACAACAGCACATTCAATATTCTGAATGAGAATGTGAAATCAGTAGAAAGTTTGTCAACAAAAAGTTCAGGTTTCAAATGTCTAAGCATCATTTTTAAACAAGGAATGGGCTAGAAGTTAACTTAATTGGTAGTGAAGCTATCAAGCACTAAAAACAACAACATAACCACATGAAACTCGAATAATCACCCAAAGCAAATAACTAGGAAAGGTAGGCCAGGAATCCCTCATCACTAGTTAATAAGAACATAAACAGGACTTGGTACAGCTTCAGAAGTAATTTGCTAATATTTAGGGGTTTACTTTATTCAGCAGGAAAAGATATCTTAGTAACGTCTTTGTTTTGATATAAATTTTACCTTGAGGAGAGCTGTGTTTTCGTGCTGGTTACGCAGACCACGCTTGTAGCCTGTGAACACAGCCTTAGCATACAGCCTGCCGTGGCGAGCCTTCGAAGAAACTTTGCGGACAGCCTTTACGGGTTCCGCGGGAGCCGCCGGCGCGGCCTTTGCCGCCTTCTCTTTGGGGGCCTTTGTTTTAGGCGCCTTAGCCTTAGGCGCACTCGTTGCTGGCGCGTCTGCCATTCCTAAAACACCAACCAAAAATTACTTATCCGCTGATGAAGAGGTTATGTTGACATCTGACAGGGGGATCAATCTCGAATTATCCCTCTGGTCATTAACAATCCAGCATTTTTGCATCCACAAATAAAATGAGAAACGATTTCACTTCACAAATGTGTTCTTATTTAGGGTTTTATTTAGAAAATAACGAAAATAACACCGCACTAACCTAAATCTTTTCCCTAGAAAAATGAAAGAACGGATTTAGGTGTAGCCACTATTGGGTCCAAAACTACTACTAAGTATTTTTTTCTCAGAATAAAAAAATAAAATCCTCACAGCTTCACTTTTAACTAATAATACTTCAAGATAAATAATGGGCATCGGTAAACATCGCAAACAATCGTGATAAAAATTACAAAAACAATTTTTAAAAGTAATTGATTTTAAAAAAATCTCAACTTTATCAATTGGCGCACAGCTAATGAGTCAGTTCATAAAAAAAATTACTGACGTAGGTATAGATGTAGCCGTCTGAGCCGTTTCACTACTAAAGTACGGTACAGTCGGTCGGTTATCTTCGGGAACACGAAATAAGCCGACGCCCATAATTTGCCTTCAAAGTAGATACAGTATTTTACTTTTTAAAATACAATGTCACCCATTTTTAATGTACCAAACAAACTTAAAGGCTGTTATTTAAGGTTGAATTAATCAGCAAAAAATATAAAATAAAAACCCGCTGCCTATTGTTGTCAATTGTACAGGGGGTTTAAACTTTTTTCTAAATTCTTACTTTAATTCGTTTAACTACTTGTATACTGTTACTTAATTACTTGTTTGATTGGAAAATGGAATGGCTGCTAACGCGTACTTTATTTTTAGAGAATGAAATTTAATATTTTCGGTCAAAGGAGATCGTTATTTACGGCCTTTTCTGAAAGTGACGGCCAACAAAAAAAGTGGTAAGTACGTAAAGTAAGAACTAGTCTTATGAAGCAATAGTTATTAAGGCACAAAAGTCATAAGGTTGCCACAAGCCAAGTTATATGAGTTCAAAATACGTCATTTTCTTACATTATTTATTGATTTTTGAAAATGCTGAGAAATATAAAATAATGCAAGACATTGCCAGAAGTAATGATCTAAAGCATTGTTACTTTACTTTTACTTGTACCTATGTATAAAAATGACTAATTCTTGAACTCTTATTATATTTTTCTTCTATTTGCGAACATTTATTTTTAGACATTTATTTAATTTATTCATTTATTTCTGCTGACATCGCGAAATTTATTCGCAAACTTCGAAATTTTTTTATGGTTTTTTTAAGTCAAACTTATGTTTAAAATTATCTTAATAAAAAGGAAAACTAATATTATGATGGATTAAAATATAAAAAACATATGTCATCGTGCTGTATTCTACAATAAAAAATTTCCGCACTAATGAAGTTTGATATTTTTTATAAATTATTACTAAGTATGCTAAGCATACTGTATTTAAAATCAAATAGAGCATCTATTCCTCAGTTAGAAACAGTCATTTGTTTAGCTTAAAGCCACACGTGTGACTCATAAATCGCGTTTACATCTCAAGCGGCGAGTGTTTCAGAGTGGTGTCAAATTACATGCGCGGCGCAAGCGCAAAACGGGGATCCCACCCGCCGCACCAAGCACGTGAGTGGTTAGCATACTTAGTAATAATTTACAAAAAATACCGAACTTCATTAGTGTGACACATTTGGTCAGAAACGTGGTATTAATTATCAGGAATCCCCAAGTAAATAAATAAAATAAAAAAAGTCACATTAACGGCCAAAAAAATAATGATTTACTTATTTGTCCACATTTCAGACAAATACTTGGTTTCGTGACGTGAAATAAACGGCCTAGTGATTCAGTGATTTGAGCCTGTTGAGTATGCGAAGCGACCCACTAGCCATCGTGCAACCGTGGTTTGGACGTCTGTTTTCATGCAACCGTGGTTGCAGAAAGCACTTTAGTGGTTAATATAACTTGGCTTGGGGCAACCCTACGAATTTTGATGCCGTTCTAACTGTACGTTCAATTTTGTCCGTTATCTGGCACTTTCAGAAAAGAAATCGGTTGAACTATGCAAAGGAAGGTATTTTTTTGATTTAAGAAAATGTCGGTTTTCTCAATCATACAAATAACTAATGAGCAAAAAAAAAATGATTAACCAATTTGTCCACATTTCAGACAAATACTTGGTGATCATATGAAAATCTGTTTCGAAATACCCATATTTCAAAACAGAGCCAATTGAAGATTATTTTGATATACAACACCTTTACTAAAAAAATTAATTCTAGCCTTTTTAAGGAATTTACGAACACATATTACATCATCATCCATGCTAAGCGGCAGCTAGTTTACACCAAGCATATTCTGTCACTGTCATTTAAAAATTCTTTGATTTATTTTAACGAACGCATGACTTTGAGTGATGAATTTGTCCATAGCCTATGTAATTTTTTTTAAAAGGAAATAAACGGCCCAGTGATTCAGTGATTTGAGCCTGTTGAGTATGCGAAGCGACCCACTAGCCGTCGTGCAACCGTGGTTTGGACGTCTGTTTTCATGCAACCGTGGTTGCAGAAAGCACTTTAGTGGTTAATATAACTTGGCTTGGGGCAACCCTACGAATTTTGATGCCGTTCTAACTGTACGTTCAATTTTGTCCGTTATCTGGCACTTTCAGAAAAGAAATCGGTTGAACTATGCAAAGGAAGGTATTTTTTTGATTTAAGAAAATGTCGGTTTTCTCAATCATATAAATAACTAATGAGCTATTTATATGATTCTAACTATCCGTACCATTTATTTTCGTTCACCAGTACTTTCAGAAAAGGCCCAAAAATTTATGGAACTGAAATTATCTCCTTTCCCAATAAATTACAGTATTATTTTACATAGTTAAATATTTCGTTAACCTCCATGTTTATTTATTAATTCTAACTTAAAAATAATCTATGGGACTTATTCACAATAAGTTAAAAGAAATTGAACAAATTACAAAAATTGCGATTCCTGTAAAGTCAGTAAAGTTCAGAAAAAATAGGTAAGGGGTTCTTAAAAATCCAAATTAGGAGTGACACTTGAAAAAAAAACTACTATTTTTTGAAGTTGTAGACAAATGGCAACATTAATATCTTCGTCCAGAAACTAGGATTATTCTTTGACAAAATGCACCTTGTATTTTTATAACTCTTATTAACCATGTTTCGAAACATGAAACCTTATCTCTTGTGATTAAGTTTTATTTATAGATTGAAAATCTTTACCATATTTATTTATCAAAAAATATGGCATTTACAAAATTAACTTCTCTGTGGATTTTTGACGTTAAAATAACTTTGTGTGATTTGGACCAATCAGAACAAACCACGAAAAGAGATGAAGTAAAAATGGATCGTCGCACTGTCAAATAATTAGTTTGTATTGAATGCAATTGCTGCTAATTTGTGATAAGGACTGCTGTAACTCAATCAAATGATTATAATGGACTTCTTAGTGAATATCAACTGGAACAAAATCACACCATGCCTAGTTTTATTAGTGCTAGAAGTAGTATTAGAATGTGTGTATCTTTTGACGGATTTAACCTAATTTATTAAGGTTTTCTTGATGTTTTCTGTGTGGATGGTATAATTTTAACCTGGTGTGATACAGTTTCAGACTGTGCGACGCCGGCAGAGGTGAACAAGCACTTGGAACTGGGCAGGGACTTCCTTGCTCGGGGCCAGCTTTCAGACGCATTGACGCATTATCACGCCGCAGTTGGTAAGTGCATGACCCTTATGCTTTCTACAAATAGAGCATGAAGTGTTTCCGGTGTGTCAAGGTCGCCTCGGTTCTGATCCACGAAGTTTAAATCACACATCCTCTATGCAATATTTGTTTACAACCAAACTAAACTTTGTGGAGATTCTGTTTCATAGCTTGTACAACTCATACATTTAGAAGTTATTTTGTAGAATCTCGATTGTCTTCGACGTCAAGATTTTGTACACTTTTACTGAAAGTGATCTCTTAAATGAATGTCCACAAATTACATTAAATATCATTTTTCTTCATGTAAACATACACCTATTTCATCAACTGCAGATTATCCAGGTGTCTATGTGTCTAGGATGATTATCATAACTTGTGTGGTGTAAACCTAACATTCTGGAATCCAGTACTTCTTTTGTAAAATGAGACTAGCTATTATGCTGAGAGAGATAAGGACTCATACAGATTGATAAGGTCCCATTCAGTATTACAGATAGATAAGGTAATAGTTAATGATGCAACATCTTATGTGTGTTGTCAGAGGGCGACCCCAACAACTACCTCACATACTTCAAGCGTGGCACAGTGTACTATGCACTGGGAAAAGCTAAGTTTGCCCTTCAAGACTTCACTAAGGTAAGCACATATTTTTTATATTAATAACTAGTGGCCCCAAAAAACTTTGTTCTGTCAAAAGTTATTGTTAAGACAGATGTGAACATTTAGTTTGGAAATATGTTTTTTTTTTGTTGTCAATTTCCTAATGTTTTAAGTACTTATTATCCTATTCCTGATGTAGACAAATCCAAAAACACAAAAATCATAAAAATCGGTCCACTTCTTCTTTGAGTTATAAGTGGTGTAACTAAAACGACTTCCTTTTTTTTAGATATTATATTATTATTTCTCGTTGTTGAGACCTTTTTCCAAACTAAATCTTATAGGATTTTGTGTGTAAAAATCATACCGACACTTGTTGTCATTTTTAACATGTGCAGGTGTTGGAACTCAAGCCAGACTTCACATCAGCAAGGCTGCAGCGAGCCAATGTCTACCTCAAACTAGCACAATACCGAGAGTCCAAGGAAGACTTTCTACAAGTGGTGAGTGCTTGTGATTTATTTCAAAATATACATGCCTTAAATTAAAAAGTAAATAAAAGTGATCTGAAGATGGTAACTGGTCAATATCTCCTAAATCATTCATTTGCTGTCAATGTAAAGGTAACTATGAGTATGAGTTATTCTGAATGATCAAATCAATTAGAAGTTGATTAGACAACTTGAAGGCAATGTATATTTTTAAATATTTGCAATGGGTATGTTATGTCCTTGCTTCTTAAATTGGGTTTTTCCTCATTCTCAATTTCTCTTATATGTTAACTTAACTTTAATGTGTGTACTAACAGTAGCCCCGTAGCGCTAGGCTATTTTGAGGTCATAAGTTTCAACAATTCTAAAGTTTCTTATTTCCTGCCTGTAGATAGAATTGTATCTAAGAAGCTTATTTTTGCGTTTTGTGTCACATCTGACTGTCGCATAATCAGCAATTCAACTATTTGTATGCGATACTATTTATTCAAAATAAAACTACCAAAAAATGATGACGCAAACCTAATTTGTGTCATCTTCGCCCAGCTCAAACTGTTCTAAGGTCAGTATGTAACAACAGTTACAACTCTCACACCGTTTTATTCGAACAAAGCTGACTTTTTCAAATAATAAGATTTCGTAAATGAACATGACACAAATTAAGAATTTAGTGTTCTAATTACAACATAATAAATAAAAGAAGTAAATTTTAATAACTTGCATTTTCTTTTGTGGCTTGTACAGAGTTGTTATAAAAAATATATATAATATACATATCTTGGATAACTTCGACACAAAATACGTTGTATGACAGATATTAGTATTCTAAAATGCATAACACCTATTTAACCAACTAATATTCTTTTAGAGCTAGTCGAGCGACATGTTAGGTATTAGTTAAATGTCAGGGTTCCTGTGGACAGAGCTGACACAAAATGCCTCTGTACATCAGTAACTACTTTGTTATCAGCATGAAAATAAAATTTTCATCTCTTTTTTTTTTCGTTCAATACTGACCGAAAAGACAAATACCAAAATTTCTACCTATGCGACTACCTAAAATGACACATTAATGTATTAGGTTGGACAACGTATTCCGAAACTACATGCCAAAAAGAAAGAACTTTACTATTTTCGAAACCTCGAAACCCAGCGCTCCGGTCTCTAGTGTTGAAGTTCAAGCTAATCAAAAGTTGTCATTTCATGGACTAACTGTTTAATTGCATTTTGGAAAAATAATGTCATTCTGTAATTGAATTTTAGCTTGGCCTTATGGTAAATTAATGTTTAGTCTCGAATGTTTCATAACATAAAATGATTCATAAGTTGAAATAGAGTGCCGTTGTGTGAAACCTAGAACAATAAATGAAGTTGTTTCCTGATAACACCTAATGGAATGTAAACACAAGTATGCATATGTTTGACTTATCTACTTCATTGCTTCAATGATGCAATTAGTTTTGATTTGTTTGTTCAATTTCAACATTAGGCTAATGAAGTTATCGTCTCGTAACTTTCAGAGTTGGTTTTCAAAATATTGCATTAACAATAATTGTGTAATGTAACGTACCTTATGAAAATAAACACATGCTATCAGAAAACATAACGTAACTTAATATTGTTAGATAGATACCTGCTTAACAAAACGTAAAGAAGGGCGGCGAAACTCGCCTCCATATTTTACAAAAACGTTACCAAACGGAAACATGTTAAATAAATAGAGTTAAATTTGTTGAATTTATTTCCATATAATCAGGATTTTTTAAAGAAGGCAGGTCAAAGATAAATTATTCCCGATTTCAATGAAACAAAACTTTTCTGTAGTGCAACAAAAAGTGCAAAAACTAAACGGTTTTATTTCCTGTGAGAGTATTCCAATCTACGCAGAAGTTTTCAATCATGGAATTAATTTTATTTTCAATTTGTGTTATGGTAAGTTATATTTTAACTGTCTTGACCTATTTTAATTAAATAAATACACTATAATGAAAATTTTAAAGCCACATAATTGTATTTTGAATGTATTAAAGTGCAAAGTGAAAAAACAAACTGACAAAGAGGCTGTATGGTAATATACTTCTTTGCCTTTTGCCCATTGTTGTCATCAATGTCAATATTGTCAATGTCAAACGAATCACTCACATTACGTTACGTTTAATTTTTATTATTTTATTGTTTGTAACAGTTTTTTTCGTTTTCAACAAATAATCAAACTGTAAGAGAAAGTAGAATCCCTCCAGAATTACCTGCACCACCTGTTGCAGAAAAACATAATCAAATTGAAACCCAGCAAGCAAATAATAAAGCAAACACTCAAATAGCTCTTAGAACAACAAGAAGAGCAGCTGCCTTTGCTGGCCGTTGCTTGTTTCCAGAGTGTGATGATCGGGAAAAACTTCATGTACCTGAGTCTATACACAGAAGGGTAATACTTAGTAGACTTTAAGTAGTACAAGGGAGTGAAGCCATTTTAGGATATTATTGTTATTGTGCTGCTGGAAATCATACAGTTGGGTGTTGCTCGCACATAATGCCCATTTAATGGTACATGGGGTACGCTTGTCATCCGGATCATTTCGGAGCTCCTGCTGCATTCTTGAACCACTTGTAAATTATTTAAATAAATGTACATAAATAAGTTAATATGATTTTCATTTCAAAGCTTACATAGCAGTAAAACTTAAATAAGCCTCATACTGAGCTTAACGAACTTAATATAAGTACACCAGAAATGTACTTCTTTTGTTCTTTTTTTTTATATTGCCCGTCAAGATGACCTCACTCCACCTGGTGGAAAGCGGTCGTGAGGTCCAGATATGAGGTTGACAAGCCCAGTCATTCAAACGAATCACTGGGCTGGCCATCCTCACCTTGAAGGCCTTTGTCTTGTTCTATAGTTTTGTGATGATGTGATAAGGGCAACGGGTGACAGATCGCTCGTGCCGCGCACCGATGCGGCACGAGCTATACGCGTATTAGAAGAAGCACGCGGCCGTACTAACAAACTCGCAGTGCGCCTTTGCATGGGATGAGGATGTGGATGTGCACCACAGTGGATGAGGCCCATCGAGGGTTCTGAACTGAACAAGCTCGTTCGTACACCCGCGACGGGACCCGTCGCAAATACGTGGGCCCGTCTGGGAGGGCGCGGAGTCCGCCTTCCCACGACGGTCATCCGCGCAATACTCCGGAACGGAACACTTTGCATGAAACCGTGCCTAGTCGGACAAAATGCGAATATTGTACGTTGCATTGTAGTGGAACATGTATCCATTCTGACTGATGTGTAAGCATCAGTATCATTTTAATAATTAAAAAATGATTAAAAACCAGCGATTTAAAATATAACCTCACTACATTCGCTTTATAGCTTTAATATCTTTTTAACCCCAGCTTTAAGAGAGTTAAAACAATTAACTTTTTTGTTAGTCTAGCGTAGTTCTAAAAACATCTACCGATTTCTTTTATGTACGTGGCCCGTAAGTATGGGTCTGAAATTACACGGAAGTTCGCCGTCCTTCTTTTCATTACTACTATGGGGACATCTACGAATGCAATAAATGTATTGAAGTAAAGATATTTTCATTTAATCGGGTAATCAAGTACCTGAAAATATCATACTTCGTCTGCCTATTTAGAGAGCTTAATTCAGTGCCTTGTTGCTTGTGACGTGTAATATGTACTTAAACCATCCAAACCGTCCCCAGACCTACTCAGACCCGTACAACGAGGACGCCATCACGCAGTCCCGGCTGGTGGACGAGTACAGCTCGGACCTGCGGCTGACGGAGGCGTACTACCGCGGCGGCGACTTCCGCGCGGCCGCCGACCTCGCGTCGCGCCTGCTGGAGGTCTCGCCGTGGTCCGCGCAGCTGCGGCAGCTGCGGGCCGAGTGCTACATCGCGCTGGTGAGATACCATTACCGGGAACATCTGTAACCTATTTGGAGCCCTGGGCACATGATAATGAGGCCTTTATGACTTTGAGTGTTGAATCATTTATTGAACTGGTTTTAGGGGAGGGGGCCTTCAGAACCGCAGAGCCCTGGGCACGTGCCCAAACTGTCAAATGCGAATGAGGGGCCTGACCATTACTTTTGTATCACTTTTAGGGCACAGTACAGAAATATTTTACAAATGCCTACCTGATCCTTATTACAAGTGGCTGATGCTTAGGGGCCAGATATTCATTTACCTTGCAGGTTTTCGACCAAATTTATTCATTGCTCTTAAAATGCTATCACTCCACTTGCAAAATAGTTATACACTTAACAGTTTTTTTATAAAAGTGTTAGTCATTTATCCCTCTGTGTGTTTATTATAATTATAACTGTTGTTGCGGCTGACTGGTAGAGATTGCCTACTGCCATCATGTCCACCAATTGTGCGTGTAAGAATGAATAAATATTTGACTAACCTGATGACACCATGGTAACTTTGTTTGTCCTGGGTTTGATTCCTACCCAGGACAAACATTCATATGACGAACATTTGTGTTTGTTCTGTGCTGGGTGATAGTATCTATTTAGGTATATTACATATAGCGTTTAGGAATATGAAAATATGCTAATAAGTCTCAAACACCCATAGTACAAGTTCAAGTCTCTAACACCCATAGTACAAGCTCAAGTCTCTTACACCCATAGTACAAGCTCAAGTCTCTAACACCCATAGTACAAGCTCAAGTCTCTAACACCCATAGTACAAGCTCAAGTCTCTTACACCCATAGTACAAGCTCAAGTCTCTTACACCCATAGTACAAGCTCAAGTCTCTAACACCCATAGTACAAGCTCAAGTCTCTAACACCCATAGTACAAGCTCAAGTCTCTTACACCCATAGTACAAGCTCAAGTCTCTAACACCCATAGTACAAGCTCAAGTCTCTTACACCCATAGTACAAGCTCAAGTCTCTAACACCCATAGTACAAGCTCAAGTCTTTAACACCCATAGTACAAGCTCAAGTCTCTTACACCCATAGTACAAGCTCAAGTCTCTAACACCCATAGTACAAGCTCAAGTCTCTTACACCCATAGTACAAGCTCAAGTCTCTAACACCCATAGTACAAGCTCAAGTCTCTAACACCCATAGTACAAGCTCAAGTCTCTTACACCCATAGTACAAGCTCAAGTCTCTAACACCCATAGTACAAGCTCAAGTCTCTAACACCCATAGTACAAGCTCAAGTCTCTTACACCCATAGTACAAGCTCAAGTCTCTAACACCCATAGTACAAGCTCAAGTCTCTAACACCCATAGTACAAGCTCAAGTCTCTTACACACATAGTACAAGCTCAAGTCTCTAACACCCATAGTACAAGCTCAAGTCTCTAACACCCATAGTACAAGCTCAAGTCTCTTACACCCATAGTACAAGCTCAAGTCTCTAACACCCATAGTACAAGCTCAAGTCTCTAACACCCATAGTACAAGCTCAAGTCTCTAACACCCATAGTACAAGCTCAAGTCTCTAACACCCATAGTACAAGCTCAAGTCTCTTACACCCATAGTACAAGCTCAAGTCTCTAACACCCATAGTACAAGCTCAAGTCTCTAACACCCATAGTACAAGCTCAAGTCTCTAACACCCATAGTACAAGCTCAAGTCTCTTACACCCATAGTACAAGCTCAAGTCTCTAACACCCATAGTACAAGCTCAAGTCTCTAACACCCATAGTACAAGCTCAAGTCTCTAACACCCATAGTACAAGCTCAAGTCTCTTACACCCATAGTACAAGCTCAAGTCTCTAACACCCATAGTACAAGCTCAAGTCTCTAACACCCATAGTACAAGCTCAAGTCTCTAACACCCATAGTACAAGCTCAAGTCTCTTACACCCATAGTACAAGCTCAAGTCTCTAACACCCATAGTACAAGCTCAAGTCTCTAACACCCATAGTACAAGCTCTGCTTATTTTATGTAGTTATGTCTATCAGTGGCTTCGCCCACGTAGACTTTTCTCCCGTTAAAATATAGCCTATATTACTCGCTGATAATGTAGCTTTATTAAAATCGGTTCAGTAGTTTCGGAGCCTATTCAATACAAAAAAAAGGAACAGTCCAATCTTTTCCCTCTATAATATTAGTATAAATAAATCTATTCATTCAAATAAAGTCTATCACAGTCAGTACCATTTGTAACATTACTTGTTTCGTCAGTGTCAGTCTCAACGGTTTTTTTAAAACTGCAACTTTTAGCTCAATGGTCCCCTTACCACTGTGCTGACGTCCTACAATGTTCCAGAACGACCTGTTCTCGGCGGTGTCGGACATCCGCTCCGTGAACCGCCTGCAGCAGGACTCAACGGACGGCTACTACCGGCTCGCGACGCTGCTGTACCAGCTCGGGCACGTCGCGGACTCGCTCAAGGTGAGTTCAGACCTGATGGTAGGGGTGGGGGCTCATTGAATTTGCGGTGTTTGGGGTGACGTGAAAGACGAATTTAGGGTTTTTCGTCATATTAGCGTATTTGGAATAATAGGTCATAAATAAAAGATTATGTTCCTTATCTAATATTTTATTATGAGAACAAAATATTGTAGTTAAGCGGATATCTAATGCTATTGTGTGTGAAGTGTATGTTGCATGATAGGTAGTTATTTAGACCGAAAGAGAGGTCTAATTCTTCTTTATAGTGTAAGACTAGGAAATAAATAAATTATTAAAAACAATGTAATCATCGACTATTTTCGTTATCGTTGATTATTTTTATAGTCGTTTATGGACCATATTTTGGTTAAGATAATATTCCCTCATAAACGAGCATTTCTAATCTATTTGCTATCTAGAAATTCATAATCAAACCATATAGAGCAAAATCGGTCTGTCTGAAACGTATCATCAAAGGTTAGAATATATACTCGTCAGCACATCGAAACACCCCTATTTTGTAGTATTCATTTATGAACTGTACATTTTAATAGAAATAGAAACTTAACTAAAAACTGGTTAAAACAGGAAATCCGAGAATGTCTAAAACTGGATCCGGAGCACAAAAAGTGCTTTCCCTTTTACAAAAAGATCAAGAAAGTGGACAAACTCCTCCTGGAGTGCGAACAGCGCAGCGAGGCGCGCGAGTTCCGCGGCTGCCTCGCCAGCGCGGTGGGGCTGCTCAAGATCGAAGATGACGTCACGCTGGTCGTCTTCGAGGGGAGGAAGTGGCTGTGCAGCTGTTCCGTTAAGGTGAGAATTGCTTAGGAGTGCCTGAAACTAGAACCGGGGCACTAAAGGTGCTTCTCCTTCAACAAAAAGATGAAGAAAGTTGGTGTTCTGCTGTTCTGTCAAGGTAAGAGTTATCTAAATATGTCTTAAACTGGGTCCAGAGCACAAAAAGTGCCGCTCCTTCTACAGAAAGACCAAGAAAGTTTCTGTTCTGCTGTTCTGTCAAGGTGAAAGTTTAGAATGTCTGAAACTGGGTCCAGAGCAAAAAAATTGCTTTGCCGTCCACAAAAAGATCAAAAAAGTGAACCAACTCCGGATGGATGGAAAAATGGATTTTCACTATCTATTTTTGAAACTTGATTAAATAATAATAATGTATGAAATTATGTATGTTTAACCACAAGATTTATACAATAATCTGTTAAATTTTCACTGTTAACGACACATTTCTGTGTTTGCCCCTTATTTTAAAAGTATTTAAAATACCATTGAAAAAAAGTGGGTACAAAAATAATCCAGTTTCTACTGGAGATTAAAGTAAACATTCTCACTAAAAAAATTGGAGGTTTCATATAATGTCTATTCTGTTGTCGGAGAAAGAAGGCGTATCGAAAGTATTTTGATACAATATATTTCAAACCTTAGTATTTCATTGTTTTTAAGCAAAAGTAATCAAGCAATGACTTTTTTATTTTATCAGGGATTAAAATAAGATTTTTAATTATCATGATATGGATTTCTTAAGTTTATTTGATTGTTATTTTAATGGAGATTGATTAATTCAAACTTTAATATGAATTGCTGTTTTTAAACAAAATTATATTATCTTACTGTCTTATTAGGCCTTGATGGATTATTTAGATGATGTATTTGTTGCTTACACTGAATTAAAATCTTCTTTATCGTTTTGGATTTTCTTTTAGACCGCTTTATTAACATTAGGGCGCCAGCAGCGCATGCCTTTATATTATAAAATCAGCGGCAGACCTGTATTAGTGCGGTTCAATCCACACAATAATGAATCTGTCAAATGTGTGCTCTCTGTCAACAAAAACGTTCGCTTACAACACTTAGGGTGCGTTTCCACCAGAGATGTGCGAGGTTGCGTTGCGAGGGATGTGTTTGTAAAGAACCAATAGAATAGCTTTCATTTACCTAGCTTCGCGATTCTATTGGTTCCTAACAAACACATTCCTCGCAGCGCATCCTCGTACATCTCTGGTGAAAACGCACCCTAGTTCGGCGCCTACTGAATGTAGCGACTGCCGCGCGCCGCCCACGCGCCGCCCACGCGCCGCTGCCGCGCTGTCGTTTATAGTATGGAGTTATCAGCAGCGCGACTGACGCGCGACCGTCGCGCTGTTTAAGTCGCCTAAATGTGAAAGCACTCATAAACCATTATAAAGATAGAGACTTTCTTTTCTAGTTCTTTTTTTTCTTTCTGTAGAAATAGTGAATTGTTAAAATGCTGAAAAAACAAATTTAGTCGTGAAAAAGGTTTTTCACTTCTCATGCTCTAAAAGTACGCCAATATAGCCCTACAAAGCGGGGCTAAAGTGACCACTTTAGGCCCTAGGGAGTAAAAAGTAATTAGTTTTTTAATTTCCTTCATGTGACATAGACAAACTCCAACAGCCAGTAAAAATATACTATTATCTGTGGAGTGTGGACCGTCTTCATTGTGAAAATGTTGAGAGTTTTAGTTCCATGGTTTGTCCGCAAAGAAGGTGGCGCCGTGTGTTTTAATTTGTTAATCTGTGGTTCAGTTCAGAAGAAAAAACTGACCATGAAAATTTCAGAACTTTTGTCAAGTGTAAATGTTTTCGGTTTTAAATGTTTTTGTACTAAATTGACTATTTTGCTCGCACTCAAAGTGAAAAGTACAGTTTGCACCTCGAGACTAAACGCCAACTTATACCCTCGGTTTCATTGACTCCCTCGCACGCTCGGGAGTCAAACCACCTCTGGTATATTATGGCTTCGTTTAGTCCCTCGATATAAGATATAGTATTAAAGACTGGTGTAACTCCAGGAGGAGCTGTACACGGAGGCGCTGAGCGAGTGCGCGGCGGCGCTGGCGCTGCAGCGCGACGCGCGCGTGCTGTGCGACCGCGCGGACGCGCTGCTCGGGCTCGAGATGTACGACGAAGGTCGGTGTTACTTACCAGCGTTATATCTATTTTTAGTTATTTATTTCATTCTAGTCCTATGTTCTATGTATTTAATTAAATTTCATCCGTCGAGATCAGGGGTTCCCTAACTTATTCGGGATGAGCCCCCTTTCGACCATAAAAAAAATCCGCGCCCCCATCCTCCAGTCCAGATTATCAGGTCTCAGAACAAAAAAGTATTCAATTGCAAAAATAAGGATCTTATTGGTCAATAAAGGTATACATAAAGTTTATTGGTCGCGTCGAGCATTCTGGAATGCATTCTCTCAGCGGTCGCAGCTTTTTATACTTAACTACTCAGGTGTCCTGCGCTTCCCTTTAAAGGCCTCTGCGCCCCCCACTTAGAAAACCCCTGGTCTAGATCGAAGCAAAAAAAAACTGTAACTACACGTGGATCTTTTAGAGCAAATTTTTCTTGCCAGCTCTCCTACCTTCTAAGCCTCCGTCTGAAAATCAGCGTTACGGCTCGGCCAGCACGGCGTAACACGTCATGCTGCGATGGAGACATATTTGCTACTGTAGCACTTCATGTCATGTTTTAAGTTTTTATTTTTATAATTGCATCTGTTGTGCTAAATTGTGTCTTGGTATGCAAAACTAAATAAATAAATTATGAATAAATGTCTGGTGCAATTTGCACCAAGATCATCTGACCACAAACTAAGCAGAGCTTGTAATATGGGTGTCAGATACCGATAAAAATACTTCAATATCTCTACATACATACTTAAACAGATAATAACACACAACAAACACAAATGTTCGTCATATGAAAGTTTGTCATGGGATCGAACCCACGACACCCGGTGCTGGAGGCAGGATCGCCGCCACTGCACCAACAGGCCAGTCATTGTTTCACTATTGCACACAACACAAGGGGAATTGGATAACAAGTGAACACACAAGTGATACATGTTCATCAGGTTTATGGTTGCGTTGCGTGCACAAAGGTGATAAGGTCGATATGCAATTATCTATTATGGTCTATAGTATAGGCTCTATACCATCAAGCATAATATATCGTGCTGTCACAAATCTGGTGAAAACCATCTTTGTGTTCATCGTTAAAATTTCCGACTGGTGGTGATGGAAAACATCGATATAAAATCAAATCAACCCAGAAAATGGCGGAAGGCTCACCCCCTACCTAACACGTTGGGTTTTAATATTATAGATGAAAAGAAGGCTTCTGAGTGTTCCGTTCACCATGAAGGCAATAGTCACTTGCCTTCAAGTACCCCATTTAGGATATAGTCGTGATGGTATGTTATGTTATCAGGCATAGATCATAGAAAGGGTTGTTATCCAATTTATTGTTTATTATCTAAGCTTGTCGATAATAGGCATAGACTATAGTTCTAGTCCGAAAATATTATCTTTTGAAAATGTAATTTTTCATTAAAATAGACAAAGACTGAACGTCAATTTTTTAGTGTATTTCGTCGTCAAAATGGGGATTTTTTTGTAACACATAATAGCAATAAAAATCTTGAACTGGTTAAAACTTTCAGCTTAACCTGTATGTATACTTTAACGTCATAGGCATGAATAGTAGTAATAATAACATATCAATTTGCAAAATTTTATGCTAATCAAATTGAAAAATCTTCAATTTATTGTAATTTGTAGACACGAAGTATTATTTAAATCCATCCTAAAAATGTTTGCTTTTTTGTTTATTAGCTTCCATTTCATTTGTATACTGAGTTGTTTTGGAAAATACATCTATTATAAATATTTAATTGTATTTAGTAAATTAATTGTTTGTTTACAGCCATCCTCACATTTAAGGAAGCCCTGGCAATAGAGGAAGCCCTGCAGAGGGCGAAGGACGGCATTAGTCGCGCGCAGAAACTGCAGAAACAGTCAGAGCAGAGGGACTATTATAAAATATTAGGAGTTAAAAGGTAATTGTCTATTGTCTAGCAAATAGGAAATTTGAATAGCAGAATGGTGTTTTGGTATTGTTTATATTTAAAGTGAACACTAAAAGCTTGCATAAAGAGAAATGATTGTAGACATTGATTTATTAAATATTATTTTAGTTTTAACACATTCAGGGCCACACCAAGCACTGGTGCGTTTTAGCTATCGATTTACTATTGTGTTTTACAATACGTACTCGAGTTTTTATAGGTGTAGGAATGGAAGTATTAATATTACTTTATTTTGACGACACGATTGGCGTAGTGCGCTGTAGCACGGTTTCTCGCCTTGAATTCTGTCCCTGGTTCGATCCCCGGTCAGTCAATTCGGGAAACGATCTTTTCTAAATTGGTTTGGATCTGGGTGTGCTGGGAGACGCCCCTGGCTTTATTCCTTGTCTGATACCTCGTAACACAGGGATATCCATCCCTACTCCGAGACCATGACAAGAGGTGTGTTGTCTGGCACATATTTATTATATATATATATTTTGTTTGTATTTTAAATGAATAAAACATTTTAAATTTGATGTTACGTTATTCATTGTATAATATTTAGACCATGAGTTATTTTGATATTTCATAATTTCTTATTATCGAAAGAGAAAGCTAGAAAAATCGGAATTGTGAGCTTAGAAGATATCGAGCGGGATGTGGAATGATCGCGTGTTCATTGTTCAGGACGGCGAGCAAGCAGGAGATCACGAAGGCGTACCGCAAGGCGGCGCAGAAGTGGCACCCCGACAGCTACCACGGCGACGAGAAGAAGCGAGCCGAGAAGCGCTTCATCGACGTCGCCGCCGCCAAGGAGGTGCGCGCTTCTAGCCCTGCGCCCGCGCCGCCTGCGCCCGCGCTGAACGTTTGCCGCGACTCTATTAGAGTTTACTATAGTAGTGAAACCCAGTAACGGAGAGGGAGAAAGGCGGCTTAAACCCCCCTCAAAAAGCACCTTTAATCCCCCTTATGACATATCATAAACTTCAAATTATCGTACTGTCTTAATAAGTACTACAAAAAATATAGAAACTAGAAAAGATCGTCCTGATATATGGAAAATAGAGCGTTGTTATACAGCAAAAAGTACAATTCAAGTACTACAATACCTTACTACAGTACAACTTACATCATTCATTCTGAACTTAGATAGGTATTTTAAATTGGATCCGTTGCAGGTCTAATGCAACAACTTGTATGCCGTTTTTAATTCCACTTCTATTACCTAGAGACGCTGTACTAGCATTTCAAAATATTCTACTACAGAAACTAGCGAGTAAACTCATGGTAGAGTACAGTTTAATCTAATCTTCTTAACAAGTACTAAAGCAAATTTATTTTGTCATAAAATATTCTATTATTGTGTACATAATACTATTTAAAAACACATTGAATTGTCTAAAATTATGTAGTCACCAATTATTTCCGAAATTAAATGAAAAACTGTTTTTTTTAATTGATAAGACACTTAAAAATGTACTGTAGCTATACAGTTAAAGTTATAATTATAAAATTAAAAGGTGCATTGAATAATAGAGAGATATTCAGCTAAATAATCACGAAAACCTTAAAAAAATGCGACGTTTCCGATATAAACAAACGCAAAAAGCAAACCCTCTTAAGTCATAGCAAAGTATACGATTGATAGCAATTATATTGTACTAGCCACTAAACTAACAAATCTATATGGATAAAATATACAGCTGTTCAGAATAGTATTCACAGCTCAAAACCTGCACAGAAGTGAACCCATAGCAGACGTTAAATTGTGCTTTGACAGTTTCAAATTAGAGAAAATGACATTGGGTAGTCTGTCTATTATGAATATGGGATAGAATATTGTCTAACAAAGTTAGTATTCTTTCCAGAGCTGTTCATATTAGCTTATGTTTATATTGGGAGCAGTATATAAATAAATGATAACATTGAAGTTTTAAAACAAAAAGAACACAGCACACCATTTACGTTATTATTAAATAAAACTAAATAATAAATATCCCTGGACATTATTCCACACAGCGCCATCTAGCCCCAAAGTAAGCTAATTAAAGCTTGTGTTATGGGATACTAGACAACGGATAAACATACTTAAATACATTTTCTTTTGTAAATACATACTTATTATACATAAGAGACACCCAGACCAGTACAAACAGACATGTTCATGCACACAAATGTTTGTACTGAGCGGGGATCGAACCCGCGACCTCTGGTGTAGTAGCTAACTTCTTAACCATTACACCAAGTCGGTCGTCTAAATCAGTCTAATTATTATATCAGTTTAGAAGCTGGTACGACAGAATTGCCCACATCCCCAAATCTCCTTGTGCCATCTGAATTTTATATAACGTGCTGAGCGAGTCTCTTCACAGAAGTCTCAATAAGTAAACATTTAAGTTATTTGACTCATGCCCTGTGGATGTTACCCAGGTGACCTGCAAGCTAGGCGGCATTAGTTTTTGTTAGTTAATTGACTGTGATTGGCTCGTTCGTTGTAATAATACCGTTTCCCAGTGTCATTGGTTTACCCTACTGGCCGTCTATTTGAATGAGACGCGATTCTTGTTCTCTAGTTAAATTCATATAGTTTCTTCTATCTCCTTGCTTTTTCTGTGGTTCTAAGAGGGTTTGCTTTTAGCGTTTGGTAGATCGTAAACGTCGCATTTTTTTAGGGGTTTTCGTGATTGCTGAATTCAAATTAAGTCTGTTATTGAATGCACCTTTTAATTTTATAATATAACTTTAACTGTGTACAGTAATTTTTTTCAAAAAAACAGTTTATTTAATTCAGCAAATAATTCGTGCCTACCTAATTTTAGACAATTCAATGTGTTTCTAAATAGTATTATGCACACAATAATAGAGCAAAAATTTAAGTTTGATTCAATTCAATGAAATAATCACGAAAATTTTACAAAAGTTTTCGATCCACCCCCCAATAACGCTTATTTAACTGCTAAGCGAGTACAGCTGTGGTTGATTCCCAGGGGTGTCGTTTACTGTAGTGGTTGGCATTAAAAGGAGTTGAAGAGTGTTCAATTGTTTTGGCGGCACGATTGGCGTAGTGTGCTGTAGCACGGTTTCTCGCCTCGATTTCCGTAGTGTCCCGGGTTCGATTCCCGGTCGGGTCAATTCAGGAAACGATCTTTTCTGAATTGACTCGGGTCTGGGTGTGCTGGGAGACGCCCCTAGCTTATTTCCTTGTGTGGTACCTCGTAACACAGGGATTTAATAATCCCTACATCGAGACCATTACAAGAGGTGTGTTGTCTGGCGCATATTTATTTATGAACATGTATGTTGCGGCCGCAGGTGCTGACGGACCCCGAGAAGCGCGCGCAGTTCGACGCGGGCGTGGACCCGCTGGACCCGGAGGCGCAGCGCGGCGCGGCCGGGGGGGGCGGGGGGGGGACACTTCAACAACCCCTTCCACCACTTCCAGCACGGATCGCCCTTCCAGTTCAAGTTCCACTTCAACTAAACACACTTGCCAGTTAAAGAGGCGATTCTCTGCTTCATCATACTTCTTGGAACGCGATGAGATGATGAAATGAGATATCAGTTTTTTATCTATGATCAACTTTTACTGAAATACTCCGCCATAGAAACAGATGACGTTGGGTTTGCAATTGTACGGTCCGATATGCACTTACAGATTTGATGATACTTTTAAATTGATGTTTGCTAAATTTTTCCTTTTTTTAAAATTTATTTTTGTCATATCCCTTTACGAATCTAACGTTACGCTCAAAAAGAAAACGTGCGTGCAATATTGCGCCGCTAGTGATGTTAGCTATGGCGTCACGCGGTTATTAGCGCACTTACACCAATTCGGAACCCTGCTCTGAAAGCATTTTTGCTAAAATCGGACCGCCGTTTGAGAGTTCTTAACCAAATTATATACACCCATAAAAGGAAGAATACGCCATCAATAATAAAAAGTTTAATACTTAACACTTAACAAAACTATCATGCGATAACAAGCTATAATTGTACCGAATGTCTCTTTCTCCGACATAGAATTATTGTAACATAATTGAACGTCTAGTCTCAAATAAAAGGCATTCATGAGGTTTAAGTACCTAATAATTATTTATTAAAAAACGAAGTATGTAATTTACTTCATGGTTCACAATTTTTTTATGATGGAAATAAAAAATCGAATACCATTGCAAATTCCTTTATGTATTTGTAGAATAAAATAAAAATCATAAATATTGTTTAATTACACTTTTTTGTGATAAATATCATTTAGGTAGCAATAAAACGTTACCGCAATAGGTACAATACAAACTACCATATCTATTTTTTTGTTATATTCATTATGATATACAATTTCGCTTTTGATTTACTAGAAAAAATGCATTTTGATCTAATGTGCGATCTAAAAATTCCTAATGATTGGTTTCTATTGAAGAATTAACACATTTGATCTCCAAACTAATGTTTTTCTAACAAGTTTGTAAATAACCCATATGTTAACGAAAGTCTTAAATATTGTAAAAAGGATCAAATGAAAAGACCCATAGGTAGGGAAAAGTGCTGAAATTGTGTAAAGTCCTATTTCGTATACGAATTTTTCTAAACACTCGTTAACATGTGGGCCGCGTGTGCGCAAATTGGGACTGTTCTATTTAACTAATTTTATATTATTTACGAGAAGTACAAAATAACTGTCTTATTACAACACTCTCCTTTTGAGGCTTTAATAAAATTCACAGTAATTCTTATAAATATTTAAAGCTACCATAGTGTGATCACAATGAATAGTAATTAGTTTTTATAATTACTATATCTGGCGACGGTTGCGTTCTGGCGATTGTGTTCATCTTCCATTAGAACTGTCTCCTACGCCACTGCAAAGTCGTCGTCTATACATTACTCAATTTTTCACAAACTGTGTAATGTAGACTTTTATCTAGCCTTACTCCTGATTTTTGTAGCATATCGTCACCACATCAATTATAATAAATCGAATACTTGATTTGGTGACGAAGAATGCGATTCCTTAAGTGAATTCGCGCAAATACCGTTCTCTCTTCTGAATCTTATTTAACTTCTATTTGCACGAATGCCTGCTCTAAGCTAGGCGATCCCGCCCCGCGAGTGTACATAGCACATGTGGTACAGTCGGCTGCAAAAACATGTACAGACCTTAACCTTAAGTCTTTGCAATAAGATATAAAGTTGTGTTATTGTTTTCAAGGACGACTGTTTGTTGGTCCCGCGCGCAAGTAGACTGAATTTAAATAGCCGTGCGCGGGCGCCGACACTGAACCACGTAGGTCAATCTTAGCAGAAACGTAGCTGAGGTTTCGTCACGCAATCATAGGAGTCTATAAAATTATTATAAATATTTATTTTAAATAAGTTACTTTGTTGTGATACTTATAACTTGTAAATATTTTAGAATAATAAGCTATTACGACAAAGCATCCAACTCTTTCATTAATCCCAACTCGTCCTTACAGAAAATGTGTTAGTACATCCATTAGAATAATATGGATGTGCCCACACTTATGGCTGTCACGGGTATCTTTTTTTCAAATGTATTAAAAATAACAAGTGACAAGCCTGTGGCTGTGAGCAACCAGGTATCACCACCAGGTGACATCACATTGCCGTTCAAAATATTTTGACAAAAAAAACATCCCCACTATCAAACTTGTGACAAAATATTAGCCTTAATACCTACTATAACTCACGACCGCGAGGCGCTTTGAGCTGTCTAGATTATGGCGAATAATTACAGCATACAATCTGAGGATTAATCAATAAATTATTTAAATAAAGTTCCTATCTCCAGCTGACTAAAACTTACTTACTACTTAAAATCTACTGATCAGTATCCGTCCACATTATCCTCGCTCTTCTGACTCCGTTCCCCACCACTTTAAGCTCCCTCGCGACTCGTTCTATCTCGTTACTGAGCTTCGCCTTCTCCTCTGGCATCTCACAGATGTAATGGTGCCTTAACGAGCAGTCCTGTCCTCTGTAGACGTACCTCGCCAGCGCCGGGTCGTGCACCAGCGCTAGGCAGCGGCCCTCGCCGATGACTGTCGTGGGCGAGGTCTGGGTGTTGTTGGAGCCGGAGATGGTCGAGTTGTTGAGGACCGGCCTCGCTGAGTGCGCCCAGATCCAGAGCAAGCCCGGGTTGAGCCCGCCGGTCCAGAAGTCAGTGCCTAAAGAATAGATTTTATTATTTAAAATTATCACACACATTTTGCCAGCAGATTAACTCATTTACGGCTGAATCAAAAAGTCAATAGGAAATTTATTGTTAAAACGCAGCGGCGCGTGGTGTAGCATCCTCAATTGAACCAGTACATCCTCAATTGAGCTGCTCTTAAATCTACAAATACCTCCCTCCACCTTACGGGAAACTACAGCGACATTACACTAACACTGCACTTCACCACAACACTTTCTGCTAGTGAGTAGCTACAGCTCATCGGGAAGCTGTTCTGAGGTCAGCTATAAGTCATTTTGCTGACTCCATAAAAATTCTAGTTCCTAGGCTTACACGTGTAGACCGTTTGTGTACATTCGGACCAAGTATCTTTATTTGACGCCTAAAGATTCACGCATATACATTTTTGGTCAAACTTCCTGAACGAGTGGTGTATACGACCAAATCGTCAACGTATCGCTGCGGGCCCGTCGCCACACCCGAGTACACGACATATGCCAGGCCTTCCAGCCGTTCGTCTCCGAAGAGTCACAGTGGCAGTTAGCATCCGATATTCAAAACAACACACCTCTGATCCTATTGTCGGCGAGCAACCCCGCGAGCACGGTCCGCGACTCGTCATTCGTGTCCAACTCTAGGAGGTGAGTTCGCATCTTGCGGCAGCGCAGACTGGCCGCCTTCCAGTCGCCCACCTCCGGAGAAACGTAGTAGCAGTTGCTGCCGATGCGGGTGAAGTTTGAAGCGCAAGGCTCTGGAATAGTTGAGTTATAATATATGTTGGAGATAGTTCGTTATTATGACTGGCCCATAGGCGCAATGGGTGGCCGGAGGTCGAAGGTTTGATTCCTGCCTTGTAGGGGACATTTGAAGATATCCATTTGCCATATTGTATGTACATGGGCGTCATAATTATGTTTATGATCAGATCAGAGATATAACGTGGACAGGTAACTGCAGTTGACTTCCTGCAAAATACTCATAAACTTACTGTGTAAAAGCATTAATGAGAAGTGGACTAGGTGCCTCATTTAGCACCACTACACTACTCGGCTCCAAGTCTAGCTCAGTTCTGAAGTAGGTATAATAAGTTTAACATATTAAACTGTAGCATATCAAAAAGAAAGCTTTCATAATGACATGAAAGTGGGTCAATGTTGGAACGTTATGATTGCAAAAACACAATGACTTTTATGCGCAGTAATGTAGCAAAGAAAGGCATGTGCCATTCAATTATGTAATCTGTTTACGCTAACCAGTTTAATACCACAAGAAAGTGGGCGGTGTGTGAGATACCAAACTTTCTCCGGGACATTCAAAGCCAAGGCACTTTAGATTATGCGGATAAGTCATCAACATGAAGTAACAAGGTAAATGTTTATCTACTTAGTAAATATTTTCATTTTTCGAAAGACCACACACGCAAGATTCACTATGCTATAACAATAGAGGCCCGGCACGTACTACGTAAATAGTTGCCTCTTCAACGTGAAATGGTTTCAAGTTTGTTTTGACAAACTTTATTTTAGTCATCGCCAAAAGCTATTGGCAAATACGAACCGCTACAAAACGGCTATTTCAAGTTATGGAGATATTTTACTCGGGGATAATTCAATTGAACGTCCAGGAAAAGGACTGTGACATTGTCATATATGAGCAGGTCCCGGAAAAACGTATGGTGATGAACCAAGCAAGTTCATGCTAATCTGCGAGACCATGAAGAATCCTGCGGAGAACTTTACCTGGTTTAGTCTCTTTCCCGACGACCAAGTAGTGCATAGTCTCCTCCATCTTCCGGAGCCGCTTCTCCATGAGGTCGACGCGGTAGACCAGCTTCTCGATGGCGCTCAGCAGGTACAGGTCGGTCTCGGAGACCTGCTTCTGCGCGGTGGGGGGAGCTGGCTCGTCCACGCGGTCGGCCGCGCTGCCCCATTGCTGGGAGGATATCGGAATCGGCTTGTTTTGCTGTGATGGCTGTAAAAATATAGAAAAGCCAATTAATTTTATTAACACCTAAGTAACTCATTTAAAAATGAGTCATGCAAAATATTCTTAGCTAAAGTGGGACTGGGCTATACATACACGTCTGAGGCAAACCAAGAATGGTTTTGGTAAGAAACTTTCAACGTGTCTATATTTACTCGCATAAAAACTTTTGTCATAATTTATTCAGGCATAGTGTATTTAGGAATAATGATTTTATGGCATAACAACTATACGCATAATTGTTATCGCGTATTTTTTTAAGGCATAATCAGATATGGCATAAATATAGCTAAACATAATATTCTAATGCATAAAATGAGAAACGCATAATAACATTACCTTAGCTTAATGCTCATCGGCATACTAATCAAACGTCTTAAAAATAACTCTCAAGAAACACATTCATAAACCTGATACACTTCGAAAAAAGGTTAGTAAATGAATAATTTTAGTCGGTAGATGATCCAAATTAAAAAGACATGTTCGCGGCTAAGGAGCAGCCCAGGGGCAACCCCGCCGCACCTTAACCTATGGTCCCAACTCATTGTGCCTTGTTTTTATGCTAAAGTATTATTAGGAGAATA
Source organism: Udea olivalis (assembly GCA_947369235.1). Classification (NCBI taxonomy): domain Eukaryota; kingdom Metazoa; phylum Arthropoda; class Insecta; order Lepidoptera; family Crambidae; genus Udea; species Udea olivalis. Next base: position 24,669,811 of record OX376342.1, read on the forward strand.
ATAAAAATGGCGACTTCTCAATAGTTCAATTGAATATAGCCTAACAGCTCGTTATGTTTAAAACTGATTATGCCAAAGTACGATTATGCCTAAGTTTCATTATGACAGTAACTATTATGCAACATGCATTATGCCTAAGAAAATTTGTCAAAAGAGTTATGCGAGTAAAAATAACCCCTTTTAAACTACTACTAGAATTCAGATTAACTAATAAATTGAAAAGGCTATTTATAGACTGTCATCGAAACAGGGAGGAGATTAAGGCCTTTACCACAAAATAAAGAGTTTCAGAGCACCGCGCATGTCTAATTTGTGCCTTTACCCAGATAATATCGTAACGGCTGATTTGAGTTACACAGATTGTAATTCTTAAGACACTTTTTGGTTAATAAAGTATAAGTATAAAAACAAAATATTACTCAGAGGAAAAGGCATTGGCGGAAAGACTCACATAGGGCACACTAGGACGGAACTTATCCTTGTTTGGCTTGGACGGCTTGTTGACGATCTTGCCACCCGCGGGCGGCGGCGGCGACGTTTGCCACTCCGTATCGTAAGAGTAGCCAGGAGCAGGAGAAGGGTGAGGCCCGCTCTGGGTTGGCCCAGTGTGAGGGAGGTTGTTTTGCGACGGCCCAGTCTGTGTAGGCCCATTGTTAGGGAGGTTATTGTGTGAAGGCCCACTATGCTGAAGGTTGTTGTGTGTAGGCCCGTTCTGCATAGGCTCACTAAGTATATAGTTACCATGAGAAGGCACACTGTGCTCTAGGTTATTATAGCTAGGCCCGTTTTGTGCAGGTCCATTATGCAATAAGTTATTATGCGTAGGCCTATTCTGAGCAGGCCCACTTTGTAGTAAGTTAGTATGCGCGGGACCGTGCTGTGAAGGCCCACTGTTTTGGAGGTTGTTCTGTGTAGGAGCAGCATATGCTGGCCCACGGTGTGCTAGGCTGTTATGTGCCAGGTCGTTGTGGCTGGGCCCGTAGTGTCCATGGTACGGGGGCGGCGGTGGTCTGAGCGGTACGTCGATGCGGTCTGTCACGTAGTAGCCCTTCGTTGGCGGCAGTGACATAACTCGACCTGAAGAGTGAAATAACAATATTTTTCATTATTGCTAGTCTTCTGCGGAAAATCGACTATAAATAAATTGTTAAAGTAATGGTCTCCTACCTAATCGGGTTCTACCCTGATAAAGGGGAACGGCCACCACTGCTAACCGATTTAAAGTAACAGTCTAACAAAATGTCTTACCGTGCCTCCCACCATGCTCTTCTGTCGTTGCCCACTCTTCCAGCAGGCCACCCCAAAGACCAGATGCGCAGGTGTCTGATAAAGTGTCATTGTCAGCCCTGATGCTGACTAGCATCAATGCCAACACTAGTGTGTGGCTTGCCACCTTCATCTGGAAAACGACAAAAAGTATATTCATATTTCTCCGTGACAAACCGGACTATCTATAATTTCGAACGTAACTTTTATTGTGGCATCATAAGTACACTTATGGTCTCAGCTACATAAGCGAATAATAAATGAGGAGATCTCTAAAAGAGCCTATGTCAATGGACGTAACCTAGGGGATATGGATTTTGAAGTGGATTGGCTGGGCTGGGGCTGAAAAGTTCAGATATGAGGTTAAGCTATCGCTATGGAACTAAGTGCTATGATAGCTAATGCTATTTCAAAACAATTGCGGAACAGGTAGCCCATTACGACTTTTGTACATAGTCATAAAAATGCGAGTAGGTTATTAGCACGTGCTAATCCTGGTACGTTGTCCCACTTTCAGTGTTTCCAAACAAAGTGAGTCACAGTAGGATCCGAGCAGTCAGCGCACGTCGCGTTACGCCAGTTACGTGGAAGTGAGACTTACATAATGTGCAGGAGTCGATGATGCGGCGCGTGCACACAAAAAACGGTTAACTTTTAAAGTCTATTCCGGGTTTTACCCCTGAATTAGCCGCGTGCTGTTTCATTAAATGAAAGGAAAAATTGGCAGCTATACTTGTATGTGAAGTTTGCCCAACTTAGTTAGACAACAACAACGTTTCAGAATCCGGGGTATACTTAGTCATATCGGATCATTGGTAAAGAATTTGAAAAATGCGATTGAAAATACCATAACTTACAAATGAAAAATGGAGTAACTACCTCTGACATACCTAATTAAACCCCATAGACTAGACACAAGGAATAAACGAGTATGCAATGTAAGATTACCGAAATATAATGGCAGTTTTTTTCTGCTTTTGTTACCATGTCCATTTGTTGAAACGCTCATGCTAACTGAAAGAGATCCCATCGTAACTCACTGATTGCTCGTTTATGTGAACTTCGGTATTCTAGTTCTAATTATTATACAAGTCAAAATTGTAGCAATGTATTTATTAACCTACTTAATTTATTTACTTCACCTAGCAAGGGACACATTACCTAACTAAAATATTGGATCTATCTCTACCTAAATAAAAATCTCGTTTAGCGCAGTGCGTTCGCGGTGAAAGCGCTGCGCCCGCGCCGGCGCGAGAAGGATCTCTCTGTATCCGGTCGCGATCCATGCTATTATCACATTAAGCGATATTTATCGCCGTATTTTCCTTACCTAACTAAATATATAATTACTTATATGAGGAAATCAACTGCAGCGATTGCTATGTTTTATAAACACTTTGCAAGAACCTAAAAGATCTGAATATAGTTCACTTACCTTACATCTTTCTGGAAATTCTCTTTGCTGATATTAAATTTAAAAACAACATTCAATTTGACAACCTTTTTCGAGGCCAACATTCTATGAGCTACTTTTCACACACAACGTTTGTCTAACTTTTTGAATCTAACACTGACTTATTAACTTTATACGAGACCATTTACTTTATATGAGACCATTATGTTGTTTTTCAGGCAATGAAGTAACTAACACCGATACCAAATTCATCAATCAACTGATCTCCGAATTTGAAATTGTTACTCCAACTTATAAAGAATCTCTAAAAGTCTCTAGCTATAGCTAATTTACGGTATAGCGTCACTTAAAATCAAAGTAAATAAAAACTAGCCAATTGTTTTGGGATTTCATAACTTTGATTTATATATTACACGTAAAACACTAGAAAGTACAGTGTCAATACCTTAAAGGTCACTCTCTTCCAGTCGTAATAGCGCAAGGTTTTACAGAAAATGAAGGAAGTTTAGGGTTTAAATTGTAGTTTCAGAATTCGAGGGTAAGCATATGATAAATTAAACACAACGAAACAAAGTAAGAGTAATAAATATGAAATATAAATAAAAATGCGCTAGAAAATACACCACCTAGCATGGTCTCGAAGTAAGGATAAATATATCTGTGTTACGAGGTACCAGATAAGGAATTAAGCCAGCGGCGTCTCCCAGCACACTCCTTTGGGGAGTGTAACCCTTGAAGCGTTAGACATTAGCACACCATCGCACAATGTCGCTGAAAAGGAGATGCCTAGCTAAAGATGTAAATGAATTCGGGCATTTCGATATAAGTGCGCTATTTGTTTTGTTTGTTCATTATTTAAACAGGAAGAACACCATACATTCTGATAATTTAAGGCAAATGTTTAATTATTGTCTGTACTGCGAAAAACCAAATATTCAATGACATCATTAAATTATCAAAGACATTAGACAATACAACTTCCTATTTCAAATGATACAAATCATTGCTATTTAGTTTACCTAAAGAAGATTCCAAGATGCAGTGAAAACGATGTTTTTTAATATTTCATTCCTTTGTAAAATATTGATGAACCAATATATATAGATTTAAGTGTCAAAGAGTATAATATATAGTCATATATTCCAACCCCGACAGTACTTACCATATCGTGCGGAAACTTCACGATCAATTAGTTAGATTCAAATTCACCACAACACCACACGCAGTTACAAGTCCACTGATCGACACGTTCGCCTCGCGCGCCACTTCAGCGCAGTCTGATGCGTTGCGTTCCCGAGCTGGTCGTGAGCTGACCCCTGGCTGGCTCTAGGCTGCGTATGCGCATACGGAGCTAGCATGTCGAAAGCTTTAATATAATAAAGTAAAGTACTCTGATGGCACAGCAGCTTTCGTGGGTGACGGGATGGTAAGGGTCTGTTAATGAAACAGAAATTTGTACCTACTGACAGAATCCTACGAGCTTGTTGTTTGCTGCCGGAATGTTATAAACCTATCTGACTATATTGATCCTTCTTTGAGCCCTCAGACAATAGGTGAGGCAATTACTCCTTAATGCTTTAATGCACAATTATAAGTAATGTGACTTTGTTGATGATCGTACCTTTCTTTCGTTGATCTAGTTTCCACGGAACAAAAGAACTCTAAGGATGTTGGTGTTTACGAAATTATAAAAAGAAAAGTTAATGTAAACGGTGCGATATTTCTATAAATCAGCCATTACATATAAAACTCATGTCATTGTTTCCCATGATTCCAGATTGCTCAGAAGTCTCAATGTATTGTTTCGTTAATATTAAGGTGCAGTTTCTACTAGTTATCAGAGTTTGAATCTTATGATTGGTTATGATGGCGTCAGAAAGTCAGATTAGTTTGACCGCTAACCAAAAAGCCTTTGACATAATATTAAAAGCATATCTACTATATCATATAAAAGAAAAGATATCGACTGTAATCTGAATGCTGAATAAATCTTGAAACACTTCTTAATATTATAATTATGAAATTGTTATATTGATATGTAGTCTGTCGGAAGTAAGAACCAGGTATTAGTGTCGTTGACTGTACACGCGCCAGCGCAGCTGTCTGTGTTTTTTGTTGCGTTCACGAGTGTACGCGAGTGGGTTGCGTAACCACTTTCTTCACAAGGCCGCAAGGTCGTGGACTCTTGCGCCTGACGTTCCCATATTTAAATAACGAAAAAATCTTAATATTATTTCACTTCGTTTGCAGAGGAAAGGACTGCAAGGGTAGTCTGAATAAAGAAAAAAACTTAACTATTACATGCGAGGTATGTATGGACTAGCTATTTAGCTGCAAATAAAACTTGTTGTGCTCGCTTTTACCTTTAATTACAATGGATATCGATCGATGCGGTTTTTATCATTATTCAGATAAATAATTGCGTTCAGTTTTTTTCCTAAATATACCTGGACATTAAATATAAATAAATATACCTGGACATACCTGGACATTATTCCACACAGCGCCATCTAGCCCCAAAGTAAGCTAATTAAAGCTTGTGTTATGGGATACTAGACAACGGATAAACATACTTAAATACATTTTCTTTTGTAAATACATACTTATTATACATAGGAGACACCCAGACCAGTACAAACAGACATGTTCATGCACACAAATGTTTGTACTGTGCGGGGATCGAACCCGCGACCTCTGGTGTAGTAGCCAACTTCTTAACCATTACACCAAGTCGGTCGTCAAAATATTTACATATATACTATCGAGATCTTCGAGGGTCCGTCACACGGGCGGTGACAATGCGCAATTGCGCAACCACTCCTCTTGACGAAACGAAATATTGCACCATTAATATTAATCAAAACAGGGAATGTTTGTAACACACGAATAATCTCACCCCACAGATCGACGCCGAAATATACGATATAAATCATTTGATTGATTAATATTAGGCTCCACTACTGGCGTCTGTAAATCGATAACAGGAATGAAAACGAAGGCAGAATATAAATATTGATGAATATAAAACTGCTCTCAATTTCTGCGAATAATTTTTTTGTCAGTTGTATTCCGATATAGGCTTGTAACAGAGGACTGAATTAAATGAAGAAACACGAGTTAGCGTCAACAAAAAATATAATAACAGTTGTTACATGCTACAGTACATTACATACAGTTAAATTACAATATTGAAATATACTACGCTATCAGGCAAGTAATATCCAACTCAGTATATTTCCGACAAATCTTAAAATTATTACAACAGAGATAATTTTATTTCAAATTAATGGAATGTAACTAAAGATAATAATTTACATACCTACTTAAACTATTCTCTACAATAATTCGTCTAGATTATTTTTCTCTTATCTTTTTAAGTATTTATGGGTCTCAGGTTGGACCATCAAATATTGTTTATTATTTATTTCGCAGTTTATTTATAAAAGCTTGTTTTAAACAAATCACAATAAGTTATCATTTAAACAATATTTAAAAATAAATCAATATTATCTTAAATATACAATAGGTATTTGCTCACTTTATAATTGGTTTTATTGATAGATTTCTTTCATTGAACACGGACTAATTTACGTAACGTATTCCTTGGTTAAGTAAATAGTATTTATTTCTTACTAGTTAGCTGTTTCCCGCGTCTCCCGCCGCCTGGCTGGACAGTACTGGACACTACTTCACCCCAACGTGAGTTTTGTTTGGAAAATCCAGACCTATCGGTCATACTATCTCATAAGAAACCAGCTGCAGAAATGTCATCCTGTGTCCAGCGGATTTCAATAGGCCGCTATAAATCTCACTGTTGTGCGCGTTTATATATAAATATGATTTCATTGTGAAATTCTCCCCTTTATTAGGATAGTTTTTACAAATATAACTAAGGCAAAATTTATTATTGTTTTAATTTCCAACGCGAAAATGCCAGTTTCTTTTATTTTTACATTTACATAAGACCTAGAAGCCGCTTTTTGCCTAATGCTACATGTAAAAGTATAAAAGACGTATAAAATAGAAAAGTTATTAAAACACCCACGTGTGGGTTGGACACATTTTAGGCAGAGGAAGACAGTCTTAATACAAATTTTCCTAAGCTCTTACTTACGCAAACTATCCTCCTAATGAAGCCATCACATGGGCTGTCTCACTATGTGTAGTTGAGAAGACATCATCATCATTCTAACTCTTCTTAAATTAGTGAACTTCTCAAATACAGCTTGGGTATTCATTTCAATGCAAACTGAGGAAACCTATAACACAATGTCCAATCAATCTAGGTTAACGATAAATAATCACCATCACAAATGTCACTTCTTCTACCACCACAAGAAAAAAGTAAAAATCTTCAGTTCTAGTATATCTTGTACTAGCTGTCCGTCAGCGGCTTCGCCCATGTAGACTATATTTCTCCCGTTGAAAATTGCCTATGTCACTCGCTGATAATGTAGTTTCATATTGATAAAAGAATTTCTAATATCGGTCCCATAGTTTCGGTACCTTTTCAATACAAACAAAAAAACAATCAAATCTTTGCTCTTTATAATATTAGTAAGGATGACTTGCACTGTAGGAACATTGTAAATAGATATTTGGGATATCTTACACTATGATCATCTAACTCCAAATTAAGTTGAGCTTATTATTATACCCTTAACAGATACTGGTACTTTAAAATATAAACTTTAATAAAAAGATATCATCACCCAGTCTCATAATAAACACGATTGTTAGTCGTATTCTTAAGTAAGTTCGTTCATTTGACTAACCATTGCACTATCGCGACCATACAAATCTGACGCGTTGATGTCTTTTACTTGCCTGTCGTCTTCAAATTCAGATTTTGGTAACAATCTTTGGTTATATTTCTGAAGTCTTAGGCAAAACATACCAGCAGTTCACGTTTATGAATTTTGGTGTACTTACAAAAGTAAGGGTTCAACCAACAGGTTTAATTAAGTCAGTTTTTTTCTAAATTCGCCAGCTAGAAAATATTAGATTATTTACTCGTATAAGTATTTATTATCTCTTAGTATAATAACCTTAGCTAATTTAAAATGGCGTTAAATGAGGTAGGTATAAGAAAAATTCGTTACAGGCCTTAAAACGGTCTGTACTGATTTCTAGTGAATAGCAATGGACTTGCGCGTTGACTTCTCAGCTTGCGGGGGTTGATGCTCGCAAACGGTGAAGGGGTGTTTTCACTTCGCCATCCCTCTATAGAAGGGATGGATAATCTCGGAGCCGTGGGAGGAGGCATATGCCTCTGTTCTAGATACACATTAGAATTATCAGGCTCATTTCGATTGTTTGGTTTTATGTGACTTGATTGATTTCTAATCATCTGAGGTTCCCCTGTTTTAGGATTGATTTGCACTGGAATGTACTCTACTGGAATATGTTGCATTGGTTTAACCCTTTTAGTGGGTTTGACCGGAACTTTAGGCTTTGATACACATTCTGGATTGTAACTAGGATTGTCTAGTTGGATAGGAATGTACCCGATAGGGGTTGGAGCGTGAGGATTTTTATTTATGGGAATTTTAGGCAATCCGAGTTTCGATGCTTTGGCTAGTTTAGATGTCTTATGGTTTGGATTCCTCGGGAGGTCCTTTAGACATACAGGAATGTACTCAATTGGTTCATTTGTTTGTTTCAAAGGCAAATGTTCGGGTCTAACTTGCAGAGTCCTCATGTTGCTAAAGGACATGCTTAATGGCGATAAGGGAGCATTTTCTGCTTCTGAATATTGTCTGTAAAAGTTACTCGAGTTATTCCTGTTAGCTGTGTCGTTAGTGTTTGGTAAATTCTTTCTAGTTGGCGATTTATGTGTGTTTGGTGTCTTTGTATGTTTCTTTGGTGCCATATCCAAGTAATCCATAGATGATGGGTTATTGTTGTCAGGATAATCTTGGGGATTTTGAGGTAGTACGTAACGTACATTTTTAGCAGATTTATTATTTTTAACGTCATTATTCGTATCTGTATCTGGGAGAGCGTACTGTCGAATTTGGGATTCCTGGTTATCTGTATGAGAAAATGGAATTCCTAGAACATTTTGAGGGATGAAGTTATGATTTAAACAAGCGTCAGGCAACTTGTGATGGTTTAGATATGGCTGATTGTTAGGATTTGCTACAAAAGGCTCAGCGTATTGCCTCGGCTTTTGGCTGTCAAGGATATTAGAAAAATGAATATTTACACCCTGAGGAGTGTAACGGATAGGCTGGTCACTAAATTCCTCGGGACTTGGAATAAGGTGCTGGTCTGACTGGTTGGGTAGGTAAGTTTTATCATTTTGTTGGTTTTCGTAAGTGACTGTAGAAGAGTACATCGTGTGGTGATTATTTACATATCGATGGTCTTGTAGCGTTGGTTCTCCAGTGGTCCCTGGCTGGTCCTGGTCCCCGTGGCGAGCGTGGTGATGGTGGTGACGCGCTAGAAGTAGACGGTGAGGTTCATGTGGTCGGCGAGCTGCGGGTTGGTCGCGTCGTGCAGCTCCTCCTCCCCGCTGCCCTGCAAATGCACACTTTATATACTTTGCTAGTTTTGTTCTGAGTTAGAAATGGTCAGCTGATAGCAATATTTATGACTAGTATAATTTTTAAATTCATGTACATTATAGTTATTGTGGCCTAGTTGGTGATTTTGTTACAAGAATACCCCAAACAGGGAAGTCAGAGGTGAGCATTTTTATTCCATCCCGCATGAGGTTTTACTACCCAGTACAGTCAAAGAAGAAAAACGTACTTTTTTTTACAGAAAACGACATTAACTAAGGGAATTATTGAGAGGATTTATCAGGGTCACATATTTGGTCAGTTACTTTTACAAACTGTCTGCTTTAGTTGACCTCGGTAACCAATCTAAGGCGAACGAAACACTTTGTGTTTGAGTTTTATAAGTTTGAGGATTTAAGTCTCTTTTTCTAGCGGGATCCTGTTTGATGTGAACACCTACATCCGGTAGGTTCACGGCAAAGTTGTCGGTGCTGCATAATGGTAAAGGGCCCTTTTTTGTTTTTCTTTGTGTCAGGAAATGCATTTAGGCATTTCCAGGGTTCGAAATACCTGGGATATGTGAGACTCGGATCTCCTGGAATAACAGAGACCACTAACTACTAAAATGTGACGGTGGTGGTCTTCGGCGCAAATGGAAGGGACCCCCGCAACGGGACGCTGCTCAGGACCCTTCGGTATGCAAGGCCGCCTAGCAGGAGTTATCGTGAACAGGGGCAAGCTCAACTCTAGTGCGCGATAACAAAGAACTGTGTCCGAAAACACGCGTTACCGTCTTCTTCGGGATCGCAAACCGAAACACACGCAGGCGCCGCGTGCGCTTCCCGACCCCAAGAGTCCTTTTTAGTTACGACAGGCAGGGATACCTCGGCAGTATTCTACTCTCCTAACCGCAGGGAAAGTGTCACGGGATCTACGCTAACCTTATTATGTTCGCTGTGGCGCGGCTCGTCCCAGCTGAGCTTCTTGACGCGCGCGGGGATGGTGCCGGCCGGCCATGCCACGCCGGAGCGCCCGGCGCCGCGCCGCAGGTGGTCGCTCATCAGCGCCGCGTCGCCCGCGGGCGCGCACGCGGCGTCGGGCTGCGGGGGGAGGGGCGCCACTTTGCTTTTGTTGGGGAAGCGCTGCGACTGACGCGCGCCTGAACGATAAGTGGTGAGTTAATATTGATTTAAGGTTGATATGATTTATGTACAACGGTTACGAAAATGCGCGATGGTTATGTGTGCACGCCATACTTAAAGGCCTGAACTACCGGACTTGCGAAGTCTAACGTGAAGTGTAGTGATAATGTCATAATATCTCGGCACTCTTTTTTTAAATACCCAATCTAGATATTCTAAAATCATTTTATAAAAACAATCTAATCTAAATTAGCCGTTAGGATCCTGCTCCTGGGCAAAAACCTCTCTTCCCCCATTCCACATACGTCTATATTTTCCATTTTCAGACCAGTCCCCGGCGAAGACATCAGAAAGAGAAGAGTCTACTACGTTTTATCTTTCCTAAAACAAGACTTCCAAAAATTCTTTTCATAATAAAAAACAACTGCCTTATATAATTTAAAAAAGAACCTCTTCATTTTACCTATATATAATAAGAAAACTTTTTATATCTTTACTCGAAAAAATAAATAAATGGTTTGTAGAGCTTTTGCAATCGAGCAGATTATATACAGATACTACAGAAAAATACTCACCAGCAGAATTATTCCCATTATGATCTGCCCTCAAATCCAAACTACTCGTAGAATTAGCTAGTATAGTGCTTGCGCCAGCACTGACACTCAACAGCGACCCGGAGCCCCCGCCCGCCAGGGCGACCGTCCCACTGGTGGGGACCGCCCCGTCGCTCGCATCGGCCCCCGCGGAGACGGCGGGGGGCCCGGTGCTGGCGGCGCGCGGCTTCTCGTGCGTTACGAAGCCGGTGTTCTTGTGCGCGCTGTTGGCTGCCTTGGACCGTCTCCTACTGAAATGGGAATTATATTGATTCTGGAGTTAAATGAAAATGTGTTGTTAAAATCAAATATTTATTACTTTGCTTCCAGGCGTTAAGTTGCAGTCTTCTAACACCATCACCATCATGAGAAGTCTGTTGCTAAACTGAATCCCTACCTATGGATTGCTAGGGTAATTAATTCCAGGCGAACCAAAATCTTGCGACCTATCTTGCGAATAATATGTTCACTATCACATTTCGTAGTGTAAAATCTTTAAATGTAAAGAAATGCCCGGAATGTGGGGTCCTTTCTCTGCCAGCCTTTGCCAAACCGTCCGGCTCGCAGGATCACGTGAAAAAGAAGAGACAACCGAAACCACTACAAAACGTGTGGTACGCGTGGCCCACCTGCGGTATATGTACGCCAGCAGCGCGCACACGAGCAGCGCGAGCATCGCCAGCGCGCACGCGAACACGGGCATCACCGCGCCGCCGCGCGCGCCGCCGCCCGCGCGCAGCAGCCGCGAGCCCACGTGCACGATCACTGGCACTGACGTCTGAAATACAATGAAAGGCTTTATCAATAATTTTCCATTCCAATTATTATTGTGGGTAAATAGGCTGTCATTTGATCACAATCTTTTCCGATCTTTAGTGATAATATGGTCTAAGCTAAGACATTGGAGGACAACGAGGGCTATATAGCCAAGAGGAACACGCTACTTTCGTTTCGAAATGTCAAGTTTAAAACTGTATGGCACTGACATCAACTGTCATTCCGAGTGAACGAGTTACTAACCAACTATTCTAAGGTATACGTTTTGACAGATGTCATACTGTGGTCAAAAAAATCGGCACCAAAAATATGCGATTCTTAGGATCATCATCATCATCATCATTTCAGCCGAACGACGCCCACTGCTGGGCATAGGCCTCCCCCAAGGATCTCCACAACGATCGGTCCTGCGCTGTCCGCATCCAGCGGCTTCCCGCGACCTTGACCAGATCGTCGGTCCACCTTGTAGAGGGCCTGCCCACGGAACGTCGTCCGGTACGCGGTCGCCATTCGAGAACCTTTCCGCCCCAACGGCCATCGGTTATCCGCGCTATGTGTCCCGGCCACTGCCACTTCAGCGATGCAATCCTTCGAGCGATGTCGGTTGTTTTTGTTCTCCTGCGGATCTCATCATTTCTGATTCGATCGAGCAGGGAAATGCCAAGCATCGCTCTCTCCATTGCTCGCTGGGTGATCTTGAGCCTTCTTATGAGACCCATAGTAAGGGACCACGTCTCACTCCCATAGGTCATTACTGGCAACACACACTGGTCAAAGACTTTTGTCTTGAGACACTGAGGTATTTCGGACGCAAATATATGCCGGAGCTTCCCGAACGCTGCCCACCCGAGCTGGATTCGACGAGAGATCTCTTTCTCGAAGTTGGACTTACCTAGCTGGACTGTCTGTCCCAGGTAAACATAGTGGTCAACAACTTCGAGTGTAATGTTCCCAACGTTAACTGGAGCGGGTGCAATATGGGCATTTAACATGATTTTCGTTTTGTCCATGTTCATCTTAAGACCCACTCTTTGAGAAGCATTACCGAGATCTTCCAGCATTATGTTCAGGTCTTCCAAGGTCTCAGCCATAAGAACTACATCATCGGCAAATCGCAGGTGTGTTAGGTACTCGCCATTGATGTTGATGCCGCGACTTTCCAGTCCAGAAGCTTGAAAATATCCTCCAACGCAGCCGTGAACAGTTTCGGAGAAATAACGTCTCCTTGTCTCACGCCTGGCTGTAGTTGGATCGGATTAGAGCTCTGGTTCTGTAATCGGACCGACATGGTGGCGTTCTGGTATAAGTACCTTAGCACCTCAATGTACCTGTAGTCTATTTGGCACCTTTGGAGAGACTGCAGTACTGCCCAGGTCTCAATCGAATCAAAGGCTTTCTCGTAGTCCACGAACGCTAAGCAAAGTGGCAAGTTATACTCTTCGGTCTTCTGTATAACTTGCCGCAGCGTATGAATGTGGTCCACGGTACTATAGCCTTTTCGGAACCCTGCTTGTTCGGGAGGTTGGAAGTCGTCGAACCTGCGAGCGAGACGATTTGTAATGACTCTTGAAAACAGCTTATAGATATGGCTCAGAAGCGAGATGGGTCTGTAGTTCTTCAAGAGAGTTTTGTCACCCTTCTTGAAGAACAGCATCACATCGCCTCTGCCCCATGCCTTTGGCGTTTTTCCCTCCAGGATGACAGAGCTGAAGAGCGTCTGGAGGACCTTAAGTATCGGCTTACCGCCCGCTCTCAGGAGCTCGGTTGTGATTCCGTCATCACCCGCTGCCTTGTTGTTTTTAAGCTGCTTGAGAGCCATCCTAATCTCGTACAGGCTGACGTCCGGGATATCTTCGGTATAGTGTCGGGTAAGCTTGGCTCTAGGATCTTTAGCCTTGCTTTCAGCAGGTGTGTGCGTGGAATATAACTGTCCATAGAAACTCTCAATCTCCCTCAGGATTTCAGGTGTTGACGAAATGATGCTACCTGCCTCAGTTTTCAGCCTCGTCAATTGGCTTTGCCCAATAGACAGATCTCTGGCGAACACTTTGGAGCCTTTATTCCGCTCAATTGCCTCTTTAATACGCTGGGTATTAAATTGGCGAAGGTCGCTCGTCAAAGACTTAGATATCTGTCTATTGAGTTGCCGATAACGATGGGCATCCGCTGAGTTCTGTAGCCTCATTTCGTTTCTCTGATCCATGAGTAGGAGAGTCTGACTGGAGAGTTTCTTTGATTTGGGAGGGCGGGTTTTAAAGTGCTTGGACCCTACCGTACGGACAGTATCCACCACCATGTTGTACAGATCGTCCACATCGATGCTGTTCTCAACGGCTTCGAAGCGCTTTTGAAGCTCGAGCTGAAAGCACTCGGGGTTTTGAATTTGAGCCGGTATTGGTCGGAGCGTGGATTTTATCAGTCGCGCTCTCTCAAGATTTAGGTCGATATATGTCGAAGTTTATTTTAAAATGGTGAAAATATATTTATGGCAGATAAACACCAAATCGGAGAGATATCGTATAGACGAATTTATAGTAAAACACTCAGAATCTATTTCGGGACAACTGAAAATGCTTAGCAGTAAATTAAATGTAGGCGCAATGTGCCTCTGACCATGCGGTGATCGCTTCCTGTCTTAGCAGCGTTGATCACAGTGACATCATTGAATATATGCTTTTTCGTCGACATGATAAAATCGATCTCGTTTTTGACTCTACCGTCCGGACTGATCCAGGTCCAAATGTGGCTTACGGGCTTCTTGAAGAAGGAGTTCATCATAAAGAGGTTCTCCCTCTCCATGAAGTCTGCCAGCATCTGGCCCCTGTTGTTCCGTTGCCCAAATCCAAATTGCCCCACTCTCAACTCATCACCGCAGCGTTGCCCCAACTTTGCATTAAAATCCCCCATCACAACCGTGTAGTGGGTTTTATAGCTATGCATGGCTTTAGAGATCTCCTCATACATAGCCTCCACTTCGACATCGTCGTGCTTTGAGCTCGGAGCGTAGACCTGAATGACATTCAGCGAATATCGTTTCGATATTCTGAGTATCAGGTACGCTACCCTGCTCGAAACACTTCCGATAGTAATCACGTTGTTGACAAGGGATTTGTGGACGATGAACCCGACACCACCTAGGGACTGTTGGTCGCCCTCCCGGTGGTATAGTAAGTTACCGGATTGCAGGATTATCGAGTCCTCCCCCTCTCTTCGGACTTCAGATAACCCAATGATATCCCAATGTAAATTACTAAATACCTCTTCCAACTCTATGAGCTTCGCGTCGAGCCTCAGTGTGCGCGTGTTATATGTTGCCAGGTCGAGTCGTCGTTGTTGGCAGCCGGATCTTACCCAGGGATTCCTAGCACCCCCTGCCCCGCCGTTACCATAGCCGCTGCCGTAGCTAGGAATAGCAGGGCCGCCGGGGACTGGGGGCCGATTTTTTGGTTGTGCAGCCATTTTGGGGGGGGGGGGGGGGGTTGCCATAATCGCCACGCTTGGCAGGCGGGTTGGCGATCGCAGTATGGCCTGCTGTTATCCGGAGACGCTGCTGCCCATCTCCTTATGGCAATTCTTAGGATATATAGAATAAATTGAAACCGAAGACGCAATGTAAAAGTTTACATGTTTCTATTGCTAAAAAGTAATTGTATTGTTTAGATTCGATCTCTGTAAATGATTTTAAACTGTAGGCATGAAGTACTATTTTCAAGAAACATTAGGTCTTTCCACAAAAAAGTAAAGAATGTTATTAAAACTAGTTGTTTAGGTAGGATCAAACAGAACTGTACAAGCAAGCACGTACATTGCTCACATCAGCATTATTTAGACCTAGTTTCGTAAACGCGCTTTAGTTATTTTACCAAATGTTCAAGTCAGTTCGTTCGTATCCGCCAATCAATTAAGTCGCGCGTTCTCACCTTACCATCAAAATCCATCTAGCTTAAACAAATTCATAATACAAGTTTATCTTATTTTACAAACAATTTCACCTTGCTCTCCACCCACCTTGTTCTCAAGTCTGTTTCGGTATCATAGAGGGTTAAAGAGGGCCCACTAGCTAGAAAGTGAGATGGTGTAAGAAAATCTAAATCATTTGGGTCTTCAGTCAATGGGCAGAGAGGGCGGGAATTCAAACAACCTTCAAGCTGAGATAGAAGTGTCGTGTATTCCTCAAATGTTAGCTTCTGTTCACCGATGACCCGCTTGAGATGATACTTCAAGCTTTTTACAGCGGCTTCCCACAGACCGCCCGCTGAAGGCCAAGAGGGCGCGTTGAAATGCCATTCGGTACCCATACTTGCTACCTCGGCTACAAGCTCTTGATTAATGATTTTCTTGAGATGTATGAGTTCTTGTTGTAACATTTTATTAGCTCCTATGAAGTTGGTTCCTTGATCGCTGTAGATATGGCCTGGGACTCCTCTTCTAGCAGACATTCTGCGTAGAGCCGACAGGAATCCGCAGGCTGTTAGATCCGACACCAGTTCTAGATGAATTGCCTTGGTGGCCATGCATACAAATACGGCTACATATCCTTTACTGGTCTTAATCCCACGTCCTTTACTTGCTTTGACAAGGACATGACCAGTATAGTCTACGCCGCAATGAAAGAAAGGGCGCGATGGATTGGTCCTGGATGAAGGTAAGTCGCCCATTATTTGATGCAACTGCGTAGGATTATGTTTTTTGCATTTAACACACGCACGGAGGCGCAACTTGGTAGCGTTGTTTCCACCAATAAGCCAGTATTTTTGACGTATATAGGCAGTTGTCAAGCGTGCTCCTCCATGATATGTACACTCATGAGCCTGATCAATGATAAGATCTGCTAATCTCGTACGGCTTGGAATAATTGCAGGATGTTTCATCTCGGTGTCCATGTTGGCATGTCTTAATCGACCACCGACACGTACGATGTCTTCGTCATCTAAAATGGCATTTAGGTTGTATAGTTTGCTTCTTGTGCTTACGCTTTTGTTCTGTCGTAAATGGCTGATTTCCTCTGCAAATTCTTTATGCTGAACATTTTTAATGATAACTAGTCTAGCTATATTTAACTCTTGAGCCGTTAAATATTTTGGTTTTGATTCCTTGTTTTTGAACCTGAGCATCCATGCTAGTACTCGCACGGCCTTAGTCAAGGAGCTTTGCTTTTCTGATTGATTGATAATCTCATTCCCGCTTGATACTTGCATTACGTTGACTTGTTTTGGTTTAATATCTTCATAAGTAATGTAAGTCGGGTTGTTCTTATCTTCATCAGATTTGTAGGTGCTTAACCATGTAGGGCCCTGCCACCACAAAGAATGATCTTTAAGTTGAGTAGCGGTGAGACCACGGCTAGCGCAGTCTGCTGGGTTGTCCTCAGATTTCACGTAGCGCCAACAACTTGATTCCATTGTCTTCGTGATTTCTTTGACGCGGTTAGCTACAAAAGGCTTCCATCTGTCCGAATCGCCATTGAGCCAGCCCAACACCATCATGGAGTCAACCCACCCGTATATAGTTAAGTCGTAATTAATAAGGCATTGTTTTACCTTAGCCATAAGTTTAGATAGTAATACTGCTCCACATAGCTCTAAACGGGGCAGTGACGTATTTTTCTTGATTGGTACTAATTTGGTTTTACCTGCTACTATTACAATTGATGACTCATTTTCTCTATTTATTTTACAGTAGATAATGCATGCGTACGCTTTTGTGCTTGCGTCACAAAATCCGTGCAGTTCAATGCGATCTCTGTCTTCTGTTTGTAGCCACCTCGGTACTTGGTATTGGCTAATGACTTGTAAATCAGCTTTTATCATTTTCCATTTCTCACAGATATCTTGAGGCACCGCTTGATTCCACCCTAAGTTTGCTTTCCATACATCTTGAAATAGTATTTTCAGCTTTATAGTGAGGGGGGCGATCCACCCTAATGGATCGAATATTTTAGAAATGTCTGATAACAGTGATCGTTTAGTTACTCCTGAGGTTGAGTAAGAAATTTGTGATTGAAAGGTGAACTGATCGTGTTGTGGGTTCCATCCAAGGCCTAAGGCTTTGGTGGTATCTGCCTGTTTAAAATCAAAATCTTGTAGTTTCTCTGTATGTACATCTGTAAGGAGCTCCGGGGCATTTGACTTCCACTTTCTCAGATGAAATCCTCCAGATTTTAAGAGGTTAATCAAATCATTCTGTAATTGTTTGGCGTCTTGGATGGAATTTGAGCCATGAATTAGGTCATCCATGTAGAATGACTCCTCAAGGACGCTAGGCGCTGAACTGTGCTGATATTTAATTTTTTCATCATGAGCTAATTGTTTGAGTGTCATCATAGCAAGGTACGGGGCTGCTTTTGTCCCGTAAGTGACGGTTGCCAATTTATATTCTCTAAGTTTTTCAGTTTGGTTATCTCGCCATATGATCATCTGTAACTCCTGGTCTTGTTCGTTGAGCCATATTTGCCTGAACATTTTTTCCATATCAGCCGTAAAAGCGAACCGATACTGTCTCCACTTGATAATAAGACTCTGGAGATCTTGCTGAAGATTTGGACCCCTGCACATTACTTCATTCAAACTTAGACCTGATTTAGTTTTGTCAGAAGCATTAAAAACAACTCGTAATTTTGTAGTGGTAGAATGTTCGCGCATGACGCAATGGTGAGGTAAATAACATTTAAGGCTCGGTATGCAATCGTCAGCAGGTATCATATGTCCTAGCGATATGTACTCGTCTATAAATAACTTATGATCTTTTTGAATATTTATATTTTTATATAGCTTTTGTTCCAACTTGTAAAATTGTGCTATTGCTTTTGATTTTGAATGACCTAATTTTTCTTCATAGTTAGGTTTTATTGGCAGGCGGACTTCATATCGTCCGTCTTCCCTTCTTTTTGTACTTGCTTTGTAGAAATCGATACACTGCTTGTCTTCTGAAGATAGCTCTCCCTGCTCAGCGATTTCTCCTAACTCCCAAAACCTTTGAATTTCGTCCAGGTTTTGTAGAACTACATTACATTGGAAGGTTTTTGCATTCCCACTCAGAATCCAGCCGAGCTGTGTCTGTTGGGCGATCGGAAGGATTGCGTTTGATCTGCAGATGCCATCCATTAAAATGTTTGAGTAGACATCAGCCCCGAGTAAAATATCTACGAGGCGGCTGTGATAGAATTCAGGATCAGCTAATTTAATATGATCCAAGTACGACCAGTCTGGTTTGGAAAACGACTGGCTAGGTAGGTTCTTTATGAGTTGCTTCATTATTAAAGCGTCTGTTTCAAAGGTAAAATCGCTAATCATTGAAAGGCATTTGATACTGATGATGCCTTTGCAATTGCTCTCCTTGTCTCCGATACCTGAAATAATTCCTTTGCACTTCTTCCTGGGTATTTTCAAAAGTTGTACTGCATGCTCGGTTATAAGGGACGTTTGTGACCCTTGGTCCAGGAGGGCACGCATGACATAATACGTGCCATCTACTGCTTGTACCTTGATTAAAGCAGTTGGAAGTAGGACTTGGACAGGTTCATTGACCAGCGCGTGCGTCACTTGTAGGTCATCGCAGACTTGAATTCCTGCGTTAGCACTCTTGTTTGTGCTCCCCCCGCGCGCAACCACTGCCCCTTTTCCGTTGTCCACTGCCCCGCGGGGCGATTGCGAAAATGCCGCGTGTAATAGGCTATTGTGATCCTTATTGCATTCGCGACAAAGTCTTTCTGACAAGCATGATTTCCCTGAGTGATGATGGAGACAATTATGGCATAAATTGAAACTATTGACGGTTCTAAGTTTGTCCTGGGGCGACATTTCTATGAACCTCGGACAAAAGTAAATGCCGTGTTCGCCTAGATTGCACAACGAACACTTGCCATTTTTTGCTGCGCTTACTCTGCTGTTGTAAGTAGGTTGCGATGAAATTTTGCTACTGCTTGAAAATGAATGTTTAAATTGACTGATTTTATGATTATTACTTTGATACTTTGACCCCTGATTTCCGTTTTGTTTTTGCGAAAGATTATCTTGTTTTCTACGGGCTGATTCTAAAATAGTGAATTTGCTTTCTAAGAAGTGAAGTAATTCTTGAAGTACTGGTAATTCTCTTGGGTCTTTCACAGCCTCTACGTAATCTGTGTAGGATGCTGTGTCCAGTTTCTGGGTCAGGATGTAAACAAGAAGAGGATCCCAAGAGCCAGTGTCCACACCTAGGTTCTTTATGGCGTTAAGACATTCCAGGGTCGTGTCATGAATGCGTTTGAGATGGGAAGCTGATTGCTGCTGTGTACCAGGAATATTCATTAATATGCTTATATGCGATGTAAATATCAGCTTCTTGTTGTTAAATCTCTGGTTAAGAATTTCCCAACAGACCTTGTAATTATCTGAGCTGACATGTAGGTGCTGAATTAGTCTCTCTGCTTCTCCCTTCACCTTCGTCTTTAAATACTGCATCTTTTGGGCGTCTGACATGGAAGGATTGTTATGAACCGTTTCGGTGAAAAGATCTTTAAACGAAATCCAACCGTGATAATTGCCGCTGAAGGTCGGGACCTCCATTCGCGGAGTGCATTGTTCTTGATGCGCTTTAGACCACATTTTATTGTTAATCGCTTTTTTGATGGTGTCGTATTCCTTCTCATACCTCGAAAAAGCCTCTTCATACTTCAGCTATATACGTAACGCTCGCTATAGTAGGCGTGATGTGCGTCGTGTGGGCGTGGCGGCGCTGCAGACGCGGACCGGCGGCCGGCGCCCCGGCCCCAGCAGCAGCGCCTGCGCCGCTTCCAGCTCCACGAGACAACGGGCTCCAGTGCAGTGCTTCTATTGCTCAGTGCATTTCCCCTAGTGTTCAGTACAGTCCCCCTAGTGTTCAGTGTAGTGAAACGTGTGAAGTGCCCGACAAAAGTGCACGATCGTTAAAACAAAACAAGAAAACGTCTCCAGTAGTGCTTCGTTCCGTATTTAGTATTTCGGATGAGCGTATGAACCGAGCGTAATATTTAATATTAAAAATCATCTTGTTAACTCATCAAGGGTCTTACTAACAACAAATCATTTAGTTTATAATAATCAATTGTCTCACCCTTGTATTCACTTAAGCATCCCATTACTCCTACTAACCCCATTTTTCCCGCCCGGGAATACGTACAAGCAAGCACGTACATTGCTCACATCAGCATTATTTCGACCTAGTTTCGTAAACGCGCTTTAGTTATTTTACCAAATGTTCAAGTCAGTTCGTTCGTATCCGCCAATCAATTAAGTCGCGCGTTCTCACCTTACCATCAAAATCCATCTAGCTTAAACAAATTCATAATACAAGTTTATCTTATTTTACAAACAATTTCTATCATTTTACATCAACCTTATCATATAGTTGCGGCATCCCCGTACAAGAACAAACAATCATGACAACTCCCACTAATTTCGTCACAGAACGAGTAAAGCCTTTTGACTACGAAAGGAAGTTAGACAAGTTCAAAGAGGAGATGCTAAGCCGTATGACCGCATTGATGGCCCCGCAACAACAAGAAATCCAAAAGATCTACCCTACACTCATGGAAATAAAGGCTACGAACAGCAATTTAGAGGTCGCTATGGCAGCCCTCAGTGAGCAGAACGAAGAGCTCAAAAAAGATTGGCTCAGTTTGAATAACGGGCGAGGAAGGATAAGGCGAACATCATAGTCCTGGAGGACAAGCTTGAGGACCTACAAAGAAGCAATCGTAAGGCAAACACCGAGATTAAAAATGTCCCTAAGGCACCCCAGGAGACCAAAGAAGACATAATCAAAATGACAGTGAGTTTATCCAGTGCGGTCGACTGCAAGATTGACACAAAAGACATCAGAGACATATGCAGAGTGCAAAGTAAACGTAATGTTGGAGGTGGCCCGATTGTCGTTGAGTTATCGTCAACAATTATCAAAACTGAACTCCTAAAGAGTACAAAATCTTTTAACGTCAGACAAAAAGAGAAACTTTGTGCGAAACACCTTGGCTTACACAAAGATGAATATGCGCCTGTATTTGTCTCTGAGCAGCTCACAGCGAGAGGAGCCCGACTACGCTTCCTCGCACGGGACCTTGCGAAGTCAAAAAATTATAAATTCTGCTGGACAGCATACGGGAGGGTATATATAAGAAAAGATGAAAACTCCACTATCATTGCTATAAAATCAGAATCGCAAATAAATAACCTCATGCAACTTATATGACTAGTCGTGAAAATCTTTTATATACTCGTAACAGAATTATTAATTGTTAATTGTTTTATCATATTTTATGTAACTGAAGCGTTGAAGAACACACTAAACATCAAAAAACTCACACATACTCTTCTAATAACACTCACACAATCAATACAAACAATCACAAAAACAATTGAACATAAACACATGCTCATTGATAACTATTACACTGATTTCCTATACATGCCTCTTATACGTATACACTTAAACACCGAGAAAACATACAACAAACAAATTGATAAAACCTACAATTTTCTATCAAATTTTAATTATGATTAACACACTACAAACGATACAAGAATTGGACAATGTGGAGATAGCACAAGTTTTCACATGCTCAGTAAGCGACTTTCCTAAACGGATAAAGACAACTAGTAAAGATTTTACTATAATATCACAAAATATTAGAAGTGTCTACACCAACTTTGATGATTTACAATTAAACATAGCAAATTTAAATACCCATGTTGACCTAATCATACTCAGTGAATGTAGATTAATCGCAAGTAAGAACATACCCCCCAAATCAATAATTATACTTCGTACCAAACTTCAAACCATTTAAATAGAGCAGATGGAGTCGTAGCATATATAAAAAATACACATAAAGCTAAAGTTACGGAAATAAAATTAGTAAATGCATTACCATCTCTCCCGATATTGTTATCTTTGGTATTTACAGATCTCCTTCAATAACGAACACCGCAGAGTTTATTGATTCTCTAAATCAACATCTAAGTAAAATATCGCAAAACAATAACATTATAGTAACAGGGGATATCAATATAAACCTAATTTACAAACAAGACGAAGTGCCGCATGAACGCTCAAATAGACTAAATTACCTGAATATGTTAGCAATGCACGGATTGCTGCCTGGACACACAATGCCCACCAGGGGAAGTAACTGCCTGGATCATTTTATGTTAAAAATTAAAAACTATAGTAAATCTGCAACAATATCTATTTTAGATACGACTGTAACCGATCACAACATGACTTTTTTAAAACTGACAAACCGGTCGAATAAATACAATAATACAAAACCGAAAACCGTCTTTTATAAAGAGAGGGCATTAGAATACATGGGGAAAATGAACATGTTAGAATTACTTAAACTAAAAAATCCTAACCAACTTTTAGACCAGCTGGTACTTAAGTTAGAGCAATGCATATCTCCACATACAATAACAGTCACAATTCCTCTAAAAAATAGAATAATAAAACCATGGATGACCAGTGGCTTATTGCGGTGCATTCTAAATCGTAATAACATGCAAAAACAGCTAAAACTAGATCCCTATAACGAAACATTAAAAATAACGTTCAGAAGATACCGTAATTTTTGCAATTGTATTATTAAAAAACAAAAACGTAAATTCGACAGGGCACAATTGGAAAATGCACACAGAAACCCTAAAAAGTTATGGAAAGCAATAAACTGTATAACTACTCGAAAACCGAATAAGCAACACAACACGGAATTGCTAGAAATTGGTACAACCCCACAAGCCTCGGTTAATCAAGTGAATTCGTACTTTGCATCTGTAGGCGAAATATTGGCAAATGAAATTAAAACTTCGAGCTCTGTCCAGGGGACAAATACTGACTTTAAAGAAGCAGAAAAGCCACCATTATCATCCTTTGCACTTTATTATACTGTTAATTATGAAGTAAGGTCTGTGTTAGCAGGATTAAAGACTGATGGTGCCCCCGGATGGGACCGAATACCGACTAGTTTTATAAAAGCTGCCGACGAACAAATAGTACCGATAATTACTCACTTAGCGAACCTATGTTTTGAACAGGGGATCTTCCCTGTTGCCCTAAAAGAAGCCCTTATTACCGCAGTACATAAAAATGGTGAAAAGTCAGCCATATCAAATTACCGACCAATTTCAGTTCTGTCATCAATTTCCAAAATTTTAGAAAAATTAATTAATACCAGGCTAGTTAAATATCTAAACAAATTAAATATTCTGTCACCGTTACAATACGGCTTTAGAATGGGCATGTCTACTGAGGATGCCATATTGGCACTTGCTTCTTCAGTCACTAACACAGTTGACAGTGGGAGTAAGTGTCTTGCAGTGTTCCTCAATCTAAGAAAGGCGTTTGACACGGTTTGCGTAAACATTCTTCTTCATAAACTTAAAAGCATTGGTGTACGACGAGTGGCGCTTTCATTATTTCATGATTACTTAACAGAGCGTAAACAAAGAGTAAAAATAGCGGACATGATTAGCACGGAGGAAACGATTACATATGGAGTACCCCAAGGAAGTGTGCTTGGGCCGACGTTATTTTTGATTTACATCAACCATCTCAGTGGAATGAACCTAGAAAATGGACAAGTCTTCTCGTATGCTGACGACACTGCCCTGGTTTTCAATGAAAAAACATGGGAGAGTGTTAGAAAGTCTGCAGAGACTGGTCTAGCAAAGGTATCGTCATGGCTTGATGTGAATCTTTTAACTCTAAACGCTCCTTTAAATCTTTTAAATCAAATATATATTACTTTAGCACAATCAATAATTGGATACTGTCTTCCGGCATGGGGTGGAGCTTCAAAAATAAAATTTCTTGAACTAGAAAGGGCTCAAAGGTCATTACTAAAGGTCATGTATTTTAAACCGTTCCGATTTCCGACAGAAAACCTTTATTCGGAGTCGGGCCTTTTATCCGTTCGTAAACTACACGTGCTGCTTATTACATTAAGAATTCATAAATTCCTTCCTTTTGAATGGGAACAGGTTCAAAGTAGGAGAAAGAAATATGTTGGCCCTAAAGTCACAGTAAAGACCACCTTTGCTAAGAGACAGTTTGAATGGCAATCATCCCACATTTATAATGTTGTTCATAGCTTACTATCTATCCACCCTATGACATACAGAAGCTGCAAAAATACCGTCACAGCATGGTTAAAAACCAAAAGCTATGACGATATTGAAGGCATAGTACAAGCAAAAATGGTATAGCTTATTCTAAAAGGACTTTCCTCATATTGGCATCTAAGAAGCAATCAATTAATTTCTTATTATATACATACGCCCCCTCACACACCCGCTTGCACAAACACAAACACACTCTCTCTCACATACACACATACATACACACATACATACACACGCACACATACACAAACCATTAAACTTGTTTAGTGAGTCTACAAGTTGTGTTCTTTAAAATGTTCTCTTTAAAATGTTCTCTTATAAACTTAATATTGGCAATATTATTATCCTTCAAAATTTTTATGTGTAATTAAACTCCATAGTTTCATTTCGGTATAACCTATTAATAAGATTTTTGTAAATGGCTATTGAAGAGCGGATCTCCTAACACAAGCAAATTGTTTGCTTAAAAGGAGACTCCAAACCTTGTAACAAACAAGTATATTGTAAGATACTATTTTGTAGATAAATATTTTGTATTTGTATTTTGTATTTTTTGTAGGTAAGCTACAGAAAAAACTGTCCTCCACCATTTTTTATGACAGACAAAACTAGCCTACCGAAAAGGACTGCGCGTCCATAGATAATCTAGTTTTTTTCGGATACTACCGATCTGGAAATTCTAAGTTCAGACTACTAGTATAAATGATCTGCATAATAAGAGTTCTGCATACTTTTTACGATCAACCAATAAAGTAGATAGAATATTGTAGAAAAGTAAATCACGCAAACACCGAATTAAGCAGCTTCCGACCAGAGACAAATAATCCACTAGGAAAAAAACGTGCATAGATAATATATACCTATTTCTTTACTATAAAAAGCTGCACAGTGTCCCATTTTTAACAGTAATGGTAGAACGTAAAATATCACACTATGTATTTATATGGTTCATGAGAGTTAGCGCCCTCTACGTTGGATGTACTAATTGTCAGTTTGCAACCCCATTAATTTATATTACTGAAAAAGCTACTAAATTATGTATTTATAGATTGAAATGTTCGATTATTCGTGAATTTACACAGATTTTGGTATGATCATGAATTTAAAATGTCCCAACACTATTGTGAAGGGTCTAACGTATTAACCTCTAACGACGTCAAGAAAAAACATGTTTTCGGTTAATTGTTCATGATATGCTAAATGTATAAGCTAAAAAAAATGATTTTTGTGATTATATTGTGAATAAGTAGTAGTGAGTTGAGTAAAACATAATAATTCGTGTGTATCACGTACTCGTAGATGAATGTTTGAAAATTTTTGGGTACGCTACAACGAAGTGATTGCACTGTGACAACCATGAAACGTCAAAAGGTATATCTTAGAATAGTTGGACTATAAGTTACACTTTCCAATTTGACATGTCTAAAAAAAAGTAACTTGTTGCTCTTGGCTAGGGCCTCAACATATCAAATGCCTATTCACTCTTACTCGAAGTGTTTCAAGTTGTGATGCTCTAGATACACTTGCCGGAAGTTTCTTCCACTGCTTAGCTATTCGCGGAGCTATATTAGGAGTTGCAAATTAACTAATTTCATAGGTTCACGTATAGGTAGGTACTCAGATACCGTCACGTAAAATAGAGCTGGCTGAACAAATTAGAAGCCAAGGTAGCATGTAGTGTAGTGTCACCTGTCACAGCGCGGTTGTTGGAGTTTTGTCTCTGTTCCATTTACTATAATAACTGACGTCGACAGTGGGCGTGGTCTTATTGTGTTTATATTGCATTTACCGTTGGCGACTTCTGTCTGAGACATGATGATAGTTACTGACCTGCCGTGGCGGCGTGCCGGAGTCGACGGCGGTGGCGAGCACGTGCAGCACGGACGAGTTGAGCGCGCGCAGCGCCGACGAGCGCAGGAACACCTCGCCCAGGGAGTTTACTTCCAGCATGCTGAAAACATTGTGTTTCACAGAGGACAGCCATTTCAAAAATGAGTTCCAAAGTCCAGATGAACCTTTACAGAACCATTGAAAAATGAATGTTACGGTGCATGTTAAGCTTGAAATGCTGTCGTGAGTTCGTCTTACAGAACTAGCTTTACACAGGTATCATTGGCACATAGGACTTGAATTCATTGGTAAACATAAAACAAACTATGAATACTCTGGATGCTACGGAAAATATGCGTCAAAATTTCTGAATCAATGAAATTTAAAAAAAACTACCATCGTTGTTAATGTATTTAAAAAAGGCGACCAATCCTAAACAAATCTAAGTAAGTTGTATATTCTCATCGTATTACGGTGGGTATCCACTATCTTCGCGAACCACTTGCACTCCGTGTTCCTGCAACTGCTGCACATAGATTGCGCACATTGCACGCTCCCAGATTGCAGAGCAGTTGCAAGAGCATGAAGTACAAGAGATTGAATGTTTTTTTTTAATTTACAGTGGTTCTTAAGTTCTTAGTGAGGTTTGTAGAACCTATTTTTTTAACAAGGTTTCGTGTTTGTGTGCACAAGTGACGTCCAGTTACCTGGCATCCGGCCCTCTTAGCGTGAGCGCGACAGTATCCGGCTTATCGCCATCAAACACATCGAGCCTCCCGACGGGCAGCAGGCGACCCCCCTCCCCCGCGTCCCCCGCGGCCGCCGCGCCCCCCGCCGGCTCCTCGTCCACGCGGAACTCGTACTGCGGGTAGCGGAAGCGCGGCTCCCACTCGTTCACGTTCAGCACTGTGATGTTGATGGCTGCTGTGTCGTTCTGTGGGAAGTTACCCAAGTTCAGCCTCCTCGATTAATGCGTTTGCTGGTTACGTTTAAGAACCAGTCAATAAACTTAACCAAGAGAAAAGCGATGTTATCAGTTTAATATAAAATTAAAATCTTTTTTAAACATTTCTGTCAAAGTCAGTGTGTCAATTTCTGTTAAAATATTGCGGTGTACTGACTCGTTAGAGGCAGGTCCGACATGCGCACCGATAATTTCGACCATCGGTAAGATTCTCACTAATTTCTGACTGAAATCTGCAGTCTGCAAGTGAGACATCGTCCAATATTTGACGACCGACTTGGTGTAATGGTTAAGAAGTTGGCTACTACACCAGAGGTCGCGGGTTCGATCCCCGCACAGTACAAACATTTGTGTGCATGAACATGTCTGTTTGTACTGGTCTGGGTGTCTCCTATGTATAATAAGTATGTATTTACAAAAGAAAATGTATTTAAGTATGTTTATCCGTTGTCTAGTATCCCATAACACAAGCTTTAATAAGCTTACTTTGGGGCTAGATGGCGCTGTGTGGAATAATGTCCAGGGATATTTATTTATTTATTTATTTATTTAATATTTTCTGAAATCTCTACGTGAAAGTTCATCGACTGTAAGTAGTTCAGATTATTCGCGGTGATGTGTGGACAAACCAAAGCAGCTAGTGCAATTCACTATGAACCTGCCAAAAGTGTCGTTGTCCAAGGCAAAACACAATCTTTTGCATTCACGACCAACCAAGAAAATAATAATAATAATAATAAATTAATAAATAAAAGTATTCGTAATGTAGAACTCACGGTTATGCCGTCAGTGACCATGACTTGGTAGTGATAGCATTCCGTGGTCTCGAAGTCAAGCGGCTTCCGCAGCAGCACCTCACCGGCGCTGTTGATTGCAAACTTTTCTAAAAAGCTGCGATCTGATACGTAGAATTGAAGAGGATTCTGAAAACAAATACCACATATTTTTAGTGTAACTCAATAGACTTTGTTAAGGTTTCGGATTCAGTTGCAAACATTTTTGAAATGTTTCAGAGTTGGTGAGTTTTAAAGATACGAAAGGAAAAGGCTTTATAGTTAACCTAAAACTATCCGATTGGTCCAATTTAGTTACTGGTGTTCTACAGGGCGGCAGTTTATTCCCATTGCTCTTTTCCATTTTCATAAATATGTGTGGTCTCATACTCTCCCAGTGATAAAAATCTTGGTCTCCACTTTGCCTTAGCTTGGGAACGCAGCAGACACTGACCTCCTGGCTCGCGTTCTCCGTATGAAGCGTGGCGAGCACCGCGCCCGGCGCCGCGTCCTCCGGCACCGCCGCGTCGTACTGTCTGCGCGAGAAGCGCACCGGCAGCGCCGTCGCCGCCGTGGCCAGCCGGCTGATGGACAGCGTCGCGAGCGCGTAGCGGTCCGCGTTGTCCACTTGCGTCGCCTAAAAAAAATGGTGTAAATACTCGTAGTATTTAGGGAAAAACTTGGGGTTACTCGAAAAAACCAGTGATTGGCCCGCCAAAAGAAAATAAAGGATCTAGTAAAACACGAGTATATGATCGAATTGCAAATCACTTTGAGAACCTCTTCGGTTAATGAAGATGCAATGTTTGCAATAATTTCTGACTAAATAATGGTTTTACTGTAAAGGCTAAGTTTTTTGTTGCCTTTCTCCCACTATTATTTACCACGCACATCGAAATATTAGGTACTTACTTTGAATTCAGTATGACTTAAATTTTAAAATCTTTTCTCAGCAAACATAGACTGAAGCGGGACAACTGGAGGACTTAGATGAGTTAATTTTCTGGACGTAAATTAGCTATTTATCACAGCAAATGAACCTTGATGACAACAGTGACCGGCAGCTGGTGCTTCAGCAGGTCCTCGGTGACGGCGACGCGGCCGCTGTCGTGCAGGGCGAGCAGGCGGCGCAGCGCGCCCGCGGCCGCCAGCCGCAGCGGCGCCTGGATGCCGGCGTCCTGGTCCGCGGCGGAGATCGGCCCGGGCGCGGTCTCGAGGATTGTACCCTACAAATTATATTTCGGTTGTGGTACATACTTTCATAGTCAAGTAAAGTAAAGTAAAAAAATCATGTATTCATTTTAGCTTGTACAAAGCACTTATGACATGTCAAAAAATAATATTAATAAACGTAAATAAAATAGTACAATATTAGTACATGTTGTGAATATACATAATGTGAATCTACCACCGGTTCGGACGTTGCTTCTTATCGAGAAGACTCCGGCAAGAAACTCGATAGTTACTCTTTTGAACTTTGTTTGTTTTACAAAAAATAAATTCAGAGTACAGTCAATGAGAGTAGAAAAAAGAACACAACATTGAGCAGAGGATTATTCCTACTATGACCACAAACTTTTGTCGTTCAAGTAATCTTCTACATTATAATAACCTTGTTTCATTAAGTTTGCTTTAATTGCAGACTAAAACTTGTGAAGAGGTAGATCAACAAGACTTTGAGGTATTTTATTAAAGTATTTTACAGATTGACCCACAAATGAGTTTCCCACCTTGTGTAGCCTAAGACTGGGAGTTTTCGATTTGTTTTTATTTCTGGTATTATGTTTATGAGTATTACTGTTTTTTTTGAACAGATGCAAGTTTTTGCGCACATACATTATGTTATCTAAAATATACTGGGCATGCACAGTTAAATGTGCATAGTTCTCTATTGCTTCATGATGGTAGGTACATAAGATCTCAAAATTATAATAGAACCTGTAACATGAGCCCTGCTAGGGCATTGCAACACAAATAGATACCTAACTTACAAACTAAAATGCACATTATTTAATGTTTATGCATCTATAAATATTTCTTATTAAAGGGCATAAATTGAAGGTCTCCTTAAGCGGACTTACTGCAATGAAACTTCAGTTTAAGTTAAGAGCAACGTTCAAATATAAAGACATTTTAAAAATCATTGTTGAGTTTTTGTGAATAAAAGAAATGTGAATCATACCAAATTAATATCATTGACGACCGACTTGGTGTAATGGTTAAGAAGTTGGCTACTACACCAGAGGTCGCGGGTTCGATCCCCGCACAGTACAAACATTTGTGTGCATGAACATGTCTGTTTGTACTGGTCTGGGTGTCTCCTATGTATAATAAGTATGTATTTACAAAAGAAAATGTATTTAAGTATGTTTATCCGTTGTCTAGTATCCCATAACACAAGCTTTAATTAGCTTACTTTGGGGCTAGATGGCGCTGTGTGGAATAATGTCCAGGGATATTTATTTATTTATATTTATTTAATAGGATAAAGCAGCTGCTCTTATTTTTTACTGGCACAAATGTTATATAAGTTCAATTCACCTAAACTGTCTGTTTACAGCTTCTGTGTTTTTATTTTTTTATTCTTTTTATATTAAGGAAAACAAGCAGCCATTTATTATAAAGCTTAACTAAAAATAAATAAGACATTGGCATTTAATGTTTCTACTGTTCGAAAATATATAAAGTGTTGATCTAGACAACATTGCGATTAAAAAAGAAAAAGGTTAACATAACAATACAGAAAGATATCAACTAATTATATTTGCTTGCAATACTGTAACTAGTGAAGTAAGAAGAAAAGATTTACTAAATTAGATCCGCTGGCCTTTTCAATAAGCCACGGAATCATTTTATTTTTTCATGAAATATGTCGATTTTGCTGTGTTTAAAGTTTACTGTAAGAAGGCATCATAAGAGTTCTGAAATAAGTAAACTCACCGGCTGTGCATCTTCTGGCAGCAACGCCGTGTAATGCTCATGGGAAAACTTGGGGTTCTGATCATCAGCATCCAGCACCTCCACTGTGAGCGTAGTGTCGTTGTGCAGAGGAGGAGTGCCCTGGTCCTGCGCGCGCAGGGTCACCGTGAAGTTCCTCAGGGTTTCGAAGTCAAGCGGCTTCTTCAGCACTAATATACTGTCTAACTCGTTTAGGAAGCCGAAGTAATCCTAGGGAGAAAAGGTTATTTTATCATATCTAGACCAGAGAAGAAGAAGTCCGTGATGAAGCTGAAGTCGTGTCCTAGGATAGCTTTTTTGGTTATTTTTTGTAGATTTTTTAGTGCACAATCCAATTCAAAACAAGGTTCAGTATAGGTAATCCCATCCCATGCACACTGGTGCGAAGGATGCGTGGTACCTGGGCGCAGTATTGAGGTACCAGTTAGTTTTAGCAGAGTCAG
Source organism: Udea olivalis (assembly GCA_947369235.1). Classification (NCBI taxonomy): domain Eukaryota; kingdom Metazoa; phylum Arthropoda; class Insecta; order Lepidoptera; family Crambidae; genus Udea; species Udea olivalis. The sequence goes on from OX376342.1 coordinate 24,701,610, forward strand.
ATCCACACTGCTGGGAAAGTCTCAATTGAGTTGTAATCACAGGAGCGGGCACGCAACATGTAGGCTGATTTAAAACTAGACGTAAGAGACAAGCCTAAGTGGATTCGGCAGACTTTTCCCAGAGCGCAATTGCCTTATTTTATCGTAAACCAAACTCACATGAGGTCCAGGCAGCACAGAGTACAGTATAGTAGCGTGCGGCCCCGCCTGGTCCGCGTCGGAGGCCCGCGGGTGTAGCACGCGCGCGCCCACCGCCGTCAGCTCGGACAGGCGCACCCGGTACGGCGCGCCCGCCCACACTGGCGCGTTGTCGTTCACGTCCCACACACGCACTGATACTGGGATTATGAAGCTCTGCGAACATTTATTAATAGATAAAAATATAATAAATAAATATGTAATGATTTTCATGATCTTGGAATGAAGACTGATACGAGTAACTTTGTGTAAATCAGGAGTCAGGAGCGTCTAACCGCACACCAAGACCCAATTTAGATAAGCTTGGTTTCTGAATTGAGCCAACTGAGAATAAAACCTCCAGCACACTACGCCAATCGCGACGTCAATAACTTCATGACACTCAATATCTGGAATGGCAGACGTTAGCAAAGATTTTACTAGTGTAAGCTGAGTAATTTCTTCCTTATTGTCAGCAAGGTCTCAAGCTATTGTTATTAAATATCGTAATTCTAAATTTATACTATACCTTATAACACAGAATGAGTAAATGTGCTAGTACTACATTTTCCGAGGTGTGTAGGCATTAACATCCTGACAGCTCAATAATGGCGGTATAATTCTCAAGCAATTCACATCACTCATCATTATCTACCTAACATACCGGGTCAGTAGTCCTTCGTCGGTCGCAACGCACGTTGACATACACATTTGAGGGCCCTCGAATCTCCTCGCGGTCCAGTGGCCGCAGCAGCGTCAGATTCTTGGTGCCCGGAGCCACGCCGATAGCAGCCCCTTGTTCTTGCAGTCGTAGGGTTATATCGCCGGCGTCACTCGGGTCACCGTTTACGCTCAGTGTACCTGGCAAAAATGTATTCTTTAATTTCCTTGCCGTCTAAAAATCGCCTATAACCCGAGGGTTTTCGAATTAAAGGCTACTAGGAGGGCTTGCCTCATCTAAGACCACGTCTCTCCTCTCGGGAATTGTAGGTAATCACCTAGAATTCACGCGCAGACATGGGGCAGCAGACCGGGCAGCCCGTGGCGGGCGGCCTGCTAGTGAATTCCCCGTCTTACCATAGAATATAAAAACCTAAAAATTGTAGTTAAATATTAATAAATAATAGTTTACTAACTTTGTTTTTAGTTAGTTTAACATATACATGTTCTTGATTTTGATCAATGATTGTGATAGTTAATAGTTTTAGGATTTATACTAAACTTAAAAAATAACAAAATTTCCATTCGCAAGCTTTATGAATTTAGGTCAGTGAAAATAACTACAGGTTCAACAATATAAATACGTACCAATGATGCTTCCGACAGGCGTATCCTCACTGACGAAGAAGCTCTCCACCGCGCCACCATTCATCAGGTAGCACCGGCTGTCTTGGATGGCTGGAACAGAAAATAATATACATGTAAATTGAAATTAAGCTTATTTATAATTTGATTAAGTATGTTTTTCATTCATATATTGGATATGGGTAGCTCCAACAAGTTTGAAGATGTGAAATAACAAAACTAGATTGTCTTATTCCAGGCGTAACACATAATGTGTTTTATGAATAGCATTATCTGAGTATTAATAAAACAAATGTTTGAATGATATTTACATAGACATCCATTGGAGCAATGTTAGCAAGAAACCATCATAAAATAAAGGTAATTAACTAAATTAATAATTTCAATTATTAAATAACCGTACAGTATCCAAAACTAACCGACCGAGCTTCCGGTCAAAGCTGCGTTCCTAACCTTTACCTTCCAGCACCTATAAAAATCGTATATTAAGTATCATGGCTGCTATTGTCCTTCCGTCAACGAACCTATGCCATCAATTCAAAAACGGCCTAATTCTGGAGCGATGATATTGATATCGACTGCGGACTTCCATTGAATCGGCATCTAGTATTTGTCTTCGAGCTGGGCCTCTGTCATCGGGGCCACGGGGTCACAGGCCGCGTCCACTTATCTATCGAGGACGAGGGGGGAAGGTGGCCACCCTTGAGGCTCGGGAAATTGAGCGTTTACCCGCTTTGTGTTCCGAAATAAGAATACCCGCTTCCGATAGAAATGTTAGTTTAGTGATTTGTGTATGTAGAACACGTAAATTGAATTTAAGTAATACGTTTTCTTTTTTGGGGCAATTGGCATGGACATATGCATTAGTTATTATAAATTTGAAACCAAAACTTTCGTACTCGAGGAAAAACTGAGATTTCTTTTTTTGAGAATATTTTTGCTAAAACTAGCCAGTGAAATGTTAAGTTTCTAATTTGTATAGTATAATTTCGAATTACAGAATTTTATTACGTTGGTTAAAGATTTAATTAATTTGAATGAAGCTTAATTTCTATTATACGTTTGGTAATAGGATACCATTAACTCGTAATCTTTCAGTGACTCGTACCGTCTAGGAGACAGATTTTACTATCTTAGTTGGCAGTAATTGCGTTCATGCGCTTTTATTTTTATTACCACTGACTTAAGTATTAATGTTGTAATATTACATTTATAAATCGTTTTTTAATGTATTTGTTTTATGTAAGTTTAATTAAAGTCGAAAGCGCCATCTCACGCAGATCAAGGTAAATTAGTCAATGATTGCGCCTGCGCAAGAGTGGTCAAATAGCGCTAGCGATGGCCGTAAACGCTGTAATGATGACAAATTAGCGCAGTCATTAGAGTCGTAGTTGCAAAAAACTCTAATTGGTGCAAAAAGTTTGAGCGACGCACGCGCACCCGCGCGGACACGGTCGCTTGCTAATTGCTGAACTGATGATGGATGTAGAATTGTGGATCGTGTAGATAAAGTTTGATAAAATAAATTTAGTTAGTAAATGAACATCCTGTAGCAAAATACCGTGAAATAAAAAAAAAACAGAGTGAAAAGAAACATACATTATGTGACATTTAACTTCTAGTTTCTATAATCCATTAACTTCTTCATTAAATTGAGAGTAGTTAGTTGACAAAACATAATACCTTTAAAAAAATCTTCTTTACATTGCATTATTATTATTGTTTAACTTATTCTATCTAGGGCAATTCTAAGCAACAAGCAATAGGTGATAAGTACATCATTAAAAAAAATATATGTTGCAACTACTTCATCTATAAGTTCACTTTCCCATGATCCGCAGTTTTTTTAATATTATGACCGTAGGGCTATAATTACTGCTACGATCGGAGCGACCCATCACGATCGTGCGCGCGCAGATCACACACTCAGGAAATTACACGCGCTTGATATCGCACGTCACTACATCGTTATCCGTGCAATCTACGATAATTATGTGAAAGTCGAATGAAAGTGAATGAAATTAAATAAATAATACAAGTCGTGATACACCGATATGACCATACAAAGGTAAGGTAAAACAAAGCAACTAAACAACTCCATCTAATTGTGTACATAAATACTGACGTGATACTAATCTACATTGAAAGCAAAACCGAAATGATACATTTTCCGGGTTTTTATCGCTGGTTATTTCGTAGTAGGGGACAATTTGATTGGGGGTTAAAGCTTTTTTAACTCTTTAGGATAATTTAGTCGAAAAGCTTTTAACTAATAAGCTCTACTTCTGATATGGATTGAAATTATACTACCTTTAGGCTTTTTCAATGATATTCCACTAACCCAAAAACATTGTGTTCAATTTACGCCCAGATTAAGCTCGTGAGTGTTCCGTTCTTCATAATGGTAAAATCAGAAACATAAATTGAAAGATGGCATTCGATTATATTCTTTTTTACCCCTTATTTAGATTATTCTTTGTTTTTCCAACCTGTTTCTACCTACTAAAATTATTATAAATATGAGTTTTCTAGCCAATACAACTTTTATGCTGATGCAGCGATGACTACGATTTATTGTTAATAAAATATAGTTCAATTTTGCCAGCGATTCTTTAATATTTCAAAAATGAAATAACTGTTTAAAGCGTAGGTGACTACAAAAAGTCTGTGAGTAGCATCCAACAGAAACATATAATAAAATGCAAATAGCGGTGGCGCCTCCATTTAAGAGTACCTATTTATGATGCAACGGCCGCTACTGTGAAGATACACAGTACCAACACACCATACTCTACAAGCACACAGTACCAATCAACAATTCAACACATTACAAGTGCAGTAACGACATGTTGCAAACAAACTGCAGCGGTGATGGTGACAAGCCTAAGCCTATGTTATGGTAAAGATCAGTTAGTTCACTTTAAATAACATTGTTGTAGCAAGTAGGTAATATTTAACCATCAGTGGTATCAGGATAAGTGAGGTATATATTTTCATTACCATCATTGGGGGTTATCAACTTTTAAGGCACGTAGGTGGTTTGAAGTGGTTTGTATGCATTAACAAATTACTAAGTTTTTCAAATCTATACTACGAATTTAAATTAGCCAGAGACCTTAAGCCTCTTTGTTTATATTTGGTCTGTAGTTACTGCACCCGCAGGCAATAACAGCAACACCAGAGGTATTCTGGCTACCAAATTTACCAGCTGGAAGACAATACTTCCTCGCTGTGGTTTGAACTGTGGGCTTGTGATAGTGGTCGTTGTAATTCATTTGCTTACATTAGAAAAATATCAGGTATGTTGAGTGAACTATTGAACTGAACCAGTAAGCGAAGGCTAAACTGTCTACTTGGGGAGCCATGAGCACTCACCCCGGGACCTGAACGAGAGCGCAAGGGCCGCCACCGTGGCCGGCTGCGCCGAGCTCGTCTGCACAGCTGAACAGTAATGTTATGTTAGATGGTGCACTTACTACCTTAATACAAACCTGGGTTCATCGTCCACAAGACAATAAAGCCGTCACTCTGATCAGCTGGGTAACTCTGTCAGTTTAACAAACAGATCAAAATACGGTAATCCACAGAAAAAAAAATTAGTAGTTAAAAAATTTAAACAGCTATTTCAGCTAAGTAGTAAACAGTTTAAATTAAAATTTAATAAATTTTACTGATAGTGTTGACGGGATAATACAGGGAATTCATCCGGGGAAAACATGATTTGATAAAGTTGGCTCTTTTCGTGACATTTTGCCCTCTATTTTTGGTTTTATTCCTAAAATAATTGATCTGATAATATGGGTCCTTCACTAAAACAAAGTTTAAACATAACTGGAGGGATTTCATCCGATGGTTTTTTTTATTACATCTATTAATTTTTTAATCGATTATTTTAATGATTTTCAGTCCGCGTGGCGCTCACCAGTTTCCTTCGGGAGATGTTTTGCAGAATCACCTGGCCTTAAAAGTTTATACGAACTACTCAGAGATTGGCTGAATGTGCCCAGTTCCTAGTTTTTTTAATCGACCGGAATGGCGATGACGAACGTGTTTAGAAAAAAATACAAGTGAATTTACTTTACTTTAGGGTGGCATTGAAGCTAAGTATTTACCTGTTCTATTTCAGTAATAAAACCTCTAGACCCTTACAAGAAAATAGGCTGAAAAAAAACAAATTATAGCGGTTTGTGAACACATGAACTTGCAGCGAAACATACACAGTTAGTAAATATGTAGAAGTATTTTGCGCCTGCCTCAGCATCGTTGACATCTCAATGTCTTGTAATTTACTGTTTGCATCCGAAGATGCTATCGATAATACCGTTCACAATAACTGGTCGCCAGAGTTTCCACCAGGTGCGCAGAGACAACCGGCCGGAAGACGGTCTTGCAATAAATCCCCCTCCCCGCACTTCCGGTCGATTTAAAATTCAAAATGGCGGCGGGTTGGTAGCCGCGATGTGGGGCGCGTTGCGGGCACTTTCGATTTCGCGGTGACCACTGGACGGGGTGATGGATACATTAACAGACGACCTACTTGCTGCAGTGGTGACTTTTGAGAAACCTGGTATCTCATTTCGGTGTCACAAAAATTGCTTCCCGGTATCCTTTTGGGAATAGTTTGAATATCCTAATTATCCTTGGTGTTTGATTTAATTGGAGATGTGACCGAGTGTTTGTAATGATTTTATATTATTTCGTATATACTCATACAGTCAGCCACAGGATTAGCGTAACACTGTCTGCATTTATAAGCTGAGCGCGTAGTGCTACTCGTATAAACTTGTTATGTGCGTGGACGTGGAAGTCCATAGTGATATTTTTGGGTTGTTTCTGTGTGCAGTAAGCTGTAAGACACTTAGTAATAAATGTCTAGCCACTACGTTTTTTTTTTCTAAATGGGTTTGAGTTTGGCCTCTGTCTTGCCTTTGCTTTTGTTGCTGTCGCAAAAATAGTTAGGGATTTTTCTAGGGGTCCTTCCTTGAGGTTTGCTCCTGAAAAACTGTCAATCACATGCTTTGGGGTCAGTTGATTATGATGTTATCCTGAAAATTTTTGTTCTTTGTGTGATCTCTAAAAATAATGTTATACGGAAGGGTGTATTTTGACAAATTAATATTCCCGCCGGAAATCGAGAGGACAGGTGGCGTAAGGTGTACAAGCAAAGGGGAATCCGTTGTCAGGAATTACTCATGCGAGCAATCGAACCAAATGTTGAGGGTTCAGTACTCAATACAAATGAGTAGCGATGATGATTATTGAATGAATCGTTTTTACAGCGATTACTATAGTTAGTGACCATTTACGAGCATTGTTACAGACTTATAATTGAATTAGGTCTGAAATAAGTTGCTGCAATTCATTTTATTGGGACATGCTCGCACGTTTACTAGTAATAGATGTACTAACTAGTTGTGTGTAAATGATGAAATGCATGCACTTAACAATAGATCTCCCTCTCTTTGCAGGTTCTAGAAAATGTTGGCATGACTGTCCGTTTATTCGTGATAGTTTTGTGACTATTACCTATTCTGCGCTTGAGTAATTAAGGCTAATAGTGATAGAAGTTGTAGATACCTATAAGACATTTAAAATTGGTTCAGTAGTCTTATGTGCTGCTTGTAGTAATTATAAAATACGTCCTATATACGAGTATTATGTGTGCCACCTACTACAATCTCTGCTTACTTCAGGTTGGGTGAGTAAAAATATTCCAGTTTGATTAATACAGTTTTGAGTTAATTTTGACGTCTCCAACTTAGTGTTTTCTTTTTTAAATTCTTACGTAAGCCATGAGGTCAATTGAAGTCCATTTACAAATAGCAATTGTTATGGTATTAAAGATCAGGGAAAGTGCAGGCCACTGTCCCCTAGTCTTCAGCTTCCTAGGCGGCGTCAAATGGCGTCAAATGAGCCATGTTTAATTGTAGAGTTCGCCTAACGCAGTGCGGTAACCGTAAAGTGTTACGCGCGGTGATTTCATATCGATTACCCCATGGCAGTCGCAGCGACAGAAATGACTGATTCATCGGTTGACAGGATGCCGTGTACAACTTGTTGACGATGTAATAAATCGTAAGCATCAGGTGTAAGTTAGTGGTTAGGTATATCTTTACCTAGACAGAGTGATGATTTTTTTATGTACAACTTTTAGAATCATATTTGGTCTTAACTCAAGTTTCAGCGAAGTTTAGTCTCAACTAACGTGTTTCTAGTTCTAAATAGTATTTATGCACATAGGTACTTGCCACTGTTTCATTATTTTTCCTTTACCTGTAGGTTGCCTGGTAGAAATCGCTATTAGTGATAAGGCCGCCTAAATTGAACTTTGTTTCAAATGTGTTACTTGGCCATAAGTTTCTCTGTTTAATGTAGAATAACGAATACTTACTATCTATCTAACTATCGTTACCAAAAACTTTGCAGTGAGTGACTGAATGTATGATGGATGAGATCTTTGCAACGTGTGGTGTCTGCTTAAATTGCAGGGTTCAAATGTGGTCCAAAAACTGCTTAACTGGTGTTGACATACGAGTCAAATATATCGCGTTGTTATTCTTTCCATTTTATGTGTAAAGAGCTTTTTTAATAACTCTGAGTGGTAAAAATCTGTTAACACTTTTAAAATCTAGTCTAGAGCATTAGCAGCCACTTTCGGCTTTTTCAACATTTTCTAGCAATTTTATCTGCAATTTGTGATCTCAGAGAAAGGAGTGCGAATTAGATGTCGATTTATTGAATTAGCGATCATTCCACCTCACTTCCGATCCGGGCGAGCCGCGCGCTCGTAACTGCGAGGTGTTATTATTTAGCACACAGACATACATTGACATAGATGACGCCAGTGTACAGTCAGCAGCGAAAGCTGATGATGCTTCATCGAACAATTTGATTGCATGAATGAAAGCTTCATACAAATTTATTCAAGGCAAGATATTATCATTAGTAATTTTCCCAATTAAGTATGCTTTATTTGATTTTACGTACTTAAGTTTTCAGAAAAGATTGCAGTGCACCTCTTTGTCGCTGGTTGTTTGAGTTCACAGTCAAACTACAAGGCATCAGATGTCAAAATCAAGTAGATTTAGATTAGCACTTGTCATTCCTCTCTATAAGAGAGACCGCTTTCTGTGCCTTATGTGACGTCATACGAGTAGGTATACTCGTATACGCGTTCTTACAGAAGGAGCTCCTTACGTTATCTATTAGCCTATTAGACGTATGTCTTCGATTTAGCGTAACCACTACGGAGCGATTGATCTGGTAGCGGATATACTCACACTCGACAGATTGGAGTTAATCGTATAATCAGTTATGGCATATTGTGAGGGAAAGCTATTTGATATACTTAGGTACTGGCTGTTGAGTGAGACTGACCGCTCGGCACACGACTTGATTGTTTGTTAATAACTTCAATCGACAGTAAGAAGAATCATATAGTAAAGATATAGTATCGAAAAGAGTAAACTAGTGCTACTTAGTTTCGCTGCTAACTGTAGGTATAGTTAACAAAATCTGCTACCTTGAATCGACTTATACTACTTAATGGCATTCAATTCAAATAAATCAGTGTGACGATTTCAAGGATATCAGGGGCCCGTTCCAAATATTTTTTTCGCACAGTGATTTTTACCCTCGTCGAATAGAGAGAGACAAAACGAGCAAAACCTGCGCCTGACAGCTGTCAGATGAATTTCATCGGGCTCCAGGCACCGCCGGTAGAACTCGCACTTGTACGAGTGCTAAACGTCACCCGAACCCGTTGCGAAACAACTGGGAAACTGTCAGGTGACAGCTCGGTCATCTTCGATTTAACTCGGGGTCACTTTGAACGGGTTCGAGTGATTTTTACTCCTCAGAGTGTAATTTTCACTAGATTTGGAACGCAGCCCAGAGGAAATCTTGTTCTTGAACTGTCACTAAAGTGATCATTGGCCTCAAAATCATTGTCATAACTGTGTAGCTTTTGCAATCGTTAGTGCGGCCCGCACGAGCCACTCTACATCTCAACTATGTTTTAGATCAGCATACCCGAACTTATTCTCGTCCACACAACGCCGATGACGTAACGTGTAGTATTCTCCGATAGCGGCAAGACCTGCGCCCGCGCGAGGGGAGGGGTCGCGCGCCGTGGTGCGTGCTTCCTGCGCGTGCGATGCGACTTCTACTGACGACAAGCCGACTACTGCCGATCTATCACTTTGACTTTGCTGTGGTGGTTTGAATAGTATTGTGTTTTTTTATTTCTTCCGTATGCTTGTTTCAGCTGTTAAATCAGAGCAAGTCACTTAAGGCGCTCAGTCTTTGCAAGTTTAAATGTTAACAGATTTACAATGTAAATGGCTTTTGACCTGAATCGTGTCTAACTTTAAATTGTACCGCTTGTTCGTAATCCGAGGAAGAAAGTATTTAAATAGATCGATCGCAATCAATTTAAAATACATTTCACAAACCATCTATTAGATCTCTCGTACCTTTTTCTTTGCCAAGGGAATTGTATAAAATAAGGTCACAGTGGCAATAAAGATTTAATATCCACGTCAATTCGTAAGTAACAAATCAGTTTTGGACAATTGATGTTTACTTCCTTTCCCATAATATTGTAGCAGAAAACGAGGTTCAAAAATGTATTACAAAATGTTTCCGCTCCACATAGACTATAAGGGCAATTAATGCAAACAATGCTGTGTGTCTAAACAGACCCGACCGAAGCGTGCAAATCTGTTGGACTCGCCTTCACTGAGACCATCAGTAAGATGATGAGTCCGTCTCGAATAGATGTCGGTTATTAGCTACAAGTTGCACAACATAACCATAAAAAAGTAATTAGTTAAGTGAATTTTTATTTTTAGCATTAAACAATACTCTATTTTCTACACAAAGATAGAAACTAGAAAAAATTCACCTGATCCTGGGACTCAAGCGGGATTCAAAACCACGACCTTTCAGAATCCGGGTGACTGCTCTTCCAACTGAGCTACCGAGGCCGTTAACAGACCTGGTGAATTTATCTAGTGTGTTTCACGTTGTAAACCGTTGGCTTTTTGTTGTTGGGTTCTAATTATCAATGTTATAGGGAAGCGCCTTTAAAGTAGTAATTAGTTAGTTTATTTTAAGGCTAAATACTATTTTTTCCTCTGTGGGGCAAAGGCCTACATTAAAATCAAGTCATGGCTACTATTAATATTTGGTCGCCCAATCAGTACGCTTGTGCAATACGGGTTGGTGATCGATCTCATACCAGGCCTATGTTCTCTTTGCAGTCTCTTTGCCCGATCTAGAATTACAACCCAGAATAAATTATATTATGGGCCGAACCTCTCCGACCACTATGCGGTCACACCGGAGCGTTATTAACATTCATTTTAATTGAAAGATACTAAAATTGATATCAATTTGATTTTTTACCGGATGCTACAGTTACTTAACACTGGTAATGAGGATATTGAGATGAAAGTGCCACGCCTACTATAGACTCAATCTGATTAGAATGTCAGATATGATATTAATTACTGTGGTGCATTGATTTAATCCATGTTAAGACTTAAGATTCGATGATTGCGTAAGTAATAATTTGCCGTTTTAGTAGTTAGAGGTATGACTACGACTCTTAATTCTAGTTTAAGGCTGGGATTTAGCGCGCCGTCCGATAGAGCATTCAGTGGGCCACTGATTAGTTCTACGCGAAAGCAATAACGCTGCGGCTTCCTTCTGTTTTCGTGTAATGAATTTATTATGAAATAACATTAGACAAATTAAAAATTTCTAAAAGTTGTCGACCTAGAATATACAAAGACCTATCTATATATATATATTTTAAGTGCGAAATGTTAAAAACTAATATTTGAGAGTAAAACAAAAAAATCTTCGACGTATTTCTTTGTGTTTTTTATTAGTGCAATTATGCTATATCGTGTTTTTGAAAAGTTTCCTTAGTTAAAGACACCCACTCGTACAATTTTTTATTTGCTAGAATATCTTTCAATTTAGTAGTTATCTTCAAACAAAGTCGATCAAATATTGTCAATCTTGGGAAAGCATAGCCTTAAGGCGATTTTAGCCGCCAACTAGCGCCACCAACTGATTTGTTTCTATAACTTCCAAATTAGACAGTTTTTAAAAACTGAACAATGAATATCTCAAAAAATACTTTATTTAAATATTGAATGTCTGACCACGACTTTACATTACTACTACTACTACAAACTTGCCTTGAATAAATTATTTGCTTTTAGCATTCGTTTTTTTTGGTAAACTCAACAGTGGTGCTTTAATTATTTGATTTATGTAAAATCTAGCTCTTCACCAGCGTTCTTGACTATCGCGATAAAAATAAGAAGAGTCGTGAGTTTAGTTAAATTTGTGTTGGAATTAATAGTTTGTGTTTTATAAACTCAAAAGGTGACACCAAGGTCTAAGCAAACATTTATCACTTGCGTAAACAATGACTTGACCACTTACGTTCTTGATAACGTTCAAGCAATTAGCTAATTAAATTAAAAGAGTCGCAGGAAGTGCGTATTTTAGAAGATAATAAATTGGTAAAGATGTGAGAACAATGCGTTTCCGACACGCCTGCGTGTGCGCATCCTGCGGTGACCGCTCGCTGCCGCTAACACTGGAAGGGCGAAGGTCCGCACAATAAAGACTAGCACTCACTCCATACTAAATCATGAAATAGCAAATTCAACCTGGAATCTAAGTCAACTGCTTAATTGAGATGAAATCTTCGTACGAAAGCAAGTAATCACAGACTTTACTACTTACCGAAAATCTAAATAGTTTTAGTTTACCCGATGCAGAAATCGATATACTTTATTGCTCTTATAAACAATTAGTTACAATTAGTTACTTGTTTGATTTGAAACATTCCCATTTTTACAATTTAGGCTAGAGAGCATTCTTCCAGACAGAGGCAGAGATATTATTATAGGTTGGTTGAAGGTTCATGGGAATAATAATTAATAGATTTTATAGAGCTTCCCATTCTTTTGCCATGTGGTGTTTTCTATCGTTTTTTATTAAGTAAACTAAGTTTGTTTCAAGGTAGGTACTGCATTGCAGTTCAAGATTAAACTTCTTTTAAACTGTTAAAGGAACGGGTTAAGTTAAATTTGTACAATTTGTGATGCTTTTATGCAATTAATGATCATCATTACCGTAAGCTTAAATGAATTACCAACAACTGTGAACTGTTTTAAACAACCACCGAAATACGTCACGCAGCAGAGAGCGAAACCAGACCAGTTAGATTTTCTGACTGGGAAACCATAATCAGATCGTGTCGAATTAGATACATATAACTAAAATGTTTTATTTAACATTTTGATGGTCGATTTATTGTTTGTTAAGAACCCTGATCAAATCAATTCATGTTTGTTACTGCCTCTGAATTTTTCTTTACTACTAAAAAAACTTCCCAGATCAATCATGTTTTACTTTCACCTTCCTTGTGGTCAACCACCATTTTACCATGATGTCTCTGTTACATTTAGTTTCATTTATACCAATGAGTTAGTTCTAAGAGCCTACCATTCAAAATAAGTTACCGCTTCGATGTGTTTAATAATCAACATGGACTAGTTATGTTCCGTAGAATCTGAAATTCAGTTAACCTGATCTAAAAATTGAACCTGGGGCCTCGATGTTTAGGTCGAGTACATATATTATTTACTTATCCAAATAAGCTACTCGTACTTAACCAGCGAAGCGAAAACTCTATGTAAAAACAGAATGCAGTTTCTCATTCATAGCATCTGCTCTAGCCTTTATAGTCCGATGAACTGCCTGGCGGAAAGTATCAGTAACAATAAGGAACAAAGTCCTAAGTAACGATATCTTTACATTGCTTTGTAGAAGGGAAGTCCGATCATATTTCACGCACAGGTTCTTACAACTTGACCGCACATGCAACTTCGCTGGCGCAGCTCTTTTGTCTCATAGGCCAGAAAAGTGATTTTATTGACAGAATGTAATTTTAATTTTTCGTTTAGTTCACCACCACTGTCGTAAGTAAAGCGCCACATTCATCGTCGAGGTTTACAGAATACGGAACCTCACTAGCAGGCTCAGTGAGCGAAGTTTAATTAAAAGTTAGTTTTTTTTTAAAATGACTTTAATTTGTAGTGAGATTATATTAATTATGGTTGGTGCCAATAAGCTTACTTCTGCGCCAAGGGTTGTTCGAATTCCTCCCGGACTAGAATTGCTAGAAAAAGCAAAAATGCAGTTACTTTAGATTTGTCACAATCTACAAATTGATTTGCTTTATTTTTTAAAATTTAAATATACTTAGTAATTAGAATTGGCTTAGTTTAATCCTTTCCGTGTTAAATTAACATTTCGTCAGCTTCAGGCGTGTCTAAGCATGTTTTGCGACGGTCGCAATATCACGACTGTTACGACTTCCCGTTTCGCCACAGCAGTCGGCGGTCAGTGGTTCGCGTAACTGCAGTTAGGTTTAAATCGAAGGAAGTGCCGCCAGCCGTGGCCCGTGACACGGGGTCAAAGTGGACCAATAGTTACAATTTACGGCATTTGCTGTTTCTTATTGCAGAAAGTAGTTCCTTATGTCTTTTAACCAGAATAAGACACTTTTTATACAAGCTAACAAAAGTCATTAAACAAGATGGACTGACCTATTCTAAAAATTTACGATGTATTACTCGTGAAGACTCTTAGAAAACAACATCGGTACTTAACTAGGCGTGGGCAGGAAACCAAGCTCCAAAATTGCCACTGTGCATTTACCAATATTTAACTTAAGTACCATTCCGTTGTTGTGTCAGAGAAGGAACCAGTCGATTAATGGCAGGAATCCTGTAAATGTGAGATCGTAGCAGCGGTCATTGGTCTGACGCAATAGCAATCAGTGGAAAAGCGAAGGAAGCCATCGTTTCCTGCGCCACTTATTTGATCTAGTAGAAGAAAAAAATTCAACATGCATCAAACAACTCAATTTACCGTTACCGATAATTAAAACGGTAGACAACAGAAACATACGTGTTAATAGCAATATAACTATTTCGCATATGGTCAGCATTATTTCACGGTTGAATTATGATGCTTTTACGTTATCAAAACAGCTATTAATATTACACAGCGTAAAATTAAATCACCTCTTATGCCCTAATTGCTTATTCATAATAGCGAATGAATAAACTAAGAATTATTTTATTTTCTTGGCGTGCTTTGCTCGTGCTTTTAAAAACTCAGGAAGTTATTAATATCCTATAATAAATAATGCAGGGTCGCCATGCAATTTTTGCATATTCCTTGGTAAGTTTAATGCAAGTTTTAATGCACGGAACTTGCATTGTTAACACTGTTCTGTTGCTGTATTTTTCACATATTTAGCAATATTTAACACTGTATGAAATTTTTGTTTTTAATTCTGAAGAGATATTAGGAGACGGATGTCCTGTTCGTCGATACTTAACCATCCAGTTAGAGGATTTTTTCGGAAAATCAGGAGGGTGCAATTGAGATATCCTGAGCTAGGAATATTATTTCATATAATGGTGCTGATTACTCAGATATCACGAGAAATATCTATCAAAGATAGAAACTAGAAAAATTCAACCTGATCCTAGGGACTCAAGCGGTATTCGAACCGGCCGCGTCTTTCCACAATCCTGGGTGCTTCACCAACTGAGCTACCGAGGCCGTTAACAGGCCCGACGAATTTATCTAGAGTATTTTACGTTGTAAGCTAACGTTGTTTTATCAATGATAGGCATATTTGCAAATGTTTGACTTTCGTTTAAAATGAAACTAGCAAATTGAAATTGGTTTATTCTTAGAACTTAACTCATCAGTTCAAGGACTCTAGATACACAACTATGCCGATACGGCTACACTAAGCCGTACCGGTTTAGGTGTGTAGAGTACGGGCGGGCACGTTTCTGTCATTTATAGTGCCAGACTATGACTTTGATGCCCTAACAAAGCAAACTGGTTCTAGTGCCCCCTAAGACATAATGGTCTAAGCAATTGCTTGCCCTAAGCATCTGGTTCTGGTGCCCCCTAAGGCGTGATGCCTAAGTGATGCTTTAGGGCTAATCCAGTACTGGTCACGTACCAAAATTCATCTTTATCATGTTGGTGCCATTCGGTTGCCGAAACCATAATAAATTATATTGGTACAAATTGCCGAAGTAAAAACCGCAAGTTTTATGTCGGCAGGACGTTGGCTTAGGTGTGTAGGTAGAGTCCAAATATCATCTAGTTAAAACCGTCCTTATTCAGAAGGCATATTGAATAACATATTGTCTGACAAGTTCTGATGCGATTAGATTACTTCATGAACACACCCAGATTTACGTGACGATTTCTTCTCGCAAATACCACAAATGTAAAGTTTAAATTAACATACTCTCGAATTTCATCATAAACAGAAGACATAAGTGCGGCATCTACTGCCGGAAGTAACGAATGGCCGTCGTCATTAGCGTAGTGCACCATGCACATGCACCGTGAGGGTCGCGTCTCCCCCCTCCCTCCTACCCGGTCACTCACCCTGATTGCGTTTATCAATAAACCGGGTATGTAACGCTGCCGTAGTATTTTGCATTCGCCCGGTTGCGACTTGACCTCATTCCGTTCATTGTTGACAGTTTTTCTTCGTTTGCACGAAATGGTGTAGAAACTCTTTGAGGAAGGATATTTGCCGAAAAGGCTTTAGACGGAACACGTGAGATGCGTAGGCATTCAACGTGTTTTGTTTGCTATTTAATAAATATCTGCAGGTACTAATTTTAAAACATATTATAGTGAATTAATGACATTAGCACAGGCCTAATCGGCAATAGTTAAATATCATAAATTTCAAAGTTTTCTAGTAGTGGAAATGCTAGCGTGTAACTCTTGCTTAAACCTTTACACGTTATCATGTTTGATGAAATGGATCAGGGTATTAATTAATGTTTTTTTTTAATTATTAATAAACTGCATTCAAACATGCTACAATATTGCATCTAGTGAAACATACATTATAATGATCACAAATATATAAATGTGTTTTGAAATCGATCAGTGTATTAAATAATGTAATAAATTTATCTATTGAAAAGATTGCAGTCAAACATGCTACAATACATACAGAAAAAAATACACAACAATGATCATAATTATTGCAATGTGTTAATAGTAATAAATCAACCATTTGATAATGCACTTAACCGTTCTGGTGCAACATGTGTAGT
The DNA here is from genome assembly GCA_947369235.1 of Udea olivalis. NCBI lineage: Eukaryota > Metazoa > Arthropoda > Insecta > Lepidoptera > Crambidae > Udea > Udea olivalis. Next base: position 24,718,295 of record OX376342.1, read on the forward strand.
GATGGACGTCGGTAAATAAAGATTCCAAACAATATCGTAAGAGGCTCGGGAGCACGCGATGGCTGCAATTAGCTTCGAACCAAACTCTTTGAGAATTCCTAGAAGGTGAGTAAATTTCATGCCTTGAAACACAACAATAAGTTTTAGCTCTGGTAATATAACGCTGAAGGTTGATTTGATATTTAAGCTTCTGGATACATATTGTAGTACGCAGTCAGTAGGTACTGCAACTTCAGGTTACTAACTAGACCTTATTCACTTTGAAAAACTATAATAGGCACGTTCACAATATCATTTCTTTTGGGCATGTGTCACTCGTTTATTAGCATAATTAGGGCGTTGTAAGATATTTTTAGACGGACCAAAATCAAATCGTGTTGTTAACGAAGTTAAGAAAATTTATAGTCTGAAGATGTTAATGATGGAAAACGAAACTACGAATCAGAACATCTCGTGCTAAGCATTACACCAAAAAATGTTTGTGCTGCTGATAGTGGTGGTACCGTTTTGATATACCCTTACTTAAAGACTACAAAGATATAATTTTCTGAGAAGTGCTCGCCAGTGCTCTGCAGACCATAGGCCTCTCTCTTAATATACTAGTGGCTAGCAGATTTATCAACAAGATTATTCAAAAACTTCTCTGTGTACTGACGCGGAGAAGTTAAAGACTGATATAATACCGAGTAGGTAATGAAAACAGCTAATTACTGTTTCAATCTGGTTATCACTTGATCGTCAATTTGGTATTGATATGCAACATTACACTCATACGTAAATCGTGTATCGCGTGTAGTGAACATAATATTTTGTCCTTAAGGTAAGAGTGGCAGATGGGCATACTTACAGATTCATGTAAAGATGAAATCGCTCTATGCTAGTTGGAGATCCTCAAATGCAGTTGATTATGGTAGGTAAGTTAATTATACGAATGAACTCGCAAAGATCTGGCACTTGACCTACGACATCGAACGAGTGTAAGTAGTAGTACTAGTGATGACGTGTGGCCCTCTACAAACCGCATCACGCACGAGAGCGTTCCCGATGCGGTTGCCACACCGCAAGGGCCCGCAAGCATCGCAAGCATTAGCCACCACTACCAGCCAGACCACCAGACCAACTACTACGTCCGCTATTCGACTTGTGTTACGTTCGTGGGCTCGTAGTACGACTATTGCTTGAAGCATAAAAGATAGTGATATTGATGCGTATTTTCTATTGACATGCATTTTCGGGCACTATCTTGATCTTGCATCTTTAAAAATCATTTCCCTCGGCACCTTGTTAATTTTAGATTTTCTGAAAACGATGAAGGCATTTTTGTGTTGTTTGGTAAAAGGCGTGAAAAGGCTATATTGATTGGCATGGAACCTAAACAGTCTCAGCAATCTGCCAGTTATGATAATCAACTCGGCAGTCGAGTTGTGGTCAAGATTCACACCGACACGCAGAAAAAATAAAAGTTATTTCACATTTGTGGTACTCGTAGTTCTCGGTGAATGTCGCTAAACATTGCACTAACAAGCTAAAACTAGCTTTTTATAATAAAACTAATAAACAAGATAGATCCTTTCCTCTGTCTGGTTAAGGGAACAACTGGGATAGAAAGTTACCATATATTTCATTTTTTTCCCCAAGCACTATAAATAAACTAGAAGAAACAGCAGCGAAGTTTTCCTTCATGTAGTATGTGTCGTGGAGGCTTAAATTTTATAGCCAAATTTTGGCTGTGACAAATTTTGGAATTTTGACAAATTTTGGAAATTGGAATGGAAACAGGTAAGAGAGGTCTCTGCCTAGCAGTAGGATCATAACGGCTGACTTAAATTAAATAAGTTTGTTGCTCAGTTAAATATATATTTATTTTATATCAATTCGATTATGTTTTTTGTATTATATTAGCAATAACACTCAATATAATACGACACAATTGGCATTATGCGCTGCAGCACGGTTTCTCGCCTCGATTTCTGTTGTGTTCTGGGTTCGATTCCCGGTCAGGTCAATTCAGGAAACGATCTTTTCTGAGCTGGGAGACGCCCTGGCCTATTTCCTTGTGTGGTACTTCGTAACACAGGGATATTGATTCCTACTTCGAGACCATTACGAGAGGTGTGTTGTCTGGCGCATATTTATTTATTTAATGGTTAAGTTTTTCCTACCACAATTTTATACAAAGTCTTCAAATCCCAGGTCGGCCAATGTTTATTTTCAAATTTTGTAACCTATGTTTTAGGCTATACCGTGTGTATGATCAGCAACCCGCGTTTGATAAGCGTGGTTACTAAGCCCCATTAATTGCATCCATGACTTGATTATAATGATGAAGGCTTTTGCCCAGCAGTGAGACAGTTTATAAGCTCACTGATTCAGCCTTAACTTCGTGTCGTACGTGTGTTGTGCTTTCGAAGGTTTTGTAATTCACTAATTCCGAAAGATAAGTAATCGATGGATCTATAATCACTGTTGTTAATTACAGATATATTGTACAGTTGTGTTACCAATATTGTGCGTAACTACAAAGGAAATTATAGTTTCGTTGCGTCTTGTTTCAATGTTGAAGGAAATCATTAATTAATTACGAAACTAATTGTGTGTAACAAGCCTTAACCAATCGGGAATAGTCAGCATGATGTTTGTTAGTGTTTTGTCATCGTCATGTAAACATTTCGTATTTTACTACCTCATAGACCCGTTCAGAAATTCTGTGCGCAAACGCAAAACACAATTTGTTTAGTAAGTAGTGGTTTATTATATCTCATCGATATTTGACCTTATGCATACCGTTTTCGCCGGGTCTTCTCAGCAAGAAACAACTCCGACGCGGTGGTAGAGTCGCATTATGTCTGTATGCTGTGTATTTATATATCTATATTATTATAGTAATTATGTCTATTATTTAGTATATCTTGCTTCAAATTTGACGATTTGAAAGTACTAACTGTGGAAGTCTATTTAATAATAATAATAAATATTTGGGACAATTCACGCCAAGATCATCTGACCCCAAACTAAGCAGAGCTTGTACTATGGGCGCCAGAGACTGATAAACATACTTAAATATTTCTAAATACATACTTAAATAGATAATAACACCCAGACACACAACAAATACAAATGTTCGTCACACAAATATTTGTCATGGGTGGGGATCGAACCCACGACCTCCGGCGCTAAAAGCAGGATCGCTGTCATTGCGCCAACAGGCCAGTCAAATTTTTTGTCAAATTTGAATAAAGTTGTTTGAGTTTGAGGCATAAAGTAAAAAGGTTTAAAGAAAACCATATGCATACAACTTTTGGACTCTTTTTCTTTCTAATTTCAGTGCACTCTAAGTAACATCAACACATACATTATAACATAAATACTACAACTCAGAAAATAGAAACGTTATACTGTTGATTATTTTTATGGAGCAGGTAGTTAACTAGTCAGTTTTCAAGAAAACATCAGACTTGTGTTCCTTCAAACAGAAAATTACGTTTTGTATGAACAATACAACAATTTTGACTGGCCTGTTGGCGCAATGGCAGCGATCCTGCCTTTAGCGCCGGAGGTCGTGGGTTCGATCCCCACCCATGACAAATATTTGTGTGACGAACATTGTGTGTCTGGGTGTTACTATGTATTTATAAATATTTAAGTATGTTTATCAGTCTCTGACGCCCATATTACAAGCTCTGCTTAGTTTGGGGTCAGATGATCTTGGTGTGAAAAAAAAAAATATACTCCGCCATCTTTCAGGCATTATTGCTGGAACTCATCGCGTGAGCAGCTGGCATGGGCACGACAGGAGGTGAGTCATAGTTTGAGCGTCTACAACAGACTAGATAAATAAGTACCACAAAGAAATGAACATCATGTAATGTCGGAAGTCGACGTGTAGTTAACTTCGGAATTCCAGTGGTAGCTTCCTCCTAGTCCGACAGCTTCTCTACATAGGTACTTAGTATAAAACATCGTTACTCAACGCCGCCTGTACGCAAAGATCTTTCAAACGTTTCTTAGTCGGTAATGCCTAAAAAGCCAGAAATAGACGAGGGAAGTGCATTTGCGTAAGTTACGATATGTAGTGATTACCTTGCGCGTGCAGTAGAGGCGTCGCCGCTGTCAGGAGTGCGACAGCGAGCAGCGTGGCGGCCATGCTGCCGCTACCGCTTCGGCCGCATGCCGCGAGCACAGCGACCGCTGCGGTGCGATCGCTACCTGGAACAAGAATTATAATCTTGGTAGGCATTCTTAGTTAAATCAATAAGAGCAGGCCCTGTAGCAGAGCGAGAGGTGGGGTCGCATTAGGCACCCATTGGTAAAGGGTGCAGAACCGACAGACCAATTTATGGCAAAAATCCTGCAAAATTTAGCTTTCAAGAGGCGTTGGTCATTCAAAGAGGGTCCTCTCTAAGAGACGTAGCTAAAAACTTTGATTTTTTAATCCTATTCAGATAAATTTTTATGCACCGCTCAAACGGCACTAATCGTCGTGATCTGCAGTCAATTGCTGATCAAAAGCCTCCCTGGAATATTTCTAAATCACCATCATTCGATCAGAACTCACGGTCCAGATTCAGATTCTGAAGCCTTGGCTTTCTGCACAGCCACATAGTAATTTAAATCCAATCAAAATATATAATTAGGTGTACCTAATTAGCATATGACGATTAGAGATGTAATCAAAATATGAGGTCTACTTTGTAAAGTAGACCTCATATTTTGATTACAGCACGTCGTTAAGGTAATTTTGTGGGCAGTTTTCCACCGGCACTGGCTAAGTGAAACTCTTGTTATACTTAGACAGTCTAAGACACTATTTTCTAGATAATCATCACATAAACACTACGCGGAACATTCATAGTGCAACATCGCTTTCGCAGTGTTTCGCTCGCTAGGTGCTAAGTATTTTATCTTTTTTTGAGTTCTGGATTTGTTTCACTTAGACCATAAATGAATAAATCTGTGTAAAAATAATTAAAGCTTGTTGCTCCGTTACTAGCCCTAGAACGCGTCGCAAAAATTCCCCTAGCCTTACAGTTTTGTTATCTAACCATACTGTAATTTTGATTGAGCGTGCTTGAAAGTGTACCTGTCTACATTAAGTCAGTAGTTTTGGCGTCCGCAGAATGGACTCTTACAGAACTTTTGAATCCGACTTGTTTTCACTATGCAGCCTTACAGATGCATGAGTTGCTGCGCTAACTACAAAATTGGAATATATCTCACGCAAAATATTTAGAGAGGAAGAAGAGGGGGAGATGCTCGGTGACCGAATGAGTGATGACAACCTGCTAAGGGTAGCAGGATTCCGGTGGATGAAAATAGCCTGCAACCGGTCGCTTTGGAAATCTATAGCAGAGGCCCCAGCAGCGGATGTTTAAGATCCGCGAATGATGACCGATGAACATTGGTTACTAAGAAAAGGTAACTTCGCGACTACGGCGATGGAACATCCCAACACAATGATTTATCTTGAGACTGTGGCTAAATCTTTTCTAATTTCTCCTTAAATTAAGAATGACCTCTTCTATTTTTATAACAAATTTGATAAGACAGAGGCATATGTGGTCTAAGGCTGCGTATTTAGAAAGCGTAAAAAAGAGCGTCAAAATCCGCGCCCGCCGCGCCGCCGCGTTCGCTTTCTACGCGAACATTTGCATATAACTATGACCATTGTTGTACACCGATCAATCACCTGTACGGCGATGATGCTAGCTAATTATGATAGTATCGCACGAGTTTCAACTAATCATCATACTTACCACTCGCTTTTAAAATCTACATCTCAGCAAACCAGGTCTAGGAAGTCTGCCAAGAGAAGTGAGGAGTTAACTGCTGGCTAAAACTACTTGCAGTCTTTGAAGTTTGAACATTTTCCAACGCGTAATTCAGCCACGCGAACAAAACAATCAATGTAATCGTGTAATAAAACAATATCACAAGGAGGCAAGGTGTATCGAAGGTGTGGAGCTCCTAGGGGTTAAGTATACTCGAACTCGGATCGTAGATCGTGTGGTTCCGAGTTTAAATCTGGCCAGAACCATTTTTGTTTCCAGTGTTAAAAAATTACGACTAACTCTCCAGCGATGAAAAATATTAATAATAAACCAAATCAACGCGGATAACGGCAGATGGCTACCCCCCTATCACGTTTGGTTCTAATACCATTAGTAAAAAGTGGGCTTCTGAGTGTTCCATTCACCATGACGGCAACAGTCACTTGCATCTGACTACCCCATTTGGGATATGGTCGTGTTAATGCATATTATTTCACTGTACGTTAAAACACTTATATACATTTAGTTGTATTGGAACTCGAATTAAATTCGTGTGAAAATTTCACGCGAAAATTCATAGAATGTTTTTGAATTAAATTTTTCGATAGGTATCATTTCAATTTGACCCCATAATAATCCAGCCGTTATGGTTATGGCATGGCAATATGTAACGGACAATAATCTGCGAAGTTCGTTACAGAAGTTCATTACACGCTCGGATTGGTGAAAGCTTGCCGTAAAATGGCCCAATTATTTCGAGCGATTCGTTTCTAATACGCAAAGAACCATTTATATATTTTATGGCAACTTTAGTACCTATTAGTAGGTACAATTCTTAAATCAACTACTCTGATAACCCATATTTCCCAATGGTTTAAATAGAATGCGTGTTATCGACGTAGCAGAAGACAATTAAAATCCGTTTGCAATTCATAGCTCTATCGCATGAGACTTTATGTTTAGAGCAGTTCAGATACAGGACACTGCCATCCTCTACGTTTTAGTGGTATCATGTATGATAGCTTACATAAACAATCGAATGAAACTAGGCTCATCTGGGCCAAGGGATCTAGAAAACCTAAGCTACGATTCAAAAACCTATGTCATGTTCTCTCGTATTTAATTGTTAACAAAAAAAAACCCCACTTCAAAAAAAACTATTCCAAAACAAAACACTAAAAAGTAAAATAATATTTGCGTATTCTTGTAAAACTTATACGATAATATAATGTAGGTACAATTATTGTTATTGTTGGAGTCGGTGTCAGCCAAGGAAACACTACAATATACTCGTACCTAGCAATATACCTATTTTATACATCTCACGTATAAGTATGTGTGTAGGTAGTTACAAAAGAAAATATTTTTTGTTTATTTCTTGATTTTCAGTGCATTGTTGTTGTTTATTTTATACGTCGAAAAGTATCGCTCATTTGCTCCTAAGAATTGAAGAGTTCCATTACTTTGTCATGGATCCCATAATCAGAACCTAACCAAACTCTCATCAAACTACTCATAAAGTATATCCTTTCCAGTAAAAAAAGAAGCATCGAAATCGGAGTTATTCGTCCATTTGTCGCGCATATAGTTTTTCTAGATTTAAGACTCATATGGTTTTCTCATGGATGCCACTGTCAGAACTGGACCAAATTAAAGTGGGACCACACGGGCAGCATCAGCTTTCAAATAAAAAAATAATTATCAAAATCGGTCAGCGTAATATTAAGTTATTCGTCCATTTGTCGCGCATTTTGTTTTTCTAGATTTAAGACTTATATGGTTTTCTCATGGAGGCCACTGTCAGAACTAGACCAAATTAAAATGGGACCACACGGGAAGCACCAGCTTTCAATTAAAAAAAGAATTAAAAAATCGGTTCACCCAGACGAAAGTTTTGAGGTAACAAATATAAAAAAAACATACAGTCGAATTAAGTACCTACCTCCTCCTTTTTTTTTTGGAGCCGGTTAAAAATACAAAAGTAGGAACAGTTTTTCGTCTGAAAAATACTACTTTAGTACGAGTATTTTTAACCGCTAAGAATAGCTAAACCGAACTAAGGCATTAACTACGAGTATTATTTATTTATTTATTTATTTGCAAGTCACATTACAAAATGTTAAGGTGGTATTAATAAAGTAACTAAGGTTTACATGTGACGCCCCGCAAGGGCACAGCAATAGGAGAGGGCTAACATTGTTTTAAAACTTTTGAAGCATAAACATATTCTTAAAATTAATAACATTATTAACATTATTAAAAAAATCAATAACATTACAAAATAATATTACAAAATAATACTAACTAACCTTTAAATTTAGAGTTTGCTAAATACAAATACACCCCTTACTTTTAAAGAGGCGCATTAAATTTATTTTTTGGTTTAATTTGATTTGTCGTCGAAGTATTCTTTTAAATTATAATAACATTTGATGGAGAGAAACTTCTTTAATTCTTTATGAAATAGCGTTGGTTTTTCTATATTTTTTAAGTAATTTGGTAAATGGTTGTAAATCTTAATCATCATAGGATGAGGGCTTGATGCAACTAGCTTTAATTTTGTAAATGGTACCTTGAGTTTATTAAGATTGCGGTTATTTCTTTTGTTATTTACTACGGGACAATATAGGTCCGGGTGTTTCCTCACAAACTTACAGGATTCACAAATGTAAATACAGGTAAGGGTAAGTATTTCATATTTAGCAAAATGTGGTCTACAGGATTCTAATTGAGTTATATTTGTTAGTATTCTTACACACTTCTTTTGTAAAATAAAGACCCTTTCCGCATCACAACTGTTTCCCCATAAGATAACGCCATAGGAAAGTCTAGAATGAGCGTATGCATAGTATGCCGTAAGGGCAGTCTTAAAGTCAGTTACTCGTTTAAGGTGGTAGAGAGCATAAATAAAGGAAGATAGTTTATTTAATAGTTTACGTATATGGGGTTTCCAACTCATGCTTTGATCCAGGTCTATTCCCAATAGAGTCGCCGAGTTTAATGTTTTTATAGTGATATGATATTTCTAATGCTGTTTTCTGATTTGGTTTAAATTGAATGATTTTAGTTTTATTTAGGTTAAGTTGTAAGTTATGGATTTCTAGCCAGTTAACAATAGTATCTAATGACAAATTTAGTTTATTTTCTAATTCACTGGTGTTAGCACATGGGATAAGTACAGAAATATCATCTGCAAAAAGAATACAATCGTTAAGTATATTTGGGAGATCGTTTATATAGATGAGAAATATAATACATCCCGAGACGCTACCTTGCGGGATTGAACCAGTCACGGAGACTCTATCAGATCGAATGTGTTCTATTTTTCCAGTCTCAAAGTCTGTATTTTCGATCTCGACGTAATGGAAACGGTTACTTAGATAGGACTGAAACCATCTGTGCGCAACACCTCTAACTCCCGTTTTACGTAATTTATCCAATAGAGTATCGTAGCAGACTCTATCGTATGCTTTACTCATATCGAGAAGTAGCCCTACTGCGTATTTTTTATGGTTTATCGCTTCTATAATTTTTTGAACATATGTGTAGATTGCTAAAATTGTTGAATGGTTTTTTCTGAAGCCGTTTTGGTTTTCATGAAGGATTTCAAATTTTTCATAAAAAGAATACAAACGTTTCATCATAGTTGTTTCAAATATTTTTGCCGAGGTTGGTAACTGGGCAATTGGGCGGTAGTTATTTAAGTCGGTCGTTTTTCCCTTTTTATGGATGGGTTTTACTATGGATATTTTAAGGGCATCAGGGAAAGTACCTTCTAAAAAGGATTGATTTATGAGTACAGCATAAGGAGCGCTCAAAATATCAGCACAATGTTTTACTAATGTTGGGGGAATTTCATCTATACCAAAAGATTATTGATTCAGTATTGCTCTAAAAGCCTTAAAATGTGCCACTGCAATGGATGAACTGCAGATGCTATGATCTTTTATGGTCGGTAAGTACTCGTACATAGAGTGTAAGTGTAACTTGTAAGTTTTGTACACGAAGAAAGTGTTAATGCGTGAGCTTATAACTAAACGTGAGTGTATATTGGTATAAACAAGATAGTCAGTAAAATACAGGATTTTTTTAAAGGTTAGTCAGAGTAGTGTTACTGCCTTCGCGCCACATGAACGCACCAGTCTACACGTGATCAGATCAGATATCGAGGGGCGTCACGCCCGGCGCCCTGGCCCTCCACCTGCGACGCGACACTTGCCTTTCATAATGCGATCATTACCATTTATTACCGTACGAGTAGATGAAACACTGTTTTTATCAGAACTAAGTATGTGAATGATACTGATACCATGACTCAGCCTAAAAAAGAAATACAGGACCAGGAAAATTGGCTTGACCTTTACGAAAAAAACTGAGTAAGTACCTATATATGTCATAAATCTTGATAATCTCCGATTCTTCAGATAGTAAGGAAGTATGATAAAATTAATTAAATAAGAAAAACTAAAAGAAATTATTTTATCAAAATGCTATTATACGTTGGAAGACTACTTCAAAGACTGCAAATAGAACATGATTATTATATTACAATAACAATATTCAATGAATGAAAATTGTCCTTCAATAAATAACTACATCATAAAAAATACTACACCACACGTTGTTTGTAGATGATGGCGATAAAGCTCATTTATACTCGTGATATTTGTAAGTCCTTCTCTCACCTACTTTTGCTGTGCCCGACAGGGTCCGTATTGTTACTATTATTCCTTTTAAGACCTTTGTATTCCATACGAGATAGCAATAAATAAATAAGATAAAAATAGTTTCGAGTGAAGAATATCATCAACATTTTGGTACACCCTAATCGTAAGTTTGAAGTTCTAAATCAAAACATACCTATATTAGTTTTCCTGAAAAAACCATCAGGAATGCCATCATTGGTCTGTGGAAAAGAAGCTTATAAAGCGAAATTAAAAATACAACGCCATAAACTCATGGCATTTGTACGTCTGTTGCATACAGGTACGGAGCCGTCGTGACCGCGTTGTGCTTCGCGCGCCGGCGCCTGCGCAACTCACTCGGAACCACGTTACGGGACGTGTTTTGCACACCATACCATAACTCGAGTCAGCACCTGCGATGACAGAGTTACGTGGAAGAAACTGTCTGCTTTGCTTCAGTGATCAAGACTTCTTCACTGAGCCCAATCTCCATGTGACAGTGGGTATTGGCTTATCAAGGGGTCGAAGCGAACTTATGCAATATAACTAGGTATAGTTTGCGTCAAACTTCTAGTCCACTCTGAAGTTGTCTCGAGTCCCGCGAGGTTTGTGACGAATTTATTCATTAAAGAAATTGGATAACGAGTAGCCTCTCTCTGAATGACTCCAGACTTACCTACTGCTAAACCGAGATTATATTACCTAATGAAAGGAAAGTAATTAGTTCCAAATAATATTATGAAGTTCAGAGCTATTGCGTTCCAGTACATTCGCATGAACAAGAATCCATGATGTTATGGGTTTTGCATTTCTACTTGATAAATGTGGATGCAAAATGTCGATTGGAATTTCCGAGACTAGTTAGTTACTTTAAAATTGTGTACATTGTCGGTACTGTATAAATTCTAAAACTAGTATCTCGCTGGCTTAAATACTATTAAAAATTGCGTCTCCGAGTTGGAAACTGATAGTTTATCTGGTAATTTGTAGTAGTGCGGTCGCGTACGCATCTGGGTCTGCCCGTTGCGCCCGCGCAGAGAGAAGCTTAGGAACTTTTTACTACCACACTCTGCTCTACTGAGTGAAATGCTCGACGTTACATGTTCGAGTGCCCTCGCTAAACACTCTTATTAGCTACAGTAATCTCGTAAGAAAGGTCATCGTGACCATTTGTAGGAAGAGGAAAAGTCATAGATAGTATTATTTGATGGTGAAATTGAATTCTACGGCCCTGATTTGTAGTACCTATCTTACTAACTACTACTGAACGGATTTGGATAAAACTTTAGAGTACACAGTTACAGCTTATACATCAGAATAGCACATGGGCTACAATTTATAAAGATTTTATGTAATTTGGCCATAATATATTGTATAACGATAACGGGCGGAAAGCTAGTGATGATATAAAAGCACTACAAGCAGATTCTCTCCTCTTAAATTGTGGTATGCTATTTATCATCATCCGTGCGGTCTATCCCGGTTGTGAACCCACACTGGTGTGTGGGGTCCCAGGGTCCGTTTTTTTATTTTCTTGGCCCACTTCGCGCGGTTTTGTGCATCCTCAGTGGTGAGTCTGTTGGCACGCATGTCGCCCATGACGACGTCGAGCCACTGCTTCTTGGGTCGACCTCTTCTACCGGTACCTGGTGGGAGCGGCATGGCCTGACATTTGTTGCCCACGTAGTTTGCCTATCTCCGTGAGACATGACCATACTAACGAAGGCGGCACTCCTGCAGCTTTTTTGCGATGTCACAAACACGAAGGCTGCCACGGATGTGGGTGTTCCGCACGCGATCTTTGCGTGAGACTCCAAACATCCACCGCAGCATCTTCATTTCCGTGACGCACAGCTCCTGCTTGTGTCGCTCTAGTAACGGCTATGTTTCACTGCCATATAAAAGGACAGGCCTAATGATGGTTTTATAGACCTGCCCCTTCAGCTTGATCGGCATTTTGGGGTCAAATGACACCGGTCACATACCCCCCGGACGCGCTTAACACATATCCTAGGTATTTGACACGGTCCGTGCGCTCGACCACGTCATCGCCTATGCGGGCTGACTGGGGATTTGTCATGTTGCAGGCCATGTACTCCGTCTTTGCCACATTATGATTCAGACCGCCGTTTTCAAGTGAATTGTTTTACTTATTCACCCGTTGTACCACCGTCCCCTGTCCGAATCTGCTAGCGCAATGTCATCAGCATACATGAGCAACCAGGGTGGTTGCTCGTGGTGGTTTTGGATGCTGTTTGACAGAACGTCTAATATTACGCTGAACAGAAACGGGCTAAGCACGGAGCCTTGTATTCTTTAGTCTGTATTCCTCCATAGGCGTTCTCAAGGCAAATACGGTGTCCATGGTCCCGCAACCCGCTCGAAACCCATACTGACACTCGGAGACTGTACACTCCTGTCGAATCTGAGAGTCCACAATGCGCTCGAGGAGCTTCATGGTGTGTGACATCACCTTTATATCGCGATAATTGCTGCACTCCTGCAACGAGCCCTTGCCCTTGAAGACCGGTGTGATAATGCTCGTCTCCATTGGTCAGGTATCTTCCTGGTGAGGAGAATGCGGTTCAAAAGACGCACCTTTTAGTATGCCCACACCACGAGAACCCGTCGATTTGCATGCTTCGATAGGGACTCACTCGGATCCGACAGCTTTCCGGTTCTTCATGCTGGGAAGAGCCGACTGGACTTCATCAGGCGTTACCGGGGGCACAAGTCCCTGATTCGGAGGGAGTTCAGGTGGCTGCACCTTTTTGTGCTGCTTGTTGAGCAGCTCGTGAAAATATAGTGGTATGCTATTGACTGGTAATATTTCAATGTAGAGACCTTTGAGCACGCAACATCCCCAAAGTACTTGTTTATGTACCTACTTTAGATAAAGACACTGACACATCCATCCATCTGGAAACAATTGTATAGGAAGGTGTTGCCAATACCGCTAGGAGTTTTTTTTTCAACTTCGAGGTTTCGGGAATTCAGATCGACAAATTCCTTTATTGGCAATTCCAGCATTAGAAACAGCATAAAGGCTACACGGGGACAACATTGCTTTGACAATGAATTAGGTGCGTACTTATATTTAAGATAAGCATTTAACCTTAACTCGAATGTTATGGTAACTCCTACAACAATGGGTATACAAGACATTAGAGAATCAAGATTGTTAAACTGTTCGTTAATCTTTATTTTGTCGTAAAAGTTCTCACGACCCTCGAATAGCTCCCAGTAGGCTTGATCACACATTTATTCAAATTATTTTATTTCGTAAGTAAAGGTTAAAGATGTTTAAATATGTTTGTAAATGAATGGGCTAGCTACTTAGAAATAGTATATATTTCTTGCCAAGAACCTAGAGATGAGTATTTACTAACGCACAATTTGGGTGGCCATCGCTAATACTGATCTTTTCAAGACAACCTACTGGACTCAACAAACCTATATGAAAAAAGGGGATAAGTAAAAGAACCTTAAAAAATTTAACATAATATATAATAATCTGGGTTAAAGTAATGTAGGTATTTCATTTATGCTCAATAAGAACTTTCCTAGGCTTTCGCTTTCGAACACTTAACGTAGGTACTTCGAGAAAACAAATAGTGTGTAAGTAAATGTAAACGTATATGAGCAATAAATTATTACGTTATACAACGTGCATGATATACATACGTATAACATCATAACATACCGTACCATCACGACTTTATCCCAAACGGGGTATTCAGAGGCAAGTGACTGTTGCCATCATGGTGAACGGAACACTCTGATGCCCACTTTTCACCAATCGTATCAGAACCACACCACATATACATTTTCCACTAAAGATCTGACTTTTTAGTAATCAGATTTAATCCGACCCAGCACAAACATTCGTATGACGATGATGACAGGATGACACGATTGGCGTAGTGCGCTGTAGCACGGTCTCTCGCCTCGATTTCCGTGGTGTCCCGGGTTCAATTCCTGGTTGGGTCTATTCAGGAAACGATATTATCTAAATTGGCTCGGGTCTGGTGGTCCTGGGAGACGCTCGGCATCGGCTCGACAGCAGATCTCAACACCATCTTTGTTCTTCAAAAAAGAGCCATCCGCTTTATACCACGCGACACGCTTCGTGAAGTATTCAAAGAGATAGATATTTTAACTGTGTACTCTCAATTTATTTATGATAATGTAGTATATGTCCGTAAAAACTTGCATCGCTTCAAGAAAAACAGTGATGTTCGTGAACTCAATACCAGAAATAAAAATAACCTCGTAACTCCCAGTCTAAGACTGCATAAGGTAGGGATATCATTTGTTGGTCAATGTGTAAAATATTTTATTATCATTCCGCAAACAGTGTTGAGGATTTCTTAATTGATAAGAATTTGTGGTCATCTTAGGTACATAATCTGCTCCTCTGCACTGTTAATTCAATTTCTGTGTTTGAAAAAACAAGATTGAAAAGAGTAACCATCGAGTTTCTTGCCGGAGTCTTCTCGATCGGAAACAACCTCCGAACCGGTGTGGTAGAGTCACATTATGTTTAATTATGAGATTAACTATCATAGTGTTATTTTTAATCAGTATAGTTTTGCTACAATTTTTTTTGTATGTGACTTGTCATAAGTACTTTTTATAAGTCTTTAAGAATAAAGATATTTTTTACTTTTACTTTACTTCACTTTACTGCTCCTGGCCTGATTCCTTGACTAGTAGCTCGTAACACAAGGATATTTATCCTTACTTCGAGACCATGACAAGTGGTGTGATGTCTGGCGCATATATTTAATTAGTGGGACTCACTTCTGCTTAATTTGGGGTCAGATGTCCAAGCCTAGTGTATTCATTTAAGTAATAAGCTTTTTAGTTTTATATTTTATTAATCTGCTTTGAAATCAAATAACGAAAATAACGGCGATTTAAAGTATGACCAGTTGAAGCAGCAAGAAAGTTAATAAAGTTATAGCTTTTGTAACAAGTGGTGAGCAAAACCGGTTTAAAGTAAGGGGTGAGCGATAGGAAGTGCGCGTCGTGCCTCCCCTGCGCGCCACACCGTGAACGCCGGGAAGCCTACACTGCTCCACTTTGGGAAACTTTTGATGGTAAACTAAACAGCAGGTTAATGGATAACTCGGTTGTCTGCACACCGCAGTTATCCACCAGCGTACAATATTGCAACTTATCGTTTGTGTGGTCCCGAGTTCGAATCTGGCCAGAACCATCTTTGTGTTAAGTTTCCGATAAACTCTTGCGTGGTGGAAAAAATCTATAAGAAACAAAATCAATGCTAACAACGGCGGAAGGCTCAACCTACCACCTTGGGTTCTGAACGAATTCTAGGTATTGCTGAAAAGTGGGCTTCTGGGTGTTCTGTTGGCCGTGACGCCTACAGTCACTTGCCTCTGACTACCCTGTTTAGGATATCTTCGTAATGGTATGTTATTTTAATGTGACTCTTTCGGGATACCTACTGCGTGTTCATCTGAAATTATATTTTTGTATAAGTAATATTAAATTATATTTTGTAAATAAAATAAAAAAAAAATTTTTTCAGATTACCTTTTTGCCAGCCTGATTTAAAAGCAGGTCGGGAAAGACAAAAAGCTGGCGATGGCCATATCTCAGAAGTTAATCAATTTAAAAAGGAATAAGCGTTCAACGATTTCCGCTTAAGTTCTTGTTTACATTCCCTAATTATTCTTTACTTGAAGAATTTACTTACGGACTTAGTTATGTTTTTTTTATTATAATGTCCCACTGCTGGGCTAAGGTCTCCCCTATATTTCTCCAGATGTCCCTGTCGTAAGTCAAGGTCTGCCATTTTCTTTTTTTACACGGCGCTATTCTTGTTTAAAAATAAAATAAAAGCCAATAAATACAAGTAAACTCATTTGTTTTATTTACCTTTGCCAACAGTTGGGCGCCAACTGTCAAAACTTTTATAATCCCTCCAAAATCACAAACCACCGAAAATGCACACACTTTTCACAAAGTTTCAGTCCAAACAAACAAAACCGATCACAGATAAAATTAAAAACACACAACGAGAGCGCAAGTGTTTTGCGTTTCGGGTGCGTTCAAATTTTGGATCGCGTTACCGAGTGACGGCTGCGGCGGGAGCGGTCGAGCCACTGGCAGGTAGGAGTACGGAGTGCGTGGCGCCGGGGGTCAGCGAGCGCCGGCGAGGGTGGGGCCTCCTCTACGGACCGCTGCCCACCGCAACGTCTGGCCGCTGCAATATGCTCTCGATGCAAGGGAATTGTGAGGAAGTGTGAAGTATTCACTTGCAAGTATTTCACTTTAGGTATTACCTACTACTTAAAAGTAAAAAGTAAAGTAATTTAGCCTATATACTGTCCTACTGCTAGCTAGGCAAAAGCCTCATGAACTCTAGTCTTCGATTGATGGTAATTGGCTCAAAACATTGGCTTGTTTACATAAAAGAAATAAATATTTAACCTGAATAAATTCACCCATAAAAAAAGGGTTGATCACCTCGTCAGTCGATGCACCAGATGCGGTAAACTGTATTGTGGTTTCTATTGTCAACTATGACGTCTGACGACGTGATAAAATACGTAAAAGTAACAAAATGTTACTTAAATTATTATTTCGTTTTGATAAATAAATAACATAGTTTCATCCCATCATTTGTAGCGATGACTTGATTTCAACGGTGGAGGCCTTTGCCAGGCAGTGAAACAGTATATTATATAGGACAGTATATACTTTACTTTTTTAGGCTAATTAAGTACCACTACTTACCTTTTTTTTTGTCCAAACCAGCTACCAATACACCAGAGAACACATTATTTTGATAAATTTCCGGACCAATAAGCAAAATAACTGTTCAATGCCTTCTAAATATCAAAACGACCAAGTAACTATCTGGTATGGCCAACAATATAACCTGACAATCAAATAAAGCGAATAAGCCACTGGTCACTGAATAAATCAAGCCCGGGTCGTGAGTTCGATCCCCACGAAATAAAACATTCAATTTCGAGACAACCAACAATTTGTTTTGTGACTGGGTTAGTTGATGACCTTAATTATCTACTACTTAATTAAGTAATATTTATTTTCATTAAAATTCAGGTAACTATATCAGGGGGGCTAGCCAAGAGCAACACGCCACAACGATTTCTATTGTAGAAATCGTCGTGGCGTGTTGCTCTTGGCTAGGCCCCCAGACTATGAAAATACCAGTCACCTTGAAGGAAATCCTTGGAGATAACATTTCTAGTTTTCAAATTCTTGTTTGAGCGAGAGCTTTTTCGGTTTAGTTTACTTGAACTTCCTGCTACTAGATGGCGCTGTGCTCGCCAACCAAACAAGCTGCTGAGTGCTGAATAAACCCCACATCACATAACCCTCAATTTATTTGGTATTTAGTTTTTTTCAAAATATACTTAGGTACTAACTTACTAAGAAATTATTATAATAGCGAAACCAGAATTTTACTTCCATGCATGTTGGTTGAGACAATGCCTTGTTCAAAATGTTAGAAAAAAAAAGGACTGTCAAAAATTTCTTGTTTGTGTGTCGACCTGTCGAGTCAATCTGCTTGTCACACGGCTTTTTGTTTTACTTTTTGTGATTGAAATAAAATACTAATTGTACTTAATACACTAAAAATGAAAGCTAATACTCATATATAATTAAATAAATAGCCTAAGTACACTTACAAGTTACTCGCGTATATGTAAGGCAGGATGGCCGCGAGTGTAGGACACCCCGAGAAAATAGTCCAACAGTGCGATGTGGTCGCGCAAGGTAATTTGATGATGGGCATCAAGAGAGAGATCGAGATTCTGGTGAAGCCGGAGCCCCACGAGTGCGTGGTGTGCGTGGTGCGCAACAATGACTCGTTCGACATCTACTTGACAAGCACGAGCACGTCGGGCACGGCGCTGCACACATTCCTGTCCAAGTACACTCCACACGACCTGAGCAATGGACATCACGGGCCTAAGTACATATGCAAGAACTGCTACGAACTAATAAATGTCTTAGAACAGGCAGAACTCGAATACATTAAGCTAAAGGAGACTTTCGAAGCCATTATCAGCAAGAATCCACTATTTGATTCATCTGCCGTGCAGCCAGTCAAGCTAAATAGTGTGAAGAATGAAGTTGACCCAACGTCCCAAGACACCTTTCACGGCTATGACATGGATTCTGAGGATGAGCCCCTGGCCCTGGCTAAGAAAAAGAGGCGCAAAACTGTAAAGAAAAGAAAAAAATCAGTTGTAGTGAAGCGCAAAGCCAAATCAAAACACACAAAAACTGAGAGGTAAAATCCCATCAATATCAAAAATAGTAATCAGTTATTGACATCCATTTTTGATGCTAACCATTTTGGATCCACTTTTCCATCAAACTTTTAGGAAATCAGTATCCTGTTTTTGGGTTGTATTATTGACATTCACTACATAATTCCAAAGAAAATTGGTTGATTCATTTTGACCACCATGGCCATTAATTAAGAAGGAGCTTTTCAAACAACCAATATTTATGCTTATAGACCAATGTTGACAGGCCTGTTGGAGCAATGACAGCAATCCTGCCTTTAGCGCCTATGACAAACATTAAGTGTTTGTTGTGAATTTAGGTATATTTATCAGTCACTGACCCATAGTTCAAACTCTGCTTAGTTTGAGGTCAGATGATCTTGGTGTAATTTGTCTCAGATATTTATTATGCTATGCATCCAAAACTCTAAATCTTGCAAAGCCAAGCCTCAAAAATTAGTGGTGTTTGTGGTCTGCAATAACAACAAAACAAAAGTAAATGAGCTTATTACTCATACTACTACTACTACTATTTAGATACCTACTTAATATTTGTCTTTGTACTTACAGTTGGGAATGTGATGAATGTGGCGTGCAAGGTGAGACGGGTGGGGAGGTAGCTGAAGCCGCTCACAAGCTGGCCATGCATGTCATGGATGACTCAAACTCTGTTCTTACCGATGTTAAAAAGGAGGATACAAGTGACGGGTAATGGTTTTTGTTTTGATCTACTGCATAACATTACTTAGATTACTCTTCATGAAAGTGAGGTTTGCAATTGTTCATTGTTGAATTTGGGTTTCTGCCATACTTATAGGTTGATTGAAGAATAGATAGAAACCTTTCACACTATTAGTTTTCATTTTAAAAGTAATACTTACATTGATTAGTTTCATTTTAAAAGTAATACTTACATTGACTTAAGACTCAAAGCAATAGTTTTTCTTGTGAAAATTGTGAGACTACCATTTGTGAATTGACTTCTTGTGTTCTCACGGCTCGTACTATCCTATTTGTACCGGCTAGCAAGCGCCACAGATGAGCCCGCACCTCCCTTTCATATTAATTTTTATATATCTAATAATCTAATATTTTTATATTCATATTTATATTTTGTATTCTAACCCTTAGATAGTGGACCAAAACAACCATTGATGACTTAATTTAATAATAAATTTGGTTGGTTTACATATCATTCAAAGTAACGAATCTTGCTTCTTTCCAAACTGATAATAAAAATACTGATATCTTGATTGTCTTCTTAATTTCAGATCTCAAAACCAGTATAACAATGGCTTCGAACCTAAAATGGAAATGGATGATGATTTTGATGATGACGACGACGACGATGATGATAGTTCTAATTTCATTCCTGAAGAAATAAGCAGTCGAGGTACAAAGAAAAAAGTATTAGGAAGACCACCAAAAAGCAAAGGTTCTACAGAGAAAAAGCCTAAGAAACTAAAAGAGACTAAAGTCTTACACAAGTGTGACCAGTGTGATGCCAAATATTCATCACTATGTGAGTATGCACTTCAATTAATAATAGTCTAAGGTGAAATAAGTTGTCACTTACATAAATTAACTTTTGGAAAAAATTATCTTCACACCATTTTATCCAATGATGGCATACATTATTTTGGAAAATGTTGTTATCCTAATCTCAAAAACAAATATTTATTACTCAATCTAATAAACTTCAGAGTTATTATTTAGTCCTGAAAGCTGAAAGTTATTTAGCTGGTTAAGGAAATATCAACATTTCATGCAAGTGGTTACTCATTATAATCATTAGTATATTTTGTGACTAAAAAGTGAACAGGTTTTTAAACACCTATAATACAAGATTTGCACAGATAGAGAGATTGATAGATGGTTATGTTCCATAATGTCCTAAATTTTAAAGTTTCCATAACCATTTAAATAAAAGTTATTAAAATAAATCAATAAATAAATGAGTAGTACCTTCAATAAGGGTATTTAGTATAATAATGTGGATAACAATAAACCTTTACCTCTTTTGAATGAGGTTGACATGACCAAGTGTAGTGAGCATCTCTCTCTCCTGCTGAAGGATTCAATGATGAATACACTTATTGAATACTAGCTGTCCGTCAGCGGCTTCGCCCGCGTAGACTGTCTTTGCCGCCAAAATATAGCCTAAATTAAAAAAAAATGTTTTATGTCACTCCCTGATAATGTAGCTTTTAATTGGTGAAAGAATTTTAAAAATCGGTCCATTAGTTCCGGAGCCTATTCAATACAATACAAACAATGAAATTTAATCTTCCCTTTTTATTCTATTAGTATAGATAACATGTCATTCCTAAAACTTTGAAAAGTTCACCTGTATTCTGGTGAAATAAGGTTTCCGATTAGTATTACTAATGAGTCGGCAACTCACCTGCAGCCCGCCTGGAGCAGCACAAGCTGAAGCACGACGGCTCGAAGCCGCCGTACATCTGCGAGGTGTGCGGCGCGCACTACAAGCACAAGCGCGCCTGCGACATACACATCGCGCTGCACAAAGGTACCAAAACGTACTCATTATGCTCCAACTGGAACCTTCTGACGACACGATGTGTGCTGTAGCACAGTTTATCACTCGCTTGCATGGTGTCCAGGTTTTCAGAAAAGAATCTTTTCAAAATTTTCTTTAATTCCTTGTCTGATACCTTGTAACACAAGGATATTTATCCTTACATAGAGACCATGACAGTTGATGTGTTGCTAGACACTTTTTTATTTATTTATTAATATTAATAATAAATAAATAAAAAAGTGTCTAGCAACACAGCCCGGGTATTGTAATAACCAACCCGCATTTGGAAAGCGTGGCCTAATCAGCCAATACACATTAATGGATGACTTGATTTCAATTATGGAGGCCTTCAGCCAGCAGTGGGGCATCAGATACATAGACACTTTTTTTAGCTAATATGCTACAAAAATAATATCCTTTCACACTTGACCTTATTCAAAATCAAAAATCTTTCCAGGTATAAGTGACTGGAAATGTGAAGAATGCAATAAGCTATTTCCATCTAAAGGAGCACTTCAGAGACACAATAATATTCACACTGGCAAGCTTAACTATCAGGTATGTTTTATTTTTGATAATAAGTAGTTATTAAAACATTAAGGTATTTTTAGTAGAATTACCATATTTATCTTGAACAATGCTTAGTTCGAAGCAATGCTTTAATGTGCCGAGCCGATTGTTAAACCTTTTTTGAGTTTAAGGGGTGCCATAGAACATATAACGTTTAGGGTAAGTATCGGCAAACGCAGTGTAGGAAGCCCTCCAGCTCCATGTATGGCTTGCGAAAGGTTGCTAGTAGAAAGTGGATGCATTGAAATAGGCTGATGTTGTTTTTTTAATTTTAGTTCGTTAATAAGTTTTTGGAGGTGCCCGTGGCTAAGTGTAGGCAGCGGATCGGCAACGATACGATGTCAAGCAACGCCAGATTTAGTGATGTGTTTTTCGGGCATCTCCGTGCTTCCGAAGGAACGTTAAACACTTGGTCCCGGCTGACGTCGCAAGATAAAGCCTAGTCAGAGGCCTAAAAAAGGCGGCATTTTAACAGCTGACTGTAAGGTTTATTACTGGCCTTTACATTCACCTCTCCAACAATCCGCTGAGCCCGCGTGTTGTAGTATGGCTCGTGCCACCTCATAGTTGAGGTGAGGCCCGTGCCCAGCAGTGGAACGCATATAAAGCTGTATTTTTTTTTATTTGTTTGATAAGTTTTTGACGACAAAGTTGGCGTAGTGCGCTGTAGCACGGTTTCTCGCCTTGACTTGCATAGTGTCCGGGGTTCGATTTTTGGTTGAGTCAATTAAGGAAAACGATCATTTTAAATTGGCTCAGGTCTGGGTATGCTGGGAGACGCTCCTGGCTCAATTCCCCATCTGGTACTTTGTAACAGTGATATTAATTCTTCCTTCGAGACCTTGACAATTGTTGTGTCGTCTGGCGTTATTTAATAAATGATTTGTATTCTTCTAGTGCGACCTGTGCGGCAAGTCGTTCATCCACACGTCGTCGTTCAAGATGCACAAGCTGTCCCACTCGGGCGTGAAGCCGCACGCGTGCGACGTGTGCGGGCTGGCGCTGATGACGCGCAGCCACCTCAAGCGCCACAAGCGCGTGCACTCCGGCGAGAAGCGCCACGAGTGCGGTATCTGCGGGAAGCGCTTCTCTGAGAGGTCAGTAGCTCTAGCAAACGTTGCTGAAGTGATCGAATGATTTGATTTTCTAAGTGTCGCGTACTGTTTTGTTTTTCGAGATTGCAAAATTTATGAATGTAGCAAAAAACAGCATAGTGCCTAAAATACTACCTTTTGGCCGAAAAAACTGCCTTGTGGAACTCCAGATTGAACAACAAAGTGCCTATATTACTACCTTGTGCAACTACACCTTTAAAAACACAGGGCGTATAATGCTCCCTTGAGGTACCCCAAAGATTCAAGATTCAAAGATTCATTGCACACAAATTTGGTTACAAAGTTATTACATTGTTGTGTCCCAAAACATGTTACTCTGGTACCCTTCACATTCAACAACACAGCCTTGTGGCACTCTACAAGTCCCTCAGGCCCGAAGCGTCACCAGTGCGTCATCTAAGGTAAGCAATTCTCATGAAGGTCATTAACAACAACAACTCTTTCTGAGATATTGGATATTATCAATTTTGAAGGGTCTATTACTGTTTCCAGCTAATCTTGTATAGCTATGAAACTACTTGTTCCTAAATTACTTCCTCTAACAAAGCATTGTGATTGTGTGTAGCACTCTCGCAACTATATCGCATCAAAGTGCGTGCGTGCTGCGTGATAAGACTGATAAGTTCCAGTAAAGCGTCCATGCGAAGTGGCAATGAAACGCTTATCAAAAAGTATTTTAAAAACAAATGGATGTTTTTTATGTGAATGATTATAATGTTCGATTCATTTATGTAAAAAAGAATATGTTGAAACACAATGATAGCGCGATTCAAAGACGTATAACGCCATCTATCGGTGCAGTTGGCGCAATTTAAAAAAGGCCTGATGAACTGTGTACGCACGGCGAACCCCCGTGTGGGGCAATGCTACTAAAATTTGTAGCTTATATTCAGCAGTGAAAGCCAAATAGCTGTGAAAGATGAGATTAGCTATTTATTGAAGTGTTTTGTTGCAGGTACAATCTGGCGGCGCACAGCAAGTCGCACGAGGCGGGCCCGGGCGCGGTGGCCATCCCGCCGCAGCCGCGCCGACACCTCTTCCGCTGCACTTTCTGTCCCGACCGCTTCGAACGCAGGTAACTTCTTATTTTCTCTTAGTTTCTAATGTAATTTTAGGATTTTTTCCAAAGTGTGAAGGGATGTGATGTGACTACATAAGATGCTTTTTGCGTACTAACAGATCGGACCAAGAAATTGTTTTTTTTTAGTTTACGAGCTGGCACAACACACTTCGTTTTGTCAAATGTTTGGCAGCTGGTGTCCATTAACATATTATCTCGCCCACTCTTCTCAAACTTGATTTACATATACTATTATTTTTGACTGATTTTTTTGTTTAATCAAATTAAAATATATCTTATATCACTCCTGAATAGTTTAGCTCACTGTTAGTGAAATAATTTTCACAGTCGGATCATTAAAGTATTATGTTTTACTAGAACCGACGCCGCGAATATCCGTGCACCACGGGCGGCAGTGCGGGGCGCGCGGGTCGAGGCAATTGTTTCATAGATGTGAGCTAACTACACAGAGGCGACACTTTGTTTATATTCTGCCTAATGAATTACTCTAAGGAAACGTAGTAAAATAAATAGCAAATGCAACTGTTTTAATTACAATATTTATTGTACTTGACACCCATAGAAGAAAAAATAACAAAATTTATAATATCAGTTTTGTTAGTTTCTGCCGTTTAGTAAAGTAATCTACAGTTTGATCAGTTCTTGGTTCGTGATGCAATCGTATTTTTGTGTGCTGATTTATTATGGCTCGAATTAATGGATTATGTGGTTGAACGTTGATAGCTGATTAAGTGAATGTTGATTTAAATTCACAAATACTTTTTTGTCAACGAAATGGTTAAGAGTGTTTACTGTTTATATATAAATGGAAGTCATATTTTGAAGAAGAATATTTTCCACCACTTTGCAGTATTATTACTCTCTTTGTTACCTACAACATCAATAGTGTCACATCTGCTTAGACCATATCAAAGTTAGTCTATGAAATTTACCGAAACATGGCCACCAGACGTGACGTGACGTGCCGCCACGAGTAAAATATATGAATATTACGTGTTTTTAACCAGTAATACAGTGAACTTACGTGAGAAAAGTCACTCGTTTGTCTTTGCTTGTTTCTCTTGAATTGTTTACACAATACCTCAGTGCACATGAAGGCATATTTTTAAGGCTTCGAATTAAACACTCAAAGACGACACGTTGTGCGGCAAGCGCTTGTCACAGACTAAGAAAGGTGTAGCCCGTGGACTCTAACGCTTGTAGCAAACAGCCAAGGCGCGACGTCTCTTCTAGTACGCTAGTACGAGTACATAATACTTCAATGGATTGGATCAGTAGTTTCGGAGCCTATTCAATACAAACAAACGAACTATCAATCTTTCCTCTTTATAGTATTTGTATAGATTACATGAAACTCAAACTTATACCTAGATCACACTATAAGTTTTTCGTAACTTAAAAAAACAACTGTTATAACCAAAATTTATGTTTATTGCTTTTCAAAATACTCTCCTTTACATTTTAAACATTTTTTCATGCGATCGAACCTTTTTTTAAAACGGGAGGACCACAGATCTGAAGGCAGGTTTTCTACATGCTGATTGAACGCTATCACTGCCTCTTCGGAGTTGGTAAAAGTGAAACCTCTTATCAAATCTTTGATTTTTGGGAAAATACAGAAATCACAGGGTGCTAGGTCGGGGCTATGCGCAGGATGGGTTACGAGTTGTACTTTTTCGAAAGCTAAAAATGACCTTGTTTTGTTGGCCGTGTGTGAAGAAGCGTTGTCATGATGTAGGAGAACGCGGCTTTTGGGTCGTCTTTCGCGAACTTTTTCTAACACCCTGGGTAAACAAATGGTAGAATAATTAACAATCTTTTGATCTTCAAGTGAAATTGTACCGATAGTACAATTAGCTGAGTACCCGTAGCTGAGAAAAAAAACGCGATCTTTTTTTTACCAACGTTTCTCGCCTGCCGCACTTTTGTTGACCTGTTCTCATTTTCAAACACCCATTCACAAGATTGCTATTTTTTTTCGGGTTAAAAACAATAAATCCACGTTTCGTCTCCTGTGACAATGTCAAACAGCATTAGAATGTCCGTGGTCGCACTTCAGTAGCATCTGTGAGCACCATTCCACGCGAGCCCGCTTCTGCTCCGCTGTCAGTTCATAAGAAGATCCAACGACAACAAAGTTTCCGAACTTTCAATTCTTCGTCTAAAATTTTCTGAATTTGGCTCATACCAATCCCCAATAGTCCTCGAATTGTCTCATAGGTAATCCGCGGGTTTTCTTCAATTAACCGCATAACAGTAGCCACATTATTTTCGTTCACGGCACTTGAAGGCCGCCCTTCACGAAATTCGTCATGTAAAGAAACTCGACCTCTCTCAAATTCAGCAAACCATCACCTCACGGTGCTCAAACAAGGGCTTCTCTCCCAAAAGCATTTTATAGACGAGCGGCACAGTCTTGCGAAGAGAGAGAACTTTTAAAATCATAAAAAATCATCGCTCTAAATTATTTTCGACTTAATTCCATTTTCGTTGCGTACGTAGAACTTTAATGTGTGATAAAAAACAATTGACTAATGATTTCCCGCCAATTGTTTTTTTTATTAAGTACTAAGAAGGTTGCAAGTTGCAACGTTTAAAAAAATATAACAATCGAAATTCAAATAGTTCCGATTAGCTAGAAGTGCAAAACTTTTAGTGTGCCCCGCGTATAGGCAAGTATCGTCATATTCTTGTAAGTATGCTTTTTGACCTTCCAAAGGTTTACAGTTTCGTCTATTTTACACTGGGGGTTTCGTATTTTTCCAGAATCGTAGCAGAATAAGATATTGAACAAGGCTACGGCCGGCCGTCTCGTCAACGCGATTTTAAAGCCTACGTCAAATGTTTATTCTGTGCCTAATTACAAAGAGTTACACAAACATTTTTGTTAACATTCCGGCTATGAACTGAAAATAATTATTTTGTCTATGTTGTGAATTTTTGTCTCACACCACGCATATTTAAGTAATAATTTTTTGACTAGCAGTAGAGAAGAGGTATGTAGGGAGGCAATTACTCTGAATAAAAAGGACTTTATCCTTTGCTACCCCGATTGAGAGCTAAAATTGATCAGTTTCTGTCATAGTCGTCAAGTTCGCCTTTTCATCTATCTCTCCATTTCTTAACATTTTAAACGTCGAGAAAAAAAAGGTAAAGTATTTTTACCGTATTTTGTGGGTTCGTTGCAAAAACCCGTTTTATTAGAATTAGTCTCCGTTTTGTTTGTTCTAATTTTGTTAGTGATAAACCAGTCCAATATTTCCCAGGTACATGTTGGAGCGGCACATGTCGGTGGTGCACGGGCGCGCGCTGGAGCGGCCGCCGCCCACGCCGCGCAACACCATGAGCAAGCTGCTGAAAGCGCAGGCGCAGGGCGGCCGCCGGCCTCACCCAGGTCAGTTGTAGCTGCGGCCTACAGTGACACAGGAGGAGGCCGCGCAACACCATGAGCAAGCTGCTAAAGGCGCAGGCGCAGGGCGGCCGCCGGCCTTACCCAGGTCAGTTGTAGCTGCGGCCTACAGTGACACAGGAGGAGGCCGCGCAACACCATGAGCAAGCTGCTAAAGGCGCAGGCGCAGGGCGGCCGCCGGCCTCACCCAGGTCAGTTGTAGCTGCGGCCTACAGTGACACAGGAGGAGGCCGCGCAACACAATGAGCAAGCTGCTAAAGGCGCAGGCGCAGGGCGGCCGCCGGCCTCACCCAGGTCAGTTGTAGCTGCGGCCCACAGTGACACAGGAGGAGGCCGCGCAACACCATGAGCAAGCTGCTAAAGGCGCAGGCGCAGGGCGGCCGCCGGCCTCACCCAGGTCAGTTGTAGCTGCGGCCCACAGTGACACAGGAGGAGGCCGCGCATCACCATGAGCAAGCTGCTGAAGGCGCAGGAGCAGGGCGGCCGCCGGCCTCACCCAGGTCAGTTGTAGCTGCGGCCCACAGTGACACAGGAGGAGGCCGCGCAACACCATGAGCAAGCTGCTGAAGGCGCAGGAGCAGGGCGGCCGCCGGCCTCACCCAGGTCAGTTGTAGCTGCGGCCTACAGTGACACAGGAGGAGGCCGCGCAACACCATGAGCAAGCTGCTAAAGGCGCAGGCGCAGGGCGGCCGCCGGCCTCACCCAGGTCAGTTGTAGCTGCGGCCTACAGTGACACAGGAGGAGGCCGCGCAACACCATGAGCAAGCTGCTAAAGGCGCAGGCGCAGGGCGGCCGCCGGCCTCACCCAGGTCAGTTGTAGCTGCGGCCCACAGTGACACAGGAGGAGGCCGCGCAACACCATGAGCAAGCTGCTGAAGGCGCAGGAGCAGGGCGGCCGCCGGCCTCACCCTGGTCAAGTCCCTTCTCAAACTACTGAGATTTATTTTAGTGGCCCCCCCGACCAACCTCGTGGTTATGCAGAAAGGCACACTATTCCTAGCACACCGTGAAGTGTACTAGGGACCATCTGCGGTAGGTCATGCCGCCATAAAGCACAATGCACGATGCATTACACATTACGGTACTCATAGGCGAGTAGCCCGTGGCATTACCCACTCCCATTTATCCAGAATGGTACCGGAGCAGTTATAGTCGCTCACCACGCGCATCCAAAAAACGCTAGCGGCTTCAATCCCCGCTAGGGACGGCAGAGAAGCCAACTACCATTTCTCCAGAATGGTGCCGGAGCTGTATAGCACGCTCACATCTCGATGCACTGCCGTACATCTACCCTTAGCTACAGCAGGGTGGCCTCACCCTGGTCAGTTGTAGCTGCGGCCCACAGTGACACAGGAGGAGGCCGCGCAACACCATGAGCAAGCTGCTGAAGGCGCAGGAGCAGGGCGGCCGCCGGCCTCATTCAGGTCTGTTGCTGTTCCAGTTTCAAAGAAGAGGACTAGTGTTTCTCACACACAAAATGTTAGGCTGGTAGGAACGAATCGTACTTACATTAGTTCCTATCCTTTGTTATCACTCAGAACCATCATTTATTTATTAAGGAGAGCGCGGCGGAATCAACGATTCGGAGCTGCCAGATATACTTGTAAACTCAAACAATTTATTTGAAAATAAAATTCTGGTAGCCAGATGCGCGCCGCGAGAAATTGCATGTGAAATTCAATTTTACCGGGGTTTTGAAGTGATGGCTCGATCTTAGCGAGAAACAACTCATCGGTAACTTTTAGCGTACGACAAACCAAAAATGCATTTAAAAAAATTACATAAAAAAACCTAATAGACAAGTTATTTTATATTTTTTCCTAAATCTTACATGGTTATTATTTCCATAAAAACATACTCAAGCTTCTTTAATAATGTTTCAAACGTAGTTTGCGGTATTGATTGTATTGATATAATCGATTATTTCTATCGATTTTATTGATTATTAATATCGATAAATCGATTGTATGAATCGATTGATCGATTATTTGTATTGATTAATCAATTATTTGTATCGATTCTATTGATTATTTGTATCGGTACTATTGATAATTTAGATCACTTTATAAATAAATATATTATTATGCTAAACATGGCTACACCGCTTTGTCATGCGAGGAAACTTGTTTTGCCTTGCTCTTTTGTCGACTCTCAGAAAGAGAAATAAGAAATTAATCGATGTTTCGCATCTTAGCCCTTCTGGTCGCTGTTCTAAGCGACAGTGGTGTTTGAACTGAACATTTCTGTCAAGGAAATTTTGAAGCATAAAACATTAATGGTAATCTGAATATGAAGAACAATACATCGTTGAAGTGTAAATAAAGTGAAATGAGGTTATTGGTAAAGACGATTTGAGAAAATTAATTTCTCATTTTAGGATTGTCTAATATGGGTTGATATTTGTAGAAACGGATTCGAAAGACGACCGCAGCCAGGACTCGCGTTCCACGCCCGTCACGCCGCAGAAGCTCATCGCGCAACTGAGTAAGTTCTGCTCATTTTTTATACTATTTTCACTTCAAGATGATATGCCTGACCTGACTTCACATTGTTCCGTATCACGCATACTATTACAAGAAACTTGCAAAAGAAAATGTAATAAACTATTAGAAACCGATTGATTGTCCTTCCGAAACTTATCAAGTAATAAGTAATTCGAAACTTAATAAATAAATAATGAACTGTCAGGGATATTATCATACGGCGAAAGTAGGTTACTTGTTTGATTAATTCGCTAAAAGGCTTTTATTTATACCTTAAGAAAAAAAAAGGAGTTTATGAAGGTTGTTACAAGATTTTGGTCAATCAATTTTTTTATCAGTAATTTTGAGCCGTCTGTATAGTTTTCAAATTAGGCTGCAGTACCCCAGATTTATATTATGTTGTCTGTGTGGTTCCGCTGAAGCATTATGAATTACCAGCTTCTGTTCGCGTGGAATAGTTACTTTGGGCCAACGCTAACTTTAACAAAAACACCTCAAATAATGCATTATATTAGAACAAATTTGGTTAGCCTAAAAAAAGTTATAGTGCGCCAACCTTAAAAGATAGACATATGCTGTCGCGGACTTTTTTAGACCTATATAGGGGGAGAATTCTGTCATACATGATTTTTGCGTAACTTTAACCGTTTACGCAGCGCACGCAGCAGAAGCTCTCAATAGAGAAAAAAACCCCTGATTTTGAAACATTCTTCGTTAGTGCTCCGCGCCTATCTGAAATTATTTTTTAAATCGGACTAGTACTTCCTGAGATTAGCTCAAGCAAGCAAACAAACAAACTCTTCAGCTTGAGAACTTTTCTAGAAATATATTTTGTTATACCGTGAAGAGATCCCGCAAGCGAAGCCAACCTAAACCTTATTTTAAAAGTCTGAAGGTTCCAGTTCTAGTAAATATTAAAGAAAGGCCAAGATATTTATCTTGAGATTTCCTTTCAATTATTTGGCCTTTGATTTTTATTCTGAGTGAGTTTTTTATTCCTTGCAGCTAATACGATGTATTTAGTTTTATCTTTGCAAAAGTAGACTTCTAATAGTAGCTACGTAGCACTTTAAGAACAGTCTAAGTGCCATTTATTTAGCCATTGATCATCCTATGCAAAAACAACACACATTTACATCGCCTACCTTAAGGTCGATTTTCCCAAACTGTTATCTCGCCTTCCATGTACGAGAGGCATGCCAAAAGAAATTAGATACTCAAAAATTATTAATATTTATTCTTTATACAAGTATCGATCTTTTCGAAGTATTAACCCTGAGCACGTATAGTTTTCCATACGTTTGAACCAATTGAAAAATACCTGTTACCACTCTTCTTTAGACACCTCAGAAATCTCGAAATTATGGCAGCCAGTGCATCTTATTTGCTTTCCTACCTCTTCCCCTTCAGATTTTCTTAAATTTTTGGAAGCAGGTAAAAATCACAAGGCGCAAGGTCAGGGGAATATGGTGGGTGAGGAAGGATTGACACATTTTTTGAGTTGAAAAAGTCAAGTGTTCTGGCAGACATGTGCGGCGTCGCACTGTCGTGGCGTGGTGCCAGAGAAGGTGCCGGATTCCTGACTTAGGGGGTCGGACAATATCCAAATAGTACCTACATTTACGAGGGTTAACAGCCGGGACGATTGTTTGACATCCCGCACGTTAGCAAACAACTTTTTTTAAAACATGTCTAAGAAAATCAAATATAAGTAACTAAGGAACAAACAAAGACATAATGTTTAACGTTTTGAATTTTATGATCAAACATGTACTCGCTAACGATAAAAAATAAAATCTTACTAATATCTAAATGCGCAAGTTTGTGAGGATGTTTGTAGGTATGTGTGTATGTTTGTTACTCTTTCACGCAAAAACTACTGAACGGATTGCGATGAAACTTTACAGTAATGCAGCTTATACTTACATCAGAAACAAAACAGGCTACAATTTATAAAGATTTTATGTAATTTGGCCATAATATATATCGCGAACGCGGGCGAAGCCGGCGGCGGAAAGATAGTTTGATATAAAATCTCCTGCAAGTGTGCATCGTCATTTATTGCAAATTTTGCAATTACGTTTTTAGGTCAACTGTTAACTGATTGGATTGTTGAACTCTAGATTGAATAAAACTTTATTTTTCGATTAAATGAAGATCATAGGTATACTGACATCAATTTTTAATAGTAATATGGTTTATTTCCGTCGTAAAATTGGGCTATTATTTCGGGAAAACAGCAACCTATTTTTGGTTTCATTCGCACTTTACAGTAGACGCTAGCGACTAAGAGAATTCAAAGCAGTCGCCAATGGCGACGACGCACCACTAGATGGCGTTATACGTCATTGAATCGCGCTATCATTGTGTTCCAACATTGTTACTTAAACGAACCGTAATCAATTTTTGTTAGTACAGTAACGTACGTCTGGCACTTTAAAGATTATTTTTGGAAAGCGCGTCCATTGCAAAAGGCTTGGACGCGTAAAGTATGTAACGAGAACTGGAGGATGTTAAATGATGTGAAGCTGATATTACTGTTGGAGCACAAACTGTCACATACCATTCAGTCAGAGTTCACCGTTCTTTGATCTTCTAACACTACAGTAGCAATATAATATGACCCGTTTTGCAGAAAAACGAGGCTACCATTTGCTTCTGTGTGCTTCGTGCACGGCGACATTTCGTTGGAGTTGGTTCATCTTCTAAACACCATACAGTCGACTGTCGCTTTGTTTCGGGATTATACTAGTTATCCGTGCGTTAGTTAGCCGTGTTTCGTCACCAGTCTGTATATCATACACGTTTTTTTCTCGCCACCGTCGAATTTATCTATCATGAATAGGCACCAATCCACCCGACGGTCTTTCTGCTCATCGGTAAGTTTATGCGGCACCCATCTCGAACAACGTTTACGTAGATAAAGGTCGTCGTAAATTATGGTTTGCATTGCTGCTGATCCAATTCCCAGTTCTCACTCCAGCTCTCCATACGTAATTCGTCGGTTTTCGTGAATAAGTTTTTCGACTGCACGAACGTTTTCCAGTGTGACCAGTCTTCGCTTCATCTTCGAGACATCCCCGTCCTCTTATAAATTCAGCAAACCAATTAAATACTATTGCTCGTGAACAAGCTGACTCACCAAAAGTAGTAGCCAAAAGTTCAAAACATTCTTGAGGCTTTTAACCTTTTTTATAGTCATAATAAATCATAGCGCGAAAATGACGTCGACTGAGCTCCATTGCTGCAAGCGAATTCCCGCCAGATTCTCGGGAAAATTATGCTCATTCAAATAAAAATTTAAAAAATTCTGTGTTCTATTTTCAAATATACCAATTAACAACCAGCCTATAAGATGGTGTTTAACTTGCCAGTGTGAATCAAATGAGTAAAGAGTATCTAACTTCTTTGGGCATGCCCCTCGTATGGAAGCGTTTTTAATAAAACTTATTTACCACCTGTATTGGGAGTCAACCTTTTTTTGGTTAGCTTGTCTCGAGCTGATTTCGTCAACAATCCCGCAGGGAAAGGGTTAAAACGGAAAGTAGAGCATTGAAAAACGTCAAAAACTAAAATTTATCATATGTATGTTATTTGCAGCGTCGCAGGCGGGCGCCTCGGCGGCGGCCACGTCGTGGTCCAGCGCGTACGCGGAGTTCAACCTGCGCGCCGAGTTCCCGCACTAGCGCCGCCTAGTGGTGTTACTATATACTATTATAGTTTGTCGAAATTTAGCTGATGAGGAATGCAGCTCACGGGAACTTCATTTTAACAAAAGAGGTGAACGTTTGTGCGGCGCATGTTGTGAGAGGGTGTTGTTTTCACTGATGTGGAGAAATTCTGATCTTAAAGTGAGCTGAAAAAAAAATATGGAATCAAAAACAATGTTTATTCAAGTTTCAAAACAATAATTTGTTATTCATTTTGAAAGAAATACTATACTGTCTGGGTAGAAAGTTGTTAAAAGCGGGGCATTGCGTGGATATTCAAATAATGAAAATTAAAATGTACCTATTGCTTACATTAAATCTTAATTTTCATTATTTGAAAACCCACATTACCCAAGCTAGCAACTTCAATCACAAAACTAAAACGCCTGTGTGGACATGTGTGATTTTCTCACAAAATTATACCATAAGTTTGTGAATAAATAAAAATGGTATTATTCATTTAAGAAGAACTTTTAACAGAAATAGATAATCCTCGAAAGAAAGAAAGTGAAACAATGTAAACCTTGTTCCTGTCCGCTAGGACCACGGTTTAAATTTTTCTAGTTTCTATCTTTCGATGGAAAATAAAGCATTGTAAAACTACAAAATTAATTCAATTAAATATACTTGTTGTTAAATAGAAAATACCCAATAATCCTAAGGCCGCCCGGCCGCTCTGATTTGAAATGTAACTGAATTTTTCTCTTGTTATTTGACATTCGACAGCTGCAGCCAATATATTTTCATGGGAAAAGATGGAAAATAGCAGTCAAAGCAGCCATTTTATTGCAATCGAAGTTAGTTAATATTTAATGAGTACTGTCATTTCTCAATAAGTCACAAAAGCACGTAGTTGTTTACTACTTAGAGGCTGCCTCCGTAGTCTTGTTCGAAGCGTAGATTAGAGAAATAATTATAGATCAGTACGTCTACCATCGTTCGCGTAAAAAAAAATGTATTGGGATTTTGTCATGTAAAATCCCCATACAATTTCTTACGCGAACGATATCGTAAATATAGTGACAACTCGTGGTAGACGTACTGTAAAGCGAAACACGGGGGGTATTATGCCGTTTTAAACTGGCCATGTTCTGTTACATACGAGTAAATTTCAATGTTTCTGTTATACCTTGCGGTTGACTGGTAGAAAATGCCTCTAGGCATTAAGTCCGCCATTGTACTTTACTTGCTTGTGCAATAAAGAATAAATAAATGAATAAAATAAATACATTTAGTATTACGTATGATTGAAATATTTTTACTGCAGAAATAATCGTATCTTCTTTAAAAGTACAGATGGCGCTAGCGACAATCGTTAGTGAAGTGTGATTGTCTTACGACAGCCAAGTTGCCTCTCAACTCAATAGAATAATGACGCCGGTACGTGACAGTTCTTTGGCTAGAAGAGATTATAGTTCGGGGGCTGAAACTTAACACAAAATGATTGTCGCTAGTGTTGTACTTATTATGCAAATTAGGTTTTAAGGTTTATTGAGTACGCTAAAGGACAGCGACGTATTACCACAATATTAATTTCATGTGAGCTTATCCCTATTTGCTTCATAAACTAAGCTTAAAACAAAATAATTCAAAAAGCTAGTAAATACGTTCCTGTCTTGTTACATCGAAACCATTTTCATTCCAAAAGTTAGACGTCTTCCATGTACTCTGCCTTCCAAACAGCTCATTTCAGCAATTTTTCAATCGCATCTTATCCAAAGAATAGATATCTATCATTTGTATATGTACTTATATCGCTAACTTCACACTATCCACAAGCGAGATGCACTTATACAATCATTGCAATGTTAGAATGAAACAAGATAAAAGTTGATGCTTGACAAATTGACACTAACTTAAAACAAAAACAACCTCAGCTTTTTTTGTTGTCTAAAGTAGTGGTAAAAAGTTTTTGATTATAATAACACTCCAAAGATCCATAGCAAAATGAAAATAATCTCAAATGACACCACATAACTTCAAAATTATAGATAAATCTTATCCAGCCTCTCAAGAAGCAGATAACTTTATTCCTCAGTTAGTGGCTTTACTCAACAGATAACATCTATCTGACCATTGAAAAATTTAAAATCTTGTTAACCTTCGAATAAACTTTATTCTACAGATAAATTTCATTATCTGGGGATTGAAAAATCGACCCTAAGATATTTTATTTATTTATTCTTAATTGCACAAAATTAATGATACAATTGGCGGACTTAATGCCAAAGGGCATTCTCTACCAGTCAACCACACGATTAAACAGATAAATTAAACACGGTGCACGAGATTAAACTAAATAAATTACTTTTGAAAACAACAACAGATGCTAATTATTATAAAATAACAAAACAACAAAATAAATAATATATAAATTCAATATAAATCGATAAAATAAACATACATAAATAGAAGTCATAATATAAATAGAACCAACCAAACCAAGAATTGCTTGCCACAAAAAAAAAAAAATATTAAATAGCCATATCATATTCATATCATATTTATCTGTAGATTTTTAAGTTTTTGTATATATGTTATCTGTTGAATAAAGCCGCTAACTGAGAAATAAAAGTCATTTGAGGTTATTTTAATTTTGTTCGGTGCCTATATTGTAATTCTCACGCACACACGCCAAATTGACGCAGAAAGGAGAAAAGGCCAGATACAACTATGTAAACGCTGAGCCCAAAAGAAAAGATCGAGTTGTAAAAGAGAGACCTAATACTTTTAGTACATGGGCTGAAAAGGAGTTTTGGAGTGTTATTATAATCACAAACTTTTTACAACTTTAGACAACAAAAATAGCTGAGGTTGTTTTTCTTATACGTCAGTGTCAATTTGTCAAATTTCAACCTTTTTTTTTCATTCTAACATTGCAATGATTGTATAATAGGTGCATCTCGCTTGTGCATAATGAGTGTGAAGTTAGCGACATAGAACATAGACAACAGATAGATAGCTATTCTTTGGATGAAAGACTATTGTAAAATTTTAAATATCTATTCGCTTGATATATGTACAGCTAGTTAATTTTATACATCAGTAAGCTATCTAGGGACTAAGAATTGAAAAATCGGCCCTTAGTAAAGTAGCGTTAAAGTACTGAATTACATGAGGAAACATGATATAATACCCAATGTTGATTTTGCTCAGCTTCAAATTAATAGTTGTTATGAGCACTACCATTAATTTGAAGTAAATATACAATGTTATTTAGCTATGACATCACACTCTGTACAGTTAATTATTTTATTACAAAAAAGTGTAGTTTAAGGTAGATAAATACAATTCATAAATATATTTTAAAGTATCCATTTGAAAATGAATTCTTATTTTATTTTGCCACTTTAGGTTTGTGTATAGTTATGCACCTTTTTCACTTTGAAATGAAATATAATGAAATAATGGCTATGAAGTAATTTATTTATACAGGTTGGCGCGAAACAATTGACGAAGCTTAACAATAGGCGGCAGGTCGCTGTGCCAGCTTCCATACACAAATGTTCAAACCCCTTTGTGCTGAGTATGAAGCCTTGTCGGTGGTTTTAAAGCCACACGGTACGATTTACGTACACATAAATTACGACATCTGCAGCTATAAGTGATGAGTGGTTTTGTTCTGCACCAGGTCATTCATTCCTTCTTTTATTATGTAGTAATAGGTATTGCTGAACAAGCTAATTTATGTCGTTTTACGATCTAGGAAGTTATTTTGTTTTCTTTAGGTAAGTAAATATTATATGTAAATATTATTAGAAATTAAAGATTCAAGGCATTTTTACTGTATTATAACAATTAAATGAATATTGTATAATTTAGAAAAAACATCTTAAGAGTTTATCTTATTTAATACATTGTAATTGTATTTAATAGTAACAGAATACTGTATTTTTATACGAAATTAACGTTAGTTGTTTATGTTTAATTTCTTTTTTCTTAGTAACAAGTTAAGCTGACTGAAAGTGTAATTACATAATTTAATGGTAATATTTAATGTTACAAATAAAATACTATTTGTATAATACGTATATATAAAATAAAGTTATAAATAAAACCCATTTTCATTTAACAATTTTGTTTGTGGCCGGTTCTGTCATGAATCAAATTCAGAGCGATTATAGTAGTAAACAAAACGAAGCGTTATTATTTATAATGCTCTTTAGTAGTTAAAGCCTGTGCAGACGACGGATTATCCGCGGCGCACTTTTTTCACCGTCAAAATAGCAGATCCCATATGCTACAGTTACACATGCTCGTTTGTAGTATGCTTATAAGCATGCTCATCTACTGACACACTTGCTTTTTATTAGCATGCTTTATTAAGCCTGCTACTAAATGAGCGTGCTCAAAGCAAAGGATTGTACACATGCTTTTTAAGCACGGGTTCGAAATAGTGTTATTGCGATATCGATAGTTGACCTTGAAAATCAGTTATACTATTGATAGTCCTATCGAAACTATCGACCCGTGACGATACTATCAATACCATCGAAAGTAAGAATAAAGCTATTGACCTGTTTCGATACTATCAAACTCAAACTCAAATAACTTCATTCAAATAGACTTTCATAGTAAGTACTTTCAAATCGTCAAATTTTAAGCAAGATATACTAAATAATAGATATAATTACTATAATAATATAGATATATAAATACACAGTATACAGACATAATGCGACCCTACTCACCGTCGAAGTTGTTTCTTGCTGAGAAGACCCGGCGAGAAACTCAGCAGTTACTCTTTTAAACTTGTTTTGGGTTTACAACAGGCGTCAGTAAAGTACAATGTGTCATTTTGATACAAATAAACCTACTGAGTGTGTCATCCAAAGAATATGAAACAATTGAAAGAAAACAAACATAAAAGAATATAAACTTAAGGCCATTTATACAATAAATAAATAAAATTGTTAGTCAGTACAAACTAAGTATTAACTAGGTATTACAATAAAATATCTGTTACAATAGAGTTATCTAATCGGCCCCGCATCGAGCAGAGAGCTTACACCCAGGCATTTTCACTATATGGAAGTCTTTTGTAGTATAATAGCCCTTTTTCAATAAAGCTGCTTTGATGTGATTTTTGAATCTATGTAGTGGTAACTCACAAATGGCTTTTGGGATCTTGTTTTAATAATGTATACCTTGCCTCATAAAGGATCCTAAAATTTTTTGTAGCCTAAAGAAGGGAAGCGCAATTTTATCCTTATTCCTAGTATTTTTACAATGTATATCACTGTTTAGTATAGATACCAATATTTTTTCTTACCAAAACAATGCAGTTGTAAATATATGGTGAAGCTACAGTAAGGATACCAATTTCCTTAAAAAGTATTTTTATATTTATCGATAGTATCGCGCAATTAAAGTAAATACTATCGATACTATTTATGACTATCGATACTATTTATGACTATCGATACTATTTATGACTATCGATACTATAGATAGTTTTGCTTTAGTAACTATCGAGGTATTTTCGATACTCTTTACTGGAAATAAAACGAAACCTTTTATAAGCTTGCAATATTATCGTAAAATGTTCGACTATCGATAGGGCAAAACTATCGATAGTATACTATTGATACGCATCCTATCGATAGTTTCGATACTATCGAATATATAGCCTAAATTAAAAAGAAACATTTAGCCTATGTCACTTCCTGGGGCCGTATTACCATCACTCAAGGCCAGTCAAATTAATTTTCTAAGCTGAGCATATCCAGCGATTTTTTAGATGATTTCTTACATTTTCAGCCAGTCAGCGGTTACCTGTCAATAAAAATGCAACCTCTAGCTAGGCCAAATATTTACTCACGAAATTGCTCGCTACCCTCAGTTTAGGAAATTAACTTTACTAGCTATTAGAGATGGTAATACGGCCCCTGATAGTATAGCTTTCTATAGTGAAAGAATTTTTAAAATCGATCCAGTAGATTCGGAGCCCATTTAATGCAAACAAACAAATCATTCCTCTTTATAATATATTATGTATAGATAAACTCTCTATCTCTATATCAGTTCTCAATGGATACTAGCCTAGTAGCATGCTCAATAAGCAAACCTGTTTACACGTGCTTAAAGCACGCCCCCTTCCACCCGCGCCGCAGGTAGCATGCTCGAAAATCGCACGGCTGTCGATTTTTAAAGCATACTCGAAAGTATGTAAGTATGTAGTAAGTAGTTGGGGGAGGCCTAAGGTAAAACACCCAATTATCGACACTTTAACGTCGAGATTCGAGCATTTTTTTAATATATGGTTTCTTTATGATAATACATGATTCTTTATGGCGCTGGGTAAAGTATTAGGGTTTATTATATAATATTTTAAAGTAAAAAGAAGTGTAATACCTGTAACTTAGGAAAAAAAAACAAGATAGATTTAGGCTCTTTTAGCCTAGTTATCGACTGCAAAATTCCATATATCGACACCCAGTAATCGACATGTTCCAATAATCGTGATCTAGTAATCAACATGTTCTATTTATCGTCATCCAAATATCGACCTAACCTCAAACACCATTCGCAAAAAAAGTCTTATTCAGTCTTTAAATCATTTTGATCAGCTAAATAAACAAACAGGGTTTTTTATCAACATTTTTAATTACGCCTGGGAAAAATTCTCCTACGTATTCGATTACAACAATCTCCACTAGAATATGTTTTTGCTGGCTTAGAATATTTGCTAAGTGGTATATCTTCATCTGTAGTTCTTCTTCGATTTCCATGTTATAGCTATCTTCACTTTCTGCATTGTTTACCTCGGTGTCTGTATTGTCCGACGATATGTCATTCGGTTTCGGTTTTGGTATCGTATTTCGTTTCTTCTTCTTATTTTCTTTATCTTTTAGTCTCTCTCTGTTTTAACTGTCTTTTCTCTTCTCTTTCTTTGGCTTTAATTTCTTTTAGTTTTGCTGTTTCTCTTTCACTTCATGATAATCCCTCCACGTTTTACTTGTGATGGCAGAAGGAACTTTTTCTCTTAAATTTCTTTTTTTCCCTTTTTTAACATCTTCCCCGGGCTAAAATAAATTTGCAATGGAATATATGTATTTCCCACTTTATTTGCAACAGTTTTTGATGTATCAGGGCTTATCATCTCTTTTAAAGGTGTTTTTACTGCAGCACTTTGAAGAACACACATTGAAGAAGTTGAAGCTTACTGAAGTAAATCTCTTGCTTGCTTCGATGAACTTGACTGATAAATAATCAAAGCTTCATTGGACTGATTAAGTGAAATTGTGGACGGAATTCTCTCATATACAAATACTACCATGAGTGGTGCCAATTGCCCAGCGGCGTTTCCAGTAATTAATACTGTTAAATTATATTTTTCATCTCCGGAGGATTGGTAGATATGTTGGTCACCTTCTTTTGCAAGAACTTTACCAGCCTTAGGCGACAAAAGAAGGGCGCTTTCGTCTGTGTTGAATATTTTTGCCATCTGTTTCGCGTAGATAAGATTCCACTTCTTCAAACCAACGCCTTATATGCTCTTCTGTAACAGCATCTCGAGCTGTCGTTAAATTTTGTGTCGTTCTCTCAGACAATATAGGATGTCTATTTAGAAAAAGGTTGTACCATTCCTTCTCGATAGTCAGTAAATGGGGTTGTTTTATTTTGATCAATTATGGTACGTTGTACGCTATCGACTAACTCATCTCTAGTAACGGGAATGTGTTTATCAGCCATACCTACACCTACCTATTTTTCTAAAATAGCCTCCGCTTCCGTTGACAAATATCTTTTAGGGCCCATGGAATATTCGAGTGGAGTCTTACCGGAAATTTTATCAGGTAATGTAATTCTGGGTACACCAAACTTTTTTGCAGCAGTTGCAATTTTATCACCTTTTTCACTGCTTCTACCGCCTGGGCCATTTGAAGAGGCGTGTAAATTTTTATAGGCGCCATGCCTGCAAAAAATGTTGGTTACTGGAACATGTAGACTAACATATAGAATATCCAATCATCGACATATCGGCTGTCGGTCATTAGAACGTATGGGATATCCAATCATCGACACGGCTGTCGATCATTGGAAGCAGTTTGAATATTTCAATGAAAGACCTATATATTTAGAGTGCTGAACAAGCTTAGCCAAATAATATAATAAAGTGCACAAAATAAAAATAAAAACGTTTCGACATTTGTCGAAGATTGGAAAAAGCAGTCAATTAATCTCCAATTACCGACAGGCGTGTTTTGACATTTAAATATAACCTCACCCTTTCAATTAAATTATTAAAAAG
Source organism: Udea olivalis (assembly GCA_947369235.1). NCBI lineage: Eukaryota > Metazoa > Arthropoda > Insecta > Lepidoptera > Crambidae > Udea > Udea olivalis. Next base: position 24,760,206 of record OX376342.1, read on the forward strand.
TTGTAAATTTCTATCCTAATTTCATAAATAACTAACATTTTCGATAAAGCAAAACAATTAAAAGTTATGGGCAATAAATCTTACTCACCTCCTTAGCGATTTCACTAATAAAACTGGATTTCGTTGGAGATTTACCGCGGTCGAAACATGTCATTAAGCCATTTTGTACAAAATGCCCGAATGTATGAAACGTCATCCGCAATGACAACTAAATAATCCTCACCTATAGTTTATGCTTCAAATGCCTTCAGAAGTCAGGAAATACTCTTATTTATTTTTGTAAACTTTTTTAATGTCGGACAATGGTGCCTTGTCGAAGATTGGGTGTTTTACCTTATGCCCAGCAGTGGGCGTCGTTCGGCTGAAATGATGATGATGATGATGACTCGAAAGTAGCATGCTCATAACTAGCAACACTAGCAAGGCTTCGACACACGTGCTACTAAGTAGGTAGCACTTGCTCAATAGTAGCAAGCTTTCATGCTAGTAAGGAGCATGTGTAACTGTAGCTTCACAATATGTACAAACTTTATCGAGCATCGCACACGAGTATGCCAATCAAAAGTGCGCCAAACACCGCGAACACTCACGGAGCGTAGCGGATTTATATAGAGCCAGCGCAGACGACGTACGCGTAGGAAAAAGTACGCTCCGCGAACACAAAATCCCCCGCGAATCAAATGATCGCACACTGCGACCATTTGTTGTCCGAGAGTATTTAAATATTCTGAGAATACGTTTTGTGCTGTAATTTACATGAAGTTTAAGCAAAAGATGTTTTTAAAGAGGATACTGGGTCCATCCCTTCATTTTGAATCGATTTTTAACACGAAGTAAAATCTACCGTGCGCGTTGACTGCTCATAATTCGTTCTATTTTTTCGCGGACGCCCGCGCACATTAATCCGCTATGCTTCGCGGGCGTGCGCCGTGTTTCGGCGAATTTTTGGTTCGATGTGGTTTTAGTCGTTCGTGTGCGTTAAATCCGCGGCGCACTGTAGTAAAAAAAAAAGTAAAAAATCACTTATTCACTTAGGCTTTTACAAAGAAGCACATATGAAATTGTGTAGCGGTGTTGCGATAGCGATAGTCTATCGATAGTATCGTGATACTATCGTGACCTTGAAAATCAGTTGTACTAAATAGTCCTATCGAAACTATCGACCCGTGACGATACTATCGATAGTGAGATTTAAGCCATAATAATGACTTTTTTCGTTACTATCGATAGTATCAGTTAATAACTATCTAGTTTCGATAGTAAGATCGATAGTTTTTCCCTATCGACAGTCAAACATTTAACGATACTTTTGCAAGCTCTTTCGTTTTATTCCCAGTCGATAGTATCGAAAATACCTCGACAGTAACTAAAGCAAAACTCGACAGTATCGATAGGCGCGATACTACCGATAGTATCGAAAAAGATCAATAGGATCACTTAATTCTCACTATCGATACAATCGATAGTATCGTCACGGGTCGATAGTTTCGATAGGACTATCGATAGTATTACTGATTTTCAAGGTCAACTATCGCAATAACACTAGGTCGCACTGTTTATTCGCGGAGCGTATAGTACTTTTTCTCCGCCGCGGACTTAAGTCTGAGTAACACTGGACGGTCATGCCAGTCTAGCGGTACGCTAAATTGACCTGCAATTCCTACAAATAGTGTTAATACCCTGACAATAATAGTTACCTATAAGGTATAGTACTGCTAGCGCTATCAGGAAAATGGCGTGAGAGCGGTCCTTCTGTAATCTCTTTATTTTGTGCATGCCATGTTTATAATGTTTTTAAAATGTATACTCTTTGGCGCATGCGCCTATTTGATTGAATCACAGATTAAGTGATTGAATGAAAATGAATCTGTCTTTTGTGTCATTGTCAAAAGAACTTTGACAGTTGGCGTGGCACTGGCAGCAGAATAATAGAGATGTGAAGATTGATCAGTGAGCAATGTTGAAAATTGAATCAATTGAATTCAAGTGACAATTCTTTCGAATTTCAATTTAATTGTATAATTCTCGCTAAGTTTTTAGTTTCCATAAAATATATATATTGTTTGTGCTTTTCCGATATTTTGAGACACCTTTACCGCATGATAAGACATTAAAAGAAAGCACCGACAGCACGGCGAGCATACGTAAGTATACTATGCGGAATCCATGCGTTTGTTTTTTTTAGAAGTACGGTTCCACGCTCAGTACATAATATTTTTGTAAAGTTCAGCTTTCCCTGCTCATAACTAAGTTAATGATATATTTGGCAAATTTGTTTCATTTTCACGTCATCGTGTATTACTTCATTCCAATTGAAACCCTGATAGAGTACTTTTCACCGAATAGTTCCTATGCCGTCATGTCGGCAGCAATGAATTCAAGTGATGCTTTATGTAATGGAAAAGTGATTCCTTGAAAACGAGGAGTTCTAAAACGAGGTATTTTTGACAATGACTGAATGATCACTATTTATTAAAATGTCTAAGATGTATTACTATTTATTTTAATCATGAAATGTTTCTCAAATTTCAATTGAACAAGTAAAAAGAAAATTGAGGCACTACCATTTGCTTAAGCGAGCTCACCGGCTATGTGTGCTACATTTATTGTTTAGGCTGTCCGCCATTTTGAAAGGTGGAGGTTTTAAAAAGCAGAGCAGATCAACATTCTTTGTTAACTAAAACAATTATCTACATTTATCAGATCTTCACTTGAAATATAAGTATCACTCATTGAACCACTATCAGTAGCGTCACTTTCTCTACAATTTCAAATACATCTGTGTATTTCATCATCAATAGCCGGTTATGATTGATTGGACTTCATTACGATCTGCATTTTTCAAAATAAAATCCCATGTCGATGATTCTGCACATTGGGGTACGACTTCCTTTGTAGTCTATCTCACGACGCATTTCATGCAATATCTTAGCCAGACTGGGCATTTGGGCAATTCGTTCTTGACAGAATAAAATTCGGTTCTCTATTTTGTCTCATAAAATTTTTATCCATAATCTGACATGCCATAGTGTTTTGTGACCTAATCATCATTTGTCCGAATGATAATTAGCCCTAACTCAATGTCTCATAATATCACTTGCCCTAAAATCGAAATCCCTAAATATAATTTGTCCTAAAATTTTTTGCTATAAATATTACAATCTATAATGTTTAAAAGAAATAAAAGGCTTTTCTATAACATTAATTAGTCCTTACGTAATGTGTCATAATTTAACAGCTCCTAATCTAAATATTGACACCCGACTGACACCTGAAGTATTTCCGGGTGGTCATACAAAAAAACCCTCAGCTACTGACACTCGCAGGATTTCCGGGTGGTCATAAAAAAATATCCCTAACCTATTGACACTCGTAGGATTTCCGGGTGGTCATAAAAAAAAAACTCTAACCTACTGACACTCGCAGAATTTCCGGGTGGTCATTAAAAAAAAATAACCCTAACCTACTGACACTCGCAGGATTTCCGGGTGGTCATAAAAAAAACCCTCACCTACTGACACTCGCAGGATTTCCGGGTAGTCATAAAAAAAATAACCCTAACCTAGTGACACTCGCAGGATTTCCAGATGGTCATAAATAAAATAACCCTTACTTACTGACATTCGGACTAACATACATTATACAATTTAACACTTAGGACATGTGACTTTATAGCAAGAAAAATTAAAATATCTAATTATTATAGCACCCGATATTACGACACAAAAGCATTAGAATTAAAGACAATTATTAGGCATGATAAAATGTCGTATATTCGAGCATTATGGATAGTGATGATTATAGCAAACGCGTTAGGGATTTTGAATTTCGGACTAACAATTTTCGAAGAAGAAAGGGAATACCATAAAATTCATGTATTTTAAAGCGCAACGTTCGAAATCATCCATGGTTTAGTTTTTATTTTATTCAGAACGAAGTTATCGACCTATTCGATAAGTTTGTTTTATTTATAGACGGCACGATTGGCGTTGTGTGCTGCAGCACGGTTTCTCGCCTCGATTTCCGTAGTGTCCCGGGTTCGATTCCCGGTCGGGTCAATTCAGGAAACGATCTTTCTGAGTTGACTTGGGTCTGGGTGTGCTGGGAGACGCCCCTAGCTTATTTCCTTGTGTGGTACCTCGTAACACAGGGATTTAATAATCCCTACTTCGAGACCATTACAAGAGGTGTGTTGTCTGGCGCATATATATATATTTATAGTAAATGACCCGCTCAACGGTAGCAATTTTATTAATATTTTTATACGCCAAAGCCAAAGGCCTTTAGTTTTCATAAACAAAATTATATTAAAACTACCCATCTTAAAAAAGAATAAAAAATATAAGAAAATAATCGAATCAGTCGATAACTTAGTTCTGAATCGGGGACCCGACCATTTTTGCCCTAGGTTGATTTTTCGACGTACTCTCCTACCTGAAACTATCTGGTCTCCCATTTGCAGTACAGGGCTGGGGTGGTAAGTACTATTTCTGGTAACCCTATTTCATTAAACTGTAAATACAAATATCTTTATTGTGAAATGTAGGTACATAGGTTGGTGTTAAGTGTAAAGGTCTCACACTACATTCCCACCTTTTACTAGGTGTACAATAATTAATTATGAAATTAAAATTAAAGAACAATTCAAATAACAAATTACTGAATGAAAACAAAAAAAAATTAAATGTCAAATTTTATTAAATTAAATTAAATGAAATGAGATGTCATGGCAAAATATAGAATTAAATAATTAGGTAACTATGGAATAAGATTTAGAATTAAAGACAAATTATAAGTCATACCTTTACGCTAAGATACTCTTTATTGCACAAAAACGAGGAAGAATCAAGGATTAGAAAGAAAGTTGATGTACAATTTAGGCGGTCTTGTTGCTAAAAGCAATCTCTTCCAGACAACCTACCACAGGTAGAGGAAAGATAACAGAAAGGGTCAGCAAGTGCAGAGATATAAAAAGGATTGAAAAATATTTTAACTAATAAATAAATTACATAATTTTATATATAATGAATACAAAAAGTATACTTATAACCAGTTATTATATAAATATAATACAGGACAGGACATTGTAAATAACAACGAAATAACCAAAGTAGACCCAGGATAAAACTAACAACAAGAGGAAAATAGAAAGAAACAAGAAGACGAAGAGATAATTTAAGCAAGAGTAAGAAAATTTGCTTTCACTCTAGTTTTAGAGACAAGAAGAGGCTGTGACTTTAACTGAGTTCCATAAACGTATGGATTGCACAGTTAAGGAGTTTGTATAGTTGTGAGAGGAATGAGGAGGAAATTTAAGATGAAGTTTTCTATCTGATCGCATCATACCATGATGGCGTAGAGAAGAGACAGGACATGTAAATTGCGACGAAGACGTATAGGGAGCCAGTTAAGCTGCGCTCGGTACTCGGATACATAGTCATACTTTCGTAGACCGAAAATGATGCGAATGCAGAAGTTCTGAAGTCGCTCAAGATTATTCAGGAGATTCTCATTTAAATCCAAGTAACATACAAACATACATACCATAACGCCTTTTTCTCAACGGGGTCAGCAGACATCTTTCCACTTGCTACGGTCCTGACACACCTCTTGCGCTCCTTCCAGTCTCATTAATCCTTTCATACATGCTCGTCGGTTATGGGTACTCCTGACCTGACCTTTTCTGAGCACGTCTTGGACTTGTCCTAAGTACGTCCGTCTAGGCCTTCCCCTTTCAACAGCTCCATCCACCCTCGCCTTGTAAATTTGTTTCGGTAATCGACTTTCATCCATCCTTTCCATATGCCCAAACCATCTCAGCATTCCCATCTCAATTTTTGTGACAACATCCTCTTTCACACCACATCGCTCTCTTATTATGCTATTCCTTACTTTATCACTCAATGTCACTCCTGCCAAACTTCGCAATGCTCTCATTTCCACTGCATTTATCCTACTTTCATCCTTCTTTTGCCATACCCAACTCTCACTTCCGTACATAAGCGTCGGCACTAACACCCCCGCATGAACAGCCAGTCGCGCCTTCTCTGACACCTTCAGGCTGTTCACAAAGGCATGCAGCGCTCCATTTAACATATTCCCTGCATTCACTCTTCTATCAATATCAAGTAACAGCAGTCTGCATAATCAAGTAAAGGCAAAAGCAATGCCTGTACAAGCGCAATTTTGGTGGGTATCGGCTAGAAATTACAAACTCTGCTTAAACAGCTTGCTGATGCAAACATTCTTCTGCTGACCTCGCCAACCTGCGTTGCCCAAGTAAGAGAATTATCATTAGGAATGTCTAGATTTTTGAGAACCTTACTGAAAGGTATTTGAACACCGTCAAATATAATTGATGGCAGTTCCCTTCCTATCAACTCTGGAAATCATCCACGAACTGCTGACAAATTATTGCCTGTGTTTTTGCAGGGTTAACCATAAGGCCAAACGACCTACTCCAGTTCAAAATACGGTTCAAATCTGCGTTAACAACTTGAACGACAAGAATATATTTGGGGATCGTCTGCATATAGGTGATATGAAGAAGAAAGATTAAGAGAGTTCATAAAAATAGCAAAGAGGAGAGGAGACAGAACGCCACCTTGCGGTACACTGGCATCAATACTGCACCATGAGGAGAAAATCCTCGACACTGATGCGTTGCCGGCGCAAGTAACTATGAAACCAATCAATTACTGTTGGAGATATATTAAATGAACGCAGCACGCCGAGCAGAATGTTAAAATCAACCGTGTTAAAAGCGTTGCTAAAATCCTTGTCATATCCATGTAATGTATATTGAACATATATATTGTTTCCTGTCAACTGAGTCCATGACAGGTCTAAGGAATTGCTGAATAGCCATGTTTGTGCTTTTCTGCCGTCGAAAACTAAATTAAGCCAGGGGCGTCTCCCAGCAAACTCAGACCCAATCCAATTTAGAAAAGATTGTTTCCTGAATTAACCTGACTGTGGATCGAATCGAACTCGGGAGAAACCGTGCTACAGCGTACTACGCCAATCGTGTCGTCTTCATACCAGTTCTTTACTATAACAAAACGCAGAAACTATAAAAAACCTAAGAAAAAGGAATTTGCAATAATTGACAGTATTAGACAGCACCCAGGCCTGCCAAAGTGCCAATAATACGGCTGAAGTATGGGCTCCAACTATAACAAATTTGTAGAAATTGTTTTATCTTCAGCTGATTCCCATATCCCTCTTAAAGGACCCTGTCGTAATAAAGTCTCGCCCCCGTGGTGGGACTCTGAATGCACAGTCGCTATCCGAAACCGTAAACAAGCGGAAAAGAAATACAATTCGTCAATGACCAGGGAAAATTTTATTCAATATCAACAAGTCGCAGCTTCTACAAAGAAATTATTATCAAAAAAAAGAAAAATGGGTGGATAAAATTTTGCGAGACAATGTCTCCTCGAACCCCTTCAACTATTGTTTGGAAGCAAATAAGGCGTTTTCGCCAATCTCAAACTTCTATAAACATCTCTTCTAACGATCCTTCCGTTTGGCTGAACTCATTTTCGGATAAATTAGCTCCTCCTTTCGTTCCTTTCATTGACTGTTTCCCCTCCGGCTCCATTTCTGCAGTCAGTTCAAATAGTAAAATGGACGAAATATTCTCAGCTGAAGAACTTCACTGCGCGCTTAACGGACTAACTGACTCCTCTCCTGGTATAGACGGTATCCCATACTCCTTTCTATGTAACTCGTCTGAGAGGACTAAACTGTACTTCCTTGACCTTGTAAATTCCTTCTTTGAAAAGGGTGTACTGCCCGACGCATGGAAACAGCAACTCATCATCCCCATTGTAAAACCCGGTAAAGACCCCTCTGATCATAACGCATATAGACCTATAGCCTTGTCATCAGTACTTCATAAAATAACGGAACATATGATCAGAAATCGTCTGGAATGGATTATAGAATCCAACAAAATCCTAGCCAAATCACAGTTCGGGTTCAGGAAAGGATTCAGCACCTTGGATAGCCTGAGCATTTTAACCTCGGATATTCGATCTACCTTCAGAAACAAGGAATACCTTGTTGGAGTGTTCCTGGATATCGCCTCTGCTTACGATAATGTCCTCCTTCCTATACTCAGGCAAAAATTGCTACAGCTGAGTATATCTCCGAAGTTAGTACGATTTATCTGTAATGCTCTGATGTCCAGATCCATCTTGATCAAATCTCAAAGCAATCTCCTCCCCCCCAGCACGGTATGGAAAGGCCTCCCCCAGGGTTCTAGAAAGAACTGTCCATCCCTTAGTCCAAATCCTCCAATACGCTGATGATATCGCTCTTTACGTTTCTGCCCCAGTCCTATCCGATGCCTCCTTACGCCTTAATACTGCTCTGGGCTATCTAGGCGATTGGCTTTCAGAACACGGCCTTTCGATCTCGGTCCTGAAGTGTTCTACGGTTGTGTTTACCAAGAAGCGTCAAATTCCAGACCCAGATATTTCTTTTGAAGGAAAATCTATCCCCTTTAAAAATAAAGTTAAGTTCCTAGGTTTAATATTAGATAGCAGGCTAACAGGTACCCCACATTTTAACTACATCTCGGAAAAGGCAGAAAAATCTGTAAATATTCTACGAGCCCTTTCTGGAGTATGGTGGGGTGCCCACCCATACTCTCAAAAACTTCTCTATAACTCCATTGTCCGCAGCCATTTAGATTATGCTTCCTTCCTTTTAGATCCATGTAATAAATCGGCTCTTGACAAAATTAAGAAAATACAATCAAAATGCCTACGCATCATATTGGGAGCCATGAAGTCTTCACCCATTAATGCCATGCTAGTGGAGTGCGTCGACCCGCCTCTTTACTTACGCAGACAATACCTCAGCGACCGCTTCATTATTAAGGTTTTCCATAATCCTGAGCATCCCCTTTTAGAGAAACTCCACCATTTAGCTGCTCTGACCCGTGAATCAGATTCCTCTCAATCACGACCTTGCATTCTTCATTCTTATCAAAAACTATTGAATATTCCGTCCCCTATTGAAAGCATTTCTATCAATCCCCTTTTCTCTAATTCTTATGAGTCTCTTATCTTTAAACCCAATGTTATTTTAAACTTCGGCATTGAAAAAAACTCTCTGTCTGCCCCTCAGGACTTCTTCCAAAAAGTGTCAGAGCACTGGCAAGGCTGGCACCTGCTGTACACTGATGCATCAAAACTTATGGACAGTGGTTGCGTTGGAGCTGCTGTCTGGATCCCATCGTGCAGAATAACTCTCTCTTTTAAATGTCCCCCTCTCACATCAACCTTCTCCGGTGAAGCCATAGCCATTTACGAAGCTATTATATATGCCGAATCCCACAATAAGAATAAATCCCTTATTTTCACAGATTCCCTAAGCTGCTCAAACTCAAACTCACTCAAACTCAAATAACTTTATTCAAATAGACTGTATCAGTACTTTCAAATCGTCAAATTTACAGCAAAATATACTAAATAATAGACATGAATACCATAATAATATGGATATGTAAATAAACAGTATACAGACATAATGCGACTCTACCACCGCGTCGGAGTTGTTTCTTACTGAGAAGACCCGGCGAGAAACTCAGCAGTTACTCTTTTAAACTTGTTTTGGGTTTACAACAGGCGTTAGTAAAGTACAAGCTTGATACAAATAAACCTAAAATAATATAAAACAAAGAGAAAAAACCAACCATAAAAGAATATAATAAAAAGAATTCATTTAAACAATTCAAAAACAAAAATTGTTAGTCAGTACATACATACTAGGTACCTATTAACTCTTACAATAAAACATCTGTTACAATAGAGCTATTTAATCCCGCATCGAGCAGAGCGCTTATACCCAGGTATTTTTATCTATAAGGTAGTCTTTTGTAGTATAATAGCCCTTTTTTAATAAAGCCGTTTTGATGTGATTTTTGAATCTATGTAAAGGTAACTCACAAATTGTTTTTGGAATTTTGTTGTAATAATGTATACCTTGCCCCATAAAGGATCCTAAAACTTTTTGTAACCTAAAGAGTGGAAGTGCAATTTTATCCTTATTCCTAGTATTTCTGCAATGTATGTCACTGTGTTAAGCATAGAGACCAATATTTTTTCTCACCAAAACAATGCAATTGTAAATGTATTGTGACGCTACAGTGAGGATACCAATTTCCTTAAAAATCTCCCTAAGTGAAGCCCGTGCACGAAGCTTATAGATGGATCTGATAGCTCGCTTCTGGAGGATAAAGATGGTTTGTATATCCGCCGCTTGACCCCAAAGTACAATGCCGTAAGACATTACACTATGGAAATAACTAAAATAAACTGAACGAGCAGTATCAACATCTGTTAATAACCTAATTTTTCTCACTGCAAATGCAGCCGAACTAAGTCTGCCTGAGAGAGCTGTTATATGAGGGTTCCATTGCAGTTTTGAATCAAGTGTGATTCCAAGAAAAACTGTTGTATCTACAAGCTTCATAGTATTACCATCAATTTTTAGACTAATGGGGTTATCTTTAACATTAGGCAACTTAAAATTAATACATTTAGTCTTTTTTGCATTAAGCTGTAGATTATTTACTGTGAACCATTGTAAAACCTTTGAAAGTGCGTCATTAACATCATCAAAAAGGTTTTTATTTCTGTCAGTTTTAAAAACTAAAGATGTATCGTCTGCAAACAATACAACATCACAAATATCTTTTAAGTAAAAAGGTAAATCATTTATATATATCAGAAATAGTAATGGACCTAGAATGGATCCTTGAGGGACCCCCATTTTAACTTGTGATCCTGTAGAGAGTACACTGTTAACATCAACTTTTTGAGTTCTTAAACTAAGGTACGAAATTACCAAACTAAAGCATTATCCCTAACCCCGTAAAAATCAAGCTTGCGTATAAGTGTATCGTGATCAACGCAATCAAAGGCCTTGGACAAGTCACAGAAGACGCCAAGAGCGTTCTGTGAATTCTCCCAAGCCCTAAAGATGTGTTTTAGAAGTGCGATGCCAGCATCAGTAGTAGAACGGCCTCTCGTGAATCCATATTGTTCACTGTGTAAGAGATTGTTCTCATAAAAATGGCTTAATAGTTGTTCTTGAATGATTTTTTCAAAGATCTTACTGAGAGCTGGTAGGATTGAATCAGGCCTAAAGTTACCTGGGTCTTGTTTGTTGCCTGATTTAAAAAGTGGTACAACCCTACTGTGTTTCATTAAGTTTGGAAAAACACCTTCATCAACACAATCATTGAATATTACGGCTAGATAAGGGGCAATCACGTCAATTATGTGGCTAACAATTTTGACTGATATACCCCAAAGATCAGCGGTATCTTTTGAATTAATTAATCTGAATGCTTTTATTATATCTAGTGACTCAACATGTTTAAATTTAAAGAATACACTGCAACAAGATACATTATCTTTCAACAAATGTTCCGCTCTAGTTGGTGAGGAATTTAATGAAGCTGTAGTGATTATAGGTATATTACTGAAATACTTATCAAATGCTTCAGCAACAGATGCTGCCTTCAGGCTATTATATCCAACCCATTCAGATCTAAATCCAAATTCCCCACTGTTTTTAAAATTAGAGAAGCTCTACTGAGATGTAGTAACAAGGGTCTCGTAATTATTATTGCATGGATCCCTAGCCATAGTGGTATTCCAGGAAACGAGACAGCTGATTCATGCGCGAAAAATGCCATAGCTTCGGGTTCTCTAGAACACTATAAATTATTTTCGCATGACCTGCCTAGTCTAGCACGTTCCCACCTTCTTTTATCATGGCGCACTGATTGGCAAAATTCCCGCAGATTATCAGGCAAATTTTACTTCAGCATCCAAAAGGAAATTCCCTCTCGCCCATGGTTTTTCAATCACCTCAACCTTCCCAAAAATGTCGTCTCTGTCATTTGTCGTCTCCGTTTGGGCCACGTTTGCACACCTGTGCACCTAAACAAAATTAGAATAAAAGACAGTTCTCTTTGCGAGTGTGGCTTGGATGAAGGTACTACCGACCACATATTTTTTAACTGCCCTAATATAGGATCATCATTATATGACTACTTGCCTGAATACATCCCCCGCCCATGTAACCTTAACTCCTTACTTAATTTGGTCAACACCCCCTTTTTAGTAACCCTAGCAAAATTCATCCAAAAAAACAAAATTAATTTGTAACCCAAGTACTATGTATTTATTAATATTTAAATTGCTACTTAGCTTCAACCTCTTATTTGTCTCTGAAATCGCAGTTCTTACCCTTTTATCCCCCCTTTGTAATCCTTTTGTTCCATTAATGTTTTTTATGTATCACCCGTTTATTCTATATATTGTGATTGTATTGTTCCTCGTGATGTTCTGTGTTGTCTTATGTGTGTCTCCTTTGTTCTAGATGAATTCGCTTAGCCCGTGATTATCCCTAGAATCTGCATACGGTATACATGCATAATCCCCTTACCGTGTAAAGGCTACTCACGTGACATTGGCGGAATTGTGGTTAAAAAAACCCAGAGAACGCCATTTATCAAAAGAAGAAGAAGAAGAAGTATGGGATGTAGCGCACTTTATCTTAATTTTTACGGCCTACCACTTCACATAGCAGTTTTTACTCATTCCTCATCAATTGAACTAATTTGAACCAATCGATTGAATTAATCATGTCAGTCTGACATTCACGATTACGACAATGATTACATTATCTTAGCCAGCCGGTGTGTTGTTTATTTATCTTTTAAAAAGTTGTGTAGAAGTTCTTTTGTTGCTTAAAAAATAATTAAAGCTGAAGACTAGGTGAAATGAGTGAGACTACTAAATTTAACAATGAAGAAGTACAAATCCGTGCAGCTAAGAAAGAAGATATGAAAGCGGTTGCGGAGATGATTCAGGTTAGGTTTGTGATAGCTGTGAATGCTGTGATAATAATCACGGACGATTATTCTGACTTTATGTACCTCTCCATTTCTAACACCTTTTGCTTCATGAGCATCTATACATTTTGAATATGCACTTTCAGGAACTAGCTGATTTTGAGGAAATGCCGAGTGGCCCGAAGCTATCTGTAAAAGGTGCGTTCGGTTTCTATGCCTTGTGAAAAATAGATTACTGCTCCTGTTGATGAAGCAACCGACGTTCTTGTTCAGTTTTGTTTACATCTTTATCCTGAAAATTACAGTGAATTCGTATAGGATCATTCATCATCATCATATTTATTTAAGTATCCCTGGTTCTTTTATAAATAAATACCTAGGCACTTGCTAGCAAGTGTGGGATTAGCCGCCATAATTATTAATATAATTTATTTATTTATTCAGACACATTGATCCATTTGTTAGTAACAATATTCTTACAACTATGTTAGTATACAATGGTTCACGATTATTTATTTAACTTAATGAAAATGTCCCGTGTGGGTTTATAAGGGCGGTAATCGAGTGCTTTAATAGTGCACTGTCCCACCTTGCTGTTATAACCTGGAGAATGTTATTGGGACTGCCACGCATTCTGTTCTTGATGGACAAAATCTTTAATAACGCGTGGAAGCCGTCTACGTGAGCATAAGCGAACATGCCAGTCGCACTGCAGAATCTCGGCAGTTCCAACAACACCCGGAACATATTATTATACAGCACACGCAGGGCGTTTAAGGATTTTTGTGTGTATCTAACCCACAGACCGCTTGTGTACAAGGATTGGCAGTATGCTTTAAATAATGTCAGTTTCACCTCACTAGTACAACCTGCAAATCTGCAGACTAGGATATTTCCTCGAACTGCCAAACGCCCTATAAGTAGCAATAACATCATGATTCGTTCAAAGCCGGTGGCTAATAGTCAGGCCTTAAAGTTGCTTACTCACTTTGACATTGATTTTTAGAGCTGGAGCATGATGGATTTGAGCTAAACCCACCAGCATTCAAGTGTAAGGTGGCTGAGCTGAAGCTAGGTGGTACACCACAGCTCGTTGGGTATGCTCTCTACTTCCCCATATACTCAACATGGCAGGGGCGTACCATGATGCTTGAGGACTTGTATGTGAAGAGCAGCAAACGTCGCCACGGTCTCGGGAACAGGCTATTTGATGCTGTTGCTAGGGTAATAATCCTTAGTTTTTAAGTTAATAAAACAGACAGTGGTGAACATACTTAATCTAATACAGTGATATTAACTATCTCAATCACTATCTTTTTAATTATCTAGTTACTTTTTCTTATCAATGTGAAGGTAAACAATGTTGACACTCAGAGAGCTAATAGTGATGATAGAATGAGTGTTTAGTGGAGTTCCTCACCTAGTGGTTCAAATTAGTCAGTTACTGTCTTAAAGTGTGAATCTTTTTACTGACTTTTTTATTTCTCAAGTGGTAAAGTATCATGAGAGACTTTTATTTCTTGTTTCTAAATTGCAGTCACAGATGAAATATAATTATTTCACAGCAATCAAATGCTACATAGTGTCACAGTAGTCTACATAGTGTCTTTATTTTCCAGGAAGCATCATCTGCAGGCTGTGCCCGTCTAGATTTTCATGTTTTGGAGTCCAATCCTGCCCGAATCTTTTATGATGGCAAAGGAGCCGTAAACATAACCGACTCTGAGAAGTGGTGCTGCTACCGGCTTAGTGGGGAAGCCTTGCAAAAACTCGCTAGCAAGGATAAAGCATAGCAAAAATACATGGATGTGCTTCATAATGCATTTATTTTTACATTAGGTACAGTTTGTACATATATCGTTCTCTAGGCCACACTCTTGACGGAATTTACATGGATGAATGTTTAACTGGAGACCATGCTGTGGTTTCAGTCTCTTCTAACTAAATTACAACTCTCTCCTTCTCTCCTTAGTGAATGAAATGAGACAGAATAACCGTGTGACTAAATTGTACCCTGCTTTACTAAAAAATAATCTTGAAGGCTAGCTTATAACTTCGATGTCTCTCCAAGTGATAGGGATAACTTAATTTGATTGTCTCATTTACTAAAGGTAAAAAGGAGGTGTTGTGTTAGTCAAAACTAGAGACTGATATGAGGAAATTTCTTGAAGCTGCAAGCTGTTTGTAAATATAATGTAATTTTTACTTCAGGCAAATAAAAGTTGAATGAGCAAGTAGGCTTAAAAACGACCTATCCATGTAATTTCTGTTAAGATTAAACAATTGAAAATTCTGTGATAAAATCTGTGCAATCAGTATAAAATAAACTATTCAGAACTAAACCTATTATACAATTTTGTTCAAGCTTACCTAATATTTACAACTATTTAGTAAATGCCATTTTTTTTACTTAATACTAATTCACAAGTTATCGTTGTTACCTCATAGAGATCAACTATTTGCCATTTATTATTTTAATAGTACAATTGATTTGACTTATTTTATTAATACAGGGTTTTTTAAGTTAAAGTATTATATAAACTAACCCCCAGTTTCTAAGAGGATATTTAGTAGGTCTATGTTTTTCAGGAATATTTTGTTTAGCTAATATTAATTATGAATGTTTAAATAGACAAGGAAGTCTTTACCTATGAAATTGCCGTTCTGCACAATACTGGCCATTTCAAATCAAAATATTTTTTGTTTGGCTAAGAATTCTAATTTCAAATTAATTTTATTTTAAAAACATGGAATTCTTTTTCCAAAAGTAGTAATTTGTGTTGTTATTGATTAGTGTAACATTTTCATCGTATTACAATCTTTTTCGCCATCATGGATACGTTAAAAATTCGAGTAATTATGGAATATGAGTAGGTACCGTCGTGGCAGCAACGCGGCACCAGCGGCACGCAACATCAACGACGTTTACGGAGCTAACACTACAAACCAACGCACCACCTGTTATTGGTTTGCTCGCTTCCGTTCTGGAAATATCGACCCGAAAAATTAACCGTAGACGTCCGTAGACTTTGGTCGACAATGACGAATTAAAGGCGATTGTGGAAGCTGATGATACACAATCTACGGCTGAATTAGCAGCAGCTTTCGACGTTAGCGTCAAAACAATATTGGTCCATTTGCGTCAAATTGGCAAGGGAAAAAAGCTTGACAAATGGGTGTCCCACGAACTCAATGATCGCCAGCGCGAAGTACGCGTCGAGACGTGCCTAGCACTGCTCAACAGACACACAACTGAATGAAGGAATTTTGAACCGCATCGTTACCTGCGATGAAAAATGGACTCAGATTGATAACCGCAAGCGCTCAGCAAGTTGGTTCGATCCTGGTTCAGCACCTAAACAATCTCTAAACGAAAACTTACCTCTGGAAAAGTGACGGTCAATGTTTGGTGGTCTAGCGGCGGTGTGATTCATCACAGCTTCTTACCCAACGGGGTGAGCATTACTGCAAATGTGTACTGTGAAGAACTGAACACAATGATGGAGAAGCTGGCACATCTCCAACCAGCATTGGTCAATCGCTCGTCTCCGCTGCTCCTGCACGACAACGTGCGACCTCATAAGGTACTGCACAGACGGTCTCCAAGTTGCAAGAACTGGGGTTGGAAGCACTCCGTCATCCGCCCTACTCACCAGACCTTGCGCCTACAGATTACTACTTTTTCCAGAATTTGGATAACTTTTTGGCGGGAAAAAAATTCAATACCCGAGAGGCAGTACAAAATGCCTTTGAAGAATTTGTTGCCTCCCGTCCAGCTGATTTCTTAAAGATGGGCATCAATAAACTGCCACTGCGTTGGCAAAGATGCATTGACTGCATGGGTGATTACTTCGATTAATACAAATAAAAAATACATGAAAAAAAATCGTTTAAATTTTTTCATACAAAACGACAATTTCATAGGTAAAGACCTAATATAAGGGTATAATACATTTTATACCTTCCAAACAGTTCTAGTGTCTTTAAGTGTCAGTTGTATCATTTGTGCAAGTTTAGATCAGCACTTTCGTAAGTTAAATTGAAACCTGAGAGCTGGTTACTAAATAAATAAACCTTTTGGAAACTCAGGGTTATTGATGACTAACTATTTTAAATTCACATGGGGTTTTGTACACATTTTGCGACAATATGCAGGCAGTTTTGAAGCTGCTCGGTTTTAGTCATATAAATTCAGATATTATGCCTCTAATAAAAAAAACTCTCAAAGACGAAGTCTGTTGGGAGATTAAAAATGGTGTTTATTTCGTTACAGCTAGGAATTATTAATACTCGCGTAATTATTGTTTCAGTCGGTGATAGGTACACCCGTAGCACTAAAAGGTTAAGCATTTGCCATCTTTTTCTAATTTATAGAATGCCTACTATTAGTAAAATGATAGTAGTATTTTTACAAATGCTTATCCCTTTAATGCCCAACTACTCGTTACATTTAAACGCCATCCATGGATGCAGCCTGTTGCTAAACCTACTATAAACATTGTTTTAATTCGCCTATTTATTTACAAATGCGTTACTTAAATAATAACTTCGCCGTATTTAGTGAAATTCAAATGGAACATGCTAGAGATCACTCATACTTTATTAAAAGATTTACATATCCCAGTACAGTATGCTGGTTAGTTATTTACAATTCAGTTATGAGAATGATTAGTTTTTTCGCTGTGCATGCAACTTAGATGAGTTAAAAATGACTTGTCTCAGATTTGAACAGATGTTACAGTTAAGTAGATACATTCATTCGCATTTAAAGTAACCGGCTCGGCGGCATTGTTGCTATTTACACGATCTGTCAAATAGCAAATTATACTATTTTCACGATGATATGCCTGATAGCTCTCATTGTTCCGTGTCACGCATAATATTTCAAACTAAATAAAAATAAACTGGCAAGAGAAAATTTTATGAACTATTAAAAAACTATTGACCTTTCGAAACTTATCTTCAAGTAAATTATTGTTATAATTATTAACTGTTAATAAATGAAGTAAATTAAATTAAATAAATATATCTTTACAGCGCCTGATGCGTGAAAAGTAACGCCATTCAATAGTGTATTGACACTACTGAATCGACAAAAAATCGATGAATACATGTCATTCACGACAGATACAAATACAAATAAACTTTATTGTGAATTACTGGTATAATAATAATGTTCACATCATGCAAATTGAAGAGTCTAACTGTGTTCCGTCCGCCGCACAGGCATAAAATAGTAATCTTCTTAATCCGAATGTCCAATTTTACTACAAAGTAGTCAATTAAAAATATTATAATAAAGTAATTAGATAAATCAGTAGTACGAGTGCGTTTGCCTTGCATGCGGTTTGTGTTTGCGTTACGTCTGAGTTGCGTATTTGTACTTTTGATGCTGTTTTTGTTGAGTTTTGTTGTTAAGTTTTTCGTTTTGTTGTTTTTGTTTGGTACGTACAATGCCGAAAAAAAACAAAAAGACTGTTTTGAGTGTTCAAAGTCGGGAGTTAGTTATTCGTCTGAGGGACTACTTCGAACGAGAGCATACAAATGGGGGCCCGTAATACCGATCGAAAGAGTGATAGACCGAGTTGCGGCAGCTCTGGTCATCGGGACAGCTACCGTTTCTCGTATAACAAAAGAAAAATATGGTGAAACTGGTACGGAAGACAAGAAGTTATCCACTTCGAAGAAGCGTGAGCACAAAGCTTCAATAACTGTAATAGATAGATATGACGTGGCGGCAATCCGAAATCATATTTACGGGTATTTCAAAAAAGAGGCTGGGCTGTTTACTGGAGGTGTTACGTCGCTATGGCATGTGTTGCACGAAGTGGGATTCAAATGAAAAAAAGTGAATAAAAGAAAAATAATCATGAAGATGGGAGACATTGCGCTTGCGCGTGTATAAACCAGATCCAAAATTGGGACAATGTTGTCTTCCTCGATGAGACTTGGCTGAATGCTAATTACACTGTCGGTAAAATGTGGTCAGACGACACCGTTCACTCCTCGACCAAAGTACCAGAGGTAAAAGGAGAGAGGCTCATTATTTGTCACGCCGGGAATGCAAAAGGGTTTATACCAAATGCCCTTCTTGCATTTAAATCAAAAAAACGCGAGACTATCACGAAGAAATGAATGGTGATAAATTTGAAGAATGGTTTGCCAAATTCTTAGATCATTTACCAGAATTGGGCATTATTATAATGGACAATGCGAAATACCATTCAAGACAACTCAATAAACCGCCTACTTTACAAAGCAATAAAGCTACGCTGGTAGAATGGCTAAACAAAAATAACGTTGATGCTGACATGTCAATGTTAAAAGAACAATTACTTAAACTAGTGAAATCACACAAGCCGTCGACGCCCACCTACAAGCTTGATGAGATGGCTAAAGCACGTGGGCATCAAGTGCTCAGACTACCGCCATACCACTGTGAGTACAATGCGATAGAATTAATTTGGGCTCAAACAAAAGGCACGTATTTTTTAATAGTATGTAAGCATTTGGCCGCCGTCTTGCTTGATCGAAAGCAACGATGTGGCCTATGATTTAGCACACTTGCTTAGAATATACCTGTGGGTGCATCGTAGGAATCGTCCAGAAAGACTGATCAAACTGATTTGGTATTAGCTAGATAGCAAGATAGCTCTGCGTTTCTGATCATAACAGCGTTGTCACTCTGACGTGACACCGAGTACTGGAGAGGCGGCCATCTTGAGTACTATTAGTGATTCGAGAGCTGACAGGCAAGGAGTGCGCACGCATCCACGTCTTGGTGGACGTCACAGTTATAATCAGAATCAGCTCCTCAATCGCTTGTAACCTTATAATTGTAAAAGTGTCCTAGTTCATGATTATAAGAAGTACCTAAGCCATTTTTTCATTAAATATCGTCTCCGCGCCCGTTAATCCACGCCACCTAGTACATCGAGTATAAAGTACGAGTACGTCCCACAGGACAACTCGTGGTAGACGTACACGGCTACCATGAGTTGTCATTTAAATTTACGTTATTGTTCGCACTAGAGACTTGAAGAGCCCTAGGTTATCGTTGACATGAAACAACTACTTATCGACTGAATAAGATGCTAATTGTAGGAATCAATGAGTATTTTTGGGGCACACGTGGTTGAAATTTTTTTTAATGAGTGTTTAAACAATATACCTAGGCTATCGAGGACACTATATTTTTGTAAATATTTATTAATTGGTGTTTGTTTATTACTTTAGGTTATGCGGCCAAAAACAACATGTTTCCACCGTTTACAGCAAATAACATGATGAAATTATTGAAGGAGGCATGTCAATATGTAACCGGTGAAAATTGGAGAAAGGTCGTTGAATAAACTCGCAAAACCGTAATGGAGGACTGGGACAAATACATCCGCATTGACTGATTAAGAGACCAGCAAATAATAATAACAGTAGAAGACGATTCCGATTCTGATATCAGTTCACAAGCATAAAGTTCTAGCAGTAAATGATTAATATAGTTAAACTATTCTTTTCGAAAGACCGCGTTTTATTCTTTAACTTATTAGCCAACCCGTTAATTAAGAATTTATTTAAAAATTTAAAATCGGTAAATCCGATTCCATTTTCTTTGCCATACCCCGATATTTTGAAACCATCGATTAAATTTCATTCGTTGCATCACTATTAGTGTCAATTATGAACTGTCAGGGATATCATCATACAGCGAAAATAGTTTAAATGTACTAGAAACTTTAAGGGGGGGACCCAAACGCCAAATGTAAATACGAAGTAACGTATGTTTAATTTATGTTATCATTTTTTGCGCGCTAAGGATTAAATAAAAGAATATAAAATTGCATGTGGAAGAACGTTAGTCGGTCTATTTCTTACACATTGCTTTGCTTTATGAGCTCGCGGTTCAATCGTTAGCTTGATGCCGATTTACCGTGATCCCACCCAGTTTAACTTAGTGAAGGGTTGTTTTGGACAGTTGACATTTTAACTCTAGTGTGGATCTGGTCAATGCTACGTGGACGCCATGAGCTTGGCGTGCGCGGTCACGTTGCGCTGGTGCAGGAAGCCGCTGCCTTCCTCCTCCTCGCCGTTGCTGAGCCCATACTGAAATTAAAAGAATTGACTCATTTTATTGCTGTATACGTTTTAGTAGTTTGAATAGTTCTGTTTCTTTAGGATTTTCATTGTTCTACGGGTGAATATTTTCAGCCCAAACATATATGGTTAGTACCTTATAAGATAAGATAAGATTAATAAACTATATTGCACAAACAAATACAACAGGTAAACAACGAAAGAAACACAATAAGGTACAATTTAGGCGGTCTTATCCCTACAGAGCGATCTCTTCCATACTCCATCACTTTATCGCAATATATTACAATGAATTTCATTTCCCATAAAACTGTTCGCAAATGTTTTTTTTTAATAAGCAACAACTCATCAAATTGCAATACATCGCAAATTCATTTTCTCTAATAATCTATAAGTACCATAAGATAAGACAAATAATCTTTATTGTACAAACAAACAAATACAGCAAGTTATACAGTAAGTAGACATAAAATGTACAATTTAGGCAGTCTTATCGCTTTAAAGCGATCTCTTCCAGACTACCTTCTGAAGAGAAACTTGTACTTATGTAACTTGTTGTTGTTTTGCACAGCCTTACCAATAAAGAACTGGTAAGGCTGTGCAAAACAAAGGATGGGTAAGAGATATTTAAATAATAAACGAAATGAATTGTGTTACTTAAAGGTATTGCAATTGGATCACCAGTTTCCATTTTTAAGGACGGAAAAATAAAGGATGAGACATAATAAAATAGGTAGGACTAAGTTACAGAGAGAGGAAGTACGATTTGACTTGGAATTTAAAGTCATGTAAGGGCAGATTTGCGGATGGGTAAAGGTAAGGAATTCCACAGACGAATGGAGCGAACAACAAATGATTTGGAATAATAGGAAGTGGAATGAGGACGGAAAGTTAGATGTAGTTTCCGACAAGACCGCATGTCTTCACTTTTGGTTGGAAGATTGCAGAAAGTGAAATAGTTCCTTGAGGTACGGAGTGAAAGGGGATTAAACAAGACAGTTTAGAGAAGGGACAGAATATGAAGATCTCGGCGAAAACGTATTGGAAGCCATTTCAACTGTGCCCGGAATTGAGAGACATGATCGAATTTACGCAAACCGTAAATGACGCGTATGCAGAAATTTTGGAGGCGCTCGAGTTTATTCAGGAAATTTTTGCTAATATCTAAATAACGACAATCGGCATAGTCGAGGATTGGCAATAGCAGTTCTTGCACGAGAGCAATTTTGGTGGGAACTCATTTCATCGAATTTTATTTCCACATTTTGTTCATTTCATTTTGTCTGGGCGTTATTATCTATTTAAGTATGTATTTAGAAATATTTAAGTATGTATTTAGAAATATTTAAGTATGTTTATCAGTCTCTGACGCCCATATTACAAGCTCTGCTTAGTTTGGGGTCAGATGATCTTGGTGTGAATTGTCCCAGATATTTATTTATTTATTTCATCGATGCTTCCTTATATCGATGCTTTGTTTACCATGATTTGATTTCCACGAATGTTTTATATCACGAAATTGTTTTGTTTGTAAAGGAAAAACGAGATAACCAGCAATAAAAAAAAACTAATGGTATTGAAAAACGACTCATTTGACCCCGACTCCACGTGGTCTTGTTTGCCCTACCCCTAGAGGCCTAGAGTGTTATTCAGAGCCGCGTAGGCGCGTAGTGGTGAGGCAGACCGCGGGCTGAGGAGAGAAGCCAGCCAACAAGCCGAAGCTGCGGTGGTAAGCGAAAGCCGTCTGCGACGATTAGCACGCGTGTAACCGCCGAAGCCCCGCAACGCTGGAGCCGTGACAGAAGTCTAATATGCTGCCATTGCTATTTGCCTGCAATTCTATTACTTAATAGAGACATTGACATTGTAACTACCCATCACTTTAGGAATCAATCAATGAAACAGTACTTGAGGCCTACTCAAGTACTGTTTCATTGATTGATTCCTAAAGTGATGGGTAGTAAAAGTGTAGATAATTGATAGATAATATAAATCATGCGTAATGTGTATACGATGAATGGATGTTCGGGTAAAGAAAGCTAAATAGAAAAGTTTTTCGATGAAACGTTTCATATGAAACAGCGTTGGTTAGTTATTATGCAATTTGAAAAAAAATGTTTCGGAATTCGGGAAATGGTTTACTGTGAAATGAAATTCGATATCAAAAAAATATGTATTCTAATAGAGACCCCTTCCATACATATACCTAATCAGGATTTTTCAGGATAGATATTGTAGATTGCTTTCATTCAGCTTTTCGCTGAGGGCTGTTTCTGAAAGGATGATTTCTATCGAGATGCTGATTAGTGTAGGACGCGGCAGTTACCTACCACTAGATAATTTTCTCTAGAAAAGCCTTATTTATAACCCTCAGTCATAAGTTTAGTTCCCACATTGGCAACATAACTTCAACGATGCCTACCAGTATATGTACTCAAAACATGCAGGGAATAGGAATAGATTCTTAGGTGATTAGTTGAATTGACACAACCTGTTTAATGTTTCTAGTATTCCCTGTTAATAAGTGAAATTTTTGTGTTGTAAGTACCTACTCGTACTTTCATATGTAGCGCTTTTCCTAATAGCGTAATTTCTGTACAATACCAACTGAATTGAATTGCCCATTGTTATAGGGCTATAAGGGTGCACACCCACGTCAGACTTTTTGTGGGACCGATAATCGGGCGGATTTTGTATTTCACTTTATTTCTGACTTACTTTTTGTAGGACGTGTGCGTTGCTCCATTGCTATCAGTACGTTCTATTTTTCTCCTACAAAAAATCGGTGAGCAGCCTAACAGTTGTGTGTGACCAGACCAACGGCTTATCTAACGGCAGAAGTATGATGACTTATTCAATTTTAAATCATACCTGTAGCGCATGTAAGTAGTGCTGCTGAGAGTGGTAGTGACCTCCATGCGACGAGTACCCTTCGTACCCGTTGGCGGCGCTCGGCTCGCTCTTGATGTTAAACAGCGAGGGGTTTGACAGGAACGGCGGCGACGACAGCCCGAGCGGGTACTGTGCGTGGTTGCCGTGTGCGTGGGCGTGCGCGTGGCCGTGCGCGTGCGCTTGGCCGTGCGTCGCGTGCGCATGCGCCGCGTGCGCGTGCGGCGAGGCGTCGGCCACTTCGCGGTGCTTGCTGCCGGTGCTTCCGTGGGGGGACAGGGACGACGAGAGAGGCAGCGGGACTTCCGATACGCTAGGTTTGCTTTCTGCAATCAAAGTATTGAGACTTTAGGTTGCACTCGTAGTTAGTTTAGTTGTTGTTAATTGTAAATGCTTATGTAGTTAGTTACAGTAGTTACGCTTCCCTTCCCTATCACTGTTGGAGTATACCTAGCCTCCGTGCTTAGCCAGTTTCTGTTCAGCGTAATATTGGACGTGCTGTCCAACTGTATGCTGATGATATTGCGCTAGCAGATTCGGACAGAGGACGGCTGGTACAACGGTTAAATAAGTGGAAAAATTCACTTGAAAACGGCGGTCGGAAACTTAATGTGGCGAACGGAGAACATGGCCTGCAACACCACAAATCCCCAGTCCGTCCGCATAGGCGTTGACGTGGTCGAGCGCACGGACCGTGTCAAATACCTGGGATCTGTGTTACCTAAGTGCGTCCGGGGACATCGACAGCGACGTCAGAGCCTGAATTTCTGCGGCTTAGGCCAAATGGCGTGAGGTGGTCATTTGTGACCCCAAAATGCCGATCAAGCTGAAGGGGCAGGTCTATAAAACCATCATTAGGCCTGTCCTTTTATATGGCAGTGAAACATGGCCGTTACTAGAGCGACACAAGCAGGAGCTGCGCGTCACGGAAGTGAAGGTGCTGCAGTGGATTTGTGGAGTCTCACGCAAAGATCTTGTGCGGAACACCCACATCCGCGGCAGCCTTCGTGTTCGTGACATTGCAGACAAGCTGCAGGAGTAGCGCCTTCGTTGGTATGGTCATGTCTCACGGAGATCGCTCCCGGCAGGTACCGGTAGAAGAGGTCGACCCAAGAAACGATGGCTCGACGTCGTCAAGGGTGTGCGTGCGGTATGCGTGCCAACAGACTCACCACTGAGGATGCTCAAGATTGCGCGAAGTTGGCCAAGAAAGTAAGAAAGGCGGACCCTGGGACCCCTGGTGTGTCCGTTCACAACCGGGATAGACCGCAAGGATGATGATGAGTTAGTTACAGTAGTTAAGTTGTATTGAAAAGTCAAGGAACGTTGAACTCTATCTCTGTTTACAAAAAAACTTACTATTACAATCACTTACAATCACTCTGCGGATAAGGTATTGGCTACAGTTGTCTACAATTTTCATGGACTACTACATACATACAAAGTTCAAGCGGCGCGTTCTATAAAAGCACAAACGCCCCTCCGGACGTCATGGGCATACATATCATCGTACACCATCACGACTGGTAGACAGAGGCTAAGTTACTGTTGCCGTCATGGTAAACAGAACCCTCAGAAGCCGACTTATCACCAATGGTATCAGAACCCAACGTGGAAGGTGGTGAGCCTTCCGCTGTTATCTGGGTTGATTTGGTTTTTTATCGAGGTTTTCCATCACCGGACAGTTAGTCGGAGATTTAACAATGAACACAAAGATGGTTCTTGGCCAGACTTGAACTTGGTACCACACTATTCACGATTTAAGTTTGGGTGCGTTTAACCCCTAGGCCACGGCGCTCTCCAAACATACTACACATTTAAGCTTTGTTTGGTCAGTATTCCAAATAATCTTATTAAGTGGTGATAAAGACTTATTAACCGTCTAAACTGGGAGAGCTGTGTCCGTCTTTCTTGGCGGCCTCGGGGTTGGGTTTGGTGCCGCTGCCAGATTTCTTCGGTTTTCGCTTTCTTGTCTGTATGCCGTCTTTTCTCATAGCTAAAGGCCTGAAACACAGAATGGAACAAATTGAATAAATGCTCAGGAATGGTATGGTACCTACTCGTAATATGCCGAACAAAACAATATTATCATTCAGTATTTTTAACTATTAGTAAACTAAAATACCTATATAATCTATAAAACCAATAGTTCTTAAAACCTATAAAAAATAGTATCTAAGTTGTACTTTGCACCCCAAAGTCAACAATTTGAATATACAAAAGAAAGTAACTAGACTACATGAGGCCAGCCCTTCTTCAGTTTGCATTTTAAGAAACCGTGTCAGTTACTTTGTTTTTTGATCATGCGGTAACCGCATTAGATAGGCTCTTCCCGTTTTAATGTGATAAGTCAAACTCAAATATCTTTATTTAAATATACCTAATCAGTACTTTTAAGATAGGATAGATAACCAAAGCTATTTACCGGTTGATGCCGTGCAGCTTGTAGTAGAGTCCGCATGCGTTGCAGACGGGCTCGCCGTCGTTGTTGCGGCGCCACAGCGTGGTCGTGCGGGAACCGCAGTTGGTGCAGCACTGCCCGTGCCGTCGCGCCGCCGACTGCGAACAAACAACCGTGTTATCGGGACTTGATGATACCTAGACCTGCCATACCAATATTATTTAAAACTAACGCTTAATGTAGTAACCGAAACAACTGATTTGTAGATATGCCTGTTCGATTAGTGAGTTCAATAAGGTAACTTCAAAAGTTTTGTGTTGTAAATGACTTTACCGTTCTGATTTAGTTTATTTAATGGATAAAAAAGTAAGATACAATAATAAATAATATACCTAAGTTAAGACTGAATAGTTTTGTTGTATAAGTAATTTATTAGATAAAACTAAATTGAATAGAAATAAGATTTAATATTTTGATTTGAATGCATGAATAGATGAAATAGGTAATAATATAATCTAGTAGATAACATGTATTAAGCTGACTACACTATTGCATAAGGAAGATTCCTGTAAAAAAAATTGTATGCTTTTTGAAATAAATAAATAAAGCTTCATATTCTAAAATAATTCTCAAGAAAAAATCAGTTTGAGAAGAGATTTGATGTGTTTAGTTTTCGTCACAAATTAATCACTAAGATTATCTACTTGAAGGCTGATTGCGTTGTGCAGGTACGGTAATTTTTTAGAAAACGAGCCCAAGCCTCTTAATAATTTCTTTGCTACGACTGCAGTAAGGTGAGACTAAGCAGGTATTTGTGAACTATTGTGAAGTGGATAAGAAATAATAAGAAAAAACAATTAAGGAGTTAATCAATTTTGTTGCTATACTTACTTACTCATTTAGGGACGATTGAACAGGCAACCAAAAGGATTCGATGAATAACGTGCTTAACTATTAAGTATTTTGTTTGTGTTGATGGTATCTAGGTATATAACAGTTATAAACTAACGTGTTATTCACGCTAAGTTAGAACTTGACTGATAAGAAATCTTTTATGTAAACAAGCTTAAAATAATTACGTACTGACCGTAAATTTAAATTATTCCACTCAATACATTCAAAAAAAATTCAAGAAAAGTTATTAGTTTATCTTGCTAAAAATCTACGAGTGTAAATAGCTACCAGCAAACAAACGCCATTTTTAATCCATCCATTCGTATTCACCGCAACCGCATGCAATCTACATAATGCCACGACTACACGACTACTGACTCTCCGCTTGCGCAGCGCATGCTTTATTTACAACAATGCTACGAGAGCGGTGTGGTGCGTGCTACGCGCGGGGCGCGGGGCGCGGGGCGGGGCGTGGCCGCGCGCCATTGGTCCGCGCGCACGCAGCCGCGCCCGGCGAGATAATTCATTGCCAACGCAAACACAGCGGGGTATAGTATAGTATGACATGATGAGCCATTTTTTATTGAAGGCTTTGATCAGAAGCTGGAGCCAATAGGATTAAAGCCTTCATTATTCGATCTCGTTGCTGGTTAGCGGAGAAACAATGATATTCTCTAGCTTTACTTTTACATTTGTGGTCAAAAACTGAACACATTTTTATTAGATCCTAATTTTATACTCCTCAGTGAACTATAAAAGATCACCAGGCCAACATTGAAACCAATAAAACTGTTATATTAAGGATGGAAAATATTATGGCTTTAATTGCTAATGCACAAAAAGATTCGACCTTACACTATGATTACATGTTTCCCTTTTCATAGGGCGCAACAAATGGCATTTGGTCCTGTTACTTTATTCCCAGTGTTATTTTTCGATAAGATAACAGGGTTCATTTAATACTTAGTAAATACTACAATTATATGGATATAGACATATAGTATACCGACATAATGCGACTATACCACCGCGTCGGAGTTGTTTCTTGCTGAGTTTGTTTGTTTGTATTGAATAGGCTCCGAAACTACCATAGATCGATTTTAAAAATTCTTTCACCAATATGAAGCTACATTATCAGGGATTGACATAGGCTATATTTTATTATGAATGAACAAAACATTAAATGTAAAATAGAAAGTAAGTAAGAGTAAATAGAAGTATAGGTATGTAAATCAAGTCTGTGAAACGCGGGCGAGATGTGCTGCTTTATCGACGCCGCGACGACGTGCAATTACTTTTGACAGATCAAAGTCTGTCGTGGCAGGTATTGTTTAAATAACTTCAAAGAAAATAATTCAAAATAAAAACTACAAAAAAATGTGTTCGTTCATTTCAAGTCTTGTACATTTAATTTTTCATTTCTTCTTTTGATTCCCGCATAGATAGTTAGGTACTTAGTTGTGCTGGGTTTGGTATTATTTAAGATCTTATTTGTCTTGTTTGTGGTCTGTGTGGTCTCAGTCGCGTTATCACCGGCCGCCTCACATCGCAGATCGTAGATTGTCGGGACGCTCATTATGGCCGTTGAACGTAACGCGGCTGCCGCTATCTGCGCCGGCTCGTTGCGTAATCGATCACATATATAGTTATCGCGGTGACTTCGCCGAGACACCAGATTGACTACTACTTACGTTTTAAAACAGATTCAAGCTTATCAACGGTCGTCACAGACGCCGAACTCATTATTCGCTCCATATGTGTTTATGAAGCAACGAGTTATCTTCGTTATGCAATATTTTATCAGGCTACATGCAATATTTATTTTAGTGTGTAACTACTGTGCTACGTGCTCTCTGTGTCTCGGTCGCCCGGTCGCCATTTAGATAATCAATGTAAACCACTTATTTTGTCATCCACATTCGCAAATTAATAGCATGCCCATTTTGCGCTACGAGTTCTCTACGCAGTTTCTTATCGGTAACATCTTAATTTTGGAGTATTTATCGAGGTTATAGCTTTTGTTTTCGGTCAACGTTTATATTAATTAATGAAATACATGCAGTTGTATCTTATAATCCACGTGTTTGTGGTTTGAATATTTGAATACATCTACAGCTTGAAATCTTGATAGCAAATAGAGCTCTGACGTTCCCAAATTCTAAATATTTACATTTATTGTAAATTAACATAGATTACTCGTATTATTTACTTCAAGTGTAATCTTAATATTCATTTAACTTGATTCAACAACTATAACTAAGTTATGTCAGACGTCTAACGTTAATGCCACCATATACATAAAGTTAGAATCCACACCCAGAAATTCACAGATTATAGAAAATACTTAGTTATTACTTATCGTTAGTTGTATTGTCCTAAGAAGTGTTTTAAAGAGTTATTCAAATAGGTAATGCTTAAAAAATATATAAAAAAGGTGTTATTTAATTAATGTTCTAATTCTAATTTTATTATTTTAAAAGCTAATTTATTCTAAAGTGCTACAAAGTAAAGTTTAAATATCTACAAAAAGTAAAGTTGGGAACGTTTATGCGCCTATAGCACTCGGTTCTTTTTACAGACATTAAAGTATAAACATTGCAAGGGTGCGAGCAGAGTGCTAAAGCGCCGGCTGAAATCGGGGAGCGGTAGCGTGTAGCCTATCACCCGCCAAGCTAAGAGAGGAAAGAGGATCGTGCGAAGGACATGCACTAGTCTACACGCCACCGACTCACCTTTTTCATGCCGCGAGCCATGCCCTCCACGCTCATCCACCTCTGCACGGAGCCGTCCTTATAGAACCGGGAGAGGAGCTCTGCGTCCGCACCTGTGCAGAGAGAGAATATGTAGTATGCGTCGGAGACTCACCAGGCGTTTGGTGGGCTTGACGAGGGGTCGGTTGACGCCGTTGATGCGCGTGTAGAGGCCGCACGCGTTGCACAGGTAGTGGCCGGTGGCGTCGCGGCGCCACAGCGGCGTGTTGTTGGCGCCGCAGTTCACGCACTCGCGCCCGCTGCCGTCCTCGTACACCTCCAGCACGCCATCTGTGTGTCAGCGGGCTGATTCGTATTCTAACTCTAGTCTAAAGGAAGCTTGTTGGGGCATTTTCACTAATCCTAGCCTAAACTGCTTTAAAGGGTTCTTTGGTTGATCTTTGTGGGCTATGTTGTAGTGAAATGGCATATAGAAAAAAAAAGCCTCAGACGTTTGATGAGATGTCTATTAGCAACTCTGGGTAAATAATGTAATATGATAGTAGCCTGCAAATTGTCTTCCAACAATCGTAAGTGGAAAGCTTATATTTAGTAGGTATGGACAACATCTTAAGGCTGCGACTGATGATTATTATCTTTTCAAGTTTAATGCTATCTTGCTTACCATCCATTTATTTCCATAGCAATTCATTCTAAATCTAAGTACCCAAAGGTAGTTATGCCTGACTTGGATATTTATTTATCTTCGAAATGAGTATGTAAATACTTAATCCCTGTGCTGAGTTATTTGTCTACACACCTGCCAAATACCTTCAAATGCCCTCGGCTTATTGCCCGCCATAGTGCAGAGATAAGGGCAAGAATTAATGGATTTGGGTCAGCACCACCAGCTGGCTCCGCGTCCCAGACACCTTGCGAGGAAGGACTTACCTACTAGTGTAGTCCTTGTTCGCGTTATATCTAATGCCTTCCGATTTGAAACAACTGAGATGCGTTTTCCTCCACAAATGTTAAAGTCTTCATAGAAAACTTTGTCAATACTAAGTAAATTTATACAGAGA
Organism: Udea olivalis; assembly: GCA_947369235.1. Taxonomy (NCBI): domain Eukaryota; kingdom Metazoa; phylum Arthropoda; class Insecta; order Lepidoptera; family Crambidae; genus Udea; species Udea olivalis. The sequence continues at coordinate 24,791,133 of OX376342.1, forward strand.
AAAGATTTGTATGTTTGTAGCGAATAAACTTTAAACCTACTGACTATGTAACATAGGATATTTTTTTATTTATAGGCTATATATGAAGGTGAAGCTGCTTTCAGAAAGCTAGTGTTATAGTTTAACATTGTAGTAGCATTTACCCACAGACCACATAGCCCATGTGGTATGTGGTCTGTGCATTTAGGTACCACAACAATCTGCGCCCCCCTCAAAGGTTCCAATAAAAACGCGCCAAGGCTTATGGCTGATTGGTGGTCTTTTCGATTACTAGACTGTTCAACTGTTTTTCTTTATTTAAATATGAGCTGCCACGACAGACTTCGTTCTGTCAAATGTTTGACAGCTGGTATCGCATCTTGTCCGTGTCCTTCGACTTTTTTGATCAATCTTAATCAAATAATATATGTATAGCTTAAAACACTCCTAAATAGTTTAACTTTTAATGTGAAATATTTTTTAAGACCGTATCAGTAGTTACGGAGCTAGTTGTTTTGTAGTAGGTAGTAGAGTAGTTTGTATTCAATACAAACAATCAAATCATTCCTCTTTATAATATTAGTATATTGGCAAAAATATTGGTCTCTATACTAAACACAGTGATATACATTGCAAAAATACTAGGATTATGGATAAAATTGCGCTTCCACTCTTTAGGCTACAAAAAGTTTTAGGATCCTTTATGTGGCAAGGTATACACTATTACAACAAGATCCCAAAAGCCATTTGTGAGTTACCACTACATAGATTCAAAAATCACATCAAAGCAGCTTTATTGAAAAAGGGCTATTATACAACAAAAGACTACCTTAAAGATAAAAATGCCTGGGTGTAAGCTATCTGCTCGATGCGGGATTAGATAACTATATTGTAACAGATATGCAATTGTAATACCTAGTTATTAATGCAATTGTAAAACCTAGTTAGTACTTAGTTTGTAGGTACTGACTAACAATTTTATTTCTTAATTGTTTAAATGGCCTTAAGTTTATATTCTTTTCTTTGATTTTTTTTCCATTGTTTTATATTCTTTAGATTAAACACTCAGTAGGTTTATTTGTATCAAAGTGACATATTGTACTTTACTAACGCCTGTTGTAAACCCAAAACAAGTTTAAAAGAGTAACTGCTGAGTTTCTCGCCGGGTCTTTTCAGAAAGAAACAACTCCGACGCGGTGGTAGAGTCGCATTATGTCTGTATACTGTGTTTTTATATATCTTTATTACTATAGTAATTATGTCTATTATTTAGTATATCTTGCTTTAAAGAAGGACGGCGAACTTCAGTGTAATTTCAGACCTCTACTTACGGGCCGCGTACATAAAAGAAATCGGTTGATGTTTTTAGAACTACGCAAGACTAAGAAAAAAGTTAATTGTTTTAACTATTTTAAAGCTGGGGTTAAAAAGATCTTAAAGCTTTTGAAGGTAGTGAGGTTACAATTTAAATCGTTAGTTTTTAATCATTTTTTAATGAATACAAGGACACTGATGCTTACACATCAGTCAGTTTTGGTCCGACGTAAGCGGATACATGTTCGGGCGTTCTTCTTTCGCGTTTCGGAGGCTGTTTGGTTTCTTATTATAGTGATACAATGTAACGTACAATATCCGCATTTTGTCTAACTAGGTACGGTTCCATGCAAAGTGTTCCGTTCCGAAGAATTGCACGGATGACCGTCGCGGGAAGGCGGAATCCGCGCCCTCGCAGACGGGCCCACGTCCGTGCGACGGGTCCCGTCGCGGGTGTGCGAACGGGCTTGTTCAGTCAACAGCGCTACATGATACGTCCAATGGGAACCCTCGATGGGCCTCATCCACCCCAGCCCCGTCCCAAGCAAAGGCGCACTGCGAGTTTGTTACTACGGCCGCGTGCTTCTTCTACTATGCGGCTAGCTCGTGCCGCATCGGACTTATCACATCATCACAAAGCGATAGAACCAGACAAAGAACAAAAGAAGTACATTTCTGGTGTACCTAAATTAAGTGTGTTTAGCTCAGTGTGAGGCATATTAAAGCTTTAATGCTATGTAAGCTACGAAAAAAAAAATTAACTTATTTATGTACATTTATTTAAATAATTAACAAGTTGTCCAAGAATGCAGCAGGAGCTCCGAAATGATCCTGATGACAAGCGTACCCCATGTACCATAAAGTGGACATAATATTATGTGTTATGTGCGAGTAACACCCAACTGTATGATTTCCAGCAGCTCAATAATATCCGAAAATGGCTTCACTTCCTTGTACCACCCCTTAAAGTCTACAGCAGCGGCAGCTGCTCTTCTTATTGTTGGAAGAGCTATTTGATTGTTTACTTTATTATTTGTTTGCTGGGTTTCAATTTGATTATGTTTTCCTGCAACAGGTGGTGCAGGTAGGTAATTCTGGAGGGCTACTTTCTCTTACAGTTTGATTTTTTGATAAAAACAAAAAAATGTGTTTTAAATATTAAAATAATAAATCAAACGTAACGTAATGTAATTGATTTGACATTGACATTGATGACAACAATGGGAACGCAAAGAAGTATATGCCCATACAGCCTCTTTATCAGTTTGTTTTTACACTTTGCACTAGAATACATTCAAAATACAAGTATATGGCTTTAAAATGTCATGTGTATTGTATACGTGTATTGATTTAATTGAATTAGTTCAAAATAGTTAAAATATAACTTACCATAACACAAACTGAAAATAGAATTGATTGCAGTAATTGAAAATTTCTGTGTAGATTGGAATACTCTTACAGGAAATAAAACCGTTCAGTTTTTGCTCTTTTTGTTGCACTACAGAAAAGTTTTGTTTAATTGAAATCGGGAATAATTTATCTTTGACCTCCCATCTTTAAAAATTCTGATTTTATGGAAATAAATTCAACAAATTTCACTCTATTTATTTAACTTGTGCCCGTTTGGTAACGTTTTTGTAAAATATGCAGTCGAGTTTCGCCGCCCTTCTTTGACGATTTGAAAATATTTATTTACTGTGAAAGAATGTTTGAGTAAAGTTATTTGGGTTTGAGTACACATTCGTTGGTCCGAATCTTTTTCTTACTTTCAAATGGCACATGAGAGAAAATTTACAAAAGATTCCAGGTTCATTAAAACCTCACGATATAAATTTCCTGTTAATTTGTAAGAGGTGCAAAACCTGTACTTAGTAAAAAAATAGCCTACGAGACTTCATGAAACTAGTGTTAGGTACCGCTCTTGTCTTGTAAACAGAGTGTTCTTGTCCGTGTGCCCGGAGGCGAACACTGCGCGTTTTGTTCTGGTGTTCCCAGAAAAGATAAGAGATTACTTGTATCGACATTGTATCACTTGGAGTCAGTAGGCTGACTTGTCTTGCTTAGTAATCATTAATAAATCATACACTGTACCTATCTGATTTAGATGTTATCCTAAATCGTAATGAAAATCAATTTTAAAACGGATAATTTGGAATAATGCTCCATAGTATTATTTTATCGCTTGCTCTTATTTGATAGAACACAAATGTTGTAAGCAGTTCCTGTTTAGTTTTTGCTTCCGGCACTGCTACCCCGTTTATAATAAAAGTCGTAAGCGTATGTTATTTTATATTAGGATGATGTTTTAGATTAAATGTTTATTATTTAGTTTATTTTTCTTTCGTTGATTTGATTGGAATTGACAATTTTATTACTTCTAATAGGTACTTTTAAATGGAGATGTCTTTGACTGATTATTTGGGTGTATTATATTACGGTACTTTGTGAGTTTCAATTTGAACATGTAATTGGGTACTTGTAAATTTACGACTAAGGAGTGTTTGGGCCGGATATTGAAAATAAAAAAAATTAGAACCGGAAAAGTAGCGTTAGTTTCTGCTTGCCATAAAGAATTAAGTTTTAGATTGGTCAAACCTCCCACTGCGATATCAATAATATATAAGTTATTGGGTTGTAAAGTTGGATGGAAATATGGTGTTTAAGACTCTCCCCGGATTTGGCTGGGTTTACTGCTGTTCAATCTATCCTTTGTGTAATTCGGTAAATGACGATTTCATCGGTATGTAATAATGTATTGTAATGACAAACAAGTTATTTATCTACTACCAATCCTATTTATGGCTTTAAAACATATCCATTGTTTGTGGTCAAACCGATAAGTGCATGCATGTTATACTTACATATTGGAGCAGTGGTCTGACAAACTCAGATAATGGAATGAAACATGCCTAATCAGATTCAAAACAATCGTTTTTCCTTCTTGAATTGTAATTCAAGTAAGAAAAACGATAATGTCTATAATGTAAGGTATTTTTTAAACGATAATGTATTATACCTTACTATTACTTCTCAATATACATTGTGTTATTATCAGCTCCCGTACCATTACATTACATTGCAAACAATTCGCTTAACTTCAGATACAAAATAATAAAAAAACAATGTGGCCACTTCATACCGATGAAAGAAAAGTGATCGTGAAGTACTTATAATTTGTCCTATTTGAAAGATAGAAAGAAAATATGTTTATTTGGTGACAAAACAAAAAATAAAAATAACATTAAAGTGCACATTCAAAATGGGGTGACACGTTTTGGCACCAAAATGGCATGTACTCAGCATATGCCGGGGTATCATAAAGACACCGCGACGCTGCTCTTCCGTAGATGCCTTAGAGGAGAAACTATGCGCGAAGAAATAACAAAATGCAAAAAACAAAAATCATCCCAATTCACAACATATAGGTACACAGACAGTTTCTCAGTTTACAATGGTTTTTACAGAAGTATATAAATGTGCTGAATGTGTAATACAACATCAGTATAATGGTATATTGACATTATTTGAGATGATAATTTTGACTGTTCACGCCTATGAAGTATTGCATTTTAATTCGGGAAAGTGTACCTCAAATAATATCGTACTTTATTGACGGGTACCACTCACTTAGTGAAGTGCCTTGCCAACGAATAACAGAAGACAATAGAAAATCGGTTGTGAAACAAATTAATCTAAAATATACAATTTGGGAACATCGTTTGTGAACAAGAATTGATAATAAACTCAAGGGACACTTCATCTATTGATGTTGCCGACGATGAGTATGAGTGATTTATGGTGTGCGTGCAGCATTATATTAGTAGATAATAAATAACTTTCAAACCTAATACCTACCTTATTTGATTCACTTGAGGGCTTTTATAGTCGTAATATGTTCATATTTATTTAATTATCTCTTTATTGCACTATAAAAAAACTGACGATTCCAAGTTCTATGAAATTATGAATCCATAATCAAATCGATTCACTAACGATTATAAACTACCACAGACCTATTGTGAGCTATCAAAATTATCAAACTATAATTTGAATACTATAAGACCTAACAGTAACAACAAGAGCAGCTTCGATAAAAAAACCAAATTACGTAAACGAAATAGCTTCCTTTGTATAGATGCAAGCCTTAGACTGGAGATAAAGCGGATTTATTTATTCCGATGGCACACAGACCGACCTACTCATATCTGCCAGTACATATTTTTCATCGCGCAGCTAATTGTATCACCAAAGATAACAACGGCCAATCGTATCCGATAGTTTTGTTACTTACATTTATTGTGATAGATCAGATAGATGTAGTAAAATGTTTTGTCGTCGTACCTCATCGTACCTCATCATCAGTCATCACTTTAAAATATAAAATAAATAAATATGCGCCAGACAACACACTTCTTGTAATGGTCTCGAAGTAGGGATTATTAAATCCCTGTGTTACGAGGTACCATACAAGGAAATAAGCTAGGGGCGTCTCCCAGCACACCCAGACCCGAGTCAATGCAGAAAAGATCGTTTCCTGAATTGACCCGACCGGGAATCGAACCCGGGACACTACGGAAATCGAGGCGAGAAACCGTGCTACAGCACACTACGCCAATCGTGTCGTTAAATACATAACTTGACTCTACCATTAAAAGTGAGTTTTATAATCTAACAAATACCAATGATGTTCATAGGTTTCGCATAAGTTCTTCGGTTCATCAATTCAACCCACACCGTTTTGTGTCTAACGGCTGCTTTTGTTTCTATGTTAATTTATAAGACTTCAAAGTTTATTCCTACTAATGAATTGAGATTTTTTATGGACTTGATGTTCCTCTTTCTACCGCTTAGCGCTCTCTGCGGTTGAATTGAAAACGATTAAAAACACTTATAAACATAGAATACTAAACAAAATTGGCACGCCAAAAGGTACGTGGTAATTGATTGAATTAAATGTAATTACTGGTGATTCCCTAAGGAGGCTCTAGCAGTGCAAACAAAGAGTCGATGACGTCAGCGGTGATAAGCGCCTGATTCACAGATCGTGAGTTTTGCCTACTTGCCTGATACGATCGAGGTGAATCACGTCCCTTAGAGAGACAGCTATTATCTATGTGCAATGCATGGTGCCAATGTAGGTAACTATTAAAGCCCCCTCTGGTGTCCTTAGGTAGAGTATACTCTATTTTGTAAGTAAAGATCCCTGATACCTAGAGCTCAAGCGGGTCTCGAACCCGTGTCTTCCATAATCCGGGTAGCTGCTCTTCCAACTAAGCTATCGAGGCAATTATCAGACCTGGCAAATTTGTCTAGTGTATTTCACGTTGTTTCATCAATGTTATGAAGCAAGCGCCTTTTAACACCCGAAATAAATATTTCTGCAAATATTTTACCTTCGAATAATATGAAACTAGCCCTAGGATTAGGTCGAATTTTCCTAGCTGCTGTCTCTAGATAGAAGTGCATTGTTATGATGGTGAAAATAAAAATTCACTTATTTTTAAGTATTTTAAACAGCGGCTGTTCATATTAAGACGCCTCTTGGAAGAGTTCCAAGAGGTGGAGACCTCAAATACAGATTGAATTTAAGTCAAATTAGCTTTCAATTAGTAACACGTTAACAATATTTCACTACTTTTGCACCTTCCGAAATCTGGAGAGGTTGATACTTAATCTTAAGAATAAACAGTAGGTTTTCTGTATTTATCATATAGTTGGTTTTAGCTAACATAAACTACCTTTCACTATTGATTGGGAGATAAAAACCTATAGTTAGGCGACAATGATGTCGAAAACTGATAATCCGCAAAGGAATCGCAAAAAGACAAGGTAACAGCTTCTTACAGAATATGACTGCTAACTGCAGATAGATACATCATAAGATGCTGTTTTTTATGCTTATTTATTGACTGCAATCATGTCTAATCTTAGGTCATGATTGCTGAAGCGGCAGATTAGCCTTTGAGAATGGTCTTTCTCCAAGCAAGCACTCAGATTTGATAGCACCGTGTTTAGCTATCATAAGTAACAAGTGTAAGTGCATAAACTCAACACTCATTTAGCTCTACATGTATCTTGCCTGTCCAAATAATTAAAGATTGTCATGCTAATTGATATCGAAGCGCAAACAAGTTAAAATTCACTAGATAAGGTGTTTTGACCTCGAAGATAAGAACTCTTAGTACTAATCAAAACCATTAAAAAGTTTTGAAAATAATTACAAAATGTTTTGTGAAACATACGATATTGTAAAAAGTTTTATGTTTCATTATTACTGAAGTTACAAACCATTGGTTAACATTATATTAAGCAATTATAAATTACCTACTAAGTAAACAATCTGAAATATCCATATGAAATTTTGTGTGGAACAAATTGTATTAGCACTTGAAGAGAACTAATGATTTGTTTATCTCGATAAAAATATATTTAATCATCTGTTACTTATTAAAAAATAATATTTATTGAATTTTTTTTTTATTTATGGCTATATTTATTATTTTATTAGGTTTATTGAAAAATGTTTATTTTTAATTCATCAACATTGAAAAATATTTGTTATGCAAAAAAGTAACATTAGTATTCAGCGGAACATGATTAGTACAAAGTTTATTAATGAATCTGAGGAAGATAATAATGTTATTATAACTGACTAGTTAGTAATGAATGCAAGCTCACCGTATGCCGGGGGTCGCTGCAGGGCGTCGTAGGGCGCGCACCACGAGCCCATAACCACGTTCTGGCCGTAGAGGCTGCCGGCTACGCCGCCCACGCCGCCCACGCTGCCTACGCTGCCCACGGAGCCCACGGCACCGCCACCTGTCGCGCACACACTTTGATTATCATTACATTCAATAACAGCACAAACCAACTGGCACATAATGTTAGATGAATCAGAGAACTTCAATCAAATAGGAATTCTGATAGTTTAATGTAAATTAGGAAAAGCTTTGCAGGATAGGTTATACTAAGTAAACGTTCAGACATAGTGTGATTTAAGGACCTGTTTCATTGGTTCGTAAATTGTGCAACCAATTGGAGAGTATCGGTAGGGTGTACATTGTAGCTGTGCAGGCGTCTCCGCGGTCAGAGGTCAGGCCGCGCACTGGCGGTTGACCGCGTGCGAGTGTCGCCCTGGCCTTATCTGCGCTGACGCACGCCATCTAGCCGATGCGAGCCAGTTAAGCTCATTTGTTGTGGTCAGGATTATTTTCCTTAACCTACTGAATCATTAGCTGTTAAATTATTCCTGTCCTGAATTGGCGTTTAGCTTCAAATTTAAGGACTAAATCATTCATAGCCAGGGTTTAGGTATTTGAGATGTTTTTGTAAATAGATTGTAGAGCGTATGTTTTTATTCTTTCAGTCTTGTTATTCTCAAAAGTGTTGCATATGTATTGTGCTACAGGTGATTTATTCGTTTGCATGAGTTTTGATTTATCAATACCCATTGATTCCATTAAAGAAAGCTGATAATAGCGTATAAATAAATGAAGGCACATTTATTTGTTTAAGTAGCCATATAAATCAACTAGGTAAAAACGCATAATGCCATCCTCAGACATGAACACCTGACCTTAAACTAACCAGAGCTTGCATGCGTCCCAGAGACTGACATTCTTTTAAATATTATTTTTGTAGTCACTCGCATAAAACAACGCAATTTATAGTTATGTGCAAGTTGACAAAAGAGCAAACACGCTTTCATGCGCTTTACGATGCCGAATAGGGGTCCAGGTGATTATACATATGAGTAGTTTACAACCGGCACATAAACGAAATAAGGACAAATTATACACATGTTTCGTGTAATAACAAAAAGCGTAAAATTTTGCTCAGTCCCAAGATTAAAAACTTTGTTGACAGGGCACTGAATCCTCTCCTCTATGTGATAAGTGCTCTGTAATGAGGACAATGTTATGGCTGATGAGCTGGTTGCCAATAATTGGTCACACGTCACGTTATCAGAAGCGTTTAAGTTTGTTTGAAAACAGGATAACAGGAATGAGAGGAAAACGATCGCTTAGAACGCGTTGACGTACGTGTTTGTTAGAACAGCATTTTTTGATTAAAATTTAAGGAAGTGACTATAAATTAGCTGGCGTATATTTATTGCAACGGGGAAGTTTGAATGGAAATTAACGATAAATAGATTTAAGAATAATAAACAAAACTGTTAGGAAAGTTTTGATTTTTCATTGAGTTCACGTATAACGCCTAAAATGGATCAAATCAACTACCAGTCAAAAGTTGTTATGATTATGGCAGCTAAGTACTAGGGTATATATTCGCAATTTGCTATAATTAACTTTTATGTATAAATAACCGATGATTTGATGTTAACGTCCAGCTAAACAAACTAAATAATTTTCAGGTGATGTAAGTCGATGCGATACTTTATCCTTGTTAATTGTGTCATGGTGTTTGCCTGCTTTTGTAATTATCGCACGTTGGTAGAAATCTGAAGAGACAAACAAGAAATACATTTTCCTGGCACAAATCGTTAAGTAATTGTAGGATCATCAAAACTTTAATAGTTCAGGATTGCGATGAGAATGATGGATTAGATTATTATTAATTAGCAGTAGCAGTAAATGAATAATGTATTTTGTTATGTTACCCAGCATATGCTTGGTTTGGGGTAATATGTCAATATTACTTATATCTTTTCCGATATAATCGATAAGTATGTATACTTAATTCACGGTATTTTCATGTGTTTAATAATCATAGATAACGTCTTTGCAGTTAATTACTTCTTATATGAAATGACTAAAAATAAGAAGAAGGTGATAATTTTAAAGTTGTGAAAGTGAAAGCTAAGTCTTGAATTAAACTAAACGGTCCTAAAAGATTTGAGGATAATATTTTCCGTGTTGGTAGTTCATTCAGAAAGAATACAATAGGATGGTACTTCCGAAACTTTGGCCCTTAAATATTATTATCCCTTAAACTGCCTATTTACCTTACATTTTATTATAAGAACTGTGATTGAATCACAATAGCGATGTCAGCCTATTGGTATTGTGGTCATGCGCGGTGCGTCATTGGTTATTTATTACAAGAAAATCAATAAACAAAGGCGTTGGGAAATAAGAATCAACAATCCTATTGGGATTTTTTTTCCTTTCTCTGGAATATTATCCGCCTTGTTATTATTTATTTCCTCGTCCTAGCTGGAATATGCCTATTCTTAAATGCGTAGAGCGCTCTTTACGTAGTCAATGTTACAAATAGATTTATGTAGGTAACATAAGACAAAAGCGATAGAAGCTGGGGTACCTACCTATTTACAGATACAGTATACTGATTTTAAGAACTAACGTTGTGATAACTAAAAAATGTTGTTGTGTAGTATTATGTTGTTGTTGCTTGTACAACATTTTTTGAATAAGGGTGTGGACTGAATTTGATGTCTGAGCAAGTTCCTCCTTTTCATAAATATTTTCGTATAAGGGACATCGCTCGTTCCCCATACATTGAATGCCCTGGAACGCACAGCAATGAGAAAATACTAGTTGTGTTCGGAATCATTCACAAATTCTCATCAGGCATTTGCTGAAACACGGACAACTTTAGGAACCGTGGCCTACTACAGAATGTATTAGATTTTGAGGGTATACTTAATCGTGAACGATGTACACTTTTTGTTATGTTCTGATAGATATATTGTTAACCTTTATTTATGAACATAAGTGATATGAATACTATGAATAATTGTATTTTATGTTCATTAAACATAAAATACAATTATTTCTTACACCTTATATCAAAAAATCATAAATGCTCAGGTAAATTTTGTTATTAGTGTTGGCAGATGGCACCTATCAAATACATTTACTAAAGAATATACAAAAACAAACGGGCGTAACGAATTTAAGTTCATATATATTTGAGACGAAACACAATTATAGCGCGATCTAAAGAAGTATAACTCCATCTGTTGGTATTACTTGAAACTAATTGTCCACTAATCATATCCACCACCAACCATACCAAATTGTGTAGTAGATATAGTACTTTCTATTGTTCGTTTCTAACCACATAATGTCCGTTTACTATGAATAATTGCTAATAAAATAAAAATAGAAAAATTATAATGAAGGACATTCGTTTGTGCATGCTAGGGCCGATTTCGACGGTGTCCTTTATAACGCTAATATTTCACGTTGACTATAAGCAAACTGTGGGATTTGAATAGTGTTACAGCCGCAGAAAAGGTTTTGAAAACCTTAAGTTAATAAAACACTGCTGTATGGTATCTTCACTGTTATAGGTATTTGATTCACCGAAGTTACTCTATTATTAAAATTTAAGGAAGTGACTATAAATTAGCTGGCGTATATTTATTGCAACGGGGAAGTTTGAATGGAAATTAACGATAAATAGATTTAAGAATAATAAACAAAACTGTTAGGAAAGTTTTGATTTTTCATTGAGTTCACGTATAACGCCTAAAATGGATCAAATCAACTACCAGTCAAAAGTTGTTATGATTATGGCAGCTAAGTACTAGGGTATATATTCGCAATTTGCTATAATTAACTTTTATGTATAAATAACCGATGATTTGATGTTAACGTCCAGCTAAACAAACTAAATAATTTTCAGGTGATGTAAGTCGATGCGATACTTTATCCTTGTTAATTGTGTCATGGTGTTTGCCTGCTTTTGTAATTATCGCACGTTGGTAGAAATCTGAAGAGACAAACAAGAAATACATTTTCCTGGCACAAATCGTTAAGTAATTGTAGGATCATCAAAACTTTAATAGTTCAGGATTGCGATGAGAATGATGGATTAGATTATTATTAATTAGCAGTAGCAGTAAATGAATAATGTATTTTGTTATGTTACCCAGCATATGCTTGGTTTGGGGTAATATGTCAATATTACTTATATCTTTTCCGATATAATCGATAAGTATGTATACTTAATTCACGGTATTTTCATGTGTTTAATAATCATAGATAACGTCTTTGCAGTTAATTACTTCTTATATGAAATGACTAAAAATAAGAAGAAGGTGATAATTTTAAAGTTGTGAAAGTGAAAGCTAAGTCTTGAATTAAACTAAACGGTCCTAAAAGATTTGAGGATAATATTTTCCGTGTTGGTAGTTCATTCAGAAAGAATACAATAGGATGGTACTTCCGAAACTTTGGCCCTTAAATATTATTATCCCTTAAACTGCCTATTTACCTTACATTTTATTATAAGAACTGTGATTGAATCACAATAGCGATGTCAGCCTATTGGTATTGTGGTCATGCGCGGTGCGTCATTGGTTATTTATTACAAGAAAATCAATAAACAAAGGCGTTGGGAAATAAGAATCAACAATCCTATTGGGATTTTTTTTCCTTTCTCTGGAATATTATCCGCCTTGTTATTATTTATTTCCTCGTCCTAGCTGGAATATGCCTATTCTTAAATGCGTAGAGCGCTCTTTACGTAGTCAATGTTACAAATAGATTTATGTAGGTAACATAAGACAAAAGCGATAGAAGCTGGGGTACCTACCTATTTACAGATACAGTATACTGATTTTAAGAACTAACGTTGTGATAACTAAAAAATGTTGTTGTGTAGTATTATGTTGTTGTTGCTTGTACAACATTTTTTGAATAAGGGTGTGGACTGAATTTGATGTCTGAGCAAGTTCCTCCTTTTCATAAATATTTTCGTATAAGGGACATCGCTCGTTCCCCATACATTGAATGCCCTGGAACGCACAGCAATGAGAAAATACTAGTTGTGTTCGGAATCATTCACAAATTCTCATCAGGCATTTGCTGAAACACGGACAACTTTAGGAACCGTGGCCTACTACAGAATGTATTAGATTTTGAGGGTATACTTAATCGTGAACGATGTACACTTTTTGTTATGTTCTGATAGATATATTGTTAACCTTTATTTATGAACATAAGTGATATGAATACTATGAATAATTGTATTTTATGTTCATTAAACATAAAATACAATTATTTCTTACACCTTATATCAAAAAATCATAAATGCTCAGGTAAATTTTGTTATTAGTGTTGGCAGATGGCACCTATCAAATACATTTACTAAAGAATATACAAAAACAAACGGGCGTAACGAATTTAAGTTCATATATATTTGAGACGAAACACAATTATAGCGCGATCTAAAGAAGTATAACTCCATCTGTTGGTATTACTTGAAACTAATTGTCCACTAATCATATCCACCACCAACCATACCAAATTGTGTAGTAGATATAGTACTTTCTATTGTTCGTTTCTAACCACATAATGTCCGTTTACTATGAATAATTGCTAATAAAATAAAAATAGAAAAATTATAATGAAGGACATTCGTTTGTGCATGCTAGGGCCGATTTCGACGGTGTCCTTTATAACGCTAATATTTCACGTTGACTATAAGCAAACTGTGGGATTTGAATAGTGTTACAGCCGCAGAAAAGGTTTTGAAAACCTTAAGTTAATAAAACACTGCTGTATGGTATCTTCACTGTTATAGGTATTTGATTCACCGAAGTTACTCTCGTCAAAATATTTTACTGATAGATTGAGGATTAGATAAGTATCTATGAATTCATATGCAGTAGTAAATTATGCTAATGTTATTGCTTTCGACGTTGAATAATCCTAATGACTATGTGTTAATAAATGCGTAATTTTATTAGGTCATTCATTCATAATAAGTCTAGGTACTGAACACGTATATCTAATGGTCTCTGGTTAGGTTTTAGTTTGTTTTAGGTGCGCTATTGAGTTAAACTGTTTTCAAGATTAACTGACTCTGCCTAAATCGTCGTAACGCAGGCAGGTGTCTCTGATGTGTTTTTTTAAACTGTGTTACGCATTTTAACCAATTAAATTTTAAAACTATACCTACGAGTATGTACATACATCATGGTAGTATTCGTTTATTTTGACAGCAGTTTTTATCTCATACTTTTTTACTCACAAGACTCGTTTTATATTAATATGAGTCTTACCTTAAAAAACACCAGCATAGATTATCGCTAGCCTTCAACAATCCGTTCGGAACCATGTGAAGTATACTTTGCAAAACTTCATAACTGAGATGAGGCTGGTGCTGCTCTGCAGTTGCACGTTTAAAGATAAACCAGGTAAACTTACCATAAGAGTCGTGGTGCGCAGCATGATGGTGATGCCAGACGTTCTGGTGCGGCGCGAAGTGAGCCGCGTACTGCTGCAGCCGCCCGCCGCCGGCCACGTAGCCGAGTCCGTAGCCGTCGCCGCACTCGCCGCCGCCGCCGCCGTAGCCGCCGCCGCCGCCGCCGAACATGGCCGCTTCTCCGGCACCGGCTGCGAGCGGACACGCCGCGCTTGCCCTCAATGCGCTGGTTGACACGATTCGGCTACACACTGTCCGTTTTAGTCACTATTTGTTTTAAAACAATGTATTTAATACCACTTGTCACTTGTTTTCACTTTTCACGAGTTCTTTTACTCCATCAGCATTGCATCTGTGTACTGCAACAATGATTTAACAATAAGTTGTGCGGTAGGTCGGAGCATCAACAATGTAAGGATATGGTTTGCAATTAATTTGCGTCTATCAGAAATACTTAAAGATGTTCTTTTCAGAGATAAACATCGTGGTATAGCGATAAACAGACGTTTTTTTTCATTTCACGGGCAACGTCAAGCCACCGGATGTACATTATAACAATGTTTCGATAGTTCATCCAATCAGTTGAAAAGTATTGCAAACCATTATGTTGAACATGAATAGATTACAGTGAAAATGTTAATAATACTTATAATTTATAATATGTATCCAGTGAACTTTATGAGAATGTAATTAGTGCATGATATTGATTTAATGATTAAGTATGTAAATCCCTCTGTTTTTTATATTTGCGGCGCCCTACAGGGTCCATAATTGAAACTTTCTTTATAACCTGCCATCTTATGTACAACATTATGGTTTGCAATAAATAAATTGAAATTGAAATTAACAGTGCCAATTATGGACCATAAAGGACGATTAGTCCAGTAGCATAACTCAGCATCAATAGTATCACATAAGAAAAATATGTCGTATGTTACAACATTGTTTCTACATATTTGACATTTAGAACATAAATGAACGGTCTTAAGTAAAGCAAGTTTTTTACTAACATAACCATACGATTAGATGTTAAAAGCCGTGTAACTTGTAAGGTAACATTGAGTTACACAGTAATTGCAAGATATATGATGATGCTGATATATGTGTTACAAAGAATCTCTAGAATCCCTTTTGTTAGACCGGCTAGTAAACTCACTACGGTAGGCAATATTTTGTGACTGCGTTCGCGCACGATAATGCACGCGTCGCTTAGTAAATCAGCGCGCGATTATGGCGCTGCGCCCGCGCGTATCTCAGGAACGCACGCGCACAGATATGACACGTTCTACATCTGGCTTCATCACTACAATCTACACTCTATACCATACAGCAAAAGAGCCAGTTCACAAACAAGGTAACATTGAAGAACATATTGACTAATTACCTAATAGTATCGCTGTAGGTATGGGGACGTTATCTGCACCTACCAAGAACTGTGTCAATAGAGTTTTGTTAAAATGTATCAGCGTTTGTTAAGTTTTAATTTTGTAACGTAATGATAAGAATAAATATAAAAATATTTATCACTGCGCAACGTCCATATGTTGTGTTAGCAAATAAGTTTTTGTCGCTTGTTTGTATTGGGTAAAATGTATGATTAAGTAAATACTATAATAATTTTGTAGAGCTAATCTATCAATTAATGTGTGTAGGTAACCTACGTAAAGAAACGGTTCTGAAACAACCGTTTAGAACAGATAAGATTCCTGTAAGTCCTATTAAATGGCGCTACCTCGGTACTGTTGAGCTAAAATGTCTAGTTGCAAAAGTTTGGCCACTGACCCAGTTTCAGCGTGTACTTAAAGGCTACGATAGAAAATGCGCATAGCCTTAATCTATCTGTATGGAGTATTTAATACTCTATGATCCCGGGTGACAAGTCAGAAATTGTAAAATAAAGAGACCACTGCATATCCGAACCGTAGAGAATGACTTTTTGTGCTGGACTTTGTTTTTAGTGGTCATAGTTTTACATGCCTCCAAAACATCCATCGACAAGTACTCGAAACGCAGTAACGTTAGTTTAACAGTTTCTGTAGATAATACTTTAGTGCTATCTTACGTCCAGTAATGAGAAAAAGAGAGGTTAATATGTTAGTTAGTCTAGTTTAGAAATAGCATAGAAAATAATTGCCTGTTAATAGCCAATTAGTTTACAAATTATGTATTTAAACTGTTACTATTTTAGTTATGCATCATCTGCCATATAATTTACTTAATAAATACGAAAAGTTCGCATTATTTGTAAAATTAACATTAAAAGTAAAGTAACAGAGTTAAAAAATATCTTCATTTATAGACTTATAAAAAGTACATAAGACAAGTAAAAAAAAAATGTTACTAGCAAAAATATACTAAATAAAAATGAACTTACATAAAATAATACTATGATAGTAAATATCATAAACAAACTTATTGTGACTCTACCACCGGTTCGGAGGTTGGTTCCGATCGAGAAGACTCCGGCAAGAACTTCGATGGTTAATCTTTTCTTGTTTGTTTACACAAAAATGGTATGGACAGAGTAAAGTCATAACAAAAACAAATGTGCAGAGGAGCAGATTATACCTATATAAGATGACCACAAATTATTGTCATTTAAGAAATCTTCTACACCATAATACGACACCATACTACCACATTTGACGACCGACTTGGTGTAATGGTTAAGAAGTTGGCTACTACACCAGAGGTCGCGGGTTTCGATCCCCGCACAGTACAAACATTTGTGTGCATGAACATGTCTGTTTGTACTGGTCTGGGTGTCTCCTATGTATAATAAGTATGTATTTACAAAATAAAATGTATTTAAGTATGTTTATCCGTTGTCTAGTATCCCATAACACAAGCTTTAATTAGCTTACTTTGGGGCTAGATGGCGCTGTGTGGAATAATGTCCAGGGATATTTATTATTATTATTATTATTATTAAATAATAACCTCGCTTCATTAACTTAGCTTAGGCAGTTCAACAAGAGTTTGCGGAATCTTATTAAAATATTTTACACATTGACCAACAAATGATTTCCCTACCTTAAGCAGTCTTAGACTAGGAGTTACGAGCTTATATTTATTTCTAGTATTAAGTTCATGAACATCACTGTTTTACTTG
Source organism: Udea olivalis (assembly GCA_947369235.1). Lineage (NCBI taxonomy): Eukaryota > Metazoa > Arthropoda > Insecta > Lepidoptera > Crambidae > Udea > Udea olivalis. The sequence continues at coordinate 24,808,675 of OX376342.1, forward strand.
AAGAGATGCAAGTTCTTATGGACACACACTACATTCTCATTAATACATTGAGAGTACATTAAGTCTTCCTGCCAGAGCCGCAATATGCGGACCCCACTGTAATCGAAAGTAATTCCTAAAAATACAGTGGAATTCGTAATGTCTAATGGCTCGTTATTCATGCTTATAACGGTATCTTAAAATTTTATACATTTAGTCTTCTGTGCATTGAGCAGTAAATTGTTACTCGTGAACCAATGCAGTACCTTAGTGAGAGTATTATTTACGTCGTCAAGTGCTTTTTACTTCCGTTAAAAATCAAAGAAGTGTCATCAGCAAATAATACAATCCGACATAATATTGTCCTGTCGAATTCGGACCCTTAAATATTTTACGTACCTAATTGCAAAACCTGTATATAAAGGCAAATGATATCTTTACTGTTGCACGTATAAATAAACTACGGTATTTGCTAACCTTTAGAAAATCCACTTGCTTGCCACTGACGTTGCGTGAGGTAATATAAACCGAAAACTCTTCAAATTAAATTTCAAAACCCAAAAACAAAGATTATGTGATAAATAAAACGTAAAACCAAGTTACCAGTCCAGCCAGAAGACTTCAAGCAAAGTAACAGTAGGGAGTACCTACATAACTGGTACCTATTCGGCGAAACACAGGTCCAACAACACGGAACAAGGACATTACGCTATCAGTACGATGCCGCCTCCGATACCTCGCTTCATCTATAAACCACAAATAATTATTTGACCGGCGAGCATAAACGTGGAGTGAGGCGATCCGCGCGCCCCATGGTAACAACCTTCACTGCCATACTCCGATCGCGAAAAGCAGCACTTTTCGAACACTAGCGGGTAAAATTGGTATTAAATTAGTTGTTTCGACAGATAAGACATACAAATTAGGAGATTACCAGACGGATTACTATGCTAAACGCGCCATTAGTATGCGCGATACGCTTGCCAAACTGCTGTATCTGCAGTACCTACGCAATTAAATGTTCAAGGCGAAGAGATAGTACGTTTTTAAATTGACAACATTTTTTGTGTTGGAAAGTTTTCAGTGCCTGATTGTGTACTTCCATAGGTGTCCTTAGGTATTTTTAGATCGAACATAAACATAAATATCGTCACTGCCTCCACCCGCCACGATCTGGACATACCTTATTCTTCTATTCTATACATATTTAGTTCTATTTAGGGTAACTGGTCTTGATTTGGGTTAAATAATTCTATAATTTTAGAAACTACTGATTTTGTAGCAGTGTAGTAGTCGTAGCTACGACAGAATGAGATTTGATTTTTCGTTATCGACTTGAATAAATTATCTTTTAATTTTAGGTAAGTAAGTCTCATTCATGCTGCAACAACTGCAAAGCCTATCAGAGTCACCGCATAAGGTAAGTAAATGATCTAAGTAATTAAAACTACTTGCAGTGATTAGTGATTCTGATCCTGGCACTGGACGCCAGGGGGCTATGGGGTCTATTATCGTCTGAAAAAATATTCTAAAGTACATTTTCTATTTGTAATTTTTAACTGTTCGTTTTGTTTGTGCGTGTCATTTAGCGTCACAAGTAGGTATACATTCTCTGAGAAGGTTAATATATTTCTCCACAGTTTAGTATCAGATGTTAATGCGAATATCCTGTCGAGTGTCGTTATCTGGTGGTTGCTAACACAATGTAATGGACGAGAACACCCGTTACATATCGTACCTGCGTTATTATTGCCCCTATAGGCTTCCGATACCGCAATAGTTCTGTGCTTGGTTCAAATGTTTTTACGGATAAAAACTTGGAACTAAATTAAAACCTTCTGCACTAACTTAACTCGAATGTCACAGTTTTTATGTGAATTCCAAAGTAGTTTCACACAAAATGTTTCTTTTGTTACTGTAATAAGTGAAATTCCTATTTTGACTGCAGCGTAAATAGAACAATGAAACATGTTCTAATAAAAATGCAATTGAGTTGTGCTAGACTAAAAACTTCTATTTGGCTAAAAAGCTTAAAAATATTTCACCACACGATCAGTTTAAAAATATAACTAAAAGATAAACTATTAATATCTTTTTACAACTGTGAAATATGGACACCTACCGTGACATATTCGTCAACGCACCCAACTCATTATTCACGTCTACGTAAATTTATTGATATCGTGTAACAAATTTGTCTTTTTAGTGTTCGGTATTAATTCTTATCTTTTTCTGTTGTGCCTAATTAGAAAACAAACTATTTTACGAACTTATTATCAAGCTTGAAACAACAGCAAAATTATCTTTCATTTTTTCACTTTTACCATATATTTTTTTTAGGTGAATGTGACACATGGCTTTGAGCTGAGTGTCAAAATTAGTGACTATTAGCCGCGCAAAAACGCGTGTCAAAAACTGCAAGCCACATGTCGCGTGCATAGGCCCCGCTGTGCTCCGATCTGAGTGCATTAGCTTTTTAGTACAACTTTTTTCGGTTGTAAGGTTTTTATTGTTGTTACTTCTGCTTGGATCAGCAATTAGAGTTGAAGTGCTCCAGTGCGTGGCATATACCTACGCCATAGGGGCTGTTTCTTGAATCAAATACCTAAATAGCTACTGAGTAGTAAAGGGACCTAGTTAAAGTACTTAGCCTAAGAATCTGGCTATGTATCTTAACTACACGGGTTTTCGAAAAGGGTATTCACGGTCTCCGGTTCCATCCAAGTCATCTGATATCTTCTAGTACTTCTATCTATGTAAAAAAATGTAGAACTGGAAATATATGATAGTTACACAATCACATTACAAATAAAAAAATCTTAAAAATCACAACGAATGTCTTTCGCCGTGGCGTTAAACCGGGATGGGAGCGAAACATCGATACGAATCGAGTGCATCGATCGACGCGACGGATTTATGGCTCGCCTCGGCAATTAGCAGCCGGCCACTAACGGACCCGTCCATTCGGCGGTTTATGACTCCAGGACAGGCGAATCTGGCGTGGCAAGAAGAAAAGGAACATCTGTGACAATTTATACTAAGATCATCTGAACTTAAACTCAGCTTGGCTTGTAAATTAGGTGCTTAAACCTGATAAAAAAAATTAAATAACTGATAGACCCAGACAGAGAAATACAGAAATAGTTGTGAGATTATTGTTTCTCCTAGGTTGGGATCGAACCCACCCCCACAGACCAGTCAATACGATGTATAAGACACCAAATAATTAACATAATATACGAGTACATTTTGAACCGTGAACATTTTTAACACCTAAATCTTTAGGTACGCTACTGCAACCTACTACTGCTACTGCTGCCGGGCAGACGTAGATGCACCCCGATGCACATCCACACAATCTCGCGTTGCAGACAGTTAAATATGACCTACCTACTCTAAGTTTTACAGAGTTACTACTTTGTTTGTAAAGGATGGAAAATATAACTATATACCTTTCATTGTAGCGTCTGCAAAAAACATTTTCAAATAATAAAAAATAAGTACTGTTCTGCCTATATGAGTGCTTATGTGTTGTAATAGTGATAAAATATCAGAATGCTTGTTTGAGTGATTAACACAAAAAAACAGTTAATGATGAACTTTTATAGGTCCCGAAGTTTTAGATGGTGTGATGCTTTTACATAATTTCTTAATTATGCGCTTCCATTTCTGAAATAATTAATTTCTCGTAAAAATACGGGTTTTTCTGAGACCCTTTTAGTTTGGGAACTTAAGTGCCATAATTAATGTACCCGTCTGGGCGCCGCATATAAATAAATTTATGCTGCGTAATTACAGGTGACTTGTATTTTTTTATTTTCTTATACAGTCAAGAACGGCTCGGGCGTAACACTAGCATAAGCTGACCTCTTATCGCTGTGAAGTTGCATACTGCGCACAGTCTCCAGTGTACCTACGCTGTGAGTTGTTGCGGACTGTACATAATCACTTGGCTGATCATGTTGGTACATTGGATCTCGGCTAATGGGTTGACAGTTGAAAGCTGTGACTGTGACAGATCAAATGATCCTTGTTGATAGTGGTGTATGTATAATTGCTCTCTGAGCAAAGTGACTTTTTGAAGAACAACTTTTGTCGATGATTGTATGCGTTGCGCGAGCTTTCTTTTTTCAGGTTTCCGAAAGGTGTTTTGCTTTTTTCGGACTAGACCACGTTTGTAAGTTTTTAACTGTACTTATATTTGTATGGACAAGGTTCAATGCAGTCAATTTTGTGATCAAAAGTTCTCTTTACTTGTTTGTTTTTGATACAATAACACAATTGAACTTTATTTCAGTATAAACAATAACACAATATTTAACTATCCTGATTTAAATTGAATAGGTAATGTTAATTACTGCATTTTTTTAGAATGTCTTCGCGTAATTAATTAACCGCTAAATGACGTCTATTGCAATCAAATTCTTAAACCCCTTCCTGTTTTGCACGTACCTACTTTAAGAATGTTATCATGTGCTCTCTCACTTGCTAAGTTATTATTTAATTGGTTTCCGTGAGAAAAGTAATGGGTTTGTATCCTATCTACCTTAAAAAACAGATCATTCGTTAGATTGCTACGACTACGTTTAAACTAATCATGCAACCAATACCCCTTTTACGAATACAAATACGAATACGAATACAAATATTTACAAAATATATTAAACCAGCAAAGAGAAGATACTTAACTCGAGACTTGCTTCGATCGAGGTAACAACTAGATTATAATTATTTTTAAAGCCTTACTGCATTCGGAATTTGTTTTGCGAACCGACGATATCTTTTAAAATTAAAAATGATATGATATTGTTTAAAAATAACCGTATTTAGTTTTGATTGCTTGAATAATATTGCCCTAAGTAATAAATACATAAATCAAGAATATCAATCGATATGTTTCGTTAACAGTAAACACTAAACAAATTGAAATAAAAATGTGAGTTAGTACTTGAAATAAAAGTGTAATTCGCCTACTTCAATACTAATTACAAAAGTATTTATTTACTTTTATTAATTGAGCCTTTATTTATCAACGATTTTTACATTTATTAATCGAATGATAACAAATCGATAATCCCTTATTTTTTTTAAAAAAGCTGTCACGTCCGTCCGTCATTCGCAGGCATTTATTTACGTTTTGTGTTGATTTGATTTAGTTCATGTATCCACATTTAGTGCAGCAACTATGAATGTATGAATGAATAATAATTCATTGAGGTTTAACTGTAGGGAAGGCAATTAAACAAGTTCCTAAAACCAAACTTAAACTCAACTCGAGGTGAGTGTTTTTATTTCATGTTTTTGAGGTTAGGTTATTATTCAATAAATGCACTAAACCTCCCGTTTTTATTCTGAAAAACAAAATATCTCGTATAGTGGGCTATTTTATCTACTGCTTAGAAGACTTTTGTATTGAAGCAAATCTGCACCGTCGTCCAAACTTTGATGGGCATGATCCCTTGGTAGTTAGCAAAAAGTAGGTAGTTTAGCAAAAAATACCACGAATATGTTAAAATAAAACAGCATCATACTTTTGCAGAAAGAATAATGAAGGCAGTTAATAAGGCATCTGTGCAGAACAGCCTACGTAGGCTAGACAATGATAACAAGATTACGAGTTAATTGATTATCGTGAAGTATTGTATTCTGCGCACATAGTAGATATTGTTTATGTGCCTAGTGATTATAGTTTAGGCTAGATTCATTGTGTTAGTTAACTTATGTATTACGGAGAATACTAGTTAAGAATCAGCCGTTTTATGTTGTGTATAGTGATAAACTTTGTAAAACCCAAGTGATTTCTATTCTATTATGTTTGTTGTTATGATTTATGTTTTTCTATTTACATTGTTGTGAGTTTCCCTAATAAAACATATGAATAACAGTGTTTCATTGCAAGCTAGGTAGAAATAAGTAAATAGGAATAAGTTGTACATAGTAGGATAGTAAATAGGTTTAAGTTTTATCAATAAATACATAACTTTCTGCTAAAATTGCCAGTACAGGGGGGAAGATAGGTTGTCTCGCTCGCATACTTTTCGCGCATCGCGATAGGTGGACGCGATACGATTTGCGCGCGGCATTAGTATACTGATTGCGAGTGAGATATTGAATACAAATATAGGGCCATAACAGAGGCCATCATGCACTCAGCTGGAAGACTCCGAGCAGTAAACAAGGAAACCTGAAGAAGTCAGCAAGAACCTGAAGGAGTCAGCAAGTTGCCAGAATTAGCTGGCGAAGGAGTGGAAGCCTGGATCAGCGTGGCCGTCTAGTCTGGGACCTGAACGAATCGTCGCATACTGGGGAAACAACATATCGTGTAACTGGCAGTATTGGCAGCGGGTTCGCTTTTATATAAACCCGTTGTCTATTATTTCCCAACCACGTAATCCACCCGAGTCAGTCGCCGGCCCCCGAACGTACCCATCGCACTGTTCGTTTGTTTCTATGCAAAGGAGTTAGTCTCGACAGTGTGGTGCGGTACAGCATCTTCTTGTCAAATGTTTGAAAATATTACAGATTTAGCGAGTAATTCCCGGCAATATCAAAATGACAGCTAAACAAAGTTCGGATACACACCAATCTCTGCTTAGCGTGTTTCGATACATAAATTTCTCAATAAAAGATTCGTTTCGTTTTGCGTTAATTATTCATACGAATATCGTGATCATATTCGGCGAATACGAATATTCGGTAATTCGCTGTTATTCGGCAAATATGAATATTCGTATTCGTATTCGTTGCATCACTAGTTTAAACCCATCGAATAAGTTGTAAACGTGAAATGTGCAGTAACGTGTGATGTAGTTTTAATCATTGGGTAAAGATTTTCTAACGTTGCTTAAAATATTGCAGGAATAAATTGGCGCAGGTTTGTAAAACAAAATGGACTTATTAATTAAACCTCATTCAAGAGAGTTAGTTATTGAGATTTTTCACTGGCGTCACGTTTAACTTTTTCACAATTTTTAGTATTACCCTGTTATAGGCAGGTTTAACCAATACTTAACTATTGCAATCTATAGGTACAATAGGTGAACGTACTGGCATAACACATTGTTTAAATTATAATTTTTGGCACATGGGGAGTCTTCTAGTACACTTTAGTTATGCTAACCTAAAAATAAAGTCCTTCCGTTATTAAATAAGCCCGCTTTGGCTTACAAATCAGTCCACCCAACACCGCGGCATCTGCGGAATTTGTCGGGAACCCGGGACGTCTTTCTCGGGGTGCTAACGAGCTGGCGAATGCCCCTTCGCTCATAAAAGTGACAGATAGCTGAACTGGTATGCCAGGTTGACAGTTTAACCAGTTTAAACAAGTTAGCTTCAGCGTTAGGGTTCCTTTGCGTTCATAAACGTGACGTATTGCCGCTGATGTCGTGGTAACGAGTAGTGGGTGCTGATTTATTGACTTACCCTAAATTGTGGTGGGATGTCAACACATCGTTTTCGTGTCTTAAATCATCATCAATTTACAAGAAATAACATACCTGTTAGGAGAGAAACTATGAAATGATTATATGCTTTGCAGTTCTATAAAATCAAGTGTCTAATACCAAGTTTTGAGTGTCTTTGAAAACCAAAATATAATCGAAGTACTAATCTACAATGTCATGAAAAGATTAATCGTTTAGTTTTCTAGAATTATCAAACAAGTAGCTTGTGCAATATAATTTCGTAAATTAGGTCCGTGACCTTAGCATGAGGTATGATTGTAGAGTCTGTCTAATGTCGTTTATAAATAAATCTCAGACGAAAATACCAGAAGTAAAAGCAGCGTGCGCACGATGTATCATAATATCATGAAGCTTTATCACGTTATTGGTAATAAAACTCCTATTACACGGTTCCTAATATTACAGCATCGTAATCGCAAGACGATGCCCGTGCGCCATCCTTCCCGGCTGGACACTCGCCGTTACATCCCGCCAAATCACTCGATAATGATTCTTAGCTCGAAAGCTGTAAGATGCAGTATCGTGTAAGTATACGCGTGGTCTGATTTACGCGATACATTAGCGCTTGCAGCCCTCGTCAATTTATGGCCGGCTCCGAAAAATTATACACTGAATTTATACTATATTTATACAGCGCGCGATAACACTGCGAGTTATGCCTCGCGGGGCGTATAATATACACCTGAGCTTAATGTGCGGGACCTAGGGGGAACATGTTTACAGCTTGTCCGCGACACGAGCGCAGCTTTAGTGCTTATTCTGAGTCGTGCTTAGATTACGAGTAGGTTAAGCAAATTAATAAGGGTATTATAATATCATAAATAGGTACGTTTAACGTTGTCATAATTATCATTACAACTTAATTATCAATTACAAAGTTTGTCAGGTTCATAATGGAGCTTATCCCGTTATACGTTATGATTGACAGTAAACCATCAACGTTATAATTACAACCTTAAAAGCAGATATTATCTATGTAATTAAACTCATAATTTCCGTCTGCAAACCAAAGAGATGCGAACAACGAGCTGTAACTGCAACACTAATTTACGGGCATTCGTACATTTAAAAAAAAATGATTGCGTCGTGAACTTAGCGTTCACCACTCCTTCAACCCCAAGTCAGTCAAGCGTGGTCCTTGGTTTATTTTTTGCTACCTAGTAAATTAAAGTAAAGTGTTAAAAACCAAACAACCTGGACAACTGTGGTAGGTCCAACACCATCCAGAAGGCAAAGTAGGCTTATAGTTAGTGTTCCGTTCACCAGAATGACAACAGTAGAGTTTTATTTTATTTTTAGATAGCAATATCAATGCACTATTTTCTACACTAAGATAAAACCTACCCTTTTGAGCCCTAGAATGAGGTTCTGTTTTCCTAGTTACTATTTGTGTGGAAAACAGTTAACTTGCCTCTGAATACTCAATTTTGGGTATACAAGTTGTGTGTGTATGTTATGTTAATTACCCACGTTAATAAATAAATAAACATGTTCAACGTATTGTCTTGAGTTTTCCCGGTTAAATACACAAACATTTCGGCTCAGCTAATGTCGTTAAACTCATGCGCCTGGTCTGTTTTTTTTGCCAAAACACCCGCATTCATGATTTACATTTTATTAGTCAGCGCGCACGTTGTGTTGTATATTTGGTTTAATTTCCTAGTTTTCACCTAATCAAACAATAGAAGAACTTGAAAAAAAAATTATAGAAGGAATGCATTTTTTTAACAGTAATCGGTTTTCATCTCCCCAATTCCTTATTCTATGGATAAAAGGTTGGATTAAGGGTTTTTAAGTATTTGTCTCCCCATCCCAGCTCCTTAACACAAAATTTAGGAAAACTACTGTTTTGAAATTGCCAACTTTACCCTTACTCGTCCACCTACAACGCTTTGGAAGTCCATTGCTGAACATAGATCCACGTATGACTAGTGTATAATAGTTTTGATACTGCTGAGAGGAATTGCTGTTGCCACCTCGTGCAGGAGTGCTATTTTAATGTTCCTCCTATTTAAAAGCAACGTTTCAATGCCATTCACTCGCTCATGCTCCTGTTCCCAATGCAGCTCTGGGTTCAAGTGCCGTCTCTGACCTACACCAACGGCGGCGGCGCGGCGCGCTTTTAGAAGCACTCGAGCCGGCGCCGGCGCCGCGGTGTCACGTGACCGTATCTGGTATCGCACTCGATAATCAATCACTGTTCATTACTCAGTCGCAGATACGCGCACTCTGCTATTCCGATACGCCTCAAAGTGCTGGCTCGCTCGGACATGTGGTTCGTTTCGCTTTGTTGTTGGAACACAGTTTTACCTTGGAATTTGGATGTACTGGAATATACGTTTAATGGCCAATATGATAAACTGGGTATAGAAACTGCAAGGTTCTAAGGTAGTTGCTAGCTTGCTAGAGAGTATAATTATGACTCTATTTTTGAAAAAACAATATGGTAATGACTGCATCAGTTTATTTTATGGTAAATAGCTCATCATTGTGTTTTACTTTCATCAAGTTGTAAACTATTGCTCATACTCGTATAAAAAACCTGAGGTTATTATTTAAAGTTGTAATGCCTTGTGTTCTCGTTGAATCGAGTTCACAATGTAATTTAATAAAAAAAAAATTGTCACTGTAGCTGTAAATTGCAATTCGGATGCTGGACTTAAATTTGTTAAATAACAATTTAATGTAAGAGTAGTTATAATAAACATTGAAAATAACGTTCCACTCAATTCATTAATGTTGTTAATTAAGCTTATTAAGCTGAATTTTGTCAAGTCCCGATATGTTGCGGGAGTGATCGCAGCCCGTAGCTGTAACGGTACGTCGCTCCGGTTCCCAAGGCTGCGCGCGCATGTGGCGTCAAGTGGCAGCGGCGCCCGCTTCGGAGACGCACCTGTAAGCACTTGCCCGAGCTTGACGTAGCTCTGCTGTACAGTAGTGACTTTTAATTAATTAAAAGAAACAACTGAGAAATTGCCAAAAGTCTAGGCTTGATCAGCACCCAAGACAATCATCCAAGACACGAATTGTGTTCTGATGTCTGTTGAGGTGATACTCGTATGCATTCAGCATCTGACGGTAACGCAGTCATGTTAGAAGCGATGTTTGACTATTTAGTTATTAATGATCCAGAAGGTCTTAGTGCAGACTTAGAGCTTCCTGATATTTTTATAGTCATCTGAATATAAATACATATTATGCCGCACGTGCCCGAAGTGATAACATATCGTTTACGAATGACTTGGTTAGAAACCACTGACCACTACCTTCCCTATAATGATCCTCTCCAGTAAAGTGCTAGGCTCTACTGAGTTTATAAAATTGACCTGTGTAGTATTTGATTACTATCTGGGTACTGAATATTTCATATCTTCATAAACTTGCAGCCAACAGTAGCTGATTAAATATACTCAAAAATGAGAAAACGAGTGGTTAAGAATATCTTGGTAACGTTCATATTCCACTCGCTTCCATGATAGATAGATTTGCACCGTCATGTTATTCAAGTTAACGCCAAATCATAACGAAATTATGGTTTCCGATCTGAGTCATGCTGTACTTAATGTTATCGAAAAAAGGTAGCATACCTATAGCCCCTTTGCGCAATCCTGTACACAAGGAAATTAATATTTAACAGCTCCTTATAAGTGGTTTTTAAATTTATTGGCTGATTTTTCATACCGTAAGAAAAATTATATGTCATACTCAGTGAAAGATCTATAAACTTTCTACGATAAAATTAGATTTTTTAACTTTTGGGGTTTTCATTATATTCACTCAGATACTCGTAGTGCCTACATACATGCTGTATTACACACATCAACATGGTCTAGGGATATTTCAATTAAACCTAAATACATATTTTCATTACAATTTAAATAATCACCCGGTATACTTATTCAAAATGGTTATATGTACAAACATAGATAAAATTGTAATTTGACACACGACAATTTAAACCCGAATTCTGGACCCAACTAGGCGCCGAATACGGGGTTGCTTGGGATTGTAACGGTATTTACCATCAATAGTAGTGAGTTTACATTAAAGCGCAAAGCATTTGCTTTACACCAGTAGGTAATCTGATCTAATGGGAATTGCTTCCGGGGAAAGAGGTTTTGAACTAGAAGTTTTTCATTCGTTTATTTAAATAAATTTGCGGTGAATTATACTTTTTGCGTTGCAAATATCCCCGGGCATCCCATTTGACTCCATGTCCCGCTATTGGCACATGTGTCGCTCCCTCGTCTCTCACGCGTTGTCAATGTCAAGTGAACCTTTTTTGCTCTAATAAAAACGTCACGGAATAGTATTATCCCATTTGAGGCAAGCAGTGACCTTTTATTTTACAGTAAAAAGTTTGTGCAGAATAACTTCGGCTAAGCACTTGACCTGACTGGAATTCTTAAAAAATGGCTAGAACTAAACTTGGTTCTTGTCTGTCTGACACAGTTATTTTGTCTGTTATTTATTACTAATGCTTTTGATTGAAAATTTAGAATAATTAATTTAAAAAGCTAGTCTGGCGTTTTCGCGAAAAACTTTTTTTAGGGGAAATAGTGTAACGTGGCTCAGGATTGAAGTAGAGAGAGAGAGATTAACTTTGATATTTAATTGTTTATTTTCGAGTTTTCGAAATAATTACGTTAATCATAATATTAATCAAAATCAGGTTGCACAGCGAGATAATCATGGTATGACCCTAATAGCCGTTACATAAAAACATAGTGAAATTAATATGTTCTAATAAAACAACTAAATATTGTTAATTAGTGTTTACTGCAGTAAATGAGTGACATGGCATGAGATTACCCAATTTTACTACATGTATCGAAACTACCTACATTATAATGATTTATTAACAAATAAACAGCATAGAAGTAGATTGCTGTTTCTTATATATGACACACCTTCCCCTAAAGTAAGTGTGTAATACATTTTAAAATAATATTAACAAACCAAAACAGACATATCTTCTAGACCACTGATCAATTAAACAAAATTAACTAAAACTTTATAATGTAAATAAAACATAAACAATCCCTTATTCATCTTAAATAATAATTATCTTTAAAAGAGACTTAGAATGAACGTTTAACTTATTTGGCTTTATTTATAATGATGAAGATGTGCACTTGGGAACACCTATAATTTCAGCCCATTGCTCATCACTTGGGATCGTTATAATCTCTTCTGATCCTTGACTCAAATCATTTTGCTTTTGATTGTTTGTTTCATTCTGGCTACTAGGCTGTTCATAGACCTGACTCTCCCCTTCGGTCTCTATGTCTGATTCCGGTGTGTCTGCCAAGCAAGGTGTTGCAATATTAACCAACTGATCGACGATTGCTTTATATGACGATTTACTCCAAGCCATCGTCTGCTTTTATTTTGTAATTTAATGGTCCACTTTTATAAATTATTCTGCCCGGTAGCCACTTTGGGCTATTGCTGTAGTTTCGGTACATGACTTGTTGACCTATATTAACTTCGCGTTGTCGGAATTGTCAGAAATCTGCTTTTCTATCTTTTTATGTTGTAGGTAAGTTGTCTGGATGAATTGTATCCAACAGCGTACGTAAACGTCGGTTCATCAACAATTCCGCTGCGCTACGGCGTGTCGCAGCACACGGTGTCACTCGCAGCCCAAGTAGCATGTTAGGAATTCTAATATCCCAGGGTAGGTATATCTTCCATTTTGCGCAACTTATCTTTTACAGTCTGGACCATTCTCTCGGCAAGTCTGTTTTTTGCAGGGTGATAGGGTGCCGTAGTCACGTGTTGAACGTTGTTAGATTTGAGAAAAAATACCATCTCATTAGACACGAATGACGTGCCGTTGTCGGATACTAGAGTTTCACAGAGTCCATGTGTTGAGAACATCATTCTGAGGTGCTGAATGACTGTAGAAGATGTGGTATTATTCATAATATACACTTCAAGCGATCTAGAGTAGGCGTCAACAGCAATCAAAAACAGTTTGGTTTTAAAAGGTCCGGCAAAATCTCCATGAACTCTTGACCATGGTCGCGTGGGTGTTACCCACTCGTGGCTGGATCTGGGCGGATTTTTTTCTATGTTCCAGACATGTCGAACACCCAGCTACGAAACTCTGAATATCGTCATCTAGCTGGGGCCACTACACGTAGCTTCTGGCCAGAGACTTCGTCTGAACGATACCTGAGTGTGTACGATGCAGGGCGCGTAGAGTGGCGTCGCGCAGAAGCAAAGGTATCAACACTCTGCTGCCCAACAACAGGCAGCCCCCCTGTAGAGACAACTCAGTGCGTCGTAGCCAGTACAGGCGTAGTGTAGGCTCTGTTATTCGTGCCGGTCAATGACGCTGTACATAATGTATCAATCGGACGAAAGTGACAACCGTCTTCTGTAATATTTGCTAGGACAGCATCCACTCCATATTCAGAGCTGTCGCAAGTCAATATTAGAGGTTTTTGTAGATCATAGTAGACTAGAGTTAAATCAAATGCTAAAAGCCTTCGTTTTGCTTCATTAAATGCACTTTCCTCGCGTACTGCCCAGTGACAATTGCTTGCTTCATGTAGCAGTCTGTGCAAAGGTTCAAGGATAGTGGCCTCATGAGGTACGAATCTTTTATAGAAATTATATAATCCTAAGAAGTTCTTGTTTGTTGATCGGTTCTGGTGTTTCCAATATAGACTCAACTTTACTCGGTGACGGATGAATGCCCTGACCGTCGAAAACAAAGCCTAGAAATTCGACTTTTTTTTGGTGAACTTGCATTTTTCCTTGTTGAGGCGTAGGCCAGCTTGTTCCATCCGCTGCAGCACGGTGTCGAGGCGAGTTTGCATTTCAGCAACTAAACGCCCACTGACAATAATATCGTCGATTAGTACGGCAACGCCAGCGATTCCGGCCAAATCAACAACGTCCTAATAACGCAAACTGTCTTTTTTCAAGAGTTCATACTGCAATCTGCGATCGCTCATACCATAACGAGCCTATCGCGTAACATACGTTCTAAATCGATGAAATTGCAACATGAACGAATTTTTCGAAGTTCAGCTATTTAGAATAGAATGAAGCGGTGTCACTCGGTTTTTGATCGCGGTTATAAAATCCAAAAGATGTCGATATTTCATTTGGTTTTGGGCTGTAGTGTTTCGTAAGAACTGTCACTAATTCACCGAATGAAACTTCACTGGGTTTTTTTGGTGTAATTAAGGCAAGAAACGCTTCGAACACTTTTGAATCACACAGTAAAAAAATAGCTCTTTGATCACTTTCTGTCACAATGCCATTAGCCTGATAACAAAATCTCAACTGATCTATGTAGTTGTGCCAATTGTCTGTTGTAGAGTTGAACTCCGCAAATTTCACTGACTTTTTATCCATTTTACTTTACGTCGCCACTAATATGTTTACTTTACTTAATTGTTAATAAAACAACCAAATAATGTTTAATTGGTGTTTACTGTGCTAGGTAGCAGTACAAGAATGACATGCTAAGAGATTACCCACTTTTACTACTACATATATCGGAACGACCTACATTATAATGATTTTTTAACAAATAAACTGTATACTACAAGTAGATTGTTTTTTTTAAATATGACAGAAATGAAATGAAATGAAATAATATAAAATAAATAAATAATAAATAAATAAATAAATATGCGCTAGACAACACACCTCTTGTAATGGTCTCGAAGTAGGGATTAATATCCCTGTGTTACGAGGTACCACACAAGGAAATAAGCTAGGGGCGTCTCCCAGCACACCCAGACCCGCGTCAATTCAGAAAAGATCGTTTCCTAAATTGACCCGCCCGGGAATCGAACCCGGGACACTACGGAAATCGAGGCGAGAAACCGTGCTACAGCGCACTTCGCCAACCGTGTCGTCAAGATATATTTATTAATGTAAGGTTTTACAAGCACTTAGGTCACAAAACAAAATATAATAATAATAAACGTAAATATAGTAATACTATAATAATATATATATGCATAAACATAATGTGACTCTACCACACCGGTTCGGTGGTAAAGTCACATAACTAACAATAATGCGTACCAACGTTGATATTAGGTTGAAGGAATATTAGCTAACACCCTCACCCACCGTCCATTTGGGCCTGCCAAAAACTACCCACACACAGAAGAGTAAAACTTATCAACGGTAACATTAACACCTCATGCGTTCGCGCAAGGTGCAGAAATTTAATAGGGTCGTTAAATAACTGCGACAGATAGCGAAAACTGTGCGGCGCGTGCGACTTCGATTGACGCCGTTAGCGACATCTGTCGGCGGGAGGGGGCATCCCTTAGATAAGATAAAGCCTAAAATATGACCGTTGATAGCGCTTGAGGCCGTTACCTCGTCGGCGCATACGGGCGCCTCAATTGTTACCGGCAATGTTTTTTTCATTTTGAGGGCAAATTAGGGTATGACCTACTAGAACACACAACAGAATGTGTTATACTGACACAGAGCTTCGTGTTAAACGCCATGCGTTTACAGAATATACTTATTTCTATCCCGACGATCGAGCTCTTACACGCACGCAACTATTTAGTTAATTGTATTTCCTAACTGCCAATGAAGGTATACATTTTTTTCTTGGAGCAAATGTGATTTATACTTTGAAGAAAATAGTCACAGTGCAACAAAATAATTAGTTCAGAAATAAGTAAAGTAGAAGGGCTTACTAAGAAGTCGTTTTTTGTTAGTGACAATAATATTATGAAAAAATCAAAAGGCTCTCTATTTCACACGATTTTTTTGGACTAATACTGAAACAGGTTTACATATCTTACATAAACATAGAAACCTCCTAAGAAGTAACAAACCCACAGGCTACAGGACTTGTTCATGAAGTTTAGGTAGGCGGAGGATTGAATATTATTCCTGATGAAAGGTAATAAATGTAGTCTGACGGCTACATAAAATGAATGCACTTATATATGTACTGCCGGTTTTATTTGAATTAATCAATAAACATCTTAAAACAGATTAAAATAATCTATTCTAATATTAGAAACAGGTAAGCGTTTGTGAGTTTGTATGTTTGAGGAAGGTAATCTCCGAAACTACAGAACCGATTTCAAAAATTATTTCAAGCAATAAAAAGCTAAATTATCCCTGATTGCTATAGGAATATATTTGCTTTGATATAATTCGTGTTGAGGCAGATCAATTAATACTTAAAAAGTAATCCGGGAAAAAGGCGTGCGTGCGCTAGCCCCACTGTTGATTATAAATAATGAATATCTGGGACAATTCACACCAAGATCATCTGACCCCAAACTAAGCAGAGCTTGTAATATGGGCGTTAGAGACTGATAAACATACTTAAATATTTCTAAATACATACTTAAATAGATAATAACACCCAGACACACAACAAATATATGTGTTCGTCACACAAATATTTGTCATGGGTGGGGATCGAACCCACGACCTCCGGCGCTAAAGGCAGGATCGCTGCCATTGCGCCAACAGGCCAGTCAAGTATTATAGACTTACATGCATACAATGGACTACAAAAATATGGGTTTTAAATATATAAATAAAAAGTCCGCGACACAATACATCTATCTTATATAAATAAGTAGCTATAAGGTTTGTTGTGTTAAAACATAATGTAAATTATAAGGTGGATTTTGAAAATTATTTCTAGTATTACTACACAAGCATATCAATCCTTATGATTTAAAGTTATTTCATCATCAAAATAATTTCACGCAGATCAATTTTGTTCTTTGCAACACACTTTTTTTTTTTAATTGTATAGACTCTGATATATCGTGAAAATATAAAATACGCAGGCACAATTATTAATATATTATTTGGGCACGCCACGCGGCTCTCGGTGCTCGGGTGAGACGCCGCGCGCGCTTATACCCCGCAACGAAACCGTGTGTGATTTTTCACTTGGTACGAATACTTACAGTGTACAAGGAAATTTTCGTTGTCTTGGTAGTTTCGAGATAACATGTAACATTATTGTACGAAATGTTTTTAATGTTGCAGTGCCCTAACAGGGTCATGTGTGTCCTTTTTAGATTCAAGAACTTGTTAAACCACATGAAGCAATAAATATTTATGACTATGACTATGACTAACCCAACGTGTGAGTAAATTAGTCCAACGGGCAAAGCCGCGCACGTGAAGCTAGTAATTAAAATAATTCGACTCCAAACTAAGTACGGCTTGTAGGGCTGCCAGAGATTGTTACTCATAGTACCTTTAGAGACAGTTTCAAAATAGCTGACACCTAGGCACAGAAAAAGCCAAACCCTAAACAAACCTACGATCAGCGGCTGAGTACCTAACCGAGTCACTACCAACCGAGCTAACGACCCGGTTAAATTGATCCATTTGAACAATGGAGCATTGCTATTACGTCAAGCTGTATTTATTTTTCAAGTGTGTAGGTACTCGCCCACGCCATGAAACCCATTGCGTGCGTTTCCTCGTCGTTATTATTTTCCTAAACAAATTAATTTATTAACTTAGGGAATGCAATAAAGCTGCAGCCGGGTCACGGTGCGCAGGCAAAGCGCCTGGGCGGTCCTTTATAACTCTGCTATGCGGCTACTGGCAGTTATACTGCTAATTAAATGCCACTGAGATGATTTACAATGTTACTTAATTAGCTTGCCAGCTAATTTAAGTAGCTAGACGTGACCGAGATTGAGCCTATTCGTTTTATGTCCATAGGTACTTATTGCAGGTTCAAGAAACTTTGGGTAAGGCTTCATAAAGCTATGAATCTAGAACAATAGCTGCAAAAAAATATTTAATGGTTTCGACGTGTATGTAGGTACATAAATTACTCTTTTCTAAAAACATGTACTTACATGTGTTTAGGCCTTATTGCGTGTTATTTTTAACTATTTATTAGCTTACTGCAGTTAATAAATACACATTTTATTTTTTTCACATTATTTGCCTAAGAGCATTACTTCGAAAGGCCAAGAAACTTTTTCTTATACACATTCTTGATGAATGAAGTTTTGTTTTTAACGTTATCACCTTTCTGCTATCAATTTCTTGTATGAAATACAAACTGGTTAAGCAAACACGAAAATATTAATTCATCAGACCACTCTGCAAGACCAGTAACATTAAACAACCTTCAAGAAAAACCGAAGGGAAGAAACAAAAAAAGGAAAGCTACTAACGATTGTCACCCCCTTCCCCCCTGCCCGCGCCGGGAAACCCCGAGCTTCGCGCCGCCCACATTGGCCCCTCCCTATGGACCCTTCCCCCTTCTTTTCCCCCTCCACCTCCTTTTCTGCCCCGGTGACGCGTGGAATGCACCGAGGCCGGTCCCGGACCTGTGCGGTGACAGTAATTTATGTCGGCGGGTGACCATTATTCAAGCTCGCCCGAGACTGAAACCGATATACTAATTTATGTGGAATTTTATTTTATGTGTGTTACTATAATGTTCCTGTCGGTGAATGAAAGCCATGTCTGATACACGGCTCACTGCATCACATTTTTATTTGGGTAACTGTAACTTGGATATTTAGAAAATATATTTAGCCCCAAAATCCTTTTTCATATATGATTATTTTAATACTTCGTATAGTTGAAAAAGTTTCAATTTTAAGTAGATGCTCCTCGAAGGGCCAATACAAATGTAACAGTTCTGACATACTCGTATATACACATATATTATGTTAAAATATCCTATAACAGAACATAGCAATGAGCTACAGGTGCTGCTGGCTGCTTTGAAAAAACATGGAATATAGATTGCGAAATACTTACTAATCCTATAGGTTTGTAGTAGTCTATCATGTTATATTATTTAAAAGTAATTACAATTACTTTTCATTCATAAACTTTATGATATAAATAATTATTCAAACGTTAAGTGTTCGTTTAGTCACCCTATTTCGCAGCCGTCGTGTGTGCAGCGCGTCACGCCGATAACCTGTTTCTAGATTTCGACGGCAAGTCTGTCTGAGCTAGCTTCAGTTCTCTCTCCGCCGTGGCCACTGACTCTAATCCCAATGCAGCAATTTAAAACTATGAATAAGTTAAATTCTAATGTAAATATAGCTTATCTTTAATATTGTGGAATTTTGCTATAAAAATGCTGAACAGATGTTCAATTAATTCATCTTTGTGAGTTGCCGCTCGTCTGTGGTAAAACCTGTTTGACTGTATTAAGTAATGTTTCTACTGCATCTACACAGGCCAGTTCTATACATTCTAATACCACGCATGCTTTGATCGTCCCCTGTCTACCCTAAATGAAGATATCGGAAATAATTTCTCCTGCAGTTTTATCTCACTATTAATATTAACAGCAGCTAAACTTCTTCTAAACATATCTTTTTTTTTTTCACACCAAGATCATCTGACCCCAAACTAAGCAGAGCTTGTAATATGGGCGTCAGAGACTGATAAACATACCTAAATATTTCTAAATACATACTTAAATAGACAATAACACCCAGACACACAACAAATACAAATGTTCGTCACACAAATATTTGTCATGGGTGGGGATCGAACCCACGACCTCCGGCGCTAAAGGCACGATCGCTGCCATTGCGCCAACAGGCCAGTCAAAATATGAACATAAGTCTCAAAGGTGTGTGTGCGTATATACCCGCCGTTTTACGTCTAATACAGATCTCCGCAGTTCTGATTTGATTACTTGATAAATCGAATAGACCAATTTAATTTTCTTCTAACGGTCCGTGTTCACTGAGCCTTAACACCAGGTCTCATCTAACAGATCGCGTATTTGTTCGCTCCTCATAAATTATCATCACGTGTGCTAAATAGAGTTTTTTTGATATTCCGGTATGATAGATTCGTTTTTAATTAATATTCACGTGTTATCGTTCACGTGGCATCATTGGCACATTACCACAACCAATAAAAGAAGGTGAAGTGTGAAAACAATTTGTAAAAACTGTAAACATGAACTATGATCGTTAAATGTTTATAACTTCTGTGTCATCTTTCTTCTACTATTTCTTTCTTAAACGTTAATTATCTGTTTAGTAGAGATAGACCATTTCACACCGATTCGCTTACAATGTAACAGCCGCACAATTTGCTATCTGTATTTTCAGCAGAAGTTACCTTTTAAGATGGATGTGGCTAAAATGGTGGTTAGGGGCATCTAAAACAAAAATAAATATAATAGCTTTCCTAAGGTACGTTTAATCAACCACAGCTCAGGCGGAACAATTTGTACTTCTTTACCGTCTGCCTGTAGTATACGAGTTCAGTTTATATCGGCAGTGTTTGTTACATAATAATAAATAAATAAATAAATAAATATCCATGGACATTATTCCACACAGCGCCATCTAGCCCCAAAGTGAGCTAATTAAAGCTTGTGTTATGGGATACTAGACAACGGATAAACATACTTAAATACATTTTCTTTTGTAAATACATACTTATTATACATAGGAGACATCCAGACCAGTACAAACAGACATGTTCATGCACACAAATGTTTGTACTGTGCGGGGATCGAACCCGCGACCTCTGGTGTAGTAGCCAACTTCTTAACCATTACACCAAGTCGGTCGTATAATATATAAGTAATATATAATAGTAGTGTAGTGTGTAGTGTAGTGTAATATATAATATAGTTTTGAAAAAACCGGAAAAGTTTACTCACTCTCACCACAAATTAGAAATGCGCGGCGCTCTGACAGATAGCCCGCTTAGAACAACACGCAATTTTTGACACACCCACCCAGAGACGTGAGTTTAGAGGCGAAGTCAGTGAGTTTCAGTGTCGCGGTCAGTCGCACTGTCAAAAATATTGAAATATAATTTTTACGTTAGTTACATTCACAGATTACTATATTAGTAGCAAGCTAGATACATTATAGTTCAATGGTCAAAAATGGTTTCATATAGATATTTCTGTTGCAGTGTATTTGGATGTATGAAAACCACACTAAATTGTGATTACACGTTTTTTAAGTTACCGAATGATGTTGAAAGGTAAGTAAAACTTTGATAACTTTTGCAAGTTAGTAGGTATTAGGTAGTATAAGTATATAGGTAGGTAAAATATCATATATCGTAACACATTCAAATCCAGTAGAATAGGCTTTTACTTTTCCCGTAACTTTTCTTATCATGCATTGGTAAAACACCATTATTTAAGCCGTGTTAGTGTTATCTACAGCCTACTAGGTTTAAGGACTGTATGATCAATTAGGCTAGCAGGTTGCACCTGGACCCCGCTTTAATTAGCGGACGCCTTTTGTAGGTAAATGACTCCATATAATATAATACTTTTATACCTACGTATTCACCCATCTTAATTATTTTTATCCTACTGGACTCCTTTTAATATTTTTGTTTTTGTCAAACTTTGTTTTTATTTCGGTGGTATCTGTCAAATCGCTCTTATCTGGCGAATATAGTAGCAACCCTAGGCGATCAGGCAAGTTGAGAGAATAAGGCGAGAGCGGGCCTTCTGTAAATTCTTTATTTTGTGCTCTCACTCAGCACGGTTTTGTGTTCTTACTAGCAGTTAGTATAAAATATAAATAAATGTTGACATGCTGTTGTTCATTTGTGTTTCTTGTTTCGCGTGTGGCCTATCAAAATTATGATATCGTGTAGAATACACCGCCAACTAGGGCCACCAATTGATTCATAAAAATAAATCTTCTAAATTAGACAGATCTAAATTAGACACATCTCAAAGAATACTTGTTCTTAATATTGAATGACTGTCTATGATTTTTAGGTTTAGATCGCGTTTTTGCGCAAAGTGGCCACTTTTAGTAAAAACGCTTTGTTTAAGCTCGTATAATAGATAATCTTGGTGTAAGTTGTCCCAAGTATCAGTTCAGTAGTAAACACCAGTATAAGATCAAAAGAGGGTTAAATAGCATAAACATGTCCAGACTTGGTTCTTCGATGCGAGAATGGGTACTCGTCTATACGACGAATACGTTTTCCGCGGGTCTAGCTTCAATAGCGAAACCCGCGGAAAACAAAGACATTGCCCTGCCACCGACAACTACCTCGACACTTATACTTCTTGTTTGACAAGCGCAAGTGCTTTTGCCTTTGTCTCGGCATAAATTATGCATTCGAACATACGAGTGTTTATCGAATCGATCTGCAAAGTTGGAGATCTACTTGTGTTCAGCGCGCACACATTCATCGTTGTAAGTAGTACCTACAGGCCAGGTGTAGCAAAACCCCAAAGAGTTTAGCCGAAAGGAGTCCGTCACTAATCACACCGTCCCCCGGCAGTGTGATGTCCATGAGGAATCTCCTTGTAAAGAAGTAGTGCCCAGCGCGCTCATAGTCAATCCATACTATGCTGTTGATTGGGCTTGTGAGGTTGAAAGTGATTGTTGATATCTTATTATTATTACTAAAATATTTTATGTTATTTAGAAATTTAGAAAATGAAGATTATACAAATCTTAAGTAACATAATTCAATAAAGAAAACTATCATGACGGTAGTCGCCGGCAATGATATCAAAATTTGGAGGAAAGTTCATTACCGGAATAACTTAACAAGAACGCATCTCAGACCGGACCGGAGAGCGATAACTCTGCTTTATATTCATCTACATCGATACGGAGATGCTATAAAGTGGGTTCTCGATTGGACTGGCCGAAATACAGTAATGATGGACTCAGATACGAGTGGGGACACTTTCCCATGCGTAGGGCTCGGGATGGAACATTCGGCGGGCCCCGTCTTATCAAGTGGCGCCTGCATTAGTGCCTTGCTCCGCCCGCTCCCCGCGGCCGCGCTGCGCCGGCGCCGGCGCTCTTAAGCTGCGACAAGGTTTCGGTTTTTTTGTGAGCTCTGTCGTTGTAGAAGGTAATTAATTAGGCCGCGGACCCTCTGTGGGAAAACGATACTCGACGCGTGATTCGCACACTTATGAGTTCAGCACCACATGGTAGCCTCAAGTGATTCCAGTTCGACAGTCTCAGTCATCGCCTCGAACTATTATTGAAACCAAATGTCTCTCTATTAGCGTCGAAAATTCTTGTACTTTAATAAAAAAAGATAATGTTTTGTTGGTCACAATAAAAGCTTTTAGGTAGACGACACAAAAATGGTTATTCAAGAATCTAACCAAAATTACTGTATATGATAAATAGACCATGAATCACTCCAATATCGTCGCAATGTTTGATGATAACGGTTATCTCTTCAACAATGAACAATAACATTAAAGCTTTGCAGATAAAAGTCATATGAAATGAGATTATGTACAATAATTTGCCTATAAATTGTACAATGTGAATGAAATCTATTAATAAGTGATTAAAAAGATACGCCATTATTGAGTGTACGAGAAAAACGTTTTTAAAGCGATAGTGTCGTCCCAGTTTTTGCTCATTAACCGGTAATTTTTTGCCATTTAAAAGCTAAGAGTACCCGGCATGCCATTGTTGTGACGACACCGTTTCGCGTCGTCGTGTGTCACCAGCGACGGGTGTTTTATTGCGCGATCCCTTCCCGTTGCGCAACGACCCTTTTACAAATGACTCACAAAAAGTGGAGATGCTGCGATAAAGTGCTAACTGTCGCGACGAGCACTCATTAGGCTAAGCCAGCGCTACCTCGGACCTCGGCCGCACCCACCGCTTATTAATAATTCAAATATTATAACGTATATCGTATTTCAAAGGCTGCGACCGGCGAAACCGAAACGCTATTCTTGTCGCGGCCGCGGAGAAATGCGCAGGTGCGAGAGAGACGGCAGCTTTGTTTGTTGGCTATTAATAACAGAGAAACAAGCCGATCGGAGTGGATTAACACATTAACAGGTCCGTTGTCGCCGGAATAAAAGCATTCCCGGTGTGTGTCGGGGAGACGGAGAGGAAAAAACCGGGTGACAAGCGGAGTGCGCGGGCGCCGATCAATTAGTAGCCGCCGAGCCGCCGGCGCATACCGCGATAAATTACCACAACCAATAATAATAAAACCAACAAAATGACACCCAAATAGTAACATCGATACTGCAGGGTTTTTATCCCTAAATTGTAGTAAGCAGTGCGGAAGTGTGGGCGATGATCGCATAATTAACTACGCAGTTTAAGATAATAATAGAGCAGATGGTTCGTTTTTCGCCGGATTTAGAGGCGCGAAGGGTAAATCAGGGTACATTTTATAAGCAAAACCTGCATACAAATGATGGGGTTGTGGCTGAATAGGGTCATACATCAGTCCATATGAACTATCTAAATATGCATAAATACTATTATATCAAAATTAACTTTTATATTAGATAATGATTTATTTCTGATCCCTAATTGTATTTTTGTTTTTGAGCATAGTTATTTAATTGTTTTTTTAGCAAGTAATGTAATTTCGTCTAGAGCACCCAACTTTGTAAACGTTTAAATTCATAACTAAGCCTCACCTGGTGCAAAGCCAGCCAAATTACCAGTTGCAGATCTTGTACTAAAGCCGCTCATCCTGAGGCAGGATTTTCATTGAACCGTTATTTCTATTTTAGTATTTTTTTCTGCTTGTTGTTTTTAATTTCCAGTGTTCGGGTTACTAAGTTTCTTTTATGCATAAATTCTAAAAATAAAGTCATTACCTGCACTAGCCGATTGTAGTATTTTTACCGTTACATCCTACATTTTCTTAACGTGGTTTCTATTTTATTGTTTGTTTCTTTTTTAAAACTTGCATGTAGCTTTTCCCCAACAATACGTTAATGTACGTCGGCTCCATGAAGTCAACGTACATTGGTGGCATTCGTATTTAGTCGTTTGTTTTTAAATATATTCACTATCAGCGTGAGTCAAAGTGTGACGCTCTGCGGTGCGCGAACGCTAATCCTGCGCACGCGCGTCAGCGATAACGGGGATACTTGTTTACTTAGAAATCGAGGATTACACACAAATCACAAGATTCATTTTTCTTTTATTTATTATTTTAATGAGGATAATGTTGACAATTAGTGAGATTGTAATAATACGATCATTTTGACTGGCCTGCTGGCGGATTGGCAACAAT
Source organism: Udea olivalis (assembly GCA_947369235.1). NCBI lineage: Eukaryota > Metazoa > Arthropoda > Insecta > Lepidoptera > Crambidae > Udea > Udea olivalis. The sequence continues at coordinate 24,834,111 of OX376342.1, forward strand.
CATGATTAAGTTGTGTGATCGATGACAAACATTGGTGGATGTGGGGTCTGGGTGTTTTTATTAATTTGTTAAATATTAAAATATGTACCTACGAGTATTAAGATATGACAAAAATATTACAGACTCTGCTTAGTTTGTAGCCATATGATCTTGGTGTAATTTGTCCCTGATTTTGAATATGATTTATGATTTTTGTTTAATATATTTCCTTTTTTGAGAAAAGATGAAGCGTGTGACGCCCACCTGCAAGCTGGACGGGTGACCTCATAAAGATGGCAGGATTCCGTTGAATGCGGGCCGCCTACATCTGGGCACTCCGCAATTTATGAGGGAGCTTCGGCTTGTGAAACAGTGGACGTTCATCAGCAGCTAATGATGAAGCATGATGTAGGGATTATGGACTTATTTTTTCAACCTAGACTGTCAACCAAAGAAGTACCTGGTAGTAGGCGTTAAGTACTATCGTGTCTTGTGGTGACAAATTAAGGCTAATTCGTGAAATTCTACAATTTTATCATGAAACTACATATTTAATACAAAAAAAAAATACAAAGTCAAATACTGTAGCTTACTATTTGAATATTTTTTTATTTTTGATAGATAAACATAATGTTGGAAATCATATGTTACTATTCATGGTTATATACCATACAATATAAGAAGTAACTAATATCTAATTTTTGTCGGTCAAACCTCACTATCGTTAAGTCACTCACTTCATTGTGATTCTAAAACAAAGCCAAAATCTTTTTTTTTGACATATCTGAAATGTATCGCATATTTCGTAGCTTTCTGCTAGTCTGCAATCTATTATCCATAATAATATGTGATCGTGACTTTGTTTGAAATCAACTCGGCAATCATTCAAAAAGCTTATCGAAATTAAAAGTTGTATTTATGGTATAACGTATTATTGTAGCTATGCAATGTAGCACTAACTGTTTGTTGCTTTTCTGTTCATACTTCAATCGGCCTTGCTTTCACTAATACACAAAGTGACAAAAGTCACTGTCTGCAGGTTGCAATAATTATGTGAGAAAAGCACTGACCCGTTGCGTTGGCGCAAAAGGTTAGATACGTAGTCGTTTTCAAAGGTTATTGTTAAAATTGAATCGACAAACCCAGAACAAACATCTATGTGACGATGATTTGTTTTTGGTGTTAGTATAAATATGTAATTTTAAAAATAATCCATCTCTTAAAACCATAGAGACATGTATTCCTAGCTCGGTGTGAGGTTTTCCACATACCTACTTCTATTTATTTTTATCTACGGACCTAATAACTTTAATAATGATGACAGTTGATTAAATTTTTTTTAGAAGGAAGAAAAAAAATATGCATTCGATTTTTATTATACTGAAATGTTAACAATGCCATCAAGGAGCCGGTTTAAGCGCTCCATTTTCGGCAGAGTACTCAAGCAGCAAGACTCGACCTGTGTAAATCCTTCTTCGGGCGATAACGTACTACTGGCCAGTTAATTCATCAGGTTTAATTGTGCCGGCGAGGTCGCGGCGCCGGGCGAGCCTCGCGAGGAGGGTGGAGGGAGGGGGGAGCGGGGGAACAACACGGAAAGGCTTTCGGCCGGTGCTTCAGAGCGCGCACAGATTAGCCGCTACACGCCGACCGGCGATTATTAACCCTTCGATATTCGACGTCTAATTTATGCCTAGTGGACATTTCGGTAGAGTATTATTAGCCTTTTAGTTAGGTTGTAGGCGCCAGTTGAGTCGCGGTGTCTTTGAAGTTATCATAGAAAGTTTTAACACTGACTGCCAGAAAACCTGACACAATAGGAAATCCATTTTATTGTGTATCGAAAATGATACACAAGCGCACAACTGCGTTAAAACAGTAAAAATCGTAAAGCTGAGGAAAGCAAGAGCCCTAATCTTGCTTGAATGTTGATTTCACTCTGGGCCTTTCTAGTGCTTATTTAAGTTAAATGTGGCTACTTAGAGCAGTGGTAAAACTATTATAGATTCTTACATCAACATCTCATTTGCATAGGTAAAAAGTAAGTGTTAAAGAAGTGATTTAAAACTATGATTTTTTCATTATTACTGTCAGGTTATAATCATCTGCCTAGTCAACCATTTAACAATATAAGTAGGTAGTTATTTTTCAAACAAGAAGAATAACTTTAGCGTTGAATGCATATTTTTAGGTATAATTATTTTAAAATGTGTGGCAGTTTAATTAGATGAAATGTCACAAATTAAGTCAGAAAAAAAAATTAAGATTCTTTCTCGTTGCTCGGGATATGTGTTCAAGACATATCCCGAGCAGTGACCTCGCCAATTTTCCGTGTTCAGCTAAATTTTAATAAGCTGATAATTGGCTCTTCTGCTTCCACTCACTTCATCGTGTAAAGAGGACATTCTTCTGCACAATGGAACATAATTAGTAGTTTCGCGGTTTTCGCATCAGTTATGGCGTATTGTTGCTAAATTTGGCTCGTCAGTCGCAGATACAATCGGCGTAAGTACCGTGAAATGGAATCAGTACTGCTATGTGAGCGGCTGAAACGGAACAAACAATGTAATTAGCCAAAAAAAATGCGCTGGATGACGCATCCTACTCACTAACTACTGGTAGGTACCTACCTACTTTGAAAAAAGGTCTATATTCAAATAAAAATCATGATCAACAGTTATTTTTTTGCACCTGAAAACCATATTTAGCTTCAGACCTTGTAGGTGAATCTGCTCTGCGCCCTCCGTCAAATCATAATGCGCGATTTGAGGTGGAAAATTAATCGATTAATTTGTTATATCATTGTTGCGAGTTTATTATCCCTTTTAGAATTAAAAATATACGAGTCTTGATTACATTTTGTTCACTTAACTTTTAATTCTTAAATCAGGCCCCCGTCGACTAATTTCATTCAGTCGCAATATACGATTGACAGGACTTTACTCTAACGCACGCTTGTCTCGGTTACGCTATGGTCAAAACCTACAAATAGGTTTGTCTCTGTCCTTCAACAACAACGATAAATAGATAATAGTTGTGCATCATCCCCGTTTTCCGTTGACAATTTTAAGGACGTGCCGTATCTTCCGCTGTTTGATTTAATTTAAGTTACCATAATACTTTATATTAATATAGTGCGAAGATTAAAATCAACTTTTGCAAAAGTGGATTCAAATCGATATTTTATGACCTAGGTCACACATGAAACAGCCGTCAGCACCAGCTTGATCAGTACCATGTGCCTGCGGTACTAGCAACAGTTTCTACACTGTACATACTAATATCCTGACATTTTCCCACTTGTCACGAGGCATTCCGGGTGCAAGCTCGCTTACTTATTATTCATTTATGTATTTATAGTTAGGCAGGGCTCTGGCTAACTATAACAAAGAGGAAAGATTTGATTGTTGGTTTGTTAATATTAAATAGGCTCTGAAACTACTGGACCTATATTTTAACAGGAGAAATTGTCGACGCGGGCTGAGCTGCTCACGGTCAGCTAGTGTCCAATAATTATGTACGACCAGGATACGGTGCCCTACAACCCCTCAGCTTCCTGGACCGTACAGATATCGTTTGATGGCAAATGCATAGTAGAAAGTGCAAGTGAATTCCATCAGACGCAGGCCGCCACAACCACACCGGGCATTACGGAGGCCCATGTGTGAAGCAGTAGATGACGATAAATCCATTTCCATTCTGTGACTGAAGTTCGTGATTGGTTACTCTTTACTAAAAAATATTTTCTTGCCCTCAACATTAAACACAACTTAAATCCGAAGAGAATGAGGGATCCTTTCTATTTTTTATATATTCACAAGCATAAAATAAAACAATGTTAGAATGCTAACAGCCGGAGGAAATGCATTCGGTAGTGCTAATGGAAGTGAGTGGTGTTAGTTGGGGCCTGTACCGGAGTGGTGGGCGGGAACTTGAGTACTAACGCTGAGCACCATATATTGTTTCAATTAAAAAAATATCTGATCCAATATTGACTGGCCTGTTGGTGCAATTGCAGCGATCCTGTGGGTTACGCATGACAAACATTTATGTGACGAACATTTGTGTTTGTTGTGTGTCTGGGTGTTATTATCTATTTAAGTATATTGTATCTAGAAATATTTAAGTATGTTTATCAGTCTCTGACACCCATAGTACAAGCTCTGCTTATTTTGGGGTCAGATGATCTTGGTGTAAATTGTCCCAGATATTTATTTATTATATTTACTATTTTGAAGAATACTCAAATAGGATATATAAAGTTTGTAGGCCAGTTTTCTTTTTATCAGCAAAATATTAGCTAGTCTACTGGAAAATGATTCGTTTCATTCGTTTAACTAATAGCACTATAACTACATTGGTTAATCGACTTTGCAATCCCGCCAATTGAAAAAAAAATAACTATCGAGTTCCTTCCTGAGCCCACTGGTCGGATAAAAGTTAGAACTAGTGTTGTGAGGTCAGTTTATTTTTATACATATTATGATTCTAGTATTAGTCAATGTATAGCTACTATTGTTCTGTCTATTCCTCATCTTGTTATATCACTTTTCATAAGTGCTTGTAAACTTATGACAAGTCAATCTTACGTTTTGGCGAATATTTTTGTTATAGTGTTTAATTGGATTACAAATAAAACATTTAAGTTAACTATTTCAGTGGATTCCTTTTTGATGGAGCGGTCCACGCGCAAGAGGCGAGTCACCTAGCTTCCGCTATTTTGATTTAATCTAAGTATACTAACGACTTTATACGCTTATTCGGCAAACGCAGATTAACCTAGAACTCTTACTAAAACATGGATTTGGTTTCAATGAAGAAAACTTCGCCCTGCGGTGGCAGATATTTCACTTACCTTTTTTTATTGTGGTGTGACAATTTGACGACACTGATCCTGTCGAGGCGCCGGCGCCGGCCTAATGTCCGACTCGCATACTTCTCTCTTTGATTAGCCCGTCTTAACCCGACCCGATAATACCTTTTTTTCTCTCATTCGATTCGGCCGGTTCTTTCCTTTTCGTGACACGGATGACAAAAATATCCATGGAAATACGACGCTTGAACGAGGATTGTTGTTTTGGGAATATTATCATCATTGAAAAATTAAATGAAATTACTTGCTATTTTAAAAACCTAAAACGCGATGTCTGCAGTAGTTACCTAGTATTACCAGATTTGATTGCAATATGATATACATAGTTATTTATAGAAATCCCAAATCAGGGATTATGTTGAGCCCAAAAATCATTTGTATGAATACTCTATAAACCAAATATATTCTCTGTACCTCATTACTGGTTAAGATTGAGATAGTTATTTATTATAACAGCATTATACATACAGCATAAGTTTTCAAAATGAATTGTTTATTTTTTTCCAAAATATAAAACATTCCTCTCTTTCTTTCTTAATAAGTATAGTGACAAATTAGAATTGTCAAAACAGTGCAGTCACCTTAACAGTAAATGTACATGTATTCCTATGTAAAAAAAATTAAGGTATAAAAAAGTTGAATATACTAAAGCACACAGTCCCAGGAATCCGAGTTTGGAGCAGCGCGGCGTAGTCACCCGTAGATCGGTATTATTATTAGGTGTATTTCGGAGAATGTGCGCATGCACTACATAACTTGATACCACCCTCTAGTTTCTACCACCGGACTACTAAACTCTGGGGGGGCTTTTACCCTCATTTGGTTGACCTTCCAGCAATTAGCACTCAACGGTTTGCTGCAGCTTTCCTGGTCCGCACCGCTAGGGAGTGGAATGCTCTCCCTGCGTCTGTGTTTCCGGATACCTCACAACCTTGGTGTCTTCAAGGCAAGATTGTATAGGCATTTTCTGGGAAAGCGTGAACTACCGTCGGCCTCGTCATCAACACCAGGCGAGACTGAGGTCAAATGCAAACCCATTCCGAAAACGCGAAAAAGCATATACGAGTATTTCGCAATACAAACATCAAATATACGCATGTTGTTTTCCGTATGACAATAGTGTTTTTTTAGGGAAACAAAAGTCATAATTAGTTAAGTGTCGCGCTCCGGGCGCTACAGTAAAAGCAGTTTGTTAATAATAACTTATCTATTGGGATCAGATTGCCAACGATGAAACAAGATAAACTGATTTAGAGATTATACAATTCGAAGACAAAAATCTTGTTTCTGTCTGTGGTATAAGGTCTTACTCAATTTTTTAAAGAGCCGTGTTTCTTATCATCGTTAGTATGTTTTACTTAGTTTATTTCCAATGAATTTAGGACACACATGGGAACAGAATAACTAACAGAAACATCATAGTAGAAAAATAATTACATCATCAAAAAACCACAGCCTCAAAAGTGAACCTAACCTATATCTTCTGCATTTTGGACAGGCGTTTTGACCATTTCACTTAATGTTCATTAAAAGGCACGAAAGAAGACTCAATTTCATATTTATGTTATTATATCGATTTCATTTCTCAATCATCGCAACCAGGACAAGCCTTATAATGAGTAGAGTACGCTTTGGTGATCACAAACCCTCGACCTATAAATCGAACCATGAACCCCAAAAGTCTACCTGAGGATCTTAATAACTCGACAACCAACAGGACTATACCTAGTATTAATGTTGAAATAAGATGTCTTTTGGGTATCTTTGGTGATTTTATAGGTTTATTTATCCTTTTTTTCTGGCGTATATATCTATAATGTATTAACATGTGTAATGTATAAACTGATTAAACACCAGATAATAATGATGCAACTAAACATAATTGGGTTACAGGATTAAGTTAAAATTAATCAGCCCAGCGTAAAATTTGTACCAACTCTTTTGCCATACTGATGACTAAAGTTTGACGCACTAGAGCTGTAAGTATTAACTTCTAAAATGCCGTTAGTCGTAGAAGGAAACGATATGGACGCTGTATAAAAAACTCAAGCTTTTAAATGTCACGTCCATCGCCTGAATGTTGACATCAAAGCCGTTGACTCAGGGGGACTGTCTCACTGTTAGTTTCACTACTATTCTTTATTCTTTGCCGTCAATTTTGTGTAATTAAAACGCCCTTAGCAAATGTACAGACATAGTAAAAGTTTTCTTTTGTCTCGATGATAACAACTATGAACGTATCGCAAATGCACACTGATTTCTTTTTAGTTAAAAGTTTCTAATATTATCTCATTAGGTAAATGAAAAAAAAACTTCTCCAATTGTGTTGTTAATTTAATGTAATTTCTATCCGGAACTAAATGACCTACAGACTTGAAATTTTAGATTTAAATTCGAACGAAAATTTCTGCGTTGTGGTCTTATCCAGAGGTTCTCAAATAGGGGCCTGAAAATGCGGCGAAATGGTTCCAGTAAAGGATAGTACGGCAGTGTTTGCTTCGCGCTCGACTTGGCGGGGGCACTGCCGTGCCCCCCGATAAAATTATATTTTAGTCTGTATTAGCTTTCGAAAGTGAAAATAATGTTGAAATAACTTTGTGGAGAGCTCATTATAGGCTGCATTCAAAAGACATCAACGCGCCACTAGATGTACTTTTCATTCTATATTCATTGGTAGAAAACAATGTTGCTTGATACTCACTATTTTGAACGCTTGAATAATAAAATTATTGTACAGTTATTATCTTTACATTTTATCAAAACAGAGAAATACGCTACATTTTTTCATCGCGTTATGTGATTCTAAAATGAGGCAAGCAAGGGTCGTTTCGTTAATGCCTTTTACATACAAATATGTTACTAAAATGCAAGCACAATATGCGAACTTTAGATATGATTTGATAACGTAAACCTTACGCATATAACTTTATTACATTAAAAGATATGTGCACGATCAGTACCCGGTTTTTTTAAGGAGAATATAAAGAGAGAGAATATGCGCCACACATGCGCCACCCAACCACACCTCTTGTCATGGTCTCGAAGTAGGGTTTATTATCCCTGTGTTACGAGGTACCACACAAGGAAATAAGCCAGGGGCGTCTCCCAGCACACCCAGACCCGAGTCAATTCAGAAAAGATCGTTTCCTGAATTGACCCGACCGGGAATCGAACCCGGGACACTACGAGGATTTTGATTTCTTAACATATTTATTCAAGTGATTTTGATTCCGAAGCACAACTGTTAAAAACACAGTTAATACCGACAGGGCATAAACGCCAAAGTTCAGACGGCCCATCGCCCTTTTTAGCCTTTGTCATTACTCTGATTGCTCTTTATGAGGCTTCCTTTGTTCTCCGCCGATGACATATACCTACGAGCCTTCACTAACTTTTGCATGAACTACCGAGCACTGAGTGCTTAATAACAGTAACGTTATTCGTGATGGTGTATTTTCTTCGTATTAGTTCAAAAACGATGTTATTTATAGGTTAATTCAATAATAAAGTAAAGTAAAAAAATCATTTTTTCATTTAAGCTTGTATAAAGCACTCATGACATGTCAAAACAAAACGAAAGTATTTATAAATTATAATAAACGTAAATAAAATAATACAATATTAGTACATATCATAAATGAACATAATGCGAATCTAGCCGGAATCATCGAGAAGTTTCCGGCAATAAACTCGATAGTTACTCTTTTGAACTTTGTCAGTCTTATTACAAAAAGATGCTTTAAAACTGGTTTAAACCTGGACTAAATGATCTAGGATTTTTACAGTATTCAAGTTAGTACCAGGCTTAAAATGTGTTCTTATCACAAATCTAAGACTATCTGAGGACAAGATAAATTATAGATCGTCCGTAGTTAAAACAAAAAGTGCCATTCATTCATTCTTTCACACAGACTTCGTTCAATACGCGTTCCGTTACTCTAAACGTTGAAATGAACTTCATACTTTAGATGTATAACTAACTATTTATCAATAACAAAACAAATCGTTTATTAGGTTTCAATCTCTTGAACGAGCTACAGCGTTTTTTGAAATTAATCTTGATATTTTTTTACGATCAGCATGAAACGGGGCGCAGTTACGCTGCGCGTAATTTGAGACGCAATGGACAGTCTAAGTTATTCTGTGGTCTAAGAAATCACTATAATATTGTTGTTGGCAATACGATGCAAAGTGGATGCAAATGAAAAAAAAAATGTTTTTATGTATTTAAGTACTAATATTGTACTGAGTCGGAGTGTTAAACTGTTTTGTAGTTATGTGTGTTTAAATTGTTGCAAACCAATTGAAGCTGAGGGCATCCACAGGAGTCGTGGGTCAAATCCTCACGTAAAATATCAACAGTTTTTGGCTTAAACGTTTGGTAAATCTATATTTATGTATATTTAAACTCTTCATTTTCCAATTCGAAAAGATTAACTCGCTTACGATATTTACCAAATCGCTGGGACATCTCCAATATATCTAAATCTTCGAAATCCATTGAATCAATGTTATTTTTATAAATTTTCGTGAAAAAATGACACCACAAATTCTAAGTTAACCTCCAAAGCAAAGTTGGTTCAAAGATAAACTAGGGGAACACGGGTTTAACTTTAATACCACAGATAGTACGAAGTTTAGTGTAAAACTTCATTTTGTAATAAGGTTTTTTTTTGGTCCATGGTTTAATCCAGTTAAAACCAAGTTTTGTTTTTTATTTTTATTTATTTATTGGAATCACCAACAACGAGTACATCAATACATGATTTAAGAAACTTAACAATATAAATGTACGCTAAACGTTTCACTTACATGTAAACACAGCATGCAAAATATTATAAGATAAGATAAGATAAACTTTATTGCACAAACAAAATGTTACAGTTTCATTTAAATAAATTAGGTGTACAATATAGGCGGCCTTATCGCTAGTAGCGATCTCTCCCAGGCAACTTTCAACCGTATAAGGAAATATACTACTTATAGGTAGGTAAACTTATTCCAAATTTAACACTACTGGAGTAAGTTTATATTATTCGTAAGTATAGTGCGAAATCTTCCCAACGACATGGAACAAAAAGTTTTTCTTTAATTTTTGGAAACAGGTAAAAATCACGAGGCACTGGGTCAGGGGAATATGGTGGGTGAGGAAGGATTGACACATTTTTTGAGTTGAAAAGTCAAGTGTTCTGGCAGACGTGTGCAGCGCCGCATTGTCGTGATGCCAGAGAAGGTGCCGGATTCCTGACTTCGGTCGCTTGTCACACCAAGCTGATATTACTGTTGGAGCACAAACTGTCACATACCATTCAGAGTTCACCGTTCTTTGATCCTCTAGCACTACAGTAGTAAAATGACCCGTTTTGAAAAAAAACGAGGCGACCATTTGTTTCTGTGTGCTTGGTGCACGGAGATATTTCGTTGGGAGTTGGTTCATCTTCAAAACACCATACAGTCGACTGTCGCTTTGTTTCGGGTTCATAGTTATATAGCCAAGTTTCGTCACCAGTCATCATTTACACGTTTTTTTTCTCGCCACCGTTGAATTTATCTATCATGAAAGTGCTCATCGGTAAGTTTGTGCGGCACCCATCTCGAACAATGTTTACGGAGAGAAAGGCAGGCGTGAATTATTTTGACGACCGACTTGGTGTAATGGTTAAGAAGTTGGCTACTACACCAGAGGTCGCGGGTTCGATCCCCGCACAGTACAAACATTTGTGTGCATGAACATGTCTGTATGTACTGGTCTGGGTGTCTCCTATGTATAATAAGTATGTATTTACAAAAGATAATGTATTTAAGTATGTTTATCCGTTGTCTAGTATCCCATAACACAAGCTTTAATTAGCTTACTTTGGGGCTAGATGGCGCTGTGTGGAATAATGTCCAGGGATATTTATTTATTTATTTATTTATTTATAATTATGGTTTGCATTGTTGCTGATCTAATTCCCAGTTCTCGCTTCAGCTCTACATACGTATTTCGTCGGTTTTCGCGAATAAGTTTTAGACTGCAGGAACGTTTCTTGTGTGACCGCGGTTGGCGGCCTACCTGTCTTCGCTTCATTTTTGAGACAGCCCCGTCCTCTTTAAAATTCAGCAAACCAATTAAATACGGTTGCTCGTGAACAAGCAGACTCACCAAAAGTAGTAGCGATAAGTTCAAAACATTCTTGAGGCTTTAAACCTTTTTTATAGTCACAATAAATCATAGCTCGAAAATCACGTCGACTGAGCTCCATTGCTGCAAGCGAATTCCCGCCAGATTCTCAGAAAAATGATGCTCATTTAAATTAAAATAAAATAAAATATGTGAGTTCTATTTTCAAATATATCAATAAACAACCAGCCTATAAGATGGTGTATAACTTGCCAGTATCAATCAAATGAGTAAAGAGTATCTAACTTTTTTTAGCAAGCCCCTCGTAATAGTTTCAGAGTACAGTCAAAGAGAGTAGAAAAAAGAAAACATATTGAGCAGAGGAGCAGATTATTTCTTCTATGACCACAAAATTTAAGTTAAAATATTGATCTTCTTAAATACTTCCTTAAGCGAGTCGCGTGGCCCAGGGTTGTATATGCAACGGATGGCTCTTTTTTGAAAAACAAAAATGAGGTTCATGTCTGCAGCTGAGCCATACAACAGTACACCATACGACATAACGCTATGAAAGTAGCTAAAATATAAAAGTCTTTCTGTTTCTATATCTCACTGCCAGGGCCGTCAACAATTAACTAGGTTTGTTTTTTTAACTTATTAAAGCTTGAAATCGATTTCACTTATTTATCTTCATATGTATATATGCATACCTACCGATATTTCCTTTTTTCAACGTGATAATACCATTATTTAAATGGTCAATTTCTTTCAAAATTGTCATATCTTATCAACCAAAAAAAAAATGAAAAAAAATATATAATCAATACAACAAAAAAAACACAGTCTTATATATACGTCTCACTGCTGGGCACAGGCCTCACTTCAACTATGAGTTGGAACGAGCCATACTTCAACACGCAGGCTCAGTGCGTATTGTCGGAGAGGTGAATGTAAGGCCAGTGATAAACCTTACCGTCAGATGTTATAAAGGCGCCTTTTTAGGCCTCTACTAGGCTTTACGACTGATATCTTGCGACGTCAGCCGGGACCAACTGTTGAACGTGCCTTCCGAGGCACGGAGATGCCCGAAAAACACATCACTAAATTTCGGTCGAGATGGTCACCCGTCCATTACCCGACCTGACAGGCGTTGCTTGACATCGGATCATTGCCACTTAGCCAGTTATATTCATAAATTAGTTAGTACCCGTAGAAGTATCTGCTAGTAATTAGCCTATATACTCTCCCCTTCTAGGTATGAATTAGTAACCAAAGTAATATGAAAAAGAAACTTCATAGCTGTAGCAAAAGGAGTCAAGCTACGTGAACTTGTTCTTCTTGTAGACTATCCACTAGTAAGATTTCGTAAACCAATTGCCTAGCTAGTCTATGGAATTAAAAATGAAAAAGGTAAAAAATATTTGAAAGATAAAAAACGTAAATTGAGTAGTTTGTAGTCAAAAAAAGGGATAGTTGCGAATCTTTGGAATGTGGGGATGACGCGGCGCACGCGCCGGGGTTGCGCAAGCGGCGCGTCGCCCGTGACGTCAGCGCCCGGGCGGGGCGCGGCGAGTGGGACCGGCTTACGTCGTGGTTGCGGGTGCGAGCAGGACGGACTGCACCTCACGGCCCGCTATAAATAACAAGGCCCCTAATGTTCAGGCGCCATGCGTTTTTAACTATATACTCTGATGGAGAGGTTTTGATACTTAAGAAGAGATAACGCAACAATAAACAATAGAGAAGATAACGGTCATTTATAATTGACTACAATAAACTTCGATCTGATGACTTATGATTTTAGTAGATATTAATATGTAAATACGCAGTCATAGCATCTCTACAAAAATAATATATTAAGAAAATTTATTTATTTCAAGCTGCAGTGGATATATAGATAGATAGATAAATAGATATACTTTATTGTACTAAGTAACAATAACAGTAAGTAATTTAAATTTAGAAACAATTTATACAATTTAGGCGGATTTTCCGCTAGAAAGCAATCTCTACCAGGCAACCTTTGGGTAGAAGAACTTCTTAAAGCTTATAGAAGTGTGGAGTGAGAAGAACTATAATAGCAAAACTTAAAATATTATTACAATTTCAATCAATGAAATATATAAAAACATACAATAAATAAAGAAACAAACAAATCAAATACACCAATAAATAATACATCAATAAATATAATAAACATTCATCCATATACCTTACACACATACATAGATTTATTAGGGCAAGGACGACACATCATATTATCCTTCATTCATTATAATATTAGAAATAAGAAACAGGGGTCCAAATGAATTATAATTTATATTTGACGTTGCCATGACGATGACATACCTGAGTATACCCTGGTAAAATTGAAAACCCATTCCGCCACAACGTATGAACGGATTATGTAACATTTTAGATTTGGTAGAGTTATAGTGACAGTAAAAATGTGTTCGGCTAAAAGCCCCTTCTCCTTTTAGGTTTTTACATCTACAATATAGTTTGATTCAAGACAAAATAATTTATTTGAGCAAAGTCTCATAAATTCTGAAGTTACTTTACTTTAAATGAGAACAATTAAGCATTACAGATGCTTTATAAGAAGATTTTGATTAATTCGGCATAAATCTTAAAAGTAATAATGATTATTGTACTTTTACCTTATAGTGTACCCTAAAAGGAACTGTTTTTAATTTTGTCTAATGCTATAATGAATGGAGTATAGACCTCAACATTACAACCATGAGGTGTAGGTCATAGTGAGAGGAATTAGGCTTTGACATGAGATTTGAATAAAGGTAGGGATTGAGATTGCCGGACAGGCAAAGGTAGGGAATACTACAGGCGGATGGAATTTGAGTAATAGCTATCCTTATACATTCACAACAACGCAATAACAATCATATAATCTGGGTCTCTTCAAGACAAGAGTGAATAGGCATTTACTAGGCAGACAAGTACCATCATAGATCGCATCGTCACTTACCATCAGGTGCGATTGCGATCAAATGACTGTCTAGTCCTGTACGGTCAACGTACATTGAACCTTTCGCAATCGCTGCGCCCGGCGCCCTAGACGCTTGGTCAGCATTTTCATACGTCAATCAATTATTTCATTTTTACTTTATAATTAGTTTCACACCAGTACACGTTCAGCTACCATACATACCGGGCGCGTGCTCACCTTACCATACCATTCTACCATTTAGTTTAGTTAGTCTAGTTAAACCAGAATATAGTTCCATTCCCGTTACCAGTGACTTTAATTTATCTACCATTCAATCTATAAATGTTAGGTGAATAACCATACATTTAAATGGTCCTTCGATTCGTAAAGGAACCATCCGCGAGTGAATAGTGACTCAGACCATAGTGATAACTGTGACCTCGAGGTGTGTTCTGTGACAACCAGTACCATTGGATTTACAAGCCACTCACCATAACCAGCGTACCAGTAGTGGGTCAGACAGGCTCACTTTACCAGTTGTAAGCATCTCATCAGAAAACCAGTAAGCTCTTTCCAATTTGTCTTATAATCTACCAAAATAATAACTACCATGGAGGCTTTGTTGGAAACGCAAAACCAGTTGATGATGGGCATGGACCAGCTTCTTACCAATTTTAAAAAAGATGGTCACGATCGTAAAACACCAGACTCGATCAAGAGAAGGTTAGAGACTTTGGACTCTTACTGGCAAGAGTTCCACTCCAACCACTTGAATTTATGTTCTCAGGGGGATCAGAACTATGCATATTTTTCTGATAACGATTATGAAAAAACCAGGGATTTTTATAATCGGGCAAGGCAAACTATTTCAAGCTACCTAGCAGGAAGTAGGCCATCAACACCACTTCTTAAACCAGCGACACCGTTACCTACCACCTCACAAACTTCTACCAATCTACCAGTTGCTTCTCTTAGGAAATCAGAGGGTATTAGCAGCAAATTGGATGAAATGCTCAAGAAACAGACCAGCAATTTCAAAGCATTTTCTCGTACGGTGTCGAATATCAATGTCTCATCGGTGACTGAAAAATGGGAATTTGAAGATATTCTGAGAACATTACAGTCACGATGGGCAGTGATTGATTCGCTTCATTGGGATATTGACAGCGAGTTAGATGGCGAAAATCCGAGGTATGACCTGGAGTTTTCACACTATGAGAAAACGTTCCAGGATGTTAAGAAATCGATAAATACAAAAATGTGGTCGGTTTCACATCGTGACAGGATGACACCTCAAATGGACATACCTAATTTCGCCGGGAGCTACCAACAATGGACTGCCTTCAAGGACTTATTTCAAGAGGCCATCCATAACAACCCCTCCCTATCCAGTGCGCAGAAGCTCCAGTTTTTAAAGAGCAAGGTTAAAGGAGAGGCTGAAAAGCTTATACAGCATTTAAATATTAGCTCAGACAATTACCAAGTTGCCTGGGATATTCTTAACCATCGCTTCAACAACACGAAATTAATATTTACATCTCACGTCCATACTCTGTTGAACGTACCAATTATGCAGATTCAATCGGCAGCCCATATCAAGAGGTTGCACGATACTACCAACGAATGTCTACACGCCATTCAAAAATTAGGGGTCGACGTTTCGACGTGGGGTCCACTGTTGGTACACATATTGTCCCAGAAGTTGGATATTGACACCCATAACGACTACATCGAATCACTCCACAATCCGAGAGAGCTGCCAACCATAGAAGATTTCCAAACTTTCCTGGAATCAAAATTTACTTCCTTGGAAGCATTTAGGCGCAAGCAAGATGTCGCCAAGTCCCACCAGCAAGAAGAAACTCGCTTCAGAAGACCAACATACCAACCAACAACCAATAAGAATTTCAACAAACCATCATTCAACGCACCACCACCATTCAAAACTTTACATGTCGAAGTGCATAAGTGCATATTTTGCAATCAAAATCACCAACTATTTTTGTGCAAGTCATTCCGTGAATCTAGGTCAGAAGTAAAGCGGAAAACAGTTGCGAAATATAACTTGTGCAAAAATTGTCTTATTAATCACCAAGGCAAAGAATGCTTCTCTAGCAAAACGTGCCGTGATTGCAACGCCAAGCACAATACGCTACTACATGAAGCGTTTGCGACATCTAGCGATCAATTTACCAACGCCCCGAATACGGAATCTAACCAACGGAAATGCAATGTATCTCAAGAGAAAATAGCGGAAATTCTCCTGGCGACTGCTTATGTCAATGTCCTAGCTGCTGATGGAACTAACCATAGAATGCGAGCTCTTATCGACCAAGGGTCTCAGACCTCACTCATCACGGAAAACGCCGCTCAGCTGTTACAACTACCACGACAGCGTTGCAAGGGCGTCATATACGGGGTGGGAG
This sequence comes from Udea olivalis, assembly GCA_947369235.1. Classification (NCBI taxonomy): domain Eukaryota; kingdom Metazoa; phylum Arthropoda; class Insecta; order Lepidoptera; family Crambidae; genus Udea; species Udea olivalis. Next base: position 24,850,439 of record OX376342.1, read on the forward strand.
CTAGAGAAAATAATTGCAAGGGAGTTGTCAGTATAACACTGTCATCTCTATACAACGATTTTACCATGTCGACTGATGTTTTCATTATGAACACTTTAATAAATAAACTACCAAATCAATCGTTTGAAAAACCATCTTGGCCTTATCTAGAAACAATTAACCTCGCTGATTCTAATTTTTATACCAGTCGTCCTGTTGACATGTTGTTAGGGGCTGACATTTATTCGTCTATAATTATGAGTGGAATCATAAAACTCGATGCCTATCACCCAGTTGCGCAGGAAACGCAGCTCGGATGGATTTTGTGTGGGAACGTGAAAACTTTCCAGTGTAACATTGTCATAAACAATACTGAAGATCTACAAAGGTTTTGGGAAATAGAGGATATAACATCTGACACAAATATGTCTGCTGCTGAAGACCAGTGTTTACAATTTTATACGTCTACCACCGAGAGAAAGGAAGATGGGAGGTACACTGTGAGACTTCCTTTCAAGCCTAATTTTGAAGAAAGTTTGGGAACCTCAAAACCAATGGCCATCGCACAATTTCGGCAATTAGAAAGAAAATTAAGCCGAAGCCCAATAACAGCACATGATTATAAATTATTTATTAAAGAATACCAAGACTTAGGTCATATGATTCCTAGCGCACGCGCCGTCGCCGGTAACTCGACGCTCGCACGCGATTACTACCTACCGCATCATGGAGTTTTACGACCTGACTCTACGACTACTGCACTTAGAGTCGTTTTTAACGCTTCCGCGAAAACCACCACTGATCGAAGCTTAAACGACCTTATGGAAGCGGGTCCCAATTTACAGCAAGATTTAAAAGCTTTGATTTTACGTTGGAGACAATACCATTATGTTTTTACTGCTGACATCGAAAAAATGTTTCGTCAGATATGGATTCATCCTGATGATCTAAAATACCAAAAGATCATCTGGAGAGATAATCCCCAAGATACGCTTAAAGAATACCAGCTTACCACAGTTACATACGGAACCAAGGCAGCACCATTTCTAGCCATGAGGATTTTGAAACAATTAGCCTTTGACGAGACCCCTAATTACCAAAACAGTAGGGCGCCGAAGGTTATACAAGAGTCATTTTTCATGGACGATTTGTTAGACGGAAGTCATTTTCTACCAGACGCCATCCAATTACAGTCAGATTTAATAGAGTTATTAAAATCAGGTGGCTTCAACCTGCGAAAATGGCGTTCAAATACACTAGAATTATTACCAAACCAGCATACAGACCAAGAAAGTTTTAATTTCAAACAACCAGAGTCAACCAAGCCAGAAAGACGAAGACCAGAAGACAATCCTGCCGATTGTGCCAGCCGTGGCCTGAGTGCAGAGCAATTGAACAAACACCCTCTTTGGTGGCAGGGACCAAAGTGGCTATCATCACATAATAGTAACCAAGACCAACACCAAAAACCAATTTATACCACAGACATAGAAATCAAAAAATCTTCTCAAAGTAATGTTGTCACGAAACCGGAAGACAGCATTATACAACAAATAATAAATAAACAAAGCACATTTACTAGAGCCGTACGCGTCATAGCCTGGATTTTGCGAGCGATAACACGTAATAACCAGACACCTTATTTAACTTTAGCAGAATTACAAAAGGCAAGAGAAACAATCATTAAAGATACGCAATTATTAGAATTCTCATCTGAAATTAACCAATTAAAAATACAAGACTTTGTAGAAAAAAGGAGCAAAATTTGTAACTTGAAACCATTTTTAGACAAGAATGGCATATTACGCGTAGGTGGCAGGCTCGCATACATCGATAGTGAAATGAAGCACCCTACGATTATCCCACATACCAGCAGATTAACTGAATTGTTAATTGACCATGCCCACAAATTAACTTTCCACGGGGGAGCCAGAGTTACCACAGGACACCTTCGGAAAAGATTTTGGATTGTGGGTGGTAATAGTATTACCAAAAAACAGCTGCGTCTTTGCATCAAGTGCAGACGGACGGACCCTTACAAGCTACAGCAGCTTATGGGAGATTTACCAGCTTCCAGGATCAACCCATCTCGACCCTTTTACCATACGGGGGTCGACTCTACTGGGAGCATCCTAATAAAAACCAACTCACACCATAAAGAACAATCAAGCTCAGTACCTGAAACCAAACCGGACGTAAATGATCATGTACAAAATAGTAAAAGACGACCAAAGATGACCTGTAATTATTTATCATTCGTAATGACAATGTTTATGTTATTATGGACACCAATAAGCGGAAACTATAACGTTTCCAGTCTTCAAAACAATAACACCATGTTTTACTTTGACCAAATTTCGACCTTGTCTCTCGTGCGTGATGAATGGAAACTGATAGTTTATTATAATTTACAACCATATCAACAAGGAAACATCTTATTTAATAAATATCTCGACCATCTGGAAAGTATTTGTGCAAATTCTAAAATTAAAACGCAATGCGATGTCATATTATTGCAATTACGACATGGCTACGCGGAGTACGATTATTACAACACCATGCTTCTTAGTCAGCAGTTCGCACCGCAGTCTAGACAGCGTCGCGGACTCATAAATGGCGTTGGCTACGTCGCCCATAGTTTATTCGGAATCTTGGACGAAGAGTTTGCCGAACAATACAAAAAGGACATTGACATATTGCAAAGCAATCAACAACATCTTGCAAAATTGTGGAAAAACCAGACTTCAGTTGTTGAAGCCGAGTACAATCTTCTAAAGAGAGCAGAAAGTAGTATGGACAAGCAGCACAAGATATTTAACCAGCACCTTAATTCCTTAGAAAAGGCCACGAACGATTTGAAGTTAGGAATTGAAGGTGTTGCAAACATTAACGATTTTGCCATGTCATCGATAATCGCTACCAACATTTTGAATAATCTGCGACATATCCAGGACACCTTGTTAGAAACCATTACCAACATATTTCACGGAAACTTTAATATTCACCTCCTGAAACCAGACCAACTTCTACAAGAGCTGAATATCATCTCCGGCCAGCTGTCCAAAGATCTTTCGTTACCAATTGACAACATACGGTATAATCTGGCGAAGATATACCATTTATTGAAGGTTAAAGCAAGAGTTACCAGCGAGTATGTGATTTTCGAAATCAAAATACCATTAGTCAGTCGAGATCACTACGATATTTATAAACCCATACCAATATCCCGAGAAGTTAACGGAACCATGGTCACCCTAGTGCCAATTTCTAGCTATATTGCAATGAACCTACAAAGAGACGTGTATTTGCCTTTGTCCGATAGTGATTTCCAAACGTGCATTAGCTTTGATGAAACCACACATCTTTGCTCTCTGCACAGTCCCCTGTACCAGATTGAGAATGACCAGTCCCTGTGTGTGAAAAGTCAAAACACACAAACCAGCAGAACCAATGTTGATACCTGTAAACAAGCGTGGACCCAATTACACAAAATAAATACCTACCTATTCTCATGTTGCGGTCAGTGCACCATGAGAATAATATGCGGAAATATGATTGTAACCGAACGAGTCAGCAAGGCCGGTGTTATCACTCTAGACGAAGAATGCGTTATCAAGGGCGAATCCTTTACCATAGTGTCGCATAAGCAATTTAGTAATCGGCTTGATATCCAACCAAAACTAATGACGCATTACATCCCGCCTATCAATAACGTCATTAATGTGTCCATGCCCAATACTACACTTGAAATAAAGCCTAGTGGATTCGAGAAGGATCTGAAGAGTATTGGAGACCAGATAACTCAACTTAAGGAACAGCACGGTGAAATAAGTCAAATTTCTTACCACGATGTTCACCACTACGTAGCCATATACGTATGTATAGGCGGAGCCGTGTTAGCAGTCGTCACCTGGGGTTGCTGCCGGGCGCGACGACGGCAGCGACGCACTGCGACGCGCAGTGCCGTCAGCGCCGTGTGTAGTTCGAATGTTCAGTGCGTTAGTGTTAAAAATGAGTCTGACAGTGATATTGTAAGTGCTAGTGCTAGTGAAAAACCATTAAGTGTTAGCGGCAGTGATAAACATAGTGCGCGAAGAGATAAGGCAACGTCGCCTTGTCCACGTTACCACTTCCAAAACAATTGAACACTCCTAGATTAATAATTTTTGTTAGACCAAATGCCCAATCACCTTGTTAAGCACAAAACTATTGTTGATCACCTTGTATTTCATACCATCTCACCTGCACCGATACCATCCCTCATCTCATCCTTTCTCGCCCGGGAGCATGTACGGTCAACGTACATTGAACCTTTCGCAATCGCTGCGCCCGGCGCCCTAGACGCTTGGTCAGCATTTTCATACGTCAATCAATTATTTCATTTTTACTTTATAATTAGTTTCACACCAGTACACGTTCAGCTACCATACATACCGGGCGCGTGCTCACCTTACCATACCATTCTACCATTTAGTTTAGTTAGTCTAGTTAAACCAGAATATAGTTCCATTCCCGTTACCAGTGACTTTAATTTATCTACCATTCAATCTATAAATGTTAGGTGAATAACCATACAAGTCCTATATAAACGCAAATTTCATTACATTTTACCTATTTCATTACATTTTACGAAGCCAACTTTGATTTTGGTTAGTTTGTTTCAATACGATGGAATTCTATTTATCAATTTTTTCATCTGAGTAGTCAAGTGATTCGTTTGAATGACTGGGCTTGTCAACCTCATATCTGGACCTCACAACCGCTTTCCATCAGGTGCAGTAAGGTCATCTTGACTTGCAATAAAAAAAAACCAGCTAAAATAAATGAAAAAAAAATACTCATTTAAAATTTTAGAAGATTGTGGTGTTTAAAATCTAATCAATTGTAAACAAAATTTTCTTCCCGCTGACAATCCTAGCTTAAAAATCTATGATTACCACAGTCTAAATGAGGGCTTTTCATATTGATGATAAGTACATGGAAAAATGAATGTAGCTATAAAATGCCTGAGAACGACCGCTCGTCGAAGCTGTTAAGTGCTGCAAAACAAATGACTACAAATTCTAGGCCTCATTCTACCACCAACAACATTGAAACGAACTTAACGAACACAAAAAACGACACCTGACGCACATAATGTTGAAAATTTACATGGAAACGTACAAGAATTCATAACACATGTATTTTATTTCCTACAACACATTTAAAATCTTCGACTATATTTTAATACGTTCGGTTTATTTGAAACAAGTTTCTGCCTGCCATGAATTCTTTTTTCATTATTTGCCTTTGCTTAATGTTCTTTTTTGTGGTAGTAACACTAATGAAACCTTTTAGCGTTTTGCCAAAATTGAAGCGGACTTGCGAAATGCAATAGAAATATTTTTCTCTCACAAATGAATGATGGGTTTTAGAACTCTTTCATATTATTGCCCTTTTTTTGCTATAAAAAAAAGATTGAAAGTCTGTTAATACGAGTAGTACACATAAAATACAAGGTACCTACAGTAGGTTCTGTATGCTCATGCGTTTCACACCTTGCATGTTATTACCTACCCTAGGTTTGTGTCCAGAGTGTCTTGTTAGATAAACTCAGTATCAAAAGATAATAAAAATATCTTGAGCGGGCATTCAAACTGCTCTTTATGTATGTAGTAATAAAATGGTTGTTATAAGTTACACAAGTTGTTGCCAATGACCTGAAGTATATAAAATATGGAACATATTTTAAGCTAATGTAGGTGCGTCTGTTTGTCATTCCATGTACCTACTGATTTAAATAATCGCAGTAATATAAAATATGAACGATTCTAGAATGCTAAATGCAGTAGTAAACTTCATGCTCTGGCAATGTAAGCTTTTAACGATGTAGGCTGTTTTTGCAACTTATATCAGATTAGATTAGATAATATATTCCTCAATGTAACATTAAATTCTTAAAGAGTTTTTATATGTCAATATCAAGTTAGTTGTTGAAAGCGTAAATTCGTTTGAATTACATAGTTAAAGGCCACATTATGAGTATAACTTGAACATTAGTCAAATCATGGCTAAGAACTACTTACCTAATTATCTATCCTAGGCCAATTTAGGACTAATTATATGAAAAATATTTAACTGCTGTCAAAACTACTGTTTGAAAGGCAAACAAAGACAAAGTATCAATACACCCTGGCCAAAGTAGCCGTCGCGTCTTTTGTCCGGCACTAAGTGCGAAATGCGTCCTCAACCCCACAGTGTCCATGGCAAGAGAACCCTTGTTGACGTCACTAGCCACGAAAAGGGAGACAAACAAACAGATAAATAGGTAACCATAACTTGGCATATTTGGACGCGAGGGCGTCGACGTATCGAAGCGTGGTGGGCAAAGGAGACAATGGGTGAAGGGCCTCACGATGTGATGATTATATGTAGGAAATTAGAGATATCCGTTCAGAATGCAGGGTTTACTTTAATTTTGATACTGACATGTTTATTCCTAACGATATATGTTATTTTTGTGTGAAAAAACCGCAAACCGTAATTTTAAAAGATTTTTATTTCAATTAACTCTACTATTTCTAAAGACCCTTTAAATTTTTTTCCGTATTAACCTTATTACAGCAGGTATTTTCGATGAGTAGAGTATGATGTATTAATATCGTATCATTAGGATACAAGTAACTAATAAAAAGTTTCCCCTATCTCTACATGACGGCGAAGCACGAGTGATGTTTCAGCGGACTATAGTTACTGATAACCGCTAACCATTAGGCGGTCTGCTTGCCAACGAAGTTTTATGCACACAAATCTATGGGCACTTTAGGCGTCACAAAAGTAGTTTGAAATAGGAGTAATGACTAATAATCCATCGTTACCTAAAACTGCATCTTGCACGGCAATTAAATTAAAACGAGTTTTGTGAGTATTTGACTAACATTTTAAAGAAACAAAAATTAGGGTGAAGAATAAAAGTCATCAGTTTGCATAATTTGCAAAGTTTTATTACGGTTCGTGTTCCATTCGTTATTTTGGTCATCCTCGCCTTGACCCTCGACAATGCAGCCTTTGGGCAGCAATAAAGGCGTGCGCCGGCGCCGCCGCTTCCTGCGCGCGCGCAGGTACGCACCGGATCTGCGCATTCGCCGTGAACCTTACAAATGTCAAGTCAAACACTGCAAAATAATTCCTTTCTCATATATATATATTTTTAATTTGTTTTGTTTCCTTTCAGAGCTAGTTCTATGTTTTTAATTTATTAATAACAATTAAACCAACGTTTTTATTTTCTAAATTATTCATAAATTAGTTTAATATTTAGGCAAGTTTTATATCCATAAAACATATAAAATCGCATCATCAAATTTCGTGTTCGCGATAAACAGCTGTTACCCTGACCATCCGGTTCACTGTGCTATTTCAGCCAGACGCAATCCGGCTATATATCTCCGGCCAGTTCCGGAATCCGTCTGATGCCTGGCGATCGGACGGGCGATAGCGCTAATAGCTGTAGCCGTCGGGCGCTCCGGCCGGACGACGATGACACGTTTTTGCGATGACTCTAATGCGGGGGCGTTTTTGTTTGCCCAAATTAGCGCCGCTGTCATTTGCCCAGATATAAATAGCAACATAATTTGATGATTGCTATCTTGAAAGGATTTTTAAGTTTTTCTGAAACGAGATACCCTTTATTAAGACTTTTGAACCTCAGTGTTATTTCTTCTAATAATCAAATGTAGGTGCTGACGACGGTTGGTGATTTCAACGTATATGACGTTACTTAAAACTAGGACAGTGAGTTATGTGTGTGTATGCTGTATCAATCAATTTATGTATATTCTTTCGTGAAGTTGCTAGTTGCATATCAGAAAACTAACTTAACCTGTGTTTCTGGTTATTTGTCAGGTATAATGTACTGATATAAAATACTCCTATAAGAGTTCTCAACTAGAGCGCTTAGATAATTTAATGTTCTTGCTACGGTAGGGTAAAAAAAATTACACCAAAATCATTAATCAAGAGTATTTTCATTCGTCAAGTTAGGCGTGAAAAGTCATTTAGGTTGACTGGCTCAGTAGTTGCTGCATTATTGTGCTTGTCTGCCACATATCGAGACCTCACGGCCTGTTTCCATCAAGTCGAGTCAGGCCAATATTAGGAGCAGAAGAAAAACAATCATCTTCAATCGAATATTTATCCTAGGTGAGAATCAAACCCCTGACGCCGATCTCTGATTAGTGACCATTAAGTCAAATCCACTTAAATATTATATGTATGTAGAAATTGCCAGTATGATGGAGAAATTTAGTCTTAAGTTTTATTGTAATTGATTTAGACTATATATCTTGAAAATCCTTTAATAATAAATATTGGTTGTTTACTAGAGTTGAACTACAGCAGAACTGTGTAAGTAATTTATTGTGTAATACATGTCTATTATTACTCTGAGTGCGTCTGCAGCGGTCGGTACCTAAGCTACCATGGCCTGGGCGCAGCGGCGCGGCCTGCAACTGTTGTAGTGCTTAGGGCGGGAACTCTCTGACCAGAATGATTGCATACTAACTTTTGATCACTGACAACTGAGTAACGGAGCTAAATGCATTTATTTGTAAGTTCTTAACAGTACCTACTTACTAAAGTAAAAAAAACCACTATGTAGTTCCTAAACTACGTTGTATAAATGGGGAATTGCGTGTGTAGGTACGTGCAGTTCATTGGAATCCGTCAGCTAATAAGATAGCACATAAACGTCTTATTTTATTTTGTTATCAGCATTGCAGCATCTTGTGATGAGAACATCATGAATAACTCAGTAAAAAAATATGGGCCATGTCCTAAGAAATAACTCGTAAAATCATTTAGATAAAGAATTTAAAAACGTTAGCCTCATTATAGTTTATCCTGAGTTTGGTCCGTGAAATAGGCAAGATCTCTATATTGTTGCGCCTTATGACCTGTCAAAATACGATTATCTACATAAAAAAACCGCCTTAGGCCAGTTGGTCGCCATTAAATAACCCGCAATATAATTATAGATAAACTTCTAACATTTATTTGACAATTCATAGTAGATATCAGAGATAGTTAATAGCTTTACAAGTTAGGTTTTGCAATTGTAGGCTTTTCAGTAGCATGTTAACTTAAAGATTAGATAGACTTTATTGCACATGTGTCTAAGTGTTTTATTAGTGTTTTATTGCACATGTATGTGCAATAAAGTCTAACAGTTGCAGCAGCATTTTATTACATGTTTTATTTATGATTCTTCATTAACATTGGAGTAACTAATTTCAAACTTATGCATTTTGATGATAAAATGTTGGTGTTAACGCGAAAAAGCGGATTATCTGTTTATATCACTAACAATAATAAACGGAACGTTTTTGCTCTGGTGAGTGATACGTTTGTCACAGCGGAATGCGTACGCGCAGGACAATAGCGAGCCACAGGCGCCGCCGGATCCTACCTGTATCTCTCACAGTTGAGCTGTACTCCTGTTGCCAAATATTCTAGAGCCAGCAGACATATCTTATTAAGTAACAGGACTTTAGGAGTACAGGAGTTATAGTATCATCATCGCTCATTATGCATTGTAATTATGTCTGCATGGGAGATATTTGCTCTCTACGATAGGTCTGGCTGCTTACAAAATTAGAACTGAAATGGTTCCCCGTTTATCAAATATAAAAATCCTAAAATTGGTAAGGCCTAATGTTTTTACGTACTTTTAGCATAGATATGGTCACACCACATACTAAATCTACTTGGAGCTCTGTCATTGTTTCTGAAGAAACTGATCCAAGGTAGTATTAAAACCTACCAATCATTGAGAAACTACCGGCCTGTTGGCGCTAATGGTGAAAGTCTTGTCTGTGCCGCTTAAGATTGATTTATATTTGTGTTTATTCTGTGTCTAGGTGTTATTTTCTATCTAAATTGCAATATAATCAAGGGCCTGTACTATAATATAGCTAGTTTTGGGGTCAGATATTTGGTGTGAGCTGCCTCAGATAAGAGTAATAATTTTATAAATTCCTTTTGAAAAATGACGTTAAAAGCATGGTGACTAAGGGGTTCAGTACCTAGCTCATGAAACATAATTTCCTGATTTAATCCTAGCCATTACATTATTTTAGGAAATACGGCTAACCCTACAGAGAGTGATGGAAAGCCCCGTATGTATGAATTAAAATGTACATTCTTAAAGGCTTAGCGTGTTATTGTTGTTCTTTAAAATAGAGGACAATTTACTAAAGGTATTTCGTTATGATTATTTACCAATATTTTTTTATGTTTATAGTTATAATGATTTTCATACTTTGCTAGTAATTTATGTGTTCAGATAAAATCAACAGTTCAATTTATAGCCTCAATAATTAATTGTAATTCAATAACTACTACTATTATATGCAAAAAATAAATGGCAGGCGTAAGCACTGAATGTTTATGTCTTGGGTTATATGTCATTGATCGAATATCTAAGTGTTTTATTAGTATCTTTAATATAATAAGTAGTAGTAAAATTTAATAAAGATAATTAAATCGTTTGCTACATCGTGAATATTATATTTTAAATATATACTCATATTTATTATAAATGTTTTCTTTTTATATAAATATCGAATAATTCAAGGTTTGAAATCAATTCTAGCACTTTATGCACACTAAATTGTAGGGCTGACCTTCTATATCTTCTATATAAAATTAAATAAAGTTTATTCCGGTTTTAATCTAGCACTGTCATTGTCACAAACTATACGTTTATTAATAAGACGGCATGGGTGTTATGCAACAAAGAACGATTATAGAATAGAGTTGTACGCGGCGCTGCCCGGCGGTGGTCGCGAGGAACGCTTTTCAACCGACTTCAAAAAAAGGAGGAGGTTCTCAATTCGACTGTATGTTTTTTTTTTTTAGGTAGTTACAAACCTACATTGGCTGACACCGACTCCAACAATAACAATAATTGTACCTACATCATATTATCGTATAAGTTTTAGAAGAATACGCAATTATTTCTTTACTTTTTAGTGTTTTGTTTCGGAATAGTTTTTTTTGAAGTTGGTTTTTTTTTGTTAAATTTTTGTTGTCGTTCGCTAGTGTTGTGTTCCATTTTACTGCTTTATGTTGCACTCAATTTTTTGCTGCACTTGAGTGAGTGATTTGTTGCCACTCAACCGATTGCGTATCCCTATTCCCGAGGCATGCTTTAGCTATTGACATGACGGTTTCGGAAATAACGGCACAACCTTTTTCATTACCGCTAAATAAATAACCGCTAGCTAAATAACCAGAAGTTATTTAGCTATGCGCCTCACCTACTAAAAAAAATATTTTTACTAATAAATGAGTTTTAGTTATAGTTGCTTGCAGTACAAGCAAATAGAAATATAATTTATTTTCATATTTGTATGACAGTATTACTTAAATGAGTCGGAAAATGAAATTGTTCCTTGAAATAAACAGTATGGTGCTGAAAGTTCTCAATACTAAATCCATCTATCACATATGTAATCTTGCAATAAAGCATATGAACTTTGATGTATTTTTTTTCTCGCAATTTAATATTATAAGTATGTACTTCGATGCTTTTTCAACGACCTATCCTGACAATTATTTTAAAGTCATTCTACAATCACACTTTAACAATTAGATACCATTTTCTAAATACCTTTTCTTGAGATTATCTAAGTTAACTAAACAATGTTTGGTCAAAGTTAGTTTCAAGTGGTTTAAGATTAGATGCCAAAATATGTTTAGTTATTTATCTTGCTTAAATAAATATGCACATCTTAACACATACCTGCACAATATAGATCTGTTTCAATATATCAGAAATATACATGTTATATTTTGGTGTTAATTTTGAAAACGTCTTTTGGTCGATGGAAAATAAAAATCCGCTGGTAAAGAGAGAAGCTTTTTATCCACTATCACTCAGTAAAATGCAAGCCAACACTCACTTGTAACCGTTGTATCGCGATTGCTTCAGGTAGAACAGCTGACTGCCGGCAATCTAGCTGTCATATACAAATCACATATGTCACTGTGCACGTGCTGATCCTTATCAGATACAGATGATCGCGATACGCGTTATCAGACGCGTGCAGCCGGGGCTGAGCGCGCGGGACCACTGGCGGCGGGCGCGCGGCGAGCCCGCCCGCGCCCCGCGGCCCGCCCTCGCCGCCGCATTGGCCACGGAAGGGGGCAGGGCCTAAATAACCGAGCGCCCGGGAAACCGCTTCAGCTACGGAAAACCGCTTTCCCGTGCACCGCTCGCTCGCCGCGCGTTCACCGGTGGGCGGCGTTATCGTAATGGCTCGTGAGATTTATTAGGGGTTAGTTTTTCGGCCCTAATGGAATTAGCCGCGTTTTTGTTTATGGGCACGCGGGCGCAATCAATCGCGCCGCGGTCGCGCATCGGCCCTCTCTAATTAATTGGTAGTAGACGAATTATTTTAAATCAATCTAGACGTTAATTGACGGCGCTCGTAAATAACGCTGTCACATTGCGCTCACTTGTAACAAACAGTTATCCGTTGTTCTAATTCACGCGCTCTTACGGAATTTACGATACAATGCCGATACTTCTGAGCATGTAGCTATGTCTATTTACCAAATCCTCGAAGACTTATACAAATGACCATGTGTAAAACAAAATGGGACACTTTTGAGTACAAAATTTCCCTAAGTAATCCAGTATTTAAATTTTAATTCGGAATTTCAGACATCAAACCTTTATAAATTCTACTTAGGGTTTTTTATTTGAACAATTATAGCCCGATATTAAGAATGGATGAAATTTAAAAACAACATCCTGCTCAAATACCGCAGTCACTAGAAACAATCCTGAACTGAATGTATCTTGAGATTTCATGGTGTGTTTGGGACGTTCACAACCCCTCTGCTTATAGGTTTATTCCGCTCTGATAAGCCCTAGGTCATCGCCTACATATGCTAAATAATGAACCTTACAATGAAAAAACATCCAATAGATAATAGTGTGAGTATACTTGAAACCATATTAACATCTTAACACAGGAAAAACATAAATGTTTAGCCAATGTATATCTGTCCTGGATGAAAACCGAACGAGTAATATTTATAAGTCGGTGATACCCATATTACAAGCTCTGCTTAGCTTGAGGTTAGATGATGTTGGTGTAATTCGTCCGAGATATTTATATATCATCATTTGGCGTTCTAGGCAGGCCTGTCATTCATTTTGAACCCATTATTTATTTGTGCCAAAATAACTCGAAACTTAAACTACTTTTACCTACCTTTATTTTTTTTTCTTTTGCGTCAGGAAATGCATTTAGGCATTCCCAGGGCCCTGGGTTCGAGACGCCTGGGATATGTGCGACTCTGAACTCCTGGGAAAACAGAGACCCCTACCCACTAAAACCTGACGATGGTCATCTTCGGCGCAGAATGGAAGGGATTCGGAATCCCCAACAAAGGAGAAACTCCTCGCAGGAACTTTCACCTACCCTACCTACCTTAACCTTAAGTACTTCATTCAGAGTTTCCCGCAAAGCATTCTAAGGTATGCGTAAAACACAACAATAAGATTACTTATACGTTCAGCACTAGGTGTAGCATCTGGAATAGACGTAAGTACTGACTGAGTTTTATAGATTTTTAGTGGAAAGGTGACTCGTACCGAGTACCGAGTCGTAGACACCCACCAACTATTTTTCTGTGCTGTTTTATGTTATTTTTGTCAAATACCACTGGGATTGTGAATGTTAAAATCAAATTGCCACCCGAACTAAGAAAAGAAGATACGAGTAAGTGATTTTGGTTTCGTGTGAGATTGTTGGCCTGAGTTAATCCTAATACTAAAAATGGTTACGAATAAAACTTTTTATTTATTGCGTAACATAAAAAAATAGTAGGTAGGTACTCTGTGTTTCTACCCTTCACGCGTATAACAGAATTGTACATCTAATAGGTTAAAGCCAACAGCAACAAATTATATGCCATTGATATAACTGCATGATTCACCACTCTGGGTCACGGGTAGTTCCCACGCTCCATTTCACCAAAGCCATTTAAAATTACCAAGTGCTCATTCAAAGCACTTTGTTACTAGAACGCCGCGTTATCACCGAACTACCTACAATGACTGATAATAGGAGAACAATGGAGCACAATGCAGTATGTAGTCGGTGGTTTGTCAAAAGGTTTTAAAGCCTATTTCTGCCAAAAGGGGGATTAGCGAACATGTACTCGACCATGTTTTTTGCAAATGATGTCTTTAGTGTTTTTTCTGCGGATATGAATGTAACAGGATCGTATTGACTGTCATTGTTTCACAGAGAAAATAATGTGTTAAGAGGATTTAGGCGAAGTGAATGGAAGATCCTGGATTTTCGTTCCCACGGCGGTGAGTATGTGATTTTTCGTATACGTGCAAGTTAAATGCACTACTGCATTATAGTTAATAGGAAGGAAATCAGTATGAACTACAGCAATGCCAAAGTTTTCAAAAAAGTAGACAAGGTCGCAAATAAGTGAAACTTTGAAATCGATGCAGTCAAACGCCGTTCTAATTGGATTCGACAAGTGATTCTATCAGTTGGGTTTGTTGCTCATTTCAGCAGTTGTTAAGGCTATGCTTATAACATGTTAATTGGATTATCATAACTTAGATTGAAATGATTTATAATATAAACCCCATACCGTGGAATGGCGGACGAACGCACGTGACTTTGGCGGAATTGTGGTTAAAAAACCCAAAGATCGCCACTCAATGAAAGGAGAAGAAGAAGTAGATTGATATGCACGAAATATTATAATGTGGCCGTAACCCTGACAAACTCTCACACACAACTATACATTAATTATATATAAAAAAATATCTGGGGCAAATTACACCAAGATCGTCTGACCCCAAACAAAGCAGAGCTTGTCTATGGGGTCAGAGACTGATAAACATACTTAAATATTTATAAATACATCCTTAAATAGATAATAACACCCAGACACACGACAGACACAAATGATCGTCATATGAATGTTAACAATGGGATCGAACCCACGACTTCTGGTGCTAAAGGCAGGATCGCTGCTATTGCACCAACAGGCCAGTCAAAATATTTCACACGTCAACCACGTTGGTTAGGCGCAAGTAAATAAATATAAATAAATACATATAAATATGCGCCAGATAACACACATCTTGTAATGGTCTCGAAGTAGAGATTAATATCCCTGTATTACGAGGTACCACACAAGGAATTAAGCCAGTGGCGTCTCCCAGCACACCCAGACCCGATTCAATTCAGAAAAGACCGTTTCCTGAATTGACCCCACCGGGAATCGAACCCGGGACACTAGGGAAATCGAGGCAAGAAACCGTGCTACAGCGCACTATGCCAATCGTGTCGTCGCTTACGTAACTCTACCTCACGAGTTTGCCTCACGTAAGAAACCATAATTAACTACAGCCACTGGTATGCCATTTTTAGTTCCATCTCTCTTCACTAGAGGCACTGTGCTTGAATTCCATACGGAAACGTCACCATAGACGGTAGCATCTGTCATCAAACTTATGGTAGTGGTTTTTAGGAAGTGTATTAGACCCTAACATAAAAACTCTTAGTGGTAAAGACTGTCATACTATCGCTTCTTTGAAGTGTTCTCAAAAATCACGATATTAATAGGCATTATAAATTATTGAGTAGATACTTTTTCACAGAACATTTTTATTCAAAATTAGAAAATTATTTAATTACTTTATGAAATACAAATCCTATGCATCGTTTGCTCTATGCGGTATCATTGCAAGCGAGGACGAAACCACATCGTATTTTTGAAATTCTGGTAACTAACAATTTGCCGTAGGTGACTTTCTTCAATGACACCACAAGGGAAGTCGAGCTAAGCTTGTCTGAAATTGAAATTGATCTTGGGTGTCCGATTGGGGTCGGGACAATTTAGTCCAGTTCAACCTCACTAAGACACGGGTTTGCGCGTTTACCGCTAAGAAAACTCCATTTACTGTAGCTCCTCAGTTCCAGAACACTACACTTTCCATATCAAATAGTATTGGGATCCTTGGCGTTGACATATCTAGTGACGTACAGTTTCGGAGTCATTTGGTACAAAAGGCGAAGTTGGCATCCAAAAACCTCAGTGTGCTTAACAGGGCGAAGCAGTACTTCACTTCTAGGCAAGAACTACTGCTGTATAAAGCGCAAGTCAGGCCACACGTAGAGTAATGTTGTCACCTTTGGGCAGGAGCGCCTGGATATCAACTCAGTCCTTTTGATCACCTGTAACGGTCACCTGTCCCCGAACCAAGCAGACCTTTCACTATGTACAAATACCTACCTACTTTTAAAATCTGAATTCAAATAATTTATTAATATCATTATTCTACAAAAGGGTGTTTGCATTCCTGGTTTTTACGAAAGAAAGTTGGAAAACACCCCAGACAAGAATTGATATAGATGACACCAGTGCACATAATTAGCATGTCAAAAAAGACACGACACGATTGGCGTAGTGTGCTTTGGCACGGTTTCTCGCGTTGACATGTGGTGTCTCGGGTTCGATTCCCAGTCGGGTCAATTCAGAAAACGATCTTTTCTAAATTGGCTCGGGTCTGGGTGTGCTATGAGACGCCCTGGCTTAATTTCTTGTCTGGTATCTCGTGACACAGGGATATAAATTCCTATTTCGAGACCATGACAATTGGTGTGTTAAAAAAAAAAGTGCAGTGCACCTTTATCCCTCAAAATCAAGTAAATGTTTACTTATTATTCCTCTTTTGCTGCACTTAATTGCAATCGATTTAGAAATAGAGAATTTTCATAACTAAAACGATAATATTATGTTCAAACGACTGTGCAGAAGTTATGTACCTACCTATGTTTGGTTATGTTTCTCATGTAAGTGACTGTTTTTTTGTCTTTATTGAGAATAAATATATCTTTAACCTTTATATCTTGACGACCCAATAAGGGTAAAAGGAGCATGCTCGGTGTTCATACAAACAGAGCTCCTTGATAACAATTTAAGCTTTCTTGTTGCATTTTAACTATTTTAACTACAAAATTTCTACTCTACCGGGTTTTTCAACAAAAACTAAAGAAATATTTAAAAAAAAATAGTAAAGTTAGCTCGACGTTTCGAAGCCAATTGTTATTATACCGATCTACTTGATCAAAATATGCAAATAAAGGAATGTATGAATTAGGTGATCAATGTTAGCTCCGAACATTGATGACGATCTACACATGGCCATAAAATAATAAAAATTACAACCCGCATTTGGCAAGCTTGATGATTGGGCTATATTGTGGCGAAATCCTCGTTGCAGGCCAGCAACAAAGGAGCCGGAGCGTCGGGATTCGTCACACAATATTTAGGAGTAGATGTAGTTTTGGAATAGTTAATAAAAGATCAGCCAATCCAGTGACTTGTATAATGAATAGTGTAAAAGTATAGGTAGGAAAGAAGAACCCGATACACGGGTTCCTGTTACTTATCACTGTTTAGAATAATTGGTTATTTAAAGTATTTAAAAATATAACATCACGTAAGTTAAACTTAAACTGGTAATCTGGTAAAATGCTCGCAAGCTCTGTTCAGTACGATGGTTTTGGTAGGACTCATTCAAAATGCTGAACAGCGAACGTGGAACGATAAATTGAATTTTGAAAGGACAGGTACAGAATACTATTGATGGCCAGTAGGTTAAACTATGAAGTTTTCAGCCATCGTGGCGGTTCTAACATCCACGAGACTGAAACGAAACGGCATCGTTACAATATAACCCATCAACTGGGTGATGTTTAGACTTGTATCATAGAAGCCTTTTCCGAGGAGTTGATCATTCATTGTAACCACTCAGAGGCTTCGAGGGTATCCTCGTTCATGTATATGAACGGCACGTATTGTAACTCGATGCCTACGCTTTTATCAACCGACTTTAAAAAAAGGAGGAGGTTCTCAATTCGACTGTCTGTTTTTTTATGTTTGTTACCTCATATCTTTCGACTGGGTGAACCGATTTTGATAATTCTTTTTTATTTAAAAGCTGATGCTGCCCGTGTGGTCCCATTCTAATTTGGTCTAGTTCTGACAGTGGCATCCATGGGAAATCCATATAAGTCTTAAATCTAGATAAACCATTTGCGCGACAAATGGACGAATAACTCATTATCACGCCAACCGATTTCGATGCTTCTTTTTTTATTGGAAAGGATATACTTCAAGGGTAGTTTGATGAGTGTTAGGTTCTGATTATGGGATCCATGACAAAGTAACGGAACTCTTCAATTCTTAGGAGCAATTGGACGAATACTTTTTTGATGTTTAAAATAAATAAGAACTATTCACTGAAAATCAAGAAATAAACAAAAAATTTAACAAAAAAAAACCAACTTCAAAAAAAACTATTCCAAAACAAAGCACTAAAAAGTAAAGAAATAATTGCGTATTCTTCTAAAACTTAGACGATAATATAATGTAGGTACAATTATTGTTATTGTTGTAGTCGGTGTCAGCCAAGGAAACACTACAATATACTTAGCAATATACCTATTTCTTACATATCACGTTTACGTATGTATGTAGGTAGTTACAAACCTACATTGGCTGACACCGACTCCAATAATAACAATAATTGTACCTACATTATATCATCGTATAAGTTTTAGAAGAATACGCAATTATTTCTTTACTTTTTAGTGCTTTGTTTTGGAATAGTTTTTTTTGAAGTTGGTTTTTTTTTTGTTAAATTTTTTTTCTTAGACGATGCAAGGACTACTTATGTAGAAAATTATGTTATTAATATCTTATGTATCTTCAAAACAAGAGCATAAAACATTTGTAAGGAGGACGTGGTTGGCCCTCACCTCCAGGTGAGATTGTGACGAATGTGACGATGTACGATGAATGTGTTAGTTTTTTCTGATTTAGTTAACCCGTATTTTAAGAAATATTAGTGATAAAGCTATTGCCTGTCGATTATGGCGATGCCTTGGTCTCAGTTCCTAGAATTTTACCACGATTAAATAAAAAACATATTGATTACTTGCACATATATTTTTTACCAAAAAAAATACGGCCATCCAACCTAAGGTCAGTATTACGTAAAGGCAAGTCAGGCTCTGCCTTTTCAACCTCTGTGCCACATGGCCACATATACCATTAGTGCCATGGTCAAGCAGTGGTCATAACTCGTAGCTAACTACTCCTCAGCCAGCCGAGCGTGCCGCCGCGCCGTAAACTGCCCCAGGCGCAGGGTGTCGTTAAATCAGGCAACCTTAATGACGCGGTGGCTTACATAAGTATAAAAGCAGCCTTTTTACGATCTCACTAATAAGGAAATAATGTAACTATTGTTCGAGTTAAGATTTTTACTTGGCAATAAAAAAAACATTTTAAAGACTACTTTACGGGAATGTGTGTGCTGGTTATGAATAGGGTGCAATGTTGGACTCCTTGAGTTGATTGTAGGTAATGAGGTCGGTTTCATAGTAGCAAAAGTAAAACTTGACAGAAAATATTTCAGTAATCGCTACTACCAAAACAACATGCGGCATGATTATATTCTAAACTCAAGTCTGTTTAAAATATTATAAGAGAGAAAGATGATCTTTTTCTGGTAACAAGGACGACGCATTTAGTCAAACTCAAACTGACTGTCAGCGATATATCGATGCCCTAAGTACTGTCTTTTACCATATACCATTTAAGGAGGTGCCTAGAGATGTAATGATCACCTACATCAGGCAGAGCTAGCATTGCGAAGAACAGATGGCTGTGAGGGCAATAAAGTTCTAGAATGAAGACAGGGTAGATGGAAAACAGAGTGCAACGACCACTTGAAACTCGAAAAATTACCTAATAAAAGCAGGATTGCATAAGTGGCAGCCTGCCTACAACTGGCTGCTTATAATATATCCTCTTAAAATATTGTCGTCATTGCAATTGTTGCTCGTTTAGATACTTTCAAAACACCGCATCAAACAACCTCAACTGTACGTGAATCGTTGGCCAAGTACGCCGAACTGTCGAATGGGCTCGTCGGCTTTTTCAATGATCCAGCCCACTTTGCCAAGGTTCGTTTGTTTGATCCTTAGAGTATTATCTGAGCTTTTTTAGGTCGATTACATTAGTAACTGAAAGTATTCTCGGAGGCCTCCGCGTATGGACCAAAATCGTTGGATGCAAACCAAAGCTACTCGCTGTAGCTGTCCTATAAGGAAGAACTATGTCCAGCCGTGGAGTTCTAAAGGCTTATGACTACTATGATTCGTAAATGCATGAATGAGGCTATGTTTGTGAAACCCTGGGTTTAAGCCCAGATAGCACTAGTGCATGATTTTCCAGTTTATGTTGAATAATAAAATAATAAATTGAATGGGAATATATTTCAGATTTAACATTCATAGTTTTATATAGTGTTATTGCTTGTATCTAGATTTTTAATAAATAAAGTGAAAAGTAGAGTCGTCACTTGGTTTCCACAGATTTGCAGGGAATGTTTTAGTTTGGTTGGTGTGGTTGGTCGGATGCATTAAATGATCCCATAAATATTCACAACTTTTCTGATTTTTCGATTGAGTTGCAACTGCTCATAATTAAGGTTTCTACTTCCTCAAATTCGTTTATATTTCGTGAGACTGTTTACCATTATAATTTATAATAATTTACTATGAAAGCGCTGATTCTTTTATAGTGTATACAGCAAGGGATAGATCTTGCTGTCTGTGCATGTTCCTTCGGATCATTGCTACGTCTACCACGAGTTACCACTTTAATTTTTTACGCCAACAAGAATGAAAATTCGAAGTGGCAACTAGTAGTAGACGTATTGGATCTCTTCAAGTCGAGGATGAATAGGCATTTACTGGGCAGAACTGTACCACCATACACACCATGCCTACTCACCACCAGGTGCGTTTATGATCAAATTACTACATAGTGTACAATAAAATAGGAAGTGCTCCTCCAATGAATACAAATAAGGTGTGCCTATAATATAATTTAGTTTCAACAATTTCTTAATAATAATAATGAAATTTAAAAAATAATATATATATACAATTAAAAATATACAATTATACAAACTTAAAGAGAACTGTCCACCGCCTCGATCTCAGGGGTGCCCAGAATGCTGGCAGCGTTACCTCTTTGGATGGCCAGGCTAATACGCTGACCGAGATAGCTGCCAGCTCTCTGGTCACCGGAGACTTCTATCAGGCGAGTGGACAACTCCCTAAATATTTAAGGTGTGCCTATAATGAAAACTTACTCTCGCCCCCCTAGTAATGGAGTGTTGTCTAATATTTTTAAAATTGCATTTTGTATCTTCGTCGTCGCAGTTATCTACTGCTATAATTCTTCAAAGCTGTGACAACAAAACAACGAAAGTCAATGAGTATAGCAAAACTGTTTAAAGCATAAGTCTCCAATTGTTTAATTTTGATTACTTTATAACTTCACACGAAATAAACAAATTCATAAGTGTTCGATTAGCACAGAGAAAGAAATGCCGGCTAGCAATAAATTTCATCGCCTTATGAATATAGAACGACCAATGCTTACTTGGTATTAATAAAAAAATAGGTAAAGCATAATTTAAAAGATAAAACAAAAGTACGAATCTACCGACGAACAAAATGAAGCATTTTCATATCAATGCACAAAAATGTTAAAAAAAGAGAATCAGACCCCACTCTTATCAAGTTTGTAATCATAACCTCACTCGCGGTGAAGAATGTAGGAAATTTGAGGACTCTGTTGAACACATTCATTTTTCGATCAAGACACAAGCGGTCAACTGGCAACAACAATGGGGTGCCTTATAAATCGTATGCTCGATAACGCCGAATTGGCCGCGCGTCCAAGCTCGCCTATTACTCCAGCGCCGGTAAAAAAGGAATAAGCGCTGCGGCTAAACGCAGGAATGTTGTAGAGTTCGTTTTAGGCGGCGCCGGCGCCGGCCGCATTAGCCCGCGCAGACTGACAACGGTTACACATTAGCCCCTCAACAAAGACAAGCGACTCCAAACATCTTAACATTATAGGCCAATTCAGGCCAAATTAATCTTTAAACCCTAGCAGCTAAGTTCATTTTAGAAGAGATAGGATATGTACAGAAGTCAATAAAATTCTCGAGTCTCTTTTCAAGGCATGAGTCAAAAAGTCGTATCACCGTTACCTGTCAATGGAATTCCCATCCAATGTCTGCTTGATAGGTTCGTGATTAAAAATACAAGTTGTGCGTCGAAGCGTAGTGTTGTCCTCGTGCGTCTCCCGCCCACTTATCGACCGGCCAATTTAACCGATACGTGTATACGTGTAATATATCAACCGCTCGTAATGAGCGGCTGATTGCCGCGCCGAGCTGCGGTGTGGTGACGCCGCCTTATCCACTAATGGCTCCACTGAATTTGGCGCACAGGATTCTAGACATCTTCAAAAACTATTTTATTTATTTATTTATGGAAAAGGTACACCAACAGTACATACTTAAACACATTATAGAACAACATTAGAAATACATGTTTTTATGCAAGTACCTATTACAGGTGTACACAACATTTATAATAACAACAAAAATATAATATAAGCACCCATGAATAAATATATATTTTATTTATAGGTCAGAATAGAAAACGCTTATAGATTTAATTAATTCTAGGATAGGAGGAGGAAAAGTAACGATGTTGTTACATAAATAAAAATAGACAAAACCTACTAATAAGACAAACCTGATAGGTTTAGGCGGTTTTTTTCAGTGTGCGCAGGATACGATAGTTTTACACATCGGCCCATCAAAAATAAAATCTAAGTGCCTTAATGATAGATAGAGAGGTAATAAATGAATTGACGAATAAACAAAGCACATTATGATAATGAAAATATAGTTCATCTAGATTAAACTTTATTATTTTATATATTTCTTCAAAATTTCATAGTCACTAACGTCAGAATATATGGCGCTTGCAAAACTCATAAGTAAACATTGGAAACTCATAACGAAAAAGGTTACTTGGTAGTAATCCTGTTTTGACCTAAGTATAATAATACGTTCATGACTCAAGTGTCATTATTCCCTTTCAAGGTATAAATGATGATTTTCAAAAGCACTTTCATCACAAGGACGAGGAAACGAGTACGCAAGTAAAAAGTTCAACTAAAACATTAAATTAAGGCATAAAAAAGTACTAAAACAGTAATATGATTATGAAGTATGTTTAAATAGTCATATGTAATTTAAAAAACTAAACTCATTAACTAAATTCCTGGGCGAAGGCAAAGTTTAACTATAAATACATAATATTGACTGGCCTGCCTTTAGTACCAGAGGTCGTGGGTTCGATCCCCACCCATGACAAACATTCATGTGATGAACATTTGTGTTTGTTGTGTGTCTGGGTATTATTATCTATTTAAGTATGTATTTAGAAGTATTTAAGTATGTTTATCAGTCTCTGACACCCATATTACAAGCTCTGCTTAGTTTGGGGTCAGATGATCTTGGTATATAAGTGTGCCAGATATTTATTTATTTATTTATTAAAAATGATGATATTCCTGATCCGTGTAAAAGAGAACGCGCTTTTGATACTTCTAACTAAGTTAGCTGTCTAATGGATTGATAGGTCTCTTTAATATTGTTTATTTTGATCTAATAAAACGGAAGCATTTGCCAAATTTTAAAACAGTATTATTTATGTTGCACGTATAAAGTTATGCAAATAAAACAGCAAAACTCGCGCGACTAAGGTTTCCTGCAAATATCAATTCATCTATTTTGTAGTTAATTTTCGTTTACTTATTTAATTAAATGATTTTACCTTGCTATTGGGATTTGAGTCAGAGAAACTGACAAATTTTAAAAAAATGTTTTGAAGTTTTTGTGTGCAGAATAAACAATTTGCACGAATTAACGATTAAACCAAAAATATAATTCACTAGCTGTCCGTCAGCGGCTTCGCCAGCGTAGACTGTCTCTCCCGTCAAAATATAGACTTAAATAAAATAAATATAGCATATGTCACTCATTTATAATAAATAAATAAATAAATATCTGGGACAATTTACACCAAGATCATCTGACCCCAAACTAAGCAGAGCTTGTACTATGGGCGTCAGAGACTGATAAACATACTTAAATATTTCTAAATACATACATATATAGATAATAACACCCAGACACACAACAAACACTCATGTTCGTCACACAAAATGTTTGTTATGGGTGGGAATCGAACCTACGACCTCCGGCGCTAAAGGCAGGATCGCTGCCATTGCGCCAATAGGCCAGTCAATAATGTAGCTTTATAAGTGTTTTTAAAAAAAAAATCGGTCCAGCTGTTCCGGAGTCTATTCAACACAAACTTAAAAAAAACGACAAAAAAAAACTTTCCACTTTATAATATAAGTATAGATATGTGTGGATATCATCTCGGCAAACTAATTGGATTCTAAATAATTATTCCGTTTTTTTACCTTCGGCCTGTCGCAGCCCACAGCTTACCAAATCTTGAGGGTTTTCAATCAATATGTGAATTGAACGCCATATGGGTCTCCAGTGGCAGCATACTTTTAAACTTTTCTTGTGTCATATTTTGTGAAAATGTATTTAAATGCAATACCCACATGCATGCCATAGAAACAGTAAATTACAATATTTTTTTCTAGCGTATCACGTACTTAGTGCAGTAATTGATTTGTGACAACTTTTGTTATACACAAAGATCAGAGTGTAGGTATTGAAAATACACACATCAAAAGTGTCTAGGGATCAAGCATTTTTATGCGGATTTCTTGAGATTGAGATGTGGCTTTGTAATAAATTTATGATTTTATAAATTTATATGGATCCTTTTTGGTGCATTTCATAATTTGAAACAGGAACTGTCAATCAAATTCGAGTAAAAGATGAAAATCAGCTGTCGATATTTTCCCTATAAAAACATACAACGCATTGAAGACATTATTAGTGCCACTGTTTCCCTACTACTGATTAAAACCAACGTTATTATGGAGCGGCGACGTCATTTAAGCAGGGAAGAAATGCTCAGAGCCGTGGGAATGATAGAAGCTGGTTCCCGGCAACGTACTGTGGCTTTAGCTCTGAATACAAGTCAGAGTGTTATCAGTCGACTTTGGACACGTTACCGAAGCACTGGTACCGTGGCTGAGCGCCATGGAGGACGGTATCGCTGCACCACACGGAGACAAGACCGATACA
Source organism: Udea olivalis (assembly GCA_947369235.1). NCBI lineage: Eukaryota > Metazoa > Arthropoda > Insecta > Lepidoptera > Crambidae > Udea > Udea olivalis. Next base: position 24,875,625 of record OX376342.1, read on the forward strand.
TTCAAATCACAACTCGAAGAGCTCCAACAATAACCGCCATGATGTTAGCCGTGAGTCTTCATCACTCTTCAGGGAACTTAATTAGCGACCAAACAGTCAGAAACCGCTTGCATGAAGTGAACCTTCATTCCCGAAGACCGCTAAGGGTACCACCTATAGCAATGCACAATCGTAGGATTCGATATCAATGAGCTCTTGAACACAGAAATTGGGCAGAAGACAATGGCGTTTCGTGTGCTTTTCTGATGAGTCTCGTTTTGGTATGAGACCGGATACAAGACGTATACGACACTGGAGAACCCCTGGACGCCAACAGCGATTAAAATCCTGCCAGGAAGTCCATCCTTATTGTGGTGGAACCATCATGGTATGGGCGGGTATTTGGATCGGCGGAAGAACTGAGTTGATTTGGATCAGAGGCAACCTCAACGCTCAAATTTATGCTGAGATGATTGTATCAGACGTCTCGTTCCTCTACAAGTGCAAATCGGTCCCTTATTTCAGTTAATGCATAATAATGCACGACAGCACACCGCAAGAGTTGTAAGACAGACTCTCGCCGCAGCTAACATCAATGTCCTGCCCTGGCCTGCTCAGTCGCCAGACTTGAACCCGATTGAGCATGCATGGGATATGCTACAGAGAAGAGCTCTGCCGAATATGGAGGGTATCCAGTCGCAAGAAGACCTTTTTTTGTTGTTGCAACGAACATGGGCGGCCATTCCACAGCGTGATTTGGATGAACTCATTTTGAGTATGCCAAACCGATGTTCTTGTGTTGTTAGTGTTCGCGGTAGAAACACGGATTATTAATTGTTTAAGTTACCCAATAAAATTTTAAAGAAAACTGTTATTTCAGTCTTTTTTTCGAACTTTAATGTTAATGGTTCAAATGTCAAAAATCCCTTTATTAGGAAAATGGCAAATTTCTTTATTAATGCAAAGGTGACTTAGTTTATCGTTACTGTAGACAAACGAAAACACTTTATTTGATGAATCCTTAAATAAAAGTTTAATTAATATCAATCAGGAGAAAAGTTATTGCAAAAATATATGTTGATCCTTAGACACTTTTGATGTGTGTACTTGGTTGTGTACAGGCAGAAGCATAAATGTCTGTACGTTTCAATAGCTTCAAAAATATCTGAGCAAAACATTAGCCATAAATATCTATGCAAGTCAACAAAGATACTGAACGTACTAGCGTATAGATATTAGTGGGTTATGTTTTGCTCAGATATTTTTGAAGCCTTAGAAACGTTTAGATATTTATGATTTTGTCTATACATTACTGTTTGTGTTACTGATGTGATGGTGTCTGTTCACTCTCTAACGAGTACAACTCTTAACATGGCCATCTATGGCACGGATACCAACTGACGCCGCATGTCACTCACAGTCGCAGCGTGCCGTTGCTTATCGATCCCTTTCTAATGGGAAATGGACCGGTCACGTAGCGAGGAGTAGGCGCTCGGATACTTCTGCCACTAATTAGAGAAGCCATGTCTTGATGTGAAACTGCAGTATGCAGGGTGCAGGCCATTTAATTACATGGCACTTTATTTTTTGTTGAATATATTAGGTATTAATCAATTAACATAACATAAATATTATTTTTATACTACCTGCTCGTCATAGTATATTTTATATCGAGGGACTAAACGAAGCTATAATATACCAGAGGTGGTTTGACTCCCGAGCGTGTGAGTCAATGAAACCGAGGGTATATTAAGTTGGCGTTTAGTCTCGAGGTGCAAACTGAACTTTTCACTTTGAGTGCGAGAAAAATAGTCAATTTAGTTAGTTCAAAAACATTTAAAACCGAACAAATTTTAGACTTGACAAAAGTTCTGAAATTATTGCGGTCAGTTTTTTTTTCTGAACTGAACCAGTCACAGATTAACAATTTGAAACACATGGCACCACCTTCTTTGCGGACTAACTATGGGCCTAAAACTCTCAACATTTTCGCATTTTCATTGCGTCCACACTCCACAGATAATAGTATATTTTTACTGGCTGTTTGAGTTTGTCTATGTCACATGAAGGAAATAAAAAAAACTAATTACTTTTTACTCCTTAGGGACTAAAGTGGTCACTTTAGTCCCGCTTCGTAGGGCTTTTAGAGCATGAGAAGTGAAAATGGCATATTATGTGTCATAAAAACCTTTCCTAAAGTAAGTCATTACAGCCCCACGGTCTAGCGGGGTCATAATGTTGTACTGAATATATTTTTTCCTATGGGAAATAATGTGATTTGAATTTGGAATGCAACCCATGCTTGATCGAGGTTGGTTTCAAAAATGTTTAGGTGCAATGAGATTTTATTCTGAGTTAGGCTGTTTGTTATAATTTTCTTTGCACTGCCTATAAAAAAAAACATTTTTTCATTTTCACCCGCGCACCAGGAAGGATTTATTCGAATATCGAACTGACCACTACAGAATAGTCGACAAAAAAAGAAAGAAGGCGCCAACTGCTCAAATCGCTGTGCTATCTACACCAAAATTCAGTTTCGATTTGCATAAACTCCTAAAAATGTCAAGTGACGAGGACAGTGATTTTGATTCGACTCCAGAATGCATACGATCTCAAGCCTCTGGTACAGGTAGTTGGAAACTTACTTCCAGAAAAATCAAAGGAAACGTATGTGAAAGCCTACAATGATTTCAACAAATGGAAGAAAAATCAGTGTATGAATCCGTGCTTTTGGTATATTTTCAGCATTTGACAGGCACAAAGAAGCCAAGTAGCCTATGGTGCACATATTCGATGCTAAAGTCAACTATAAGCATCAAAAACAACGTTGACTTAAGAAACTACACCAAATTATTGGCCTTTTTAAAGAGGAAATCATAAGATCATCGCGCAAAGAAATCAAAAGTATTTACAGCACAAAATATAGAAACCTTTCTCAATGAAGCACCTGACCACGGCTTCCTTGCCGTAAAAGTAAGTTACTTACATGCTATAAATATTAATATAAACGTTGACTAGGCATAGTACCTACTTTATAGGTCACCTACGTAGGTACCTTGCTAACCTGTCTATTATTTTATTGTTACAGGTGGTCTCAATTTTTGGAGTAAATGGCGCTTGTCGTGAAAACGAACTAGTCAATATAAAAATCGGAGATATGGAAAGACATTCAGATGAGTTACTACTGATAAACTTGCCAGACACAAAAACAAAGAGGGAACGGTCATTCGAAATCCGTGGAGAGTACGCCAGAATTGTCAAGAAGTACCAAGCTTAACGCCCCTCTGATATAAAACACCAACAGATTCTTCATAGCCTACAGGAATGGCAAATGCACCAGGCAGGTCATTGGCAAAAATAAAATCAGCGCCATGCCAAAAGAAATAGCATCATTCTTAAGTTTGGAAAACGCCGACCTCTACACCGGGCATTGTTTTAGTAGAACATCCACTACTCTATTGGCGGATTCAGGAGTGGGCATGGCCCAAATTTAAACCTAGCAAAATAAATGATTTAGTCATGATTCCCAGTTGTAGAAAAATGACGCTCTAATAGTATAAAATAAGTTTTTTTTTAATTTAGGCTATATTTTAATGGGAAAGACAGTCCTAAGCTTTGAACATCAATGTAAATACGAGTATTTAATTAATAGATTGATTTAACCCCTTGAGTGTTTGTTGTACATACGGGAGAAGATCGAGAATTTTCGGCACGCTATGTAAAACCGGTTTTTTTATGACACACGAGAGTAAAGTGCCTTTACATAGTAATTTACGAAATGAAGATTATTGCTTTAGTTCTTCATTCAATTAGAATAGTATTTTGTGTGATAACTTTAACTTCATTTCTATTTGAAATTATAATAAAGATAGTGGCGAAAATACCAAGATACCAAGAGATAGGCACTAACTTAAGCAGTACGAGTGGTTTATTGGTTTCAAGCCTTACTATGGAACTATGGAAAAAGGTTCACAGTCGTAGCAACCACTCTGTTTTTGCCCTTAATACTCATTCATAGTAATGTTCAGGAGATCATTTTATAGTGTCATTCTTCAGTAGGCAAATTTTTCATGTTTAATCTTCCTTTTATGAGGATAAGAAGCTTTGCACTTAAACAAATCTTCATTTTCTTTTCATGACAGTCCTTCGGTTCGCTACCTCATGAAATTTAAAGTCGATAGAGCAAATCAGCGGTTGTTCTCCACTCTTAACGTTTTTCAAGTGAAGAGCTGCTGATATCTTTAATCTTAGCCTTACGGCAGATATGATGCCTCAACAACGTAATGGAAACTAATTCATAAATTAACAGGGTATGTACGAGTTTGGAGTTGTTCTTTTTCTAGTGTATAGCAAAGCGAAGATAGGACTTCGTGTAGACCTCTATATATGTAATATTTTTCATTCGCTGTTTTTCAATGTTATGGGCCATATTATCATAAACGTACATTTTAAAATAAAAACCAATTTCGATTCTGAACTATGCATTTGAAGTAGAAGTAATGTATGTAAAGCTAGGAAGTAAATTTCCTCAGCAGATTGATTCTGCTACCGTTCAGTCAGACTATTGTATATCGTCGCGCCATCTGGTGTTGCGTACTTAACTTACTTTGCACGTTCCACGTTTGTTGTAGTTCGAGTGCTGCTCGTGGCGCTAGTCCGGCGCATTCCCTCCGACATCTCCCTCTAGTGTCAGTATTTGTAAACAGGTGCTGCCTTATAGCGGCCATAGAGGGCGATATAGAGCCGAATCAATGGTCTATTTTTGGTAGAGTTCAATATAAAACCCTAGATCACGCTGCGTTTTTAGATTTTTTAGTCACAAGCGGTAGTTTAAGCTCCCATGTAATCAAATAGTTGCAATAACATGCAACTTTTTTGTTTTATTACATTAGAAAACATTAGAAATGTTTACTAAAATCAACAAAATATTACGTAAAATTTAGAAAAAAGTAAGGACATTATTTGAAATAAATGAAATTAAGATTGAATATTAGCATTTATATATGTATTTATTGAATGCCACATGGTACATGAAAGATCTAACATTAACTAAACAGGACATTACATATGGCACCCTGTAAGGGCACTGCAATTATACGCACATGACGCCACTACGTTAAAACTAAAAAACTAAAAAAGAGATACACAAAATAAGTTATTTGTCTGCGAAAAATTCGTTCAGCCCGTAATATGCCTTTTGCAGAAGATATGCCTTTAGTCTATTGATGAAAGTTTAACGCTTATCTATATCCTTGATGAAGTTCGGGATATGGTTATATAAACATCCAGTGGGGGCCTGATCTTACTAATTGGAGAGTTTTACCTGAGTGAAGATGTAGTTGGTTTTTATACCTGTCATTGCGTTTTATAGTGTTTGGTGAGTGTAAATACATGTGAGTTTTGCATTGTGTGATACTTATAAGTATTTATACTTTGTTAAATGTAGAAGTAACTCTGTTTATTTAGATTCTAATAGCGGTTGAACTTGAGCTTAATGGTTTTATTCAATAATTTACTCGTTCGATTTATAAATGAGTAACCTTGTTTCTGGACATATTCATAGAGAAAATAATCACTACCTAATAACCGCCTGCCCCGGCTTCGGAGACCCATCCGAAGCCGAACAATTTTTTTTCAATTAACGTTTTTGACAACTTTTCGTTATACCCTTTGTTCATCAAGGATAATGTAGGATTCGAAGGATCAAATAATTTTTGGCGTGGCTTTCGGAGCCAATTTAATGCGAGTAAACAAATAATCAAATCTTTTTCCTTATAATATTAGTATAGAAGTATAGATTTCCATCTAAAATATAATATTATTAATAAATTGGGGGAATAAAACCTAGGACCTGCAGCTTAGTAGGGTCACGATTATGCTAGCAAAACAATCAATTGAAAAATAAAAAAATCACACACCAAAATAATTATGAAAAAAAAACATTGACTGGCATGGTCTTGCAAAATTCAGTATCTACCTGAGATATTTTTTATATGCGCTAGACAACACACTACTTGTCATGGTCTCGAAGTAGGGATAAATATCCTTGTGTAACGAGGTACCTACCAAACAAGGAATCAATCCAGGAGCGTCTCCCAGCACACCCTGACCCGAATCACTTTAAAAGAGATTTCCTGAATTGACTCCACCGGTAATCGAACCTGGGGCACTACATGAATCAAGGCGAGAAACCATGCTACAGCGCACTATGCCAATCGAGGGCACTATGCCAAATTAGTCAGGCACCTCTTCTGTGATATACATGTTTTATTCAAACAAACCTTTCTCTTGAATCAAACAATTAAATGCGGTTTTCATCAATAGGAAAAGATCTGTCTATTGATGAAAACCGCATTCAATCCATTGCATAGTTTGAAAGATCTAAGCGGAGATACATACTATGTAGAGATAGTTAGTTGGTAGTGGGTAAAAAACGGGGTTTTAAGTGATTGCAGTGACGGGGTGCAGGGTTGAGGTGGTTATTGATTACCCAAAGAACGAACACTTGTCACATTAAAAATATAATTTTATTACAACACTATAAAACACTAAACGAAACGATTTCCATCAGAATATTAATTGTACAGACCTCTAAGAAAAATTCGACACGTTATCATTTACGCAATATATTAATAAATTCGTTGTTTATTATGACTAACTTGTCAAAATTGAAGAAGTGAAGAAAAGCCACATATGTTATTATAAGAATTAGGCACAAAATGACCAGCATATCTTAACCGTTGTGGTACCACCTTAGTGACAGTCAGCCAGAGAACGCAGTCGCGAGCGTATGTTGTGTTATGCAACGTCAAATTTACAAATCTCTATAAAAACCTAAAAAATATGTTCCCTAAATATATTTTACTTGTTTAAATAAAGCGCTGTGTTGATACAGAAACAATGAACAAAGAATGACAATGTATTTGTTCAAAAATGTATAGCAAACTTCATCACATACAATTTGTACTTTTCAAAGCTTTGCATGTCACGCTAAGTCAACAGTCAACACTCGCTAAACTCCTTAAACAAACTTGGAAAAATTATTCAATTAGATAAAACATAATGTTGCGGAACAGGACCAGGATTTACCAATTATGTAATGAATGTAAAAAATATGGGAGTAGTATAAGGGAGTCACAAGCACGAACGGCTAGCAAGGAGGCGCCGCTGAAGAGAACATTCACTATTTTACAAAGTATCGACACTTTTTTGTGTCTCATATATTTGGCACGAAGCTGTCTTTTATATAACTAACACTATAATTCACAATATTTACAAATTTAGGGATCAACCAATAACTTATACTTTGTAGAATGAATCTAAATAAACAGGTAAAACTTTACTTAAGATAATTCGAATTTTAGTAATTACATCGCGGTGGAGTAAGAATGTATGTATTGGTGCTGTTGGCACAGAATAGGCAATTGCTGTTGCTTATAAATGCTGCTTATCATTGATTAGTACGTAATAAGTCATGGTTGTTCCTTAATAACATTCAATGATCCTAAATTATGTACAGTTGTGCGCAGACGCATCACGGCGGTGGGCGGTAGTGCGGCGCTGCTCGCTCTAGCGCTGATACCCTGCAACACACGACACATATAAATCTTTTCTCTGGAAACAGGATAGCAAAAAACCCACAAATTACTGTACAACTTCAAACAGCAAGACAACGCCAATAATAACCATATCGAATTCAATCTAGTTCGTGATTTCGACATGTGTGACAAGAAGTGATAAGACTAATCTACACCTATGTTGGACAGCAACCATCAGTTTTTAAGATTGTGAAATGACAATTTTTTTGTGCAAAGATATATACTCGTAATATAATTGAAACTTTAAATAGGCCTCCTTCAATCAAAAAACATGAAGATATATCTTAGCCTAATTCAAGTTTTAATGCTACTCAAATGTTGAGTGGGTTGCTGCTATCAAATATCATAACTATCACGTTCGCTGCCATTCGAATATACTCGTAGTAACTATTTTTATATGCCCATTGCCACCATACAAAATACATAAAGTATTTAAGAGTATACTCGTACGTAGTTATATTGTTCCCAGTGATGTATCCAATCCAATCCAAAACTATCATGGTTTTTTTTATAATTAAATAATGTTTTACTTCAAATGCCACAGAATTTAAATCCGCCCTCCTTCCACCGCCACTCTTTTTAGAATACGTTAAAAATCGAAAACAATCAATTACGAGAATATTCGTAGTTGGCAGTGGGGCCCAGATCTTGTACTACGAATATGCTCGTAGATTGGCAGTTAACCTGTTAAATGAAGTCACTAGTAGTAAAACATCGACGCCACAGTTTATTAGGCCAACAATTTTGAAAGTAATTAAGTCAGGTACATTACAGTTTTGTAACACGAGCGTGTTCACCTTCATAGGTAAGCGTGATGAGCATACATTGTAAAAATAGCTGAAAGTGAAACAACAGCCGAGTAAGCGCAGCGCAAACCTTGAGATAAGGTGCGTAAGTCTCGTGCAAATACGCCGGGACTGTCACAGAGATTTAGAAGACTGTTAAATAGTTGCGAAATCCAAGACCCAAATAGTTAGTGCTACAAGCCGCTCGCCTCGAAGCCGAAGAGTTAGAAGTGAAGGAGGCAGTGCACGAAGCCAAGGGTGCGCAGAGAATTGAACATGAACGTGCATGTCTTGTACTCGTTTATGCGTCAATTCTAAATGATTATAGGTAATCGAAGTGAATACTTGTTTTGTTGATAAACTTGTCAAAAGGTGCCAGGCAGGAGAGCATCGTCACAAAAGTTACATGCGTTCCATTTTAGGTAAAATGTCTAATTAGGTTAGGATTAATTTAAAAAGTAAACATGCAAATACAATAAATCTTCCAAAAATTCATGCAATGTAAAGTAATTAGGAAGAACGAGTACAAGCATGACGTCAGGCGTCCTCGTCAACTCACATGTCGGGCTGCTGGCGCGCGGCGGGCAGCAGCATCGGTCCCCCTCCCGCCCCCGCGCCTCCCGCCTCCACCGCCGCGTACAGCGGAGGCAGCACCTTGTGCGAGTGTGCCTCCACTGCGACATACACACAGGATGAGCGACAGGCGACAGGTCGACAGGGCACTACACAGACACGGGCCACCACGTACCCGAGAGCGCGCCGCCGCCGGGCCGCGCCACGCCGCCGTGCCCGCCGCCCATGCTCTTTGGCTTCCGCTTCCGCGTCTGGATCCCGTCCTTCTTCATACTCAACGGCCGGTTCACCTGCAGAAGCAGACTGTTAAGTAAATGTTCACGCACCTGACGACAGACGGGGAAACTCCTCGTAATCTGCCGCCACGCTGTCCTATCATCCTTTAAACAAGCGTATCTACCCACGAGGAGATAATTGATAAAAGATTATTTATCTCATTATGAATATTCGTGGCCGCATGATAATTCTCTATCAGTCGGTAGCCCCGCGTTTTATCTCACGAGATTAGATGAGACCCTGTGTTTTGATTTTTTATACAGTCCCAATATTTGCCGAGGAGTTCCCTGATAACTGGTGCACCGGCGATTAGATACCTCGAGCTGAGCTCATCTAATCAGCGGCTGTAATCGATGCACAATCGCGCGATAGTTTTAGATATGCTACTATCTTCTGTTTATAGATATTGTTCGCGTAACAGTTTAATCCCAACTATCACTTTCTTCTAATTCGTGGTCAACTGCCAAGATAGCAAAGGGCAACGATGAGAATGGCTTTTGTGGAAGCTTGCTGCAAAATGCTAAGATCATTGTATTTGTACAAATTCATATGACCGTGTATCTCAAACAGTAGTTGCTGTCCCATTATATCGTCAGTTGATGCTATACCTTGAATTTATATAAAATTCTACCCAGAATAAAATTTATTTTACTTGCAATAAAATTCTTACGAGAATATACTGTTTACCATATTAGATGACTATTAAAGTATTTTTAAGAAAGTGGCAGTTATCTTATTATGAGTAGTGACAATTATTGCTCTCAGTGTGTACCCTATACATAATCCCTAACGTAACAAGATTAGGCAGAAGACATGTCGTTGCTTTTTAAATTAATTACTTGTGCCACATCATAATAAGCCTCAGCGATTAAAAGGTGACTTAAAATAGATTTTATAATAAAATTATGATATTTCAGAAGTTTTTTGTAACAGAAACTATTTTTATGTATTTCTAGAGCTAGCGACAATTGCAATTTCTTATTCGATGTTGTCATTGGCTAAAATTGCTCATATTCCTGTTTAGTCGCATCATAAGTACTTTTGAGATACATCTTAAGCTATCTTATCACAATTTGTCAATGTTGCAACTCATCATTTTTATCAATAGCTACTTAACAAACGTCACAAATATTATTTTGCTAAGAGTCAAATAAAGAGATCAATTTTGGATTTATGTTTTCTAATAAATTGGTTGATTAGGGTTAAGAAATTGACGATATAGGTTGTGATTATGGATTATGCTTCCCTTCGAACTATTTTAGTTTTTATAAGTACTCATACAACTAGCTATTTTTTTATCAATTTTGTAATTTGGAATAACAGTCACTACAAGTAGTGTAGTAAAAACGTTCCAAGCCACAGTACTCTTTAGACCGAAAGACGCGCATTTTTTAATTTTTAAGTAAAGTTACGTCCGAATCCAGAAACGACAATCAAAGTTGAGGAAACTTCAATTGTACACCTGTCTCTTTTACATCTACTTACATGTGATAGGACAACATCATTTTGAGGGTGTATTAGAGTGCTACTATAGTAAATAAGATCGAATGGGGACAGTCTATAGATATTGACGCTACAGTTTACTTCCAGAATCTCAGGAACCACATTTTACTCCGTTTGATTTGCTTCTGTCACATGACTACACCTGCCTAATGCGCGCTACAGGTATTACTATTTGTGACGTTGCCGTTCGTCGGCTGCCTCTACTAGTGGCTTTACACCTTGTAGATACTCATGTTATGCACCTCGTAGTAGAGGCCGCAGGTGTTGCAGACGGGCTCGCCGTTGTTGTTGCGCCGCCACAGCGTAGTGTTGGGGATGCGGCAGTTGGCTCACGTCACGCCCACGCGAAGGTTGCCGTTCGTCGGCTGCCTAACACACTGCTGGCTATACACCTTGTGGATACTCACGTTATGAAGCTTGTAGTAGAGGCCGCAGGCGTTGCAGACGGGCTCGCCGTTGTTGTTGCGCCGCCACAGCGTGGTGTTGGAGGTGCGGCAGTTGGCGCACGTCACGCCCACGCGCCGGTTGCCGTTCGTCGGCTGCCAAACATACTGCTGGTTATACACCTTGCACTTTTATCTCAGTTCTAAAAATGCCATCAGAACAAGGTTTACTTAATAGCAATCAACATAATTTAAAGAAAAGCAATATGCATACTGGTATGATGGGCATAGGTTTCAAATTACCCTGCTTCTTTCAGTCTATGTTTAAGGGGGAGTAAGAGCATTGGGGATTATAACTAAGATAAACTACTCTTAACGTACATGATCATCAAATATGAATATGAATGGAAGGTTATTTTACATGAAAAGTATTTTTTTATTTTTAGCATATAACAATGTACTATTTTCTACACAAAGAGTAGAAAAAGCAGCCACCCGGATTGTGGAAGGTCCCGGGTTCGAATCCCGCTTGAGTCCCTAGGATCAGGTCGTTTTTTTTAGTTTCTATAATTTTTTCACATATCCAACTACATATTACAGTAATTTGCGATAAATATCTTAATAGTACCATTGTTCATTGAGTAAAAACAAATGTATATACACAGAATGTTCATCTTGTGTGTGGACCGAACCCGCGTCAAGCCAACGTCCAAACTCACATATTTGAGTAAGGTGCAAACGGCGTTGAGGCCACCTACCATGTGTTTAGTTACTGATAGGCATGGCACAGTCAAAAGTACTGGGCGTAGAAAGAAATTTGGCATGTAGTTTCCTTGGGGAGTGTAGGGGAGGACTAAGAAGGGGATACGATAGTAGGGTGCTCACACGAAGTCGCAAGTTAAAGCTAGTAACAGTATATACCAGTGGCTGCTGCGGCTTCGCCTTCTGCCCTTTGAGCGGAGGTCGGTTGACGCCGTTGATGCGCGTATAGAGCCCGCACGCGTTGCACAGATAGTGGCCGGTGCCGTCGCGGCGCCACAGCGGCGTCGTCGCGGCCGCGCAGTTCACGCACTCTTTCACCTCGCCCATGCCAGCCATCGCTACATTTAACCAGAATATCATTACCCGTTGCCTTTATATTAACTTGTTGACTTGTTTCGAACTTAGTATGAATAGCATGTAATAAGTCATAAGCCCTTTATACTGTCTTCACCTTGAGCATACACAATGTAAAGTCTGCATTTGATCACATCATCAACACGGGCTTGTGTACGACTCGTCGAATAAACTTAAAGTGCCGTAGAATCATGCAACTATAATCCTGTCAAACAAATATAGTCCAACTGACACGACACAGTTTCCACGTGTATTAGGTACACTTATATTTTTTAAGACAATACAATAAATTGCGCAATTTGGCTGAACGGGTGGCGATTCCGATGGTATAAATTTAGTGATTTATTATTTTACGTAATTTCTAAGTTCACAATTATACATTAAGTAGTCAACCAACCTGGATCAAATCCATCATCCATCGGCAGCAAGTTGTGAGTCGGCCACGCCTGTCCCGGTGCCGGGTACCCCTCCACCAGCAGCCCGCCCTCGTAGCCCGCCACCACCGTGCCGTACTCTACGCCGCCGCCCTGCCCCAGGTAGTGCTCGCCGCCCACCTTGTACTGGACCGTGTTTCCGTGCGTATATAATGTTACCTGCACAAAATGCTCGCCATTAACAAACTGTCAGAGAATAACTCAACAGGAGATAATTGATGAATCTTTACCTGTTGTGAATTTGGACTAGGAGGGGCTTCGTATACTGCTTGCGATTGGGGTACGACAGATCCATAGACGACATGCGCTCCCCGCGCCGTCAATGACGACGATGATAGGGTGGGGTCGCTCCGGTACATCAGCTGTCCTGGCGGAGACTCATCGCCGCGCGTTGGCGCGCTTGGGCCCGCAGCGCCGCCGCCGTACAGCGTCAGCAGCTCCTTGCCGCTGCCCGCGTATGCGCTGTACCCCGCGCCCGCATACTGCGGGCTCTGCCCCGCGTACGCGTAGCCTCCGTGCACCGACGTCACTGGCTGCAGACTCGCGTACGTCGTCGGCCGCGGCTCGCCCTCGCCCCGCGTCTCGTACTTCACTTGTTGGTACGCAACTCCGACCGCCTGCTGGTTGCTCAAAGACGTTGTCTGGATCATCTCGAGTGCAGTCGAGGCTGCTACCTGATCGCCTAGCACCGCCGCGTACTGCCGCCCGTCTGGGGGCCCATTTCCGTTGTTGTCGGCGCTAGTCGCGTACACTTGCATCTGATCATTCTTATCTTTGTGTGCGAGGAATGCTTCATGTGCGTGTTCGTCTGTCTCACCATCTTGCGCAACGATGACATGATGAGGTGCCCCGTAGCGTAGGGCGATTCCCCGTCCGTAAGGTGTTCTCTGTGGGGCACGAGCATACTGTGGATGAAGGCGTTTGTCGGCCGGCACCGGCGACGGCATTGTCCGGTACGGCTCCTGTTTGAACGCTAAATATCTAGCCGTCTCAGCTTCCGCTAGTCGTAATCTTTCCTCATCGTAGTGTTGCTGCACGCTATCTCTGCCGTCAGACGTATCTTCCAATTTAGGTGCGTACTGTTGTAGTTGCTGCTGATCGTGATCCATCTGCGGAGGCTCGGGTGGCTCATCTTTGACGTCGTCGGTGGGCATCTCGCCAGTGTCAGTCGTGATGTGTCCGGCTGCGGTGATGGTACGTACGGCGCGCCGTGATGTGATCACGGACTGCGAGTGCGCGTGTGGAGACGCGTCTCTGCTGATGTTTGCGCTCATCTCGGCGGCCTGTTCGTTGGCGGCGTTGGCAGCGTTGGCAGCGTTGGCTGCGTTGGCCGCGTCAACTTGCTCCTGTTCTATGCGTTCCTCATTTTTAACTAACTGCAAAGCTTCCGCAGTCGGCTCCTCCTCTCTCTGCTCCTCGCTAACTATCCGTCCCATCGACGTAACGGTCTCCATGTTTACCTGCAAAAAACGGAATTTGTAAAAACTTTTTTGAATAGTCTTTAATCGGTTTTGTATCGTCCTAAAGTTTTTTCACCTGCGTTAAAAAATAAACTAAGCCTTCGGTTTCTCGCTAGGCCGGAAGAGCTGAGCCGCGGAAATACAAATAGGGAGAGAACAAGCGGCGCCGGCGCCGACCCTCGCGCTGAGTCGTTGACACCGCACGAGACAACTGTCACCTCCATACTTCAAATAATTACCTTATAAATTGTACGTACTCGTATTTAAAGACATGGTTGAATTACATTTATAATGACTTTTACGCAGTAACTTATTTTTAGATCTTCAGTGATATAATTGGTATGTACATTATTTAGTTCGATTGTGTTTATTAGTTTAGTATTATTTAAGACACACTATTGAGAGTAAATATTTTTCTATTAACTGGTTGCATGGGTGTTTGTGGGGCATAACCCTGGCTTAATTTAGCATCTGCCTTCTCCTCGAGTCGGTTGTGTCTACATTCTGCCATGATTTCCCATGTTTGGAGTTCACGTTAGCAAACACACATCCTTTACTTATGAACGGTCCTTCGTAACGTAATAATGTCAGTTTATAAAAATAAGCCTCTCTAACATGCTTCGGCATTTAGTGTTCTTGGTTGTAGTTGTAAGGTGTATTTTGGGCTGTCACGTGGTTTCCGCTGCAGCGAGGAGCGTTTTATGGCGTTGTTTGCTCGCGATAACCGCATCACGCTGATAACAGTTTCATCATATTAATAACCTCCCCGGCGTGGGCATGGTGGGAAACTATGGGTTCACCGAACGAGCTATAAATGTTCTGAACTATGTAGTTATCGAATAATTATGAAACTATCGACTTAGGCTTTGAATTGCCCGTCTATGGTAAAACTATCATAATTACAAGAACAAGTGAAATAATGTGTGTATCTGGGTGCTAGGCTCACAAGTGATGGAAGGCATGAGGGTGAAGGCGCGATTGGCTGTTCATGCGGGGGTGTTGATGCCGACGCTTAAGTACGGAAGTGAGAGTTGAGTATGGCAAAAGGAGGATGTAAGTAGGATACATGCAGTGGAAATGAGAGCTTTGCGAAGTATGGCAGGAGTGACATTGATTGATAGAATGAGGAGTAGTATAACTAGAGAGCGTTGTGGTGTAAAAGAGGATGTTGTCACTTAAATTGAGATGGGAATGCCAAGATGGTTTGGGAATATTGAAAGGATGGATGAAAGGCGATTAACGAAACAAATTTACAAGGCGAGGGTGGATGGAGCGGTTGAAAGGGGAAGGCCTAGACGGACTTAGTATAGGTCAGGTCTGGAGTAGTGCCCATAATCGACGAGCATGTATGAAAGGATTATTGACAGTGGAGGAAGTGCAAGAGGTGTGTCAAGACCGTAGCGAGTGAAAAGATGTGGTCTGCCGGGTAGGCAGAGACCACATCTTTCCACTTGCTTGCGTTGGGAAAAAGGCGTGATGGTATGTTGATATATGTATGTATGTATCATAATTGCCAAGCGGCTGGTGGTGAGACAAAGTTCAAACGTGAATGAATGATTCACAATATATAATAACAATCATCCATTTTTTATAGTATATTTTGCTCAGAAGATTTGTTCTCGGACGCAGTGAGATCAATTTACTAACCGAGAACCCTGATTGAAATATTATTCGAAGCATTCTCATGTATGTTTTCACTCTTGTGTTTATTATGAAAGTATTGGACTTTCAAAATCAACGTTAATACAATGTTATTCAACTAACAACCATGTTCTATGACGGACAAAAAATTTACATTCTAATTTGTATTTTTCCCTGCAATATATATTTTCGATTCACACTGTGTCGTGGATAGAAATATTGTTTGAGAGCAAGCTTTGTGCTGGGTTTTATTTTTTAGTTTATTCAATTTTGTATTAAAAAAAAATTAAAATATCTACCTACCTAGTACATCATACAATATACTTTTGAATTTCAGAACTTCAGTGATATCACACAGTTCAAAGATTCATTATGTTTTACTTAACTTGTGTTTGTTTGTAATGAAACAACTATAGATGCATATTTAACCCGCGGAATTGATATTTTTAATTTTTAATAATATTTATTTACGCAATTATTTTTATTGGTTAAATTTTCTTTATTTCTTGATTTTTGGTGAATCGGTTCTTGTTCATTTTATACATTGAAAAAGTGTCGTTCATTTGCTCCTAAGAATTGAAGAGTTCCGTTACTTTGTCATGGATCCCATAATCAGAACTCAAACTCTCATCAAACCACCTTTGAATATCCTTTCCAATAAAAAAGATTCATCGAAATCGGTATACTGTATATTTATATATCTAAATTATCATATAATAGTATTTAAGTCTATTATTTAGTATATCTTGCTTCAAATTTGACGATTTAAAAGTACTTACTGTGAAAGTCTATTTGAATAAAGATATTTGAGTTTGAGTTCGGTTGGCGTGATATTGAGTTATTCATCCATTTGTCGCGCATATAGTTTATCTAGATTGAAGACTTATATGGTTTTCTCATGGATGAACTGGACTAAAACTGGGACAACACGGAAAGCACCAGCTTACAAATAAAAAAAAAATTAGCAAAATCGGTTCCTCCAGCCGAAAGTTATGAGGTAACAAACACAAATAAAACATATAGTCGAATGAGGAACTCCTCCTTTTTTTGAAGTCGGTTAAAAGAAGTTTTATTCTTATTTCTAAGCACACTTTTTTCCATCATAATTATTACCTACGGCTACGGCAATAGTTACGGCACGGTGCCGAGCCACAAGCTGATTTAGCTGTTTTTGTTTTTATTTTATGTTGGTGCTTCCGTCATCTTGTTTTCTGTAAACATGAAGTAAAACGAAAATATATTACTCTTCATATAAGCTTTAATAAGCACTTATGACAAGTTGAAAATATACTATATTAAAATATACCTAAACAAAAGTAATACTATTTTTGTAAATATCATAAATAAACATTAATGGGACTTAACCACCGGTCCGGAGGTTGTTTTCACTGAGAAGAATCCGACAAGAAACTCGATAGTTCCGCTTGTCAATCCTGTTTTTAGGCAAAAAATAATAAACAGAGTATAGAGCTGACCAAAAATGTGTACAAGAGTGCGACCTCAATCTTTTGTTTCAGAAATTCTTAACCGTATTTATAACAAGTAGGACAGCTTCGCTAGCACATGGATGACCAAGAGTTCGGAAGATGGAACTCCACATTGAAGGCCTGAAAAGGCTGCTGTAAGAATTCAAACACCAATAAACTGTTTCAATCAGGATAAATAAGGACATCCTTTTTTTACTAAAGTAGTCACAGGTATTCCTCACAATTTGCGTTTGCATTTGATGGTGGAGTAATGTTCTCTTTCCGACGCACTAACTGCGTACATTAATTACAGTTATTATTTCATGATAATGCAGATATTAATAAATAATAATAAATAAATATCCCTGGACATTTTTCCACACAGCGCCATCTAGCCCCAAAGTAAGCTAATTAATGCTTGTGTTATGGGATACTAGACAACGGATAAACATACTTAAATACATTTTCTTTTGTAAATACATACTTATTATACATAGGAGACACCCAGACCAGTACAAACAGACATGTTCATGCACACAAATGTTTGTACTGTGCGTGGATCGAACCCGCGACCTCTGGTGTAGTAGCCAACTTCTTAACCATTGCACCAAGTCGGTCGTCAAAATATATATATTATTAATATATATATATTATTTTTAAACTTTTTAAATATTATTTTTCAAATAAAATATCTGGAATTTGGTTGAATAAAGTAATTTGGAGCAACCAAGAGTTTAAAGTAAAATGTAGCTGCCATTTTTATTGGTTTGTTTTATGTGAACATAGGTTATTTTAGTTGCCTGGTTAACTAAGTATTCTTATCATAAAGTATTTGTTTCAGCTTTATATTATCACTTATATCACTAGCGTACCAAACCAACCGAAGTATTTCATTTATGTTAAAAAATGCGATTAATATAACTCATAGTTTTAAATAACTGAATGCAATCTAAACAGATAAGTAAGATTCGCTTGAAGACGAGATTTGTTAATAGTGATAAACTGTTACGATTCTTCGCCTGCGTTATTAGATGAAAAACTATTTAGTTTACGAATGAAAAAAAATAACGACGATGAGAGCAAAGAATATATATTCAAATTAAATATTCATTATTGGATATTTAAAATCTTGTGGAAATAGTGACCAAAATTTTATTATTAATAATAAGTTTCAGGACACAGTACTAGCATAATTATCAGTCCGTGATTGGTCTAACCGCTTAAAATGAAATACCTCCTTAGGACCTACCACAGCTCATTAGCTGCATAATAAGGCCTGCTGGCCTGCTGTCTAATAAGGCAAGACGTCACCGGGGAGCTATTGCACCTACTAAGCTCAAGAACTGAAGGTATACTTAGTATTGTTGCATGTTCGGCAACGTTATAAATTTGTACATATAAAAACATTTGATCTTATCACTTAAATTAAATTAAAGTTCTAATCTGAGCAAATGTGATTCGAGTAAAAAAACATTATGAAATTTCGTGAACAATGTACCTTTCGTAAAATTACTTCTTATTTTTTGACCTATAGAATATCCTAGAGACGAGAAAAGTTGGTGTTATTTTGCTAAATTCTGTACCTAATGCTTTATTGAATAATATAATTATACGCATGGCAACTAAAACAGTTAATTGTAAAGAGCCTCGAATATAGCACCTGTTCAAATTAAAAACACACGAAAAAAATCATGAAATATATTAGTTTTTCATGTAAACAAATTTAATGATTGTAATTTTGCTAAAAATTGTTGAAATTATGAATCCAAAAATAACTCACCCTTAGCGTAACTTGTAAAATGGTATTAAACAATCACAGAACAATGCGTTATTGTATATGTCACAGTCACAGTTGCGACGCAGCGTCGCGGGCGCGTTCAGTTCGCGCGTCGGTGTGCGAGCGCGGTGCGGCGCGCGAGTGGCCGCCGCGTCGCCGCCGTCGCCGCCTCCCGCACCCACCTGCCTCTGTGTGCATCCACAGACACTGTACAGACACACATCCCACGTATGTGTGCGAGCTGTGCCTGCCTGTGATTGGCCGCCGAAACGCTTCAGTTTTCATAACTTTTCCTCTTCAGTATTGAGTGTCTTTGAACGAATGGATTTTATTTAAGTCATACTCTAAGCATTATGGCAATGTGTAATTGCAATAGTTATCGCATGTTGGTGGTTTTCGCTTGATTTCAAAGACTTTACAAAATCAAAACTTGCATATTCGTATCCTCATTTTTTTAAATTATTTTGTCTGGCTTTGTATAATTTTCGGACACAACATGACAAAAGTGCCTGGCCGTTAACAGAATATTTTTGCTATTGTTACTCTACCTGCTATTCAGTTTGTCCTTCCTTGATTTCTAGTCTTACAGTATTTTAGAGGTTCCGACCAGTTCCACCATAGTAAATTTAAAACAAATTATCTGTTATTCAGCCAAATATGTCGGGGGCCCTTCGGATAGCCTAAAATTATTGCTTTTAATTTCATTTGGACAAACCTTATTGGCCTAAACTTGTCACGCAGAATTATTGATTCGCCTAATAGATGTTTTCGCAATTCTAAAGATTGGCCTGAATATTCAAAGCCCTAATTTCATAACTTCTAATATTTAATGTCATAACAAATGACTAATTTTCTACCCTAACTTTATCAAGATTAGTATCAGTTTACGTAATTTCATTTGATATTCTACATTTAAATCTATTTTATTTCATTTATTTCCAATTTTATGAGGTACCTTAAATGTCGGCTATCTATGTATTAAAATAGTATGTCATTCCAAAGTGTCCGTGGTCCTTCACCGTGATACTAGTCTGCCCTACACTAGAGTGTAATTCAAGAGCCGGAGGCGCGGAGGGAGAGCAGCCCTCGCGCGCTGTAGTGAATCTCAGGCACCCGCGCGAGCTGAAACGGCTGAGGCTGAGGCGACCAGCAAGCCGAAGCTGCGAAAGCGGGCGTGGGTGACTGTGGTTTACTACGCAAAGACGAAAGGGCTGCACTTCCCGCAGCGCCGGAGAAGAGGAAAACGAAATGCATGCTTGCATGGTAATCGTAATCATAATCATAGTCTTTTTTTTGTTCATCATGACGGCACGGTCACTCGCCTCTGACTACCCCGCTTGGGATAAAGTCGTGATGGTATGTTATGTGTTATTTTCATGTTAAGCATAAAAGTTGGTAAAAATAGAAAAGTCCAGAACATGAGCCCTGCTAGGGCACATACTTATGCAATAAGCCTAAACTAAATTGAATAAGGATAAATATATGATATAAAATACACAATTCAATTAACACAAAATAAAATATACTACATTGCATTACTTATTAAAAACTATTGAATTTTCAAAATTAAATCTAAAATAACTAAAAAAATTGAAACATTGCAAAATAAAACATAAAATTCATTCATAGATCAAAGAAGATCAAGATCATAGAAACATCCTAAAATTAAGAAGTACTTTAATTAACATAAAAACATCTTTTTACTTTTTATACCCTGAATACCCTGAGAATTTTATTAAATATTCTTATCGCCATTGATGTGTACCAAAGCCAACAATGTTTAGAGTGGTGGCTGTGTAGAGGCATGGCAAAGCGGTCCCTATGCCTGAGGTTACGGTCTTGGGAATAATGATCTTTAGCTTGAGAGAATAGTTTTCGATTTTCAAAAACAACTTTACACATTCAAACACGTACAAAGAAACTAGTGTTAACTTTTTTTAGGTTTCTGAAATGTGGCCCACAACTTTCTGTTCCCCTAATACTGACCAAGATTCTAATGCACTTTCTTCTTTTGTAAAATAAATAACTTCAGGGAGTCTGTCCTATTTACCCACAGGATGATTCCATATTTCAACTAAGCATGTTCGTAGGCATAGTACGTAATGGTTGCTGTCTTAAGGTCGGTACATTTTTTTAGCTCCTAGAGTGCATACGTAAACTTTGATAATTTTCCTAAGATCGTCTCTACATGCTTTTTACAATTAACACAGGTATCCATTTGAATTCCTAAGACTCGATGCGTGTCGGTAGATTGTAAGGCGTTGTTTTTAAACTCGTAATTAATACGCAAAGGAGTTTTTTGATGTGATCGAAATTGCATCAATTTCGTCTTCGTCACATTCAATTCAAGATTATTTTTAGATTATTAATAAAATTATTAGATTTGACTTGCTTGTTTGCATGCATGCTTGCACGCATGCATGCTCATTTGTATGCTTGCCTGAACGACTGTTTAAATATATAATGTAGTGCTTGTAAATAGTACGGATGATGCATCGTTCGGCCTAATGACGAATTTGGTAAGTGATACGAGTAATACGGCGATAAAACTTTAGGCGAAATAAAATAGGCCAAACTTGTGATGATTGTGCGAAAAATTTTAGGCCAATAGTTTGTGTGCCAATGACATTTAGGGATACAAAAAATTAGGCGTTCCAATATAGACCTAAATGATGGTTTTTCCTTATCTTTTTTGGCATACGATATACTGGTGCTAGAACTGTTCCTAAGCATGTAGCTTGAACAGAGATGGGTAAAAAAAATACCACTTAACATATTTTATGTTATCCTGCTTCTAGAAATTTAAGATTTTACCTTATGATGTGAATCTCCACCTCGACGTTTTTGGTCAATCTTGAACTTGAGACTAATGGACTGAATGAATATTGAAGGCAGTGGTTGCTTTTCTCACACTCAGATACATTTCTGCGTTAGGTACAGTAAACACTCGAATGAATTGTGGACAAGGATCTGGTCTTAGAATAAAACACATCCGTCTTTATGAATTCAATATTTATCTTTCTAGTATATGTGTAGAAGTAAGCCACTTCCCGCCGTCTTTGTACGCTGAGATTTTACAAATTACGCCACGGATTTTAATGCGGTTTGCATCAATAGGCAAAGTTATTTGGGAGACAAGTTTATAAATTGATTGGGCCGTATTACAATCTTTTGCTACTGCCGCAGCGTGACCGTTTGCGGTTCTAAAATGCTCACTTTGTATAGGTATTACGATATCACTTTTTTAGAGCTACTTCTGCGATTGAAAAGTTATAGACTGGTACTATTGAAATATAAACAGTGGTATAAATTGTCAAATGAGAGTTCGTAATACCAATACGCCGCGCAGAAGTTGGGTTTGCGTGACGTAATGGTCACGTGACTGGGAATAAGAGATCATATTATACCAAATGCCAGGACACTCAATTCACAGACAAATGCGAGCAAGCTTCAAGAGATCGTAATAAGGCCGCATGCTTATTTGCACGGGTTTTTTTCACCTTTGTGTTAACTACCTACGTCGTTTCTGTCAGTCATCAGTCAAGATTACGGAGTTTTGGCTGCGTTTTTAAATGCACAATGCAAACACTATAATTTGTTGCCTTAGTTATGTAATAATATAATAATTTATTTCTTTCTTTCCTTAAAAAACATATCAAAATCTAAACCTATAATCTTACTGTAAATTATCAATTTAATAACGCACTGGAGGTTAACGTCGGCGGCTGTACTAGTATCAACTGTGTCACAGCTGCCTGCATCTTCTACCCTGGTCACGGTAACAAGAACAATAACGATTGTTTAGGTTATTTCGAAGTTATATAAACAAAAAAACTAACAACCAATAACAAAGATAGATACTAGTAGAATTAATTAATTGAAAATTTTTTCAACATAGTTTTTATACCACCATTGTGTAAATATATTATATAAGTAGTACATGTGTGTAGTGAGTGGAGTGTTGTGTGTGTTAGGTGAGTGAATGAGAATGTTGTAAGGATGTGTGAGAGCGTGACTGCGTGAGTATGTGTGTGTGTAAGTAGTTGTAGAATTTTCTCCGTGTCATTTTGTTGAGCTCTCATTACTACGAACACTTATTCTAAGGAGGGACGTAGTAATATTGAGCTGTTTTTTTTTGTGAATACGAAAAGGAAAAGGTGATAACAGAAACCTTTTCATTGCAAAGTCATGTATAATTTTAGTACTGAATGACGTAGATAAATGAACCTAATCGCTGCTGAATTAGATAGCTATTTGATTAAATGTTTGATAATACTTTCAACTAAGAAGAAATCTTATTAAATAATTTAATTATAATTTTATCAGCTTGGATCATAAAACAACTACAAACTATCTATTATTACTCACACAAGATAGTTAGTTCAATAGTAGGTTTGGAAAAGTAATGGTTGCGTTTTTTACAGCAAAGCAATATATATATATATATATATATATATATATTACACCTTATAATAACAAAAACTAATTTTGTGTCTCTCACGCAGTTTTTGATTACTTCATTCATATTTTTATTTTCATTTTTACTTGTGCTTAGTTTTTAGTTTTTAATTTTATTTTACTTACTGCATTCACATATGCAAAAAATTGTGTCAAGTTGTTACGAGATGAGCATTTCATCATGACCTCCATCATGTTTTCAAACCCGTGGGGGTTGGATGTGAATGATGGTGTCCAAAAATCAGTAGGTACCTACTAATATAAATTAAAGCTGTACTTGGCTTCCTAAATACTGAATTGCTTTGCTGTAATTGGAGTTATTCTGACGTGTTTTCAGACGGTTCTATTGTGTATACATATTATGTTTATTCTAGGAGGGTCCAAATACTTTTTTTCTCCATATCTAAAAAAGAAAACCATCCCGGCTCATTACCGCTTCGCATACTCTGTTGCTACATAATAACATAGCAACTATGTCTACTTAATAACTTGCAAAGTGTTACAGATAATGGTGTGAGGTTCAAATATTCAAATGACCACTCAAAAGTAAAAGAACACACTCGTTCGCAACGTTTTAAATCAATGCGGCGGGAACCAACGTTAATCGAACAGATTCAGATTTCAGATTCAGATTCATTTATTCGCTCGAAAAGTGGTACAATAGTTGGTATAAATAGCAAAGTCCGCACAATTCACCAAAACAGGCATGCAAATGTTACATATAAAATTCATAAGTTCTTATAAAATACAATACATATTATCTTGTGTGTTATTATAATCATATTAATTGGTAAATAAATTACAAAATATGTCATTTCATTTTAATCAAATTCAACATACAGTGACACACAAAACGAATTTACTCAAACACATACATTAAACATTCCAAATTTCCATTACACTTTATCAAATCAAATCAAATCAAATAACATTTATTCACATAAAATACAGTGGTGGTGATTTTAAGCGTCTATTTTTTTTTCAGGGCATGTGAATGTCAGATGAAACAATGCAAAATTATTAGGGAACTTTTGTGTCACAATTAATTATGCTATGTCAATTTTAGAAGCTAAATATTCCTTGATAGAGTAAAAGCATTTCAATAATAACCATTTACGCAATTTTATTTTGAACGTGGAACGCTCTCTTAACTTGGGTGGTAGCTTATTATACACTATAATACAATTTGGATAGCAGTTTCTTTTGTAATATTGTGTGTGCATATCAGGCAATATCAGTCTACCATGGTGTCTCACTAGTTTACAGTTATTTGTATTTTTAGCTTGGAATATGTTTGGGTGTGTTTTAACGAATATACAACATTCTAAAATATACATAGAGGGGAGAGTAAGCAAATTCAATTGAGGAAATAACTGCCTACATGATGTCATTGGCGGAACATCGCAGATGAACAAAACCTTTTTGTGTTGAAGTATAAGTAACTACTAAGTTATTCCCTGCTTTGCCCCCACCTGCAATGATTGAAAACGTTGCAAACGAGCTTGTTTTTTCCTTTTGAGTGGTAATTTTTTGCAGTCGGGTTTTTTGTTTTAATAATTAGTTTTGATTTCAGACTTTTTAGATGAATAACCACTATTTTAAGCCCTTCATTTTGATAGCCCACTCAAGAGGTTGGGTAGAAAACCCAAAATCCGCCATATTTTTTTAAATACCCGCAGTGTCACTCTCACAGTGAATACGAATCTAACGACACCTCTCAAGCTAAAACCCATCGAGTGAACGGCTCGATGGAGTACGTATGTATAATTCTTAAGCTGCAGAGCGTGCCAAAGAATTATACATACATACGCTCGAAAAACATAACCCTCGTTCTGACGCAGTCGGGTAAAAAACATCCATACATATATTCGAATAAAATACTGGTCCTGTTTTTGATATTTCATAGTCCAGACCTTCGAGCTGTCGACTAGTTGCCTTCCAAACCAAACATAATATAAAATTCTTCATCACTTAACATATTTTTTTCAAGAAAAACAATCATTTGTCAATACACGGGTCGGTTCGATCTATCTGTGTGATTTCAGACCTACTTTAACAAACTTTACCCTTGGTTACGCTGGTTAAATATTTTAACTGTATGGGCGCTCCATCACCAGGACCATTCGTTAGTAATGTAGCAGTTTCATTTTAAACATTACATTAACAAGCTGGGAAAGCCACAATGAGCAACGATGTGAACAAAAGCAATCAAATCTTAGGTAAACGCGCATAGCCGAATGTTCCTTTATAACACCTGTCAGGCTTTTAACACGTAATTAACAATTACGATTCGGCGTCTATTTTCTTTTTGAACGTTTTTGTGCAACCAATATACACTTGCATACCTAGTGTTGAAATTGCAAAGTTTTAGACTTCAGTAATCCGCACTAAGACATACAAACACCACATGTGCACCTAATCAGTAGTCTTACGGATGGAGAAACAATATAAAGGAATTGTATATAATCCCATTATATCCCAGAATTTATGCGTGGCGTAGGTACTTAGAGTTATTATTTTTACGATAGTATCTGCCAATAAAAGTGCGATAGCGCCGCAGCGCTCGCTTATCTTATCAATTAAACTGACTTGAGACATCGATCATCGGTCTAATTACTGCCGATAATTTTAATCGGGTCCCTACCTACGCGCCGGGACGCATTGCCTGGATTCAAGAAAAAGAAGTTAAGTAACTAGCCTACACTGTCCCAAACTTCTTAAATAGTAAAAATATACTATACTTGTGTGAATGCCTGTTGTGAGCTACATTCCTACTCATAAGGTTCTATACCAATTTCAACGTCCACCATGATGGTAAGAACGCAAGAAAAGTTCGGAAAAATCTTAGCTGTCATTACAGTAGCGACATATTGTAAGTCATGCACGTTAGAAGAAGCTGAAAATACAGTCTATACTACGATTCATAAAAACAACGATAAAAGGTAAACAAATTATTGTTCGCCATGTGAAAATTGCAGAGATGACGTTGATGTCTTTTAAGATTACAACGAGTAAAATATATATACAATGCTACTACGAGACGAGGAGTAGTCGGCATACCAACTCTGCATTTGTAATAATTAAATACTCAAAAATGTGAAACATCATCACATACCAATGTTTGGACAAGGGCCATCCCTGATTCCAAAGTGAGGTTTTGACTGGGTGGAAATAATGAAGCTACTACAAACTACTACTCTGGGTGTTTGTAGTAGCTTCATTATTTATTTCCTCTCACAAATATTTGAATGAATTCAGAATGAATGAAATAATATTTATTCATGTAGGCTTTTACAAGCACTTATAGGTCACAAAACAAACATAATAATAATAATAAACGTAAATATAGTAATACTATCAAATGTATTCTTTGCTAGTTTGGGCTGGTGCGGGAATGGTCCTTGTGAACTGTTATAATTGGAACCAAAATATATTTTTTTACATTAACATTATACGTTTTTGAGGCATTTCTAAAATATATGAAATGGCTGAGACTCACACACTCGTACTTACTGCCTGTCGGAAAATCATTGGAATTTGGTTCAATGACATAGTAGCTGACACACGGCCCGAGTGAAGGCCCCGCGCGATGATTCAGTGCGGGCTGTAATGGCGTTTATGACGTTTGGTGTTTGCCTAAGACCTACCTTTTGTGACTGAACTGAATGTTGTCATTGTCTAGCTAGAGGCCTCCATTGATGATTAAATAAGAAATTTAATAAAGCAGTTCCTTCATGTCAAACAGTGTCTCATGCGCAGTCGCCTCTACCCTTGGCCCTTAGTTCTTTGAACTCCCTGCTGAATAAGAATTTTTTTGTTGATTAATGAAAAGATTTATTGTCAGTGTGTTTGATGTTCTGTAAGCCATTTCATTGTGTGACATCACTGTGTGTCCAATAATAAAATATTAATAATAAATGAATAAACTTTTTTGGAACAAAGTTTTACTCGTAAGAGCACTTACCTATAAATTAAATAAATGAAATAGTACCTAAGCAATAGTGATGCTAAGTTAAGGACCCATAACGTAGTCTTTTACTGCTGGCCATTTAACGTCATTCAACGAGCTTTGCTCATTTTACTTTGTATGCTAGTTGTAGAAGTGCAGAAATTTTCTGACAGATTTTCCAGCAGGACACATTTTGGTTTTGGGAGAAAAATGAATTCAATGCAAACCATAAAATTACCACTTAAAAGTAAGGCATGATTTTGGTAAATGGAAAGCGATGCTCAGGTTTAATAGTAGATAACTTGAAGGTACTTGAGGTAGAGAACTTGCACTAACAAAATAAACTCAACATGATATGAATATAATTTGATTCAGTAAAGAAGAAAATCGCAATCCCTAAACTGCTTCATGTCTTCACAGCCACAATTGCAGACATGAACATTCTAATGTACGGTCCTTCACGTTTTGACGATTTTAAAGATCATCTAAAGAAATCGGCTACGGCAATGGTATATACTCGTATGGTAAGTTAACGAGTTAAGAGGCACTGACCTGGCAACTATGATTCTTGGCTCCTTGAAACCAACTATTAATTGGGTGAAAATTGGTGTTTCCTAAATATGTCTAGTGGTAGTCTCTACTTAGGAACATTTGTATTTTAATATCTTTCTCACACTCTCCGTTAAAGGTTTCAGTTAGTGCCAGATGTCCGGCCATCTGTGAAGATGTCCAAGAGGTACTCATTTATTATTATTATCAGTGTCAGTCAGGATCAGTATGAGTATTAAGGTTTCGAGGGATACGTGATAAAGGTGTAAGCGGGGAGAGCTGTGGTGTGGAGGGGGGGAGGGGAGCGGTGGTTGCAAACAGCGCTTGTCTTATCAGCGCACTTGACGCGCTGCGATAAATATTTCAGCCATCGATATGGCTGTACCACTTATAAATACATGATTCATTGTTTGTTCTTCATATTTCGATCGGCTGTTTGTTTCATAAACCATCCAAATAATATTTCTTGGAACTATCACGCCTGTAAAAATGACAGTTATATTTTAGATGTACGAGTATCTTTCAGAAACTATTAAATTTTTAGTAAAAATCATTTCACCTCACCTTTTTTGAAAACCAGATTTAAATTCTACTTTCAAAAGTAATGGCCGTAATCTCAAAACCAGAAGACTACATTACAAGATACTCTTTTAGCGTTACTGTTTCTTTCTGTGGATGATCAGATTGCATTAGTTTGCTGCCTAGTTATTAGAACAATGTTGGAATTCCTCAAAATATATTGGTTTAGTATCAGAGACGTTAGTGTTGCAATATGCGAGAGCTGCGGTTATTGCTTGACAACCATCAAATGGTCCATGATTTTTTACCTTTACGCTGCTTTTAATTAGAGTATATAATTAAGTTATCTGTCCTCAGGATAATAGCTTCCCTTCTAGCTATTGCTCAGTTCCACAGCAATTCCAAAGTTGCGTTATTACATTAAATAAAAATAAAGTGGAACAAAGTTATTTGCTCTTATCATCATCCCAACAGAAAGATGACAGCTAAGTAAATAGCAAAACTCTTTTAAAATTCTGTGATCGGAGAAAAGTGGCTGTCATCTACGCCTGTTATCTGTTTAGGTTGACGCGTCGGAACTGATAGCCGCATTCCCAGGGACGAGCCTCTCACATCTCCATCATCATGTTTTAAATCTCTCTGCCGAAGGTTGTCTGGAAGAGATCGCTCTGTAGCGATAAGACCGCCTAAATTGTACTTTAATTTTTACTTTTTTGTTTTTACGTGCTGTAAGTATTTGTTTGTGCAATAAAGATTATTTATCTTATCTTATCTTATCTTATCTTATCTCCCAGGCTTTTCAGGAAGAATAGCCTCCATTCTGAAACATTAAACACATATGGTATGGCTACACAAAGATGTAACATACCATCACAACTATCCCAAACGGGATAGTCAGAGGCAAGTGACTGTTGCCGTCATGGCGAACGCCCACTTTTCACCAATGGTATTAGAACCCAAGTAGTGAGTAGGAGGTGAGCCTTCCGCCGGAAATTTAACAATCGACAAAAAGATTTTGGTTCTGGCCAGGTTTGAACTCGAGACCACACGATCCACGATCCGAATTGGGGTGTTTAACCCCTAGGCCACGACGCTCTCCATCACCACCATTCATCGACACCATTTCTACATCCCAAATATTGTCTGTCGAGCTAACTACCTACCTAACCCAGTTCATGAAGTGAAGCAACTTATGGTTGCTTGAACCAAAGAAGAGCTATATTGCCGGAAGACAAGCACCTCTCGTGTGAACTGCAACGCCAGAGATTATTTTTAACTACGATAATGATTAAGCATGATGAGAGATTATTGAGCAAGTTTTTAATCGGGGAATTCGTACATCGATAAAAGATCTTAATGATTCATAATTTTGTAAAATGGAATGGACGTAGATCCTTATCGGAATATATCGCCAAAGTTATTCAAAATTGAAACTACAGTTTGTTAAATTAGTTGTTCCTGTTTCATGTTGGGCTTAAGTGGCCCGATCCAATGCCAGTTCCAAATACTTTTAATAATGTGTCCTCAATATCTAATGCGTAAAGTTGTAGGAGGTAAACAGGGGAAATACGCAGTACACAAGAGGCGCCATGAGTCATGACCTCTTTAGCCTTTCTAGATGTATCAACAGAGCAATTTTGGCTATCACCTAACCTAAGACGGATTACTGTGTTGCACAATGCTGCGCGCGCGCGGCCCACTTCGGTGGAATGCGGCTTGCGACATCCTGGTTGTTTGCTCCTGGCACAGGCGCGGGCGTCGGGAGGCAAGTGGATAATGTGATGAAGTGATATTTCAGACCGTCCGTTTATTTAGGTAGAAGATGCCAGCAAGCTAGTAATGAACAGTCGGGACGTTTCTTAGGTATTGCAAACGTATAGCTTTGTATGAGATTTAGAGCAGTTACATGCAATCAATCTTCCGCACCTGGTCCCAGTTCATTTAGGGTCGGTTTTACTTAGAACAGTTTACCTAAGTAATCAAAACCTAAACCATGCTACAAATATATTTTCCATTCGAAGTACATTTATGTATGTATATAATCAGATAAAAAAACCTGACAAAAAATACACACAAATATTCGTTAATGTTTCTCCTGCCTGTATTTGACATTGTTAAAATTTACTGGAGGTTGATTTGCCGTTTTTTGAAATCCCTGTATCAGTCAGATATACAATCCAAAGTTTTTTATCCTAATTGCTTCTAAATAAGGTATATGTGACGTCACTCCAAAACACCGGTCAACTATCGTTTCTAATATGGCAGAGTGCAACGGCCTCGTAGATAGAGCACCGGTATCTTGGTTTCCTTCAGATATGCAAATCTTTATCTCGTTTATCTTAACTAGGCGTTAATATGAAACTAGTTATCTAAGCATTTTGATACCTAATCGTATCTAACAGATACAGTATCTAGTGGAACAGCTGTTATTATCTACTCGCTGCACTTGCAGGTGCACGTTGCGGTCTGCGAGTGTCCCAGCCGGTAGGGACAACTCCAGGAAACGGCTTTACAGGGCTGGGATATTGATCGTTGACTCACTTTTCTGTGTAATCAACTTTTGTCTAACGAAAATTGCTTTGAAAGAATTTCCAAGAGTGACAATAATGACAGCTTATCCGTGTATATAATAATACGAGTGACTGTTCCCCACGTAGGCCACCGGTGTTGGAGTGCCGGGGTGCGCTCCGGCTGGGTGTGTCTGTCGCGATAAGGCGCGCAAACATGCGCGAGCGCTTCGCAAATATTTGTCGGGAACGTCGCCCTCCCGAGCCCCGCGCCCGCCCGCGCCCTCGCCCTCGCCGCGCCCTGGAGCGAGGGCGAGCTGATGCCGCGCCGTATCTGCGGAACCTGAGATATCGCGATACCATCCCCGATACCGAGTAATTATCAGATAGAAGGCCTACAGATTTGATTATGAGAGCGCGTATCTGCGCCGCCAGCTCATTACAGTCGATGCAGCGCCCGCGCACCCACCGCTCGAGATGAACGCCTGCATCCTGGGAGATGCATCGAAAAGCTGTAGTGTGACTTAGGCAGTTAAGCGCTCGTCGATAAGCGAACGCTCTAGGTATTTGTCTCGGTGTATCTAAGTGTGTGTCCGCATGTCCACTCTTGAAGTGTTGTGTGTGTGGTGAAACAAAGTGAAACAGTGGGGCGAGTCACGTACGTAATCCTGCTCCGGATCTGATAGGCGAGCGATACATCGACGGATTATTGATGGGCGCTGCTCGACCTCATCGTGATCTTATCAGTTGTTTTTTTCATCGAATATTTTCCGTGGAAAGCTAATAAACCGAGGTGTGTGGAGGGGGAGGGGGCACGTGACGCGCGATGGCCTCCGATAAGCGCCATATTGTTTCAGCGGCCCCTCTCCCCGCCGCGCCTAACCCCGCGCCTCTCCTCTGAAGTGTTTCTAAGCGGATCACGAGCATTTTCCGTGGCTCTGAGCCATCATGTAACATCACAATAGAAAATATGCACTTTAAGTAGCATAACGTAAATATTTGCACCGAAAATGAATTCACTTTAGGTACTAGGTAAATTGGAGATTCAGTCTTTATTTGCTCGAAAAATACTAAGGGCTAGTTGGTTTTTAATAAGTCATTATTGAAAAATGATAGACCTATATAAAATCCGTAAAGTTTATGATTACGTACTTCAATTTATAAAACATAATATTAAACTTCATGTTAGTTGACGACACGATTGGCGTAGTGCGCTGTAGCACGGTTTCTTGCCTCGATTTTCGTAGTCCCGGGTTCGATTCCCGGTCGGGTCAATACAGAAAACGATCTTTTCTGCATTGACTCGGGTCTGGGTGTGCTGGGAGACGCCCCTAGCTTATTTTCTTGTGTGGTACCTCGTAACACAGGGATATTAATCCCTATTTCGAGACCATTACAAAAGGAGAAGGAAAAAGAAAATGCATAACATTGGTAGTACTTACTGAAAAAAAATACACATACTTCATTTAACACATTGATAGGCTAGGCCTATCAAGCCTATAGGCCTAGTTGTTTCCTGAAAAGCATCTATCCCTGCTCCAACAAACGTTGCTTTAACACTGCTATATTTTTTAAGCCTAAATATTACACACCCTGGCAGAATTACCGGAACATAAAAAAGGTAGAATATTAAATAGTTAATTTTATTTTTAAATAAATAATCTAAACATGAAACAACAATTAAACAAACATGTTTTGACATACATTTGCATTGCAACACCACACTGAAAGTTTAATGAAAAAAACTAAACAGAATGCATTTTTTTTAGATTTCGTAATGACAGAGAAACAATTGATAATTTAAAATTTTGTGACGATTAAAAAATTATTAAATGACTGGTTTATATGAAGTGTTCCCCCCCAACATGGTTTAGGTATGCCTGTACTTATCCTGCATTAGAATGAAGTTGTTGTCAGTACTACATGCTCTTCTGAAATCTCCCTGATATACCGATCAGCAGTCAGATTGCCGCCGTCAACCACCACTAACTCTGTGCGCGCCCCTAAATATATACCTTACCAGACCATAATTAAGCCGCCGCCATATGCCACTGTATTTTTAAAATTAGACTGCGTAAAACGCTCTTCTTTGCGTCTCTGTACTCGTTGCCTTCCATCAACTTGATTTAACAGAATTTTGCATTAATCAGTAAAGAGAACATGTCCCCCCTCGTCAAAGTCGCAATGACGATGTTCACGAGCAAAGTATAGTCGGTTTATGCGATGATGTCTCTCAAGTTTTGGTGCTTTGGCGGGCACAAATGAGCCTATACCGACTTCTTCGAATCTTCTGCAAACTGTCCGCTCACTCATTCTTACACCTCGAACCTCCTCCAATACATTTCGGGCCTGCACCGCCGTTATACTCGTGTTCCGACGAACTTGAAGTTGTTGAAAAAGGGTCATCCCTCCTTGAAGTACACCTTTTCCTGCCTTGTCCTCTCCTCCTTACTAGAGAATTCGTCAATCTGTAGTGTTGGATGCTACGATGAATCGTTGATAACGATGATTACTGATTGCGTTAAATCAGGCTTACTTAGATGCTCGTAACTGATCAATAGGAGAGAAAACAGAAAAGCCTCATAAAAATGCAATACAATGTTTTTCAAATGAAATTTACGAACTTTAAGAAAACGGAAAATCAACTTCGAACCAGTGGTTAAAGATGAATGAATGGAAAATCTAAATTACCGAATGAAAAAAGTGACTGTCGACTATTGTTTCATTTTCAAATTAGACCTTTATTAAAAAAAGGAGAGTAACCGGCCGTGTTACGAAAAAAATACATTAATTATCCCTTTTTTTATGTTCCGCTAATTCTGCCGGTGTGTGTAGTTTTAAATTATATAGTGTACTGCATTCTTAACTCCAGGATCTGAAAAAATACCTATTTAACTTAAATTCAACATTGAATCGAATGCCATACGAGATATTATCATTTCATCATAATTAGCAGCCATAATATGTTCATTAGTGAACCCAGACCATGATTTTCAGAGCGGATAGTTGCCGACGGCCTGCGTCTACCAAAATATCTCGTTAATTATATTTATAGATTGATAAAACTAAAAAAGCCTTCATGAAGAACAATAATACATATCATGGCGAGTGGCAGTCCACCAGTAGTTATCACCGAGTTGAGGACTCGTTCAGCGCAGTTGGGGAAAGGCAAAAGGTTCGGAATATGTTCCCGCTCGCCTTACACTTAAATACTTACTTCGAGACCATGACAATTTGGTGTATGGTCTGGCACATATTTAAAGTTGTTTCTATTTTGTGAACCTACTTATGGATATCCTTTATTGTGTTTATCGATTGTTCGCCAAGCCTTTACAATGATTAGGAACGATTAGCTGTTTCCTTAAAGCAGAACATCATCAGACCTTCAACATTATATTATGTGTATGGAAAACCGTTCTGCTCGTATGGTAATTTATGTCTCGTGATGTAGTGTTTAAAGAATGTATTTAGAAAAAACAAACAGTAAGTTTATCAGTCCCTGATCCCAATATAAGATTATCACGAAGTAAACGTAAAACGAATATTGTTCCCTAAGATCTCGTTGCTGTTGTGATATCAACAACAGCAGGATTGGCGCAGCCACTGCCACCTTCGGGACGCTGCAGCTGAAGCTTTTCCGCTCACACGACATTCGAAGGTCAACCAAGATCACTGTGTACATGGCAATAGTACTGCCGAATCTTCTCTACTCAGGCTCTCGGCGTGGTACATTTGTCGCAGGCACATCCGTGCATTAGATAGGTTGCACCTCAAATGCCTTCGTGAAATTTTAAATATAAAATGGATTGATCGCATTCGGAATACAGAGGTGCTTCGCCGGGCTAAAGTTGGTGGCTTTGAAGCCTATATAATAAGAAGGCAATTGCGCTGGTGCGGCCACGTCTCTCGCATGTCCGATGAGAGGCTGGCGATGCGCGTGTTCTTCTCGGAGCTCTGTGAAGGCAAGCGCAAACAGGGTGGTCAGTTCCTTCGTTATAAGGATGTTCTTAAGAGGCATATGAAGAGATGCGACATTGCCCCCGAGAACTGGGAACAATGCGCAGTTTATCGACCAGAGTGGAGGCATCTTGTGCAGTCAATGGTCTTTGCCTTTGAAGAACAGAAGATAAAGGATCTCAAAAATAAAAGAGATCTACTGAAAGCCCGACCACTGGCGGCCATAACCTATCAGTATGAGATCGGAATCTTGAAATGTGACAAATGCGGGATACCGCAAAAATTAGCTATGTCAGTCGCATTCGGGAGCACTTCATCAACTTTCACTGCTCAGTACTGTTCTGTTAGTCCGGTCTCCATTTGCCAACGTTGATTTCAAGAATCTCTTAGTTACGCTCTCAGCTACGCGATACTGATTTGTGTTACTGAGAAGTTCCTAAAATCCTGCGCATAACCCTAAATCCTGTGTTTGATTCCCAATTCCAATACGTCTTTCGGATTTCAAGCTAATAATGATTACCAACAGATTAGACATGAATTAAAGAGACAACTTAATTTTAACAATGCAGGTCTTTGTCTAGTAATACTACAGTAGAAATGTATGTGGTTATGTAGGTACTAGGCTAGTACATAACTTACAATCAAATATTACCAATTTTTTGGTGGTGCTAGCGTACCTTATGTTATTGTATTAGCCCGCACTAATGATCGAAATCATACTGATGCTATCTCGATAACATCGAGAGCTATCAGCAAGCTTGAGGTTGGATATCGTTGGTTGGGCAGAAAGACAACCATTACCTCGTATTGATCTCACGATAATCCCACGACACGTTTATCAACGAAAATGACGGCTGACATGTTGATGTCGGTATGTACTATCTGATAACGTTTGCAGTTCAAAACTAGGCTTATCCAGGTTACTTTCATAAGTTTTCGATTTATTTTCAGAATATGCTTTCCACACTATTACTATGTGAATTGAAACAAAAGTACAGAAATTGTCTTAACTTCTCTTATGTAAACCAACAAAAAAACAACTTCAAAAAAATCTATTTCATCACTTTTTTTACTTTTAGTGCAAATTAATTTGTTTTAGAATAGTTTTTTTTGAAGTTTTTTTTTGTTAAAATTTTTGTTTATTTTTTGATTTTTGGTGAATCAATTTTTGTTCATTTTATACATCGTGTAGGGTTTTGCCTGTACGCTAGGTACTTACAATTATTTTCGTTAGCTCCTGGGCACAAATAACATGGTTGTTAGGTCACTTCACATGTTTCGATATCCGACAGAAACTTTCTTTCTAAAGAAAGTTTCTGTGTCAAAAACGTGTTTCATATCTTCTGCTAGCACTGTAGTCTGTAGTTATTGTTTTGGTTCTATTTTATTACGTTATTTAGCCGAAATTGTACGTTTTTAGTCTGTTATTGTAAAATTTAGGATGAAAATATTATTTATATTATTTACTCGTCACTCTTTGTTTTATCATTATGGAATCATGTAGTATGGCTAAGTCCATTTTTATACGCGACAAAATAAAACAGTCGAAAATTAAAATTAAAGCTACTGGGAATATTATGAACAAAGAAACATGTAAATCTAAACTTCATGATCGCTCTTTCTCTCTGAAAATTCAAGATAATGTTATTAATTCTGATGCTAAGGTCGCAAATGCATTTTTTTTCTAATATACCGATTGAACTACGAGTGCTCTCAATTCTAGCCCTCAGCTTGCTAGATCGCTACTCACATCCAGTGTTGATGAGTGCACCACTTTGTTCAACTTTGACCATTTCCATGCACATACCATCCTTAAGGTTTTCAGGGCACTGAACATGAAAAACACTGAAGATTAATGGGTATTTTAATTAAATTACTGAAATCAATCATAGTTATTATCTCACTTCACTTAGCTACGTTTTTTAACACCTGCATTGACCAAGGTCAGTTCCCTAACTTAATAAATATTAGTAAAGTCATAGGTATCTCTCTTTAAAACTAGTAGTAAAAGTGACCCATCCAATTTTAGGCATTTTTATACTGCCAGCTCTTAGTAAAATATTTGAATAAAATATTCTTAATCCGCTACTCTCGCACTTTGCTCTGAATAAATTATTACTTAATAAACAATTTGGATTTACTAAAAATAGGAACACAACTGATGCAGGTGTTGCGCTCAACGAATTCGGGTTTCAAACCAAAATTAGAATTCTAGGAACGAACTGAGATCATAATATATAAAAGGACGGGTTTTTCGAACATAAAGTCAGTCTTCTCCAGAGTACCGAATTGACAAGAAGTAAACTATGAAATAAAAAGTCTTCACGATCATGAAATCAGAAAATCTCAAATCCCGACCCTGATCCTGCCTACGACCTCCTCTGCCCGTTTTTCCTCCTACGGCTTCCGGCTGTTCCCGGAGCTACGCCAACATGCTGCCGGCTGTTCCCGGAGCAACGGCTTCTCTGTTCTTCCCTGCCTTCCTCATCCCTCGTGGTCGCAGTTGTTGCATCGCTAGTCTCACGTGAGCTGGCCACTGTATTTTATATTCATACCTACTTACTTTTAATTTTATGTTAGGTTCTGTCGAATACATTCACTCACTTTTTCATTCAACTAATTTATTGTTTTCTTTTTACCTTTTTACAACTTCCGTTTACGTAGAAGAACCTCAATTCCCATGCGTAACGTGACAATCGAAAAAGTATCGTTTATTTGCTCCTAAGAATTAAAAAGTTCCGTTACTTTGTCATAGATCCCATAATCATAACCTTACCCAAGTCTCATCAAACTAACCTCGCAGTATAATCCTTTCCAATAAAAAAAGGATCAAAATCGGTCGGTTATTGCATATAGTTTATCTAGATTTAAGACTTAAATGGTTTTCTCATGGATGCCACTGTCGGAACTGGACCAAATTAAAATGGGACCACACGGTAAGCACCAGCTTCCAAATAAAAGAAGTTATCAAAATCGGTTCACCCAGTCGAAAGTTCTGAGGTAACAAACTTAAAAAACATACAGTCGAATTGAGAACCTCTTCCTTTTTTTGAAGTCGGTTAAAAACAACAAAGATACAAACTTATCACAAATACCCAGTCCCAACCCGAATACCCTTTTGCTTTTTATTTGGCGCACGAACCACTCCACTACTCTGGTCGGATTGATTGATGGCTGCTTTCCTAATAAATTCGTATTATAACTTAATTAAGGATTATTACGAAATCATATCTGCAGTGGGAGAAATTATACATTTTGATATTTTTAATGTTCATTTACCATTACACTATATTATGCTACTTTCGCTAGTGCTATTTTAGTTACAAAAATGGTAAAGAGAGAATGAAACTGATTAACTAAAATAATGTGTATTTAGTAACTCTTGGGTAAGTAGGTATATCATTTAGGTAAAGGTCACTTGGGAAAAGCTATCCTTTTCTTTTGTTATAACAAAACCAAACAACAGGGGTGGCTAGATTTTTTATTAAAAATATGCTATACATATTTACTATACTACACTATATTATCGTAAAAGTCGATACTATATCTATGCCAATATTATAAAGAGGAAAGATTTGTGTGGATTTTTGTTTGTTTGTTTTATTGTTTGTATTAAATAGGATCTGAAACTACTGGACCGATTCGAAACATTATTTCAGCAATATAAAGCTACATTATCAGGGAGTGACTTGAGCTATATATTTTTTTTAATTTAGGCTATACTTAGACAGGAACGACAGTCTACCCGGGTGAGGCCGTTGACGGACAGCTTGTAATAAAATCTTCCGCCAAATATCTACATTTTACTGTCACTAGCAATTTAGTGAGGTGATTACATTTATCTTTACTTAGAGGTATAATTCGGATAAGATAAAAAAACAATTTATTAGTGTTATTGTCGATTTATTTAGTATACTCTTCATATTTACAAAGAACTGTAAATGATGACTAACGACGCCAACATTTCATTGCGATAACACATAAATAAAATATAACATCACATAGTGTGCTCTATGTTCACTAAATATTTGGCGAAACTGCGCGTGCGCCTCTCGCGCTCATCCACTTAACTAACTTACTCGACGACATGCAGCCGAAATACTTACAATAACATTTGATAACATTTCATTAAAATTTGAGACATAATTCGGATTTATTCACTTAGAGAGATCGTTCAGATCTACCGAGGCGCAGCCACGATAGTTCATTGCACACATTCGACATCTGAAATCTCTAATGACAATTATAAATCATGATTTATATCATGATTGATGTCGTAGCTCATGAGCTATTTACCCAAATCCATATTATTAGAACTTTTGATATAATTATAGAAAATAAGTCATGAATTGAGAATAATGACGATTCACAATTGTCGAGCTATAAGGAGTCAAAAAGCACTTGATTTTTTAAGCAGATCTACGAGTATAATGTGATGGAATGAAATATCGCTGTCGGCTGCTCCCCACTTCAACAGGAAAGACATTGCACTGAATGGCCAATTAGGTATTGAATATTTAGAACTAATTTATAATTTTCATAGTAAACTTAACGAAAATATCATACGATTAGTTTGAAATAGTGTATTTATGTTGAGCCAAGTGAAGGCAAAAGACATTAAGTTCTTGTCCGTTTATACGTTAGGAATATTATTATGCCGTAAACTCGAACTAAAGTGGATTTATGTACCTATTTCAATCGTGGT
Source organism: Udea olivalis (assembly GCA_947369235.1). Lineage (NCBI taxonomy): Eukaryota > Metazoa > Arthropoda > Insecta > Lepidoptera > Crambidae > Udea > Udea olivalis. The sequence continues at coordinate 24,915,260 of OX376342.1, forward strand.
ACTAGCGAGTATTACGCTACTAAACCTAAAGATTCCGTCAAGATTAGAATGACGCAGGCAGAAGGATTGAAATCAGTGTCAAACGCCCCTAACTTTGTACTCAGTGGTTTTCTCAGAGCGACAGTACCATTAGAAGTGAGATTCCGCTGTTGGCTAACATGTTGCAGGTTTAAAAATGTATCCAGATGACATTGTACTCTTCTTCTTAGAAATCCATACGTTTGATTTAAAAATGAAATTATCTCATCTTAAAATGGCACTATACACACAATAATAAGAAAATTGGTTTCAAACTATCGCAGACAGCTGTTCATCCGCCTCGGCCAGAGATCGTCTGCGGTGATGGTGCAAGATACATGAACTATTTCTTATCATCTACGCTACTAGCTACTTATTGACAAATTCGTGGAATGCCTTTTCAAGTCATGGAGTTTAATAAAATCTACAATATATAACGACTCATACACGTAAAATATTTCGATATTTAAAAATAATTGTCGGCATAAAATAACAATAATATCAAATAAATTCAAGAACCGCCTCATATCAGACTGCAATAAATTGCATAATTAACTTACTGTTTTTATCTATGTAAATTATTATTTACTTAGGAATGCAACTCTATAGGAATGGTACAAGTTAGGTACAGTCTTATAGTTTTATACATTATTTGGTAACAAGTAAATTAGGACTCGGGCAGGCGACCGACCGTGATTCGGCGTGCGGACTACACGCTCGATTCAGATATGGTTTAACTATATTATTAAATTCGAGCCATTTCGAAACTTTTTGTTGTACTCGTGACGCGTGTCCAGATGCAGGCACTATGTACAGGGGGCGCTGGCTGCACACGATCATTATTTGGTCAACTAGCGACGACTTCCCGCCGGCGGCGACGCGCGGCAGGCCTACGCTACGCATTAAACTAGAACTTAAACAACTGAGATTCTATATTATTATTCCTCGACTCGGCGAGCCTCGAATAAGGCTGTGGGGCTCCGCGGGTTTATTATGATAGGTGAGCGGGAGTGTCTAATCCCGCCGCGGGAGGAGACGTGAGGGCTGGCGGTTCAACTGCCCATGGAGACGACGGTGGGGCGCTCGAGGCGGTCGTCGGCGCGCCGGTAGTCGTCGTCGCACAGCGGCGCGTGCGCGTGCGCCGGCGGCGGCTCCTCCAGCTTGAAGGCGTGATGCACGTAGTAACCCACCGCCAGCGGCGACCGCGCGCCTCCACTCACTACCGTGCCAGAGTCCACTGAGAAATCGAGAACATTCTATTAACTTCACGTTCGTGCTGGATACCACTTAAAGTCGGTGGTGTAATTTAAAATTGGTCTGGAATTTGTTAGATTCAGGACACTGCTTTTCTAGATTTTGTTTCTCAAGCACTATACTATTCATAGTGCTTAAGAAACAACATCAATGTCCTGAATTTACTAAGCTGCCTCATTTCGATTGCCGGTTCATGAGAAATTAGTCTAGAGAAATTTGTGAATATCCTAATTGAAGCTCCTCTCTCTCCCATTAGGACAGACACGTGCCCAGGGCCCCGCGATCCTGAGGGCCCCTCCCCCCCTAAATCAAGTAATGAAAATATTTGACACATAAAGTCTGAAAGGCCTCATCATCCCATTCCATCTCATAGTGTGCCCAGGGCCATCGAGAAGACGTCGACGAAGAGACGAAGTCTTTAACCTATTTGATAGGTTAAGACTTCGTCTCTTCGTCGACGTCTTCTCTAGCAGCGGGGTTTAGTTTTACGGCATTTTGTTTTTCTGCCCTGTAAAATTCTCATCAAGGTTTGTCTCGTCGGTAGGTATGTACTAACTTAAGTTCTCCATTTTGACACCAGAGGACAGCGCGCGCTGCACCGTGTTCTTCAGGTTGCGCTCCGTTTTCATTCCGTTCTTTGGTTTCCGTTTTCTTGTCTGAAATTAAGAATAACTGTTTTGGTCAAAAGGTCACCGTCTTTTTATAAAAGAGTATCAACTTGTTGGCAACTCTTTTAGATATACAATACATTATTTTACTGCCGTGAACATACACAGTTTAAAGAATTGTAATATCACTGTATCATGCATTGATAAGATATGAAATTTACTATGCATTGAAAGATGTAGTTCCTAACAACCCAACAGTTTTATTTTAAGTAAACCTACAACAAGATTATACCAATTAGCTACTTAATTAGTTGTATATAGACTAAACCTACATGGTTCGAAAATTAATTAAATATTGTTATTTCAATGTTAGAAAAATATGTCATAATTCATAATTCATTCATAATTCATTTATTCGATCTCACCTGTATGGCGTCTTTCTTCATGGCGAGCGGGCGGTTGACGCTGTGCAGCTTGTAGTAGAGCCCGCAGGCGTTGCAGACCGTCTCGCCGTGCGCGTTGCGCCGCCACAGCGACGTCGTCATCGTGTGGCAGTTCGTGCACGTCGTGCCCGGCCGCTTCGTGCCCGTCTGTTCACGCACACACACATACGTTAGCTTCAAAACTCTATGATCTTGTGTTATTTAGAGGCAGTCAAAGTGCAAATCTTTACATTTCCTTGTTAACGAAAGTAGATAAATAAATATTCTTATTCAAGACAAAAAAGGATCTAAAAAAAATTGCATTTTACTTTATTCTTTTTGAGGAGTAGAGTCGACAACTATGGGTATTCAAAACTTCTAAGATAGATCTACACAACTTAAAAATATTTGCGGAAGAGCAGTGAGTAGTCGTTTAACGAGTTGAATATTAATAAATGAATCATCAATCACATGCAGTTACAAGTAAGACTGAATTAAGTTAGCAGAAGGAGAAGCAATGAGTGTTAGTGCGCATATGGGGAGCATGCGGAAGAAGGGGGAGGCGAGACGGTTGGGAGTGGGCGGATGTGAGGGGTCCGACATACCCCTTTCTTCTGTTTGTAATCGGAAGGAGTGGAGACGGCGTGCGCGCTCGCACAGAGCGGCGCGGGCGCGGGCAGCGCGTGCGTGTGCGGCGACCCGATCCCGTTAATCAGGAAGCCCTTGTAGTAATCCGCGCCCGGCGGGGCCCCCTCTGCCACTGCAACCAACACAATCAACTGAGAGCTGATCCAGTGACAAGCTCTAACGTGGTGGGGAGAGCGGACGCTCGGCGGGCGCGGATTGCTCGCGGGCTGGGGGGGGAGCGTGCGGTGGTTAGTCGAGCGATCGTGAGTTGCGTACGTCGTGTGCGGGCGCGGAGAGAGCGTGCGCGGCGTGCCGCTGACGTACCAGCCGCCGCGGCTGCTTCAGCGGCCGGTTCATGCCGTTCATCTTGTTGTAGAGGCCGCAAGCGTTGCACAGGTAGTGGCCGGTGCAGTCGCGGCGCCACAGCGGCGTGTGGACGGTCCCGCAGTTCACGCACTCTCGCCCCTCCGTGAAAAACTCCGCCATATCGACTGCGCGCAACACACCGCTCATTAGAACACTATCCGCGCTCAAACGACTTTAGCCGAGCGTCCACTCTTGAGTACATTACATAAGTTGATATGTCATAATTAAATAGTCTCAGATTTTGAACAAACATAGGTAATCTGATTCTTGGCGCTTAAAGCGTCTGACTGAGACATGAGAACTGCTGAATTTAAAGCAATTACTACAGATATTTCTGAACACGCGTTTCATTTTCAATAATAGCTCTGATTCATAGTAGGAAGTAATTCATCTAGACAAATATGCTGATGGTCAGACGTACACAGACTTCCCTCCAAGGTGTCGGGAAATATAAACACAGGCTATAAACCGATTCATAAACCTAATTGGAGTTGTTGTTAATCGATGACCGTGGCTCCGGTTGCAGCCGACCTTGACAATGACTGATTCATTGATCGTGGAAGTGCTGAGCGCGCATTGCGCGACGCGCGTGCACGTGAGCGCGCCGGGCGCGAAGCACGTCCACGCAAGGCCGCGCATTGTTACACACTCTTGTGTTTAACACCACTCGAACAAGGAAATCACTAATACAATTGACTGAAGAAATAAGACTTCTTATTTAAAAACACAAAAAACGAACACCTTATAATAATAATTAAGAATAAATTGTTTATTTTAGTAAATAAGTTCAAAACCATTGTAGAACCTTTTATTTGTCATCATCACATGTTTCAACAGTGAATTATTATTTTAATAAACATTCGTATTTCAACTTGATTTACCAACTACCAATAGTTTGGAATGCCGAATGCCGTTACATTGACAATGACTGTAGTTTGTAAAAACGAAGATTGAATCGTTTATTAAAAAAGTTGTTTAAAACAATATAATTGCAGTACCTTCCCAGACATGCCGATTTTTTTCTAGGACCTCATAATTGGTCATTTTATTTTGCTGTTTCCACTACCTCCGAAACACCAGATACTAAGCCCCTGTGTTTTTCATCTTTAATAGATATACAACAATAATTTGTGAATCTGATCTATTCAACCTTACACGTCGTGTAGCTCATAGGCCAGTCCCATGATCGACTAAATAAATACCTGGGATAGCCGCCACCACAAGTCTTCTGATTCCAAACTAAGCGGAGCTTGTACTGAGAGAGAGTCACTGGTACAGATCTTATGATACTCAGATAGTAACAAGGCAAAAACAATAACAGCCGGTCCCACGACCCTTGGCGCTGTAAAGGCTCTTTTACTACGCTATACTTTGATTTTTATATGTCCACGTTTTAACTGTTCGCCTGCAATGGCCGGCCACAACTCGAAGCGTCACAGCCGCGGGAGCTTCGACCGGGTCACGCTCAGGACCGATTGTTTGCGTCCGTTAACCACTTCCTACTAGCCGACTGGTACGATACTATAACTACACTACTCATGTGTATGAACTTGATAAAAATAAAACTAAAAGATTCACAGCATGACGAAACTCAGTAAATACTTGCAGCAGGCGAATTTAATGTAGCGTAACTTCTTTGATGATAACATGACATGGCAGTTGATTTTTGTTTCATAGTAATGTTTAACGTTTACGAAAGAAATACGTGAGGATACACAACTCGAATGTCTAACCGAAAAATCGTGAAAAAAAGTACTGGAATGTCACATTGTCATATCATGTCATGTGTCACCCAATACATTTTTTTTACGCAAACGATAACGTAAATTTAAAACTGCAATTCGTGGTAGACGTGCTGTACTACCGTGTTAGAATACAAAATAACATCCATTGTATATTCTACATAAAGTCCACTGAGTTTCATACGATATGTACATAATTTTTGCAGATAGTGTTTGTTAAGATTTTTCGGTTAGACATTCGAGTTGTGTATCCTCACGTATTTCTTTCATCATTTTCAAGGTAACTACGGCAGAACTGTAATGTTTGCGCGCTGCTGTAGCAATAACAACAACGGCCAACGTATTTCATCCCGCGTTTACGAGCGGCGTGTAGTCGGTAACGCGAGCTGCGCGGGCCCAGCGGTGACCTCCGCGTTTGCTCTTTCTGTTACCTTACCGATTCTGATTACTTCTTCGTAAGTGATTATAGTAAAGTGTTCTCAAGCATCAAGTACAAAATCCAAATAGATACTAAAACATTTAAGCTACCTACGAGTACCTAACATTTTTCATTTTTCGGGTTCCGTACCTCGAAAGGAAAAGATAGAACCCTTATAGGATCACTTCGTTGTCCGTCCGTCCGTCTGTCTGTCAAGACCCTTTTTCTCAGGAACGCGTGAAGGTATCAGTCTAAAATTTATATCAAATTTTTAAGTTTACTGTCCCTTGAAGCTGTGAAAAAATCAATCTTCTAAGCCAACGCAATCAAAAGATACAGCCGTATATGCCTCAAATTTCCGCAAATTTTCAACACTCGCAAGGGAATCAAAACCTACAGGGTACTTCCCGTGAACTCAGAATCTTAAAATGTGGTACAAAGCAACGTCTTATAGCTCAGATAAAAGAAAAATTGCGAAAACCGTAAATTTTTAGTTACATCATATAATAAAAATACGTTTAAAAATATACCTACAGGTTTGTACGGAACCCTCGGTGCGCGAGTCCGACTTAATAAATTGTATGAAATTATAACCACCTATCACTTTTTATGAACAGCGGTCAAGAACTATCGTAGTACAAAAAGTATTTTCTGAACCCATTCGTCGCCGCCACAGACTTGTATTGGTCGCCGCGGAACGAGACACAATATATTACGAGTATATTCTATTGTTTGCCATTGTCAGTCATTTGGCGACCAATGAGTTAAATAAATTTACTCTTGTTCAGTCTATCAAACCATTTTCAGTTAAGTTTAACATTAATCACTTTAGAGTTTCAGTAGTTTTCAAATAAACTGGTTATTTATTGTATGGGTGGGTATCCCTTGGGAACAAATAAATATTCCCGGCGGGTGTGAGCTGTGTGGTCTCACCGTCAATGTGCATGTCATTAACCATTGGTATTATTGGTGTAACGGGAGCCGCGGCCATCTGCGCCGGCGCATGGCGGGACGGATCTCGCTCAACACTATACCTACGAGTATGTCTGTGCAGATAACATATAAGTACTCATTTGTGATTTCATCTATCCTATACCAACGGCCAATTCGCCCAATTTTATCAGTCGACAGTTGGCGACAGTTGAACACGTGTTTGCTATTAAAATCACTATTTTTATCTGCACTAAATATTTTTTGAGCTTAGTCAGCGGAGGATTAAGCATTCGTAGATTAGGCAGTATTGTTGGTGTTGCATATTTGTGACGTCACGAATGAAGTATGTCCTAATGGCGATGGAGTGGAGCGCGATAAGGGTGACGCCACATTAGTGTCAGGTCGGATCGGCCGCGACTCCGCGAGCAAACACGCGGCGCGAGACAAAGCTGCGCGTGCGCGGCGCCGCCCTTAGGGCTGCTAACGGGTTCATGCGATTTTCAAGGAAACCTAAAGAGCAATAGCTGCGAACACTTTGACACAGTGTAAAACACATCGTCATCATAGTTGTACCCGTAATATGCAAGGATGTGAAATGTGTCGCAAAATTATGTATCATATTTTAGCGTGATAGTTATTTGTGTTTGGTCGTAACAAACTAGCTAATAGTAAAATGCGGTTGAATTAAAGAATAATCGATCGAAGCCAATCAACAGCTGCATTCGATTGATTTTAGATATGAGTACCCAACCATTTTTGGTTATTATGCTTTCGCATCAGTCGGGTAACGTAAAAGCTTTAAGCAGCTTGAATCACAAACACCAGAATTATACCCTTTTTAAACGTCAGAAGTGACTGATCTGGACATATATAAGGAGCCCTATCTTAAACAGTGTATTTTTAAGGCTGCGTAAGATGATGATAAAACACTAAAAATACAACAGCCTGCAAGTTTTGCAAAGGCGTCTGAGGCATCCCTAAGCAGGGCAAGCCGGACGGCGCTGTTTGCGCGGCACGTGCCTCATCCGGACGCCTTGTACGGCGTCGGCCGCGGGGGACACCGCTTTGTCGGGACGAGCGCAAACAGCCCCCGCCCCCCGCCACCCCACCAGCGCCCTGAGCCCGTGCCCGAGTCTTTATGACCAACACCTTATACCACTGTTTACATTGCCAACGCAGACCAAAATTAACTTGATAAAACTTACAGACAAATATCCTTTTGAAAATAACATTAACTTTTGGAGGCTTTTTCTAAAAGTATATGGCTTGAATATAGAGAAAAATGTTAAGAAACCTAGACTACGCAAAGGCAAAACAATGTCAAACTGACGAAAAGAGTCAAACTACTTAAAATAATTAAGGCGTTATAATTTTATTAAGCCCGATAAACGATGCTTTTGGTTCTAAATTAAATTCAATTTAAGATTTGCTCCAGCTAGGCACCACGCGGTAGAATCCTTTCTTAGAGGGGTTCTAAATAAATCCTCAATTACAATGAAATCAATGGTGTGCTCAAAGAGAAGTAAACTAACAAACATACCAATTTTTCTTATTCTGGTTGAGTATGTTGTTTATGTCAACTCCGCCAACATGATTTCCATTTCGCCCAGTGGTTGACTGTTGAGGAATACCATTAGGCATTAAGTCCGCCAATTGTACTTTTCTTTGTGCAATAAAGAATAAACAAATAATAAGAAATATGTTTCATATGAACGGAAGACAGTTCGCGAGTCCTGTTTCATTTTTAAATTTTTGTTTACGTAGACGCTTAAACTTAAGCACTTACTTGAGTGCCGAAAGTAACGGTTTCACGTCTTTCAAAACAATTCCAAAATCTACGGTGGTTCAAAGAAAAGCAATTAATTATTTAATAGCTTTTAAAACCGAAATAAAATTAGTTATTACCGCTTTCGAAGATAGACGAAGGTTCAAGTGGATGTGAACTAAAAAAAACGTCACCAAAACTTTTTCATTGTTCCGTGCTGAGCGTGAACTGTCGACTACCCCGGACTAACTTATCGATGTTTTTCGAAAAATATATCGCAATAAAAATATATCTGTGAAGTTATTTAGAGATGGTTATTAGTTTTGACAGCGGGCGTGGGGCTATCGCTGTGACCCGCCGCCCCCGCACCCGCGCCCCTGCGCCCGCGACTGGCGACAAAAAACCAACACACAAGAGCTGTTGCTATCTGCTATCGGGATGATCACGCTCGTTATCGCACGCTGGACGTTATTGTTATACAAATAACTAATTATGATGAGGCATTCATTGGGTCTGTCGTTTATGAACCAACATCCCAACCGTAAAATAATGCAAGCTGTTGTTGAAAAAAAAAACTTTGTATGTTTTTCCTACAAATACTTAGGTATCTGACAATGGAAATAGTCTGGCTTTTATAATAAATGTTATTTTTACAAAAAAATTATAATGCGGTGCTTACAAACCAAATAATGCTGTATTTGTTGCATTTAGATAAAAAAAAACAAAATCTTTTTTTCAACGAGATAGTTACTAATGAGGTGGCCATGTGGTACATGTTTACAATAACTATCGATTGAGGACGCCTAAATGGTAACCCGATCCATTTCTTCGTGCGTGATTCAGCGCGGACTTCGTCTCCTCGTCACCGACGCGACGGAACAAAGCATTTGTTTACGAGCTGCGCAGGCGCACTAATGACCGTTTGACTGCGCTGACTATGCACTGCTATTATTTAATGTGTGTACTTTTCCAAGTAAATTGGCCGAAGGAATGTACTCTGTCAGGTCAACAAAAGGGTACTAGAAAAGGAACTGCAGTAGTTAGGCTAATAATGGCTTTCAGGCTTTTTTTTGCCAACTTCTGTGTTTCCGACGGTCCTTATCATTTTGAAGTTATATTTGTAAAACTTTTTTCGATTGAATGGCGGCAGCTTCAGTATCAATCAACAACAACTCCAATTAAAAAATGCTTTTGTTTGCTGGTACCTACTCGTATATTGGGCAGAAGTCCGTTCGTGCGTCGTTGGTGACACAAAGAACAGCATGTCTACCATGAGTTTCCATCACGAATACGGCGATCGTTGCGTTAATAATTTTTTATGTCATTTGGTTCCATTTTAAATCACTCGGGGAGGGGCGCTGTACCGAAATCCTATACAAAAAAAGTCAACGCGGTGTTCGCGGAAACTGGCTGTCATTGGTGAAAACTCATGGCAGACATACTAAACAATATAGCACTGCGTAACATTTAAAACGTAACTTTAGTAGAAAACATAAACGAGTAATAATTTTAAAATGTTGGTAAAATAGTGATTTCTATTAATAGACGATTAAGTCACGTATTAGAACTAGTGGACAATTATCCTGTTTATTCCTATTCTCAATATCCCTAACTGGTAAATCCTAATGTAATTGTAATGAAGTACTTACTGGCTGAGAGGCGGCTGGCGGCGGAGAGCTGCGGCTGCCGGCTGCCGTCCAGACCCCACACCTCCTGGAAACAGCGGCCACGGTCGTTAACAAGTTGAATATAGGCGCGAAACATATAAATATCTGGGACACCTTACTTCAGGACAGTCTGACCCCAAACTAAGCAGTGCTTGTACTATGATTGTCAGAGACTGGTAAACATACTTAAATATTTCTAAATACATACTTGAGAGTCTAAAGTTTTTTGTCTTAAATATAGAGTCTAAACTTCTGTCCAGACAGACAAAAGTTACACAAGTGTTTCTGTCTAAACTTTAGAATATTGTCCTGAACCCACGGCTATCTTAGGCGCTTAGCCAAGATAATGTCTCTGCCATAGCGCCAACAAGTCTAAATAAGATATTCCCAATTTCACAGACGCGTTCATCTATGATTTGTCTTTTATTAATTTACCTTTCGTAAGTCTCTTGTCACCTTAAATATTAAAGGACAATTTAGATAAGACGTTCGATCACCTATCTGAAATTGTGATTTCTCTCGCCGTTTAATTGTTAAGCATAGCACTTTTAAACACTCTTTGCCTGAATAAGCAGATGATCTTGCCAATGTGGCTAATGCACGAGAATGATATGTTCTATTACTAAAGGCTGTAAGAAGACAGCTTACTTGGTGCGAGTAGGCGTTCCCGGCCAGCGCGGGGCTGCCGTAGACGGCTGAAGCTCGTGACGTGGCGCAGGCGTAGGGCCCGCCGAAGCGCGCGCTGAAGGCGGGCAGCGAGCCGCCGTGCGCGCCCGCCGCCTGCTCGCCGCCGCCGCCGCTGCCGTCGCTGGGGTACTCCTCGGCGAGCACCACGCCGGTGCCGCCGCTCGAGCCGCCGTATGTGGGGGAGCCGCCAGCTGTGCAAACAAATTTTATCAAATGATAGCAGAAGGATGATTAGACATAAGTCATTCATCAGGTAGGTACAGCAAATAGATCAACCAACAAAAAATATCACATCACACGAAACAACTTCATAGTACAACAAGTTTCCTCAGTTTCAAACAGCGAAACTTGTCACCAAAGTTAACATTTCAGTGACTACCTTGTATTGAAATGAGGAGGCAAGTACCTATATTATTAAACCTTTATTATACTACGAGTATGTCGGTCGGGGTCACTGTTGTAGAAATCGATGAAGAGGATTACATCCATAAATCTGTATTGACAGTACTGATATATGTCGATACAGATTCAATTTTTCTGGTGCTTTATTTACTAAAAACTAGATTCCGTTGAGAAAGATACATAAGAAACAAGTAAAGGTGGGATAGAGAAGTTACTTGCTACAGATCCCGTCATGTAAAAAAGAACGTTAGGCAGCAGTGGAGCGAAGGGTGCAATGGAAAGTATGAATAGGGGGTACATTCACCAATTTGGAACTAAATTCGCTCACTGCGCAGGTCCTTGTCAGCGCTCTTTTTAGATGACGGGAACTACACTTGTTATCTGAAAGAATTTCTGAGACTTGGTGCTCACCTGTGCTGGGGCTCCAGATCTGCTGCTGTACGGTGAGTTCTGTGGGGTTGCTGAAGTAGGGCGAAGAGTTAGGGTACGCGCAGCGAGCGTACACCGCGCCGCCACCTCCGCCTCCACTGAACAAAGAACACATTTGTTTACTCAAGTGAACTATTTCTCCTCTCAATTTGCTGATTTACCACCAAAAGTTATTGTCTATTCAGTCAACTGACTAAATAGTTTTCCATCTAAAGATAGTAACTAAAAAATCAACCTTAGTCCTAGGGATCGAGCGGGACCAAGCTTCCTAGCTTGGTCATAGATTGGTCATCGATTTAAATTTTCTTGTTTTTTTTTTAGATGTAAAATAGAGCGTTATAAAAATTCTGAAAATAAAAGTCTATTTGTCTAAATAAGCATTCTCTCAGACTAGACTGAAAGTAGGTAACTTAGTTGGTTTTTAATTTGTGCAGAAAATAATAGTAAATATAAATATAAATAAATATGCGCCAGACCAAACACCTCTTGTAATGGTCTCGAAGTAGGGATTAATATCCCTGTATTACGAAGTACCACACAAGGAAATAAGCTACGGGCGTCTCCCAGCACACCCAGACCCGAGTCAATTCAGAAAAGATCGTTTCCTGAATTGACCTGACCGGGTTCGATTCCCCGTTTGTGTAGTAAGATGAAAATATGGTAAGACTAGTTAACCATGAAAGCATAGAGTGAATGATTATAATTATATTGCTTTGATTTTGGGACTATTCTGTGAATTTAAGTGAATGAAAATTTGCACCCTGAATAAATATTTTTTCGAGATCATATTTTTTTTTAATATTGTAAAAATGGCATAATCCAGGTGCGCAAGGAACCTACTCGTAATAACGCAACTCTGCATGGCATTCATTTCATAACATTTTGATACGCAAGTTGTAACAGCTGTGTTTGCTACGTGCGCGCGCGCCCCGACGTGGCCGCCGCGCCGAACCTTATCTCGCTTTGCGACACTCCCATTGAGTAACAAGAATTTTCATTTACGTGACATTCGCGATGACAACGGTAGTTGCGAGTGACTTTATCAGAAAACCCGTTGGGCGAGTAGCATACACGTCGCTGCAAGAAGGTTCATCGACAGCGAGGCTTCGTCTAAGGTTTAGAATTATTTGGAGCACGTGAGTCGTCGTTAAGTGGAGCGAAGTGAGCTCGAGGCTAATGGCTCGGAACGTCTCGGAAGTAGGTGCGTGTTATCGGTACACCACCCTCCCCCCTGCTTTCCGCGCTTGCGTCGCCCTCGACCCGCTTGCATTCATTAAAGTCGTCGACGCTGTTTGGCTACCGTTGCGCTGATGGCGCGACAAATTTGGAAAACTCGTCCGGAAGAGATAAGGACCAATTACGGCCACATTAGCTTCCATTACTCGAAGCTCCCACGATGTTGACAATCGCAACGAGGCAGGAGCTCGTGCGGTGACAAATATGATAAACCTAAACGAGATGTCTCATGGAAATTCAACTACTGGAATTAACAACAATAAATCTCAACGGACGTGAATTCCACCTTCACAGTCTCAAACAACTCGTAAAATGTCAGAAATATTAAGTTAAGATAGATTGCTGTCGTCTGTCTTTTGACTAAACTTACTCACGCAAAAAGTAACACAAGCGAATTTCCCGTTAGAATGTAAAACAATCAATAAGAGCATTCGCTGAACACGACAACCGCCCGCATGTACACCACCGTACATGGAAACCAAGTTACGGTAATGGCCCGTGAGTTACCGGCGCAGGCGCAGGCGCGGCGGCGCGGAGTCGATGTCGCGTCGCCCGCAGACACGTGCGGACACGGACCACCGGACCGACAAGACACACTAACGACCACTCAATGATAACATTATTTAGAACACCAATTTACACGGCTTGACTCTTGTCCTTTCGGAAATTTCTTACTCAAAATTACAACTGGGTGGCCAAGTGGTCCGCGCATTTGACAATCGGAGCGATTAACTCAATATCCATCAGTTGTAGCGAGGAAATGATGTCAATGATAACTGCACGAGTTGCCACTTTAAATTCACGTTATCGTTCGCGTAAAAAAATTGTATTGGGATGACACATGACATGACAATGTCAAATCCCAATACGTGGTAGACGTACAGGTCACTTTAGATTAACCAGCTCTTTAAGCTAAATTTTTTCATGGTTATATGACTGAAGAAGATGAAGGTATCATAACCGGCTCATGAGTACAGATATCTAGCAAGTGTCATTTTTATAACCTGATGTGCAAAATGTTAAATAAATATATTTGTTTACATTGATACGTGAACTATGAAATCTAAACTGAGTCTCCAGAAAAGTCTAATCTTATTCCTTATTCTCCAAACCACAGGATGGCTGTGGCAACTTTAGTAACGTAAAACTCCCGAAATATTATGCAACAACACAATAATACTCAAACAGCTTGGTATCAAACACCGAGTGTGGTTACAGCAGAGGCACACGTGGCCAGCACGCGCCCGCGCAGCTGCGCGAGCTGAACCAAGTCGAAGAGCCAAATTGAAGTCCACAACCCCAGGCCCATTGAAATAATAATGTCTCCTAGACGTCGTAGTCTAAAACACTCCAATGATTGGTTGTGAGATGGTTAGTGCTTGGACAATCATTCTCGTTTGTAACGTCTTTCACATTTCGGAACATACTTCATTCAGGTTCCCGAATAAAGATTTCTAATTTGTATTAATCTTGAGAGAAACAAAGCTTACCATTAACATCATAAAAAGGTCCTAAACAAAAATTAACGTGGTATAATATATAAAGCCAATAGAGAGGGGTTATTTGCGCATCATCGACGTCCTGCACCGAAACGCTAAGAGCCTATACAAATAACTCATTTCGAGACACTTAAGCCGTCACTCAACAATAACAAAAAATAAAGAGTACAAATTTGGAAACGATCCGAGGGCTCTTAAAACGTGTAAAATGGCGCGTTAGAGCGGACGGGCACAAAAAGTGGAGCCTGGGCAAACACCGGCGCAAACACTGGCGCAAACATTGGCCAAACACAGCAAACACTGCCAGCGCCAGCGCCTACAAACTACAACCTGATATTCTCCTCTCTTAATATAAATTTCTCTAGGTTCGAGCATTTCTGATTTGATTCAGTAATATGAAATTTTAATCCAAAGAGGACATATGGAACAGATTTTATCGCATTATAATTGACTAAGTAATGTTGTGATCAATCCGTTTTCTAATAACAGATAACGCTGTAACCGAAGCATGTTCAATAGATTGTAACGACATAAATTGCATGTGGTTTGCGCACGCTGCCGCGCTGGCCGGCTGCGCCCGCGCCGCGAGATGTGTCGCGACTCGCGCGTTATCAGGAACTTTATTAGGCCTGTGATCGCGAGAGCCTGGTCTATGCTTGGTTTTCTGTTATAAGTTTACTTCAAATTGTGGGATTTTACTCCATTACAACTGACAACAGATTATTACGTTGTCGAAGCTGTATACCACTCAACAAATGTCAATAATTGCACACAAAACTGAACTGAAAAATCAGAAGTTCTAGTTTATGGATTGGGAAATTAGGTATTGACTACACAAAGATAGAAACTAGAAAAAATCGACCTGATTCTAGGACTCAAGCGAGATTCGAAACCGCGACCTTCCACAATCCGGGTGGCTGCTCTTCCAACTGAGCTACCGAGTCCGTTAACAGACCCGGCGAATTTATCTAGTGTATTTTACGTTGTAAGCCAACGTTAGTTTCATCAATGTTTTAGGTATGCGCCTTTAACGGCCTCGGTAGCTCAGTTGGAAGGGCAGCCACCCGGATTGTGGAAGGTCGCGGGTTCGAATCCCGCTTGAGTCCTAGGATCAGGTCGATTTTTTCTAGTTTCTATCTTTGTGTAGAAAATTGAGCATTATTAAATGCTAAAAATAAAAAAAAACACTTAGGTATTGACTGTTTACAAAAATGTGTTATAATAATATCTACTGTTCTGAAAAATTAAAAGCAATTCCTGTTAAGTACCTATAGCGGATGTTCATTAGCATCCCATAAATAACATCTGGCTCGCGACAATACAAATAATACGGACCGTTTTTTCATACTACTCTCCGCATTACACATGTGTGTGAGAGCGCTAGAATTTTCCTTGTTTTAATTGCTTACAATAAATAAAGTCAAATACATTGTTATTTAAGGAAAATGTACATTGCCTGGCTTATGTACTACTGTAAAAAACAAGAAGTTTACAAGTATATAACAGACTAAAAATACACAATAATCGGAGTGGAAACAATGCCGGTACTTCAACAGGAATTCCATCCTTATTGTAGTTAAATCCATAGAAGTAATTAGCAAGTATTGCGCATTTATCAAAATAGTTTCGTTTATTGAATTGTTTTGGAGTATAAATATAATCACTTTAATAGATCTCTTTTGGTTACTCCTACCTACTACTAGAGCAATTTACGACATGAATACTTTTCTATTCTGTCTATTTTATAAATTACTTTTGCCGTGATGGCCTTATCTATATAAAAAAAATCATCGCCAAATTTGTTGCCAAGTGCAAAACTCGAGAAAATCTCGATCATTTGGGCAGAGTGCATGTCAAAAAATATAATCATTACTTTCTATTGACTGCCAATAACTTTTGTCAGGACGAAGTCTGTCGGGGCAACAAGTTTACGAAAAAAATGTCCTACGGTGGTGTGGTTTCTACTTAGTGTTTTGTGCAACATGTATTGCGTACGTGTCACGTCCGTGGTGGGTTCACATACTAGCATACTACAAACGCGCATGGCAGCGGTTCTCACGTGAGGCGGCGCCCACGCGCGGACAGCCGACACCCGGAGCCTGCGGTCAACCTACTATGTTCATGTGTAATTGTTAGGAATGTTGCAAACTCCTGTACCCACAAAAGGGCATCGTATTAATTGATGCTTGCATATTATGTGCGGGTCACGTCGCACCGCCAGCCTTTGTTCGTATATTGATAGCATTTTTCAACTTTCTTTGGTAAATCCTCCGATTTCTTTAAGTGTATGCAATAGCAGCAGAATTTAGCATATGTTCTACTCTTCTGGGCCAAATTACATCTAGTGTTAAACAAAAATCGGTTCCTTATGCGGCTAATATACCTACCTAAGTAATTAACTTTCCTGAATTCTTTTTTCTTTTGTGAACGTTCATGGGTGCTTTTTGGTCGTCTGATAATGATTAATTACTAGAAACAGCTTCGAGTAAGTTGAGAAGATTAGTGTCAAATATGCAACGCGTTTATAAATATAGCTTTCCCTAAAAAAAGCCTTCAAAAGATTTAAGACTCTTCCACATCTCTTCCTCTCTAAGATCAGAAAAAATGTCATACCCCGATTGATATTTGCGCAAGGGATCAAGTCTATTTGGAGGGTCCGTTTGCGTTTCATCTTAGCGTCTGAATTAATGGTTGTGCGGATCGTGAACAGTTTATTGTTTGTGTTCTGTGTGTGTTTTGTGCGTTAGCGCGGTCGTTAGTAGGTTAAGTGTCGCACGCTGCGCCCGCGCAGGAAGTAGGCATTGCCATTACTCATTCGCAGAAACCGCACTCCGCACATACACACACACACACGACCCACCATAGCAAGTGGGTACTACCTCTCGGCTCGATCAAACTACTTACAGCTTACAACGCGCAGAGATTTTGAGCTGAGTCAATATTGACAGAATCAGATCTTTTATCCACTTAAGTTTTTATTTGGAAATCATATATTTAAGTATTTTAATCAGTCTCTTACAACAACATCACAAGCTCGGAATGTTTTGGGGTCAGATGATCTTGGAGTGAGCTGTCCTAGTTTTTTGGAGTTTCCAAGTAAGTACTTTAAAATTGGCAACAATATTATTTACACCAGAAGTTATGGACAGTATACACACACAACTTGAAGGAAGACTATTAAACGACAAATTCTCATCGAAGAAATCCAGCAGATCTGCAAATCTAAAAAGCAACGTACAGCAATTTTGATCGCGAACAATAACCTTCATTCACCTATTATTAATTAAATCGGTGTCAGTGTCAGCTTATGTAACTCGAACACTGAGTGTGAGACGCCGCGCCTGCGCAGTCAGCGGGTCCGTGCTGCGTCAGCGCCGGTCATTCATCGGAGGCTGACATTGGCATCGGAGTTTGTCTAATGACGTCACAGATGCACGAAGACTTGCGTCCGTTCAATAATGAATTAACCGATCCAATCTGTTATCGATCTTTGATACGTACGCTCACGACACGAATATAGGATCTCAAACGGGGTGGCAAGTTGACGAACTTTACCTAATGTTGTATATACCTATATATAAAAATATTTACTTAAAAGTACTGAAAATATCGATACTTGAACTAGTTTTTTATAACATCTACCGTCATCTATACTAATCTATAATATTAAAATGATAAAGAGTAAAGATTTAATTGCTTGTTTGTTTGTAATGAAAAGGCTTCGAAACTACTGGACCGATTTTAAAAGTTCTTTCACCAATATAAAGCTACGAGTACATTGGGGAGTGACATAGGCCATTTTTTAAAATTTAAGCTGTGTTTAAACGAGAGAAACAATCTACTTATAAGTAATATACTTATAAGTTACTAGCTGTCCGCCAGCGGCTTCGACCGCGTAGACTGTTCTTCCCGTCAAAATATAGCCTAAATAAAAAAAATGTAGCCAATGTCACTCCCTGATAATGTAGCTTCATATTGGTGAAAGAATTTTTAAAATCAGTTCAGTAGTTTCGGAGCCTATTCAATACAAACAAACAAACAAATCGGATAGATCTTTATATTATTAGTATAGATAGCATAGATAAGTCATTGAAAATAGAGTAAGATACTTTATTATTGCAATAATAACATTTTGTTCATAATAATGACATTGAATACTCGTTGACGCGAAGAAAAAAGTGAATCTTAGTTATATTGCCTAAGTAACTGCCGAGATAAATCAACAACCGATACAATTAAATTGGAAAAACATATCGAAATTGTGTAAACAATGGGCTGTTGTAATTGTAACCAACAACCAAGTGAGAGCTAGGTACCTACGCGCAGCAATTAAAATTATAATAAATGTAACGGCGTACGACTAGCGCACACACGCAGGCCGCTTGTTTTCCAGCTGCTACACGCTGTTTCTATTGTCGTCTTTATTCGGATGTAATACGTGATATATTGGCGTAACTCCAGTGTCAACTCCCGCGCACGGAGGTGCGTAGGAACAGCGCAGCGAGCCGTTAATTGTACACACACGCTCACATGCGCTCCAACTGATAACAGTCGAGGACAATCGCGCGCACACAGTCGCCGAAAACACCGCCCTATTTACTTGACAGCTAAATTTTACTTAATTACTTCGTTTGCGGTAATTTCATTGTTCAAATAGATGGTACACAAAAAATCACAAAGAACATGAAAACAGTATAAGTAGTTACTATGTGTTTGTAGATGCTTAACGGATCAGGAAAGAAATTAGAAGAAAAATATTTTGATTTATAAATTTTTATGTTTGAAAAGTCTCGAAAGAATATCCAAGTAGGTACTAGGTGTTACATGACTAGCAGACAGAAACAAGATTTTAATTGAGCACCCCCATGCATTCACGGGTAAAAGTTAGCGAAATGGTTAACTATCTTAAATTTAAATGGCTGTCACAAAAACGATATTAATAAAGTCTTGGTATGCGAGCCATGAGATTGATGATGATGGCACACATTTGAAACAAATGTGAAAATTACAGCTACAACAGATAGCAGATTAAGCGAAATTGGTTAGGACAAGATGTATTCCGATTATCTTATCTTATCTTAATTTCAAAATTTTCCTAGTTTCACCAATATCCAAAAAAAAATATGTTTCTATAAAAAGCCACAGAACGAATGTTACTTCTGATTCAATGAGATCTAAGTTTAGACATTCACGTTTGTATAAAAGGTATGAAGCATGTCATTTAATTTTATATGTTTTCTATTACATGCTTTATATAAGAAAGTAATGATACTAAAATGAATAAATAAAATAAAATAGAATTTATTTGTGATGCACAGGTCTAGAAGGTCTTAAAATTATAATTATTATGTACATTCTGTGATCCGTTCTTTGATGAACATACAAATATTACAATTAATTAATACAAACATTTAACAATAACAGAATGGAATTAAGATTAAAAAATAAAGATAATTGAAAAACAAATGTCAAAACTATTAAGTCAAATACAAATTTTAAGATTTGATTACGTATTATGATGATGTCAGCATTCACATTTCAAACGATTACAATAATAAATAAATACATTTGAGAGATGCCAACCAAGATGATTATCAGACTAACATTCGCCAAGTCGTCTGGTTAAGAAATCGCTTACCGTGTAGAATGCATTATCAACAAGAAATTGTAGTATGTTTATGTCTGAAAATCCGAGTATCTATACTATTAGAAATGTCTTTTGGAATTTTCGGATATATTACTGCAATACAATACACATACACCTATGAAAAAACGAAGATTCACAGTATTGTTTTGTTGTTTTCTTTATAGAATCAATTATGAAAGACGGTCTGCGGTCTCCTAGCGGGTTGCGGTCACCGATGACTGCGGTCATTTGAGCGATAATCGGTTCCCTACTTTAGATAACGGCTGCGGTAAAGAGTTGCCCACGGTGAGGGCGCGCCTGGCCTGGCCAGTCTGCCAGTAACGACCGACGATAATACACGTTCGGCATCTTTTTAAGAACGAGCTTTTCGGTCCAATCTAGAATGACTGAGAACTATCTATCTGTTGTGATTTATTGTTTTTAAATATTTTTTTAATAAAAGTTAAGTCCTCTGTTTTTTTTACTATCACCTTATCCCTCGAGGTTTAAATTACAGACCATTTTTGCATTTTACTGTCGTATTTTACTCGTCACCACTTGTTTGATAATAATTTGCGTAAATAAGCAGCTATTACGTACTCTCATAATGGTTTTTGTCAAAATTACGTTAGTAAAATTTTCAACAAAATTGGCTCTTCTGGGACTAGAATACAATTTTTTTCTTATTTTTGAATGAAAACGCACTAGTGTTTCAAAATCTGAAATTGATCGAAAAATTCAATCAATTGAAATTGATTGATTGATTGTGATCTTTTCAAAATCACCATTAAACAAGCAATTTTTAAAGCATGTTGTACAAAACTCTCACATACATTTTTTTCACCACTGTAGGTTAAAGTTTAGTGATAATTTGAACAAAAAATTGTTTTTCTAGAATACCTTCTTGCATTTGATAAAACAAAGACTTATCGATGAGTAGAGTAACTATTCACCATTAATTTTATGTGAAAAAATACTGAAAAAGGATTTTTTCATTAAGATATGCTAAAAAATCTGTTTAAGTTAGAGATTTTCGATATTTCGGAAAATTTTGTATAACTTTAAAACTCAAAAATTTCGCTGAACATATTGAATTATTTTGGTAGGTATTGGTTCCTGCTATCACCTCCTGCAGTATGTCGTACTATTTCCTAGACACCCTGTATAATCTTTATTGCACAAAAACTGTTAGAAAAACAATAAGCGTGAACTACATATAACTTAGATGAATAATTTTGTTTATTTAGTCGGTTTTATAAATCAGCAGATATTTTCTCATTATAAATGAATAAAACGGCAAATTCATGTCGATAATAAGGTTCTTTTGGTTTAAGTCATGCCTATTATAATCCCGAGACCGACCCGGTATCCTGGAATCCCGGGATCGAGTGTACGCGATCCCTTAATCCCGGGCATTTATAAAAAAAGCCGAAATCAAATTCTGTAGTTGATGCCAACTTTGTATGGACAGTAATTTTTTTCTATTCGTTGATTCTCCAATACACGCATGCGGATTTATGAAGAACACAGTTCTCCAAGATATCAGACTGTGATTAAACAAAGTGGTAACTGTTAGTGAGAATGTAACGATTGTCATTGTTATCCAGTTCGATCTGGATGCGTGATCAGAAACGAACGATGCAGTCGGCGCGCGGAACCGGTCCTGACCGCGGACGCTGCGTGTGCGCACACGGCGTAATGCGCGACGTCGTTAGCAGTACGAACCAATATGTACATATTTTATATTTAAATATTTTATAAACCTTTAGGTACTTTTATGACACTTTTTTAAAATACAAACCCTCACCCTCTGATGAAACAACTAAAACAACAAGTAAGTATCTACTGAAAAATCATGTTTAAGATTTAGATCCAAGTACGAAGTTGATGCATAATGTTTTATTTTTTATACATGGTGTCTCTGGAAGTAAGGATCAAATCGAAATAGCGCATAGCTGGGGTCATTTCTGACCTTTTGTAACCCTATCAATATTGGTCCGATTTCTAACCGTTAAAAAGTTATGATATTTCAAAAAATCGCCTATGTCCATACAAAAATAATTATTTAAAAAATTGTATCATGTGCTATTTCGATTTGATCCTTACTTCCAGGGACATCCTGTATATTTAACATTGAACCTTCAGTAAATAATTCTAATAACAAATACATTAATACTAAAATTTTGTACCCGATGAAAAATGGGTAAAAACTAAAAGTTAAATTAAAAAATTCGATTTGAATATTCATAAATGAATACCAATGTGTTTTGCAAATAACTGTTTGAATAATGTGACTTCGCCAATAGCAAAGATTGGCCCGTGACATTATTGTTTGTGCGGTCTAATAATATCCTTCCAAGCTTCATAATAACACGTGTAACTTATACCTTTACTCTCTGAAAACCATGCCTTACTAATACATGTCTGACATTGAAAGACCGTGATGTAGTAAATGTGACTATGAATTGTTAAACCGGCAATATAACCAAACTGTAAGCGCGGGATAAATCGAAAACTGAGTCAGAAATGCATACAATTTTCTTTGCCAGAATAAAAGGTAAACGCACCTAGTGTTATTTTGAGAGATACTTGGTTTTCATTCGTATGCAACTGTTACGAGGTTAAATTCGTGTGTAAATTTTTAAATTTTTAATCAGTTAAACAAGTTACAGCTACTCATTTAAAAATGTAGATCTAGAGCCACATCTCGCTCAATAGATATAGGATTATCCCGTCAGGAAGCATTTTAAACAGTAATTAAAGTTTTTACATCAACAAGATTTATTTAAAGAAGTTATGAATTTTTGAGTTGAATTGTAAAACAATCAAAAACTCTACTACTCACACCTTTAAATATGTTTCATGATAGGGGGCACCATGAGCGTTATAATATTAATAGATATGCTTTTGAGCAATGATTTGAGAGTATTTTTTTGTTCATATGCTAATGTTGTTGTTTCACTACATAAGCAACTCAGCTCTTTCTAAGATGGAAGATGAAAGAATTATCTACATATTTTATCACCTTATTTACTACATAATAAAATAGAACAATGATTAAATTACTTACCCGTCGATGTGATGGTGGTGTTCATGCGTGTAAGGCGGCGGCGGCGGCGGCGGCGCGGCGTACGCGTCGTAGTGCACGGCGCGGTACTCCTCGCGGCGCTCCGGCGACGGGCTCAGCTCAGGGCTGCGTCCGCGCAGGTACGCGCCGTCCGTGGAGCCAGCGCTGGCGCCCGACGTCGGCGGCTTGAACAGCGCCTCCTCGAGGTGCGTGTACGCGTGCATGTCGCGGGCGTGTGCCGCCGCCGGCCGCAGCTCCTGGTAGCTGCGCGAGTGGGACGGCGACAGGCCGCCGGGGTGGGCGTAGCCGAACGGCGGCAGGGGGGGCGGGCTCTCCGCCTCGCCGCCGCCGCCCTCCGCGCCGCACTCTGCCTCGCCCTCTGCGCACAAACACAACGAGTGAGGACTGTGGACACGCGATGACGCGATAGCGAACGGCGGGAGCGTCCGTGCGATTGGCTCGCGCTTCCCTATCCGAGCGCTTGTCTTTTTGTACGGCTGAAGATTGATGCGCACGCGCAGACGCGGTCGATCGACGCGCGCTGAGTAAATACTTTACTAACTGGTCCAGAACTCATCTATTATAATCACATAAAATGCTGCTAAGTGCCAGAAACCACACAATAATCGGGTTTAAGTGACAATGTTTAAATATGAGAAAATCAAGTCAGACAGACAGCTAATGTACAGTTAATGGTATTTATTTGCTAATTAGCTAAAATATAAACAAACTGATAATTAGGTAACAATGTGATCATTACCGGAATGCTCATTAGAGCTCTTTTATTTATTTTATTTTATTTGTGAACCATAATATTAGTTATTTAAAATCTACTAACTACTCTGGCTTTTCACTTTTGAAATTTAATTAAACACCCTTTAAACACCCACTAACTTGATAAACAAATCAATATCTGAAAAATCCTACACCAAAATTATCTGACCCCTAAACTAACCACAGCTTGTATTATGGGGGCCAAGGACTGATAAGCATACTTGAATATAACTAAACAAATGTCGTGATAACACCCAGACGCAGAATGAACACAATCTGCATCACATAAATGTTTGTTCTTGGTCCCCACCTAACCAATCTCTATCAATTCAATCCCAATTGAACTCACGACCTTTGGCCCTCTAGGTGGGATCGCTACTTCTGCGCCAACAGGCCAGTAAGAGAATTTGTTAACACGATGCAAATCACGAGAGAGAAGCAATCCGAAGGCTTCTAAAGGCAACGAACAGTCTTTTAGTCATTTTTAATTTCAATCGAACCATGCAATCATGGTAAACCTAGCCTCAACAACTCTGGGGCCCTAGCCAAGAGCAACACGCCACTTTCGTGTCGACATGTCAAATGTTAAAAATGTATGCGAATGACATGCACTTATCTAATCGAGCTGACATTTGATGTCAGTTCCATATATTTTTTAAATTTGACATGTCGAAACGAAAGTAGCGTGTTGCTCTTGGCTAGCCCCCCGGATAGCCTATTAGAAATTGTCAAAGAAAGTATCTATGTTACTATCTAATATAGGAATGTTGATTTTCTTTTGGCCATGTTGACATATCTTTCAAAAGACTGATTTCATAGTTTAAACTTTTAACTCCTGGTAACCGTACATCTATTAAATTCTTTCTATTTAAATCTCATGTCAGCTAACCTATTTGTCTATTTATAATATAATCTGATCAATGTTCGGGAAACTTGTGGCTAACTACCTATACACTGGGAAAGCGCTACTCACTTACCAATGAGTCATGTTGCTATTTTAAAACATTTTTTTTTTCAAATAGCACGTAAACAAGAAGCGGAGGAAAAACTAGATAGTTTACTAACCAACAATAGGTAGGTACCTTACCTACTGAGCGAGTAGGTTTGGGATAAATCAGTAGAAGATTTTTTTACGCTACAGGTGATATTTCTCATGTTGTTGGATAAACAAAGTTTCTTCAATATACCTATGTATAAGTTTGTGGTCAACTACACTACACAACAAACACATTTTTGTTGTTGGTCTATTATTAAGAATTTAAGGAAAAGGCTTAGCTAGCCATCAATGTGTGCACCTGCACACATACTCGTATTACCGAAATGCAAAATTATTGAAATAACATGCCTTTTACAATCAATCAACATTTGCTGTGCCGGTTCCATTAAATACAATAATTGTATTGGAAAGTTGTTAAAATAAATGAACCTAGGAACTGTGACATAACAAAAAATAAAGAACATGAATTTAAAAACATGATTATCTATCGGGCTAAAAGGGAAAAATGCAGTGACGTAAATTTTTTTTTTTAAACGCTAAAAAGTATATACCTAGCTGCCATCGTTACCATTATTATTTTATATTATTAGGTTAGGAAACACCGTGGTTGTCATTGTAACACGATCACTGACCCAATATTGGTTTGTATATAGATTATTGAACGTATAATTTCATAGAAAATTGACAAAGTCAGATTGAAAGTGTCATCTCAATTAACTTGAACAAAAAAGTAACTCACAAATTGATCTCAGATTACAATTTGCATGCCACCTATCTAACGTGTGAATGGTGCATCGCGCTTAAACAAGTATAACTCACGTTTCATGCACATATTGTGTACTTCGGAGATGAACGCGTCCAGCTCGAAGGTCTCGGGTTTGATCCAGGCGCCGGGCCAGGCGTCGTGTAACATGATGTGTTCACTTTGTCACTGCACTAGGTATGTGTCGCGGCGTGCGCGCGCGTCGGATGTCCTGTAGCGACTGAGCGAGCCGTGCGGCGACGAGCAGCGCGTGCGCATCCCCGCCACGCGGTGCCGCCCGCCCACGGACCCGAGACCCTTCTATTGTCCTTTTTGATCCATTGGGAGGAACTATGTACTTATTACATACGGATGCCTGCGTGGTCACCGTCTTCCAATCCCAACGTCCCATAGCTTGCTTCCAGTGTTAATATTTTAGGTTTTGTTTATGGTGTGCTTAGATAGAAATCTTATCTTCTAAAGTCTGCTTCTAATAAAGTAAGTTACACTTCTGTGAAATATAAAATCTTTTGGTTCAGCCATTTATTTAAGTTTGAAGAAAAAATATCAAATCCTTGTTTTTGGAGAAGAGACTTAACATTCGAGTTTTGTTCTAGAATTACTGATGCTTTAACAAGCATGTTTCACCTTAATTCTTATTTAAATAAATGGATAGCATCTATTTTAACTAAAAACAAGTGAAATTGGATTCACAAAAACCCGTAATAACAGTGCTAACAAAAACGCCGCGCTACGAGCATTGCTACGAATAACCCGAGCAAGGAGCCGTAATCTCGCGTTAATATCGATTACGCAAGTGCGCGTTATCACGCTGGCTGATTGCAGAATTCCGCTAATTGTTAGCTGTGTGAAGCGATAGGCGAGGTGTCGCAGACTGTGTGTCTGGGGCGGCTGGCCGCTATCGCGCGGATAAGAGCTATCGCCACGTGGCCGCCGCTATCGCCCAGCATCTGGCGACCCGTCTCAGTCGGCTACTATGCACTCCGACAATACTACAGGCTTCATTCACCTCTTCCAGCAATACAATTCTGTCCCTAGCCAGCCAGCTTAGAATAATGTGGCAATTATTTGCGTATCTTCATTTACAAACCCATCAACCTTACAACACCAAACGTGGTTTATTTTGAACATTATCTTGTTCGTTCGTTGACTTACTTCAACGTATTTGACATAATTAAATGTAAGGCGTTGAATAGATGCCACAAAAACTAGGTGACTTTTTTTAATTACGAGAAACAAGTGACTTAATTTGGAATATCAAAAGAAAAACAGTAAATAAATTATGTTGCCTTCTCTATAATGTCTTTAAAAGGCAATAAATCCTGATAATTTTAGGGGTTGTCAACAGCAATACCAGTTTCTAAACATTGTTTCTGTGAATCGTTTTCTTGTGACGTGCATAAAAATGTCTTCGCTCACAAATCAGCTGGTATCGCTGTCTCCCGGGAAGCTATAAATTTTATCGCATTAGCTGTAAACGCGAGTCGCGGCCGCGAGCTGCGACTTTTTCTCTGTTCCGGGTATCCCGCGGTCGCAGATTGCTGGAGGCCAAAAAACGCGTGTTGTGACAAGTCTGGAGGGTGCGACGCCCCGCAGAGAGCGCCTAATCCCAGCGTGAATAAACAGACGCTACAAGAGCGACGAGTCTCCATTGACAATTGATTTACTGCCATCCGACCGACACTTGCCACCATCACATGTTTTCTCATTCATATACTCCCTTGTGTTTGTTTTTGCAACCCTTTTGTGTGGTTTTGCCAAAGTCCCAAGTTAATTAGTCGTAGAAACTCTGCAGAAAAATATTTATAGTAGTTGCGACTTCAATTTTGTAAATGTCTGCTTACGTTCCTATTTAATTGGTTTTCGACTAATTTATTTAGAAGAATGTATGTTAGTTTTAAATTAATTACTTTCGTTGCTAAAACGAAACCTTCAATTTGAATATTCTAGACTTCCTTGTTCATCGCCAGTTTTTAATTAAATACTCGTGGTGTGCTGGTTCCATGTAAATCTTTTCTTTAACTAGGCTTAAGCTTGAGGCAAATGAGTATTTGGAGCTTCAAGTTTTCTTTTGTTTTCGCGCAGCTTAGTGGCGCTTTGTGCTAGTGATCGTTTCGCGGAAGGTCGCGTGGGAGCGCTCCTGCGCAGCACACTCTTAACCTTTGCTATTGTCTTAGTGAATCATATGCGAAACCATTTCAGAATCATTATCTTTACTTTCTAGAAACTTCAAATTCAATGCTTGTCCTTGATTTTAAAATATTACACACTTATAAAGAGTATCTAACAATAGCACCTCGAAAATGATCACATGAGCAATATCTAAATAATTGAATACTAGCGCATAGCCAGGCCCTTGCGAGTTCGTTGCCATTTTAAATATAGCAAATAAAACCACAACGACTGACTTTATTTAAAGCATATCTCAGAGGAAATAAATAAGTAAGCCAATAGAACAATAGTCGGGGCAGTATGACTAACCGCAGCGGAATTCTCGGTGAGGGCACGGGCCTTCGCCTCCTTTCCCGACCCTTCAGTAGGTATGTAGTCATTATTGTACGTGGTAACTAATAGTTACGTTCAAGAAACTATAATTATTGTCTTCGCTGTCACATGACATCACTAACTGTCACGTGCCTCTTGCATAAGCTTGAAAATATTACATATTTGTGGGCTTGTGATTGTGACTCCCACATACATCATACAAACCTCGCTTATGAAAAAGAGCGTACCAAAGACAACCTCAAAATATAATTATTCAATTAGACTACATGAATAGTGGTTATTGTCTACCAACTCTATTGCGAATTTTACTCAAATAAATAATTTTGGCTTTGTGGTTACTACCAGAGCTAATAAGTTTGAATATTTGTGGCTAACTCTTGAAACTGGTAGCAGATGAAGCTGTAATAAGCTCATTGGTTCTGTTTTTTAGTGAATCGCAAAACCACACGAGCTTTCTCGTCTTGGGAACGACAAACCGACGCTACTAGCAACTCGTCCACATTTCTCTACAGGTAGGTCGCCGGCGGCACATACACCTCTGTTGTGTGGGAAAGTGGACTAATCACCACACAGTGCCCGCCTTTGTTTCCGCCGTAAAAGGCATTTGCAGAACCAGTGAAAGGGTAGCGGGTAGCTCAAAAGGAAGCTTTTTCGCGAAATTAGCTCATTTAACATGTAGGTATTGTCTTTTGAAAGGTCGGAACATTTAAAAACGAAAAAAATGGCTTAACCACTTTTTACTAGAGCAACAGTCGTAATACCTGAGTGTTGTAGGTACCTTTTTCGTTTGGCTACGAAAAATAACCATTCGGAGTAAAACACAACATGTTTTTTAAAATGTGAAGTGTAAAACAATAACTTCTAGCCACTTAGTTAATTAATCAATAAAAAAATAATGGAAGTCCAGACAGTGAAGTATGATTGTAAAAACACATTTAGTGACGAAAAAGCCAACCAGTACAGAGGTTCACTCTCATCTTAAAGAATTCCAAAGGTTAAAAGAAAGGAAACACGTGCGCTTGCGACGGGTCTTGCTGTACAAACTTAATGCAATTCGTTTAATAATTTGAGTTTTATTTCGTTTAAGATGTGTTTCTTTTGAGCCAGCTTTCGTTGGCTAGAAATATTAACAGCCAGTCGTTATTTTATCTACTCCAAAGTTAACGAGTACACCGCACATTCTTTCTGTGGAATTAAATTCAGAAATCCAAAAAACTAAGAGAAAAATCACTATAAAACTATTATCATATAAGAATTAATTATAGAATGCTTGAGCATCCAGTCAACTACTGTACGTACGTAAGACAGCAGGTCAAGCCTTTCAAAATCATTGCAAAATGGGTCTTTTGCTGGCAAGTTAAGGTGCCTACATGTTAAGCTTTAGGTGCTGTCGTGTTTGTATGCTATTTGTTGCGAAATAGCTCGCAATTTTTGCTAATTGGTGTTAGAAACCTATATTTTCCTGGTTTAATGCTTCAAACCACTAATCAAATAGCATTTTTTTTGTTATTTACTGCACGTGAAATATGTTTTAGGATTTTTGTAATTTTCTGGTTGTAAAGGTTTTGGTTTTTTGTAAGATAAACCAGTTCGGTTTGTTACAGGATTGCACGAGAGTTCAATATTTTATGAACATTGTAGTTGTATTTTTATTAAAAAAGTAAGTTGCATAAAAGAGGCCAAAGCAAACAAAGTAAGAAATCAAGAGAGCTGACAAAATTGTATATAAGAGCTACTTTACCTAAGACCCCGTTTGAACCAGGAGCTACCCTTTGTAATTTCCATTTAGGGTAAGCCGCCTTCAACATAAGTTATAAAATAACAAACATTGAAAAAAATATAACATCATTCAAAAAAGCACTAACGATCTCAAAGGATATTATCAAAACCATTGCACCTAAAAACGTTCCTGGACTTTGTTGCTATTAATTGTATCAGTACTTCTTCTATTTTCATTTAGATCGGAAAATCTTTATGATATCGAGTTGTTTACGAGAATGATGAGAGACGGCAAATCTGGGCAACTATCATACAACATACAACTAATGGACCTCATTTGTTATTTTTTCGTAAATCGAGCATAATGTAACTGTTATGCAATTAACAGATAGATCATTCGCTGTTCGTTACAAACAGCGTTTACTTTAAAACAAAGCAAAAAGGTGAATTTCAAACTGTTTTGTCACGTTTGATATGTTGCTGGTTGTATTTATTATGTGACCCTTGCCATTACTGTAATATTCCTACGCGTGTGCATATCGCACCGAGACGGCCATCTCATCATCGATAGTTTCTAAGTATTTCGCTTCTAATAGCTTATCGTATTAAAATGTGTTCAGTTAACTCGTTTGTTTCCTTATAGCGTATTTTCTGCAGATGGAAAGGTTTTTTCCTGTCAAATATTTACTGCTGGGCTTGCTAGTGGCTTGGTTATAGGTACTCAGAGGATATTTTACTATTTGAGTTAGTTAATAATAAGGTATTAAATAATCAGGCGAATAACTTTTTCATTTTAAGTAAAGGGATTCTATTCACATTTTATATTAATTATAACTCTAGACGATTCATGAGATCTAATATGTGGTCTAATTGAAAAAAATCTTTTACTTTGACTAACCTGAGGATTTAAGTCTAGCTGGCATATATTATTTTCATAATAATTTAAAAAAAACTTAATATCTGGGACAGCTCTGGGAAGACCTGTGACTAAACACTATATTAATTGGTACAAATACAAATTCTTTATTCGGTATCAAGTTTTTACATATCTCAATTTAGATTGAGGCTTTCTTTTAAGTAACAAAATACTACTGTTAGAAAAACTAGACTACACGCATGGAATTTTTAAATGCGTTGCTGAAATCAAATTCTTCCGGCTCTGCATTTATTCGCACCTGTGGCTAGCCACAAGCTAAGACACATGTTCTAAGTCTCATAATAACAAAAAGTCCACTCTCTAAATCCGTTCATAGTTCAAGCTAAAAGGTTGGACAATACGAGGAATTCGGACGTTATCGTAATCCCATTTAAGGCGCCCGTGTGCCATTGTGCAAATCCGGCGGCTACCTGCGGGACACTCATCAGGGACGCTTCATTCCACGCACAGTTTTTAACGAAAGGTTGAAAAAATGTACCTACTGTGGATAGGTATGTCTTCGTAATAATATTAGCCTGTGCTGTCAGCCAAACTACTGATATTTTGAAACATTGATCAGATTCAGATTTACATACATAATCGTTTCAATTCGTTTCTATTGGGCATTTTTTAAGAATACCATATTATGTAGGTAACTAATGGCCATCTGACCCAAACCTGAGCAGATCTTTTGGCTATGCTTTAAAGACAACTAAATACTTACAGTTTTATACTATACTAGCTATACGTTAAGTTACATTATCAAAGTTTTTATACGGATTCCTAACGTTTTTGAGAAATTTATATGTCTACAGCAATTAGCGATAGTGTAGCTTTTTAACAGTGAAAGAATTTCTGAAATCGGTTCGGTAGTTTCGGAGATTACCTACCTCAAACATACAAACTCACAAACGCCTACCTCTTTATAATATTAGTGTAGATAGGTGTTTCATACTATGTACTATCATGTAGATTTCATGCCAAGAGTAGTTTAAAATGAGCTCTTATGAAGTGACATACTCTAGCAATCTGTCATGCTTTATTAAAAACTATTAATGCAATTTTTTTTAGATGCGTAAGGTTTTTAATACTTCAATTTTCGACAGGTCGAGTGTTTTTAAATACTTAAGTGGTCGCAATAAACTGTGTTTTAGATTGATCCGCAGTTTTTTTAAACTTAGATTTTGTCAATATTATCCCAATAAACTAATCGTTCCCTTAATTTCTACACCTCAGGCTGGTTCTGCGCAGCTTTCTCATTGACTCATGAACCGACCCCACTGCATTTGCCGATAAGTGCAAGTTCCATGCGGCTGACGAACACCGATAAGCCTCGCTTCCGGACCTCGGCGCGGGCGCAGCCGCCGCGGCGGCAGACCGCAAGCCACGAACATCGCGGTGACGTCACGATTGTCTTTGCGCAGTTTTATTGCCTGCTGTTACGTCATCAGCGGAATCAAAGCATCACCGTTTTGACAATTAGTGAAATATTTGATGGTCTTCAAATTCAAAAGTAGTTTCACTTTAATTTTTTTTTTTTTGACAACACTCCTCTTGTAATGGTCTCGAAGTAGGGATTAATATCCCTGTGCCCTGTGTTACGAGGTACCACACAAGGAAATAAGCCAGGGGCGTCTCCCAGCACACATTCATTCTTTATCCCAACTTTTCAGTTGTTTTTTATTTAAATATCGTCTACAAGGTGACTTACGTTAGCACTCACTTTGTGAACGACATTTAAATTGTGAAATAAAACACACATTAGTAAAAGAAAGAGACTGAGAGCACATGACCAGTCTCTAACAAAAAGTAAAACAATAAAAATACGTAAATAAATTGTATTTGAATTTGAAGGAAAGTATCTCAAGAGTTTTAGGTTGGCTAGTAATTATTGAGAAAGACTTACAGTTTCAGTTAAAAATGCAGCGAAAATTGCATAATATACAAATGTTGATAAATAGTTTATGAGTATTTTTTTAATTTTCATGAGGAAATCAACAAATGGATGTAATGTAATGTGCAAAAACAAATGTATGATTTATTATAATATCATATAATTGTACTATTTAATTGGTAACCAATAACGTATAACTTCGGACCACAAAACCTCAAGTACTTTGTCATAAAGTTAAAAACAAACATATTTAAATGGAACATTAACTTCGACAACAACCTTTGTTTATACATCATAATATTTCATTATTATAAATTCAATTCAATAGCTATTGACAAACACCATTCAGGGATATTTTTGTGGTTGAAAACTGGATGTAAAATAAAAAAGCCAGTATACTCGTATAAGAGCCTACCAGCCAAACCATAGCTCCACCTGTACCTCTCGAGCCTTAACAGATAGACGAAAATATTTTTAGATAAAATTCCCCCAATGTTCTTAAAAACTTAACTACGATTTACCATAATACATTATTAACTAATCTGCTCCTCTGCACACTTTTTTGTTATGACTTTACTCTGATAATTCAATTTCTGTGTATAAAAACAAGATTGAAAAGAGTAACCATCGAGTTTCTTGCCGGAGTCTTCTCGATCGGAAACAACCTCCGAACCGGTGGTAGAGTCACATTATGTTTAATTATGATATTAACTATCATAGTATTATTTTATGTAAGTTTATTTTTATTCAGTATATTTTTGCTACAATTTTTTTTTGTATATGACTTGTCCTAAGTACTTTTCATAAGTCTTTTTTACTTTTACTTTAGTTTACTTTATCACTATCTAAATTTTGATAATTTTGTATACTGTCCAGAAGATTATGATTATGCAACAGTCAGGTCTGGTTGATCAGTGTAGTGTAGGCTTATTTTAGCTTGTACGAGTAGTAATACTTAATAATGGCAACCACTTGGTAATGATTGAGTAAGATATCAAACAAATGGACCCAAGTAGTAAAAAAATAAAAAAGTTGAACAGCGTAACAATATAATAAGAAAAAATATATTAAAAACTATAAGTACATAAGACCACACAAAACACCATAAGATTGAAATAATATTTTCCTGGTGAATACTAAAGCTACGTAAAGGTAATTGCCTTAAAAACTTACTTATACAAATATCAAGAAATTATTATAATTTACAACTCGCTACTAGTGGCTCCATCTGTTGAGTAACGTAGATATTGTCATGACGACGGTGAGGAGTGGAGCGGGTAGTTGCCATAGCAAAATCACCTTACGCAACGACTATAATTGCGTAAAAACGTTACGTGAATCGCTAACGTTTTTCGACACCATGAGTTTCATCCCCGTAACTAGTAATTACAGACGCCTAATGTATTCACGTGAGGGGTTTTCGTTTTTCTTTTTTTTTTGGCTCGCACGGTTTGTGTTTTTGCCAAATGGGTACATCATTGTCTCTTTCTTATTTTCTACTAACAACAAGGATGGAAAAACCTGACTCGTAAGTCCGCAAAAAAAGAAAAAAACTAAGGTATCAGACAGACAGAACTGCAAAAGCCAATCTTGCGAAATGGGGTTTGACAGTAATTCTGAAGTCGAGATCCGCAGAGCGTGCTTAGTATCTTAGACTTTTGAACAGCTTTATCTATCTATTTAAGTTACTTCTCATCGATATTAAATTATTTTTGTGTTAGTTAAACATCAACTTAGATTAGGTATGTATAATTATTGGTTCACTTACAAAAATGAATGTGAATATTATTTATTTTGCAATACGTAGCTAAAACGTACATACATAGGTACATATTATGTACGTTTAAGCTACTTTTTGCAAAATAATATATGTATATTGTGAAATATATCAAGTATGTATAATGAAATCTGAAGCGTTAACAGTTGCGTTTCTCCATATAATATTCTAATACCTTATTTCATCCCCATAAGACATTGTCTCAAAAAAACTTTGTATGTTGATATCATTTGATTATATTTTTCCATATATCAGTATTTAACTAATTTCGCCCCATTAAGAATTACTATTTAAAAATCTTCCGTTGTGCTCACTTACATTGAAAAAATTAGCCCTTAAAAGTTCGTGGTATGTATCCAAGTCAAAACGAACTCAAAACCCTTTTAGGAAACTCAGGCACACTTCGAGTCAGCTTTTAAAATCATTTTAATTAGGCCCCCATTAAACTCTTTCTCTAGCAGCTACTGTTGTCTTGGAACGAGGTAGCGGTTACTATTAGTATTGATTAATGAACCAATTAGTTGAACTAATATCCTACGGTCGTAGCTCTCATAATAGCAATATGCACTCATATTGCTCGTTTGTTAACAAATTATTTATCGAACAAAAATGTATTAAATATGTATAACCGAGTTTATTTGCTATTAAATGAAGATGTTCAGTTAAGACCTTGATTTCTGCCTGTGATGTTTGAAACCGGACTTGGCATTTAACTATCTACAATCATCAGAACATCTTAGCTTCTGTTACACAACAATGTGTAACAAAAGCCAAATCCCGTAGATTTCTATTGCAATAGTTTTTTGGCTATCTTCTTCAAATATCTCACAGTCCAATATCAATATATCACGTCTATAGACATTAATCGTAGTCTTACTTTAACTCTTGTTTAAATGGATATGTTTAGAGTTACCTAAAAAATATTAGACTTACCAGAACTAGGGCCTGGGAATTTTTTGTAATCCGGTGGCCGCTGGGAATTTTAAGGCGATTACGATGATATTGCGATATTATGTACTTTCTGATTTATAATTGATATAATCGGTAATCTTTAAAATTATTGCAAACGATGCTGCAAAGCGATCGTGGATAAATCGATGCGACTATTTTTGATTTTTTAACTCTATTTGTATAAAACAATCACAAATTTAGTGTGACAATAATCTGAAAAAAACATGGGCGTAGTCATATTTTGTAACTACAACCTAAATTAAATTTGAGCGTCACTGGAAAATGTTAAACTGTACAGTTTCATGATCGGGTGAGCGAGGGGCGGAATGTGGTGTGTTGGGAGGGGGATCTCAGAAGGACGTTTAAATAAACAGATATTATATTATTTTTCAAGCTGGGCCGGAGGTCGCGGGTCGCGTTATCAGCCGCCGCTGCGCCCGCGCACTTCCCCCGTCTCCCTCGCACGCACACACACACGCACAGAAAGAAATTAGTTACTCGGCGTCACAGCAGCGTTGAGTTGCTGCGTTGGCGCATCATACTTCACGATAGAGTACATCAAGGTATCTATCAGTAGCTCTAGGGTAATTTTCCCACAATAGGGTTGGCTTTTGACTATAATTTATCCTGAGTGAAAAGATGTGGTCTAACTTGAAGCGAGCTTGCCCAGAAGTAGCTTCTTTATAATTTTCTTGAAAACCCTCGTGTTTATAACTCCTTAATATAATGGTTGTTAAAAACATGTTCGTTTTCATACTATTTATAAACCATGTTAGTCAGCCCGAAACTACGGACATTGTGCTATTGAGTAGGTACCCAGGTTTGGGCATTCAGCGCAGTTAGGTTCAGTTTACATTGTTTTTAAGTTTGAATTATGTTGCTTAATTCGCAATTAAATAGCTATCGTTCATACTAACGTCATAAAAGTAACCTTCTCTTAAATTTTATTGTTTCTATAAAATTATAGTTCAAGTGGTTTAGGCTCTTGGATAAACTTATCCCCTGATAGAACGACTTTAAGGTACACAGACATATTAAATCGATTAATTTATGTGAAGATAGAAGTCACAATCTAATGGGATTCTGATTGGTCGGTATTTTTACTCGTACGACTATTTTTTTCTAATTTTCAGAAATTGATTATCACGCTTTGTTTTTAATTCAAAAACAAATGAAAAGATTTGTGAAATAAACGACATGATCATATAGAATAGTTTAATGTAAATATCATAATTGCATGTGAGTTGGGGATTGTGGTTGGATTTGGTATTCATTTGCAACCTATGGTAGTAGAAAGTGTTGTATGTAAACAGTTGAATGGCGGCGGCCGATAACGCGCACGCGTATGCGTGTGTCAGAGTGTGTGTGACCGAAGCTATCTCCGCTCTCCGTATCATTCAGTTTATTATTTGTACTCTTCACTATCGGTCATTTTGAATCACCACCTGTATTTAAGATATATTTGTAATTAAATGATTATTCCAACCAACCAGTTCGATGTTATTAACACTGTTAGGTTTGACTTAAATCGTTGCCAAAATAAATATTTTAACACGCAACTAACACTAGCACACAGTAAATTATAGTTTATTGTTGTACTGTAACTCTAAGTGGTTTTACAATTACCACGATATAGACAGAACCTACTGCCACCGTCAAGCACATACTCGTACATTTACGATCTAACTCACATTCGTTATCCTTTGCAATCACACCCAATAAACCAAACCTTACCTACCTACCTTCCTTCTACCTTAGACGCCTCGCTCATTATTGTAATTAATTCAATTGTGATTCGTACTTTAATTGTATACCTCGATGGATTTTTCAGAAAATGTTTATATTTGTCCGCAAATTGCGTTTTAAGTCCAGCTATTTCTACCAATGACTTCCGAATTTAGAAATGTCACTCCAATATATAAGTGAAAAAACAGTTAAGCCCTGCTCTTGTGACGGTTGAGAATCCTGGCAAAAAGCCCTTAACTGATAATGGAATTTCCAGGCATCGAGGGGATGTCCCGTTCTTCTGGGAAATCTAATGTTTACCACTGTCATTAGCGCGCGTGTGTGCATTGTGATTTATTGCAAAATGTAGAGTATTCTCATTAAATTTTTAGGTGTAATGAACTGATTGGATAGTAAATAAAACTTGATAGTTCGATTAAATGAAGATCATAAGTTTACTGACATATTTTTTATATAATAAATTAATTATGTCTTAAGATGGAAGAACTGAAAAAAAACAATTCCGGACCTTAATGACCTCGAGTGGGAATCGAACCCGCGTCTTTCATCCGGGTGAATGCTCTAAACCACTGAGCTACCGAAACCTCAGAGGAGCGAACGAATTTTTCTAATATATGCTTACGTTGCAAGTCAACGTTATTCTATCATTGTTTCAAGGCAAGTACCTATCAACATCCGAAAGAAATATTTTTACAAATATTTAAACTTTCGGTTAAGATGAAAATATGCAATTTGATTATTACTCTGATTATTTTAGCATTTCACAATGCTAGTTTTTTCAAATCTAAAGATAAAAATTATTTCTTTCGGATGTTGACAGGTACTTGCCTTGAAACATTGATGAAATAACGTTGGCTTGCAACGTAAGCATATACTGGAAAGATTCTGGTTTCGGTTCTATACTGGACGCTGGTTCGATTTCCACTCAAGATCATCAAGCTCCGATATTTAATTTTTCCAGATTTTTGATCTTTAGATATGAGAAAAGTAGCATTGTGAAATGCTAAAATAATCAAAGTAAAAATTAATTATGCTTTATTTAAAACAAAAATCATTCGTAATCTTTGGCTATTATTTTGGAAAATTAGGAGATTTTTCACTTTTTTTACAGTTATTGACTTTATACAGCACTTCCGACTGCTTTTTACTGTTTTCAACTAGCGACGCGCCACGGCTTCGCATGGTTGCAGTGTATTACTCTACTATAGTTTGCATGTATCATAACGTTTAGACATTTCCCTCAAATGATCCATTGATAAAAACCGCATTCAAATACGCTGCGTAGTTTGAAAGATATAAGCCTACAGATGACAGGAAGTAACTTTGTTTTTTTTTTCTCCAATTTCTCAATTTTTCTTACTTCAAGTGCAGGACCCAAACTAAACAGATAGATTCGTTATCGGATAGATACAGATATACAAATTTCGCAAACAATCAAAAGAAGAAAACAACTGCCATTTTTCTTAACAGGGAATAATCATACTGTACGCGTGAATCCCACGATTTACGCGTAGGCTCTACAATGAAGAGACTAAGACTCTTTTTACTTTTTTCGTGGGTTGTTTTGACCAAGGCTTCCCTAATTAAAATTGTTAGCATATTTACGTATTAATTTGTTTACATTCAATCACAATAGAACACTAATGACGTTATTGAGTGCTTAAGTAAATGTGTTCCGTGGAAACAAGAGTTAGATTTGTTTTGTTCTATTGTTGCCACTTATTTAAGCCTTTGCCTGCCTTTGTGTCAACGAGCATATAGGCTAAGTGCTGGTCTTCGTAAGATATCCCCACTGGTGGAGCTTCCACTAAAGATTACATTTGCCTCTAGGGAAGCTTACGTAATCGCTGTGTAATCATGTGATGAGTCCTGTTGGACTATTTTCTAACAATGATGGTTACTAGAGACTGTCAAATTGTTGTTTAATGTTAAAACTGTGTAAATTGAACGTCTTACACACCAGTATTATTGTCGTGCATTTCTTGGGTAATCGTGTTAAAGAATTACCCTGATGTGCTTAAGTAGGCAATATGTAAACCTATTTTTGATTGCATATAGTTGTAAACAGCTTTTGTGAACTCAAATAAATCTAATAGGAAAAGATTTGTCCTATAAGAAATACTCTAGACTTGTTTAGTTCTAGTTCTGTTAGCGTTTGAACTTGCACCCTCAACGATTTATTTTAATTTAAAAGAAAAGGGAAAGTTTCTTTTCAACACAGGAAACTATTTTATGTAAAAAAACTCGCAGACACATTTTTACCCTCAGTAATTTGGTAACATTTGTTTATTCTGTAATTTAACAAATGAAAACAGGTACTCGCTTTAGAGCTTTTTTGGAATAGAAAAGTTGACGTTTTTAAATTCTAATGTAATTTGTAGTGTAAATTAAAAATGGATACTGTAGGGAAACGCTCACACATAGCAGGCCGCCTTAGAGACGCCTTTGAACATGATATCTGTGCTACTCTACACATTTTACTTTTTAATTCTTTGACTATACTCTCTCTACTCTCATCACAAATCATTTTGTGAGAATAAATAAATAATAAATATCTGGGACAGTTCACACCAAGATCATCTGACCCCAAACTAAGCAGAGCTTGTACTATGAGCATCAGAAACTGGTAAACATACTTAAATATTTCTAAATACATACATATATAGATAATAACACCCAGCCACACAACAAACACTCATGTTCGTCACACAAAATATTTGTTCTGGGTGGGGATCGAACCCACGACCTCCGGCGCTAAAGGCAGGTTTGCTGCCATTGCGCCAACAGGTCAGTCAGAATAAGCAGAGTTTACTCTTATCAAGAGTAGCTATTGAGTTTCTTGCCAGATTCTTCTTCATAGTAAACCTCGAAACCGTTTACTTTTACTCAACATTGCCTGTTCTCAAGTATGATATGGAGAATCTTATTTTTATTCAATAACTTTCGGTACCTATCTATACGATCATTTGAGACAAGTCATGCCATTTTTGAGCGCCTTATATATGATAAGACGTCACCGCAGAAAAAATGTTTGTCTTGACATTATTCACGTTTGTTAATGTTCGTAATATGTTGCATCATAAAAACAGCAAGCCATGGAGCGTATGGCGCGCCGGGACGCGAGCAGTTTGGTCAGATGTCAGGCGAGGAGACGTCCTGTCGCATTTTCAGAAAATTATCATACATCTACAAAAAAGTAGTATTTTTTAAGATAATAATCATCTTAAATACATATATATATAATATCAATCACCTAAAGGAAGAGCTAATTGTATTTTTTCAACCCCAGCCCAGCATTTAATTATATCAATCTATGTTTCCAATAGGATTGGGTTTTCATGGGTATACGAGTACTTTTATAATGACTAGCGTTTACGGGCTTTTTTGTAGTCCCGCAATATTACAATGCAACTTATTTGCCACTTTATGTTCCATCTAGACAGGCATTTGAGTACAACCTAACTCAAGTCTGGCTTAGTGAAATTCTGGTATATTTTTTTTAAAAATAGGTAATAAATCAAAAATTATTACGACGGGTTTTATACGTATTTTCTAACAAGAGTTACTTATGCGTTATGAGTTATATCCACCCAGAAGAGGTTAACGAGTAGAAACGGAACAGGCAGCGTAATGTCAATGTCGATTAGAAACCTTATCGGTGCTCGTTACCTTAGTTTGGTCGCTGCAGTGCGCTGCCACCATGCGTCGCCTACTTGTATAAACAGTACAAGCTGCCGTCAGCGGCTTTGCCCGCGTAGACGGTCTTTTTCGTCAAAATATAGCTTAAATTAAAATAAAGTATAGCCTATATTGTTTCGGTACAGCACCCTGAGTGATTTAAAATGGAACCAAAAACGGCATCCGAGTTTGTGAATCGCCGCTTACGTGACGTATTATTCTCATATTTTCCCTAAATGAAATAAGATCTATTCGTTAGCACATCACGAACTGGTTTTTTTATGTAAAAAAAACAGTTAAGTTTTTAGTTTCCTGAAATCGATTTCTATCAACTCGAAAACTGGCTTTGCGTTTTCACAAAGCAAAAGCAAGTTCTCCATTAAACAGTAAATTCCGTGTACTATACTGGATCCTGGTGTGTAGTTTTATAGTCATTGGTAGTAGGAGTTGTGTCGGAACGTGCGGCGCGGGCGCGTGTCGCAATCCCGCGTCGCGGCGATAGCGGCACGTCGCGCACGTCCGTATGCGCTCGCGCACACCAACACCAATAACAATTGTACTGATCCAAGGAAAATGAAGGCACATCCAAATTAACGCTTCTTAAGCCATTTTGTACTCAGGCCATAAAGATACTTTTTATTAGCTGTTAAAAAAATACATATACATTTTGTACATGTGAATCGACAGCTGTGATGTCACGCGTTTTGCAAGTCAACTGACTGAATAAATTAATGAGTAAATAAGTGTTAAAATTTGCAAATAGTTCATTTAGGCAAGGCGCAAACATGGACACTTTTGTGTCTTGTGTCAAATACAACCTCCCTGCGCACACGTAAACTGTGTTCGATCACAGCTACAGGACACAGCAACTACGATTCCCTGTGATGGTGTGCCGTGTCGGCAGCAAAAAGTGTCTACGTTTGCGCATATGTTTTCTTACACTCTATCATCATCAGCCTATTTGTCTACTGGCCCGTCTCTAATTGACAAACATATAACTTTGACCTCGCCTGAACCAATTTTCAGGCTACTTTCAGAGTACGAGGCGTAGACGATCTTGACAGTGTGGACCTCTGTCAAGATCGAACGACTAAGAATAGTCTATAAGTAGACTCTCATATAGTTGGTTTCTGTTTGCGAGTACATCATCATTTTTTATCTATGTTGCACCCAAAGATGCCATTATAACCGTCGCCTGTCAGAATGATGATGGCTCTCTATTCTAGTGGATGTGGGTGAGGGCAGCGGGCGCGGGCGCGGGCCCCGGGGTCAGCGCGGGCGCCGCTTATCGCTGCCTCCGCCCCGCGCCCCCCTCCCGTACCCCTCTCTCAGACGATGCCTGCTATAAACTGTATCCATCCAACAGTACATTATTAACTATTAATAAACGACTGAAGCCTGCTGAAGCACTTTGTAGGTTCGTGTCACCTTCGCTATAATTTCTTGTTTGTTGTTATTAAGTTCTCTCGGTGGTCAGAGAAAGGTTTATCGCGCAACGTCGTTAAATTACATGCGATGATTATTTCTACTAGAGTTATTAATATATCTAAATATAATTAAGCGTTACTACTTAACATTATAAATAACCTCTTTGAAGATTTACACATATCACTAATCAATGTCTGCTCAGTAGATGATATCACACATTAGTTAAGATATTCTTAGTAATCTTCTTATAATTTAAGCAAAATAATTTAATTTTATTACTTTGTTTATTTTAGCATTTAACAATACTTGTTTTTCATATCTAAACATAGAAAAACTAGAAAAGATTGAATTTCGGACCTCGCAGAAATCAGACAGGATTTGAACCCGCGTCTTCCACATTCCGGGTGACTGCTCTAACCACTGAGCTATCGAAATCTTACTGGCGTGACCGAATCTTTCTAGTATATGCTTACGTTGCAAGCCAACGTTATTTCATCAATGTTCTAAGGCAAGTACTTAGGTACCTTCAAACAAGAAGGATTGAGGATGGGGTTCGAATCCTGCCTGATTTCTTCAAGGTCAAAAATTCGAATTTTTCTAGTTTATCTATGTTTAGATATGAAAAACAAGTATTGTTAAATGCTAAAATAAACAAAGTAATAAGCAATTGCTTAAATTATAAGAAGATTACTAAGAATATCTTAATTAATTGCATTGCCTTTTTTGTTAATTCAGATATGCTATACCTTCTATAAATGAAAACAGTTTCATGATATTTGCTGGCGCAAATACTTATTGGATATTTAATTAACACGAACACGTACAACATTTTACATAATCATTTATTTTGAATGTGCATGCCTTTAAAGTTTTGTCTAACACCTCGGTGTCCAAATTATGATAGATCACTTAACGCGAAAGCCACAGATTAATTTAGCAAGCAAAAAATCCTAGTTAGAGTATTACAGATAATCCACAACCCGTCCATAGTAGCGAAACAAAAAATAATAATTTGACTACAATATTATAGACTCTTAAAGTGAAATGTAGTAGTGAAATGTAGTAGTGTGTAGTGTAAATTTCGCCGTTACTTTTCCTTATTCAACCTTTTTTTCTTTTAATAAATGAACAAATTATTTCACTTATTTACACTTCATATTTTCACAGTAAAGCGTCAAGTAGCACAAGCTTTCAAACATACTACTCAATAAATCTTATTAGGATTACCGACCGATAAGAGCCGCGGAGAAGCAAACGTTTTTATCTATTGTAGATAGCTATCCATTCTCGAATAAGAAATTAGAATAGTGAAGGCAGTTTTTCAATCAGCGGCGAGGTGCCCTAATATTTTTAATACCTGCATTCATTAGCATCTCTAAAAATAACACAAGGTGTGAAGACAACTCAAAATAATTTCACATCATACTATAATAGCAGTTGTGAAAGGTCTAAAGTTCTCAACGATTAATAATAATTGGTAATACTTACAATAATACTAAATACATATATTAAATAAAATACATAAATGGAATGTGACCACCACTGGCGTCGGCGATTGTTTCTTTCTACTACCATACATGGCAAGACAATCAACAGTTACTACCTGAACACAAAAGTTTATAGAACATGAATACATGAATATTCCACAGTTTATCGTAATGGCGCAGTATAACATAAGAATGCTTGCAAGTAAAAACAGGTACCTCACAGTAGAAATCAAATAGTGAGTAAGAAGTGCAGTATAGCAATAACCATTCACATTAGTAGATGTAGCCTGTGGGTTTCTTTACTATACTTGGTATTGTAACACGCTGCTCGTGCCGTGATGAATACTCCAACAACGAAGACATCAACGAGCTGGTTACGGACGAAGTCTGGTCGATGCGTGAACTCTACATACTTCATAGCTATCACTATAATATACACACATCAAAAGTGTCTAGGGATCAACATATATTTTTGCAATAACTTTTCTCCTGATTGATATTAATTAATTTTTTTTTTAAGGATTCATCAAATAAAATGTTTTCGTTTGTCTACCTACAGTAACGATAAACCAAGTCACCTTTGCATTAATAAAGAAATTTGCCATTTTCCT
The DNA here is from genome assembly GCA_947369235.1 of Udea olivalis. Classification (NCBI taxonomy): domain Eukaryota; kingdom Metazoa; phylum Arthropoda; class Insecta; order Lepidoptera; family Crambidae; genus Udea; species Udea olivalis. The sequence continues at coordinate 24,959,272 of OX376342.1, forward strand.
AATAAAGGGATTTTTGACATTTGAACCACTAACATTAAAGTTCGAAAAAAAGACTGAAATAACAGTTTTCTTTAAAATTTTATTGGGTTACTTAAACAATTAATAATCCGTGTTTCTACCGCGAACACTAACAACACAAGAACATCGGTTTGGCATACTCAAAATGAGTTCATCCAAATCACGCCGACCATGTTCGTTGCAACAGCAAAAAAAGGTCTTCTTGCGACTGGATACCCTCCATATTCGGCAGAGCTCTTCTCTGTAGCATATCCCATGCATGCTCAATCGGGTTCAAGTCTGGCGACTGAGCAGGCCAGGGCAGGACATTGATGTTAGCTGCGGCGAGAGTCTGTCTTACAACTCTTGCGGTGTGCGGTCGTGCATTATCATGCATTACCTGAAATAAGGGACCGATTTGCACTTGTAGAGGAACGATGACGTCTGATACAATCGTCTCAGCATAAATTTGAGCGTTGAGGTTGCCTCTGATCCAAATCAACTCAGTTCTTCCGCCGATCCAAATACCCGCCCCTACCATGATGGTTCCACCACTATAAGGATGGACTTCCTGGCAGGATTTTAATCGCTGTTGGCGTCCAGGGGTTCTCCAGTGTCGTATACGTCTTGTATCCGGTCTCATACCAAAACGAGACTCATCAGAAAAGCACACGAAACGCCATTGTTCTTCTGCCCAATTTCTGTGTTCAAGAGCCCATTGATATCGAATCCTACGATTGTGCATTGCTATAGGTGGTACCCTTAGCGGTCTTCGGGAATGAAGGTTCACTTCATGCAAGCGGTTTCTGACTGTTTGGTCGCTAATTAAGTTCCCTGAAGAGTGATGAAGCCTCACGGCTAACATCATGGCGGTTATTGTTGGAGCTCTTCGAGTTGTGATTTGAATGTATCGGTCTTGTCTCCGTGTGGTGCAGCGATACCGTCCTCCATGGCGCTCAGCCACGGTACCAGTGCTTCGGTAACGTGTCCAAAGTCGACTGATAACACTCTGACTTGTATTCAGAGCTAAAGCCACAGTACGTTGCCGGGAACCAGCTTCTATCATTCCCACGGCTCTGAGCATTTCTTCCCTGCTTAAATGACGTCGCTGCTCCATAATAACGTTGGTTTTAATCAGTAGTAGGGAAACAGTAGCACTAATAATGTCTTCAATGCGTTGTATGTTTTTATAGGGAAAATATTGACAGCTGATTTTCATCTTTTACTCGAATTTGATTGACAGTTCCTGTTTCAAATTATGAAATGCACCAAAAAGGATCCATATAAATTTATAAAATCATAAATTTATTACAAAGCCACATCTTAATCTCAAGAAATCCGCATAAAAATGCTTGATCCCTAGACACTTTTGATGTGTGTATTTAACTCTTTCGTCACTCATTGAGTGTTTGAGTGACTAAAGACAACGCACAGCCAGAACTAATGGGCGCTTAAAGCTGGGGTATGTTCCTGGGCGTGCGTGAGAGCACTGATAGAGGATTTCTTGAAAATACTTCGTAACGGGAAGTAATGGGTGTGCGAGTAAGTCTCGGGCAAAAGTCATACATACATACATACCATCAAGCCTTGTTCTCAACGGGGCAGGCAGAAACTACATCTTTCCATTTGCTACGGTCCTGACACACATCTTGCGCTTCTTCCACTCTAATTAATCCTTTCATACATGCTCGTCGATTAAGGGTACTCTTGACCTGACATTTTCTAAGGACGTCTTGGACGTCCTAAGTACGTCCGTCTAGGCCTTCCCCTTACAACAGCTCCATCCACCCTCGCCTTGTAAATTTGCCTTCGTCAATAGCCTTTTATCCATCCTTTCCATATGACCAAACTATCTTAGCATTCCCATCTCAATTTTAGTGACAACATCTTCCACACCAGAACATTTATCTAATTATGCTGTTCCTCATCTATCACTCAATGTCACTGCTGCGTAGTTCGCAATGGTCGAATTTCCAATGAATTAATCTTTCATACTTCTTTTGACAAAAGGGCTTTTTTTCAGTATTATTTGAGAGAAACTTCCTTTATTATGGTGCAGTTATTGTCATCACAATGTCAGTTTGATTTAAACGATATATTCTAGATTGTTATTTAGTCGATTATTTATGTATTTCGTAGAGCGAAGTTGGCAAGCAAGCATGCGGGCGCAAGGTAAGCTGCTACCTTCTCTCAGCCTTCAGTTGAACGCGTCTACCATTTATTTATTTTCACGTATTTTGTGTATGAAATATAATTATTAAAAATTAAAAATTTCGGTGCTTACGTTGAAAAACAGAAAGAATCCCAGTTTTACTACATTTAAAAACTGATTAAACATTTTAAACCATAAAAATTCAAGATAGGTTAACAAAAACATGGAGGAGGTTACTTTGCTTAGCATTAACCCTCCTTTTTTTTAGATAATGAACGTTTTTTTACAAACGTGAATTACTCTGCTGCGAACTACATATTTGCTTCATAGTATTCAAAAAAGCGTTCATCAGTAATGGAATATAAAAAATCTTCATAAACGTCAGTAACGAAGTAGATTAACACTATAGTTCCTTCTGATACTAACTTTTTGGCCACTAAATTAGCATAACAATGATAAGGGACCAATGACCGATGGCAGGTGGAATTGAATCAACAGCAATGACAAAGTACTAAAACGCTTAGCTACTTCTGTCTCTGACCGAACAAGAACCACTTATCAATACTTGGGTGATTTTATAGAAAAGTGTTCTAGGCATCATTTGTCATAGTATTTTTTTTTCTCAGCGTAGGCAAAATCTATTTTTTTTTATAGTGCCTGTCAATATGACCTCACTCCACCTGATGGAAAGCAGTCGTGAGGTCCAGATATGAGGATGACAAGCACAATAATGCAAAGCAATTATGCTGCAGGGCTCCCTTAGTCGCCTCTTACGACAACCACGGGAAGGAGATGAGAAAGTATTCTTTTAAAGTGCCGCCACTAGCACGGCACTAAATTACGTATTATAAACGATCAAAAATACTTATTGACCATTTAAGGCACGTGTCTAGGATCAATAGATCACCCAGAAAAAAATATTGAAATTTTTGGAGCCATGGCATTATTTTCTGAGGCCACGGAATTGATTGCATTATAATAAACTACACAAACTTTCAGATCATTTTTTATGTTTGAACTTTTTTGGACTAAAAAACAAACTTTTTTTTGACATTTAATAATATTACCGTTCTTTATTCTTAAAAATAATCACATAATGAACAAAATGACAGAAACAAGAAATACTCGTAAAACATTTGAAATCAAACTATTTGAAGTCGGTGTCTAGTGGTCCGATGGTAAAAAGTAGAGAGTGGTATCAAGTTGTGTAGTTCCCGCGCATACTCTCCAAAATACATCTTAGAAATACCGGTATAAAGGCAACTTTATACCGATGCTCCAAACTCTGGAGTTCAGTTCCAACGAGCGTTTCACCGTCTTTGAGTCTTCTAGCCCTTTGGTCCAGTGAGTCTAATGAGTTCAGCTCGTATCTGTGCAGAGCCTTGACACAGATGGCATCAGTACTCCATACACGACCGAATCTGTGCTTAATACGAGTGAAGCAGCTGTTTCGGTGTATCGCCGAACCATAAAGAGGATGCCAAGTTTTTTGGCAGCGGTTTCCTATCAAAATATTAGCTTTGGACTCAATATTACTACCAAAGTTGAGGTTAGGCGAAAGATCCATACCTAGGTGTTCGCGGTGGTTGGTTATCGGTATAGGTGCATTCAGTATAATAGGAGTCAGAATAAATGCACTGCGTATGGCGTAAAACAGACAAGCCTGGGTTTTGTTGGCGTTGAGCTCAACAAGGTTAGCTTCGCCCCAGTCGGACACTGCTCTTAACATTGACTTATCTGCTCAACCATAACCTCTGTTAGGGACATAGTTTCAACGAAACTGGCCCAGGCCAACGGTGCTGTCATCTGCGTATCCAGTGATACCTGGGCACAACAGATCATTGATATGCAGCAGGTGTGTCTCAGAGAGAATAGATCCCTGAGGAACACAGGCATTTATAGCCAAAAGGTCGGAAGAGTAGCTATCAATGATTACCCTTATTGCGCGTTAATTGAGGCACAAAGAGCGGTGGGAATTCAGTATCAAGGAAGCTTGCTCTTATGACTATAGTGCCAAACCTTCCTCCAAGATGTCGAGAGAGAGGGTGAGTGCTTCGCTGTGTTTCTCAATAGCTTCGCCCCCCAAGCGAGTGACATACGCATGAAGATCACCAATCAGATTTATTAATCGTTTAAAAAATATATTAAACGTTTTAGTTCCTTTTTTCCCTCTATTTTTCCATAGTTTTGAGTTGTTTATAGATTTTGTGTTGATCTTTAAATTTGCTAGCTGCTAGCTCTCTCAATCAATTTCTTTTTATGAAGTTTTTCCTCTTTGGTAAGCTTTGGTTTTCCCATGTTTATTTCATAGGTTTAAAGAACTTAATGCTCCTATGAACAATTATGTTCACTTTAAATGAGATACAATTGTTATTACTACATCATCATCGTCCGTGCGGTCTATCCCGGTTGTGAACCCACACCGGTGTGTGGGATTGTTATTACTACAATGCTATATCATAGACAAGGAACCTAGTTTAGGCATAGGTCTCAAGTTTAACATACGTCTGATGTGCTGTAATTTATACCTATATCATACCTATGAAATCATTTCAACAAAGGGAAAACAGTGTCTATTTGAATTTTATGTTTTGATGACCGTTTACAATAATAATGTGTGGAGTTTTTTCATCCTGATCATATGAATGTTCATCTCAAGCATACAAACCAGTCAGTTCTATAGTCGCAAACTTATTTCCATGGCCATAATGCCATGGAATTGAAACCATGGAAACGACGACAAAATTGTTGCTTATTTGCATTCTTTACCAGTTGCTTAAAAGTTAACAACAATTCGATGTTGTTATTATGACATAGCATACTCAGAACGCTAATAAAATCATGTATCAAAGTCATTCAAATAACAAACTCATACTGTAATTTATAATTGACCCACGGAATGGACCTACCATAGTGTACCAATTATTTTTTTAAATAAAGAACCTACCGCTATAGTTTTGGCTCGAACGCAAGCGACACCACTTCTTCGTCAGAAAGTCGTTGCTTATATGGCGCTCCTCGTCGGTAAATCACTGAACATTTATCACTTGTAAGTACCAACGAAACAAGACTATTTCGTCACATGCTTCAATTTACATCCGTCGCGTGACACATATTCAGAAGGGCTCCAGTAAAACGTTTATATATATATACTATTTTGAAAGTAATTTACATATTTTAATATAATGATTGTTGTCCTTTGCCATGATGTATAAATCATTTTATATAAATGTATGTGAAGGAAAATATCTTCGATGACACCGCAGCAAAGGCGTGTGTGACACGTCCAAAACAGGCAAAATCTCCCCGTTTTTAGGCTTCAAGGATGGTTTTCTTAAACTTAATGAACACTTCTGCACTTAAATTTATGATGACTCGATATAGTATTAATGGGTCTACCTTTTGACAACGATTTTACTACTAAAATATTTGTAGTAGATTTATTTTTGCGGTGTCACACAGTTTCAGCCAGTTCCCTAGAATCACCCACTTATATTAGCAATTAAAGTTAGTGGCTACAAAAACATAGGTTCCCACAGGTTAGCGGGAAGCCCTCATAACGCACTAGTTCAATTACAATAACATCGGCGCCTTCCTCGCGCTCGCGTGTGTGCGCTGGAGCCTTATCGCTGGATACGCCCCGTGCGCGCGCGCATGTGAGCCGCGAGCCGCATTAGATATGCGTTTGCTATTCTCTATATTATTGGCGTTTTTTCACCAGTAAAGTTGCATGGTGCCTGAGAGTTGCATAGCATAGCCATTCGTATAGAATGGCAAGGTTAACATAACACACTTCAAATACCTCTTGAATGAAATTAGGTACTTAATTAGTCTAGAACCATATGCTTATCGAAATATCTGACCGTTCATATGCTTTGAATTGCAAGGTCACATACTTCCAATACCTTTCAGGAGGGAAAAGTGGTTACGCCTTTATCATCACAACATGGAAAATCTATACCAGTTCTTGCTTGGATTTGCTATAACTATTATGCCACAGTTGACCTCTGGAGAGTTTTTAGACTTAAGGAGATACTTTAAGTCCAAATGTAGGTATACCAATTAAGTCTGTGGTGTATACGACTAATACTACAGACGAGTTCTGCAATGATAACTTGCATGATAGCCTTTCTTCAAGAAACTCCGATTTTTCGTCGCAAAAGAAAAAAGATTATGTACATGTCGGCCCAACTGGGCTCAATATCTATTTACTTACAGAAAGTACGATATTTCCAAAATAACCTTCGCACATCTCACGTTTCCGTCTAGTATTGGCATTGTACATCACGTCACTACTCCTGTAGGTATAATGAGTTAGTTTCCGCGAACGTATTGTAATATTGCATCTGTGGAGCGCGCGCGCAGGTGTCGCGGCGGAAAGCGGGTCAGCGGCGGCGGTCAACACTCGCTAACAATAACAAGGAAGCCGCGCTCCTGCTGCGCGTGACGAGCGCGCGCCAGGCGGGCAGGGCGCGCGCGAGCCTACTGCCGCTCGCTGAGTTTGAGCGATTTCGCTTTATCTAATCGCCGGATGATAAAGCGCTTCGACTCCCGCTTGTCTTGCGCCGTGTCGCCGCACACGCCGGCCGCCGCGGTTGCGCCGGCGCCGCCCGCCCTCGCCGCCGCCGCCGCTCCCGCCTCCGAGCGCAGGAAACCGAACCTTCGTCCGCATCGGACTCGAACCGTCGCGGGATATAAAAATGGAGTATGAACGCACTGCGATAACGACTACTCGCATTACTTGTCGCAACACCCACCGAACCTTCTTGCAATGAACGACTCTACTCCCCACACCTAATGTCGAAATATCCGCGCGCGCCGACGACGCTTACGCTCTTTCAGCCAGCGCACGTTCTGTTTGCGCACATGCCGTTAAAACCTATAATATGACTATTCCTAATGAAGTTAGACTTCAAATTGAACAGAGATCCGCTCTTTATGCTCATTAAAATTGTTTTGAAACCAAATGCCTACTGTGATATAAGAGTATTGAACATTACACTTCTTCTGGTCATAGGTTAATGTTATTGTTTGACCGTAAGTAACTAAAATGAGATAACGAGTGGCAAAAACCATCTTTTATGTTCATAAAATGAATATTTTTCCACAAAGGATAATTTGACACCTAAGGTTTTTATTATTTACATTAAACATACAACAAGAATTCTCGACTTTATCCCAAACGGGGTAGCCATAGGCAAGTTGACTGTTGCCGTCATGGTAAATGGAACACTCAGAAGTCCACTTGTCACCGGGTGTATTAGATCTCAACGTGGTTGGTCGTGAGTCTTTCGCTGGTATCCGGGTTGCTTAGGTATTTCATCGGTTGTTTCCATCACCGGAGAGTTTTTCGCGAGTTTAGCGATGAACACAAATATATGGTTCTGGCCTAGGCCAAATTTAAACTGGAAAAATCTAAATGACAAATTAGATAAAACTTAGTTTTTATACCATGTGAACAAAATTATAAGATTCATATTACAGGTCTAACGGATTTAGCCATTATTACCTATATATTTAATTGCATTAAAACCAAATAATGAAATAATCTCACAGTTTCAGGATCTTATGTTTGACTAGATTTCCGCCCGCGGTTTTGCCCCCGTGAACTTCATTTTTATGACATGAAAACTAATTATTTCAAAATAAATATATTCATAGGCATATATTTGTTTTTGTTATAAATATTTTTATATTGTATTATATTTTAAATAATTAGTTGCTATAGAGCAATCAGGGATGATGTAGCTTTTTAACAGTGAAATAATTTTAGAAATCGGTTCGGTAGTTTCAGAGATTACCTGCCTCAAAACACAAACTCACAAACGCTTACCTCTTCATAATATTAGTATAGATAACCAACATTCACACCCTGCAACCAAAATTATAGTAGATTAAACATTTCTTAATTGGTATATATCTGAAAATCATAGGCGTCATCTTTCTTCTTTAGTTATTGTCACACTACTTATACGTTTTTTGTTCTGTTATTATAAGTCTTGCATAAGATTGTGTTAAATTATTTTATCAACGTTTATAGATTAAACCAAAACGCAAGGTTTGATGGAAAACTCGTCCGAAGGCACGCACCGTCTGTCGTTACATGTTGTAAGTAAGAATACCTACAGTTTTATTTGTCTCCATATCCATCTTCGAATAGGTATGACACGTTCTACTCTTATGAGTTAGCTCATCAGAATAAGTAATTATGTAAGTTGTCTATCTTAAACTAATTGTTTTGTAAGTAAATTGTTTTGACGACCGACTTGGTGTAATGGTTAAGAAGTTGGCTACTACACCAGAGGTCGCGGGAACGATCCCCGCACAGTACAAACATTTGTGTGCATGAACATGTCTGTTTGTACTGGTCTGGGTGTCTCCTATGTATATTAAGTATGTATTTACAAAAGAAAATGTATTTAAGTATGTTTATCCGTTGTCTAGTATCCCATAACACAAGCTTTAATTAGCTTACTTTGGGGCTAGATGGCGCTGTGTGGAATAATGTCCAGGGATTTTTTGTATTTTTTTTTAAATAAATATAAAAAGAAAAAAAAAATGGCAATTATCCCTAGCTTAATAAGCAAAGTTACTAAGTGATGGATTGTCAATCTAACATTATTGGGCAGGAACATATCAACATCTTCGCGATTCTATGCCAATTTGAACTGCCACCTCTGTTTAGTAGCGCTGTAGCCAAATATATATTAAGTGCAAGATTGTAGTGAATATATAAGAGTTAGCAAGGATTCCCACAGGTCCCGAAAGTTTTAATATCATATCATAGTAGATGAAGCAAAGACAGGTCGGCCGCCGCCGCGGTCACACAAGGAAACGTTCGTGCAGTCGAAAAACTTATTTGCGAAAACCGTCGAATTACGTATGTAGAACTGGAGCGAGAACTGGGAATTGGATCAGCAGCAATGCAAACCATAATTCACGCCTGCCTTTCTCTCCGTAAACGTTGTTCGAGATGGGTGCCGCACAAACTTACCGATGAGCAGAAAGACCGTCGGATAGATTTGTGCTTAGTCATCATAGAAAAATTTGACGATGGCGAGAAAAAAAACGTGTTTGATATGGCTATATAACTATGATCTCGAAACAAAGCGACTGTCGACTGTATGGTGTTTTGAAGATGAACCAACTCCAACAAAATGTCGCTGTGCACGAAGCACACAGAAACAAATGGTCGCCTCGTTTTTCTGCAAAACGGGTGTCATATTGCTACTGTAGTGCTAGAGGATCAAAGAACGGTGAACTCTGAATGGTATGTGACAGTTTGTGTTCCAACAGTAATATCAGCTTGGTGTGACAAGCGACCGAAGTCAGGAATCCGGCACCTTCTCTGGCACCACGACAATGCGGCGCCGCACACGTCTGCCGGAACACTTGACTTTTTCAACTCAAAAAATGTGTCAATCCTTCCTCACCCACCATATTCCCCTGACCTAGCTCCATGTGACTTTTACCTGTTTCCATAAATTAAAGAAAAACTAAAGGGGAAAAGGTTTGAAAGCAAAGAAGATGCACTGGCTGCCTATAATTTCAAGATTTCTGAGGTGTCTAAAGAAGAGTAGTCATAGGTATTTTCCAATTGGTTCAAACGTATGGAAAAGTGTATACGTGCTCAGGGTGAATACTTCAAAAGAATCGATATTTGTAATAAAAAATAAATTTGAAAATGTTTGTTTATCGAATTTCTTTTGGCATGCCTCTCGTATAAATGCGAAAGTTGGTGAGGACCTATGTATGTGTGTATGTATATTTGTTACTCTTTTAAGCAAAACCTACTAAACTCTCCAATAATCATTAAAGAGATTAGACATGAGAATGATATTATATGCTTGGCTATAGGAAAAAATAGTGTGTATCGTTATTCACTCAGGAGAATTAGTTACTTTGTGTAGGGTATGTTACTACGCTATGTGACCTTATTCAAGTTTGTAAACACACAGAAAATAATAATGATATGTAAAAGTAAGAAAAGAACAACAATCTCGTGATGATATGATAGCAGTTGAAAACTGTTTTTTAGGCGCTTAGGCAAAAAGCATTTTGACGTTTAGTTTTATACGTGTATAATATTGTTGGCTAAGCTAATATTTCTTTTTTTTCCAAGATAAGGCAAATACCTATGGGTGAATGTGAAGAACATGTGCAACATGAGAGCAACGAATGATGCTATATTTCTGAGTAAAATGTACATAAACTGTTGTTTAAAAGTGTCGCGCGCGGTACGTTGTTTGCGGCAAGCCAACCATGTGACTGCAATGGCCTGAAGCCACGAAGGCATTTGTACATTACACACGTTCGCGCGTGGGCCGACTGCTGACGACCATCACGCCCCACGATTTATTTCATTTACGTATCAAACGTACAACGACCATTTTAAACCAATCTTCCCAATCAAGATAGATCGATGAAAGCGAAAACAAAAGTATTAGTTTTAATAGCACCAGGCGACAAAACTTAGATGTTCGTAAATAACTGTGAAATATGGCGGTCAGTTCAATTTATTTCGAATGCTGCAATTACTTTATTATAAATAGTATTTCTGTCGCCAAGGAGCATTGTTTACATAGTTTGTTTGGTTTAGATAAATTATAGAATACACAATACACAGAAGCGCCTCTTATTGGACTTTGTTGAGCAATTAGAATCGGTCGTAACGAGTCGTAGCACATAGAAACATCGCACAATCTGAGATTTTGAGCGATACGTAGCTACTTTGAAAATAACCTACGATAATGTTTTTCTGTGTTTTTAAAATTGTTATATATTAGTTTAAATTCGTTGTTTTGATAATATTTAATAAAAACACTATAATTTACTACAAATGATAAATACTTCTATTTTACTTACCGAAATGATACTCTGTTTTAGTTGTGGTCATGGTGACGTCCATGGTTCAGTCTGTTCGGTGAGGCCCAGGCACGGGCCGGGGCGGGGGCTGTCGGGCTCAGGGTAGCAGGGGGACAGCGGGTCCGGGGCGCGGCAGCATCACTGGGGCGCATGAGTCGCGAACGCGGTGCTAGTGCGAGCTGCGCGTGCGCGCGGCGGTCGATGGCGCGCGAGTAGCGAAGCCGCCTGCGCCGCCGCCCCGCGCCCCCGCCTCCCGCCGCCCGCGCTGACGCAACGCGCGAGCGCCCTGACCCCGCCGCCCGACACCAGCCGCTCCCGGACCCTGCTGCTCCACACAAACACGACTCAACACATCATCAAACTCGTCCAATATTTACCGTCCCTAACCATCAAGTGCAGCATTAGGTGCTATCTGCTTAGCAGATAAAGCCATTTGTTATCAACTACACAAACTTGATAGCAAATCGAGTTCTCTTTCTCTCTTTAGTTTTCTTCTCTAGAACCTGCTGCTGCTCACGACCGATCACAACAAAACCAGATACAAACACCTCAGCATCAAGACTGTTAAAAAGGAAATCCAGGCAGTAAAAACGATGACTTATTTGGCCACTAAAACTCCTTTAATTAACAATGAAATGATATACAATATACAGCCTTGCAGTGGATGCAAATGTTGGAAAATCTTTAGTTTGGAAACCCTGGAAAGACTACTAGACTATCTTTACAACTGCAAAGTTTTCACTAATTGATCCTAAAGCACATGATTTAACTGCTCTACAAAACCAACGTCAAGATGATTTCAAATCAATAATCACTCTACTTACTATTGTATAAGCTAAATTAACTTTAACTGGTAATCAGAGTTCGACCAGAAAAGTCTGCTGTTCCTCCACAAATCACATTTTCACACCGATGTTTTCCAATGGCAACATTGGCGGCCAAAATGTGCGTGCAACTTGCTCACTGTCTTAATAACAACAATCCCGGGATCGATTCAAAGTCAAACTCAAATAACTTTATTCAAATAGACTTTCACATTAAGTACTTTAAAATCGTCCAATTTAAAGAAAGATATACTAAATAATAGACATGATTACTATAATAATATAGATATATAAATACACAGTATACAGACATAGACATTCAGGTATTAACTTCGACCAGGGTCGGGACAATTCAAGAACCGAACTCTCCTAAATTGGCTCGGGTCTGAATGTGCTGCGAATCGCCCCTGGCTTAAATAACAGAAGAACATTTACCCTCATTTCTGTACCCTGAAAGTTGGTGTGTTGTTTAGCGCAAAAGTCAGTGTTTTTCAGTTAGGTTTCATTACTAAAGCAATTTTTATGTATTGATTTACCAAAATCGTGGACAAAGCCATGTTATGATACAACGTCAGAAATGAGGAAATCCTTAAAATAATTAATGTTGAAGTGGAAGTGGACAAGCAGGACACATAGCGTTAAGAACTAATGGCCGCTGGGGCAGAGCGGGATGCCCACCTCCAAAGTGGACGGGCAACCTGAAGGTCAACCACGAGTTGCCAATTTAAATTATTTATTTATTTATTCTTTAATGCAAAAATGGACATTAGGCGGACTTAATGCAAAAAGCATTATCTACCAGTCAACCATCGGATGGGACAGAAATGATGTTGGCGGTGCAAAATGTTCATTTAGAATGGAAATGAATACAAAGAGATTTTATAAATTCTTAAAAACGACAGATACAACCTAATCAATATAAATTATACGTATATGCATAGAAATACAAAACATAAGTAAATATATACTTACATAATATATAACATACTCACTATTATGGGAAAACAATAAAATAAAATAGATGATGAACAGTGGAAACTACTGAGAATTTCTTAAAAAATCACGGATTGCTGTTTTGAACATGGCTTTACTTGGTGACATTTTGATAGTGTCTGGCAACTTATTCCACAATCTGACAGCTGTGAGAACAAAAGAGTGATCGATGTGGCTTGTCCTATGAGCAGGAGTCTCCAGTCTTAGCATATCGCATGAGCGCTGTCTACGAAAACTGGTATCACCTTTCAGCTGAAATTTACACCAGAGATAGTCTGGAGAATTTGGATCACGCAGAATACTGAAGAGCGAGCACAGCGTTCTCAACTCTCTGCGCTTGCGGATGGTCAACCATTTCAGTTGGGCCCGGTATGGAGAGGTGTTATCATATTTTCGTACTAAAAATATGAAGCGGAGACACCCGTTGAGGAGACGATCTAATTTGTTAAGAGAGGCTTGGGATAGGTTAGAGCAACAGACATCCGCGTAATCAATAATGGGCAACACCAGCGCCTGAACCAAAAGTACCTTAGTGCCAGAAGGGAGAACTTTTTTGAAACGGTAGCGAGCTCGAAGGGTAGCTGACACCTTTCTACTGGTTTCGGTTATATGTTTGTCCCAGTTCAATGTAAATAGGCCTAACTTTTTAACATTTTCAGAATGATTCCCTATCATACATACATACATACCATCACGCCTTTTTCCCAACGGGGTAGGCAGAGACCACATCTTTCCACTTGCTACGGTCCTGACACACCTCTTGCGCTTCTTCACAAAAGGGAATCACAGCTCCTTTAAATTTAAGCAAGGCATTAGCCCCATTAATAACCTTTGCCAGGAGATGCGGAGTACCTATAATAATGGCTTGGCATTTTGAGGGGTTCACTGCTATTCCAAAATCGTTGGTCCAGTCATACAAGCGGTTTAAATCCCCGTTCAGAACATAAACGGTCTTCTCAAATTGATTAGCACCACATGGTTCATAGACCTGCAGGTCGTCAGCATAAAGGTGGTACGAGCAGCGCAGATGGAGCGTAACAAAATAAATGAAGACGGAGAAAAGTAACGGAGAGGAGGATACCTCCTTGTGGGACTCCAGAGTTAAGGACACACCAGTCAGAAAATGCTTGTTTAACACGGACAACCTGTTGCCTGTCACGAAGATACGAAGCAAACCAATTCAAGGCCAGTGGGGAAACACGCAGGTGGGAGAGAATCGAAAGCAGAATCTCATGATTCACATGAAGAAGTATTAGAGAAGTCTATCAGGACGAGAACAGTGAGTTTTGATTCCTCTAATCCGGCTCTGAAATCCTCCTTAATTTTAAGAAGAGCAGTAGCAGTACTGTGGCCTGACCTGAAACCCGATTGGAGATTACTGATTAGATTATTATTAAGTATGAATTTGATAAAATTGCCCATGCACAGCGGCTTCGGAAATCTTGGAGATAAAGATATGGTGCGAAAGTGACTTGGAAGGCTGGGGTTAGACAATTTGGGAAGGTGGCGGACAAAAGCTTTACGCCAAATAAATGGAAAAGTACCAGTCACCAGCGAGAAGTTAACAATGTGAGTGATTAAAGGGAATTATCGTTCACGTAACAAATTTTTACGCGAACGATAACGTAAATTTAAAGTGGCAACTCGTGGTAGACGTACTGGTAGAGTAGGCGGAATCGCGGTGGGTGCAAACCGTCTGGACCGTTTGGAAATCAATAGGGGAGGCCTATGTTCAGTAGGACGTCTTATTTCTTTTAATGATGAAGTAGGTAGGGCACATAGCGCAAAGAACTGATGACCTTTGAGGTAAAAAAGATGTGCAGCACAAAGAATGGCAAATTCATCTTGGGATGCGAACCAAAAAGGACCTTTCAAGGATTCCATTGGGGAGGCATATGTTCGTCAGATGATTTCTGTTAGATGATCGCTGCATTCGTCATGCTTGCCAAGTATGGGTTATTATTGACAAACCCCTGATTTTATCAGTCGACTGATCCCTCTCGAGGCATGCTGTAACTCTCATTGCGGGATATATGTGGCTCCGGGGTTACTCTTCATGTACGACGAGATTCTACTTCAAACTCAAAAATCTTTATTTAAGTAACCCTGTGCAAGTACCTTTTAATTAAACTTCATAATAAATAATAAACTAAGTACTCATTAGAAAAAAACTATAATAATCTGTATTATACATAAAATATACAGTATATAAAAATAACGAAGTTGCTACTCTATTGAGAGGACCTTCAACAGCTCCATCGCCGAGGATCCGCTGCGTTATCTGTCACCAATGACGTCGAGC
The DNA here is from genome assembly GCA_947369235.1 of Udea olivalis. Classification (NCBI taxonomy): domain Eukaryota; kingdom Metazoa; phylum Arthropoda; class Insecta; order Lepidoptera; family Crambidae; genus Udea; species Udea olivalis. The sequence continues at coordinate 24,974,405 of OX376342.1, forward strand.
GTCGAGCGTCCAGTAAAGCCAATCGAGGTCACCGCAAAGGTTAACATTAGTAAAATCCGCGATATTACATTGGTCAAGTAAAGACAGCTGATTACTGATGCTGTTCACATCTTGACAAAATATTTTTTATAAAGGGAAAAAGGACTGATTTAGTATGTCTCTAGACTGAACAATTTTATATTGGTTTTTCACTAAATCAAAATTTTTCGCAATTTGGTTAAGACCAAAATCAAAGTTTCGTATTAGCTTCAGAACAACCACAACTCAAGTGATATTTTGCGTTGGTACGTAGCTTAGAAAACCTGTGTCCTCCATTGTACGCGAGAGTTGTTAAAACCCAACTATTGTTGGTCAACTGGTTAAATTATCACCAAAGTTTTTCAATAAGTCCTAAAATACTAAGCTAAGCCACATAGTTTGTTTGATTAAAGTGTAGTGTAGTGTATTAGAGTAAGAAGCTTGGCTCTACATTAAAGCTTTTTGACAGTGCGAGGGTTAAGGTCTCGTTCTTGCAACATTTAAAATTAAAAGATGTTGTGGACCTTCACAATTTCTTTGTTAACTAGTTTATTATGTCATTATTATTTTAAAAATTTTAAAAACTCTTTTGTTTTTTGTGCAATATAGCTTTCTAGGACTTCAGGAAGTACCGAAAGAAGTTCGGTGATCATCAGTGAGTGAATTACAAAATCTGGGTTTTTAGATACCTATCAATAAAATCTAACTAAATATTGTTATATTTGTGCAATAAAGAATGTCTTATCTTATCTTATCATATGATTAATAGGTGCACTATCGATGTAAAAGCTCGTAAATTTGGTTAATCTGTTGTAGGTAATCCAAATGAATAAAATACGGGCTAGAAAAAAGCTACGAAGCGCTTCTTGAAAATGTAAGTGCCCTTGCGCTTTGCTTGGGTCGTCTTGTAGGGGGCACCACTGTGCCTCCAGACTCACTAACTGCATGCCATGCAATCTGGCTGCATACATAGTATCAGTAATGTTGGTATTCTTACGCTGTTCAAATGTAGAGACTAATCTAAAGCAAGTTTATTTACATTCTAAATATTTTGCTGAAACTGGAAAGAAATATAAAAATACAATCATGGAATGTGACAAGATGCACAAAAATCAATTATTATATATATTTTGTTCCAAGTCAGAATAATTACACGCAGTTTCAACTCTAGAAACATACTTCTTCAAAAAATTTCAAAATATAATTAAACAAAAACCTGTAAATAGACAAAGTCAATACTACTCTACCACAGGACTCTACTAACAAGATGAGAACCGGTTTCGAAAGAGAGTGACATGATGTTTAGTAAATCATGTGTTAATTTCAATTACAGCATGTTGTGAAAATATCATCTGCTTTGTAACATAGCACTCTACACTAAAATCCACCCGTCACCTCTGTCTCTAAAATGTTGACTCTACAGTTCTATGCCAAAGCAAGTAGCGCCAGCTAGCGGTTAAACAGCAAAACACTCTGAGTCCGCCCACTTCTAAGCATATCACTTAGCAAGATGTTACAATCGCTGGCACCGACTGACCCAGTGCTGCGAGTTGTAGTCTCTAGGTGGCGCCACTAGCGTTTGCCAATGGGTTAGCAAACTGTTTCAGTTCCAATTCATTTTTGGACAGTGAATAAAAAACTACGAGATGCTTTTGAAGCCTTTACGGCTAACCCCATTGCTGTGCAAAAGGATTTAGTGCTAAAGCGCTAAATATTTCATAACCATTCTCATCGTTTTTTGCTGATATTTCTACAAATTACGGTACCTAAACTCCTCATAAAAATTGTTACTTGAATTTTTAGTGTTAACAGAATGGAATAAGTAATGTCATTGACAAATCTGTGTACAGCTAGTGCCCTCTATCAGTAATTCATTTTAACACAATCTTAGTCAATCTAATGTAGAGCGTGACGTCGATACCTGACAGATGTGTGGGCGCACGGCGAACGCGCACCGTATGTAGGTCACTCGCGCTCGCCTGCCGTCGCAGTGACCGCGTGGACGCGCCCTCACTGTTTTTGTTACTATTTTGCGTCGCTTTTGACAGTGACAGAACGCACTAACGGGCTGTCAAAGTAGCAGCATTCGTGATGTCAACAAAAACAGACGCAAACGGCGCCGAGCAGGTGATGGTGGTGCGGCTGGCGACCAAAGAGGACATGCCACTTGTGCACAAAATGATTAATGTGAGTAATAGTAATCCGTTGCAAATCATCTCTAACAGCTTAGCTTTGTCACAGATGTTTTCATTTGCGCTACAGTATTAATATTTAAAAGTGATCTAATTTTAAATCAAACTACCTCAATATGAGTTGCAATAGGGCAAGATTAATATCATAGAATATTTATAATACTAAAACAAATACTAACACATCTGAAATTACTAAAATGAACCTAAAACTAAAAGCCTTAAAACATATAAGATAATAACTAAAATATATTATTAAAAGGATTCTCTTTCGGCAAGGTTCCGAAGATACTGGCAGCGCTCCCTCTTTGAATAGCTAGACTAATTCTTTGTCCAAGGTAGCTGCCAGCTCTTCGGCCTCCTGTGATGTTGACTAATCTTTTTGCTATTTCCTTAAAAGGCCTTATAGCGCTAGGACCCCACGGACCAAGGGTCTCGACACCGAATGGAACAAAATCATATTCCGAGCCTAGACCCCTGTATTTGCATGCTTTACCTTTTTCAGCCGCTTCACAAGCCGCACCAGCTCAGTTGCAATTAGATCTTTTCGAGTATCATTACTTAGCTATTTGCATAATAAAAAACAAATCTCTTCAGCAGATTTTCTGGGTAAACGTGTACCACCATCGTCCTTGTTATCGCTTACCACTAGGCGAGATAGAGGTCAAACGCAAACCCATTTTAAATAAAAAGCTAGCATACGTATATATATTTTAACATTCTTTTGTATTTTCTAAATGTGTTTTTATTTCTGTATGTTTATGAACATTTATTTTTATTTTTCTTTGATTGGTATTTATAAGTGACTAAACTTTTTTAGTTTTTTAACCGCACCTTCTCACCCTTCCTAACATTTTCTCTACTTGGGTTGTCTGGAAGAGATTGCTCTTAAGCAATAAGATCGCCTAATTGTTTCATCATAATCTTGTAATACCAACCAATAATGTATTTTTGATGTGCAATAAATAATATTCATTTTATATTTTTTATAGTTATTGGAATGACAACTTAAATTCATAATAGGTTGGGGAAAAAGTTTCTTAGCATTTTTTAAGAAAATTCAAATCATTTTTAATATAGTTTATTAAAATTGAACTAAAGTAGGTAGGTGCCTTTTTGTTCGATTACTTTTTGCCATCTTGTAGGTAGAGACATGATCCCATTGCTATAGGAATTTTGAGGCTTCTGATCAAAATACCGCGACAAGAGGTTTTGGCAGTCGTCTCGTGATGTTAACCTGACACTGCTTAAAGAATTCTGAAGAGCCCGAAACCGGTGGAAATCTGAAGGTGCAAGGTCAGGACTATACGGCGGATGCATTAACACCTCCCAGCCAAAGTCTTTTAATTTTTGCTAAGTGGCTAAAGATGTGCGAGGTCTAGGACGTTATGATGAAAAACCGAACCCTTTCTGTTGATTGATTTCGGCCGCTTTCTCCTTCTGGCTTAAATCTCATCAGTTGTTCGCAGTAGAGTTCAGAATCGATGGTCCTGCCTGGATGTAACAGCTCATGATGAATAATGCCCTTCCAATCCTACCACACACACAGCATCACTTTGTTGCGAGTTAACCTGGGTTTCGCCACAGTCTGTGAAGCCTGACCGTGCTTTGACCACGACCTTTTGCGCATGTTCTTGTAGTACGTGATCCAATTTTCATCACCAGTTAGTTATCAGCTTCTTTAAAAATGGTTCGGTTTAATTACGTCGTAATAAAGAATAGATAGATAGATAGATAGATATACTTTATTGCACAAAAAAGGAATAAAAACAGTTGTATTACATAAAACAAGCAATTTGTACAATTTAGGCGGCCTTATCGCTAGAGAGCGATTTCTTCCAGGCAACCTTTGGGTAGAGGAACTTTTTAAAGCATGAGCTTTGTGTGGAGTGAAAATGAATCTATGAGAAAAATGTCATCTCTTCTAAATATTGCTCACCAAACTGTATATTTTCCCCTTCATCAAGGTATATTTCTCTTAAATCCGGATCCAGTAAAATCCAAACTGAACGCGTTTGATGTCTTTTTTGTAATGATTTTTTTATTTTTGTGAACACATCTGTAGATATTATACCAGTATGCTTACTTGCAGGCCTTAGCTCATCTGGCACATTAAAAATGCGTCCGTCCGGTGTCTCAATGGAGGCTATGCTGATTATATTAGTTTTTCCATCCGTTGATCCCATTACCAGAAATTTAAACCGAAGTTTATCCATTTTCATAATAATAACCAGAAATGTCGTTTTATAAGTATGGTTGTATTATTTATTCTTTTTGGACGGTTAGTTTAAATAAACAATGTGTTGCTCTGTAAACAAAGATATATTTTAAATGGTACAGATGTTTCTATCGTGCCAAATGAATTAAAAAAATATAAAACACAAGTTGAATGGCTCGAAGATAGGAAAATAGCATTAGCAAATTCAATTAAGTCTCATAACTATAATAAAAGTATATTTGACAAAAATAGAATTCAACTGAATTTAAATATAGGAGATATGGTGTATGTGGAGAATGGAAACAGGCTAAATAGGAGTAAATTAGATGAACTAAGGATTGGTCCGTTTGAAATAATAGAAAGGATATCAAATTCTATTTATAGAATCAATACAGGTCATAGGAAAACAGAGTCAAATCTTTTTCACATCACAAAACTCATACCATACATAAATAATACATAAAAAAAATAAGTAGTATAGTAGGTTTTGTTCTTTAATTTAATATTATTTTGTTAATTTAATAACTCAGTTCAAATAATCTGAAAAGAATGAATGATTTTTTTGTAAAAAAATTCACTCCGAAGGAGGGAGATGTAAAGAACCGACATTATAATTATTTAGCGTAAATACTTTTTGCCACACTATGTAATGACGTCTAAGACCAAGACTGTCTATAGGACAGAGCGACATATTGAACGTCATTGTGATTTCAGCTTAAATATAAATTGCTTACGAATTACGATGAATTCCATTACCTATTATAAAAAGGGATAAAAGATTAGTTAATAGACTTTAAATGTCGTTTCTTTGTTTACAGGTAGGATAGTGTAATTTTGGTTATTAGTGTATTTGATTGTCATTCGTATGTAAATAATAAAATATATCTTTGTTTACAGAGCAACACATTGTTTATTTAAACTAACCGTCCAAAAAGAATAAATAATACAACCATACTTATATATATATATATATATATATATATATATATATATATATATAAATCCATCAATCAATCAAGATTATATACCTACAAATACATATAAAATAAATGTATATATCTGTATATACAAAAAAACATTCATAATACAATAAACATACATATACCATACACACATACAAATAATTATTATGGCAAGGAATCACAAATGTAAACTTACAAACTCTTGTAAACCTACATGGAACAATAAATGATATGACTATGACTAATGAGTACACGGTTCATTAGGTTGCTTTCAGTGAGCTCGTGAGGTACCCCAATATCGAGTTTTTTTTTTGTACCCAGTTTTTTTCAAATGCGCCAATTTTGTGGTCAATTCCTAGATTTGAATCTTTTATCCCTTTTTATAATAGGTAATGGAATTCATCGTAATTCGTAAGCAATTTATATTTAAGCTGAAATCACAATGACGTTCAATATGTCGCTCTGTCCTATAGACAGTCTTGGTCTTAGACGTCATTACATAGTGTGGCAAAAAGTATTTATGCTAAATAATTATAATGTCGGTTCTTTAGCTACGTCGTAACTACTGATATGCCGATCTTGCTCCACTTTTTCAAAAATGGCATCCATTTAATCGAGCGACGTGCTTCTTTGACATTAAAATTTCCGGATTTATTTATTTATTTAAAAAAAAGGTTGCTTGAAGGCTCACAGAGCAGGTCCAACATGCCAACAAGTTAAATTAAAATAGAAATTACAATACAATTAAAATACAGTTACAATAAAATCACAAAACATTATAATACGATAACAACAAAATAACAATACAATTAAAATACAATATAATTCAGTTACAATGTCAATAAACTATACAAAAATCAAATCAAATCAAATCAATGTCAAAACATATAAATTATTTACACAAAATTATATAAAATGCATTGTAAAGATGCCCCAAACGGTCAGCAAATATGTCAATGTGATCGTGCTGAGCAATTATGTCCCCAATCAAGCGCAGAACGCGAGTGGTAGGCGCATGTGCGGCGCGCTCCGTGCGCGTGGCTGGCCAGAGCAAGAGCCGCGGCCGGCGACGCGGCGCAACGATGCCCATTGCATCCCGCGGTATACGCCCGGGAACCATAACTCCAACTCTTTCCAGAATTTCTGGACAGTCCATTTCATTATGCAACACAGCCAAATAATGTTTCACCGCCAGCAGTAACCGCCGTAGCTCGAGTGTATCCAAATCTACCATTCCCGAAACAAATTTGGAAGGGTACAAATAGGGGTAAAAATAACAGCATTTTTTGTACAACCAGCGCGAATATTTCCGTTGGACTTTTTCTAGCAATTGGATGTACTTGCTTTCATAGGGATCCCAGATGATGGCACCATATTCCAGCTTGCTCCGAACGTAGGCATTATATAAGACCTTCGCCACCATTGCGTCTCCAAACTCACCAGCAGTTCTCAAAACAAAACCAAGAAGCCTATTCGCCGCCTTACATATTGTTGTCATGTGTTTGTGGAAATCCAATTTGGAGTCTAAAGTTAAGCCTAGGTCGCGTACTTCACCAACTCTTTCCAGTGGAATGTCAAATAAAATATAGGTTGCGTTTATTGGGCAACGCTTACGCGAGAAAGTGATCATCTTACATTTGCCATTATTAAGTGGAAGACGATTTCCTCTACTCCACTGTGATACCGCATCAATATCCCTCTGCAAGGCACTCACATCCGCTGCATCACTGATACCCAGACTTAACTTCAAGTCATCAGCGAACAAGAGGCACCTGGCAGAACTCACCACATTAGGTAAATCATTAATGAAGATCAGAAAAAGTGTAGGTCCAAGCGTACTTCCCTGACTTACACCCGATCTTGTGTAGAAGACATGTGATTCGTACCCATCCAATCTTACGAATTGTTTGCGGTTACTAAGGTAGCTCGAGAAAAAATGGAGAAGCCTTGGTGCAAAGCCTAGTAGAGCTAGTTTTTGGAGAAGAATATCGTTGTCTACCAAATCAAAAGCCTTCCGGAAATCGAAGTAGGCGACATCAACCTGCCGACCAGCGTCCATCTCAGTATGCACATGGTCAACATGTGCTATAAGGTTGGTAGTGGTAGAACGAGCTTTCCGGAAGCCATGTTGGCTATTATGCAGCACGCTCGATATTTCCTTACTAATTCGGAGATTCAAGATTGTTTCAAATATCTTTGCAAAAACTGAGAGTACAGCAATCGGTCGAAAAGCAGAAACGTCCATACCAGGCTCTCCCTTTGGAACAGGTGTAACTCTCGATAGTTGCCACTGGTAAGGATACTTGGAATAGTATAGGGATAAATTATAAATAAAAATAAGAGGTATCTTAAAATACGATATGCAGTCCTTGGCAAGAAACACGGGTATTCCATCTGGCCCTCCCGAAGAGCGCGGTTTAAGACCTTTTACGGCTGCTAGCAGATCAGCTTCATTAATTTCGCGTATGGATATCAAAGTCGAGTCGGCGCAGGAATGGGCAGCTCGTGCAGCCTCCTCGGGATCTAAGACAGGAACCTCATATTGGAAAACAGAGCCAAAGTATTCGGCAAACGCGTCAGCCGCTGCCTGGCCGGTCACCTCGGTATTTTGGTAGGTATAGACATCAGCTTGCTGCCTTTCCTTCTTCTTGTCCTTAACGTATTCCCAGAACTTAGCCGGATCCTTAACTAATTTTTTTTGCGTGTCGTTTAGGTGCTTCTGATATGCACCGCTGATTAATATTTTTACCCACCATCTATAATATTTAAATAGTTCTCTATTATACTCCCTGCCATAAAACTTAAATTGTTTTAGGTGAAAATATTTGTTTCTTATATTATGTATGATCTCAGCTGTATACCATTTAGGATAGACGTATGGACTCTTGGCACATTTCTTGACTGGGACATAGAGACCAATGCAATGGTTCAATTTAGCATAGAATAGTTCAACAGCCGAATTCACGTCACCAGTATTCAACAGATCAGACCAATCCATACAAGCTAAAGCTGCGTACAGGCTCTTATAGTTCGCTTTATGCCAATTCCAATTCGGGCTAAGCTCCTGCCTTTGGTTAGGTGGCGATGAGCGACTCGTGTGACAGACTGGAGCCCGAACCTCAACTGTTACTTCAAGCGCTGGATGATAGTCGTCAATTTGTACCAGTGGATCCATCCCAATGGATACCACAACCTGGCCGGGTTCATAACTGCTCAGCACGAGGTCCAATTTACTACCATGGCAGTTGAATACATTATTGTGTTGGTTAAGATTACAAAAGTCACAAAAATAATCGAAATGCGTTTTGACATTGGCGCTACAAGATTTCATTGAGATTTTTTTTCATTGGGATTGAGAATTCTTAAAATAAATTTATGCTACTCTCACAGACACTGCACCAGGTCCAATTTTTTTCGCGGCTTGCGTTTCATTTTTACCATTTTGTAGTAAAATTTTAAAATATATCGAATTTCTTCATTAGATTCACTCATCTTGACAGTAAGAAAAACAAATGTGTCGACCAGAGTGACGTGCATATTTGACATCAAAATTTCCGGATTGAGAACGCTTAAACCAAATGTGTGCTACTCTCACAGACACTGCACTAGGTCCATAAATATCGCAAATTTTTTTCGCGGCTTGCGTTTCATTTTTACCATTTTGTAGTACAATTTTAAAATATATCGAATTTCTTCATTAGATTCACTCATCTTGACAGTAAGAAAAACAAATGTGTCGACCAGAGTGACGTGCATCTTTGACATCAAAATTTCCGGATTGAGAACGCTTAAACCAAATGTGTGCTACTCTCACAGACACTGCACTAGGTCCATAAATATCGCAAATTTTTTTCGCGGCTTGCGTTACATTTTTACCATTTTGTAGTAAAATTTTAAAATGTATCGAATTTCTTCATTAGATTCACTCATCATCATCAAGAAAAACAAATGAAAATCACACATTTTTCTAATTTGAATTTGGAATTATCTTCCTAAAAATTTGAACTTTTAATGATACTAAAACCAGCCAGATGAAAATAGTAAAGCTAGCTAGCTAGCCAAAGAGATTTTATTACAAGTTCATACATACTATATTATGCGGAAGGACTTATTCCCCATCCTAATAAATGCTATTATTTGATTTCAATTATAATTGTATGTTTCCATCTCATTTCGCGGAGCCATGCGACAGTGCGCAGCCCGCTGGCGTCCTGCCAGACTCGCCTCTCAAATTAATAAGAGATCCAAGCTTCTCTCATAATTGCCATTTTGTTCGCTTATATCTACAAAATTTACGTAGTTTGATACGAGTTCTATATAATTTGATAAGATAATCTGATGTTTGCATCAGCCTAATTAAATATCATACTTGTAGATAGGCGGTTGTTTATTGGTCTCCAGCGTAGTTAAGCTGATTTTTATGATTAAAATCCAATATTAATAGTGAATTTAAAAACGCAATTTTTAATGAACGCCTGTTTAGAACATTAAGTTTGAAGGCGATACAAACGATTTTCAGTCATTGGAGTGTGGTAGAGATAAATATGGAAATATGGTAAAAGAGCTAAAATCTTGGATGTCAATAATCCTTGATAATATTCAAAGTTATTTTTGAAGAAAGATGACGCTTAGCCACTTGTCGATTTTACAATATAGTACATTAGGTTATGTTGATATGGAATACTCAATACTCAATACTCAATCATTTATTTCCATGAAAAAAATGTATTGGTTATTTTGTCTGTTCCATAAAGAAGTCAGAACAAAGCTCACGCAAATCGCTCTACCTCCAACCAAAGTCTTCGTCTTAATCCAAATGTAGTTCTTATAGTAAAAATATTGCTATATATAGTAAATATTCCCGGATTTGAATATTCCAAAACAAGCAAAACCGTGGGCAGGACCTATCTAGCTTAGAATAATCCCCAGGTGTTCCGTAGCCCGTGGCACTCGTTAGGCTAAAAGCATAAGTTGTGAATTCAACTAGGGTCCATTATTATTAAAACTTACGCAACCTGCCTGAAGCCCGCCTCTGCAACTCCGCGTACTCGCTTTTAACATTTGCGACTAACCACCATAACGGCCAAACTTCGGCCGTTTGTACGATCACCACATTATCAACATTTTGCAAAAGTATTTAAGTTTTATGAGAGCTTATCTGATTAATTTAATAGTTCGAATAATTGAGACAAGCTATTTTAGGGTATACTGAAGGATTTCTATGTGAAGATGTAAGTTTAAGTAAATTATATCTGTGTTAACCAAGCATGCTATATTTTTGACGATTCTATTATAGGAACTCCCTATTTTGCAATTGACTATAATCGAGATCATAGGAATCTACTTGATTAGTTCACCCGTTGCCTAAAAGGTAGAGCGTGTACTTAACAAAGCTGCGTGGAAACATAGTAGATCACTGTCTTATAAGTTATAACACGAGAAGTAAATTCATTCGCGTCATCTATTTTAATTTACTTTTGTGGTCATCATCATCATCTTTCTATGAATTAACTATTTATGATAAATACAGCTTAGAACACATCAAGCAAGTTGGCTGATTCTAGTAGCATTTACAATAATACCTTTCCCGTTTATACAAAATATTTTGAACCTTAACGGTAGTGAGCAGCCAAACGTTAGTCGTTTCATAAAACATTCAGTCCTTTCATTATATGGCAGTTACCTACTTGAAGCGCGTAATGTTACGTGCTTACTTACTGTGTTTATTAGACATAAATAGATCCCTAATAAAATCATGTTCTGTAATTGTAATTTCAGTGTTAGTCATATTTTATGTTAAAAGCATCGCGGCAGTTGCTTAATAATCGTTCCAGCGCTGGCACTTATTTCCGAGCTCCGTCATAAAGCCAATAAACAGGCTTCGACTTGGCAATTTTCGCCGCATTTACATCTTTGATGGCACTTAGTTCGCATTTTATCGTCTCAGCTGGGTCAGACGTTGCGCCAGAAATTTCACACCAATCAAACTTAGCTCTACTTATAGATACTCTCGAGCAAAAGTTACATACTCGTACCCACCGGCGACATTCGCCCGGGAATTGAAGCCAAGCAATATTACAGAAGTTTTGCAAGGTTCTCGATGCACTATTTGGTTTTGCTGTGCCATTTGACACATATTGTGAAAATAACCTTAACGTAGATCTTAAAGATGTATTTGATAGAACAGCCGAGTGGATATTATGACCACAATCTTAGGATGAATTTTAAGAAAACCAAACTCATAACCTTCCACCTACACCAAAAGCAGCCCCTGAATTTTAATTTTAATTTTCAGGCCACAATATAGAAGTAGTTAGTGAATTTGACCTCCTCGGACTTACTTTAGATAAGCACATTACATGGAAACAGCATATCAAAAATATCAGATCTAAAATAGCCAGTTTTGTATTTATGCTTTCAGATAAATTTAAAGTACCGCTAACATTAAAACTGCGTCAGTCATGTATTATGCTTAAGCATACTCATGGTTGAAGTACGGGGTGATCCTCTGGGGAAATAGTACCGATGCACCTTCTGTTTTTGTTTCACAAAAAAAGTAATAATAAAATCGGAAAATTTATAAAATTCAGTGAGTTGCAAACCGCTTTTCAAAAAATTCCAAGTCCTCACTTTGCCGTGTAATTATATAATGGAAAAAAAATATGTAAATTTGTCTGCCAATATCCGGAATTATATACAAGACGTAAAGACGCACCAATTTAACAATTTAATGTTGACCACCTCACACTAACACCAACACTCATCTAGTACTTGTGTAATGTCAGTAAAAATATATAATAATTTACCAGACGAAATTAAAAATGAAAACAATTTTAATAAATTTAAAAGATATCTAAAGAGCCTGTTATTAAATAATAATCATTATACAGTAAATGAATACTTGAACGACAAAAAATTGAAGCGATTTAAATTTCAAAACTGACTAATTTTATTAATAAAAATTAAAATATTCTTTAGACAGAATAATAAATGTAGTTTAGTTATATTGAACTGATTTGGAAATATCGATTTCACAACAAAACATTAATGTTAAAATTAAATTTATATTTCAGGAATGAATGGCGTCATCATCCCCTCTACCAAATTGCTGTGCCCAACAGGGTCCAAAATTGTGTCATTAATTTAAAATATACCATCTTTATGTAACATTTTGGAACGAAAGTAAATAAATAAACGAATATACTGTAGATATACGTTAACGTAACCCCTGGTGTTTTGTGGTTTGGTTTGGTATTTGGTCATTAAATTTAAAACAAAAAACACGCAATACTTAGGAAACACTACAATATACCTACTTACCATTTTTTACATTTCACGTTTAATTATGTATGTAGGGAGTTACAAACCTACATTGGCTGACACCGACTCCAACAATAACAATATTTGTAGCTACATTATTACTATCGTATAAGTTTTAGAAGAATACTTATATCTTTACTTTTTAGTGTTTTGTTTTGGAAGAGTTTATTGAAGTTGGTTTTTCTTTGTTAAAATTTTTGTTTATTTCTTGATTTTCAGTGAATAGTTCTTTTTTATTTAATACATCGAAAAAGTATCGTCCAATTGCTCCTAAGAATTGAAGAGTTCCATTACTTTGTCATGGATCCCATAATCAGAACTTAACCAAACTCTCATCAAACTACTCTTGAAGTACGAGTATATCCTTTCCAATAAAAAAAGAAGCATCGAAATCGGTTGGCGTGATATTGAGTTAATCGTCCATTTGTCGCGCATATAGTTTATCTAGGTTTAAGACTTATATGGTTTCCCTATGGATGCCACTGTCAGAACTGGACCAATTTAAAATGGGACCACACGGGAAGCACCAGCTTTTAAATAAAATAAGAATGATCAAAATCGGTTCACCCAGTCGAAAATTGTGAGGTAACAAACATAAAAAAAAACATACAGGCGAATTGAGAACCTCCTCCTTTTTTTGAAGTCGGAAAAATTAAATTTCAATTCATTTATTCATATTCGAGTAATTTTACAACTCATTTGGTGTTAGTAACATTATGTACTTAAAAACTATGTTAGTAGGTACAATTATTTAAGTAAGTATATACAGTGAGTGTCACTTAAGTGCCATGCCATATGATACGGCAAGGCAGTTTTTAATATACAGACAGTCCAATCTACTCGCAATCATGTTCATAATGCTGCTGGAGCCCCCCCCGCTCCCTGCGCACCAGGGATGCGCATCGTTTGCGCATAGTGGCATAGAAACAATCTACACGTGCTTCTGCAAACATCCCTGATGCACTGCAGAAGCGAAGCAACCTCATCAGCACCCTGAACGCGTTATTGTACTGTACTCGTAGCGCATGGTAAGCCCGCTGGGTATATTTGGCCCACAGGCTGCACGTGTAGAAGGACGTACAGAAGGCTCGAAATGGAGTGAGTTTGACCTCACGTGAACAGCGTGCAAACCTGCAGGACAACATGTTCGCCCTCACTGACAGGGCCCTCCGCTCTCTTTCAATATCACTATCATCTTTCAGGTCGGGAGTTAACAGATGTCCGAGATATTTGAAGGAGTATGTTCTCTTGAGCTCTGTTCTATTAAGAAAAACAGGCGGTATTTCATTAAACCGTTTGCTCCCGGCCTCAATGACCATAACTTGGCTCTTCTTAGTATTATAAACCAAGCCGTGTGACAATGCATATGACTCATACAACGCCAACATGCTTCTCAAACCACAGATAGACGCACTCAACAGCATCATGTCGTCTGCGTAGTTGATGTTGTTCACGCATATACCGTCCACGTAACAACCGACCCTAGTGCTGCTGAGCTCGCCTATCAGCTCGTCTACGTAAAGGTTGAAAAGGGTAGGAGAGCTAAGCCCCCCCTGTCTAACACCACATTCCAACCCATACGGTCTAGATAGCACTCCATCCCATCTGACGCTGTTGACCTAGTTTCCATACCAGTACTTAAAGATGTTTATAAATTCTACTGGCAACCCCACCTTTTTAAGTTTCTTCCACAACAGGTCGTAGGAAACCAGGTCAAACGCCCTGGACAGGTCTAGGAAACAGGCAAAAACTGGAGTTTTGCGCTCCGTATAGTAAGTTATAGTGTGCTTAACACACAGTATAGCGCTTTCAGTTGAAAAAGCCGGCCTGAAACCAAACTGATTATCATGTGGTTTCACATACATGTTTAACTGTGCATTAAGCACACTATCAAATACCTTAGAAATCACTGTTGCAAGAGATATGGGTCTGTAGTTATTCTGATCTGCAAGATCACCCGTTTTATTCTTAGCTATAGGTATCACCAGTGTACGCATCATGTCTGCAGGCATATAACTGTGGCCCACACAAAAATTAAACAACATATACAACACTCGGGGCAGGTGTGGACCTGCAAACTTCAGATGCTCAATGCTGAGCCCATCGTGACCAGGGGATTTGCCACCTGACATTGACTTAATAATATCTTTTATATTTTTGACAGTAAATGTGATAACCCTGTTCCCTTCGGGCCCAGCATCCAACGTTGTGTGCGAAGGTCCAAGAGGTGACTTGACAAGAAAGTGGTCAACAAATAGGTCTGCTATTTTATCAGGTTTACTCACACCACCAACGCCCATGGGTAGACTGGGCTTACATTGTAGCTTGTTTGTGTGTTTCCAAAATGAGCTAAAATCTTTTTTTGTATGGTGAGCAGCCAAAATGTCCATTTTAATTTGGTTTTCATTACTTTGGCACCATTTCAACCGCGATTTAAATATTTTCCTAGACTCACACATTTGTTCAAATACCCTACCTGAACTAGGTCTACGATACGATATCCAGGAATTAAATTTCAGTTTAGCTTCCAAATGCGCCTCAGCCACATGTTTATTCCAGCCAGCTATCGTCTTTCTTTTTGACCTTACTATCCTGCGGCTTGCTTTAGAGGCAACAGCAAGGGCATTAACTATCTTAATGTATAATCTATCTATTATAAAATTTATGATTATTGTTATTACATAACTTATCACTACAGTCGCAAAATTCTGTAGGGAAATCTATTCATTTCAATAATCTATGACACTCGTCTCGATAAATTTTAATTTGTCCTTGTGTTCTTTCCCCCCAAGTCCTCATTTAGACTAATATTTCTAGGCATTTTTGTAGGCAAAACGACGTTCAGATTGCATTCCACAACTAGTGGATAGTGATCCGACCAAAAAACATCACAGACAACATACACTCTCTGTATTGTTTTTACCGCCGCTCTTGTTACTACACAATGATCCAACCACGACCTTGAGTCATTGTGCGCATCGCTCACAAATGTATAAGTATCAAATTTTATGCCTAACATATCAACATCTACACATGCCCAGTTTTGATCAGCGCTAACTCATAGTAAAATGGTTTGTACGGATGAACGTTATAATCCCCTAGCATATAAACATTGTCAACGTTGCAACTGTCTATAATAGCACTCACCGAGCCGAGCAAATCCGTAAATTCCACTAGATTAATAGCCTCATCGGTTGGCATGTACACACACATCACCACAAATACCTTCCTACTTAGCACTATTTTGATCGCACAGATACGCGGATTACCACACTCGACAACTGTTACGTCACTGAAAATACCGTGCCTCCAGAGGATCGCGATGCCTCCGTGCGGCCGTCCCCTACGCACACCCATCGAGATGCGAGCTTATTTTGTGTTACCAAGAATTTATATGCATTATAATCACATTCACGCCTGATAGAAATTTTATCAAGTTTCACTGTTACACGAGTCATCTTACAAATGTATCGGACAATGTCAGATGCCGATGTATTTTTGTGTACATTCGTAATAAACACTGGTACTTTTCTTTCTGCTGCTCGGAACATCTCGGTAGTATCGACTGTCACAGTGCCTTTTTTGCCTTCAATGTGATTCCTCGATTTATTCCGTTTATATTGTACCGTTTTCCATTCCTTATCGGACTTAACAAGCGCCGCGTATGATGCATTCCCTCCGTTCGCTCGGCTGGTGTCGGTGTCAATCAGCTGTGTAGTCGTTTCCCCGGTAGGCACACAGGGTGACTCATCCCTGTTATCGCATTTGCTCGTCGCATGCGCGTTGCTTACCGTTGACGGAATACTTGAAACCGCCAACGTTTCATCGCTACCCTCAACTTGATTTTAATCAGACTTCGGAACTGTAAATTACTATAATTCGAAGTATGACAGTTAGTCTTATTCTCGTGATCACTTTCCGTTGATTCATCAAAATGTGACAGGCCAATAGGCCCACTGTCCAAATAAGCTCCTCTCTTCATATTAACTTTCACTGCAGAAAAGGGGGGCGAGCTGATCTTCACATTTATACACTCCTTCCTTACATTTTCCAGTTGTTCAGCTGTTACATATGATGTTTTTATACTCTTAATGTCTTCCTGCACGAGCACCAGATCCTTTAACAGCTTGGACACGTCGAGATGGTCAAAGGTGATAGGCGGCAGCTTCTCAATTTCACGAGCTACAAACACTGGAAGGATATCTGGATCCGTCACTTTGAAAAAATTCAGCATATCGTATAGATACCGATTATCCTTGTTTTTTCCTTTCCTGGTGACTTTTCGTGCTTGTGAGGGGACCGATTCAAATAGTAACGTATGTGACTTCACTATCTGGTCAGTCGAGTAGGTCGACGTACATATTTTAACTAAACTTTCTTCATCACATATGGAAACTTTATTCTGTACATAGCACAGCAGCTCATCAATAACGATGTTACAAGTAGCACACTTCACGGTACACGACATTATTGCGGAAGAAAGGGATCTCGCAATCGTTGACACGCGCGTCATGAATGACGGCGCGCGCGACACTGATATAATAAATGCATTCTTTGAGAAATAATATGTAACAACATTTTAAACTTGTGTTTAATTGTGATTTCTTTGTTGTAAAGGAACTAGCTGCATATGAAGGGGTTCCCGCCGGATGTGAGCTTAAGGTAAATAAAGCGAAGGTAAATAAATATAAAAACGTTTTTTAAATATTAGATTGACAAACAGAAAATCACTATTTTATTACTAATCTAAACTAAGTAGAAAATATAAAACCGTCAAATGTAGTGCTGGCTTGATTACATTAAGACCATTCACCATCAGTGTGGCTGTGTAGAGGCTAATGAATGACTCTGCTATTGAATTGCCCAATGCGTCAAACAACGCAATACTGACAACTTTTTTTACATCCTATCACAGATTACATACATTTTTGACTGGCCTATTGGTGCAACGGCAGCGATCCTGTCTTTAGCACCGGGGGTCGTGGGTTCGATGCCCACCCATGACAAACATTTATGTGACGAATATTAGTGTTTGTTGTGTCTGTGTATAATAATCTATTTAAGTATGTATTTAGAAATTTTCAAGCATGTTTACTGAATAGTCATTTTGCCTCACACATAACATTTTCTTTTGAGATTCACATTTTCAAATGATCCGTTTTATTCTTTTTATTCCGAATTGTTCGCACAGCGCTGCCCTGCAAGGCAGCACTGGCAAGGTCGCCATGCAATGTGGAGACCCGGGAGTACACAATGGAAGATGTTATTGCGTCGACGTCTGATTTATTATTAACTTACATTACCTTAGGATCTACCTTAAATACTAGATATGATGGGGCGAGGTGTGTCATACACTACAATCAGTCTCTGACACCCATAGTACAAGCTCTGCTTAGTTTGGAGTCAGATGATTTTGGTGTAAATTGTCCCAGATATTTATTTATACACAAGTAAAGTATAGTCAAAAGTTAAAAATATCTTTATTCATATAAACTTATAGAAAGTACTTATGACAAGTCATATAGTTACAAAAAAAATAGCAAAAATATACTAAAATAAACTTACATAAAATAATACTATGATAGTAAATATCATAATTAAACATAATGTGAGTCTACCACCGGTTCGGAGGTTGTTTCCGATCGAGAAGACTCCGGCAAGAAACTCGATGGTTACTCTTGTCAATCTTGTTTTTATACACAAAAATTGAATTGACAGAGTAAAGTCATAACAAAAAATAATGTGCAGAGGAGCAGATTATACCTAAGATGACCACAAATTCTTATCATTTAAGAAATCCTCAACACTATAATAACCTCGCTTCATTAACTTAGCTTTAATTTGTGACTTAACCTGGTGAAGAGGCAGTTCAACAAGGGTTTGCGAAATCTTATTAAAATATTTAACACATTGACCAACAAATGATTTTCCTACCTTATGCAGTCTTAAACTGGGAGATAAGAGCTTATTTTTATTTCTAGTATTGAGTTTATGAACATCACTGTTTTTCTTGAAGAGATGCAAGTTTTTACGGACATATACTACGTTATCATAAATAAATTGAGAGTACACCGTTAAAATATCTATCTCTTTGAATACTTCACGAAGCGAGTCGCGTGGTCTAAGGTTTTAAATGGAGCGGATGGCTCTTTTTTGAAAAACAAAGATGGTGTTGGGATCCGCTGCCGAGCCCCACAACTGTAGACCATACGACATAACACTGCGAAAATAACTGAAGTACAATAATCTTGCTGTTGCGATATTAGTCAGAACCTTATTTTTCTAATAGCATAACCTGCTGAACTAAGTCTTCCTGCCAGAGCAGAAATATGCGGACCCCACTGTAACTTGGAATCGAGAGTAATTCTTAGAAATACAGTGGAATTCGCAATCTCTAATGGCTCGTTATTCATGTCTATAATGGTATCGACCTGTCTTACATTGGGCATAGAAAATTTGATACATTTAGTCTTCTTAGCATTAAGCAGTAAATTGTTACTCGTGAACCAATGCAGTACCTTAGAGAGAGTATTATTTACGTCGTCATGTGCTTTGTTACTTCTATCTACGTTAAAAATCAGAGAAGTGTCATCAGCAAATAATACAATCCCACAT
Source organism: Udea olivalis (assembly GCA_947369235.1). Classification (NCBI taxonomy): domain Eukaryota; kingdom Metazoa; phylum Arthropoda; class Insecta; order Lepidoptera; family Crambidae; genus Udea; species Udea olivalis. Next base: position 24,993,727 of record OX376342.1, read on the forward strand.
AGGTCTTTGACAAAATAAGGCAGGTAATTTTTATAGATCAAAAACAGCAGATGACCCAATATTGATCCCTGGGGCACGCCCATACCTATGGTGGCATCTGAAGAGTTCGTACCATTGATACTCACTTTTTGTATTCTATCAGTGAGGTAAGATTATATAAGGCTAAGTGAAATATTTCAAACACCGTAATGTCTCAGCTTAACAGTAGGATTTCATGATCTACGCAGTCAAATGCTTTGGCAAATCACAAAAAACTCCTATTGCATCTTGCTTGCCTTTATGTGTGCCTAAATATGTGTTTGATGAGCGCAACACCTGCATCGGTTGTATTCCTATTTTTAGTAAATCCGAATTGATTACTATGTAATAATTTATTCAAATTACAATCACCCATTTCCCCCAGACCTGATAGAGGACGGCTTCACCAGCTCGCCACCCTGGTTTTTCGCGCTGGTGGCTCTGGCGGGCGCGGAGCCGGTGGGCTACGCGCTCTGCAACCGCGCCTACTCGAGCTGGTCGCGCCGTGCGCTCTACGTAGAGGACATCTACGTGCGCCCCGAGAGGCGCCGCGGGGGCGCTGGCATGGCGCTCTTTAAACAAATTTGCAGAGTAAGTGAAGAACTTAAGAGGAGTTGAGGTTTATTGTTATTGAGATCAAAGTGTTCAAATAACAGTGTCTGATGTTGCCTCTGCCTCTGACATGGTGGCTTCATTTTTGATTGGAAAACAATCTGCATTGATACGGCCTTAACATTAGGCTTTAATTAATAATAATAATAATTTAATAATGGCCTTTATAAGTTTTCTAAAGCTTTTGGGTCGCAACCGGTTTCTCAGAGGACGAGCGATCAACCACGAAGTTTTTATGGTAAGTATTCTGTATCAATAAGAAAAACACTAGAGATAAGATTTTAAAAGTAATTTGAGTAAGGGGGTTTGAGAGGTACGCTGGGTGACGCCCCTAGCTTGAATCCTTGATAACACGAGGAAATTTATCTGTCCTTTCTTCAAGACCATGTCAATTTGGTGTGTTGCCTGGAGTGTATTTTATGTTTTTAAATAGTAGTAGTTGTAGTAGCAGTGGTTTTGCCTAAAACGCTAGGGTTCATGAGGACGATCAACGACCATGGAAAGCATCAGTGTTTGGATAATTTCATATACCTAGCATATTTGGTAGTCATCGTGTACGTCATTAATTTCAAGTAAGCGAAGTTTATACAAAATTAAACAATTTTTGGACTAAAAACATGAACTCGTTTATCACTTTGTGCACACTTTCCCCTAAGTTTGCCATTGTTCGCCTCGATGAATACTCGTACACATAAATTTACCTAAGCCTTACAGGGCCGGCACGTGTTCCAAGTGTCTACATTTAATAAATAAATATATTATTTTCGGACATCATACACCAAGATTATCTAATCCAACACTTTACTGTCCCTTGTCCGGTGAAATTGTGAAAGCCATCGACGGCTAACAATGCATGCCATGTAGAAAAAAAAAAAAAAAAGTACTGCTACGTATTCTGCGCCCAAACTAAGAAAGTTTTGTACTATTGGTGTTAGAAACTGATAAACTTATTTAAATATTCGTAAATACATACACAAATAGGTGAAACCTACACTCAGAACAAACACCAATGTTCATCTCTACTCGTGAATTTTATTCTACGTCCATAGGGGTGGTGGGTGGAGATTGAACCTATGCTTTTGGTCACATAACTAAATGAACGAAACAGTAAGAACAACGCTTCAACATCCGCGCTATAACAGGTGACATTACTACACGTACGCGCGTAGACACGGGCACATTCGTCGTATACGCAGAGAACCCCGTTTAAACCGGCTCGGCCAGTGGTCAAGCTAAGGCTCACGCACGCACGCGCAGTAGTATTCTTGTCACATCCACTTGAATCTGCTTGGTTTCGACAAACAACTTGGATGTAGTTTTGTCGCTGTTCTGTTTATTTACTCATGTGCTTCGGTGATAGCACCCATAGCTGCCCATAGGGGCAGGGTCGCACACATTACATTACTGGTAATCGACACCTATTTGTTTCCTCTGCAGATCGGCATGGAGGTGGGCGCGCACCGCGTGGACTGGCACGTGCTGGAGAGTAACGCGCCGGCGCTGGCGTTCTACGCGCGGCTGGGCGCGCGCGACATGCGCGTCACCGAGGGCCGCGCCGCGCTGCGCCTCGACCGGGAACACATCGAGCGCATCGCCAAACTGTAACCGCGTTTTGGAACGTGTTAGTGCATTGAACGTGTTGGTGGTATGGCACATAAATGGTTTGAGAGCTATTTAACAAACAGGCAACAATGTACAGTAATAACACATCTTGACAAAAATACAAAAATAACAACTACGTCAAAATACCGACATGTACATAATGGGGTACCTCAGAGAAGCGTATTAGGCCCACTACTTTTTATTTTATATGTGAATGACCTTCCTGACACTACTCTTCATGACTGCTTTTTATTTGCTGATGACTGCACCTTACTTTTTCAAAATAAAAATATTGCCCAGCTTGAGACTGACATAAATAGCACTATTATTGACAAAATTAACTGGATGACTAAAAATAATTTACACATTAATATAACAAAAACAAAAGCAATACAATTTCGTACATACAAATCTCAAAAAATAAATATGAATATACATCACGACAATAACAAAATTGACATAGTAAATGCTACATCATTTCTAGGCATAACTGTTGATGAACATTGTCACTGGAAAAATCACATCAATAATTTATGTACAAAAATAAATAAATTCGTCTATGCATTAGCGAGACTCAGGCGAGTCGCATCCCTCGAGATAGCATTGCGAGCATACCACGGATATATTAGCTTCCATATTACGCTACGGCATAATAATATGCGGTAATAGTGTTGACTCAAAGAGGGCTTTCATATCCCAAAAGAAGTGCGTTCGGGCACTGTGTGGAATAGGCATACGAGAATCATGCAAACCTGTTTTTAAAAAACTGAACATTCTGCCTATGCCCTGTTTGTAAATATTAGAGATTTGCTTGTTTGTCAGAAAAAACCCTGAGTACTTCATGAAAAATAAAGAAATGAAGCCAAATCCACGAGACTCTAGAAGAAATAAAATTGTAGTACCATAATCTAATCTTACTTTATTTCAAAAAAACGTATTTTACATGGCCATAAAAATATTTAATAAATTACCACCCAGTCTCATCATTCAGTCATGGATTTGCCTTTAGATTAAAACATATTTAAAAGGTTTATGTTTAAGGTGCTTATGGAGAAATGTTTCTATTCAATCAATTACTATATGGAGCATAAACTGACTTAATGAGAAATAGTAGTAATGACTTCCTTTCATTGCTGACTACTATTTAAACACTAAAATATTGTCTTTTTTTAAATTTTACTGATATTTTATAATTTTTCATTTCAAATATTAATCGAACTGACATATAACGATATATAAATAATTTCTATAACTTAATTAATGCTTCAAATATGTACTTCACATTTTTTCTTTCTCAATAATTAATGGTGTAAATACTGCCTTATATAATGTTTAAATCAGTTTTTTTTAATTATCATTTCATGAATTTATGATTAAATTATTATTAATATTTGCATGCCTACCTGTTTTTTTTTTTTTTATATTGCCCGTCAAGATGACCTCACTCCACCTGATGGAAAGCGGTCGTGAGGTCCAGATATGAGGTTGACAAGCCCAGTCATTCAAACGAATCACTGGGCTGGCCATCCTCACCTTGAAGGCCTGCAGAAATGCCTTTTCACGCCCCGCTTGAAGAACCCGGGACTATGAGAGGAAGGAAACACATGTGCTGGAAGAGCGTTCCACGTCAGGATGGTACGACAAAGAAACGAGTCACCGAACCTTTTAGTTTGGGCCAACAAATGTTGGATTGTGTGTGGGTGACGCCGTAGTCCAGCACGCGTGGTACGGGAGTGGAAAGGTGAGGGTGGGATACGCTGGAATAACTCGTCAGAGCATTCCCCATTGTAGAAGCGATAGAGAACACTTAGCCTGGCAATGTCTCTACGCAATTGGAGAGGCTCAAGGGTCAAAGTTGCCTCTAGGTTTCCAATAATACGGATAGCACGCCGCTGCAACCTGTCAAGAGCTTCGAGTAGGTACTTAGCGGAACCGTCCCAGAGATGAGAGCAGTATTCCACACACGAGCGAACTTGTGTCTTATACAAGAGACAGAGCTGCTCAGGCGTGAAGAATCGTTTCACTCTGTTCAGGACTCCGAGTTTACGGGATGCAGTTCTAATGACGCTCTCAATGTAGTCCCGCTGGTTTAGGTTGCTACGAACATCCATGCCAAGGATGTTTAGGCTATCCTTAATCGGTAGTGGGGTGCTCTGAAGAGTGGGATGGGAAAGGAAAGGCGACGCCTTTGCTGTGAATGCACACACCTGCGTTTTCTTGGCATTGAACTCGACAAGATTGCATGCACCCCATTCTGAAATGCGGTCCAACACTCCGTCAAGCTCAACAACAAGACTTCGCCTCTTCTCCTCGATGTCAGTCTGCTTTGCCCCAGGGCGCTCGAAATAACGCGCGTGGACCGTGCTATCATCCGCATAGCAATGAATATTACCAAGAGATAACATGTCATTGATATGCAGAAGAAACAACGTCGGCGACAAGACGGAGCCCTGCGGCACTCCGGCATTAATCTGGAGAAAGCGTGATTTTTGGCCATCGCAAAGGACACGAATTCTACGTCCCTCCAGAAATCCGGCGACCCAGTCGCATAGGCGAGGTGGCAGACCATATGCCGGAAGCTTGGAAAGAAGCGAACGATGCCATACACGGTCGAAAGCTTTGGCAATGTCAAGGCTGACGGCCAAAGATTCCCCATGCTTGTCCATAGCCTCCCCCCAGATGTGTGTTACGTACGCTAGAAGATCACCCGTAGACCGTTTTGGTCGGAAGCCGTACTGACGGTCGTGAATGAGAGAGTGATCCTCTAGGTAGCGGATGAGCTGCGTGTTTATGATCCGCTCAAACACTTTAGCTAAAAGTGAGGTTACGGCTATTGGACGGTAATTGGCAGGGTCAGACCGGTCCCCTTTTTTGGGAACTGGTTGAACGTTCGCCTCCCTCCAACACAGCGGACAGCGGCACAAGACCCGAATTGTAGGAGAGGCGATACAGGCTAGTGAACACTGGAGACAACTCCGCTGCACATTTCTTCAGCACCACAGCTGGGATTCCATCAGGGCCACTGGCTTTCCTGACATCGAGTGACTGCAGTTCGGCACGTACATCACACTGCCTGATACGAATATCAGGCATTGTGGAGCCGCAATGTGGAATATCAGGCGGCGCAGCACCGCAGTCATCGATGCAAGAGTTTGCGGCAAAGAGGTTAGCCAGTAAATCGGCTTTCTCTTGCGGCTGATGAGCCAACGATCCATCAGGGAATCTTAGTGGGGGCAGCGAAGGCACGCAGAAGTTAGATTGCACGTGTTTAGCCAGTCGCCAGTAGGAGCGGCTACCCGTAGGGTGCGTGATGAGTTCTTGGCCAAAACGTGCAATTCGCTGGGCGTCTGCTCTAATGTAAGCCCTCTTCGTGGCCTTGGTGGCTTTATTAAAGGCTGCTTTCAGGGAGGCAAGGTTTGAATGATCATTGAGTGCCTGGGCCCTAGACCAAGCACGGTACGCCGCCTGTTTTTGTTCAACAGCTGCGGCACACTCGCGATTGAACCAGGGACCAGTTTTGCTAGCACTGACAACATCAGTAAAAGGAATGTAGTATTCCATTCCGGTACTGATCTCGTCAGCGATAGCAGATGCACTCTCTGAAGCATACCTTTCTCCAAAGCAGCACTGCCGCCAAGGGACGGAGGCAAAATACTCTCGCAATCCGTCCCAATCTGCCGACGAGTAGTGCCATAACCGCCGCGTCACCTCCACAGGTTGTGGGGGAGCTGCACAAGGCACTGTAGCGCCAACCAGACAGTGATCGGAGGAGCCCAATGGAGCACCAACCGATACTTTATACCCGGCTGGGTGACTCGTCAGCAGAAGGTCCAATAAAGAGGGAGTATGACCGACAATATCTGGTACCCGGGTGGGCTGGTGTACCAGTTGCGTCAGGTCTTGCGTGAGAGCAAACGCATGGGCAGTTCGGCCTGCATGGTCTGTTTTTGATGAGCCTAACCAGGACTCATGGTGGGCATTGAAGTCTCCCAAAAACACCATTTCGGCATTTGGGAACTGCGCCTGAGCGTTGTCTGCGGCCTGACTCAGATGCTCGAAGAGTCGAGTTGTCTCGGCGTCGCCTTTGTGGGAGCGGTATATGCACGCATAGACCCGGCTTGTGGAGTCCAGGTCAACGTGCACCCAGAGAGTAAAGAAGGATGGGTCTTCTAGGCAGCGGAGACGGCTACAGCAGACGTCCGCCCTGACGAATAGACATACGTTGGAAGGACTCTTCCAGCACATAGCCGGGGTAGTGCAGGTATGACGTATCGGCAGGGCGCGCGGGCGGCCTATCTGTGTTTCCGTCAAAAAGAGCATCGCAGGCCTCGCCGTCTCAAAGTGTTGATGGACGGCGTTGAGGTTTGCATGGAGTCTGCGGATGTTAGCGAACTCCACCTCAAACAGCGTGTTGGTGGGGGATGGCGATGCCGCTGTAGGCCGTTTTTTCGTGCTTCTGACTGCCATAGAAGTTGGAGGATGGGAGGGGCGTGAAAGGACGACTGTGATCGAGGCAATGAAAGACAAAGCGTGGTGCCCTGCATTGGTATTAATCGCGTGGAATAGTGTAGGCCGGTCCGCCGGACGGAAGGGCCCCCGTACCCCCTCGGGTGTGGTCGCCGGGCCCCACCGGAACCGGGCACCACCCGGCACGACGAGCCACCCCGAGATTATGCGCGACCTGGTGGGGCAGCCTCCAGAGGTGGTTAACCCCTTTTGGGCCCCTGTACTATGCCGCGGGCGGCCAGCGGCACCACCGTTTCTACGGGTCTCCCTGGCCGGCGGGCCGATACACACTACACACACAATACCGCCGCTAGGGCCCCTACTGGTCCAACAATTGCCACGATCACAGTCCCCCTGGCACCGGTTAGTGCAGTGCTGATCCCGGAACGCGACCTGACCGAGATAGGTCAGAATCACTTGGCGGGTTTTACACAACTGCATGGTGGTAACAACAACCGGCCGACATAAGTCTCCCACCTGAAGAGCAGATGGTCTGCTGGAAGAAACCCTTAGTCGCCTCTTACGACACCCATGGGAAGATATGGGGCTGTGGAAAGTATTCTTTTAAAGTGCCGCCACCAGCACAGCACAAAAAGTTTAAAGGCAGAAGACTGTTGATTCCAAGTAATATTGCAGACTATCGCTATATATGTATACAGTTTTGAGCAAATAAATTATTTATATTCTATTCTATTCTATTGAAAAATATATCTTCGCCTTTGTGATATATTTCACTAATTCATGTCAGCACTGAGTGATGGTGATTTATCTGGCAACTAATTTAAAAAACAGTGTAGCTCGAGAGTTAAATTCATTACGAAACTAATATGGTGACACGGTTAGGGTTTGTATTTTTTTTTCATTCATTTATCACTCTATTTAGAAATAATCATTTGTGGGCATAACTCGGCGATTGTTATAAGCATGTATGTAAAATGAGGAATTTTAGTTGCAGGTTCGAATTTAAATTGTAATTTTTCTGTTCTGAGGCCTGACCATCATTTTATCAATTTTAATAACAATCAAACTTCAGAAGGACTTCTTGATGTCAACTTTTTCCTAATACTAATACGGCGTTGACGCGCGGATATGATAGTTACTGCTTAGGCTAATAAAAAACTACAATTGAGTCTTTAATTGATCCATGTCACTAGACCACGTGAGTGCCATCAAACTTCAGTCTATTTGTATAACGTGATTGTGGGCCCAATCTCCTGTCTGGTGCCTTAATTAATGATTGATTGTCTTTCACATTCGCAAACTGGCAAGAGTTTTGGCCACTCGCGGAAATTATGCTAGATTAGGAATTTGAAATAATTGATTAATATACCGAAACCACACTTCGCCCAACCCGGGCATTGAAACAGTCCCGCATTTTGGCAAGCGTGGTAATTAAGCTTATACCATTCAATTGTAGTGTTGACTCAATTTCAATGATGGCGGCTTTTGCCCAGCTTTTGGTAAATATATTAGCCAATAACTTTTTCACCTTGAGTTATATTACTAGAGTCACCACGTCTATCTGAAAGTAAAAACAGTCAAGTTAGAAAGAGAAGCAACTGCGCGGTCACCTGCACCTGACATTGTGTCAGAGGTCACCGGTGTCGAAGCCTAAACAGCATTAAATATGATAAATAGATCTATGCCTCGCCCCTATATTTATTTATTCTAATAATAGTCCTACTGTAAGTATCAGTAACTCTTAAATACTTTTACAAAAAAAGTGATGACAAAATGGTTTTGTTTCATTAAATTCGTGAAGCAAGGAGGTAATCAGTTTACTGTCAGCTAAATGAGTCGCCCGCGGCTCACGCGCGCCGCTTAACGCGCATCGCTTATTCATGAAAGCCTCACACAGCTTTAGCTTTCTAAATGAAATAAATGTCTAAAAGTTTCGTATTCTGTCTGTATCGCGTCAGATTAATGCCTCACGTCGGTGCCGGGTCGGCCAAGTAGGTTAAACATTATTCCAAATAGTTATACATAATTGTGATCGTCATTTGGCGGAAATGACGATCACAAAGTGACTTAGAAAGGTAAGTCACTGCCATGATGACTTAATTTATTCAGGGGTATTAATTATTAATATTCTCTTTATTCAGTATAAGTCTTAAATATAAAATTTGTTTAGTATTCTTACAAAAACGGAGAACATTAAAGACCACTTATGAATTATAATCATAAAAACTAAATAATTACAATTATAAAACTAAAGATTAAATTAAAGTTATAAAAACAATGATTTACAAAAATACTATATAAATCTTAACCTTGGGGCCGCTGGCAGCGGGGCAGGTGAGGCCTAGACTACCGGTGGTTAGGGACGATGAGAGAGGAACCTCCTGACAATACGTGCCGTGTCTAAGAGTACCGCCTTCTGTATCTGACCCTTGATCCAGCCGCTAAGCGAGAGCCTCTCGAGGTGTTGATCGAGGCTCTTCGCTATTAAGCCGAAACGACTATCGGAACAATGATCGTCGAATCATATCAGTAGTTACGACGTAGCTGAAGAACTAGGAATTGACCACAATACAGTTTTGGCGCATTTGAAAAAAAACTGCGTACACAAAAAAGCTCGATATTTGGGTACCTCACGAGCTCACTGAAAGCAACCCAATGAAGCGTGGTACCATTCTTTATTACGATGTGATGCAACCGAACCAATTTTGAAGAAGCTGATAACTGGTGATGAAAAGTGAATCATGTACGACAAGAACGTGCGAAAAAAGTCATGGTCAAAGGCCGGTCAGGCTTCACAGACTGTGGCGAAACCCGGTTTAACTCGCAACAAGGTGATGCTGCGTGTTTGGTGGGATTGAAAGGGCATTATTCATTAAGAGCTGTTACCACCAGGCAGGACCATCGATTCTGAAATCTACTGCGAACAACTGATGAGATTAAAGCAAGAAGTTGAGAGAAAGCGGCCGGAATCAATCAACAGATAGGGTGTGGTTTTTCATCATGATAACGTAGACCTAGACCTCACACATCTTTAGCCACTCAGCAAAAATTAAGAAAGTTTGGCTGGGAGGTGTTAATGCATCTGCCGTATAGTCCTGATCATGAACCTTCAAATTTCCACCTGTTTCGGTCTCTTCAGAGTTCTTTAGGCAGTGCCAGGTTAACATCACGAGAGGACTGCCAAAACCACTTGTCGCGGTATTTTGATCAGAAGCCTCAGAATTCCTATAGCAACAGGACCATGTCCCTACCTACAAGATGGCGAAAAGTAATCGAACAAAATGGCACGGACATACTTTAGTTAAATGTAAAAAAACGATATTAAAAAATGTTTTGAATTTTCTTAAAGAATGCGAAGAAACTTTTTCTCCAACCTACGAGTATTATATCTACATGGTACATCGTACATTGATATTTCTTACATTACTTCATTACATTACAAAAAGAGTACTGTTTACAACTAGGTATTCACTTAAAGATCTGGTTTAAGTTTAGCCAAAAAGTACATTTTCAACCTATTTTAACTAGCGGCCCCGACAAACTTCGATCTATCAATAGTTATTGGCAAGACAGCTGTGAACATTTAGTATAATTTTTTTTTTTTTTCGTCAATTTCCCAATGTTTTTAATACTTATTATCCTATTCCCGATATAGACAAATCAACAAACATAAAAACCATAAAAATCAGTCCACCCGTTCTTGAGTTATAAGTGGTGTAACTAACACGACTTTCTTTTACCTAACTAACATTATAGAGAGGTAAGCGTTTGTGACTTTGTGAGTTTGTATGTTTGGGACAGGTTATCTCCAAAACTACACAACCGATTTTAAAAATTATTTCACTGTTAAAAAGTTACATTATCCCTGATTGCTTTAAGCATATATTTGTTTTGAAACAATTAGTATTCAGCCAGATGACTTATTAAGTAATCCGGAAAAAAAGCGCGACCGTTAATTTTTTCGTGCGTGCGCTGGCCCTACTGTCGATTATACATGCATACAATGTACTACAAAAATATAGGTTTTTAGTAGATCCATAAAAATTGTATTGTTCAAATATTGTACGTCCGAAATGGGCAAACTGTTGATGCCATTATGCTTATAACAACCAATGTACACAGGTATCACAATAAATTATTATCTTATCTTATCACCGAGATAATTTTACGGGGTTAAAATTTGTCCTTTACAACACATTAATTGGATTATTAGATTCTGTTATATCGTGAAATTAAAAAATACGCACGCAAAATTATTAAAAGCGAAAGGTCACTCATCACGAAATTTCAGAAACTACAAGTGCTAGGAGTTTAAAATTCTGCATGGGGGTTCTATTTGAGACGTAGGTGCTCACTAAGAAGGGTTTTTGCGAATTCTACCTCTAAGGGGATGTTTTTGGGGTTGATTTATTTGTATGAAACTTCGTTACTTCAAGTGCTAGGAGTCTCAAATTTTGCATAGGGGTTCTTTTTAGGACGTAGATGTTAACTAAGACGAGATTTTGTGAATAACAAGTATCTCAAGGCTATGCTTTTCCAAGATTGTCAATATTTGATCGACTTTGTTTTAATATAACTACTAAATTAAAAGGTATTCTAGCAAATAAAAAATTGTACGTGTACCTAGGTCAGTGTCTTTAACTAAGGCGTCAACTTTTCCAAAACACGATATAACATAATCTTTTCACCGATAAAAAAAAACACAAAGAAGTACATCGACGATTTTTTTGTTTTACTGTCAAACATGCCATATTAATATTTTGCACTTAAATATATATATATGTATATATATATATATAGGTCTTTGTATATTCTAGGTCGACAACTTTTAAAACTTTTTAATTTGTCTAAAGTTATTTCATAATATATTAATTACACGAAAACAGAAGGAAGCCGCGGACGGCGCGCTAAATCCCAGTCTTAAGTCGGAAAAAAACCCTATGTCATAAAAATGAAGTCCACGCAGGCGGAGCCGCGGGCGGAAATATATTATATATATGTTACTCGGCGTGATGTTATCACGAAGATCTGCGGGTAGTTCGTTAATAGATCGCGGAGCTAGGTAGGCCGCGGTGCGCTCACGTACGTGTTGTTTGCGCGGTCGGTGACGAGCCGCCCAGCCGCTACAGATACAGCCCGAGTATATTACAGGGTGACTGCGTGTTATTTTTTAATGCATCATTAAATAGTATTGTTTTAGAAAAACGTGTTTAAGTAATTTGCAAGTGGATTAGTAAAATTTTACAATGCTGGAGATTCGCATATTTTGACAGTAATTTTTCCGATTTTGGAGTAGGTTTTCACACCATTTTAGCAGAGGTCCGTGTATGCCACATTTACCTAGTTTGGTGATGAGTTGCTTATGGTGTAGTGTATCAAAAGCACGTGAGAAGTCGATGAACAATGCTAAAACTGTCTTTTTGGTTTAGGTGCTTATTGACTTCGTCTGTGAATCTGGACAACAGATCTGCCGTCCCCTTACCTGCTTGGAAACCATTTACCTTAATTACCCTTTAACACATCTTTAATTAAATGTTGTTATTTAAAGCATTTTATACAATTCTATTTCCCCACCTAAAGGTAGAAACGAAAAACGTTGGCTTACAGCTTGAAATGAATAAATTAAAACATTTATTTACAGCAAATTATCACATTCTTAGGTGTTAGTAACAATTAACCTAACTTAATGGCCTCAGTGGCTAACTTGGAAGAGCAGCCGCCCGAATTTTAGGTCCGGTTTAGGTCCCACTCCGGTTCAAGTTTCTATCTTTGAAAAGGTTTCTTTGTTTCATCGAATTCACCCGCAAATCAGTGATTTACCTCTCAGTAGTTATGATACACAAATGTCATCATTGAGCGACTACATTTTTTTATCAAATATCTTAATTTTATTGATGAGAGAGGCCCATCTGACCATTATATCTGACCATTATATCTGACCATTATATCTGACCATTATATCTGACCATTATATCTGCCCATCACCTATGATGACGAATAAATGAATTTGTATTTGTATTTGTTATAATTTCATAAAGGTATAGGTTGCCATGCACGACGTTAAAGCTGTGATCGGTAAGTAAGCAAGCACAACTAGTGTCCACAGCATAGTGGAGGCGACATGTGACCCGGCTCGGGCCGCGTCGCTCGCCCGGCCGGCGCGGCACATGCGCCGAGGCGCCGGGCGAGGGGCGCGGGGCGGCGGGGGCCGGGGGCGCCACTCGCGGCCGCGCGCCCGGCACACGCGCCCAGTGCCCGCGGCCGCCCGCAGGTGAGCCGGACCTCCGCCATCTTACCAGCGCGAAGTGCTTACTGCTGCCTTACGGCGATGACCGTTGTGCCCACTCGAATTCGCGAACTGACACGCTGTGTTATTTACTTTTTCACGCGTGGCTCTGTGTTTTAGAAACTGCGTTTAACTGCTGATTCACTCCCAAAAAATGTACTTATCACAAACTTTTACTTTTATTTACTTACTGCTGAAAAATATTAGCACACTCGATAGTTTCGTATAGGTACGAATAATATTAACACCAGCAATAGAGTTCTTGTTTGACTGCGCACGATACTAAATAGCCAATTTATTTGGAACACCTATAAAATTAATACGACTGTTAGCGAATTAGGTCACTAGACTGCCTTAGAAAGTGTACCCCTTTGCTGAAATATGTCAGGGTCAATGTAGGGGTCGCGGGAGGATCGGCAGCCGATCAAGACACGTCGTCTCGTGCACAACTGACGGCAGACAGATTGAGCGAATGTTTTGGCTAAAGTGGGACGCGCTTGTGACATACATGTGGGTTTTCCCCCTTATTCATGAAAGATGAAGTGGTGCACGGCACTGCTTTAACAATGGTAACTTTAAGCATTGCTTTAGTTTTTATGAAGGGGGGATTACAGTTTCAGGTTTAATAAGTATAATAAATTAAATAAGAAGATAATCTCAGACAGCATGTGTTTTTTTTTATAATTGTGTCATTAAATTACTTAGGTATAATAATCTAAATTCAGCCTTAATTTTCGTCCCATATAATCTTAAAATGACAGTAGAAGATGATGCAGTACAGAATCATGCTTGTGTCTACGTATTATTAATTTAAATAATATTTGGGCACACAGTTTGTGATGTGAGTGTCACAAACTGAAAAAACTACTTAAATATTCCCTATGAACACTTACCTAGATAATGACACCCATACACAGGACTAACGCAAATGCTCTACATATTAATATTTGTACGAGCGGGGGTCCAACCCTCGGCCATCCGGTGCTACAGACAGTCCTTTCACCTTAATTCTCTGATTTTTTTCAAAATAAAAGGTGAACCCTGATAACTTGTTTGAATCACTCCGTAGTCTGTCTACCTGGCATGACCTGTGCCCTGAAAAACGTGTATAGGTATCAAGCTGGGATTAATGGTACATACTTTTCTCGAGTCTCCAACCCCTGGGAGCTGTGAAAAAATCACACACTACTTCAACGCAATCAAAGACACTGCCCTTATGTCGCATGCCACTACTTCCCCGTTGACGATACGAGTAGAATAATAAGATTTGGGTAGCATTGACTAGCACAAGAAAAGAGGAAAATCAGCAAACTATAAAATTATGATTGACAGTAACCATGCGGGCCTGAGATGCGCGCCTCACGAGAAGAGTAGACAGAAAATACTCCAATCAAATTTCGTCATTTCTCGATTTGGTCGACAAAAACGAGAAATAGTAATAATAAATGAATAAATATCCAGGACAAATTACACCAAGATCATCTGGCCCAAACTAAGCCAAGCTTGTACTATGGGTGTCAGAGACTGATAAACCACTTGAATATTTCTAAATACATACTTAAATAGATAATAACACCCAGACACACAACCAACACAAATGTTCGTCACATAAATGTTTGACATGGGTGGCGATCGAACCCACGACTTCCGGTGCTAAAGGCAGGATCGCTGCCATTGCACCATCAGGTGCAAACTTGATTGGAATATTTATTGTCTACTCTTCTCGTGAGGCGCGCATCTTAGGCCCGCTGGTCTTAAAGTCCGACCGAAGCTTAATTTTTAAAAAAAGTAGTTCGACTGACATTCCTCACGGTACATACAAGTGTAAATTATTTGGCCAACATTCATCTCAATCATGAATCTGATAATATTTACCCGTTTTATTGGTAATATACAAAAGTATAGCTCAGTGCTTTTCTGAAACGTGCAAATAAATAAGTTCCTCCTCCTCTTACTTCCTCTAGCTAGTAGGTACATTATATTTGTAAATTAACTGAAACTTGATCGTAACGATGCCGGCGTAGGCTAAGTTTTCCTAGGAATGAATACATACAAAAGCTATCAAATGAATACATGTATACAATCTACCTATGGAGGTAACGCGAACCTGGCGAAATCGAACATTCACCCCTCGCGTAATTGCCTCCAAACGTCTACCTTAATTAAAATAAGGTCAACCAAGAATCCTGAAGTACGGGCTTCAAATCTGAATTCAAACGATTGATTACATTGAATTCCGTACTAATTGGACTCCAACTATCCTGAAATAGCAGGGTTTTGTTATTCGTCAAAAGGAATTGCAGATAGGCTAGACTATAGCCTTGATTTGTATAAGATCATTACTCAGGAGTAGCTTTGATTAAAACCAGGTCCACTTTGCTTACAATTCTATCAATAGATCAAACAACTAGCTACCTGGATGTGTTTGGTAGAATTGTACTCAAAACCTTGGTTTTTGAGAACTTAAGCGTAGAAACGTGCGTCGTTCAATTCAGTCATGGATTTCCGAAAACATTTTGTCTTGATACACACCATTACAAACACCGTTTATCAAGGTGAAATTGTATGTATCTCATTTTAAGCGAACTCTGTTCTTATGAGAAATAAAAAATTCTTTAAACCTAAAGTATATAAATTTAAAAAACGAGCGCTATTTATCAACCTTTTCTCCATCAGCCACTTAAAGATGAAAAATGCACAACATCCTTCAGGCAGTTTAAATTTGAACAGCCGACTGAACATTAGATCGATCGAGGTATTCCCGTAACAGCGGAGCGAAGGAGCCTCGTTTGATCTCGCGCGCTCGAGCGAGGAATCGGTGCGGGCCAGCGGGCAGCGCGCCCGACGCATGGAGGCCGTCACCTGAGCGGGCGCCATGCGCGCGCTGCTGCTCGCCGCCGCGCTGTGCCTGCTCCCCGGCGCGCGCCACGTGCCCGCGCGCGACGTGCCCACGCTGCTCGTGCTGCGCGCCGCGTGCCAACACCCTGACGCCTTCTCCGAGGCCCGGCTACTGAAGTACGCTGAAGCTAAAGGCCGCTCTGCGCTACTCAGCCGCCCATTTCGAATGTTAAACTACGTCGGTAAGTTTGTCTTTGGCTCTTGATTTATATTCAACTTGACCAATAATAACTCACAGGGTAGACTAAACTTTAGCGTAACATCATAGCGTAGCGTAGCGTTTAACATAATTTGATAAAAGACATGTTCATATTTTTAAAGATAAAAACATTTATAAATGTTAATGTGTAACTATTAAATATTTTCTTCTTAAGTAATGGGAATTTGGGATACTGAATTCGCTCTTAGCTCATCATCAAGTAGTGAAAAGTAAATGACCACCTTGAAAGTTCAGACAGCTCGCCCAAGATGAGTGCTACGCCGTAGCTCGTAGCGTGTAGTTAGGACTACACGAATTATTTCCCCTATTTGGCAGTTTTTCGTCTTCATTGACTGGGCTAGGTATCAGTGAAAAAGGGATAAAGTTAGTTGTAACTAAGCGATCAAACTGAAACAAAAATACCAGTGCTGATGAATATCACAGAGACGTGTGGAGTGGAGTGGCAGGCGTCGGTGACGCGGGAGGCACTGGCGACGCTCAGCGACGGCGCGCCGGTGCTGGTAGCGGGTTGGGCGGGTGCGGCGTGCGGCGCGCTGGACGCGGCGGCGCGCGCGCTGCAGCTGCCCCCGCCCGCCGCGTGCGCCGCGCCGCGCCTGCTGGCCGGCGCCGTGGCCGAGCTGGCGGGGCGGCTGCGCTGGCGGCGAGCCCTCGCGCTCCCTGCGCACCCGCGTTCTGCCTGCGCCACGGCTCAGCGCCACCTGCACCACGAACTCGCCCTAGCTGACGTCGTTCTCCGAGTCGGACCACTATCCGATGAGGAGATCACTCGCTGCCCTCAAGGTCCGTCAAATTGTATATCCACCACTATATGTGGCGTACCTATACAACTATTTCTACATTAAACATTTTATTACTTTCAGTGGTAATCATATGTGGTCCAGTATTGACGATACCGCCGGAGCAAGATATGGGGGACGAACCCCCGGCTGTGCTGCTCCTGCGTCTGGACGAACTTGAGATGGACACACATCCATCGTCCGCTGCCGTCCGACTAACCGATGACGCTTCACGAAAGAGCAATATCACTTTAGATATAAGAAAGTCGCCTTACGAAAGAAAAATAGAAAGTTTGCCATCCTCCGGTGAGGCCCGCCCGGAAAACGCAAATTTATCGTTATTTTATCCAGGGACATATAATAAAAGTTTGCCGTCGCCGCCGAACGCCGCGTCTGTAAACAACGTCCCGGCTCGCCGTAAGCGCACTCGTTACGCAGCCGAAGCGGCGCAATCGAAAACCTCGAAGGCTGTTGTTGGAGACGAGCTAATCGTAAACACGACAAAAACAGATAATGCCCATGATCCCTTGCGAAACAATTCGGCGACTATGTTAATAGCGAAAGTCGCCAAACACGCCAGAGCCGAAAATGAGTTCAAGGACGCGACCTCGCGGGGTCGCCGCGCGAAGCGGACGTCCGCGGACGCGCCGCCCGAGCTGCCCGAGCCGCCCCTTGGCGGGCTTGAAGAGACTGCCTCGAAGCTGGACGATGTTTTCCGACACAGGATTTTATTCCTTAGCTCACAAAATCACGACTTCGATTCACCCCTCGGGTCACTGATCGAAAGAGCGTATGATGAAATCCTAGATACCGTGCAAGATGCGGAAAATCATAGTAATAAAACATTCATTTTATACGAGAGAACTGATAAAGAAATCGCGTTACGATGGCGACGGCTAGCTATTATTCCCACCTTCACGAGCGTAACTTCTGATTCGGGAGATTGGATAACGTCGGCGGAGGTACTAAACTGCAGCGTAGAGTTCGACCGCTGGAGCACCGAGCAGAGCCTGATGGAGTACGAGCGGGCGGCGGCATCGGCAGTGTCAGTGCCGGTGCTTGTTGCATGCCTGGCGCTGGCGCTGGGCGCAGCGGGCGCGCTGGGGCTGGGCACGCGCTGGGCGGCGCAGCGACGGCGGCGGCGGCGGCGGCGCGGGGACGCGGTCTTGGTAGCAGGTGACTTCACCTTCCCGGCGGACGAGCGGCGGCGCGTGGGCGAGGGCATGGAGACGATGCTTTCGTGCTGGCTGCAGCAGCTGCACGAGTTCGGCGGGCCGGAGCTGGAGCGGCCGGACCTGCTGAAGCAGCCCGCGCCCGCGCCGCCGCAGCCCTCCGCGCCCTCCTCCACCTGCAGTATCAATCGCGTCGCGCTCGACCGACGCACTAGATACAAGGTTACTTTTTGTTGAGCACATTAAAGCTAGGCGTTCTTTATCCACTTGCCGAATATTTTGTACTTCGCCCGTGTAGACTGTCTTTCGCGCCAAATATAGCCAAAATAAAAAAAAATATAGCCCATGTGACTCCCTGATAATGTAGCTTTATATTGGTGAAAGAATTTTTAAAATCGGTCTTGTAGAATCGGTGCCTATTCAATACATACAAACAAACAAAAAAACAAAGAAACAAATCTTTCCTCTTTGTAATATTGGTATAGATACGAGTAAAACTGACTTTTTATCTAAAGGTACTAAAAAGTTTCAAGATTACATATTCATGTGATTACTTGTATATCTTATTATTTTTTGTTTACACAGTTAAATAGATTTTTTTCTCCGCTGTAAATTCAATTTCTTTGTTATTCGAAATTCTTTTACCCATATATGTTTTTACCTCTTAAGTTTCGTTAACAATAACATACAACATAACATGTGAGACTATTACATTTATTTCATTATACTTACGATGATTTTCTCGGTTTTAGTTTAAAATTTTGGTAGTCTAAGGCAAAACTAAATCGAGTTCGCTACCGTAAAGGGTAAGCAATTACGATATTGTAAAGCTGGATAACATTTTTATAATTTTAGGGTGATGCTGTCTACATGAAATACATACCGACCACTGTTGCCATAGAACTGAAAAGGAAAGCCACTGATGTTTTGCTAGTAATGCAAGGCTTGCGACATGAAAATTTAAATCCTTTAATAGGTATGTGTAACTTCAACTTAAAATTGCAATTAAAGAGTAATTAGTAGAGTAGTTTAGCATTTGTAGTGTAAAACCTCCACCCAGGTAGAGCATTGACTCGCTGGCAGGAAGTGGATACGCCAAGCTGAAGATTGGAGGACTATGTTTAGCAGTGAACCAATAAAGGTAGATGATGGCTTTTTCAAAAACATAATGCTTAGGAGTGTTTTTTTTTAATCTTATTTAGTTTTTTTTTTAACGCTAGCGGGGGCGCTTGGTTTTTCGGACAGGTTCAAATAGCAAGTCGAACAAAATTTTGTGTTTTTGAATTCATCGGAACATAGACGGGTTTGTGATCACCAAACCGCATTTCACAAGCATTAAGCTCGGCCCAGAAATGAGACAGTTAATAAACGAATTAATTAACTTTTTAGTACGAATAAAAAAATAGTAAATAAATATCTGGGACAAATTACACCAAGATCAACTGATCCCAAACTAAGCAGAGCTTGTACTACAAGTATTGTATATCTCAAATGTATATATTTTAGGATGCCTGTGCGAGGTGCGCCCAGCCCTCGTGTTCGACCAGTGCGGGCGCGGCTCTCTAGAGGACGTGCTAATGGCGGACGAGATCAAACTAGACTGGACATTCCGGCTGTCCCTGCTCACGGACCTGGTGAAGGGCATGCGCTACCTGCACGCGTCGTCACTGCGCGTGCACGGCCGGCTCTCGTCGCGCAACTGCGTGGTGGACTCGCGCTGGGTGTTGCGCGTCACGGACTACGGGCTGCCGGCCTTCCACCGCGCGCAGGGGCTGCCGCTGCCGCAGAGATCTCCGAGAGGTATTTGGATTTGTAGTGAATGCCTTTTCTTTCTTTTTGTATTTGTTGTGTCGCCTGCAGCGGACTTAAGTGTAGGTTAAAATAACTGAGAATTTTGCAAGTAACGACCATTCTCTATATTTATGTAAATGAAACCTCTCGTCAAGGGCCTCGAAACCGAAGCTGCGTGCGAATTCTTTAGAGAAGTAACTTCGAGCATAAGTTAAAAAAAGTAAAGGAAAGTAAAGTATTTTATCTCGACGTTTCGGTGACAAGTAAAGTAAAGTAAAAAAATCATTTATTCATATAGGCTTGTATAAAGCACTTATGCCATGTCAAAAAAAGTGTATAGAAATAATAATAATAAACGTAAATAAAATAGTACAATATTAGTACATATCGTGAATATACATAATGTGAATCTACCACCGGTTCGGACGTTGCTTCTTATCGAGAAGACTCCGGCAAGAAACTCGATAGTTACTCTTTTGAACTATGTTTGGTTTACAAAAAATAAATTTAGAGTACAGTCAATGAGAGTAGAAAAAGAACACAACATTGAGCAGAGGAGCAGATTATTCCTACTATGACCACAAACAGTTGTCGTTCAAGAGTTGCATGTTGCCGTGGTCGAGAGCCGACTGGTGGTGCGAGGCGTGGTCTAGCTGGGCGTAGTGAAAGATCTTCGTCCGCCGGCACATTTGCAAACTACGTCTGTAGTACAGTCAAGTCGATGAACTACACTCAATGTCTGGATTCTCTAGAGATTTCCAACTCGAATTTTCTCTTTGGAATCACTGGGTTACTTGTTGTTAACTCTAGAAGTTCCCCTAGTGTCCCGGGTTCGATTTCTGGTCGAGACAATCTCGGGTTTGGGTGTGCTGGGAGACGCCCCTGGCTTAATTCCTCTGGTACCGTGTAACGCAGGGATGTTGAACACTACTTCGAGACTATGACAAGTGGTGTGTTGTCTGGCGCATATTATTTATTAATTAATTTTAAAGTTTAGTTAGTTCATAATGTTTAACAGTAATGTAATTCTCCAGAGCTGCTGTGGACGGCGCCGGAGCTGCTGCGCGAGGGCCGTGGCGCGGGGCGCGGCTCGCAGTCCGGAGACGTGTTCTCCTTCGCCATCATCATGCAGGAGGTCATCGTGCGCGGCGAGCCCTTCTGCATGCTCGCGCTCACGCCTGACGGTGAGTCTCCGTTTTTGGAACCCGAACAGTCCCTTCTGAACTGGGGCTCACTCCCGTTCGTCCGACCATAATAAATAAATAAATAATAAATAAATATGCGCCAGATAACACACCTCTTGTAATGGTATCGAAGTAGGGATTAATATCCCTGTGTACGAGGTACCACACAAGGAAATAAGCCAGGGACGTCTCCCAGCACACCTAGACCCAATTCAATTCAGAAAATATCGTTTCCTGAATTGACCCGACAGGCAATCGAACCCGGGAGGGACACTACGGAAATCGAGGCGAGAAACCGTGCTGAAGCGCACTACGCCAATCGTGTACCCATGTAAAATAGTGAACCTTAAGGCGTAAATAAAAGATACTTACAGTTTTATATTTTTTGACGTTCTAAATATAAATGCCAGCAATTTGACATGTAATTTTGTAGCGTAATTTTATATGAGAAATATAATATCTATCTATCGATGTATCTTGAGGTGCTATAATATAGTTTTTGTTTGAATGTGACAGTATATAGGCTCATCATCACATACATTGATATTGCAGAAATAATAGAGAAGCTGATCCGCCCGCCGCCGCTCATCCGGCCGTCGGTGTCGATGGGCGCGGCGCCGCCCGAGGCCGTGAGCGTTATGCGCCAGTGCTGGAGCGAGCCGCCCGACCTGCGACCCGACTTCGCTCGCCTGCATGATATCTTCAGACATCTGCATCGGGGACGGTATGAGAATATTTGTGACTTTTTTTGAACCCGTTGCTAGGCGAAACCAGCTACTGACTTATTTCATTTAATCTGATCTTATCTATAACGAATGAAATGATATAGAGGAACTAACTGGGTACTGCCTAAAGGGGTTTGGGTAAATTTGTTCGGGGGTTGGCTTGATTTTTTTAGCGGCTACTCAAATTGTTATTACATTTATTAGTACTATTATAAAGATAACTGGCAGCCAAAAAAAAAACGGTTCTAAGTTACGTCCGAGCCGAGCCACTTAAAGTCGAAGTCAAGGTGTAAGATTTTATTCTTATATCAACATTATTAGATAAAGCAGATTACATGCTTTTATGCATATTTTAAACCTATTCAAAAACAAAACGACAAGATAAACCTATCAAAAACAGAACTTATATGAAGCTTGTGTATCAAGTCAAAGTATACTTATGATTTGAGATGAGGTAGAGTCGCATTATGTTTAATTATGATATTTACTATCATAGTATTATTTTATGTAAGTTTATTTTTGTATATTTGCTATCATTTTTTTTTTGTAACTATATGACTTCTCATAAGTACTTTTTATAAGTCTATATGAATAAAGATATTTTTTACTTTACTTTACTTTTTAGATGAAGTTGAAAGGAAATGAAAGATTGTGTGTCCTTTAAAATACTTGTCTTATTTTTAAATAAGAGAATCAAGAACATTATTTTTCTCTTCCATTTATGTTTTTAACCGACTTCAAAAAAAGGAGGAGGTTCTCAATTCGAATGTTTTTTTTTTTTAATGTTTGTTACCTCATAACTTTCGACTGGGTGAACCGATTTTGATCATTCTTTATTTGAAAGCTGGTGTTTCCCGAATGGTCCCATTTTAATTTGGTCAGGTTCTGACGGTGCTATCCATGAGAAAACCATATAAGTCTTTAATCTATGGACGAATAACTCAATATTACGCTAACCGATTTTGATAATTCTTTTTTTATTTGAAAGCTGACGCTGCCCGTGTGGTCCCATTTGAGTTTGGTCCAGTTCTGACAGTGGCATCCATGAGAAATCCATATAAGTCTTAAATCTAGATGAACCATATGCGCGACAAATGGACGAATAAGTCATTATCACGCCAACCGATTTCGATGCTTCTTTTTTATTGGAAATGATATAGGTACTTCAAGGGTAGTTTGATGAGAGTTTGGTTAGGTTCTGATTAAGGGATCCATGACAAAGTAACGGAACTTTTCAATTCTTAGGAGCTATAGGACGATACTTTTTCGATGTATAAAATAAATAAGAACTATTCACTGAAAATCAAGAAAAGAACAAAAATATTAACAAAAAAAAACAACTTCAAAAAAACTATTCCAAAACAAAGCACTAAAAAGTAAAGAAATAATTGCGTATTCTTCTAAAACTTATACGATAATAATATAATGTAGGTACAATTATTGTTATTGTTGAAGTCGGTGTCAGCCAATGTAGGTCTGTAACTACCTACTTAAATACGTAAACGTGATATGTAAGAAATAGGTATATTGCTAGGTATATTGTAGTGTTTCCTTGGCTGACACCGACTTGTTGATAACAATAATTGTACGTACATTATATCATCGTATAAGTTTTAGAAGAATACGCAATTATTTCACTTTTTAGTGCTTTGTTTTGAAATAGTTTCTTTGAAGTTTGTTTTTTTTGTTGAAATTTTTGTAGTAGTAGCTATGTCTTATATTTGTATAATCACAGCCTGTCATTTAAGCAATCATTTAATTTAGCATTTTCTGCTTCTGCATAATATGATTCATTCTCTATATCATGACTGATTTCAAAATCTAGAAACTGAGCTGGAGGAGACAGATTGTCCTGATGCCCACCCCAAATACCAAATAATAGACATCACAATATGTGAACAGCAACCTAATGTTCTTTTTCCAACAATGCTCAAGCAATAATGGCCTAAAATGGCATCTCGGCCCTAAAGCCCTCGTTCTAACAAAATATAATATATACATAGCATGATCGACTCGATGCATGTCTTGATTGGATTCTGCCTTTTAAGAGCTACGGATCATTACAATCAAGATTATCATTCCAGAGTACTTCAGAAACTGTTTAATTCCGTATTGTTCGAGGGCATAACGCCAGAGGCGTACTAGTGCTATTCTTTATGAGAGGCGACAGGCAGATATTCTTTAAGAACTACAGACCCATTAAAGTAAAAAAGTAAAAAAATATCTTTATTCATATAGACTTATAAAAAGTACTTATGTCAAGTCATATAAAAAAAAATTGTAGCAAAAATATACTGAATAAAAATAAAAATACTATGATAGTTAGTATCATAATTAAACATAATGTGACTCTACCACCGGTTCGGAGGTTGTTTCCGATCGAGAAGACTCCGGCAAGAAACTCGATGGTTACTCTTTTCAATCTTGTTTTTAAACACAAAAATTGGATTGACAGAGTAAAGTCATAACAAAAAAAAAGTGTGCAGAGGAGCAGATTATACCTAAGATGACCACAAATTCTTATCATTTAAGAAATCCTCAACACTAAAATAACCTCGCTTCATTAACATAGCTTTAATTTGCGACTTAAACTAAACACAACACAACTAAGTAACATTTCGCTTTTGAGCCATGTCTACAACCTGATCTCGATGTTCTGTTTTATCACGAACAGTCTCGCACGCAGGTTTGATGACTTTCAGCCTCCCGAACAAGCCGGATTCCGAAAAGGCTACATTACCATAGACCACATCCATACGCTGCGGCAGATTAAACAGAAGTCTGCGGCAGATTAAACAGAAGTCTAACCTGCCACTATGCTTAGCGTTTGTAGACTATGAGAAAGCTTTCGATTCGGTGGAGACTTGGGCGGTGCTGCAGTCTTTTCAGCGGTGCCATATCGATTTTCGGTATTTCGAGGTGCTGAATGGTTAATACAACAACGTCACTATGTCGGTCCGAGTACAGGAGACGAGCATGAAAAACGAACTAAGAACATTCTTTAAAAAATCTGGAACCCCTGGTAAGTTGACAACGATAGATTGCTGGGTTTTATTTTATGTTTTTTGTCGATGGAATTAGGCTTACTTTACATCCTTTAAGTTTGATGCATCAAGAATGGGTCACATTAAAATATAGATGTGTAATTTGCAGTTTAAGAAAAAACTATTCTCCATCTTGTCGATGATCCTGTACTTAATGGGGGCTATATCACAGAAGCCCAGTGTTTCATTTCCACTGCAAAGGGGCGTGAGACAGGGAGATGTCATCTCTCGTAAACTGTTCACAGCTGCACTGGAAGACGCCTTCAAACTCCTGAAATGGCAAGGACTTGGCATCAACATCAATGGCCAGTATATCACTCACGTTCGATATGCCGACGATAAAGTGGTCATGGCAGAATCGCTGGAGGAGCTCGGCAATATGTTCGAAAACCTTAGTCGTGTTTCCCCACAAGTGGGCCTAAAAATGAACATGGACAAGACGAAGGTCATGTCAAACGTCCGTGTTACGCCCACTCCAGTATTCGTAGGAAGCTTGATGCTCGAAGCTATCAATCACTACGTCTACCTAGGACAAGTGATCCAACTAGGTAGGCCCAACTTCGAGAAAGAGGTAAACCGCCGAATACAACTCGGTTGGGCAGCGTTCGGGAAGTTGCGCTACATTTTCTCATCCAACTTACCTCAGTGCCTTAAAACAAAACTTTACAATTAGTGTGTGTTACCAGTGATGACTTACAGAGCTGAAAAGTGGTCTCTGACTACCTATGGGCGGTATACAAAAGCCCAAAGTCACTCTACGTGATCGAATCACAGCATCAGCATTCGAGACTCCAGGCTAATGGGGCGTCCGGTCGTAGACAATACTATTGTTGATTCAGATGCAGTTTTGAAACTGTATTTAGCACGAAAATGTAATTTTGGAGAAAAAATATTGAAGGTTGGTTTTGGTCCTATTTATTGAAATACTAGCTTTCCGCCGGCGGCTCTCGCGTGAACTTCATTTTTATGACATACAGGATTTTTTCCAACTCACGATAATTTTTACTCACAAAATCTGGTCTTAGTTAGCACCTACGTCCTAATAATAACTCCTTTGCAAAATGTGAGAGTCCTAGCACTTGAAGTAACGAAGTTTCATACAAACAAACTATCAACCCCTAAAACAACCTCTTGGAGATCGAATTTCGCAAAAACCCGTCTTAGTGAGCACCTACGTCCTGGAACGTATGACCCCCATGCAAAACTTTAAACTCCTGGCACTCGTAGTTTATGAAATTTTGTGATGAGTGACCTTTCGCTTTTTTATATTTTAATAATTTTGATCTATAAATCAAATTAATGTGTTGATAAGGACAAAATTTATCTCTCAAAATTCTCTTGATGAAGAAATAATTTTTAATCATAAGGATTGATATGCTTGTGTAGTAATAATTCTCAAAATCTACCCTTTGTTTTACATTATTTTTTAACACATAACATGTAAGGTTATTTATAAAAGATAGATGTATAGTGTCGCGAACTTTTTTATGGATCTACTAAAAACCTATATTTTTGTAGTACATTGTATGCATGTATAATCAACAGTGGGGCCAGCGCATGCACGAAAAGATTTTCGATAGCGCTTTTTTCCTGGATTACTTTTTAAGTTCTAACTTATCTGGCTGAAAACAAATTATTTCAAAACAAATTTATGCCTTTAGCAATCAGGGAAAATGTGGCTTTCAAACAGTGAAAGAATTTTCGAAATCGGTTTGTTAGTTTCGGAGATTACTTGTCCGCAACTCACAATTTTACAAACGCTTACCTCTTTATATTATTATTAGTATAGAAGTATAGATTCCGGTTCTGATGTACATTAGACAAAAAATTATAATTACAAAAAAGTTTTGCTTTGTTGTATACTATCTGTTGAAGCGGACAGTAAGGAGCGTGTGACGTCATACGACGTAACCGTACGTCAACGGTGGCGGCCCAGCGGTGGGTACTCATTGCCATTTTATTTTTATGCTCACTACGCTCCAGGACGTCTTATAAGCAGCAGCATTTTTTACTTTTATTAAAATCATTTTTATACGTCAATTCTGTAAAGTTTAACGACTGAAGATTCAGCGCAGTCAATATCTACTGTATAAATTTCATAGCTGGCTGCAGACTTCGAAAATCAAGCCACTTTTACGCAAACCCCTTTAAATTTAGTCAGTCACGATTATGGACTTGACTTCCTGATGGAGAATGGAGCACGTTAAATTAGCTGCTGTAATCCTTTTTTATGTTAATCTGGGCTTGAATAACACCACGCGTGACACATATTACCATGACCACTTACTCGTACAAATAACTATTCTAAATTTTGTTGCAGAAAAATTAACATCGTTGATTCTATGTTTGAAATGTTGGAGAAATACAGCAATAATTTGGAAGATCTTATTAGAGAAAGGACAGAGCAACTTGATATGGAGAAGAAGAAAACTGAACAACTGCTCAATAGGATGCTGCCGAGGTAGGGTTAATTTTTTTTATTTAAAGTGTCTGTGAATGTGGAAATCATACGTCACATAACATAGGTGATATCCTACTAAGGGACTCTACGTATTCTCAACCTCACTTTATGGACACTATGCTCGGTATTTCGCTACCTAGCAGGTAGGTATACTATTATGTTTATCAGCCTTTGGCACCTTTAGCTTCCTAGATTATTTTCGTTTGAGGTCTAAAGACCTTAGTGTATAGCTGTCCCAGGTATTTTTCAAACTAGACAACGAAAAGTCAGGAATCTATGGCAATTGCCTATGTTCAGCCAGTGGACATCAAACTGCCAAAGATGATGATAACGAATACCTACCTACATTATTTATTTTGTGATCACCGAATGCTCCAGGTCTGTGGCGGAGCGGCTGATGCTGGGGTCGCGCGTGGAGCCCGAGGAGTTCTCGGAGGTGTCCATCTACTTCAGCGACATCGTGGGCTTCACGGCGCTGGCGGCGCGCTCCACGCCGGTGCAGGTCGTCGACCTGCTCAATGACCTCTACACCACCTTCGACGCCGCCATTGAACAGTACAAAGTTTACAAGGTATGTATGTGATCGATGTCGAAGCAGATAATGTTTAATATTAGCTGCATTTGTTACTGATGAAAGTTTTCATATTACCGGTCAATATGACCTAACTTCACCTGAGGCGTCTTTGAGGTTCAGATATGAGGTTGACAAGCTCAGCAGTGCGACGGAGCTTATCAATGTTTGGCCTATTTTCGGTAAAAATTACATTACTTGCTCGCTTTTTGTAATGAGATAACAATTTGAAAAGAGTCAGACTATATAATTTTAACATAGTTTTAAAGCTCAATTTGAGAAACTTTAAAGAAAGTGAACCAAATCAACCCAGTAAAGTTCCCGATGGTGGGTCTTGATAGTTGGCTTGACAGCTAGCGTGACTATTCGCTCTGAGCTTACAGGATCAGGTTAGTTGGCTGCGATAAAATAATAATAATCAAATATGAGAAAACTTACCTGCTCGATCCCGCGAGGCAGCGTATTTGGATGTATTTTGTTTATTATTTACATTAATGATGACTTACCAAAAGCTCTAGACACTTGTCGTTTGGTACCCGTGCTGTTTGCCGACGATGTATCACTATTAATAAAATGTAAAAAAAAACGAAGACCCGAACGTTGATATAATACAAGCGCTTGAAAAAGTATCAGATTGGCTTATTGACCATAATCTTAATCTTAATCTTGATCTCAATCAACCTTAAAAAAACAAAATTAGTAGAATTTAGACCATATCAATCCAATCCAATAAACATAAATATCAACTTTAATAACACACCCATAGAATCAGTGGATTCGTTTAAGCTTCTTGGACTAACTGTAAACTCAAACGTAAATTGGAAAATCCATCAATATGGCTTATTGTGGCGTATAGCCACATACCTTAGATAATCACGTCTAATAGATTGCCAAGATCATAGATTAAGCATATGTATGGATAAGGCATATGTGTGAATATCTCTGTAGTATATAAGTTGATAATTGTGTTGATTAAAGTTAGTAATTCTTAAGGTCCAACTGTGTCTTATTGCGTCTCCTCGACAGCACTGCAATATCTTCACCTTGTGTGGACCCCGACGTGACATCACGTCGGTGTGTGGACCCCGACGTGACATCACGTCGGGGTCCACACAAGGTGAAGATTTTAAATATAATCATGTTATTGCCAAGCTATCTAAAGAAGAAATTCAGCAAATCAGTGACTTATTGATTGCGCCACCAGCGACAGACAAGTACAAAGTGATTAAAGATCGGTTGATTAGCTGTTACGAAGAATCAAATCAGCGCCAATTCCAGAAGTTACTATCGGAAATGGAGTTAGGATCTCAAAAACCTTCCCATTTACTTCACAAGATGCGATGTCTGTGTTCTGGTCAGATTGAGGAAGGCACCCTTCGGCTTTTATGGCTTAGGCAGCTTCCATCTTCTGTAACTACGGTTTTGACAGTCGCTGATACGCTGGTTTTGGAGAAAATGGCTGAAATGGCAGATAAAATATTAGAAAATTCCGCATTAAACAAAGTGGCGTCGATTAATACAAATTCAGCGAAAACTGGTAATGAGTTAATGGAGTGCATTTTAGAACGGTTAGCAAAATTACAATTATGCGCAACTCAGCGTGATCATGGAAGTTTTCGACGCAGCAATGAACGCGGCTTTAGTTATCCAAGGACAAGGTTAAGATCGGACAGCCGTGAAAGAAGACGTTTATGCATGTACCATCGCAGGTTTGGTAGGAATGCCCATAGATGCGTTAAGCCGTGTGATTGGAAGAGCAATGTTCCTAGGGAACAGGGAAACTAGTTGGAGCACAGATAACGGCGGGCCTCTGTGCTATTTCCCCGTCAAACCGGGGAAAGCTGCTGACCGAAAAAGTGGCATGAGGTTTTTAATAGATACGGGAGCAAATATTTCAGTTGTTTGTTAACCATTCAGATATTCATATGATGCTCAGTTCAAGGGGTATAAACTGTATGCTGCTAATGGCACGAAAATAAATACATATGGGGAGAAGACCCTTACTTTGAATTTGGGGTTGCGAAGAAACTTCAGTTGGACATTTGTAGTTGCCGATGTTAAGCAACCCATTATTGGAGCGGATTTCTTAGAACATTATAAACTGTTGGTAGACGTCGCTGGCAAGAGGCTAATTGATAAAATAACAGAGCTTACAACGCCTGGTAATGTAAGTAGGTCGGCGCAACGGTCTATTCGCACTATTGATATTAAGGTGAACCCGAATATTAAAAAGTTATCAGAGAAATATAATGAAATTACGCGGCCGTCATCGCTAAGCTTACCGCCAAAACATAAGGTTAAGCACCACATCATCACGAAAGGACCACCGGTCTCTGCCCGTGCCAGACCGTTAGCTCCGGATAAATATCACATAGCCAAAAAAGAATTCCAGAATATGATGGAACTCGGCATTTGTCGGCCGTCTGACAGTCCATGGGCAAGTCCATTACATATGGTCAATAGGAAAAATTGAGAATGGAGACCTTGTGGAGATTACAGAATGTTAAATAAAGTAACTGTTCCTGATAAATATCCGTTGCCCCGGTTGGTGGATTTCACATATATCTTAGAAAAAGGCAAGTTATTCAGCAAAATCGATATTAGAAAAGCGTATCACTGCATACCAGTTGAGGAAATTGAAAAAACTGCGATCGTCACCCCTTTTGGGTTTTTTGAATTTCCAAAAATGGCGTTCGGACTTCGTAATGCTTGCCAAACTTTTCAACGTTTCATGGATTCTATATTTAGGTATTTAGAATTCGTTTTCGTATACTGTGATGACATATTGTTGTGTCATTCCTCAAACAGCTGTTCGGGGGATGAAAATACGGCACTGCAGCAAATAGAGTTAGTATTTCAACGACTGCATGATAATGGGATCACGATAAATTTAGAAAAGTGCGAATTCCTTCAAGAAGAGATAGATTTTTTGGGATATCATGTAACAAGTCATGGTAT
The DNA here is from genome assembly GCA_947369235.1 of Udea olivalis. Classification (NCBI taxonomy): domain Eukaryota; kingdom Metazoa; phylum Arthropoda; class Insecta; order Lepidoptera; family Crambidae; genus Udea; species Udea olivalis. The sequence continues at coordinate 25,024,512 of OX376342.1, forward strand.
TCGCCCAACGGAGAAAAATATAGAGCTGTTGTCGATTATCCTAAGCCTCAAACGGTAAAAGAACTAAGAAGATTTTTAGGTATGGTAAACTTTTATAGGAATAATTTGCCACGCGCCGCGGAGTATTAAAGCGTTCTCAATGTTTATTTAAAAAAATCGAAAAATAACGATAATTCTATTATTCCTTGGACACCAGAGGCTGAAAAAGCTTATGAAAAATGCAAGGAAAATATTAGAGATGCAGTATTTAATTAATCGCGCATCCTTCACGTTTCGCTCCTCTGGGTCTCATGACAGACGCCAGCGCTACATGCGTGGGGGCGGTTTTACAACAAAAATCTGCGAATTCTTGGGAGCCGTTAGGTTTCTTTTCTAGACGATTATCTGTAAAACAAAAAAAGTAAGTATTCTACTTTTGATAGAGAATCATTAGGTATTTATATGGCTGTAAGGCATTTTCAGAGACTAGTTGAGGGAAGACAGTTCACAATTTTTACTGATCGTCGCCCACTAACCTACGCATTTACAAAAAAACCGTCCGATACTCCTCGTAGGATTCGTCAGCTCGATTTTATTTCTCAATATTCAACTGATATTCAGCACGTAAACGGACATGATAATGAAGTAGCAGACGCATTATCACGTACTATAGAACAAATCGACATTCCTTCACCGGTTGATTATGCGGAATTGGCAAAAGAGCAATATAATGATGTAGAATTAAAGCAACTTAGGAATAGTAAATGCCTAAAATTTGAAAATATAAAATTTTCCGGGTCAAAAACAATAGTTTGTGATATGTCTACGGGAAAACCACGACCCTATTTGCCACATAAATTTAAGAAGATAGTTTTTGATACAATTCATGGGTTGAGTCACCCCAGTAAACGAACTACCAGGAAAATGATAACAAACAAATTTATTTGGTATAACATGAATAAAGACAATAATAATTGGTCAAAAACATGCTTAGCTGGTCAAAAATCGAAAGTGCATAGACATACAATATCACCGGTCGGGAGTTTTTTGCCTGCGCAGCGTTTTGAACACATTCATATTGATATCGTCGGACCATTACCTTCCTCACAAGGTAAAAGATATTTAGTTACAATAATAGTTCGTTGCACGTCATGGCCGGAAGCATTTCCAGTAGAAAATATAACAGCTGAAACGATTGCGCAGACCGTTTTCAAAGGAATGGATTACGAGATTCGGGTGTCCTTTACGTATCACTACCGATCAAGGCCGTCAGTTTGAATCAGCAACTTTTGGTGAACTTTCAAAGTTTTTAGGCGTTCACAAAATAAGGACCACCCCTTATCACCCACAGGCGAACGGAATGGTTGAAAGATTCCACAGGACATTAAAAGCGGCTCTGATGGCAAGAAACGCTGGGTCTAATTGGGTAAAGGAAATTCCGATTGTTTTATTAGGACTTAGATCCTGTAGTCGCGACGATACGGGTTACAGTGCGGCGGAAATGGTTTACGGCTCAACAGTTAGACTTCCAGGAGAATTTTTTGAGGCACAGGGGATAAGTAACACTTATGAGGAATTTGTAAAAAATATTCAGAGTAGTATTTCAAAGATGACGGCAGTTTCAAAGAAGCAAACGCATAGTAGAGCGATATTTATTCACCCATAATTAAGAGAGTGCTCTCATGTTTTTATTCGTTGTGATAGGATGCGTAAAAGTTTAGTTCCCCCTTACGAAGGTCCATATCCGGTGTTACAGAAAATAACAATATCTGTAGATAGATATCTCCTAAGAGGGCTTTTCTTGGTTTGATAACATTGCATTATAGTTCTGTTGGGTAGTATAAGGGGTGGCTTAATGATAAAAGAGATCTGTAGACCGTTTAAAATCTTTCATATGTAGTCCGGTGCACCGAGGTTGCTTCAGACACATACGTATTGCTCCCTGAATTGAGTCATGCATTCCTGTTTTTATTCGGGGAGAAGGCATTATTGGACTTTTTGTCTTTGTGATGCTGGTTTCTGTTAAACGCGGCCTTTTTTCCCGATGATTTACCCTTTCCTTTACCTTTTCTATTTGAAAACTGTTGAAAGTGGTTGTGTCGAAAAAATCTCTCCGTTGATTGCTTGTTAACAACAGGTTTCGATGTTTCATTGTAAGAACCTGGTTGCTTCGGATAACCCGACGAAGGACCTGCTACAGGTACCTGTGCACATGTAAGTTTGTCCACCCCCCCAATTTTCTGCAAATATGTTGTCAAAATTTTGTCATCGAACAACAGTTCTGCAGACGGAGGCATCCTCTGTAATGCACTGCTATGAAACTCGTCTGGTATTTGCTTCATCAAAATATCTCGCCGAGTCTGAATGTAATCTGTCCGCCTGCCACATATAATTTTAAGATATCATTGGTGACTTTATTGTAAGCACAAGCTTTGGAAAACGAAGATTCGATTTTCTTGAACAAACTGTTAGGCGTTAAGGTTGTATTTTGGTCACTCGCCCAGTTCACTAAATTTTGTAAAACCGATTCAATTGGTCTTTTTGTGACAGTAAGGCACTAGATACACAGCATAAGTTCGTTCCAAAAGTTGTAATCGCCCAGCTTCACTCGATATTTTAGAACCCACGTGTCTTAACTCATCGTTAATATTTAATTCAATAAAGCCCGGAATGGTTACATACTTCTTTTGGGTATCGAATAGCATTCCAATCGTCGTTTGATCTTCCATAGACGGGATCTTTTACGCAAGTTGAAATATCAGACAACTGAATCTGTTGAACGTCTTTTTCAGTTGTTAGCGAAGTCGGTCGCAATAAAAAACCGTCCGAATCAGATGACGGACCTGCCACCGCTTCCAGCGTGTGTGTAACAACACTACAACTTTGTTCATTTGTCTTACTTTGCGTTATCAAATTAGTTAACAATGAGTTTGAGCCGCTAATGAGTAAAGAATAACTTGGTTATACCTTTCGGCCTGGCCATTGGCCCTGGGGCAAGCAACTGCATTCAAAACATGCTTGATACCGTTTTTATCAAAAAATCTTTAAAAGCTTTTGACGTGAAGGAAGTACCGCGATCTGATATTATCCTGGCTGGAACGCCGAAATCGTAAAAAATGTTTTGGAGAACTTTAATGGTGCTATTAGTTTTCGTATCTTTAACAGCACGAACAAATACGTATTATGTGAAACCGTCCACTATGGTTAATATATGAGTGTTGCTCTTTTTGCTTCTCACAAACGGGCCCAAGTGGTCAATATGGACAGTATGAAATGGGATATTTATCTTATCGATTGGAAACAAGTGACCAGTTTTCTGTCGTGACGCATTATCTTTATTATAGGCTATGCACGCGGCTACATACTTTTTAACGAATCGTCGGAGTTTAGGGAACCAATATTCGTTCTGGATACGTTCCAAAGTTTTGGCGTAACCAAGATGACCTACATCATCATGGTTTGCCTTACATATAAGCCATCATCTACTTTCCTATAGACGGTACGATTTTTAATTGTGTAATTATTTTTAATCTCCTTACACTCCTCATTTTCATCTGGCTTAAGAACTTGAAACACCCGTGCAATATCTGGGTCCGCCAGCTGCAAAGTCAGGAGCCAACTGTTTTGCTCCATGCTATAGTAAAGTAAGTAAAGTAAAGTAAAAAATCATTTATTCATTTAAGCTTGTACAAAGCACTTATAATAATAATAATAAATAAATAATTTATTTTCGGATATCAACGATCCATATTGGTTAGTTACAAAATTGACTTATATCTAGTGTTAGTAGTGTACAAAAAAAAATAGAAAAGAAATACAATAAAAATAATGGACCCCCTATGCCAGCGAGTCGGGTTATTTTACAGCATGCAATCTTATCCAACGCGCCAGCATAGGAGAATCCCAGCGGTCAGCCAACGCGCGCAGGATGGTGTTGGGGCTGTCGCGCACGCGACGCAGCAAGGAGGCGCAGCGCTTGCGCATGGTGGCGGGGAACCCGTCTGTGAACGCCTCCGCGAACATGGCGGAGGCGCTGCAGTAGCGCGGCAGCCCCATCAACACCCGGAACGCGTTGTTATACTGCACGCGCAGGTCGCCGTAGGCTCTCTGTGTATAGTTCACCCACAGACCGCACGAGTAAAATGATTGACAGAAAGCCTTAAAAAGGGTTACTTTGACTTTTTTTGTACACCGTGCGAATCTGTAACCGTACTTATGACATGTCAAAAAAAGTATATAAAAATAAGAATAATAAACGTAAATAAAATAGTACAATATTAGTACATATTGTGAATATCCTTAATGTGAATCTACCACCGGTTCGGACGTTGCTTCTTATCGAGAAGACTCCGGCAAGAAACTCGATAGTTACTCTTTTGAACTTTGTTTGTTGTACAAAAAATAAATTCAGAGTACAGTCAATGAGAGTATAGAAAAGAACACAACAATGAGCAGAGGAGCAGATTATTCGACCACAAACTTTTGTCGTTCAAGTAATCCTCTACATTATAATAACCTTGTTTCATTAACTTTGCTTTAATTGCAGACTTAAACTTGTACTTGTTCTATAGATATTGACACAAGGATTGTCATCTGTACCCCTAGAATGCGTGGCATTTCTACTAAGGGCGTCCACGTGCGACATCTGAACGCCGGGACGATATTTGATATCGAAAGAATATTCGGAAATCTGGAGCCACCACCTCGCTATTCGCGGTAGCAAGTCTCGCTTTGTCAAAGTGGTCCTGAGCGCTGCACAATCTGTGTAAACCTTAAAATGCAGGCCCAGCAAGTACACCCTAAATTTCTTTAGATAACCAACTACGGCCAGTGTCTCGAGTTCATAGGAGTGCAAGTGCTTTTCTTCAGCCGTCGTTTGCCGACTGAAGTAAGCAACGGGCTTAAGCAATCGAGTGTCTCTTTGCCATTGCATTAAAATACCTCCTACGCCAAGAGAACTGGCATCGGTGTGCAGTTCAGTCTCGAGTTTGGGATCATATAAGGCTAGGACTGGCCTACTCACAAGCTTTTCTTTCAAGAGAACAAAAGCTTTATTTTGTTCGTGAGACCATTTCCAGACTGAATCATTTTTCAGAAGGCACGTTAAAAACCTAGAAATTTCTCCATAGTTTTTTATGAATTTACGGTAATATCCTGTTAAACCGAGAAATTGGCGGACTTCATGGACGTTGTGGGAAATCCTTCCACTTCCTGAATTTTCGTTTTACCGGGCTGAATGCCTTTGGAAGAGACCTCATATCCAAGGTATGCTACTGTAGTTGTAAAGAACTGACACTTTGAGAGTTTCAATGTAAGACCATACTGCCTGAAAAGCTTTAAAATCTCCTCCAATCGTTGAAACATCTCTTCAGGGGGTTTAGATGGTATGAGAACATCATCAAGGTATGCCAGAGCATACTCATACCTTTTATTACCCAAAATTTTGTTAATCATTCTCTGGAAGACAGCCGGTGCATTCGCTAACCCGAATGGCATACTTTTGAATTCGTAATAGCCATCGGGGGTTACGAATCCAGTAAGGTGTTGACTGTCTTTTGCCATGGGAACTTGGTAATAACCAGAGGCCAGTCCAAAGTTGTAAAGTGAGCGTTACCACTGAGATTCGAAATCTGATCGTCAATTATTGGGAGAGAAAAACGATCTTTACAGGTCTTGTTGTTAAGGGCTCGGAAATCAACGCACAGCCTATGCTCGCCAGTCTTTTTCTTTACCATGAGAATAGGGCTGGAGTATCCGGAATTGGACTCTTGGATAATGTCATTACGGAGGAGCTCATCAATGGTTTCTCTGACTTGCTCTCGCTCTGAATGTGAAAGACGATACGGACGGTATACAACTGGCCTATTATCTAGAAGCTCAATGTGCATCTCTACGTCCTTTACACAACCTATTTCACTCAAACCTGTGGCAAAATAGTCTCGGTAATTCTGCAATAAAGAGTATAACTTATCGATTATTTCTGTGCTCGAACCGTCACCTACTTTTATTTCGGCTTTCTGTAATGGTTCCATTTCCGAGATACCCGTAATAATTCTATTTACTTGACACGTCTCTCTCTCCACGAAAGGCATTGCCCTTGCCATCAAAGTATTTTTGAGTAAAGTTAACACACCTGATGTCAAACTTGTAACGACCACATGGCCTTCACCTTCAGTAAGACGATATACACCTTGAAGTAAACTAAACTCTCTCCCTGGCTCTACGGTACAGAAGCCTTCGACGTAAACATCCCCAGAAAACGTCGGGTAACTAGCACAGACAGGTAAAGAGCTTGTCTGGGTTACTTGTGTTGATTCAGCGACATATAATTTGAGTGGCTCCTTATCAGAATCAGTACTGAACGGGTTACAAGACGGACTTTTATAAAAATTTAGGCTATTACTATTTCTCAGGACGGTTATGAATGAGAGCTCCGTAAAATTTTGACCAATAATCAGCGACATTGGCATAAACTCGTCGGCAACTATGAGTACTTCGATTGACGCATCGACTTCGTCTATTTTTATAGATATGCGTGACTTATACAATGGCTGAATCGAAGAATTGCCAAAACCCCGCACTATAGGTAACCCATCGTGATTTTTAGTTAACTGTAAGGTTTTGGCATTTGTTTGCCGCATAAGGCTGCATTCGCTACCAAAATCAACATATGCTTGATAAGATTGGTCATTGACAGAAATAGATTTAAAATATTCATCATTAGCTTTATTTGAGATGTCAATCTTCATGGTCTTTTTTTCCGATGGAGCCTCATTCCGTGTTTGTGGGGCTCGTTGCAACGGCAGCAACTTACAGTCATCATTATCATGACCAATCCTATAGCAACGCTTGCATTTTACAATTTGGTTGGGACATCTGAAGAAAGGATGTCCTCTTGATCGACAATTATAGCAAATTATACCATTACTTTTAGTGCCTGAATTTATACCATGTTTATTCGCGTTTTTCTGACTACTTTTCTGCTGACTCCCATTCTGACTAGCTGGCTGTGAACGCTGTGAGCAAAAAAAATTCAACAGCCCTTCAGGTTCCTTACAATCAAGAGTTTGCGCACCACTTTTGATTGACCCATGACTCAAACCATGCACGATACAATCGACCGCCTTTCTGCCAGCTATTTCACAACTGTTCAACAAACTAAGTTTATCATAAAAATATTCGCGTAGGCTTTCATCACTTCGCGAAGTACGGCTTAACATTTCCTCCAAAAGGTGGCCGTAGTTCTCCTCACTGGGCCTTTTGAAGCTTAGTTTGCCACTCACTCCATGAATAAACCACAGTAGGTAGAGCTTCAAACCATTTCTTGGCTAATCCAGTTAACTTTTGCAGAGAAAAATGTACTATTTGTTTTTCATCCCATCCGTAAATACTGGCGCACTTGTTTACTTTCCTGAGCCAACTTTCAATGGTTTGCACTCTGTTTATAGGGTCAAATTCAGGTATGACGTTATTCAAACTATTATTATAAGATGAACTCCTACTTGATTCGCCTTTGAAGCCCGCCAAAAGCTTCAGAACGTCCTCAGTGGTCAACCCGCTCGACCGCGTCTTCCTTGGCGGGCTCTCATCACTGGAGGACGACGTTGAAGGTCTCCTACTTCTTTTTTTTCTGTGTCTTTTCCTTGGTGGCGTCGTGGGAGGCGTTCCCCCATCATCAGCATCACCTTCCAGCGGCATAACTGAAATCCAAATACTTCCTCTGACTAGACATCCACTCATGTGTTTATCGTATAGTAATAATATTTCTATTCATTGTGAATATCATCTTTCAATTGCTTCACAAATAAAATAAAAGGCAAATTCCTAATCCTAACTAGTTACTTAGAAGCTCTGAGTATTGTTTCATAACCTAATTATGTTTTAATAAAAATTATTCAGCTATCATATTATTAAATAATTTTTGAAACACCTATAATTCACTCAACTGTCTCGACAAAAATATACAGGTCACGCATTCCTCCTTCATCCAGTAAATATTCTCACCCAGTCTTCTTAAGCGATCGATAGATAACAAACAACGATGTTAACCGTTGAATGAACTAAATAAATCTTGACATTTTAATTTTCGTTCAGCGATTATAAATAGGTCACTTGCTTCTCGATAATCCAGTAAACATTCATAGGTAGTAATAAATAATCTAGTGAACATGAATAGTTCAATTTTGTTCTTCGATAATCTAGTAAACAATCATAGTTTACTCAAGTAATAAATAATCTAGTGAACATGAATAGTTCACTTGTTCCACGATAATCTAGTAAACAATCATAGTTTACTCAAGTAATAAATAATCTAGTGAACATGAATAGTTCACTTGTTCCTCGATAATCCAGTAAACAATCATAGTTTACTCAAGTAATAAATAATCTAGTGAACATGAATTGTTCACTTGTTCCTCGATAATCCAGTAAACAATCATAGTTTACTCAAGTAATAAATAATCTAGTGAACACGAATAGTTCACTTGTCCCTCGATAATCCAGTAAACAATCATAGTTTACTCAAGTAATAAAAAAATCTAGCGAACATGCATTGTTCACTTATACCTCAAAAATCTAGTAAACAATCATAGTTTACTCAAGTAATTAAAAAAATTTAGCGAACATGCATTGTTCACTTATTGTACCTCGAAAATCCAGTAAACATAATAGTTTAATTAAGTAATGAATAATTTTGTGAACGCGGATTTTTCACGCATTCTTCTATAATCCAGTAAACATGCCTAGTTTATTCACGTAATTATTAATCCAGAGAACATAAATAGTTCACTCAGGCGAGTTTTAAATAATCAAACAAAAACATGATTGTGTCCAAATCTAATAACTTGTAAACAGATATTGTAATATTTCACTCATAGATCAAAAGTAGCTATATTCAAGCCTCAAACAAGTACTCCATAACGTGAGGGTAGATCGAAATGCTAAGTCTTCACTACTAAGTTCTCTTAAGTATTTCATTTTGATAATAAGCTCATGATTGCACATAAAGAGTACCTGTTTACTAAATCTGTAACAAAGATTAAAATTACGAATAATCAATGCTAAACGGTTGATTGTTTTCTTTGCGAGTGCATCTTGTTCTAGTAAAATATTCACACTGCCTCAACCTGGAAATTCGCAAATGTATGCACTGTCGAAGAGTAGCCTCGATCACGTGCAATGTGAATGCATGATGCAGTATGAAATTAGTAAACACCTTGCACAGAAAACTCATTATATCGTAATTTTAACCTTGTTTTAATCACTAAGGAATAACATAGAAAGTGAGCGTACATACCTTGGTGTATCCCACTTCTGAAGTATAAAGAAAACTCCAGTCTTCAATGCATATTTTATTTCGCGGTAGCTTACACTAGGTAACTTTACTTTCACTGTAACTTACACAAATTCACAACTTGAGTAGTTTACTCTACGACGGTCCAAATACGACTGCCCGTGCAACTGACTCTCTGTTCGCGTCATGCCCCACTACCCATCCCCGTATTTCCCAACAGAGCGTTCGCGTTGGCGGGGCTGGGCAGTGTTGCCAGTAAGTAATAAAAAGTACTAATGCGTTTGTAATTTAATTAAAATTATGACAATTAGTTTATGAGAAAATGTTCAAATGTACATTTGCTACACCTGTACAAGGTAACTAAGTTGAAAGTGCCAATTTTATTTAAGACCCCTTGTAACACTTGGTTTTGCAAATACATTTCTATGTCTATTGCTATAATTCCGTTTGGACCATTCGACTTGTACTATTTTAGAATTAAAGTTTGAACTACAACTAACATCAGGTGTAGAGACACCACCGCGTCACCTGCGAGCATATTCAAAAGAATAACAATCTATCTAATGGGTGCTAGAATCTTGTCTGTGGTAACTAGCTGACCTTTGGCTACATACTAATGACGGTAATGTGTGTAGGTGGAGACTATCGGCGACGCATACATGGTAGTGAGCGGTCTGCCGGTGCGCACGCGCGAGCACGCGGAGAGCGTGGCGACGATGGCGCTGCACCTGCTGCACCTGGCGGGGCGCTTCCGCGTGCGACACCTGCCCGGCACGCCGCTGCGCCTGCGCATCGGGCTGCACACCGGCCCGTGCTGCGCCGCGGTCGTCGGGCTGACCATGCCGCGGTACTGCCTGTTTGGGGACACAGTTAATACTGCGTCAAGGATGGAGTCCACAGGTAAAGGCTTTAGGTTAGGATATTGGGTTATTCGCGTTCAGACCTATGCTCAGCAGTAGACATTGTCACGTTTTATTGTTTAAATAAAACCACAAAATTAGATTTTAAGATGATTATTAAGTTTATGGTTACAGGACCGCAAGTAGGTCGTGGCAACTTGGCGACTTGTAACTGACTCCTCTTAGTACACAGCTGCTCCCGATGCTCAGTGCCCGCTGAATAGACAGCCTCCTCCGAAACTCCCTTCGTTCGTAAAAGTTGAAACAGTGTGCGGCAATAGTATGCGGGTGCATATAAGCAAATCTGGTGGTGGTGTGTCTCGACGGCGGACGAATGCCGTGCGCCCGCTCTGCCCACTTACCTCGCCGCTATCAGAATCTGTGCGCGGTCCCCCGCTCCTCTTCGCCCCGAGCGAATTTCAATACTGTGATATGCATAAACATTTAAAAGTGACCGTTTGTTCGTTTAATTTATATGTCTATTTAGATATTGGATAATAGTAGCTAATTGATTGGAATTTTAATTTAGGTTTGTAAGTTTTTAAGTTTTATTAATTATGGAATTTTGCATATTTAGTATTTTATAAACTAAGCTTAAAGTTGGGAGATAATATATAACTTTTATATGTTACAACATCCTATGGCTGCGATTTATGATGATACTAATGCATGTTCTCTCTAGCTTTTCTGCTTTTCCAACCAGACAAATTAATATGCTAACAAAATGTCCGATTAGAGTATTGTTACATTCTGGACTTTTTTTTAATAAAGTCGAGCATGTTTGTATATAACATAAGGTGCTCCCTCGCCTAGAACATTTTGCTGTAAGAGGGAGGAGAACCGCGCATTACAGTGCGCAATTTGTTGTTACAATGTGTAAGATTATGATACAATTTCCCTGAAGTTTTGTAAGGCAGAATTGGAATGTAATGCTCAAAATCGAATCTGAAATGTAAATCACAGGCAAATGTTCGTCATGACAGGGAGGCAGTAATGAATTGTAATGCTCAAAATCGAATCTGAAATGTTATATTACAGGAAAATGCTACAGGTGAGGGACCACCTGTAGGTCAAGAGAATTAACAGAGTTTAGTTGTTCTGTTATTGAGCTTAGCAAATCCTGACAGGATAATGCAATGCCCTTCGTGTATCAACTTTAAATCTAAGACTCAAAGTTTGAATTACGTATGAATAATGACATTACGAGTATTATAAGCAAGCCTAACTGGCGATAATTAATTTCAACCTAAATTAGTGGCGTGTTGGTCTTATGTTAACTCACTACACTACACTCAAAGGTTCCACTAAAAAAAGTTTTTAAGTGTTTTTCTGATATCTATCTTTCCAATTTCGAAACGTTACCTTGACATTAAAGCAGCTAAGATACATGTTTGCAATTCACTTGTGATTGGTGTTCCAGGCGCGGCGTGGCGCATCCAGGTGTCGGCGGCGACGGCGGAGCGGCTGCTGGCGGCGGGCGGCTACCGCCTGCGCTCGCGCGGGCTCACGCAGATCAAGGGCAAGGGCGCCATGCACACGTACTGGCTGCTCGGCAAGGAGGGCTTCGACAAGCCGCTGCCCACGCCGCCGCCACTTGAGTCAGTGTCTGTATAAATTTGTTTGAGATTTGCTAGACGCCCCTAAAAGGAGCAAAACGAAAAAAAAAACTAACGACTCATTTCACTGTGTTTGTCCATTACCTTCATCCTGAGTCACCATAACAGTAATTTACGTTTGCACCATCCAATGAGGCAGCTCGTTCTGTGCTGATTCCTACATTTTTTAAAAGTTCACTTTCTACATCTTCAATCTGTTCTATTCCCTATTACTTAGATACTAGGTAGGTTGAACTCAAACTCAAACTAAAAACTCAAATACTCAAACTCAAATATCTTTATTTAAATAGACTTAATCAGTACCTACTTTTAAATAGTCAAAAAATTTACTAAATAATAGACATAAATACTATATTAATATGAATATATAAAAAAACAGTATACAAACATAATGCGACTCTACCACCGCGTCGGAGAAGTTGATTCTTACTGAGAAGACCCGGCGAGAAACTCAGTAGTTACTCTTTCAAACTTGTTGTGGTTTTACAATGCGAGATAATAGAGTACAATTTGTTTGTTGATAAAAAAACTGCTGAAATTCTAACATTAAAAAATAAACAGAACAACCTGACAAGTTCAGCAAAGCTACATAAAAAACAATAGGCTGTACCAAGTCATTTGAACAATTCCAAAAATAAAAATTGTTAGTCATTAATACACTTAAGTCCAGTAGTTAATTAATAAGTATTACAAGAGGTAACTGACCCCGCATCGAGCAGAGAGCTTTAATCCAAGGCTTTTTTATCTAAAAGGTAATCATTGGTAGTATAATACCCCTTTCTTAATAAAACAGATTTTATGTGGTTTTTGAATCTGTGCAGTGTGTTGTCAAAGATATACTTTTAATATGCTTCTAATTGCTGTCGATCTGATTCTCATTTTCTATGGGGAATGTACCCAATATAATTAAGGATATTTCACAGAAGTCTTCAGTAACATACCTATATATATATTTATTCTCACACGCTACCCGCTAAGAAGTAGGAAGAGGAGAGGACGGCGCCATTTGCTCTCTTCGCGCATCTAGGGGCCTTAAGGGAGGCATAGTGACGTCCCACTGTGCGTCGTGCCGATACAGTACTATACTGATAGGTGTGATATCATCACTGCAGGTCGGAAGAGGTCCTGTTCGAGGCGGAGGGCGAGAGCGAGAGTGAGCCGTCGTCGCTGGCGGCCGCGTCGCCCGCGCGCATCGAGCGCCAGCGCTCCGACCCCTCCTCTGCCGCGCCTGACAAATACGGTAACTTATACTGTGGCTAAGGCATGTTGACTGTTTGATCTAAACCTCGCCTAATACTGCCGGTGTTGATATTACAAGCTTATCAATTGAGCTAACTAACGTGATTATAATTAGGATCGAAGTACCAAACAACCAATTTCGTGTGTAAAGTCCAAACAATTAAAATGGTGAAATGATATGAGAGCACGCAGAATGAATAGTGAATTTGACGAAATGATAATTTAAATTGGATAGAAGTTAACTCAAATCGGGTCATGAAGAAAACGCCGCTGCCGCGCCCTGTGGCGGAGTAAACTGTGTGCTGATTCTGACTACCGTTTGCTAAACTTTGTTGGGGTTTATGGACAGTGACCAGATCAGATTAGTATGGAGTTTGAAGCGATCGAGTGCGAGGGAGTAATAATAGCATCTTAAAGATTAGTGGCAGATGATCCACGTGCACCTATACTCAGGCACTTCGTGTAGACTATTACTGGAGTAGAAGTTAGAAGCTCCTCCGGGACGAGATCCCAGGGAGTGCCTCTGAGGTACATGACATATTTTAAAATAATTGTAATATGAAATAAATAAATAAATTGTTATCCCTAAGAATACTAACTCCAGTCATGAGTCTTACTCACCCATGGACATATATTGTCTGAAATAAAGAAATTTGAATTTGAATTTGATAAAGCGTGAAAATGAAAAATCTTTACTGTGTATTTCTTAACATAGCTATAAAAACCGCTGGGATCTTCTTTTAAGCATTAGCCGGTGATAGGTGACCCCGCTCCTTCCTGAGAATACTAACAAAGATAAATATTAAACAAATTTATTTAACAAATAACTACAATAGTAACAAATTTATGTAGGGAAATGGCAGAACACCATCTATTCGCAATGGCATGGCCACCTCTATTCGCAATTCCACCTGCGCGAACTAATATTTTAAGAAAGGCACCGTTTACCCGAGCTTTAGGGACACTCAACGAGGTGTCTAATGCCGTAGACATATTCTGTTGCTCCGTGACTGAATTCACAAAGGTTACGTTGTTTGTTTTGTGTTATGTTTAGTTTATAATAATAATGTTTATAATAAGTATTGATAATGTTTTGTAAATTTTAAAGTTTAATTATGTATACAATATCGCATTAGGGAAACCTGTAATGGTAATGTATGACAATGAATTTAAAATAAATAAATAAATAAATAAATAAAATAAAATAAATAAAAACATTAACAATTATAATGAAAACATTTTTTTGTTTTTTTAATTGATAATTGAATTTAAGACATTAGAAGAAAGGAAAAAAAACTAAGACTCAAAATAATGCTTTAACAGTTAATAGGTTTAATGTTATTGTGTGTTTATGTTATGTGTGTGCTCTTAGTAGAAGAGAAGAAAATGCTAAAGTGTCTTTTACTTATTTTCCAATGTGCCCTGCAGCGTGGCAGCGCTCGGGCGCCGTGTCGGCGGACAGCAGCCCCCCGCGCGTCCCGCGCGCACCCTTAGGCGACCACAGCGCGCCCTACGGACGCTACAGGTGAGAATCTCCTACGGTAATTTAATAATTGGTAGGATATTTGATCTTACCAACTAAGTAGCCAACGACACCCAATGGTAGACGTTAGGTCGCCTTTAGTAAATACTATTTAGTAAATTACCGATGTTTTTTTTTGATTTCATGATTAGTACTTACGTCACTACACTGCCTGATTATATTTTAATAAAAAAGCGGGTAAATGTAGGTACAAAGTCGTTCAAATCAACTTTTACAAAACCATTTCAAAAAAGGTCTTATGTCAGCAGCATAAGGTGCCCCTGTGTGAAGGTTGGTGTGAACGCCTCTGTACCTATTACATGCATCGTCTCTTATAATATCCAGGTGTCTCGGTGGCGGCGCGCGCGTCCTGCGGCGCCAGTGGTCGCTGGAACTGGCCCCTGTGAGCGACGCGCCAGACGCGGCCGAGGCGCCCGCCGCGCGCATCGCACGCGACGAGCCCGACGAGCCGCCCGCCGCGCTGCAGCCGCCGCCCGCGCGCGCGCCCCCGCCGCGCTACCGCACGCGCCCCGACCCCCCCTCTGCGCCCCAAACGCCCCTCGCGCCCCAGGCGCCAGCCCCGGCTGAGCCGGCCGTGACGTAGCGCGAGACACACAAGCGCGAAACGGATGGCGCGCTAGGAATGTGCGGCGAGCGCTATTGAAGATACCACAGATTTTTCTAATTTTGTCGATAGTTAGATCGGACCTTTAATAAATAAACTGTAATTTTCACGGACTCAGCCTAGCACTAAACAGTTTCACGATAGTGTGCCCCGTATCATAATTAAAAAGTTTAAGTGTGCGCATTTAAGCAGATATGTTTCTATATTGTTGAATAATAAAAGAGGCCTGATCAAACTATCGTACGATTTTAAGTCTGTATTATGCGAGGGTTCTTGATGTTTCTTGATAGTGTTAAACCCCCATACGCGAGTAGTGCGTGTAGACCATTGTTGAACAAGTTATTATTTCAGTATGGTATACATACATTTGTAAAAATAGAATATACTTAGGTTGAAAAAGTATATCGAGACCTTTTAAAAACAAATATTCGTCAAGTGTCTAACTTTGTACAATAACTTCTAATTCTACTAACTCTATATTCAAAGCGCCCATACAGTACACATAAGCGGCACGGGTAGCTCGAAGTTTCGCACTAGAACAACCTTGACCGATGATTACAGAGTTGTGTATCAGGGTTGCTTGACCGCGTCAATGCAGCCCTAAATGAATGAAATGCGCCTATTATTAGATCATTCATCATGTCTACCTAACAAATAGACCGTGAGTAGCCGCCGCACATCCCTATGAACGCCGCCGCTCGATCGACAATAATTTTGGTAGTGCGGTCACGCATCGCGTCGCCGGAGCCGCCGCGACGACGAGCCTCTGTAACAGAAAACGCTCGCGGAACGCGGAATGTCATTACTGGTCCTATAGTGGACCCGGTTCCGCTTAACGGCTATTAGACGCTCAAGCAAGCGTGGTTTATTTATTAAGTATGATTAAGTACCATGTCAATACATGACTGAACAATCACTACGTTTATAGGGTACCTACCTATAGCTACTCTATAAAAGTAGCGATTGTTCAGTTTCCCAGGAAAGCAGGAAATTGGTACTTAACTCTATTGCCAACGACAAACTATTGAACAATGAATTTGATCGATTCATCAGCTATTATGATCATATTATGACACTACACAAAAAAAATCGCAGGAGGTGTATATGGCAAACTAGCGTAAGTACGAGCGTCTAATAGCTGCTTAAGAAAGTCGCGTTGACAAAATCTTAGTTTAAGTAATATCCGAGTTGTTCTATTTTTCTATTATCGACTTTTGTAGCACAAAATCGAAATTAATCCTCTCTCGATAGACTGTCCGCTGTCGTAGACGCTGCGAGTCGTCTTCGACTGCTCGATGCGAAATTATTAATATTACTACGGTAGCGTTTTTGTATAATGTACGTGTTACATT
This sequence comes from Udea olivalis, assembly GCA_947369235.1. NCBI lineage: Eukaryota > Metazoa > Arthropoda > Insecta > Lepidoptera > Crambidae > Udea > Udea olivalis. The sequence continues at coordinate 25,041,036 of OX376342.1, forward strand.
TTACTCGCGATCCTTTACCTCCGGTAGTGTCTGTTCGGAGCACGCGGGCACGACGCGCAGTCGCGCAATGAACGCGCATGATCGTGGACCGCGCGACGCGCAGTGCACGCGCGCGCCCGTTTGTCTCCCCTCGACCTCTTAGCGTTTCGCTCGTAGACAAGAGTATTGTTGTGATCGATTAGGGTAGCCTCTATGTTACTACGAATGCACTTAGCTACTATTCCAAATGTGATTTATCTCGGGTGATTTGTGTATTTTTGAAATTTTTGATTATGAATAAATATCTTTTGTGATACCAATGTTTTTCTTTAACTCCAAGCTCCTTTGTCTTTACGAAGTGCAGTACAGGGCAAATGCCTGAAAATGCGTGATGCTCATAAAAGCCGCCATAAAAGTGGACAGATAAAATATAGTCTCTTGCTGAATTATGTTGCAGTAGTTGTTATAAAATATCAGTTTTGGAAACAGCTATGTCAACACAATAAGTTACTTTGTGTAGTAATTGAAATATATATCAGCACAAATATAATTTAAAACGTATATACGCTCAATGTGCGACCATAACAATATATTTGTGAACAGAAGTTCCAATAATTACCAAATAAGATGGTAAGTATAAAAAAAATATTATTACATTACAACAACTTTTCTTTTACAAATATTATATTATTGTGGTCGCACATTAAGCATCAGGATGTATTTACTGTAAAGATAACATATCTTATCGTATTGTGGTAAAATATCATTCGTAAGTATTCATATTTACAATCATCATCATCATCCGTGCGGTCTATCCCGGTTGTGAAATCACTCTGGTGTGTGGGGTCCCAGGGTCCGCATTTCTTATTTTCTTAGTCCACGTCGCGCGGTCTTGTGCATCCTCAGTGGTGAGTCTGTTGGAACGCATGTCACCCTTAACAACGTCGAGCCAGTGCTTCTTGGGTCGACCTCTTCTACTAAAATTTCCGACTTAATGATAGTTTTTTTTTTTAAATGGGTTTGCGTTTGGCCTCAGTCTCGCCTGGTGGTAAGCGATGACGAGGCCGATGGTTGTACACGCTTGCCCAGAAAATAATAATATAAAGGTAAAATCGAACAAAATGATTATATCTTAATATTATGGAAATATTATCGAGTCTTTAGATGCAAACAGCTCATACAAATATCTAGATTTTATCAACTTCAACAAATTAACCAGACACAAGCTAAAAGTGAAATAATCTTCAAATTTAAACACAGACTCAACACAGTCCTTCGATCCCAACTTAACTCTAAGAACATCACTAAAGCCATGAATACTTTTGTAATATCGCTACTGACTTACTCATTTGGAATAATAAAATGGACACAAAAAGATCTCTTGCAATTGCAGCAAAACAAACACGTCAATGACCTCACACCGCAAGCATTACCCCAAGTCCTGCTTTCAAAGACTCACACTAGCACGAGAAAAAGGTGGAAGAGGCATAACAGACATAACTAACCTTCACAACAAACAGATTCATAATTTATTTATTTATTTATTTTATTTATTTTTATTTAGGAAACAAACAATTTTATTCTACCTTAAGATTACTTAAAAAAATAAACTCCAAAAACTAACAAATAATATTTTAAATTCACGGTAAGTTCAACTATTTTTATTTTCCAAGCGTCGCGTCGCGTCTGGGGACCGCTCAAGTTTATGCAGTATTTTTCCAACAACAGCTAATTAATTATTACAAATTAGGTACATAGTCTTCTTCGTAATGCCGCGTGCTGCGAGCTCGGTGTGCGGTATGCGGCGCAGGGGTGGGTGTTACCAAGTGCGGCGACCCGAACGGGCAGACACGTGACGGCAGACTACGTTGACGGTTGTGTCGATTTTGCGAATTTTCGGAGTAAATTATTTTCTTGCAATCTGCGACTACACCTGTTTTTCTGACTTAGCGGTCCCCCGACGGGACGCGACGCTTGGAAAATAAAAATAGTTGAACTTACCTTATACATGTGAATTTAAAATATTATTTGTTAGTTTTTGGAGTTTATTTTTTGTGTCGGGGGTTTTTAAAAATTTTAATTTTACTTTTATTTTGTCCTTTTTAAAGTAGGTAAAATATTAGGAAGGTATTTAAAGTGATTAAATAGTTGAGTTTGAAGTAACACAGTAACAAATTTTAAATCATTAGGACATATGAAAGGTAGTCAGATCCCCTCATCAACTATTAATGACCTGATGATCTTCAAACGGCTGATCAGGTCATGGTTATCTTACCATATACTTTCAATATCATTGAAGTAATACGGTACCAAATTTCGGATTGATCGGGCATAAGGAAGTTGGTCATATCCCCTCATCAACTAGAAAAGACCTGATGATCTACAAACGGCTGAACAGATTTTCATGAAACATGGCTAAGAACACTCGGGATAAAATTATCTATGACACAAAAAAAACTAAATGAAAATCGGTTTATCCGTTTGGAAGCTACGATACCACAGACAGATACACAGATACACCGATACACAGATACACAGACACGTTAAACTTATAACACCCCTCTTTTTGCGTCGGGGGTTAAAAATAACACTAAAATCAGTTAAGTTTCCACTGATGTTTGACACAAATCATCGAATAACCAACGTTATCAACGCTACGACTCCGAATTACAAACAGAAAATGAAAAAATTAAAAGTACTTGACCGTTATTCGAAGCTTATAAATGAGATAGGCAAATCCGCTTCCCGTAGTCTTTTACCATTTTAGTACTCTTTGATGACGTATTTCCGTTGCTTAGTAGGCAGTCTCGCCATCTGTAAGCTTATAAAATAGGTGCGGCGACATTTTTGCCTCATTGGCGTTTTGATTCCCGTAGCAATTGGTGCGCTCACGCGTATTAAACAATTATCAAATATATACCATAAATTATCGAATATATAAGTAAACATATTGAAATCTAAGTGTGTGATTCAGTGATTACAGTGCTCAAAGGAAAACGTAAGTACGTACGTGTTTTCAAAAAATAACATTTCGTTTCGTAAATTAATAAAATGATGGTGGTTAAGAGATATAATTTTCTCCAGTGAATTTTGTGAATATAACTTATCTAGGATATTTTAACTATCCTACTTTGATAGACTAGCTCGACAGCAATCGTTTGAACTGAGAATACTAACAATTGTGATGCCATCACTACGATTAAATCTAATCACTACGAGTAAATTTTATAATGTTTTTATTTTAATCAAGTACAAATTTGCGTCATTTGTACAAAGTTTCAATAAAATCTTTACAATAATAGTTGCTAAATCAACTAACGCGTCTCAGCCTTAGGTGCTAATAAACCTAATTAACAAGGTTCTTACGCTGTTTAACCACTAGGCCACGATGGAAAGTGATATAAATGTATTCCCAAAAGTTTAGATTGTTGCTGATTTTAACAAAGGCTGAGGCATCTGTAATTCGACTGTTCATTGATCGAGTTATTCTTGCAAAACACTATTGAAGGTAACTTGTTTCTATTGAAGGTAACTGTATCTAAGTTTGGGTTTTAAGGAATTTATATTTGGTATGGTTTCTTCTAATCCGCAAATATCTAACCAATCACAAGGAATAATTTCAAATTTAGTAATCATACTTCATTATAATTGTGGCTCAAGCCTATTGACCTAATATTTTTGGGTTATTTTCATTGATGCGGCGGATATCAATCATGATATATTATATAAAATAATTTAAACGGGCTTTCCCATGAGAGATTAGTTAATCAAACCATTATAAAAGCATATTAGTAATATAGCTTTATTTTCAAAAAGAGTTAGTTGAATTCTGCCCCTTGTGATGATGAGCCGGTAGCCGGGCCGAGCGAAGTGCCGCAAACGCGCTCGTAGCGCCTGCAGCAGCAGTAGCAGCTCCTCGAGTAGCTCAAGTGGCAGCTCGCCTTCTCCCAGCTCAAAGCGGCAGCGATTACTGCGCCACCGCCATAAGAAGAGTAAGAGAGGCGGCCCTTCGTTAAGGCAGCTAGTGAAGAAAGTAAATATGTGAGTTGCGCAATGTTATTTCTCAATCCCCCGCCTATCAGGATGGCCACTCTATTGACCAAGAATGTATTTGTTCGGGGGTCAGTGGCGAACTTAATGAGAATGAACTTCATGAACAAATACCAAATTGCCCTGAGCCAGCAGGTTCTGATTTCACATTTGAAATCGACACAAAAATAAGAGAGCCTTCTGTTCCTAAATAATAATAATAATAATAATAACACTTCTTTATTTCAGACAACATACAGTCCATGGGTTAGTAAAAATACAAAATTAAACATAAAATAAAAATAAAATTAAAATATTGTTAGTAAAAGAAAGGAAAAGTAATTAACAAAGATAACATTTTACTGTATCATGTACCTTAGGGGCACCTGCCGCGAACTTGACCCGGAGGAGGTGCCGGTTCCAACTTCAGTCATCGTTCGCACGAAGTGCCTTACCACGGGTGCATGCGGATCATTTGCCACTATTCCCAGGATACCGTTGCCACTTCCACGCACTCTGCTTAATAGTGACGCCACTTTCTTTCTCACAAGAGCCTGAAAACCATCTATTCCAGCTTGCGCAAACATTTCAGACGCACTGCAGTAGCGAGGAAGTCCCAACAGCATCCTAAAGATATTATTGTATTGAATGCGAAGAGCATTAAGCGATCTTTTGGTACAATTCATCCACAGTCCACCCGTGTACAGATTTTGGCAGTAAGCTTTGAAGAGTGTTATCTTGACTTGGTCTGTACAACGAGCGAATCTGCGGGCCAGCATGTTACCACGGACCGCCAATGCTCTTCGCTCCCTTTCTACGTCAATATCATCTCTAAGGTCGTCGGTGAGTATGTGTCCTAGATATTTAAATTGTGTTACTCTGTTCAGCTCCACTCCACCGAGGTAAATTGGAGGTATATACTCCGGACACCTACCGGCGGCCTTAAAGACCATATATTCGCTTTTTTTGACATTATACGCCAAACCATGTGACTTGGCGTATTTTTCACATACATCCAACATCTTTCCGATCGCACCCGCAGTGGGAGCGAGCAGGACCATGTCGTTCGCGTAACTAATGTTGTTAACATTAACACCACCAATCTTGCATCCGACCCGCATCCTGCCGAGCTCCACTAGGAGGTCATTTACGTAGACGTTGAAGAGCTTAGGAGACGTCCGCCCCCCCTGTCTCACTCCGCAGTCCAACACATACGGTTCGGAAAGTTTGTTGGACCACTTCACATAATTTGTTTGCTTTGTATACCAATACCTAAAAATATTTCGTAACTCCACCGGGATACCCCTGTCCTCCATCTTTCTCCAAAGCACGTCATATGACACGAGATCAAAGGCCTTGGAGAGATCCAGAAAGCAGGCGTACACCGGTGTCCTCCGGTTTGTATAATACTGGACAGTATGCTTGACGCTCAGTATTGCGCTTTCAGTTGATAGTCCGGGTCTAAATCCGAACTGCGCGTCATGTAGGTTTAAATACTTGTCCAAACACACGTCAAGCAAACCATCCAGTACCTTGGCTACCGCGGTGGCAAGAGAGATAGGGCGATAATTTCCCTTGTCCGAAATATCTCCTGTTCTATTCTTGACTATAGGTATCACAAAAGTTTTCATCAAGTCTGAGGGCAAGTAAGAATGTCTTATACACATGTTAAAGAACAGGGACAGGACCCTAGGCAAGTGAACCCCTGCATGTTTCAGGTGCTCGATGCTGAGCCCGTCGTGACCCGGAGATTTGCCTCTACGCATCTGTTTAATGACTTTATCGACCTGTCTGGCCGTGAACATTAGCAGTGGCTTATCACCCCGCACTCCGGGCCCAGGTGCATCAAACTGGGGGATGATGATGAGGGGGACCAAGTGAAGAGTGCACCCTGAAATGTTCCATGAACAAGTTTGAGATCTCCCCAGGGTCACCCCGCCCATCCACACTCACCGGCAGGCCAGGCCCAAAATCCAGCTTTCCGGTGGCTTTCCAAAACTTTCCAAAATTATTATCGGCTCGTAAACTAGCTATCTTGTCCATTTTCATTTGGTCCTGGTTATTTATGCACCACTTCAAGCGACTCTTAAATATCCTGCGTGAGTCACACATACGCTCGTGTATTTCGCCAGTTACTGGTCTATTATGAGTAACCCACTCCTGGAATCTGAACCTGGCCTCTCGGTGAGCATCCCTCACATGCTCATTCCACCCACACAATCTCTTCTTTCCGACACGCTTATCGCTATTCTTAAGACTAGTTGTGATAGCAGCTCTACTTAGCGTATTTACAATTTGTTTATAGAAATTGTCTAATATTCGTTTATGACAAATCAGATCGCATAACCCGTGACTACAATCGGTTAATTCAGGAGGGAAATCGATGTTGCGCAGCTCAAAGTGACACAATTCATGATATTTTCTTATCTGTGATTCATCCCTTTCCCCCCATAACACCTCATTACGTTGTATATCACATAAAGTCCGCTTAGGTCTAGGCTTATCGATTAGGTTAGGTTAGGTTAGGTTAGGTTAGGTTAGGTTTTTTTTTTTTTTTTTTAACTATGGGGGAATGCTTTTACGCACTTCGCCCTCCAAGCTGCAAGCAGCAAGGCGGGCTTCGTGCGGGACCCGGAGATTTGCCTCTACGCATCTGTTTAATGACTTTATCGACCTGTCTGGCCGTGAACATTAGCAGTGGCTTATCACCCCGCACTCCGGGCCCAGGTGCATCAAACTTAGTAGGGGGACCAAGTGAAGAGTGCACCCTGAAATGTTCCATGAACAAGTTTGAGATCTCCCCAGGGTCACCCCGCCCATCCATTCTCACCGGCAGGCCAGGCCCAAAATCCAGCTTTCCGGTGGCTTTCCAAAACTTTCCAAAATTATTATCGGCTCGTAAACTAGCTATCTTGTCCATTTTCATTTGGTCCTGGTTATTTATGCACCACTTCAAGCGACTCTTAAATATCCTGCGTGAGTCACACATACGCTCGTGTATTTCGCCAGTTACTGGTCTATTATGAGTAACCCACTCCTGGAATCTGAACCTGGCCTCTCGGTGAGCATCCCTCACATGCTCATTCCACCCACACAATCTCTTCTTTCCGACACGCTTATCGCTATTCTTAAGACTAGTTGTGATAGCAGCTCTACTTAGCGTATTTACAATTTGTTTATAGAAATTGTCTAATATTCGTTTATGACAAATCAGATCGCATAACCCGTGACTACAATCGGTTAATTCAGGAGGGAAATCGATGTTGCGCAGCTCAAAGTGACACAATTCATGATATTTTCTTATCTGTGATTCATCCCTTTCCCCCCATAACACCTCATTACGTTGTATATCACATAAAGTCCGCTTAGGTCTAGGCTTATCGATTAGGTTAGGTTAGGTTAGGTTAGGTTTTTTTTTTTTTTTTTAACTATGGGGGAATGCTTTTACGCACTTCGCCCTCCAAGCTGCAAGCAGCAAGGCGGGCTTCGTGCGGGACTCCCGGCCTATTGGCCGGACTACCCGCTAAACCCCCACGGTGTTCCTCCTCTACCCAACCGGACCGCGGGAACAACACAGTAGTACTACCGCGGCCCGGCAAGGGTGGGGCCCTGAACGGGGCCCGACGTGGTGGGAGGGCAAAGAATTGGGCCCTCCCGTCTCCTCCTCTTCCGTACGACCCAGTCCCGGAACACTTAGGGAGGGGTCGTTCGCCACTCTTCAAGGCGCGGCGCGTCCCCCGACGACACGAAGGTCTGGGGGAGCGGCACCCAGCGCCGGGAAGGACCACCCCTCTCGACCAGTCAGCTCTGATGAGCAGAGTAGTACCGGGAGAGGGGCGATCGTTGGCATTTGCGGTTACTTAGCACCGCCGCGGACCTTACAGGCCGCGCGTGGAACTGTATCCCGGCCGGGGCCGCCATTAAACTCGGCGACGACCCCGGGCCGGGGCTCTGTGGGGGGGCAATGTGCCACCTGCGCGTTCGCGCTCCCGCAGGGCCTCTCTCTTGGCCACCATCACCTCGTCAGCGTATGAGGTGACGGCGGCCCAACATTGTTCGCTGTCGGCCATGGCTGCGACGACGGCCGGCAGCGATAGATCTCGCCCGATGGCGCCAACGAGTCTGGCGCGTTGGGCGTCCCAGCTTGTGCACACTACCAGAGTGTGCTCCGCCGTGTCCACGGCGCCGGACGCGCAGTGATGGCACACGGGCTCCGGGAGGATTCCCACCAGCTCCCACAGGTATTTGCTGAAACAGCCGTGGCCTGTGAGAAGCTGGGTAAGCCAGTACGTGGGAGCCCGGTGCCTGACCGCCTCGACGAGCCGTCTGCTCGCCGAGGGGTTCTCCAGCCTTTCTGCCCAGCGCAGGAAGAGATCGTCGTGACATTCGCTCCTCCAGCGAACGATCTCTTCCGCGAGGGGCTCAGACGGCGTTTGCCGCAACAAGGCCCTCCTTCGGTAAACCTCCGCCAGGACCCCGGCCTCGAGGTCCCAGGGGAGGCTCCCGGCAATAAGGCACGCCGCCTCGTAGGAGACGGTGTGGTACGCCCTGGCAGCCCTCTGCGCCATGACCCGCTGCGAGCGTCGCAGCAGGGCCACGTTCTCGGCGCTGAGGGCCCCCGCCGCCCATATGGGCGCTCCGTAGAGCGCCATAGAGCGAACCACTCCGTCGTATAGGCGGCGGCCGACACTTCCCGCCCCCCCACAATTGGGGAGCAGGCGCGCGAGCATTCCCGCGTACGACACTAGTTTGGGCGCCAGCGCGCGGAAATGCCCGCTGAACTTCCACCGGCTGTCGAGGGCGAGACCAAGGTATTTCATGGTCCCGCCGACGGCGATGGAGGTGCCACCCACAACAATCGAATACCCCGGGGGGGGCTTCTTCCGAGGCCCATGGAAGAAGATGGCCTCTGACTTCTCAAGGGCCACCTGCAGCCCGAGGGCCCTGATGCGGCTAGCGACGTGGGCCGTGCCCGCAGTGGCGAGCACGCCTGCGTCCCTGAACGATTCGCCCCGCGCGGTCACTAGGGTATCGTCGGCGTAACAAATGACGCCGACCCCCCGAAGATTGGCGCCGCGCAGGGCCCAGTCGAATCCGATGTTCCACAGGAGGGGGCCCAGGACCGACCCCTGTGGAACACCGCATGCCATCGCCCTGCGGACCACTCGCTCTCGGACCGGGTATGTGATGGCCCGGTCGGCGAAGTAGTCCGCAAGGACGCGCCTGAGGTACCACGGGACGTTGTGGTACCTCAGGGCCTCTCCAATTGTTGCCCAGGGGATGGTGTTGAAGGCGTTCGCAACGTCGAGCGACACCGCCAGCAACACCTCCCCCCGGGAGACAGTACTCTCAACGCTGTCCCGCAGCCGAGAGATGGCGTCCAACGTGGACCTCCCACGGCGAAACCCGAATTGGCCGTCGCTGATGTTCGGGCCCACCGCTTCCAGGTGCCCGACGAGGCGCGCGGCAAGCACGCGCTCGAAGAGCTTGCACGCCTCATCGAGCAGAACGATTGGGCGGTAGGCCGACGGCGAGTCGGGGGGCCGCCCGTGCTTCGGAAGCAGTATTAGTTTCCCCGTCTTCCACCGCCGCGGGATCTTGCCGGACACCATTACCTCCGACATGAGAGACAGCGTCTCCTCCCCGAGGACCGGCATTACGCGGGCGAGGATCCGCCCAGGAACGCCATCCGGACCCGGGGCGCGGTTCTTCGCTTTGAGCTTCTGAACCGCAGCCCCCAACTCGTCCTCGGACACGGGCGGAACGACCTCGCCCGCGGCCGGCCCTTCCTCGGGAGTCGGTGCCGCCATTCTGGGCGGCGCCCATTCCTCTCCTCCTCGGCTCGGGAATAGGGAGCAGACCACGCGCTCCAGCAGGAGGGGCTCGAGGGTCCTCGTCAGTGGGGGCGCCGCGGGTCGGAGCTTTCGCGTCACGACTTTGTAGGGGCGCCCCCACGGATCCCTATCAATGCTGTCGAGCCACTCCTGCCAGGCCTCCGCCTTGGCAGCCTTTATGGCGGAGGTCAGGGCCGCGCGAGCGGCTCGGTACGCGGCGAGCAAAACTTCCTCGTTGGCTAGGTCCCTGGCGCTTCTTCTACGGCTTCTGGTGTACCGGCGGCGTGCCACGACACATTCGGCCCGAAGCCCCGTGAGGTGGGGCCTCCACCAATACACCTGCCTGCGCGGTTGTGAGGGACCCGCCCTGCGCATCGCCGCGTCGCAGACGCGAGATAGTGCTCCAGAGAGCCTTTCGCATCTCGCGTCCACGTCCAGGCCGCTACCGGCATTTGCGGCGGCCCATCGCTCCACGATGGCCGCCTCCGTGGCCAGCTCCGGGTTCAGCGTGGCCAACCGCCACCGCGGACCCTCCTCCGGCAGAGGACGGTCCAGAGCGATCGCTGTGACGTCCGAAGGGGACGGGACTAGGTCGAACCTTATGTACCTGTGGTCCGACAGCGTCTCCACCCCCTCCTCAACCCGCCACCGCTTAACGCGGCGGGCCAGGGCGGGACTCGCGAACGAGAGGTCGACGATCGACCCGCCCTGATGTCGTACGCACGTAAGGACCGTCCCCTGATTCAGGAGGACTAGTCCCGTCGACACCGCCCATTCCTCCAGGGTCTCGCCCCTGGCGTCAGTCGCCGGAGAACCCCACGAACGGGATTTCGCGTTGAAGTCTCCGGCGACCACCACAGGGGTAGGGTGCACTTCTTGGACCAGAGCGCCGACCTCAACCAGCAGACGCTCGAAGTCGGCGAGGGTCCTGTTTGGGGTGAAGTACACCCCGATCACTGCAACGTCGCCCAGCGACACGAGGACGCACCCGCGCCCCCTCCGCACCCTGCGGAAGGGGGGGTTTGAAGCGTCGCGCCGCCAGGCAACGATAGCCACCGAACCATCGTCGGCGCCCACCCAGTCGTCACGGGCCTGGACGCGGTACGGCTCGGCGACTATGGCGATGTCGATTTGCCACTGCGCAGCCGTCTGGAGAAGCAGATCCTGTGCGGCCGCACAGTGGTTGACGTTCGCCTGCAGGATCGAGACCCTTTTAGCCATTTAGTTATTGGCGGTGTCCATCGCCTCCTCTGCAGCACTAGGTGCTGCTACGGACGCGGCGGGGGGACCAGGATTGCCCCCGCCCGTCCTTTTCCTTCCGTTTTTGGCGTTGGCCATCGCCGGGCATTTTTTGTGCCCGAGGCGATGGCCGGCGTCGACGCCCTCTGACGCACAGATGGCGCAGGAGGGGTCGGCGACGCAGGTGGCCGCCTTGTGGCCCGGCTGGCCGCACCGGAAGCACAGCGCGCTGCGGTCTATCTCGCAGCGGCACTGCACCCCCAGGTGTCCCGGCACCAGGCAGCGGTAGCACCGCTGCGGCCGCGCTTCGAGGAGTGCGGCCCGGGCCACCGACCAGCCGATGGTGAGGCGGCCACTCTCCGTGATCTTTTTGGCCGCCAGGACCGGGCACTTGACCCACACGGTCCCCTGGCGGCCAGGTGGGCGGTTGATGATGCCCACCTTTACAGATTCGGGGCGGCAGCCCCCCACCTCAGCCACTCGCGCGGCCACCAATTCACTGGTGGCCGCGTCACTCAGACCGGAGATGCGCATCTCTGCGCACTGCTCCGGCCTAGACACGCGGGCCACCTCACCAACGACCTCGCGCAGCTTGGAGGCGAGTTCGTCGGCCTTCTTGGTTTTGTCGGCACCGGCTAACTCCAGCACCCGGCCCCCAGTACGGGCCGTGCGGAAGCGCAGTCCGCTGATCCCCAGGGCCGCGAGGTCAATAGCTCCCTCGGCCCTGGACAACACGTCGCCGTAAGTCGCCGTAGAGCCCTGCGGCAGCGTAATCACTACCGCCGCTGATTTTGGGGCCCGCAGGCGACGGCCGCGCCTCCCTCTCTGCTGCTTTTGCGAGGCTGCTGGAGCAGCCGGCGCCTGAGGCGCCGGGGCAGCTGGCCTTGGCACCCTCTCTCTCCGCGCCACCACATTCCACGGACGGGTGGGTTGGGTGGCGGGTTGAGCCGCGGCAAGAGTTGCCGCTTTGAGGGCCACCTCGGCCTCGCGGGCCGCCAGGGTCATTCTCTTGCCCCCTCTCTTCTTCTTTCCCTTCGCCCCCGCATCAGAAGTTGCGGCGGGGGCGGAGGGAGGGGTCTCCTGTGAGGCCCTCGGCGCGGGGATGCTGCGCGCTGGGGAAACCATCGCCGGTGGGATGCTGCGCGCCGGGGAAACCATCGCCGGTGGGGAGGCGGGAGCGCCGACTGCCGGAGCACGGGAATTACGCTCCGGCGTCTTGCGCGCGTCCGCCGCCAGCGAGGGGCGCAGCCGTGGCTCCGGAAGGAGCCGGTCTTCGATCCCCGACAACCTGGCGTCGATCAGGAAGAAGATTTGCTCCCTGGTCATCGCCGTCTCGGCTGTGGGGACGGGGACGGAGGTCGCCACTCGCCTCTGGGCCTCTATTTCGGCCCTGAGCGCGAGGATCTCCGCTCGTAAATGGGCGACCTCCTCCGACTCCTTCTTCGCGGCGAGCTTGTGCACGGCCTCTGCCGCCGTCGCAGCCGCTTTCCTTATCTCCGCCACGTGCTGGCACTTCATTCTTGTTTGCTTGCGGGCAAGCGAGCCGATCAGCTCTAACGCTGAATCGACCGTGCCCACAAGCTCCTCGGTCCCGCACGTGGCTGCTGCTGCCCCCTCCTGGGCAGGGTCCGTTGGCGACACCGCCTCAGACCGGGCCCGCAGGGCCGCCTTCCTCTCGGCGACCTCGGCCGCCAATTCCTGCTCAGCGAGCAGCTCCATCTCGCGTTCGCGCTGAGCGTTCACGTACTGGCCTGTCGTAGGCGGGCGCCCTCGTCCCCGTTTGGACGGTGTGATGCTCCTGGCTAAAGCCACTTCTTCGCCGTCCAGGGGCCGCTTCCTTTGCCAGAAACGGCCGGTCGGGGTGCTCGACCTCGAGCTCTCCTCGACTGATATGCCGCTGCCGTCAGTCTCTACGACGCGCAGCGGCTTCCCTTTGTCGATGCGCGATACACGCACCCGCCTCTTCAGGGCCGAGGCCCGGTCCCTGGAGCTATCGCTACCGGAAGACCGGCTCCGGCTCCTCACCCCATCACCGGAAGAGTTTTCGGAGTCAGTTTTCCGTTCGCTGTGGTCGCTGTTTTTGGTACTGCTTCTTGTCTTCCTCATGATGAGTTAGGTTAACAAAAGACAAAAGCAAACCAACAATAAATCAACTAAAGGGTGCGAAATTAGGCCCCGCTCAACCTGCAACCGGAGATACCTCGACGGCCAGGGAGCTGGGAAACTAATAATCACAGAAATCAAAGCAACACGAATGTTGCGTTTCTTAAAAGAAAATATCCTCGCAAAAAGCCTGTTAGGCCCTGCTCGACCTGAAACCGGAGACACCTCGACGGCCAGGGAGCTGGGACACTAATAAGCAAAGTCGCAAGGTTGCCCCAAGTGCTAGAGTTTGGTCACCAGCCTGGCACTGCGTTACCGTGCACAGGACTGGGAGAGCCAGGGGAGACGACGGGGACGTATCTAGCACTTACAACTCACATGGGGCCTCCCCCAGGTTAGGTTAGGTTAGGTTAGGTTTTTTTTTTTTTTTTTTTATTATCGTGGGGAAATCCTCATGGATACCTCGTCGCTCGGGGGAACGACGAGGTTATGTCGGACTTCTACCGACTAAAACCCCACGGTACTCGACCTCAACACTTCAACGGCGAAGCGGGGTCCCTAAAAAGTTTCGCAACGCCCCGCCACCAGTGTTTGCCCGTATTGGGGCCCCCTCCAGCCGACCCCCCAATGAAGGGGGGAGGCCACGGAAGTACCTGGAGCACGCAGGTACTTCCGCCGTCGGGGTGAAAGCCGTGCATTGCGGGCAAAAGCACCCCCGTACTCAAGCCCGCTGGCTCCCACCGTACGCGGACCCTACTAGGTCCGCAACCACGATCCACCTAAAAGGTGGATCCGCTGCCACATCTGGCGGTGCGGCCCCGCCGAGCCGCAGTGCACAGGGGGGGCCAGCCGCGGATCACTGACCCCCTCCAAACGGTTGTGCACCGCGGCTCCCACCTCGCGCCCTTAGGCGCTGCGCCCGTGGGCGCCCCTTTGGGCGGGCAGTGGTAGCACCATACCACCACCACGCCCGGCGGCAGGCAATGGGTGGGTGGGAAGTCCACCGCACTGCCATGCCTGAGCCCTCTTAGCTTCCCGGTGGTTCCACCTACCACCAGTACTAAGCCCCCCCGCCACGACAAGGCGAAGGCTCATGGGGGGGAGGTTAGGTTGCTTTTACGCACTTCGCCCACCAAGCTGCAAGCAGCAAGGCGGGCTTCGTGCGGGACTCCCGGCCTTTCGGCCGGACTACCCGCTAAACCCCCACGGTGTTCCTCCTCTACCCAACCGGACCGCGGGAACAACACAGTAGTACTACCGCGGCCCGGCAAGGGTGGGGCCCTGAACGGGGCCCGACGTGGTGGGAGGGCAAAGAATTGGGCCCTCCCGTCTCCTCCTCTTCCGTACGACCCAGTCCCGGAACACTTGGGGAGGGGTCGTTCGCCACTCTTCAAGGCGCGGCGCGTCCCCCGACGACACGAAGGTCTGGGGGAGCGGCACCCAGCGCCGGGAAGGACCACCCCTCTCGACCAGTCAGCTCTGATGAGCAGAGTAGTACCGGGAGAGGGGCGATCATTGGCATTGGCGGTTTCGTAGCACCGCCGCGGACCTTACAGGCCGAGCGTGGAACTGTATCCCGGCCGGGGCCGCCATTAAACTCGGCGGCGACCCCGGGCCGGGGCCCTGCGGGGGGGTAGTGTGCCACCGGCGCGTTCGCGCTCCCGCAGGGCCTCTCTCTTGGCCACCATCACCTCGTCAGCGTATGAGGTGACGGCGGCCCAACAATGTTCGCTGCCGGCCATGGCTGCGACGACGGCCGGCAGCGATAGATCTCGCCCGATGGCGCCAACGAGCCTGGCGCGTTGGGCGTCCCAACCCGTGCACACTGATAGGGTGTGTTCCGCCGTGTCCACGGCGCCGGACGCGCAATGGTGGCACACGGGCTCCAGGAGGATTCCCACGAGCTCCCACAGGTATTTGCTGAAACAGCCGTGGCCTGTGAGAAGCTGCGTGAGCCAGTACGTGGGAGCCCGGTGCCTCGCCTCGACCCATTGGCGCAATACGGGCCGGACCGCCTCGACGAGCCGTCTGCTCGCCGAGGGGTTCTCCAGCCTTTCTGCCCATCGCCGGAAGAGATCGTCGCGACATTCGCTCCTCCAGCGAACGATCTCTTCCGCGAGGGGCTCAGACGGCGTTTGCCGCCTCAGGGCCCTCCTTCGGTAAACCTCCGCCAGGACCCCGGCCTCGAGGTCCCAGGGGAGGCTCCCGGCGATAAGACACGCCGCCTCGTAGGAGACGGTGTGGTACGCCCTGGCAGCCCTCTGCGCCATGACCCGCTGCGAGCGCCGCAGCAGGGCCACGTTCTCGGCGCTGAGGGCCCCCGCCGCCCATATGGGCGCTCCGTAGAGCGCCATAGAGCGAACCACTCCGTCGTATAGGCGGCGGCCGACACTTCCCGCTCCCCCACAATTGGGAAGCAGGCGCGCGAGCATTCCCGCGCACGACACTAGTTTGGGCGCCAGCGCGCGGAAATGCCCGCTGAACCTCCACCGGCTGTCGAGGACGAGACCGAGGTACTTCATGGTCCCGCCGACGGCGATGGAGGTGCCACCCACAACAATAGAATACCCCGGGGGGGGCTTCGTCCGAGGACCATGGAGTAAGATGGCCTCGGAATTCTCTAGGGCCACCTGCAGCCCGAGGGCCCTGATACGGCTGGCTACGTGGGCCGTGCCCGCAGTGGCGAGAACGCCCGCGTCCCTAAACGATTCGCCCCGCGCGGTCACCAGGGTATCGTCGGCGTAACAGATGACACCGACCCCCCGAAGATTGGCGCCACGCAGGGCCCAGTCGAACCCTATGTTCCACAGGAGGGGGCCCAGGACCGACCCCTGTGGAACACCGCATGCCATCGCCCTGCGGACCACTCGCTCTCGGACCGGGTATGTGATGGCCCGGTCGGCGAAGTAGTCCGCAAGGACGCGCCTGAGGTACCACGGGACGTTGTGGTACCTCAGGGCCTCTCCAATTGTTTCCCAGGGGATGGTGTTGAAGGCGTTCGCAACGTCGAGCGACACCGCCAGCAACACCTCCCCCCGGGAGACAGTACTCTCGACGCTGTCCCGCAGCCGCGAGATGGCGTCCAACGTGGACCTCCCACGGCGAAACCCGAATTGGCCGTCGCTGATGTTCGGGCCCACCGCCTCCAGGTGCCCGACGAGGCGCGCGGCGAGCACGCGCTCGAAGAGCTTGCACGCCTCATCGAGCAGAACGATGGGGCGGTAGGCCGACGGCGAGTCGGGGGGCCGCCCGTGCTTCGGAAGCAGTACGAGCTTCCCCGTCTTCCACCGCCGCGGGATCGTGCCGGACACCATTATTTCGGACATGAGGGACAACGTCTCCTCCCCGAGGACCGGCATTACGCGGGCGAGAATCCGCCCAGGAACGCCGTCCGGACCCGGGGCGCGGTTCTTCGTTTTAAGTTTCTGAACTGCAGCCCCCAATTCATCCTCGGACACGGGCGGAACGACCTCGCCCGCGGCCGGCCCTTCCTCTGGAGTCGGTGCTGCCATTCTGGGTGGCACCCATTCCTCTACCCCTCGGCTCGGGAATAGGGAGCCGACCACGCGCTCCAGCAGGAGGGGCTCGAGGGTCCTCGTCAGTGGGGGCGCCGCGGGTCGGAGCTTTCGCGTCACGACTTTGTAGGGGCGCCCCCACGGATCCCTATCAATGCTGTCGAGCCACTCCTGCCAAGCCTCCGCCTTGGCAGCCCTTATGGCGGAGGTCAGGGCTGCGCGAGCGGCCCGGTACGCGGCGAGCAAAACTTCCTCGTTGGCGAGGTCCCTGGCGCTTCTTCTACGGCTTCTGGCGTACCGGCGGCGTGCCACGACACATTCGGCCCGAAGCCCCGTGAGATGGGGCCTCCACCAATACACCTGCCTGCGCGGTTGTGCGGGACCCGCCCTGCGCATCGCCGCGTCGCAGACGCGAGATAGTGCTCCAGAGAGCCTTTCGCATCTCGCGTCCACGTCCAGGCCGCTACCCGTATTTGCGGCGGCCCATCGCTCCACGATGGCCGCCTCCGTGGCCAGCTCCGGGTCCAGCGTGGCCAACCGCCACCGCGGGCCCTCCTCCGGCAGGGGACGGTCCAGAGCGACCGCTATGACATCCGAAGGGGATGGGACTAGGTCGAACCTTATGTACCTGTGGTCCGACAGCGTCTCCACCCCCTCCTCAACCCGCCACCGCCTAACGCGGCGGGCCAGGGCGGGACTCGCGAACGAGAGGTCGACGATCGACCCGCCCTGATGTCGTACGCACGTAAGGACCGTCCCCTGATTCAGGAGGACTAGTCCCGTCGTCACCGCCCATTCCTCCAGGGTCTCGCCCCTGGCGTCGGTCGCCGGAGATCCCCACGAACGGGATTTGGCGTTGAAGTCTCCGGCGACCACCACAGGGGTGGGGTGCCCACACGTGGAGCCCTGGATGCAGCCCTTGTTGGTTTCCCTGGTAGAGATGGCGCCGGCATATCTCAGCTCTACAGAGCGGCCCGAGAGGTAGCTCTGTACGATCTTAAGGGTAGAGCGATCAACCCCCCGGGCGTGGAGCTCCCCGAGAACTGCCGGCCACCATGCGTTGTCGAACGCTCCTTCTATGTCCAGGGAAACTACTGCCACTATTTTCTTCTCTCGCACCCCCCGCCTGATGACCTGCAGCGCATCGTATAGCGCGTCCTCGGTCCCTCGCTGCGGCATAAAGCCATACTGGCGCGGGCTGAGTTGGCCCCCGCTGCCCAGGCTCCACGTGAGCCTCCGAGTAAAAAGTTTCTCGAGGACTTTGCCCAACACAGGGAGCAAGCCGATGGGTCGGTATGCCTTTGGGACGCTATAGTCGTCTTTCCCCGGCTTGGGGATAACTTTTATGATGGCTCTCTTCCATAGCGCCGGGAAATGGCCGACGCGGAGACACGTGTTGAACAGCTCGAGCGTTAGTTCCGGCTCCGCCCTGAAGGCCACCGCGCATATATCCGCGGTGAAACCTTCCTGACCAGGGGCCTTCTTAGGGCTGATGCCCGAGAGCACCTCCTCCAGCTCAGTAGGGGTAAATGGCTGGGGCTCCGGTTCGCTCGCGATGAGCTCCCCCCTCAGTCCATCCGCTGCCGCGCGTCTGTCCCTCTGGAAGGGCGTGTCGCTAGACAGCTCATCCTCCGGATAGAAGGCCGCAGCCAGCAGGTCGGCGGACTCCTGCGGAGAAAGAGTCCCTCCCCCACCGGGAGCCCGAAGGAGCCGGTCCTGAACTGAGCCGCCACAGACCTTCATGACCCGGTAGATGCGCTGCCAGACGTTCTCCTTCTCCTGTGAGCTGCAGAAATCCATCCAGCTAGAAGTCATTGCTTTCTGGATTTCCTCCTTATATGTACTCCTAGCTTGGAGGAATTCCTGCAGCACACCGGGCCTTCTCTGGGGGTTCGCATTGCGAAGCCTCGACCGGAGCCTGGCCACATTCTTTTTCCCCTCATCCAGGAGCGGAGTCCACCAGACTGCAACCCTCGGTCTGCCCTTCGGTTTTATGTGGGGCACCGCCTCCTCGCAGGCGGCCGCAATCGCCGCCGTGTACCGCTCGGCCAGGGCGTCGACCTGCTCAGGCTCCGATAGGCCCCGCACGCTCTCCACGCTGATCCCTCTCTCCCGGAATTCCTGGGTAACCCTTGCGCGAAAGCTCTCCCAGTCTGCTTTCTTTGTATTGTAGCGCCTGGTAGTCGGCGCCGGGACAGGTGGCAGCGGGGAGTCGGTGGTCAGCGTCAGCACGACCGCGCGATGATCGGAGAGGCAGGAGAAGTCGGGGTCCACTCTCCACCCTGCAACAAGGCGGTGGACGTCGGGAGTGGCCAGCGTAAGGTCGACAATACTTGTCCGCGGCAATCCCCGACTGTATGCATAGAAGGTGGGCTCCGACCCCTCGTTCACCACGTCCAAGCCCCGCTCCGCGGCCCAATCAACAACCGAGGAGCCGCGGGCATCCTCACTTTGGCAGCCCCACCACGGGCTCTTGGCGTTAAAGTCGCCAGCGACCAGGCAACCGCGCGTAGCCAGCCGGTCGACCGCGCCTCGTACCCTGTCCAGCGTCACCGCAATGTCCTCAGTTTCCTCCATATAAACGGACGCCACCGCAATACGGACTGCGCTCAGAGGAAGCGAGACGGCAACTACTGTTGGGGAGATGCTGCCTGGATCCTCCACAACGGCCAATCTCGGGTCGATGACGACGATGGCCGCCTTAGCCGGCCCCGGCCCATCCTTTGCCTGGATAATTCGATAGGGGCTGGTAAGGTACCCCTTGGCCCCGACGTACGGCTCCTGAAGGAGGAGCAGAGCGTACCCATCCCGGACCGCCGTATTAATGGCCTCTCGGGTGGCAGCCAGACCCCTACCCGCGTTATACTGGGCAAAGCGCAGACGCACCCCGCCGCCTACAGGGCCTCCGTGGCTGTCTCTAGCAGTAGCTCACTGCCGTTCTGGCAACCCGGTCCCACTTAGCCCAGACAGGGCAGTCCGGTGAGTATGCCGGGTGCTGGCGGTGAGCCTCGGCCTCCTTGGCCAGCCTGCAGTTAGCGCAGCTAGGTGGACCGCTCCTGCTGGGGCACTCCCTAGTGTCGTGGCCCGCAGCGCAGTAGGCGCAGGTGGGTGACTCTTTGGGGCACTGGCCCGCTCGGTGACCAAACGCAAGACACCGATAGCATTGCGTTACCGGGCTTTGGTCGACGCAGGGTACTACTTGGTACCCTATGCGGGTCCGGGTGCCCTCAAGAGCCCTCCACAGGGTCGGACTGGTCTCCACGATGACGTTTGTTATCGTCCCGGTCCTTCCCTTTGTCCGGCGAACCACCCTGGCTCTTAGCTCGTCCCTTGGAACATCCTTAAGGAGTCCCGCGTTCTGCGTCAGCAGCGCCTGCTCAACCTTGGGGTCGGGCAGGTCGGGCACAACCCCTATGAGGCGCAAGAGGGGGTCCCTGCGCGGGGCGTTCTTAGCCGAAAGGCTGGGGTCCGCCTTTTTGACCGCCTCGCACAGCACCCTCCTGTCGTCCTCGGAGTCGCACTCGACCGCCACCCTTTGGTTCCGGAGCTTGCGGAGGCTGGAAACACCGACACCCAGAGCGATGACGTCAACATCACGCCTAAGTTTGGTGATGACGTCCTCGCCGGAGTGCCTCGGGTCAACTGACTCGACTATGAGGCCGAATTTCGGGCGGGGCTTGCTGCCCGCAGCTCCACCAGCCTCTGCGTCGACCGCAGGGCGGCGCTGTCTCTGCGTAGGGGGCGGCGGGCCCGCGCGCGGCTACGCAGGTGCTGACAAGACACCAGCTCGAAACTCAGCCAGCTTTGAACGGAGTCCGTGGAACGCTGCGCCGTCCGGAGGAGCTCCAGCATCTCAACCAGCTTCGCATCCTGGGCCTGACGCACCGACGCGAGCTCGGCAGCGTGAGCACGCGAAATGCGCACCACCTCCCTCGCAGCCCTGGCCCTCTCCTGCTCGAGGGACACCCTGTGCCTAGAACGCGAATCCGCCAGCTTCAGGACGATCTCGTACAGTTCCTGTATTGCCTCCGTGGCCTCGGCCTTACTATCGCGCTTCATGTTAGTTGCCCTTTCTAGGGCCGCCTTTCCGGAGAGCATGAGTGTGTTGGCGGCTTGCGTTGCCAGGTCCATCGCGACCCCGATATGTTTGCCGCCGGATTTTGTGGGTAGGATACTCTCCCTTCTTTTGACCGAGGCGGCGCTGTAGTCCGAATCCGCATCCGAGAAGTCAGTAAAGCGGCCCGCAATCGACTCTATGTCCTCTGGGACGTTTGCCCCCGGGACAGTCCGGCGTCCGCCAGCATGGCCCAGCGTCAGGCCATACGAAGGCAGCCGTTAATTCGATTTTTTGCCCTGATGACGTCTAAGGGTAGCAAACTGGGTGTCTGCGGATCGGGCTCGTCGACGCGCGCAAGATTGCCGAAAAAAGCAACAGGGTGTTCCTTAGAAAAAAGTTGGGAAAAAGCTGAAAAACTGTATTTTTATGTAATTTTTATGTGTTTAAATTTAATAATTAATTCAGTATTTATCGGAGCGCGCTGAAAACAACGGCGGCGTGTCTATTTAGTCCTAGCGAGTTATACTGAATCAAAATAATTTGTAAAAGGGGTCAAGTTTGGAAGATTTTGAGTTTTTTAGAATCTGAGTATGAAAATTTAATGTTTCAAAAATCAATAATTAATTCAATATTGGGCGGAGCGCACTGAAAACAGCGGCAGTGTGTTAATATAGTCCCAGCGGATAATATTGAATCAAAAAAGATTGAGATTCGAAGTAAAATTTGAAAAAAATAATTTTTGGTTAGGTTAGGTTAGGTTAGGTTAGGTTTTGAGGACGATGAGGCCCGCCTTTATGACGCCTATAGAGAGGCGAAAAAGGCGCTCAAGGTCGCAATCAACAGAGCCAAGTCCAGGGCAAGGGAGGAGTTTCTTGAGACTCTAAATGCGGATCCGTGGGGAAGGCCGTACAGGTTGGCGTTGAGTAAGCTCCGCCCCTGGGCACCCCCGGTTACACAGAGTCTCTCTCCTCCCTTGCTCCACGACGTCGTCCAGGCTCTGTTTCCGACCCGAGGAGAGCACACTCCGCCAGTGATGACGCCACCCACAGGTGTAGGAGTAGGTGTAGACGAGGTCCCTGCCGTGTCGGACGTTGAGTTTGATGCGGCAGTCTCGCGGCTACGGGCCAAGAGTACGGCTCCTGGTCTAGACGGCATACCCGGCCGCGCTTGGGTTCTGTCCCTCGAGTGGCTGGGGCCGAGACTGCAGAGCCTGTATTCGGCCTGTCTGTCGCAGGGACGTTTTCCGCGCCAGTGGAAAACGGGGAAGCTCGTCCTACTGAGGAAGGAGGGTCGACCATCTGACTCCCCCTCGGCCTACCGCCCGATTGTGCTGCTCGACGAGGTTGGGAAACTTCTTGAGCGCATAATCGCTGGCCGCCTGATTGGGCACCTCGAGGAGGTGGGGCCGGACTTGGCAGACTGCCAGTACGGCTTTAGGCGTCGTCGGTCCACGGTTCACGCGATCCTCCGCGTGAAGGACATCGCCAGGGAGGCGATGTCGCAGGGTCAAGTGGTGTTAGCGGTATCTCTCGATATAGCTAACGCTTTCAACACCCTGCCGTGGACCTGCATAAAGGAGGCACTACGGCACCACGGTGTCCCCCTTTATTTACGGCTCATCTTGGAAGACTACCTGACAGAGAGGTATGTCGAGTTCCCGGGGCGCGATGACTGGCAGCGTTATCCCATGTCGTGCGGTGTCCCACAGGGTTCGGTTCTTGGGCCGCTCCTGTGGAACATTGGTTATGACTGGGTGCTGCGAGCAGTCAACCTCCAGGGCGTCGAAGTAACTTGTTACGCCGACGATACCCTGATAACGGCGAGAGGGAACAACTTCCGGGATGCAGCCGTCCTTGCCACAGCAGGCGTGGCGGAAGTCGTCGGCAGAATCCGACGCCTAGGGCTACACGTGGCCCTAGAAAAATCCGAGGCGACCTGTTTTCACGGGCCTCGGAGAGGACCTCCAGCCGGTTCGGCTATCCAGGTGGGTGGAGTCCAGATCCGTGTCGAGTCGACCATGAAGTACCTAGGATTGGTCCTCGACAGTCGCTGGAACTTCCACGCCCATTTTAAGCGCTTGGCGCCTAAACTGGTGCGAACGGCGGCCGCGTTAGGCAGATTGCTGCCCAACATCGCGGGGCCGAAGGCTTCATGCCGGAAGCTTTACGCGGGAGTTGTGCGGTCCATGGCCCTGTACGGCTCACCTGTCTGGGCCGACACCCTGACAAGCCAGTGTATCGCCGAACTGCGGAGACCGCAGCGGGCGATGGCAGTCAGGGTCATACGGGGCTACCGCACAATTTCCTACGAGGCGGCCTGTGTGCTGGCCGGCACACTCCCCTGGGACCTTGATGCGAGGACCCTCTCGGCGGTGTTTCACTACCGGGAGGAGGCGCGTCGGTCCACAGTCCACGGGGTTACCCCAAGCCAGGTTTCAACCTGGCTGGAAGAGTTCCGCACACTTGCTGTGGAACTCTGGGATGTGCGGCTCGCGGATCCCGGATCGGGCCATCGCACGATCCAGGCGATCCGCCCTGTCCTCACACAGTGGCTGAATCGGCGTCACGGCGCCGTAACGTACCGTCTGACGCAGATACTCACGGGGCACGGCTGCTTCGGGAGTTATCTGTGCCGGATCGGACGGGAGGCTAGCGATGCCTGTCACCACTGTGACGCCAGCGAGGACACGGCTCAGCACACGCTGGAGGTGTGCCCAGCTTGGGCAAACGAGCGCGAGACGCTCACCGCCTCGATCGGGCGCGACCTCTCGCTGCCATCCGTGGTTTCTGCCATGGTGGCGAGCGCGAGCTCGTGGGATGCGGTGCTCTCCTTCTGCGATGCCGTCGTGTCGCAGAAGGAGAGCGCCGAGCGCCAGCGCGAGCTGGACAATCCCGCCCGACGTCGGAGGCGAGGCCGCCGGGATGGTGGTGCGTAATCCCGGCGGTTCCCTGCGGTTAGGGGACGAGAATACTACCGAGGTATCCCTGCCTGTCGTAAGAGGCGACTAAAAGGGCCCTTGGGGTCGCGAAGCGCACGCGGGGGGGCCTGCGTGTGTTTCGGTTTGCGATCCCGAGGATGACGGTAACGCGTGTCTTCGGACACAGTGGTCAGTGTTATCGTGCACTGGAGTTGAGCTTGCTCCTCCCGAGGCTGGCTGCCAGGCGGCCTTGCGCGCCGAAGGGTCCTGCGAGGAGTCTCTCCCTCGTTGGGGATCCCGGGTCCCTTCCATTCTGCGCCGAAGATGACCACCGTCAGGTTTTAGTGGGTAGGGGTCTCTGTTTTCCCAGGAGTTCCGAGTCCCACATATCCCAGGTGTCCCGAACCCAGGGCCTTGGGAATGCCTAAATGCATTTCCTGACGCAAAAAAAAAAAAAAAAAGGTTAGGTTAGGTTAGGTTAGGTTGGTGCTACCACTGCCCGCTCAAAGGGGCGCCCACGGGCGCAGCGCCTTAGGGCGCGAGGTGGGAGCCGCGGTGCACAACCGTTTGGAGGGGGTCAGTGATCCGCGGCTGGCCCCCCCTGTGCACTGCGGCTCGGCGGGGCCGCACCGCCAGATGTGGCAGCGGATCCACCTTTTAGGTGGATCGTGGTTGCGGACCTAGTAGGGTCCGCGTACGGTGGGAGCCAGCGGGCTTGAGTACGGGGGTGCTTTTGCCCGCAATGCACGGCTTTCACCCCGACGGCGGAAGTACTTGCGTGCTCCAGGTACTTCCGTGGCCTCCCCCCTTCATTGGGGGGTCGGCTGGAGGAGGCCCCAATACGGGGAAACACTGGCGGCGGGGCGTTGTGAAACTTTTTAGGGACCCCGCCTCGCCGCTGAAGTGTTGAGGTCGAGTACCGTGGGGTTTTAGTCGGTAGAAGTCCGACATAACCTCGTCGTTCCCCCTAGCGACGAGGTATCCATGAGGATTTCCCCACGCTAATAAAAAAAAAAAAGGTTAGGTTAGGTTAGGTTAGGTTTTTTTTTTTTTTTTAATCCTCCTCCCACCCTACTGCCCGCCCAAAGGGGCGCCCACGGGCGCAGCGCCTTAGGGCGCGAGGTGGGAGCCGCGGTGCACGTACGGTGGGAGCCAGCGGGCTTGAGTACGGGGGTGCTTTTGCCCGCAATGCACGGCTTTCACCCCGACGGCGGAAGTACCTGCGTGCTCCAGGTACTTCCGTGGCCTCCCCCCTTTATTGGGGGGTCGGCTGGAGGGGGCCCCAATACGGGGAAACACTGGCGGCGGGGCGTTGTGAAACTTTTTAGGGACCCCGCCTCGCCGCTGAAGTGTTGAGGTCGAGTACCGTGGGGTTTTAGTCGGTAGAAGTCCGACATAACCTCGTCGTTCCCCCGATCGACGAGGGATCCATGAGGATTTCCCCACGATAGTAAAAAAAAAAAAAAAAAAAGGTTAGGTTAGGTTTTTTTTTATTTTATTTTTAATCCTCCTCCCACCCTACTTCTATGCATTATCTGCCCTATCGCTGTTGGGCAGCTTGAATCTTTTTTAGTCTAACTATTACTAATGTCTACTTTTTTTTTTTTTTTTTTTTTTATAGTTATGGTCTGGCGCCATTTCTCTCTTTTACATTTATCCCTTACTAGATATCTTTTTTTTTTTTTTTTTACCTTCTTTATCTTTTTGTAGACATTTACAATATATCATGCATAGACTCAACATATAAGCTTTTGCACCTTGTTGTGCCCTACCCCTTATAATTAAGCATGCAGTAAATCCTTTTCCCCCTAACCTAGCCCTTGTCGTTTTGCAAAATAAAACAGAACATATAACATTAGAATCTTTTAGCCAGCTTATACCTTTAAAAATAATTAAAATTTTGCCCTCACACTCCTCAAATTAATATATAAATATATTTAATTAATTAAAATAACATTTGAGTGTGGGGCCCACTAGCAATATTATTATTATTATTATTATTTAAGAACATTGGGTAAAAGTGATATGTACAATAAAAGTTCCTATAAAATTTATAATAAAAATTTAACATATTCAAATTCATAGCAAAGATAAAAAATAAATTCCAGACTCAAAGTACTATTAAACTGATAGGACATTGTAAAATTTAACAATAAAATAAGCTAGCTTAAAATTAACATTACAAGTCTAATTAAATAACTAAATAACAAAACTTACAGGACAGATAGGCCTGCTTACCTCGGCTCTTGGTCCATGAAAACAGCAAATTGGGATCGACAAGTTAAGATTGGGAGTGTAAAGAGCTCATTGTAAAATTGATAAATTAATTAAAACTTAAAAAAATAATTAAAATAAATAAAAATGCCAGAAGTTAAAATTGAATAAAAATAGAAAAGAATAATCATTTTACAAATAAAATCAAAACAAAAGTGCTCAGTAAAATCAAATATAAATAAATAATATTAAAATCAGATGCTTAAAACTTATAAAGAAAAACTTACAATTCAATAAATTACAATTAAAATTAAAAGACCCAGGGTGTAAAGAATCCCGAAAATTACAATAAAAAGGGGGTGTAGAAAGCCCAATAATTTCAATCAAATAATAATCAAATAATTAAATACACAGGGTTTAAAACAATAAAAACTATAAAAACTGTAAAGAGAAGCATCCATTGGGGCGACGGGCCGACCTACAGCCTTCCGCCATTAGCCCTGCTGGCAAGGAGCATGACCCTCTCGCAATAGGCGAGGAAGATCTGCCTCGCAGCCTTATCGCTGACAAGCTCAGAGAACCTGCCCACCTCGATAGGGATCCCCATTCTGCTCTCGCAGTCGTAACGGAGAGACGCGTACTTCGGGCAATCCGCAAGGATATGCCCGACACTCTCCACGCTCTCATCGTCGCAAGTGCAGAATGGGGTTCCCACGAGACCAAACCGGTGCAGGTACTCTCGACACCCACCGTGTCCGGTGAGCACCTGGGACCGGAGGTTTGTGTGGCAGGTGTCCCTGAGGGCTTTGTGGGCCAGGCGGACGTCGCTGAAAAACAGCTTCGTGGTCGACCCCGTCGCTACAGCCATGTACCTCTCCTGCCAGGCGTCAATGGAGGCCTCTCTGATGGCGCGCCTTGCCGTCGTAGCCGGGAAGCAATCATAAGCGGGGGCTCTCTTATCCTTGAGCGCTGCTCTCTTCGCGAGCTCGTCCGCTCTTTCGTTGCCAGGGAGGCCGATGTGGGCGCGCACCCAATACCACCGGATTTCTCCGCCTCTGTCTGCGAGTTTTTGGAGAGATTCACGGATCTCGTTGGTAATTGGGTGGAGGGAGTTGGGGTCGCTCAAGCTCTCAAGGGCTGAACGTGAGTCACTGCATAAGCATGCTCTGGAGAAGTCCCTCCGCTTGCTGGCCAGTTCTACCGCTCGAAGAATGGCCGCTAGCTCGGCCTGGTACACTGAACAGTAATCCGCAAGTCGGAAGATGTTACTTTGGACTTCTCCGCCGTTTCGCCATATGGATACGGCTGCCCCAACTTTCCCCTCAATTTAACTACCATCTGTGTAAATGTGCGCCCACCCTTCTTCCAGCTTGGATAATTCTTCCTCTTTCTCTATCAGTCCAAAGCTGATGGGGTGTCTAAGCGCGGGATGCGGGAGGCTGAACGTGCTCACTCTCCGCTCCATTTCTCTCCCTGGCAAAGAGGGCAGAGGCTTGCCTCTCTTGGCTTCGTAATATTCCCTCTGTTCTGCCGCTCTTAAATCTAGGGGCAGGATTCCAGATATTAGTACCGCTGCTGTGAGGGATGTTGTTCTGTGCGATCTCGCGATGAGAATCGCAAACTGCCTAGTAACCCGGTCTAGCTTCGCACAAATAAACCTCCTCCGGCATGCTTCAGCCCATACGCTAGCAGCGTATAGCATGACCGGCTCAACAACTGCCACGTAGATGGTGATCTGGCTGTTGAGGCCCCACGTCGCCGCCGCCGCCCTCGTGATCATCTTGTAGATGTTCACGGCTTTGCGGTGCGTCTCCTCGATGTGGGGCAGGAAGTTCAGATTGCGGTCAAGGGTGAGCCCCAGGACTTTCAGCCAGTTTTGCAGCGGTACCTCCGTGCCCTCTACCACGACCTTCGGATCCCGGTATTTCAATTTCCTGGTCACCAGCATGGCCTGGGTCTTGTGTGCTGCGAAGCGCATCTTAAAGGCCTTTCCCCATTCTGAAACACAAGCTAGTGCCGCATCGAGATCCGTCTCTAGCTCTTCGGTGTTCCTGGCCGTGGCTATAATGAGGATGTCGTCCGCGAAGGCCTGTACGTGGGCCTTGAGGGACTCTGCTTTGCGCAGAAGGGGGTCTAGTTGAACGTTCCACAAAAGTGGTCCGCAGGTAGAACCCTGGATACACCCCTTGTTGGTATCGCGCCTGGTGGTTTCTCCGGCATATCTGAGCTCGACTGAGCGGCCCGACAGGTAGCTGGTGATCAGCTTCAGAATGTCGGGCTCCACTCTGCGAGCCTTGAGCTCGGTTAAGATAGCCGGCCACCACGCGTTATCAAAAGCACCCTCAATATCCAATGAAACCACGACGACCATCCTCTTCATGAAGATGCCCCGCTTAATGAGTTCCACGGCGTCGTAGAGTGCGTCTTCGGTGCTCCGCTGCGGCATGAAGCCGTATTGCCTAGGGCTGAGCTCCGCTCCACTACCGAGACCCCAAAGAAGTCTCCTTGTGAAGAGCTTTTCCAGGGCCTTACCCAAGACGGACAGCAGGCCAATAGGCCTATAAGATTTCGGGACGGAGTAATTATCCTTCCCCGGTTTTGGGATAATCTTGATGACGGCCCCCGGCAAAGGGTTAGGTTAGGTTAGGTTAGGTTGACGCAGATACTCACGGGGCACGGCTGCTTCGGGAGTTATCTGTGCCGGATCGGACGGGAGGCTAACGATGCCTGTCACCACTGCGACGCCAGCGAGGACACGGCGCAGCACACGCTGGAGGTGTGCCCAGCTTGGGCAAACGAGCGCGAGACGCTCACCGCCTCGATCGGGCGCGACCTCTCGCTGCCATCCGTGGTTTCTGCCATGGTGGCGAGCGCGAGCTCGTGGGATGCGGTGCTCTCCTTCTGCGATGCCGTCGTGTCGCAGAAGGAGAGCGCCGAGCGCCAGCGCGAGCTGGACAATCCCGCCCGACGTCGGAGGCGAGGCCGCCGGGGTGGTGGTGCGTAATCCCGGCGGTTCCCTGCGGTTAGGGGACAAGAATACTACCGAGGTATCCCTGCCTGTCGTAAAAGGCGACTAAAAGGGCCCTTGGGGTCGCGAAGCGCACGCGGGGGGGCCTGTGTGTGTTTCGGTTTGCGATCCCGAGGAAGACGGTAACGCGTGTCTTCGGACACAGTGGTCTGTGTTATCGTGCACTGGAGTTGAGCTTGCTCCTCCCGAGGCTGGCTGCCAGGCGGCCTTGCGCGCCGAAGGGTCCTGCGAGGAGTCTCTCCCTCGTTGGGGATCCCGGGTCCCTTCCATTCTGCGCCGAAGATGACCACCGTCAGGTTTTAGTGGGTAGGGGTCTCTGTTTTCCCAGGAGTTCCGAGTCCCACATATCCCAGGTGTCCCGAACCCAGGGCCTTGGGAATGCCTAAATGCATTTCCTGACGCAAAAAAAAAAAAAAAAAAAAAAAAAGGTTAGGTTAGGTTAGGTTAGGTTCCCCCCCATTTTCAGTTTGGATTCAGGGCAGGGCGATCAACCATCGACGCTCTCCAGGCCCTGAAAGCCGAGACGCTTGAGGCGTCCGCGAGAGGAGAAAGGTCATTGGCGGTGTCACTGGACATCGCCAATGCCTTTAATAGCTTGCCCTATGGCACTATAGCGGAGGCGCTACGATTTTTCAATGTGCCTCCATATATAGGGCGCCTGATGAAGAGTTACCTCACAAACCGTGAGGTACTCTACGTGGGCCCCGACGGAAGTATCCAACGTCGGGCAATGACGTGTGGGGTTCCTCAGGGGTCCGTTTTGGGACCCCTATTATGGAATATGGGCTACGACTGGGTTCTGCGGGGCACGCTCCTTCCACGGACGCGTGTCCTGTGCTATGCAGACGACACCCTAGTCGTAGCCCGCGGAGGAACCTACAATGAGGCAGCAAGGCTAATAGAGGTAGCCACCAGCCTTGTTGTGGGGCGAATTGAGGCGCTGGGGTTGAAGGTCGCCCTGCAAAAAACCGAGGCCCTTCTTTTCCACGGGCCTCGGAGGGGACCTCCCCCTGGTGCAAAAATACGCCTCAATGGCGTAGAGGTGAAGGTGGGGGCCCACATGAAGTACTTGGGCCTCCTACTTGACGGGCGGTGGCGTTTTGGCGAACATTTTAGCAGGCTCGCCCCACGCCTTATTAATGCCGCGAGTGCTTTGGGCCGCCTTCTTCCCAACCAAGGCGGCCCGGACACCACATGCCGGCGACTTTACGCCGGCATTGTGCGAAGCATCGCCCTCTACGGCGCACCGGTGTGGGCAGATGCCCTTAACGTCGCCAACAAGCGCATGCTGCGGAAAGCGCAGCGTGTGGTGGCGACCAGGGCGGTGCGTGGATACCGCACCATATCCACGGGGGCTGCCTGCGTTTTAGCCGGCACGCCCCCGTGGGAGTTAGAGGCCGGGGTCCTCGCTGCGGTATACGAATACCGTGCAGCAGCGAGGTCCAGAGGACAGCGCCCAGCCTCCGAGGAGGTAGAGCGAGTGCGTGAGTTAGCTCAAGATGAGCTAATTTGGCGGTGGCAGGACGAGCTTGAGGGGTCGCGATACGGTACACGTACCATCGACGCCATCAGGCCCGTCCTCCGTAGGTGGTGTCGAAGGGGGTTCGGCGCGCTCACCTTTCGGCTGGTGCAGGTGCTCTCTGGGCATGGCTGTTTCGGCCAATACCTGCACCAGATAGCCGGAAGAGAGCCAACCCCCGTGTGCCACGAATGTGGCGCACTCGAGGACGATGCCCAGCACACCCTCGAGGTGTGTCCGGCCTGGGAGGTGCAGCGCAGCACACTGGTTGCTGTAACAGGCCGGGACCTCTCGCTCCCAAGAGTAATTCCAGCTATGCTCGAGAGCGAGAGGTCGTGGGAGGCGGTGGTCTCCTTCTGTGAAGAGGTTATGACACGGAAGGAGACCGCGGAGAGGGCCAGGGAGGACGATCCTCTAGCGGCCCCTCTCCGACGCAGACGGCTGGGAGCCCGGAGAAGGCGGTTCGCCCACCTTCTCCCAGTTCCCTAGGACACCAGCGGGTGAGACTGGGGGTCTCACTCGCATTACACGGTGTCCCTGTCTGGGGGGTATCTGTTGTGTATCAAGATACCCCCCCGTGGCGTGAGGAGGCCCGGCAGTGGCTGGGCCGACCGCTTGGGACGATGTGGCCGAAATCCTTAGGGAATCCCACATCGTCCCGCTAAAAGCGAAGCGGGATACACCGGGGTATTTTTAGTGGGTATGCCGCCGGCTTCACCGGCGGAGAGTCCCACACTCCCCCACCGCTCACCCTAGGCGGTGGGATAGTGCGTAATGCATTTTTACCCCGTTAAAAAAAAAAAAAAAAAAAAAAGGTTCCCCCCCATTTAGGGGGAGGCCCCATGAGTGTTTTTACGAGTATCTAGTACGTCCCCGTCGTCTCCCCTGGCTCTCCCAGTCCTGGTTACGGTAACGCAGTGCCAGGCTGGTGACCAAATCTAGATACTCTGGGGCAACCTTGCGGTTTTAGCTTACTAGTGTTCCCAGCTCCCTGGCCGTCGAGGTATCTCCGGTTTCAGGTCGAGCGGGCCCTAATAGGCTTCCTGTGAGGTTAATTCAACACTCTCGTGTTTTGATTTTTCGTGTTATTAGTGTTCTCTGCTCCCTGGCCGTCGAGGTATCTCCGGTTGCAGGTTGAGCGTGGCCTAATAACGCGCTCTTTGTTTTTGATTTGTTGCTTGTTTTGTGTTTTTACTTTGGTTTGTAATTATGTCTACCCGACGTAATTCTGCCAACTTAGTCGAGGGTCTCGCAGTCGAGGAAAACTCGGCCGATGAGCTGGACCAGATGGTTACGCGGGCGTTGCGTAGCCAACGGCCTAAGAGGCCGGCGGGTTCGCCCATTTTTGCGTCTGAGGCTTCGGTCTCAGACAGTGAGGAGGTGGCCACGACAACACGGTCGTCGGCACCGAAAAAGGCTACGGCCAAAAAGGTCGTAGCCAAAAAGGCCAAAAAGGCGGCGTCTGGCCCTGCGGCCAAAAAGGCGGCAGTTGCCACTGCGGCCGAATTTCTGAGGGCCAAGGCGGCGCAAGTCGCCCTGACCCGCCTGGAGTCGAACTCGAACGCATCTCGCGAAGATGCGCAAGAGGTGGAAGCCGACGAGCCTGTCGACTTCACGCGGAACCCACTCCCCGAGGAATGCTCACTCGCGGAGTTGGACGCAGCCGTCGACACGGAGACGTTGCGTGCCCGGGCGGGTAATCTGAGGTCCCTGATTTTCAACATTGCCCGCAAGTCCGGCAATCTCAAGGGGGAGTACGTGCGCGACCTGAAGAACTTCGCCACGGAATACCATGAGATTGTCGAGACGATCGCGGAACGGACAATCTCGGATGAGACACGGCGGCTCAGCTTCGAAAATCGAAGACTTCGCCGCCAAGTGGAGGACCTCGAAAAAGAGGTGAAGGCTATGCGCCGGGATTTCTCTCAGAGAGACAAATCCCCAGCGCGGCCGGCCCTTCCCTCCCATGACCCTGTGGGCATCTCGACCAATGACCTGATGGGGGAGATGTCCAAGATGGTGAAGGAGATGGCGGAGGAACTCAAAGCCTCCATGTGCCGCACAGTGGGGGAAATGATTAGCGCCCGTATAGCGGTGGTTGAGGAGCGCCTTCCTCCCGCAAAAATCGTGCGGCCTCCACTTGCCGCCGACAAGAGGAGAGAGGAGGCAGCCAAGGCTGCAGTTGCCTCATCTGTACCTGCACCGGCTCAGCCTCAACCCACTGCAGCTCCCAAGCCGAAGCGGACTCGGAAGGGCAAAGCGAGGGTGGTTCCGCAACAGGCACCCCTCGCTGTCGCCGGCCCGTCGTCCGCGGTGACTCCGGCTGCCCTAACCACCCACGAGGGAGAATGGAATGTGGTGGTTGGGAATAAGGGAAAAGGCAAAGGCAAGGGGAAGACCTCCACGCCCGCCGCAGCCCGAACCCCTGCCCAACCCTCCGTGAGACAGGCGCAGTCGACACCAGCGCCAAAACGGACAAAAAATAAAAATGCGGTCAAGTTGACGCCCCCTCGCTCATCGGCTGTAGTGGTGACACTGCAGCCCGACGCCATCGAGCGGGGCGTCTCGTACAAGTCGGCCCTGCTTAAGGCACGGGAAGTGGTCTCGTTGCCCGATTTGGGTATACCTGGTGTGTCTGTCCGGCAGACTGCCACAGGGGCGCGCATGCTTCAGCTGGCGGGAGCAAAAAGCGCTGAGGCTGCTGACCGGTTAGCGGCCAAGTTGACGGAGGCACTCGCGGGAGTGGCCGACGTGTCAAGGCCCACAAAATGTGCGGACCTCCGCATCGCAGGGCTCGACGACACGGTCACCCGCGAGGAAGTGGTGGCCGCAGTCGCGGCCAAGGGTGGTTGTGACCCGGCCCTGGTCAAGGCGGCCGAAATCCGCTTTGGGCCCAAAGGGACCGGGTCGATAGTTGTCAAGTGTCCTATTGCGGCGGCAAAGGCGCTTGTCAACGGAGGTCGTCTCCTCATCGGATGGAGCTCGGTGCAGGTCCGAGCTCTCGACGCACTCCCCATGCGCTGCTTCAAGTGCATGGGGATCGGGCACACGCGCCTGCTGTGCCCGTCCGATAAGGAGAGGGTGGACCTGTGCTTTCGGTGTGGACGGCCGGGGCACAGGGCCGCCGGATGTACGGCGGCGGCACACTGCGTCGTGTGCGCCGAAGCGGGTCGGCCTTCGGGCCACACGATGGGCGGGAGGAGTTGCAACCCTCCCCCAACTAAAGCAAGGGCGGCTCCAAGGACCCAGGCCGCCGCCGATAGCGGGAGGCGCGTAGCGCCAGCGGAAGCTGTAATGGAGCAATGAGTTCAGTCCTCCATTACAGCTTCCTACAGGGGAACCTCAACCACTGCGCCGGGGCTCAGGACTTGCTCATGCAGTCCATGGCGCAGTGGGAGATTGACGTGGCGGTGGCTGCAGAGCCCTATTTTGTTTCTCCCCAGCCTAACTGGGCCGGGGATACTGCTGGCTCTGTGGCCATAGTGGTTGCAGCGGGGTCTCGCTCGCAGCCGCTACAAGTGCGGGAAAGGGGGGCCGGATATGTGGCCGCCACCTGGGGGAACATTGCAGTTGTGGGTGTATATGTCTCCCCCAACACTGGGCTTGCCAGCCTGGAGTCCTTTTTGAGGGGGCTCGGTCCGGTGATCCAGCGGTTGGCACCTCTCCCAGTTTTGGTCATGGGCGACCTGAATGCATGGTCGACCCTCTGGGGGAGCGTGTCAACAAACGTGAGGGGCCTAGCCGTCGAGGAATGGGCTGTCAGCTCCGGGATGTCCCCTCTCAATCAGGGGACTTCCTTCACGTGTGTGCGTAGGGCAGGGGGGTCCGTGGTGGACGTAACGTTTGCCACCCCTTCCCTCGCACGGCGCGTCCGGGGCTGGCGGGTGTTGAGTGAGGTGGAGACGATCTCGGACCACAAATATATTAGGTTCGAGGTCTCCACCTCCGACGGCTCGGCGGCGCCGAGTAGACGGGAGGGCCACGCATTTTTCCCGCGGTGGGCCCTCACCAAGCTGGATCCCGAGCTGGCTGAGGAGGCGGCCATAGTGGCGGCCTGGGGCGCGACCCCCACAACATCGGGGGTCGACGAGGCGGCGAGCAGGTTCCGGGACATGATCTCGGGAGTTTGCAACGCCGCCATGCCCCGAATTAGAGGTGACCCTCCAAGGCGCCACATGGTTTACTGGTGGTGCGAGGAGGTAGCCCTCCTGAGGGAGCAGTGCTCATTGTCGCGCAGGGCTTTTACGCGGGCCAAACGACGACGCGTCAGGGACCCGGAGATGGAGGGCCAGCTGTATGCCTCTTACAACGCCGACAAGAAGGCATTGCAGCTGGCCATCAGCCAGGCGAAAGCCAGGGCTCGGGAGGAGATGTTGGAGGATCTCAACCGAGACCCATGGGGGAGGCCATACCGCGCGGCACGCGACAAGTTGCGCTCTCATGGCCCCCCAGTGGTAGAGACCCTCCAACCAGAGGTCCTGGAGAGGGTAGTGCGGGAACTGTTTCCAGATCCCCCAGCGCACACCTCTCCAACAATATCTCCTCCCGCGCGAAGAGTCGAGGTTGAGCCGGTCCCACCAGTCACCGACGAAGAGATGGCGACAGTGATTGACCGGCTCAAGGCCAAAAAAAAGGCCCCGGGACCTGACGGAGTGCCCGGCAAGCTTCTTGCCCTTGCCCTAAAGCACCTGGGGGCACAACTTCGGGACATTTTCAACGTTGCACTAACATCCGCGCGTTTCCCGAAGTTGTGGAAGGAGGGACGTCTGTGCCTCCTTCAAAAGACGGGCAGACCCCCAGGTGAAGCTGGCGGCTACCGCCCAATAGTGCTTTTGGACGAGGCGGGTAAGCTGTTCGAGCGGATAATCGCTTTCCGCCTCGTCCAGCACCTAAACGAAGTGGGGCCCAATCTGTCGCCAGTGCAGTTTGGGTTCAGGGCAGGGCACTCCACAATCGACGCCCTGTCGCTCCTGAAGGAGGAGACGGAAGGGGCATCCGCTCGGGGCGAGCGGTCGTTGGCGGTGAGCCTGGACATCGCCAACGCCTTCAACAGCCTGCCGTTCGGCGTGATACGAGAGGCACTCCATTACTTCGGAGTGCCCCCGTATCTCGGCAGGCTGTTGGAGGACTACCTCCGTGGCCGAGAGGTTTTATACCAGAGGGGCGACGGTGTTCTGGTCCGGCACCCGATGCGCTGTGGTGTTCCCCAGGGGTCCGTTCTAGGGCCCCTGTTGTGGAACTTGGGCTACGACTGGGTTCTCCGCGGCGCGCTCCTTCCCAGGATGCGCGTCATATGCTACGCGGATGATACCCTAGTCGTAGCCACAGGAAAGGACTTTCCGGAGGTCCAGAGACTGGCCGAGGTGGGCGCAAGCCTCGTCATAGGGCGAATAGAGGCACTGGGGCTCAGGGTGGCGATCAGTAAGACCGAGGCCCTGCTTTTCCACGGGCCTCGGCGGGGGCCGCCTCCTGGTGCCTCGGTTCGCCTAAACGGCGAAACTGTGAGGGTGGGGGCCCAGATGAAGTATCTGGGCCTCACATTGGACGGACGGTGGAGGTTTGAGGCCCATTTTACCCGCCTCGCCCCCCGTCTGATCCGCGCGGCGGGCGCGTTGGGCCACTTGCTGCCCAACGAGCGCGGCCCGGGCCAAGCGTGCCGCAAACTCTATGCGGGTATAGTCAGGAGTATGGCGCTCTACGGAGCGCCAATCTGGGCGCAGGCTCTTACCGCCCACAACGTTGCACTTTTGCGGGCCCCGCAAAGGGTAATGGCGGTAAGAGCCATCAGAGGGTACCGCACCATTTCGGCGGGGGCTGCTTGTGTCCTTGCAGGCATGCCCCCATGGGAAATGGAGGCCCAGGTTCTCGCTGCTGTCTACCAGCGCAGGGCAGTGGCGAGAGCACAAGGCGAGCGCCCCTATTTCGATGAAATAGAGGGCGTTCGCAGGCAGGCGCAAAACGCGCTCCTACGGCGGTGGGCAGAGGACCTGGCTGACGCCGTCTATGGCCGGCACACCATAGACGCCATCAGGCCGGTCCTCAAACAGTGGGTGCGCAGGGAAGGGCGGCCACTGACATACCGGCTGGTGCAGATACTTTCCGGGCATGGGTGCTTCGGAAAGTATCTGCACAAAGTGGCCCGGAGAGAGCCTGAACCGACGTGCCACGAGTGTGGCGCCGAAGAGGACACCGCCCAGCACACGCTAGAGGCGTGCGTGGCTTGGGCGGATCAGCGCCGCAACCTTACGGCCATTGTGGGGCAAGACCTCTCACTCCCGGCCCTAGTACGGGCCATGCTCGGGAGTGAGGAGGCATGGCAGGCTATGGTCTCCTTCTGCGAGGAGGTAATGACGCAGAAGGAGACCGCGGAGAGGGCCCGAGAGGATGATCCTCTAGCGGCACCTCTCCGACGCAGACGGCGGGGGGCACGAAGACGGCGGTTCGCCCGTCCTCCTCCTGCTCCCTAAAAGTAGCACCGGGGTGTAAGCCGGGGGGCTTACACCCTATTCCATGGTGCTCCCGTCTGGGGGTGTCCCCAGTATACCGGGACGCCCCCGCAGCGTGAGGAGGCCCGGCGCATAGGCCAGGCCGACCGCTGGGGCGACCTGGTAATCCGCAAGGCTCCATGTCGCCCTATTCCAAAGCGGTGAGGGTATACCCGGGTGTGTTTTAGTGGGTATGCCGTCGGCTTTACCGGCGGAGAGTCCCACACTCCCCCACTGCCCGACCCAGGCAGTGGGATAGTGCGTAATGCATTTCACACCCGGAGAACAAAAAAAAAAAAAAAAAAGGTTCCCCCCCATTTCGGGGGAGGCCCCATGAGTGTTTTTACGAGTATCTAGTACGTCCACGTCGTCTTCCCTGGCTCTCCCAGTCCTGGTTACGGTAACGCAGTGCCAGGCTGGTGACCAAATCTAGATACTCTGGGGCAACCTTGCGGTTTTAGCTTACTAGTGTTCCCAGCTCCCTGGCCGTCGAGGTATCTCCGGTTTCAGGTCGAGCGGGCCCTAATAGGCTTCTCGTGAGGTTAAATCAACACTCTCGTGTTTTGATTTTTCGTGTTATTAGTGTTCTCAGCTCCCTGGCCGTCGAGGTATCTCCGGTTGCAGGTTGAGCGTGGCCTAATAACGCGCTCTTTGATTGTAGTTTGTTTCTTGTTTTGTGTTTTTATTTCATTTTTATCTTTTGATTGCAATTATGTCTACCCGACATAATCCAATTGAGGGTCTCGCAGTCGGGGAAAACTCGGCCGATGAGCTGGACCAGATGGTTACGCGGGCGTTGCGTAGCCAACGGCCTAAGAGGCCGGCGGGTTCGCCCATTTTTGCGTCTGAGGCTTCGGTCTCAGACAGTGAGGAGGTGGCCACGACAACACGGTCGTCGGCACCTAAAAAGGCTACGGCCAAAAAGGTCGTAGCTAAAAAGGCGAAAAAAGCGGCGTCTGGCCCTGCGGCCAAAAAGGCGGCGGCCAAAAAGGCGGCAGTTGCCACTGCGGCCGAATTTCTGAGGGCCAAGGCGGCGCAAGTCGCCCTGACCCGCCTGGAGTCGAACTCGAACGCATCTCGCGAAGATGCACAAGAGGTGGAAGCTGACGAGCCTGTCGACTTCACGAGGAACCCACTCCCCGAGGAATGCTCACTCGCGGAGTTGGACGCAGCCGTCGACACCGAGACGTTGCGTGCCCGGGCGGGTAATCTGAGGTCCCTGATCTTCCAAATTGCCAGAAAGTCCGGCAATCTTAAGGGTGAGTACGTGCGTGACTTAAAAAACCACGCTACGGAATACCATGAGATTGTCGAGACGATAGCGGAGCGGACGATCTCGGATGAGACACGGCGGCTCAGTCTCGAAAACCGGAGACTTCGCCGCCAAGTGGAGGACCTTGAGAAAGAGGTGAAGGCTATGCGCCGGGATTTCTCTCAGAGGGACAAATCCCCGGCGCGGCCGGCCCTTCCCTCCCATGACCCTGTGGGCATCTCGACCAATGACCTGATGGGTGAGATGTCCAAGATGGTGAAGGACATGGCGGAGGAATTAAAAGCCTCGATGTGCCGCACGGTCGGCAATATGATTAATGCCCGCTTGGCGGTGGTTGAGGAGCGCCTCCCACCAGCACCAATCGTGCGTCCTCCACTTGCCGCCGACAAGAGGAGAGAGGAGGCAGCCAAGGCTGCAGTTGCCTCACCTGCTCCGGCCAAGCCTCAGCCCGCTGCAGCTCCCAAGCCGAAGCGGAATCGGAAAAATAAAGCAAGGGCGGCTCCGCAAGAGGCACCCCCCGCTGTTGCCGGTCCGTCATCCGTTGTGACTCCGGCTGCCCCTGCGACACGCGAGGAAACATGGAATGTAGTAGGTGGGCAAAAAGGAAAAGGCAAAGGCAAGGGGAAGTCTTCCACACCCGCCCCAGCCCGAACCCCTGCCCAACCCACTGTGAGACAGGTGCAGTCCACACCAGCGCCAAAACGGACGCAAAATAAAAAGGCGGTCAAGTTGACCCCCCCTCGCTCATCGGCTGTAGTGGTGACACTGCAGCCCGACGCCATCGAGCGGGGGTTCACCTACAAGTCGGCCCTGTTGAAGGCACGAGAGGTGGTGTCGTTGCCAGACTTGGGCATACCAGGAGTGACCGTCCGGCAGACGGCCACAGGAGCCCGCATGCTCGAGCTGGCGGGGGCTAAAAGCGCCGAGGCCGCTGACCGTCTGGCGGCCAAGCTGACGGAGGCGCTTAGTGGAGTGGCCGCTGTGTCACGGCCCACAAAATGTACTGACCTCCGAATCATTGGGCTGGACGACACGGTCACTCGCGAGGAGGTGGTGGCCGCAGTCGCAGCCAAGGGTGGCTGTGACCCGGCCCTGGTAAAAGCGGCCGAAATCCGCTTTGGGCTCAAAGGGACCGGGTCGGTAGTTGTCAAGTGTCCGATTGCGGCGGCAAAGGCGCTTGTCAGCGGAGGTCGTCTCCTCATCGGATGGAGCTCGGTGCAGGTCCGAGCTCTCGACGCACTCCCCATGCGCTGTTTCAAGTGCATGGGGATCGGGCACACCCGTCAGCTGTGCCCGTCCGACAAGGAGAGGATGGACCTGTGTTTCCGGTGTGGACGGCCGGGGCACAGGGCCGCCGGATGTATGGCGGCAGCGCACTGCGTCGTGTGCGCCGAAGCGGGTCGGCCTTCGGGCCACACGATGGGCGGGAGGAGTTGCAACCCTCCCCCCACTAAAGCAAGGGCGGCTCCAAGGACCCAGGCCGCCGCCGATAGCGGGAGGCGCGTAGCGCCAGCGGAAACTGTAATGGAGCAATGAGTTCAGTCCTCCATTACAGCTTCCTACAGGGTAACCTCAACCACTGCGCCACGGCCCAGGACTTGCTCATGCAGTCCATGGCGCAGTGGGAGATTGACGTGGCGGTGGTGGCAGAGCCCTATTTTGTTTCTCCCCAGCCTAACTGGGCCGGGGATACTGCTGGCTCTGTGGCCATAGTGGTTGCAGCGGGGTCTCGCTCGCGGCCGCTACAAGTGCGGGAAAGGGGGGCCGGATATGTGGCCGCCACCTGGGGGAACATGGCAGTTGTGGGAGTGTATGTCTCCCCCAACACTGGGCTTGCCAGTTTGGAGTCGTTTTTGAGGGGGCTCGGTCCGGTGATCCAGCGGTTGGCACCTCTCCCAGTTTTGGTCATGGGCGACCTGAATGCATGGTCGACCCTTTGGGGGAGCGTGTCAACAAACGTGAGGGGCCTAGCCGTCGAGGAATGGGCTGTCAGCTCCGAGATGTCCCCACTCAATCAGGGGACTTCCTTCACGTGTGTGCGTAGGGCCGGGGGGTCCGTGGTGGACGTAACGTTTGCCACCCCTTCCCTCGCACGGCGCGTCCGGGGCTGGCGGGTGCTGAGTGAGGTGGAGACGATCTCGGACCACAAATATATTAGGTTCGAGGTTTCCACCTCAGACGGCTCGGCGGCGCCGAGTAGGCGGGAGGGCCACGCATTTTTCCCGCGGTGGGCCCTCACCAAGCTGGATCCCGAGCTGGCCGAGGAGGCGGCTATAGTGGCGGCTTGGGGCACGACTCCCACAACATCGGGGGTCGATGAGGCGGCGGGCCATTTTCGAGACCTAGTCTCGAAGGTCTGCGATGCCGCCATGTCCCGAATAAGAGGACCCCCTCCGCGGCGCCACCACGTTTACTGGTGGTCCGCGGAAATTGCCCAATTGAGGGAAATGTGCTCCCTTTCGAGGAGGGCATATACGAGGGCCCTGAGGAGGAGCAACAGGGACCAGGAAAGGGAAGGCCAGCTGTACGTGGTTTATAAAGCCGACAAAAAGGCACTACAGCTGGCCATCTGGCAGGCCAAGTCCAGGGCGCGGGCCGAAATGCTTGAGGGTCTGGACCGAGATCCATGGGGGAGGCCTTACCGCGCTGCGCGGGATAAACTGCGCTTCCAAGGCCCCCCCGTGATGGAGACCCTCCAGCCGGAGGTGTTAGAGCGGGTGGTAGGGGAGCTTTTTCCAGAGCCCCCACCGTTCACACCTCCGAGAATGACCTCTCGCACGAGAGCCCTGGACGGCGAGCCGATCCCACTAGTCTCCGACGAGGAGATGGAGACAGTGCTGGATCGGCTCAAGGGCAAGAAGAAGGCTCCTGGTCCCGACGGGGTGCCGGGCAGGGTCCTCGGCCTGGCCCTGAAACACCTGGGGGAGCAGCTTCGGGAAATTTTTAACGCCGCGCTAACATCAGCGCGGTTCCCGAAGCTGTGGAAGGAGGGACGGCTGTGCCTCCTACAGAAGGATGGCAGGCCCCCAGGTGTTGCCGGCTCATACCGGCCGATTGTCCTGCTGGATGAGGCTGGGAAGGTCTTTGAGAGACTCCTCTCTTCCCGCCTCATCCGGCATTTAAATGAGAGGGGCCCAAACATCTCCGACCAACAGTTTGGCTTTCGGGCGGGGCGCAGCACCATAGACGCGCTTGCGCAACTTAAGGTGGCCACGGAGGTAGCAACCGCTCAGGGCGAGCGGTCGTTGGCGATAAGCCTGGATATCGCCAACGCCTTCAACAGTCTGCCGTTCGGCGTGATAAGGGAGGCGCTTCAGTATTTTGAAGTGCCTACTTATCTCGGCAGACTGTTGGAGGACTACCTCCGAGGGCGGGAAGTCCTCTACGAGGGAGGAGGACGGTTAGTCCGCCGGCTGATGAGATGTGGGGTCCCGCAGGGGTCCGTTTTAGGGCCCCTGTTATGGAATCTCGGCTATGACTGGGTGCTCCGCGGCGCGCTCCTTCCGAGGATGCGCGTCATATGTTACGCGGATGACACCCTAGTCATAGCGGGCGGTGACACATTTGCGGAGGCGAAGAGACTGGCAGAAGTCTGCGCCAGTCTAGTGGTCGGCCGCATTGAGGCGTT
Organism: Udea olivalis; assembly: GCA_947369235.1. Lineage (NCBI taxonomy): Eukaryota > Metazoa > Arthropoda > Insecta > Lepidoptera > Crambidae > Udea > Udea olivalis. The sequence goes on from OX376342.1 coordinate 25,082,856, forward strand.
GGGCCTGAAGGTGGCCCTTAATAAGACCGAGGCTCTCCTCTTCCATGGGCCTCGGCAGGGGCCGCCTCCCGGCGCAGTAGTCCGCCTCAACGGCATTGATCTGAGGGTGAAGGCCCAGATGAAATATCTGGGTCTAGTGCTGGATGGGCGGTGGAATTTTGGGGCACATTTTTCCAACCTCGCGCCCCGCTTAATCCGCACCGCGGGTGCTCTGGGCCGCCTCTTACCCAACGAGCGCGGCCCGGGCCAGTCATGCCGGCGTCTCTACGCCGGCATACTTAAAAGTATGGCGCTCTACGGAGCGCCAATCTGGGCGGGGGCCCTCAACGCTGAAAACAGGCGCCTGTTACGGGCGCCTCAGAGGCAAATAGCGTTGAGGGCCGTGCGGGGTTACCGTACGGTATCGGGGGGGGCTGCCTGTGTCCTGGCAGGCATGCCCCCCTGGGAGCTGGAGGCGGACGTTCTTGCTGCTGTGTACCAGTCCCGCACAGCAGCGAGAGCGGGAGGAGGGCGCCCGTACTGGGACGATGTTGAGGGGGTGCGCCGGCGTGCGTGGAGCGCGCTGCTGCGGAGGTGGGCGGAGGACCTGGCCGACCCGCTCTATGGCCGACAAACCATAGAGGCGATCAGGCCGGTCCTCGACCAGTGGGTGCGTAGGGAGAAGAGGCCCCTTACGTACCGGCTGGTGCAGGTACTTTCCGGACACGGCTGTTTCGGGAAGTACCTGCATAACATCGCCCGGAGGGAGCCCACCCCGAGGTGCCACCAGTGCGACGCCGAGGAGGACACCGCCCAGCACACCCTTGAGGTGTGCCCTGCTTGGGCGGTGCAGCGTCGCACACTTGTGGATGTGGTCGGCACCGACCTCTCGCTCCCGGCCCTGATACGGGCCATGCTGGCGAGCGAGAGTGGATGGGAGGCGATGGTCTCCTTCTGCGAAGAGGTGATGTCGCAGAAGGAGACAGCGGAGAGGGCCCGGGAGGAAGATCCTCAGGCGGGTCCTCTCCGACGCAGACGGCGGGGAGTGAGGAGAAGGCGGTTTGCACGCCTTCTCCCCGCTCCCTGAAAGCAGCACCGGGGTGAAAGTCGGGGGGCTTTCACCCCATTGCACGGTGCTCCTGTCTGGGGGTATCCCCGTATACCGGGACGCCCCTGCTGCGTGAGGAGGCCGAGGAAAGGCTGGGCCGTCCGCCAGGGACGGCATGGTAATCCGAACTAGGCACCATGTCGTCCCGTCAAGGCGATGAGGTATACCGGGGGTCTTTTTAGTGGGTATGCCGTCACCTTCAGTGACGGAAAGTCCCACACTCCCCCGCTGCCCCACCCAGGCAGCGGGATAGTGCGTAATGCATTTTTTCCCCCGCAAAAAAAAAAAAAAAAGGTTCCCCCCCATGAGCCTTCGCCTTGTCGTGGCGGGGGGGCTTAGTACTGGTGGCAGGTGGAACCACCGGGAAGCTAAGAGGGCTCAGGCATGGCAGTGCGGTGGACTTCCCACCCACCCATTGCCTGCCGCCGGGCGTGGTGGTGGTATGGTGCCTACCACTGCCCGCCTAAAGGGGCGCCCACGGGCGCAGCGCCTTAGAGCGCGAGGTGGGAGCCGCGGTGCACAACCGTTTGGAGGGGGTCAGTGATCCGCGGCTGGCCCCCCCTGTGCACTGCGGCTCGGCGGGGCCGTACCGCCAGATGCGGCAGCGGATCCACCTTTTAGGTGGATCGTGGTTGCGGACCTAGTAGGGTCCGCGTACGGTGAGAGCCAGCGGGCTTGAGTACGGGGGTGCTTTTGCCCGCAATGCACGGCTTTCACCGCGACGGCGGAAGTACCTGTGTGCTCCAGGTACTTCCGTGGCCTCCCCCCTTCATTGGGGGGTCGGCTGGAGGGGGCCCCAATACGGGGAAGCACTGGCGGCGGGGCGTTGCGAAACTTTTTAGGGACCCCGCCTCGCCGCTGAAGTGTTGAGGTCGAGTACCGTGGGGTTTTAGTCGGTAGAAGTCCGACATAACCTCGTCGTTCCCCCGGGCGGCGAGGTATCCATGAGGATTTCCCCACGTTAATAAAAAAAAAAAAAAAAAAGGTTAGGTTAGGTTGGGGGAGGCCCCATGAGTGTTTTTACGAGTATCTAGTACGTCCCCGTCGTCTCCCCTGGCTCTCCCAGTCCTGGTTACGGTAACGCAGTGCCAGGCTGGTGACCAAATCTAGATACTCTGGGGCAACCTTGCGGTTTTAGCTTACTAGTGTTCCCAACTCCCTGGCCGTCGAGGTATCTCCGGTTTCAGGTCGAGCGGGCTCTAATAGGCTTCTCGTGAGGTTAATTCAACACTTTTGTGTGTGTTTTCGTGTTATTAGTGTTTTCAGCTCCCTGGCCGTCGAGGTATCTCCGGTTGCAGGTTGAGCGTGGCCTAATAACGCGCTCTTTGTTTTGATTTGTTTCTTGTTTTGTGTTTTTAGTTTGGTTTGTAATTATGTCTACCCGACGTAATTCTGCCAACTTAGTCGAGGGTCTCGCAGTCGAGGAAAACTCAGCCGATGAGCTGGACCAGATGGTTACGCGAGCGTTGCGTAGCCAACAACGGCCTAAGAGGCCGGCGGGTTCGCCCATTTTTGCGTCTGAGGCTTCGGTCTCAGACAGTGAGGAGGTGGCCACGAAAACACGGCCGTCGGCACCTAAAAAGGCTACGGCCAAAAAGGTCGTAGCTAGAAAAGCTAAAAAGGCGGCGTCTGGGCCTGCGGCCAAAAAGGCGGCGGCCAAAAAGGCGGCAGTTGCCACTGCGGCCGAATTTCTGAGGGCCAAGGCGGCGCAAGTCGCCCTGACCCGCCTGGAGTCGAACTCGAACGCATCTCGCGAAGATGCACGAGAGGTGGAAGCCGACGAGCCTGTCGACTTCACGCGGAACCCACTCCCCGAGGAATGCTCACTCGCGGAGTTGGACGCAGCCGTCGACACGGAGACGTTGCGTGCCCGTGCGGGTAATCTGAGGTCCCTGATTTTCAATATTGCCCGCAAGTCCGGCAATCTCAAGGGGGAGTACGTGCGCGACCTGAAGAACTTCGCCACGGAATACCATGAGATTGTCGAGACGATCTCAGAGAGGACGATCTCCGATGAGACAAGGCGGCTCAGTCTCGAGAACCGCAGACTTCGCCGCCAAGTGGAGGACCTTGAGAAAGAGGTGAAGGCTATGCGCCGGGATTTCTCCCAGAGGGACAAGTCCCCGGCACGGCCAGCCCTTCCCTCTCAAGACCCTGTGGGCATTTCGGCAAATCACCTGATGGGTGAAGTGTCGAAAATGGTGATGGATATGGCAGAGGAGCTTAAAGCATCCATGTGCCGAACTGTTGGCGATATGATTAACGCTCGACTGGCGGTGGTTGAGGAGCGCCTCCCACCAGCACCGGTCGTGCGACCTCCACTTGCCGCCGACAAGAGGAGACAGTAGGAAGCCAAGGCTGCAGTTGCCTCACCTGCACCTGCTCCGGCTCAGCCTCAGCCCGCTGCGGCTCCCAAGCCAAAGCAGACTAGGAAGGGAAAAGCGAAGGCGGCTCCGCAAGAGGCACCCCCCGCTGTGGCCGGCCCATCATCTGCTGCGACTCCGGCTGCCTCTGCCATTCGCGAGGGTCAGTGGAATGTGGTGGGCAGGAATAAAGGAAAAGGCAAGGGTAAGACATCCACGCCCGCCGCAGCCCGATCCCCTGCCCAACCCACCGTGAGACAGGCGCAGACGACACAAGCCCCAAAAAAGGCGCTAAATAAAAAATTGGTTAAGTTGACCCCCCCTCGCTCATCGGCTGTAGTGGTGACACTGCAGCCTGACGCTATCGAGCGGGGGTTCTCGTACAAGTCGGCCTTGTTCAAGGCAAGAGAGGTGGTCTCCTTGCCCGATTTGGGCATACCAGGTGTGTCCGTCCGGCAGACTGCCACAGGGGCGCGCATGCTCGAGCTGGCGGGAGCAAATAGCGCCGAGGCCGCTGACCGTTTGGCGGCCAAGTTGACGGAGGCACTCGCGGGAGTGGCTGACGTGTCGAGGCCCACAAAATGTGCGGACCTCCGCATTGCAGGGCTCGATGACACCGTCACCCGCGAGGAGGTGGTGGCCGCAGTCGCGGCCAAGGGTGGCTGTGACCCGGCCCTGGTAAAAGCGGCCGAAATCCGCTTTGGGCCCAAAGGGACCGGGTCGGTCGTTGTCAAGTGTCCGATTGCGGCGGCAAAGGCGCTTGTCAGCGGAGGTCGTCTCCTCATCGGATGGAGCTCGGTGCAGGTCCGAGCTCTCGACGCACTCCCCATGCGCTGCTTCAAGTGCATGGGGATCGGGCACACGCGCCTGCTGTGCCCGTCCGATAAGGAGAGGGTGGACCTGTGCTTCCGGTGTGGTCGGCCGGGACACAAGGCCGCCGGATGTATGGCGGCGGCGCACTGCGTCGTGTGCGCCGAAGCGGGTCGGCCTTCGGGCCACACGATGGGCGGGAGGAGTTGCAACCCTCCCCCCATTAAAGCAAGGGCGGCACAAAGGACCCAGGCCGCCGTCGATAGCGGGAGGCGCGTAGCGCCAGAGGAAGCTGTAATGGAGCAATGAGTTCAGTCCTCCATCACAACTTCCTACAGGGGAACCTCAACCACTGCGCCGGGGCCCAGGACTTGCTCATGCAGTCCATGGCGCAGTGGGAGATTGACGTGGCGGTGGTTGCAGAGCCCTATTTTGTTTCTCCCCAGCCTAACTGGGCCGGGGATACTGCTGGCTCTGTGGCCATAGTGGTTGCAGCGGGGTCTCGCTCGCGGCCGCTACAAGTGCGGGAAAGGGGGGTCGGATATGTGGCCGCCACCTGGGGGAACATGGCAGTTGTGGGAGTGTATGTCTCCCCCAACACTGGGCTTGCCAGTTTGGAGTCGTTTTTGAGGGGGCTCGGTCCGGTGATCCAGCGGTGGGCACCTCTCCCAGTTTTGGTCATGGGCGACCTGAATGCATGGTCGACCCTCTGGGGGAGCGTGTCAACGAACGTGAGGGGCCTAGCCGTCGAGGAATGGGCTGTCAGCTCCGGGATGTCCCCACTCAATCAGGGGACATCCTTCACGTGTGTGCGTAGGGCAGGGGGGTCCGTGGTGGACGTAACGTTTGCCACCCCTTCCCTCGCACGGCGCGTCCGGGGCTGGCGGGTGTTGAGTGAGGTGGAGACGATCTCGGACCACAAATACATTAGGTTCGAGGTCTCCACCTCCGACGGCTCGGCGGCGCCCAGTAGACGGGAGGCCCACGCCTTTTTTCCGCGGTGGGCCCTCACCAAGCTGGATCCCGAGCTGGCCGAGGAGGCGGCCATAGTAGCGGCCTGGGGCGCGACCCCCACAACATCGGGGGTCGATGAGGCAGCGGGCTATTTTCGAGACCTAGTCTCGAAGGTCTGTGATGCCGCCATGCCCCGAATTCGAGGACCCCCTCCGCGGCGCCACCAGGTTTACTGGTGGTCCGCGGAAATTGCCCTATTGAGGGATATGTGCTCCCTTTCGAGGAGGGCGTATACGAGGGCCCTGAGGAGGAGCAATAGGGACCAGGAGAGGGAGGGCCAGCTGTACGTGGCTTATAAAGCCGACAAGAAGGCACTACAGCTGGCCATCTGGCAGGCCAAGTCCAGGGCGCGGGACGAAATGCTGGAGGGTCTGGACTGAGATCCATGGGGGAGGCCTTACCGCGCTGCGCGGGATAAACTGCGCTTCCAAGGCCCCCCCGTGATGGAGACCCTCCAGCCGGAGGTGTTAGAGCGGGTGGTAGAGGAGCTTTTCCCAGAGCCCCCACCGTTCACACCTCCGAGAATGACCTCTCGCACGAGAGCCCTGGACGGCGAGCCGATCCCACTAGTTTCCGACGAGGAGATAAAGACAGTGCTGGATCGGCTCAAGGGCAAGAAGAAGGCTCCTGGTCCCGACGGAGTGCCGGGCAGGGTCCTCGGCCTGGCCCTGAAGCACCTGGGGGAGCAGCTTCGGGAAATTTTTAACGCCGCGCTAACATCAGCGCGGTTCCCGAAGCTGTGGAAGGAGGGACGGCTTTGCCTCCTACAGAAGGATGGAAGGCCCCCAGGTGTTGCCGGCGCGTATCGGCCGATTGTCCTGCTGGATGAGGCTGGGAAGGTCTTTGAGAGACTCCTCTCTTCCCGCCTCATCCAGCATTTAAATGAGAGGGGCCCAAACATTTCTGGCCAACAATTTGGGTTTAGGGCGGGGCGCAGCACCATAGACGCGCTGGCGCTACTTAAGGAGGTCACGGAGGTAGCAACCGCTCAGGGCGAGCGGTCGTTGGCGATAAGCCTGGATATCGCCAACGCCTTCAACAGTCTGCCTTTCGGCGTGATAAGGGAGGCGCTAAAGTATTTTGAAGTGCCTACTTATCTCGGCAGACTGTTGGAGGACTACCTCCGAGGGCGGGAAGTCCTCTACGAGGGAGAGTCCTCTACGTGGCCGCAAAAAAAAAAAAAAAAAAAAAAAAAAAAAAAAAAAAAAAAAAAAAAAAAAAAGGTTAGGTTAGGTTAGGTTGGGGGAGGCCCCATGAGTGTTTTTACGAGTATCTAGTACGTCCCCGTCGTCTCCCCTGGCTCTCCCAGTCCTGGTTACGGTAACGCAGTGCCAGGCTGGTGACCAAATCTAGATACTCTGGGGCAACCTTGCGGTTTTAGCTTACTAGTGTTCCCAGCTCCCTGGCCGTCGAGGTATCTCCGGTTTCAGGTTGAGCGGGCCCTAATAGGCTTCCTGTGAGGTTAATTCAACACTCTCGTGTTTTGATTTTTCGTGTTATTAGTGTTCTCTGCTCCCTGGCCGTCGAGGTATCTCCGGTTGCAGGTTGAGCGTGGCCTAATAACGCGCTCTTTGCTTTTGATTTGTTTCTTGTTTTCTTGTGACCCAGGCCGCCGTCGATAGCGGGAGGCGCGTAGCGCCAGAGGAAGCTGTAATGGAGCAATGAGTTCAGTCCTCCATCACAACTTCCTACAGGGGAACCTCAACCACTGCGCCGGGGCCCAGGACTTGCTCATGCAGTCCATGGCGCAGTGGGAGATTGACGTGGCGGTGGTTGCAGAGCCCTATTTTGTTTCTCCCCAGCCTAACTGGGCCGGGGATACTGCTGGCTCTGTGGCCATAGTGGTTGCAGCGGGGTCTCGCTCGCGGCCGCTACAAGTGCGGGAAAGGGGGGTCGGATATGTGGCCGCCACCTGGGGGAACATGGCAGTTGTGGGAGTGTATGTCTCCCCCAACACTGGGCTTGCCAGTTTGGAGTCGTTTTTGAGGGGGCTCGGTCCGGTGATCCAGCGGTGGGCACCTCTCCCAGTTTTGGTCATGGGCGACCTGAATGCATGGTCGACCCTCTGGGGGAGCGTGTCAACGAACGTGAGGGGCCTAGCCGTCGAGGAATGGGCTGTCAGCTCCGGGATGTCCCCACTCAATCAGGGGACATCCTTCACGTGTGTGCGTAGGGCAGGGGGGTCCGTGGTGGACGTAACGTTTGCCACCCCTTCCCTCGCACGGCGCGTCCGGGGCTGGCGGGTGTTGAGTGAGGTGGAGACGATCTCGGACCACAAATACATTAGGTTCGAGGTCTCCACCTCCGACGGCTCGGCGGCGCCCAGTAGACGGGAGGCCCACGCCTTTTTTCCGCGGTGGGCCCTCACCAAGCTGGATCCCGAGCTGGCCGAGGAGGCGGCCATAGTAGCGGCCTGGGGCGCGACCCCCACAACATCGGGGGTCGATGAGGCAGCGGGCTATTTTCGAGACCTAGTCTCGAAGGTCTGTGATGCCGCCATGCCCCGAATTCGAGGACCCCCTCCGCGGCGCCACCAGGTTTACTGGTGGTCCGCGGAAATTGCCCTATTGAGGGATATGTGCTCCCTTTCGAGGAGGGCGTATACGAGGGCCCTGAGGAGGAGCAATAGGGACCAGGAGAGGGAGGGCCAGCTGTACGTGGCTTATAAAGCCGACAAGAAGGCACTACAGCTGGCCATCTGGCAGGCCAAGTCCAGGGCGCGGGACGAAATGCTGGAGGGTCTGGACTGAGATCCATGGGGGAGGCCTTACCGCGCTGCGCGGGATAAACTGCGCTTCCAAGGCCCCCCCGTGATGGAGACCCTCCAGCCGGAGGTGTTAGAGCGGGTGGTAGAGGAGCTTTTCCCAGAGCCCCCACCGTTCACACCTCCGAGAATGACCTCTCGCACGAGAGCCCTGGACGGCGAGCCGATCCCACTAGTTTCCGACGAGGAGATAAAGACAGTGCTGGATCGGCTCAAGGGCAAGAAGAAGGCTCCTGGTCCCGACGGAGTGCCGGGCAGGGTCCTCGGCCTGGCCCTGAAGCACCTGGGGGAGCAGCTTCGGGAAATTTTTAACGCCGCGCTAACATCAGCGCGGTTCCCGAAGCTGTGGAAGGAGGGACGGCTTTGCCTCCTACAGAAGGATGGAAGGCCCCCAGGTGTTGCCGGCGCGTATCGGCCGATTGTCCTGCTGGATGAGGCTGGGAAGGTCTTTGAGAGACTCCTCTCTTCCCGCCTCATCCAGCATTTAAATGAGAGGGGCCCAAACATTTCTGGCCAACAATTTGGGTTTAGGGCGGGGCGCAGCACCATAGACGCGCTGGCGCTACTTAAGGAGGTCACGGAGGTAGCAACCGCTCAGGGCGAGCGGTCGTTGGCGATAAGCCTGGATATCGCCAACGCCTTCAACAGTCTGCCTTTCGGCGTGATAAGGGAGGCGCTAAAGTATTTTGAAGTGCCTACTTATCTCGGCAGACTGTTGGAGGACTACCTCCGAGGGCGGGAAGTCCTCTACGAGGGAGAGTCCTCTACGTGGCCGCAAAAAAAAAAAAAAAAAAAAAAAAAAAAAAAAAAAAAAAAAAAAAAAAAAAAAAAAGGTTAGGTTAGGTTAGGTTGGGGGAGGCCCCATGAGTGTTTTTACGAGTATCTAGTACGTCCCCGTCGTCTCCCCTGGCTCTCCCAGTCCTGGTTACGGTAACGCAGTGCCAGGCTGGTGACCAAATCTAGATACTCTGGGGCAACCTTGCGGTTTTAGCTTACTAGTGTTCCCAGCTCCCTGGCCGTCGAGGTATCTCCGGTTTCAGGTTGAGCGGGCCCTAATAGGCTTCCTGTGAGGTTAATTCAACACTCTCGTGTTTTGATTTTTCGTGTTATTAGTGTTCTCTGCTCCCTGGCCGTCGAGGTATCTCCGGTTGCAGGTTGAGCGTGGCCTAATAACGCGCTCTTTGCTTTTGATTTGTTTCTTGTTTTCTGTTTTTACTTTGGTTTGTAGTTATGTCTACCCTACGTAATTCTGCTAACTTAGTAGAGGGTCTCGCAGTCGAGGAAAACTCGGCGGACGAGCTGGACCAGATGGTCACACGGGCGTTGCGCAGCTCACGCACTAAGAGGCCAGCGGGTTCGCCCATTTTTGCGTCTGAGGCTTCGGTCTCAGACAGTGAGGAGGTGGCCACGACAACACGGTCGTCGGCACCTAAAAAGGCTACGGCCAAAAAGGTCGTAGCTAAAAAGGCGAAAAAACCGGCGTCTGGCCCTGCGGCCAAAAAGGCGGCGGCCAAAAAGGCGGCAGTTGCCACTGCGGCCGAATTTCTGAGGGCCAAGGCGGCGCAAGTCGCCCTGACCCGCCTGGAGTCGAACTCGAACGCATCTCGCGAAGATGCGCAAGAGGTGGAAGCCGACGAGCCTGTCGACTTCACGCGGAACCCACTCCCCGAGGAATGCTCACTCGCGGAGTTGGACGCAGCCGTCGACACGGAGACGTTGCGTGCCCGGGCGGGTAATCTGAGGTCCCTGATTTTCAATATTGCCCGCAAGTCCGGCAATCTCAAGGGGGAGTACGTGCGCGACCTGAAGAATTTCGCCATGGAATACCACGAGATTGTCGAGACGATCGCAGAGAGGACGATCTCCGATGAGACAAGGCGGCTCAGTCTCGAGAACCGCAGACTTCGCCGCCAAGTGGAGGACCTTGAGAAAGAGGTGAAGGCTATGCGCCGGGATTTCTCCCAGAGGGACAAGTCCCCGGCGCGGCCAGCCCTTCCCTCTCAAGACCCTGTGGGCATCTCGGCAAATCACCTGATGGGCGAGATGTCCAAGATGGTGAAGGAGATGGCGGAGGAACTCAAAGCCTCCATGTGCCGCACAGTGGGGGAAATGATTAGCGCTCGTATAGCGGTGGTTGAGGAGCGCCTTCCTCCCGCAAAAATCGTGCGGCCTCCACTTGCCGCCGACAAGAGGAGAGAGGAGGCAGCCAAGGCTGCAGTTGCCTCATCTGTACCTGCACCGGCTCAGCCTCAACCCACTGCAGCTCCCAAGCCGAAGCGGACTCGGAAGGGCAAAGCGAGGGTGGTTCCGCAACAGGCACCCCTCGCTGTCGCCGGCCCGTCGTCCGCGGTGACTCCGGCTGCCCTGACCACACGCGAGGGACAATGGAATGTGGTGGTTGGGAATAAGGGGAAAGGCAAAGGCAAGGGGAAGACCTCCACGCCCGCCGCAGCCCGAACCCCTGCCCAACCCTCCGTCAGACAGGCGCAGTCGACACCAGCGCCAAAACAGACGCAAAATAAAAAGGCGGTCAAGTTGACCCCCCCTCGCTCATCGGCTGTAGTGGTGACACTGCAGCCCGACGCCATCGAGCGGGGATTCACCTACAAGTCGGCCTTGTTGAAGGCAAGGGAGGTGGTGTCGTTGCCCGACTTGGGCATACCAGGAGTCACCGTCCGGCAGACGGCCACAGGAGCCCGCATGCTCGAGTTGGCGGGGGCTAAAAGCGCCGAGGCCGCTGACCGTCTGGCGGCCAAGCTGACGGAGGCGCTTAGTGGAGTGGCCGCTGTGTCACGGCCCACAAAATGCGTCGACCGGGTCGGTCGTTGTCAAGTGTCCGATTGCGGCGGCAAAGGCGCTTGTCAGCGGAGGTCGTCTCCTCATCGGATGGAGTTCGGTGCAGGTCCGAGCTCTAGACGCACTCCCCATGCGCTGCTTCAAGTGCATGGGGATCGGGCACACGCGCCTGCTGTGCCCGTCCGATAAGGAGAGGGTGGACCTGTGCTTCCGGTGTGGTCGGCCGGGGCACAAGGCCGCCGGATGTATGGCGGCGGCGCACTGCGTCGTGTGTGCCGAAGCGGGTCGGCCTTCGAGCCACACGATGGGCGGGAGGAGTTGCAACCCTCCCCCCACTAAAGCAAGGGCGGCACCAAGGACCCAGGCCGCCGCCGATAGCGGGAGGTGCGTAGCGCCAGCGGAAGCTGTAATGGAGCAATGAGTTCAGTCCTCCATTACAGCTTCTTACAGGGGAACCTCAACCACTGCGCCGGGGCCCAGGACTTGCTCATGCAGTCCATGGCGCAGTGGGAGATTGACGTAGCGGTGGTTGCAGAGCCCTATTATGTTTCCCCCCAGCCTAATTGGGCTGGGGATATATCTGGCTCTGTGGCCATAGTGGTCGCAGCGGGGCCTCGCTCGCGGCCGCTACAAGTGCGGGAAAGGGGGGCCGGATATGTGGCCGCCACCTGGGGGAACATGGCAGTTGTGGGAGTGTATGTCTCCCCCAACACTGGGCTTGCCAGTTTAGAGTCCTTTTTGAGGGGGCTCGGTCCGGTGATCCAGCGGTTGGCACCTCTCCCAGTTTTGGTCATGGGCGACCTGAATGCATGGTCGACCCTCTGGGGGAGCGTGTCAACGAACGTGAGGGGCCTAGCCGTCGAGGAATGGGCTGTCAGCTCCGGGATGTCCCCACTCAATCAGGGGACATCCTTCACGTGTGTGCGTAGGGCCGGGGGGTCCGTGGTGGACGTAACGTTTGCCACCCCTTCCCTCGCACGGCGCGTCCGGGGCTGGCGGGTGCTGAGTGAGGTGGAGACGATCTCGGACCACAAATATATTAGGTTCGAGGTCTCCACCTCCGACGGCTCGGCGGCGCCGAGTAGACGGGAGGGCCACGCATTTTTCCCGCGGTGGGCCCTCACCAAGCTGGATCCCGAGCTGGCCGAGGAGGCGGCCATAGTGGCGGCCTGGGGCGCGACCCCCACAACATCGGGGATCGATGAGGCGGCGGCCCATTTTCGAGACCTCGTCTCAAAGGTCTGCGATGCCGCCATGCCCCGAATTCAAGGACCCCCTCCGCGGCGCCACCAGGTTTACTGGTGGTCCGCGGAAATTTCCCGATATGTGCTCCCTTTCGAGGAGGGCGTATACGAGGGCCCTGAGGAGGAGTAACAGGGACCAGGAGAGGGAAGGCCAGCTGTACGTGGCTTATAAAGCCGATAAGAAGGCACTACAGCTGGCCATCTGGCAGGCCAAGTCCAGGGCGCGGGACGAAATGCTGGAGGGTCTGGACCGAGATCCATGGGGGAGGCCTTACCGCGCTGCGCGGGATAAACTGCGCTTCCAAGGCCCCCCCGTGATGGAGACCCTCCAGCCGGAGGTGTTAGAGCGGGTGGTAGGGGAGCTTTTCCCAGAGCCCCCACCGTTCACACCTCCGAGAATGACCTCTCGCACGAGAGCCCTGGACGGCGAGCCGATCCCACTAGTTTCCGACGAGGAGATGGAGACAGTGCTGGATCGGCTCAAGGGCAAGAAGAAGGCTCCTGGTCCCGACGGAATGCCGGGCAGGGTCCTCGGCCTGGCCCTGAAGCACCTGGGGGAGCAGCTTCGGGATATTTTTAACGCCGCGCTAACATCAGCGCGGTTCCCGAAGCTGTGGAAGGAGGGGCGGCTTTGCCTCCTACAGAAGGATGGTAGGCCCCCAGGTGTTGCCGGCGCGTATCGGCCGATTGTCCTGCTGGATGAGGCTGGGAAGGTCTTTGAGAGACTCCTCTCTTCCCGCCTCATCCAGCATTTAAATGAGAGGGGCCCAAACATTTCTGGCCAACAATTTGGATTTAGGGCGGGGCGCAGCACCATAGACGCGCTGGCGCTACTTAAGGAGGTCACGGAGGTAGCAACCGCTCAGGGCGAGCGGTCGTTGGCGATAAGCCTGGATATCGCCAACGCCTTCAACAGTCTGCCGTTCGGCGTGATAAGGGAGGCGCTTCAGTATTTTGAAGTGCCTACTTATCTCGGCAGACTGTTGGAGGACTACCTCCGAGGGCGGGAAGTCCTCTACGAGGGAGGAGGACGGTTGGTCCGCCGGCCGATGAGGTGTGGGGTTCCCCAGGGGTCCGTTTTAGGGCCCCTGTTGTGGAACCTCGGTTATGACTGGGTGCTCCGCGGCGCGCTCCTTCTGAGGATGCGCGTCATATGTTACGCGGATGACACCCTAGTCATTGCCGGAGGCAAATCCTTCCCGGAGGCGAAAAGACTGGCAGAAGTCGGCGCCAGTCTGGTGGTTGGCCGCATCGAGGCGTTGGGCCTGAAGGTGGCCCTTAATAAGACCGAGGCTCTCCTCTTCCATGGGCCTCGGCAGGGGCCGCCTCCCGGTGCGGTGGTCCGCCTCAACGGCGTGAATGTGAGGGTGGAGGCCCAGATGAAATATCTGGGCCTAGTATTGGATGGGCGGTGGAATTTTAGAGCGCATTTTTCCCGCCTCGCGCCCCGCCTAATCCGCACCGCGGGTGCTCTGGGCCGCCTCTTACCCAACGAGCGCGGCCCGGGCCAGTCATGCCGGCGTCTCTACGCCGGCATACTTAAAAGTATGGCGCTCTACGGAGCGCCAATCTGGGCGGGGGCCCTCAACGCTGAAAACAGGCGCCTGTTACGGGCGCCTCAGAGGCAAATAGCGTTGAGGGCCATACGGGGTTACCGTACGGTATCGGGGGGGGCTGCCTGTGTCCTAGCAGGCATGCCCCCCTGGGAACTGGAGGCGGACGTTCTTGCTGCTGTGTACCAGTCCCGCACAGCAGCGAGAGCGGGTGGAGGGCGCCCGTACTGGGATGAAGTTGAGGGGGTGCGCCGGCGTGCGCGGAGCGCGCTGCTGCGGAGGTGGGCGGAGGACCTGGTCAACCCGCTCTATGGTCGAGAAACCATAGAGGCGATCAGGCCAGTCCTCGACCAGTGGGTGCGTAGGGAGAAGAGGCCCCTTACGTACCGGCTGGTGCAGGTACTTTCCGGACACGGCTGTTTCGGGAAGTACCTGCATAACATCGCCCGGAGGGAGCCCACCCCGAGGTGCCACCAGTGCGACGCCGAGGAGGACACCGCCCAGCACACCCTTGAGGTGTGCCCTGCTTGGGCGGTGCAGCGTCGCACATTAGTGGATGTGGTCGGCACCGACCTCTCGCTCCCGGCCCTAATACGGGCCATGCTGGCGAGCGAGAGTGGATGGGAGGCGATGGTCTCCTTCTGCGAAGAGGTGATGTCGCAGAAGGAGACAGCGGAGAGGGCCCGGGAGGAAGATCCTCAGGCAGGCCCTCTCCGACGCAGACGGCGGGGAGTGAGGAGACGGCGGTTTGCACGCCTTCTCCCCGCTCCCTAAAGCAGCACCGGGGTGAAAGCCGGGGGGCTTTCACTCCATTGCACGGTGCTCCTGTCTGGGGGTGTCTCCGTATACCGGGACGCCCCTGCTGCGTGAGGAGGCCCGGCGTGAAGGCTGGGCCGTCCGCCAGGGACGGCATGGTAATCCGAACTAGGCACCATGTCGTCCCGTCAAGGCGATGAGGTATACCGGGGGTCTTTTAGTGGGTATGCCGTCACCGTTAGTGACGGAGAGTCCCACACTCCCCCGCTGCCCCACCCAGGCAGCGGGATAGTGCGTAATGCATTTTTCCCCCGCAAAATAAAAAAAAAAAAAAAAGGCTGGTGACTAAACTCTAGCACTTGGGGCAATCCTTGCGGTTTTGTTTATTAGTGTTCCCAGCTCCCTGGCCGTTGAGGTATCTCCGGTTTCAGGTCGAGCGGGCCCTAATAGGCTTCCCGTGAGGTCAAATCAAAACTCTTGTGTTTTGATTTTTCGTGTATATTAGTGTTCTCAGCTCCCTGGCCGTCGAGGTATCTCCGGTTGCAGGTTGAGCGGGGCCTAATAACGCGCTCTCTTACTGTAGCTTTATTCTTGTTTATTGTTTTTATTTTGTGCTGTAATTATGTCCACCCGACGTAACTCAGCCAACTCTGTTGAGGGCCTCGCAGTCGAGGAAGCCTCGGTGGACGAGCTGGACCAGATGGTCACACGGGCGTTGCGTAGCTCACGCACCAAGAGGCCGGCGGGTTCGCCCATTTTTGAGTCTGAGGCTTCGGTCTCAGACAGTGAGGAGGTGGCCACGACGATACGGTCGACGGCACCAAAAAAGGCTTCGACCAAAAAGGTCGTAGCCAAAAAGGCCAAAAAGGCGGCGTCTGGCCCTGCGGCCAAAAAGGCGGCGGCCAAAAAGGCGGCAGTTGCCACTGCGGCCGAATTCCTCAGGGCCAAGGCGGCGCAAGTCGCCTTGAACCGCCTGGAGTCAAACTCCAACGCATCGCGGGAGGATGCACAAGAGGTAGAAGCCGAAGAGCCTGTCGACTTCACGCGGAACCCACTCCCCGAGGAATGCTCACTCGCGGAGCTTGACGCCGCCGTTGACACCGAGACGCTGCGTGCCCGGGCGGGTCATCTGAGGTCCCAGATATTCCACATTGCCCGAAAGTCCGGCAATCTCAAGGGGGTGTACGTGCGTGACCTAAAAAACCACGCCACGGAATACCACGAGATTGTCGAGACGATTGCGGAGCGGACGATCTCGGATGAGACACGGCGGCTCAGTCTCGAAAACCGAAGACTTCGCCGCCAAGTGGAGGACCTCGAGAAAGAGGTGAAGGCTATGCGCCGGGATTTCTCCCAGAGGGACAAATCCCCAGCGCGGCCAGCCCCTCCCTCCCAAGACCCTGTGGGCAACTTGGCCAATGACTTGATGGCCGAGATGTCCAAAATGGTGAAAGACATGGCGGAGGAATTGAAAGCCTCCATGTGCCGAACCTTCGGCGAAATGGTGAACGCCCGCTTGGCGGTGGTTGAGGAGCGCCTCCCACCAGCACCAATCATGCGTCCTCCACTGGCCGCCGACAAAAGAAGAGAGGAGGCAGCTAAGGCTGCGTGTTCCTCAACTGCTCCGGCTCAGCCTCAGCCCGCTGCAGCTCCCAAGCCGAAGCGTACCAGGAAGGGGAGAGCGAAGGCGGTTCCGCAACAGGCACCTCCCGCTGTTGCCGGCCCGTCATCGGCTTTGACTCCGGCGATACCTCTCCCTCGTGAGGAGTGGAGTGTTGTGGGTGGGAAGAAAGGTAAAGGTAAAGGCAAGGGAAAATCTTCCACGCCCGCCCCAGCCCGAACCCCTGCTCAACTCCCTGTGTTTGCGGCGACAGTTAAAAATGTGGCCAACAAGAAAACGGCGCCAAAGCAAAAGGTGGGGAAGCTCACACCGCCGAAGTCTTCAGCTGTGGTTATCACCCTCCAGCCAGAAGCGGTCAGCAGAGGCGTCACATATGCCATGGCCATGAACAAGGCAAGAGAGAGCATAGCTCTCTCTGAGCTCGGAATCTGCGCAATAAAAACGCGCAATACGGCGACGGGGGCCAGAATGCTCGAACTGCCTGGCTCCCAAAGCGGCGAGAAGGCCGACAACCTCGCCGAGAAAATTCGCGAGGTGTTAAAAGACTGTGCTACAGTAGCGAGGCCCACAAAGTGTGCTGATCTCTTAGTCAGGGGCCTCGATGACTCTATAACCAAAGAGGAAGTGGTTGCCGCAGTCGCAGTAAAGGGTGGTTGTTCTGCGGAGCTCGTGCGGGCCGGAGAAATTCGCTCTGGCCCTTCTGGTACAGGCTCCATCACAGTCAAGTGCCCGGTGGCGGCTGCGAAAATTGTGGTGGAGGCCGGCCGGCTTCTCATCGGCTGGAGCTCAGCCCAGGTGCGTGCCTTGGATGCCCAGCCCATGCGCTGTTTTAAATGCATGGGCACAGGCCACACCAGGCAGACGTGTCCCTCTCCAAAGGACCGCAGCGACTTGTGTTTCCGCTGCGGGCATCCTGGACATAAAGCAGAAAAGTGCACGGCAACAATCCGCTGCGCCATCTGCTCCGAGGCAGGGAAGCCCTCAGGGCACGTGATGGGGGGTAGGAAATGCGCTCCTCCCCCTAAAAGAGGAACTTTGGCCGCCAGGACCCAGGCCTCCACAAGTGCGGAAGTGCGCCGTGAGGCGGCGACAGAGGAAATTGTAATGTCGGTATGAGTGTAAGCCGGCATTACAATTTCCTACAGACAAACACCAACCACTGCGCTGGAGCCCAGGACCTTCTTGTCCAGGCAATGGCGCAGTGGGAGGTGGATGTTGCGGTTGTGGCGGAGCCTTATTTTGTGTCTCCCCAACCACATTGGGCTGGCGATGTCAATGGTTCCGTCGCCATTATTGCAAAGACGGGCAACGCGGCCCGCCCTCTTGTTATGAAAGAAAGAGGGTCGGGTTATGTGGCAGCCACTTGGGGGAGGGAATACGCTATAATTGGTGTATATTTCTCCCCCAATGGCACTTTGGCAGGCCTAGAAGTGTTTCTGGACACTCTAGGTCAAGTGGTTCAACGGATGGCTCCCCTTCCTGTTGCTTTGATGGGGGACCTCAATTCCTGGTCTTCCTCGTGGGGTAGTGCCATTACCAACTCATGGGGCCGCGCTGTTCAAAACTGGGCTGTCGATGCCGGATTGTCCCGAGATTGTCGAGACCAGTTACCAAGAGTCGAGTAAAAAAGTTTCAAACGAATATAAATAAAAATATTTCTAACCTACTGCCCCAAGGTCATCATAACATAGATGATCAGTATAGGCATCTCTTTGAGATAATATTGCATGAACATAACCATATTTTTCCTAAGAAGAAAGTAACTGTTGATAATTTTAAGTTTAAATTTAGTGATTGGGCCACTCCAGGCATCCATAAAAGTAGAAATAAATTATACGAATTATATGGATTAAAAGCTAACTCAAACTGTCAAAAACTAGTTGAGCATGTTAAATTATATTCAAAAACATTCAAGAAATCATGTCATATTGCAAAGTCCATTTTTTTGAGAGACAAAATAAAACTGGCTAAAAATAAAATCAAAGCCACTTGGAACATAATTAATAAAGAAACCTGTAAATCTAAACCTCGCGATCACTCATTCTCTCTCAAAATTCAAAATAATGTTATTGAGTCTGAGATTGAAATAGCAAATACATTTGAAACTTTTTTTTCTAATATACCTATTGTAACTACAAGCACGTTAAATTCTAGTCCACATATAGCTGAGTCCCTGCTAACATCTAGTGTTGATGGGTGCACAAATCAGTTCTGCTTTGATCATGTTGATTCTCATGACATCCTCAAGGTATTTAAGGAACTTAATATGAAAAATACAGAAGATTTGTGGGGTATTTCGATTAATCTACTCAAATCAATCATTAATACGATATCACCCCACTTAGCTAAACTTTTTAATAATTGCATAGACCAAGGTCAGTTTCCCAACTTGATGAAATTTAGTAAGGTCATCCCGCTTTTTAAATCTGGTAGCAAAAGTGACCCATCTAATTATAGACCCATTTCTATACTACCAGCTCTCAGTAAAATCTTTGAAAAAATTATATTGAACCAGCTGCTTTCACACTTTGATTTAAATAACTTACTACATGAGAAACAATTTGGTTTTACTAAACACAAGAGCACAACTGATGCAGGTGTAGCACTTATCAAACACATATTTGATGCTTGGGAAAACAAGCAAGATGCAGTAGGAATATTTTGTGACCTTTCAAAAGCATTTGATTGCGTGGATCATGAAATATTACTGATTAAGCTAAGACATTACGGTGTTTCAGGTATCTCATCTCAATTAATACAATCCTATCTTACAGATAGAACTCAAAAAGTTAGTATCAACGGAACTGCATCTTCCGGTGCCACCATACGTATGGGAGTGCCCCAGGGATCTATATTAGGACCTTTGCTTTTTCTTATTTATATAAATGATCTTCCTACCTATGTCAAAGATATTTGTGAGATAGTATTATTTGCTGACGATACCTCGTTGATTTTTAAAGTCGACAGAGGTAAGCAAGCATTTGACGATGTAAATAATACTCTCTCAAAAGTACTATGTTGGTTCACTAGTAATAATTTATTACTTAATGCAAAAAAAACAAAGTGCATCAAATTCTCTATGCCCAATGTGAGACAGGTTGATACTATTGTAACTATGAATGACGAGCCATTAGAATTAACAAATTCTACTGTATTTTTAGGAATAACTTTAGATTCTAAGTTGCAATGGGGTCCGCATATAACGGCCCTGGCAGGGAGACTCAGTTCCGCTGCTTGTGCTGTTAGAAAAATACGACTCTTGACTGATATTGAAACAGCAAGACTAGTATATTTTAGCTACTTTCATAGTGTTATGTCGTATGGTCTACTGTTGTGGGGTTCAGCTGCAGACTTGAACACCATTTTTGTACTTCAAAAAAGAGCCATCCGCTCCATTTACAAACTTAGACCACGCGACTCGCTTAGGGAAGTATTTAAGAAGATCGATATTTTAACTGTGCATGCTCAGTATATTTTAGATAACATAATGTATGTGCGCAAAAACTTGCATCTGTTCAAAAAAAACAGTGACACTCATAAACATAATACCAGAAATAAAAACAAATTGAAAACTCCCAGTCTTAGGCTACACAAGGTGGGAAACTCATTTGTGGGTCAATCTGTAAAATACTTTAACAAAATACCTCAAAGTCTTGTTGATCTACCTCTTCACAAGTTTAAGTCTGCAATTAAAGCAAAGTTAATGAAACAAGGTTATTATAATGTAGAGGATTACTTGAACGACAAAAGTTTGTGGTCATAGTAGGAATAATCTGCTCCTCTGCTCAATATTGTGTTCTTTTTTCTACTCGCATTGACTGTACTCTGAATTTATTTTTTGTAAAACAAACAAAGTTGAAAAGAGTAACTATCGAGTTTCTTGCCGGAGTCTTCTCGATAAGAAGCAACGTCCGAACCGGTGGTAGATTCACATTATGTATATTCACGATGTGTACTAATATTGTACTATTTTATTTACGTTTATTATTATTATTTCTGTATACTTTTTTTGACATGTCATAAGTGCTTTATACAAGCTTAAATGAATAAATGATTTTTTACTTTACTTACTTACTTACTTACTTTACTCCCTCTTAAACCGGGGGACAGAACACACGTGCGTGAGATGGAATGGGGGGTCCGTGGTGGACATTTCGTTGGCCACCCCTTCTATTGCACGTCACGTCCGGTGTTGGCGGGTACTCAGTGAGGTGGAGACTCTATCGGATCATAAATACATCCAGTTTGAGATCTCCACCTCACCCGACAGAGCGGCCCTAGCCCGGCGGCAAGGGCAGGCCTCTTTCCCGCGGTGGGCCTTGACCAAGCTCAACAAAGAGCTAGCGGAAGAGGCCGCCATTGTTCAGGCGTGGTGCTCGGCCCATACCTACTCAGAGGTCGACGAGGCGGCTGGTGCTTTCCAAGCCTCCCTCAAAGAGGTATGCGACGCCTCCATGCCGCGGATGAAGGCCGGAGCACCTCGGCGGCAGGTGTACTGGTGGTCCGCTGAAATCGCGGACCTCCGAGGCACCTGCCAACGTTCAAGGAGGGCATATGGTCGCAGTCGGCGTCGTGCCAACCGTGACCCAGTAGTGGAGGGCCAGCTGTATGCCACCTACTGTTCTGACAGAAAGGCGCTACAGCTGGCCATCAGCAAAGCCAAGGCTCAGGCTCGGGAGGAGCTTCTAGAGGGGCTTAATCGCGACCCGTGGGGTAGGCCTTATCGCGCAGCGCGCAATAAGCTGCGAAATCAAGGCCCCCCGGTCATCGAGACCCTCCAGCCCGAACTACTGGAAAGGGTGGTGCAGGAGTTGTTTCCGGACTCCCGAGAGCACATCCCACCACCCATGGCTCCTCTCACTAGGAGGTCAGATGAGGATGAACCTCTCCCGCCTCCTGTCACCAAAGAGGAGCTGGAGATAGCTGCGGCAAGCCTGCGGCTGAAAAAGAAGGCCCCAGGCCCCGACGGGGTTCCGGGGAAAGTGCTGGGTCTAGCGATTCGGCACCTAGACGAGAGGTTACGGGAACTGTACAACGTCGCAATCGCGCGTGGTCAGTTCCCCAAACTATGGAAAGAGGGAAGGCTATGCCTCCTTCAAAAAGAAGGACGGCTGCCGGACACTGCTGGAGCCTACCGTCCGATAGTCCTGCTGGATGAATCCGCGAAATTATTCGAACGCATAATAGCGTCGCGGATCATCCAGCATATGACGGACGTTGGGCCCAACCTGTCCGACAACCAGTTTGGCTTCAGGGCTGGTCGGTCTACCATCGATGCCCTCCAGGCCCTGAAGTCAACGACACAGGAGGCGTCTGTCATAGGGGAAAGGTCACTGGCGGTGTCACTAGACATCGCCAATGCTTTTAATAGCCTTCCCTATGGCACAATTGAGGAGGCGCTGCGCTATTTTAATGTGCCCCCTTATTTAGCGCGGCTAATCAAAAGCAACCTCACTGGCCGTGAGGTGCTTTATGTGGGCCCGGACGGCAGCACTGTTCGGCGGGCCATGACATGTGGGGTCCCCCAGGGGTCCGTCTTAGGACCCCTACTTTGGAATATGGGCTATGACTGGGTGTTGCGGGGCACGCTCCTTCCCGGGATGCGTGTCCTGTGTTATGCTGATGACACCCTAGTCATAGCCCGAGGGGGGACGTACGATGAGGTGGCCAGACGGGCCGAAGTAGGCACAAGCCTTGTGGTGGGGCGCATCGAGGCGCTGGGGCTTAAGGTCGCCCTGCAAAAAACCGAGGCCCTTCTTTTCCACGGGCCTCGGAGGGGACCTCCCTCAGGCGCTAAAATACGCCTAGATGGCGTGGAGGTGAGGGTGGGGGCCCAAATGAAGTATTTGGGCCTCCTACTTGACGGGCGGTGGTGTTTTGGCGAGCACTTCAGCAGGCTCGCCCCTCGCCTCGTCGGTGCCGCGAGTGCCTTGGGCCGCCTTCTTCCCAACACAGGCGGCCCTGATACTACATGCCGGCGACTGTACGCCGGCATCGTAAGAAGTATCGCCCTGTATGGAGCACCAGTGTGGGCGGACGCCCTGAACGTCACCAATAAACGCATGCTGCGGAGGGCGCATCGTGTGGTGGCGACCAGGGCGGTGCGGGGGTACCGCACCATTTCCATGGGGGCTGCCTGCGTCTTGGCCAGCACGCCCCCGTGGGAGCTAGAGGCAGGTGTCCTCGCTGCGGTATACGAATACCGTGCAGCAGCGAGGACCAGAGGACAGCGCCCCGCCCTCGACGAGGTTGAGAGGGTGAGGCGCATAGCTCACGATGAGCTCATTTGGAGGTGGAAGGAGGACCTGGAGGCGCCTCGGTATGGCTCTCGTACGATTGACGCCATCAGGCCCGTCCTCCAAAATTGGTGTAAGAGGGGGTTCGGCTCGCTCACCTATCGGCTGGTGCAGGTGCTCTCTGGGCATGGCTGTTTTGGCCAATACCTGCACCAGATAGCCAGAAGAGAGCCAACCCCCGTGTGCCACGAATGTGGCGCACCAGAGGATGACGCCCAGCACACCCTCGAGGTGTGTCCGGCCTGGGAGGTGCAGCGCAGCACACTGGTCGCTGTAACAGGCCAGGACCTCTCGCTCCCAAGAGTAATTCGCGCTATGCTCGAGAGCGAGAGGTCGTGGGAGGCGATGGTCTCCTTCTGTGAAGAGGTTATGGCACAGAAGGAGACCGCGGAGAGGGCCAGGGAGGACGATCCTCTGGCGGCCCCTCTCCGACGCAGACGGCTGGGAGCCCGGAGAAGGCGGTTCGCCCACCTTCTCCAAGTTCCCTAGGACACCAGCGGGTGAGACCGGGGGGTCTCACTCGCATTGCACGGTGTCCCTGTCTGGGGGGTACCTGTTGTGTATCAGGTTACCCCCCCGTGGCGTGAGGAGGCCCGGCAGTGGCTGGGCCGACCGCTTGGGACGATGTGGCCGAAATCCTTAGGGAATCCCACATCGTCCCGCTAAAAGCGAAGCGGGATACACCGGGGTATTTTTAGTGGGTATGCCGCCGGCTTTACCGGCGGAGAGTCCCACACACCCCCACCGCTCACCCAGGCGGTGGGATAGTGCGTAATGCATTTTTACCCCGTTAAAAAAAAAAAAAAAAAAGGTTAGGTTAGGTTAGGTTAGGTTAGGTTCCCCCCCATGAGCCTTCGCCTTGTCGTGGCGGGGGGGCTTAGTACTGGTGGTAGGTGGAACCACCGGGAAGCTAAGAGGGCTCAGGCATGGCAATGCGGTGGACTTCCCACCCACCCATTGCCTGCCGCCGGGCGTGGTGGTGGTATGGTGCTTCCACTGCCCGCCCAAAGGGGCGCCCACGGGCGCAGCGCCTTAGGGCGCGAGGTGGGAGCCGCGGTGCACAACCGTTTGGAGGGGGTCAGTGATCCGCGGCTGGCCCCCCCTGTGCACTGCGGCTCGGCGGGGCCGCACCGCCAGATGTGGCAGCGGATCCACCTTTTAGGTGGATCGTGGTTGCGGACCTAGTAGGGTCCGCGTACGGTGGGAGCCAGCGGGCTTGAGTACGGGGGTGCTTTTGCCCGCAATGCACGGCTTTCACCCCGACGGCGGAAGTACTTGCGTGCTCCAGGTACTTCCGTGGCCTCCCCCCTTCATTGGGGGGTCGGCTGGAGGGGGCCCCAATACGGGGAAACACTGGCGGCGGGGCGTTGTGAAACTTTTTAGGGACCCCGCCTCGCCGCTGAAGTGTTGAGGTCGAGTACCGTGGGGTTTTAGTCGGAAGAAGTCCGACATAACCTCGTCGTTCCCCCGAGCGACGAGGTATCCATGAGGATTTCCCCACGCTAATAAAAAAAAAAAAAAAAAAAAGGTTAGGTTAGGTTAGGTTTCTCAAGGGGGAGTACGTGCGCGACCTGAAGAACTTCGCCACGGAATACCATGAGATTGTCGAGACGATCTCAGAGAGGACGATCTCCGATGAGACAAGGCGGCTCAGTCTCGAGAACCGCAGACTTCGCCGCCAAGTGGAGGACCTTGAGAAAGAGGTGAAGGCTATGCGCCGGGATTTCTCCCAGAGGGACAAGTCTTCGGCACGGCCAGCCCTTCCCTCTCAAGACCCTGTGGGCATCTCGGCAAATCACCTGATGGGTGAAG
This sequence comes from Udea olivalis, assembly GCA_947369235.1. Classification (NCBI taxonomy): domain Eukaryota; kingdom Metazoa; phylum Arthropoda; class Insecta; order Lepidoptera; family Crambidae; genus Udea; species Udea olivalis. Next base: position 25,106,972 of record OX376342.1, read on the forward strand.
TGTCGAAAATGGTGATGGATATGGCAGAGGAGCTTAAAGCATCCATGTGCCGAACTGATGGCGATATGATTAACGCTCGACTGGCGGTGGTTGAGGAGCGCCTCCCACCAGCACCGGTCGTGCGACCTCCACTTGCCGCCGACAAGAGGAGACAGGAGGCAGCCAAGCTCTCGCTCCATGGTCGAGAAACCATAGAGGCGATCAAGCCAGACCTCGACCAGTGGGTGCGTAGGGAGAAGAGGCCCCTTACGTACCGGCTGGTGCAGGTACTTTCCGGACACGGCTGTTTCGGGAAGTACCTGCATAACATCGCCCGGAGGGAGCCCACCCCGAGGTGCCACCAGTGCGACGCCGAGGAGGACACCGCCCAGCACACCCTTGAGGTGTGCCCTGCTTGGGCGGTGCAGCGTCGCACATTAGTGGATGTGGTCGGCACCGACCTCTCGCTCCCGGCCCTAATACGGGCCATGCTGGCGAGCGAGAGTGGATGGGAGGCGATGGTCTCCTTCTGCGAAGAGGTGATGTCGCAGAAGGAGACAGCGGAGAGGGCCCGGGAGGAAGATCCTCAGGCGGGCCCTCTCCGACGCAGACGGCGGGGAGTGAGGAGACGGCGGTTTGCACGCCTTCTCCCCGCTCCCTAAAGCAGCACCGGGGTGAAAGCCGGGGGGCTTTCACTCCATTGCACGGTGCTCCTGTCTGGGGGTGTCCCCGTATACCGGGACGCCCCTGCTGCGTGAGGAGGCCCGGCGTGAAGGCTGGGCCGTCCGCCAGGGACGGCATGGTAATCCGAACTAGGCACCATGTCGTCCCGTCAAGGCGATGAGGTGAGGAAAAAAAAAAAAAAAAAAAAAAAGGTTAGGTTAGGTTAGGGGGAGGCCCCATGAGTGTTTTTACGAGTATCTAGTACGTCCCCGTCGTCTCCCCTGGCTCTCCCAGTCCTGGTTACGGTAACGCAGTGCCAGGCTGGTGACCAAATCTAGATACTCTGGGGCAACCTTGCGGTTTTAGCTTACTAGTGTTCCCAGCTCCCTGGCCGTCGAGGTATCTCCGGTTTCAGGTTGAGCGGGCCCTAATAGGCTTCCTGTGAGGTTAATTCAACACTCTCGTGTTTTGATTTTTCGTGTTATTAGTGTTCTCTGCTCCCTGGCCGTCGAGGTATCTCCGGTTGCAGGTTGAGCGTGGCCTAATAACGCGCTCTTTGCTTTTGATTTGTTTCTTGTTTTCTGTTTTTACTTTGGTTTGTAGTTATGTCTACCCTACGTAATTCTGCCAACTTAGTAGAGGGTCTCGCAGTCGAGGAAAACTCGGCGGACGAGCTGGACCAGATGGTCACACGGGCGTTGCGCAGCTCACGCACTAAGAGGCCAGCGGGTTCGCCCATTTTTGCGTCTGAGGCTTCGGTCTCAGACAGTGAGGAGGTGGCCACGACAACACGGTCGTCGGCACCTAAAAAGGCTACGGCCAAAAAGGTCGTAGCTAAAAAGGCGAAAAAAGCGGCATCTGGCCCTGCGGCCAAAAAGGCGGCGGCCAAAAAGGCGGCAGTTGCCATTGCGGCCGATTTTCTGAGGGCCAAGGCGGCGCAAGTCGCCCTGACCCGCCTGGAGTCGAACTCGAACGCATCTCGCGAAGATGCACAAGAGGTGGAAGCCGACGAGCCTGTCGACTTCACGCGGAACCCACTCCCCGAGGAATGCTCACTCGCGGAGTTGGACGCAGCCGTCGACACGGAGACGTTGCGTGCCCGGGCGGGTAATCTGAGGTCCCTGATTTTCAACATTGCCCGCAAGTCCGGCAATCTCAAGGGGGAGTACGTGCGCGACCTGAAGAACTTCGCCACGGAATACCATGAGATTGTCGAGACGATTGCGGAACGGACAATCTCGGATGAGACACGGCGGCTCAGCTTCGAAAATCGAAGACTTCGCCGCCAAGTGGAGGACCTCGAAAAAGAGGTGAAGGCTATGCGCCGGGATTTCTCCCAGAGGGACAAATCCCCGGCGCGGCCAGCTCTTCCCTCCCGAGACCCTGTGGGCATCTCCGAAAATCACCTGATGGGCGAGATGTCCAAGATGGTGAAGGAGATGGCGGAGGAACTTAAAGCCTCCATGTGCCGCACAGTCGGCGAAATGATTAGCGCCCGTATAGCGGTGGTTGAGGAGCGCCTTCCTCCCGCAAAAATCGTGCGGCCTCCACTTGCCGCCGACAAGAGGAGAGAGGAGGCAGCCAAGGCTGCAGTTGCCTCATCTGCACCTGCACCGGCCCAGCCTCAACCCTCTGCAGCTCCCAAGCCGAAGCGGACTCGCAAGGGTAAAGCGAGGATGGTTCCGCAGGCACCCCTCGCTGTTGCCGGCCCGTCGTCCGCGGTGACTCCGGCTGCCCCTGCCGCCCGAGAGAAACAATGGAATGTGGTAGGTGGGAATAAAGGGAAAGGCAAGGGCAAGGGGAAGTCTTCCACACCCGCATCAGCCCGAACCCCTGCCCAACCCACTGTGAGACAGGTGCAGTCCACACCAGCGCCAAAACGGACGCAAAATAAAAAGGCGGTCAAATTGACACCCCCTCGCTCATCGGCTGTAGTGGTGACACTGCAGCCCGACGCCATCGAGCGGGGGTTTACCTACAAGTCGGCCTTGTTGAAGGCACGAGAGGTGGTCTCCTTGCCCGATTTGGGCATACCAGGAGTGACCGTCCGGCAGACGGCCACAGGAGCCCGCATGCTCGAGCTGGCGGGGGCTAAAAGCGCCGAGGCCGCTGACCGTCTGGCGGCCAAGCTGACGGAGGCGCTTAGTGGAGTGGCCGCTGTGTCACGGCCCACAAAATGTGCTGACCTCCGCATCGTTGGGCTGGACGATACCGTCACTCGCGAGGAGGTGGTGGCCGCAGTCGCAGCCAAGGGTGGCTGTGACCCGGCCCTGGTAAAGGCGGCCGAAATCCGCTTTGGGCCCAAAGGGACCGGGTCGGTCGTTGTCAAGTGTCCGATAGCGGCGGCAAAGGCGCTTGTCAGCGGAGGTCGTCTCCTCGTCGGATGGAGCTCGGTGCAGGTCCGAGCTCTCGACGCACTCCCCATGCGCTGCTTCAAGTGCATGGGGATCGGGCACACGCGCCTGCTGTGCCCGTCCGATAAGGAGAGGGTGGACCTGTGCTTCCGGTGTGGTCGGCCGGGGCACAAGGCCGCCGGATGTATGGCGGCGGCGCACTGCGTCGTGTGCGCCGAAGCGGGTCGGCCTTCGGGCCACACGATGGGCGGGAGGAGTTGCAACCCTCCCCCCACTAAAGCAAGGGCGGCACCAAGGACCCAGGCCGCCGCCGATAGCGGGAGGTGCGTAGCGCCAGCGGAAGCTGTAATGGAGCAATGAGTTCAGTCCTCCATTACAGCTTCCTACAGGGGAACCTCAACCACTGCGCCGGGGCCCAGGACTTGCTCATGCAGTCCATGGCGCAGTGGGAGATTGACGTAGCGGTGGTTGCAGAGCCCTATTTTGTTTCCCCCCAGCCTAATTGGGCTGGGGATATTTCTGGCTCTGTGGCCATAGTGGTCGCAGCGGGGCCTCGCTCGCGGCCGCTACAAATGCGGGAAAGGGGGGCCGGATATGTGGCCGCCACCTGGGGGAACATTGCAGTTGTGGGTGTATATGTCTCCCCCAACACTGGGCTTGCCAGTTTGGAGTCCTTTCTGAGGGGGCTCGGTCCGGTGATCCAGCGGTTGGCACCTCTCCCAGTTTTGGTCATGGGCGATCTGAATGCATGGTCGACCCTCTGGGGGAGCGTGTCAACGAACGTGAGGGGCCTAGCCGTCGAGGAATGGGCTGTCAGCTCCGGGATGTCCCCACTCAATCAGGGGACATCCTTCATGTGTGTGCGTAGGGCCGGGGGGTCCGTGGTGGACGTAACGTTTGCCACCCCTTCCCTCGCACGGCGCGTCCGGGGCTGGCGGGTGCTGAGTGAGGTGGAGACGATCTCGGACCACAAATATATTAGGTTCGAGGTCTCCACCTCCGACGGCTCGGCGGCGCCGAGCCGTCGGGAGGGCCACGCATTTTTCCCGCGGTGGGCCCTCACCAAGCTGGATCCCAAGCTGGCCGAGGAGGCGGCTATAGTGGCGGCCTGGGGCACGACTCCCACAACATCGGGGGTCGATGAGGCGGCGGGCCATTTTCGGGACCTAGTCTCGAAGGTCTGCGATGCCGCCATGCCCCGAATAAGAGGACCCCCTCCGCAGCGCCACCACGTTTACTGGTGGTCCGCGGAAATTGCCCAATTGAGGGAAATGTGCTCCCTTTCGAGGAGGGCATATACGAGGGCCCTGAGGAGGAGCAACAGGGACCAGGAGAGGGAAGGCCAGCTGTACGTGGCTTATAAAGCCGACAAGAAGGCACTACAGCTGGCCATCTGGCAGGCCAAGTCCAGGGCGCGGGACGAAATGCTGGAGGGTCTGGACCGAGATCCATGGGGGAGGCCTTACCGCGCTGCGCGGGATAAACTGCGCTTCCAAGGCCCCCCCGTGATGGAGACCCTCCAGCCGGAGGTGTTAGAGCGGGTGGTAGGGGAGCTTTTCCCAGAGCCCCCACCGTTCACACCTCCGAGAATGACCTCTCGCATGAGAGCCCTGGACGGCGAGCCGATCCCACTAGTTTCCGACGAGGAGATGGAGACAGTGCTGGATCGGCTCAAGGGCAAGAAGAAGGCTCCTGGTCCCGACGGAGTGCCGGGCAGGGTCCTCGGCCTGGCCCTGAAGCACCTGGGGGAGCAGCTTCGGGAAATTTTCAACGCCGCGCTAACATCAGCGCGGTTCCCGAAGCTGTGGAAGGAGGGGCGGCTTTGCCTCCTACAGAAGGACGGTAGGCCCCCAGGTGTTGCCGGCGCGTATCGGCCGATAGTACTGCTGGATGAGGCTGGTAAGGTCTTTGAGAGACTCCTCTCTTCCCGCCTCAACCAGCATTTAAATGAGAGGGGCCCGAATATTTCTGGGCAGCAGTTCGGGTTTCGTGCGGGGCGCAGCACGATAGACGCGCTGGCGCTGCTGAAAGAGGTTACGGAGGTAGCAACCGCTCAGGGCGAGCGGTCGTTGGCGATAAGCCTGGATATCGCCAACGCCTTCAACAGTCTGCCGTTCGGCGTGATAAGGGAGGCGCTTCAGTATTTTGAAGTGCCTACTTATCTCGGCAGACTGTTGGAGGACTACCTCCGAGGGCGGGAAGTCCTCTACGAGGGAGGAGGACGGTTGGTCCGCCGGCCGATGAGGTGTGGGGTTCCCCAGGGGTCCGTTTTAGGGCCCCTGTTATGGAACCTTGGTTATGACTGGGTGCTCCGCGGCGCGCTCCTTCCGAGGATGCGCGTCATATGTTACGTGGATGACACCCTAGTCATTGCCAGAGGAAAGTCATTTCCAGAAGTGAAAAGACTGGCAGAAGTCGGCGCCAGTCTAGTGGTTGGCCGCATCGAGGCGCTGGGCCTGAAGGTGGCCCTTAATAAGACCGAGGCCCTCCTCTTCCATGGGCCTCGGCAGGGGCCACCCCCCGGCGCTTTTGTCCGTATCAACGGGATTGATGTGAGGGTGGAGGCCCAGATGAAATATCTGGGCCTGGTGTTGGATGGGCGGTGGAATTTTGGGGCGCATTTTTCCCGCCTCGCGCCCCGCCTAATCCGCACCGCGGGTGCTCTGGGCCGCCTCTTACCCAACGAGCGCGGCCCGGGCCAGTCATGCCGGCGTCTCTACGCCGGCATACTTAAAAGTATGGCGCTCTACGGAGCGCCAATCTGGGCGGGAGCCCTCAACGCTAATAACAGGCGCCTGTTACGGGCGCCTCAAAGGCAAATAGCGTTGAGGGCCGTACGGGGGTACCGTACGGTATCGGGGGGGGCTGCCTGTGTCCTAGCAGGCATGCCCCCCTGGGAACTAGAGGCGGACGTTCTTGCTGCTGTGTACCAGTCCCGCACAGCAGCAAGAGCAAGAGGAGAGCGCCCGTACTGGGACGATGTCGAGGGAGTGCGCCGGCGCGCGCAGAGCGCGCTTCTGCGGAGGTGGGCGGAGGACCTGGTCGACCCGCTCTATGGCCGACAAACCATAGAGGCGATCAGGCCGGTCCTCGACCAGTGGGTGCGTAGGGAGAAGAGGCCCCTTACGTACCGGCTGGTGCAGGTACTTTCCGGACACGGCTGTTTCGGGAAGTACCTGCATAACATCGCCCGGAGGGAGCCCACCCCGAGGTGCCACCAGTGCGACGCTGAGGAGGACACCGCCCAGCACACCCTTGAGGTGTGCCCTGCTTGGGCGGTGCAGCGTCGCACACTAGTGGATGTGGTCGGCACCGACCTCTCGCTCCCGGCCCTGATACGGGCCATGCTGGCGAGCGAGAGTGGATGGGAGGCGATGGTCTCCTTCTGCGAAGAGGTGATGTCGCAGAAGGAGACAGCGGAGAGGGCCCGGGAGGAAGATCCTCAGGCGGGCCCTCTCCGACGCAGACGGCGGGGAGTGAGGAGACGGCGGTTTGCACGCCTTCTCCCCGCTCCCTGAAAGCAGCACCGGGGTGAAAGTCGGGGGGCTTTCACCCCATTGCACGGTGCTCCTGTCTGGGGGTGTCCCCGTATACCGGGACGCCCCTGCTGCGTGAGGAGGCCCGGCGTGAAGGCTGGGCCGTCCGCCAGGGACGGCATGGTAATCCGAACTAGGCACCATGTCGTCCCGTCAAGGCGATGAGGTATACCGGGGGTCTTTTAGTGGGTATGCCGTAACCTTCAGTGACGGAGAGTCCCACACTCCCCCGCTGCCCCACCCAGGCAGCGGGATAGTGCGTAATGCATTTTTCCCCCGCAAAAAAAAAAAAAAAAAAAAGGTTAGGTTAGGTTAGGTTGGGGGCCCGTGGGAGTTTTCAGTCTTCTATCGGGCGCGTCCCCCGGGTGGCGGATAGGGGAACGCCCTCCAGATATGGGGGGTACCGGCTACGGCCGGCGCGGACCAAAACTGAAGAGGTGGGGCCGCTCTTCGTAGTCCTCTGCCAAGCAGATGATGCGAAGATGTGGCCGCTTGGTGGCTATCCGATCATCCGTGATTTCACGGATAACGGACCCCCGCCAGGCAAGCCGTAATCCGCATTTTGCGGACCGGGGACTCTGTTCGCAGGGTCACGAGGAGAAAACCTCTATAAAAAACACCAGGAGGGGGCGGAAACGCCTTCTTCACGGCGCGGCGGGTCTGGCTAGTTGTGCTCGCACGACTGGTGGACACTGGCTTCGGCCACCGTCGGGCAACCGTAATCCGCAGACGCGGACCGGGGGTCTTGCCTAGCAGGGCTGCGAGGATGAAAACCTCTATAAAAAATCACCCGCAACCCGCACTGAGCGGGCCGGGGACTCTGCTTCGGCAGGGTCGCGAGGAGGACAACCTCTTTAAAAAACGAGGTGAGGGCGCTCTGTCGCCGGGCAGCTTTGGCTGTGTTGGGAGTCCTTAAGGACTAGTGGAGCTTCGGCTCGGTGGATGGCAGGTCTGCAAGACCTGCGGCTGGACGGGCCCACCACTCGCGATTTCGCGACTAGGTGGGTGACTTCGGTCAACCGTCTGGCAACCTGCTCCCGTAGGGTGTTGTGGACATGTCTCGCAGCCCTCGGGAAGTAGGGGCCCTGGCTTGGTCGCCCGGGCCAAGAGGAGTCAACCTCAATAAAAAACCCCAAAAGGTTGGCCGTTAGTCGCGTGACGGTCGGCCGCCTCGGTCTCGAGGTGGTAGGATGGGTTAACGCCTACCCGCTAGCGCGACACCTGCACGAGAACACCCGCCCTCGTGCAGTATTAGGGTTACCCAGGTGCAGGGGGCACCGCCTGGGTGGACTTTTTAGATCCCCCATACTCGTGGGACTGTTCATGGATTCTTTTTCTCTTTTCTTGGACGTCGAGGAGGGTGACGATGCATCGCGCATAGGTAGGTTGGTAGGAGCGCGTAAGGATGCTAGTCCCTCGGAGGTGGAGCCGGCACAGGCTGCGGCGATGTCATCTGCGTCGCAGTGTGCTACTGGCAAAGAGGTGGTGCGGGAGCCTATCGTAAGGCTCACCCGCTTAAGTTCTGCGGAACTTTCAGTTGCGACGCCGGAGCCTTCAACTTCGGCGACGGTCGAGCGCATTTTGCGCAGCGGCCGTTCGAGCGCAGCTGGGGAACGGTCGCGTTCTCCGTCTGCCCAGGAGTCGGACTCAGGCACCAGCCTGATGACCGTCGATCCTTCCTCCGGGGAGGAACTCGGCCGACTCTGGGGTACACGGAAGCGGCCGTACTCTAAAAACGGAGGGTCGGGTTCCGACAGGAGCGCCAAAAGTGGACGGGGTTCTGCTTCTGGAAAGCCTGCGGCCCGACGAGGGAGAGGCGGTACGCCCGCTCCCGGTGCTAACGCCTGTATGGCGGAGGCCCGGGAAAAATTCATGCGCCTAGGGCGCGATGACGAGAGGTTGGAGGCAAAGCTGCGGTCCGAGCAAGAGGTCGCTGGAATGGATCGAGCTTTGCTCCAACTTCAAGAGAAGTCAACCCGCTTGTCAGACTCGTCCCAGGGCAAGGCCGATGAGCGGGAATTGACAGCCTCCGCGCTCAAGGAGCGAATGGAGATGTCGGCGGCGATAGTCCGGAAGGTCATTGCGACTTCCGGACATCTGAAGGGTACCTTCCAAAAGGCCCTGAAGACGGCAGTCGGAGACTGGGAGCTTCTAGCTCCAGTGCTATACAAGCGCACAGTCTCCGAAGAGACCGAGAAGCTGCGGGTGGTGAACCACCGCCTGCTCTCCGCGGTCTCTCGACAGGGGGAGGAGCTGGCCCAACTCCGTAAGGAAATGGACAGCCTCCGCGAAAGCCTCGCCGGGCAAACGCCCCGAGCGGCTGGCGTAGGTGACGACAGTAATGTCATTGCCTACGTCAACGCGCGTTTTGAGGCCATCGAGGCTCGACTGCCGCTGGAGCGGCTTCGGCCCCACCTGGCTGCTGACAAGCGCCAGACTAACGCGCCGCCGCCGGCCACTGCGCCAGCGGCCGCGCCACCACCGGCTACGACAAAAACCCCGGACAAGACGTCCGCGAGCAAGAGGGCGACTCAGCCGCCACCTGCTCGCAGCACACCGACTGCAGCTGCGCCGAAGCCCATGGCTCCAGCGCCGCCCAACCCCGAATCCCGAGGGAATCCTCCCGCGGGGAAGAAGGGAAGGACGTCGGCCAAGAAGGGCAAGGCGGCTAACGCTGCCCCGCCCCCAAGGGAGCCCCGCCCTTTGCCGCCGGCCCCCGAGACCATGGAGTTACCGTGGAACCTCGTGACCAGCCGCAAGGGCAAGAGCAAGGGTGCACAAGCTGCAGCAGCAGTGAAGCCCCCCCCGAAACCCCAGACGAGGCAACCTAAAGTGCCGAATCTCCGTCCCGCACGCTCGGCGGCAGTAGTGGTAACGCTACAGCCAGAAGCCGAGAAGCGGGGCGTGACGTATAGCGACGTCATCTCGCAGGCCAAAACCAGCATCAGCTTGGCGAGCCTCGGGATTGAGTCCGTGCGCTTTAGGCGAGCGGCCACCGGAGGCGCCATTTTGGAGCTGCCGGGCGCTGCAGAGACAGACGGCAGGGCGGACTCTCTGGCTTCCAAGCTAAGGGAGGTCCTCAAGGCGGAAGACGTTCGAGTTTCCCGACCTGTGAAGTGTGCAGAATTGCGCATTTCTGAGTTGGATGACTCCGTCACCGCAGAGGAAGTCGCAGCCGCTGTCGCTAAGACTGGGGCGTGCTCGGTGGAGTCCGTGAAGACGGGCGAGATCCGCCGAGACAGGAGGGGGCAAGGCGCCTGCTGGGCACGTTGCCCCGTGGCGGTGGCCAAAAAGCTGGTGGACGGTGCTCGTCTGCTGGTTGGTTGGACATCGGCGCGGGTCAAGCTGCTGGAGGCCAGGGAGCTGCGTTGTTTCCGGTGTCTCGAAAAGGGACACGTCCGGAGCAAGTGCGGCTCGGAAGTTGATCGTAGCAGTCAGTGCTACCGCTGCGGTCAGCTAGGCCATCTGGCGCGTGCCTGTGAGGCGGCGCCACACTGCACGGTGTGCGCAGTGGCTGGCAAGAACGCCAGTCACAGGGTTGGGGGCCAAGCCTGCAAGGCCCCCAAACCCAAAATTCGCGGTCGGCAAGCTGCCACCGAGGCCACGGCCCGGTCGCAGCCGGCCCACTCCAAGCCACTCGGTGACGAGGAGATGCCAATTGTATCTCCTTAAATATGGCTCTCAGATTCCTGCAAGGGAATCTCAACCACTGCGCCAGAGCTCAGGACCTGTGGGTCCAGAGTCTGGCGGAGAGGTTGATAGCCATAGCGGTAGTGGCTGAGCCGTACTACATCCCGCCCGATTGGGTTTCGGATGTGGACGGCACAGCGGCCATTGCCACCCGAGTGGCCAACGGCGCCCCCCCTTTTCAGAGGATTGAAAAGGGGCACGGATGGGTTGCGGCTGAGTTGGGAGACACCCTGGTTATCGGGGTGTATTTCTCTCCTAACCGGCCTCTCGCTCAATTCGAGAGTTTTCTCTCCGAGTTGGAGGCTGTGATCGGTCGCAATCGTTCGCTCCAAGTGCTGGTCGCTGGGGATTTCAATGCCAAGTCCTTGGTATGGGGATCTCCAGCGACAGATGTGCGTGGAGAGGCGCTCGAGGAGTGGGCAGTCGCTTCTGGCATGACTGTCTTGAATCGGGGTTCGGTAGACACCTGTGTGCGCATGCGGGGAGGGTCCATCGTGGACTTGACGTTCGCGACTCCTTCGCTAGCACGACGTGTCCAGGGCTGGGAGGTGCTGGAGGGTTTGGAGACGTTGTCGGACCACCGGTATATCCGGTTCGACGTTTCTACACTTCCGGCAATTCACACTGGTCCAAGCCGTTCTACCCGGCATAGAGACAGTCCGAGATGGGCTTTGAAGCGACTCGACCGCGAGAAGTTGGAGTGTGCGGCTATCGTCCAGGCATGGGTGCCTGTGCCGGATGGGCCTGCTGAGGTGGAGGATGAGGCTGAATGGTTCCGGGAGGCGCTGTCGCAAATTTGCGACGCGGCCATGCCCCGGGCCTATCCCTCCTAAGCGGCAGGTATACTGGTGGTCCGCAGACCTCGCAAGCTTGCGCTTTGCGTGTGTGAGGGCGAGACGCCAGTATTCCCGGTACCGTCGCAGACGCACCCGGATTGAGGACGATGAGGCCCGCCTTTATGACGCCTATAGAGAGGCGAAAAAGGCGCTCAAGGTCGCAATCAACAGAGCCAAGTCCAGGGCAAGGGAGGAGTTTCTTGAGACTCTAAATGCGGATCCGTGGGGAAGGCCGTACAGGTTGGCGTTGAGTAAGCTCCGCCCCTGGGCACCCCCGGTTACGCAGAGTCTCTCTCCTCCCTTGCTCCACGACGTCGTCCAGGCTCTGTTTCCGACCCGAGGAGAGCACACTCCGCCAGTGATGACGCCACCCACAGGTGTAGGAGTAGGTGTAGACGAGGTCCCTGCCGTGTCCGACGTTGAGTTTGATGCGGCAGTCTCGCGGCTACGGGCCAAGAGTACGGCTCCTGGTCTAGACGGCATACCCGGCCGCGCTTGGGTTCTGTCCCTCGAGTGGCTGGGGCCGAGACTGCAGAGCCTGTATTCGGCCTGTCTGTCGCAGGGACGTTTTCCGCGCCAGTGGAAAACGGGGAAGCTCGTCCTACTGAGGAAGGAGGGTCGACCATCTGACTCCCCCTCGGCCTACCGCCCGATTGTGCTGCTCGACGAGGTTGGGAAACTTCTTGAGCGCATAATCGCTGGCCGCCTGATTGGGCACCTCGAGGAGGTGGGGCCGGACTTGGCAGACTGCCAGTACGGCTTTAGGCGTCGTCGGTCCACGGTTCACGCGATCCTCCGCGTGAAGGACATCGCCAGGGAGGCGATGTCGCAGGGTCAAGTGGTGTTAGCTGTATCTCTCGATATAGCTAACGCTTTCAACACCCTGCCGTGGACCTGCATAAAGGAGGCACTACGGCACCACGGTGTCCCCCTTTATTTACGGCTCATCTTGGAAGACTACCTGACAGAGAGGTATGTCGAGTTCCCGGGGCGCGATGACTGGCAGCGTTATCCCATGTCGTGCGGTGTCCCACAGGGTTCGGTTCTTGGGCCGCTCCTGTGGAACATTGGTTATGACTGGGTGCTGCGAGCAGTCAACCTCCAGGGCGTCGAAGTAACTTGTTACGCCGACGATACCCTGATAACGGCGAGAGGGAACAACTTCCGGGATGCAGCCGTCCTTGCCACAGCAGGCGTGGCGGAAGTCGTCGGCAGAATCCGACGCCTAGGGCTACACGTGGCCCTAGAAAAATCCGAGGCGACCTGTTTCCACGGGCCTCGGAGAGGACCTCCAGCCGGTTCGGCTATCCAGGTGGGTGGAGTCCAGATCCGTGTCGAGTCGACCATGAAGTACCTAGGATTGGTCCTCGACAGTCGCTGGAACTTCCACGCCATTTTAAGCGCTTGGCGCCTAAACTGGTGCGAACGGCGGCCGCGTTAGGCAGATTGCTGCCCAACATCGCGGGGCCGAAGGCTTCATGCCGGAGGCTTTACGCGGGAGTTGTGCGGTCCATGGCCCTGTACGGCTCACCTGTCTGGGCCGACACCCTGACAAGCCAGTGTATCGCCGAACTGCGGAGACCGCAGCGGGCGATGGCAGTCAGGGTCATACGGGGCTACCGCACAATTTCCTACGAGGCGGCCTGTGTGCTGGCCGGCACACTCCCCTGGGACCTTGATGCGAGGACCCTCTCGGCGGTGTTTCACTACCGGGAGGAGGCGCGTCGGTCCACAGTCCACGGGGTTACCCCAAGCCAGGTTTCAACCTGGCTGGAAGAGTTCCGCACACTTGCTGTGGAACTCTGGGATGTGCGGCTCGCGGATCCCGGATCGGGCCATCGCACGATCCAGGCGATCCGCCCTGTCCTCACACAGTGGCTGAATCGGCGTCACGGCGCCGTAACGTACCGTCTGACGCAGATACTCACGGGGCACGGCTGCTTCGGGAGTTATCTGTGCCGGATCGGACGGGAGGCTAGCGATGCCTGTCACCACTGTGACGCCAGCGAGGACACGGCTCAGCACACGCTGGAGGTGTGCCCAGCTTGGGCAAACGAGCGCGAGACGCTCACCGCCTCGATCGGGCGCGACCTCTCGCTGCCATCCGTGGTTTCTGCCATGGTGGCGAGCGCGAGCTCGTGGGATGCGGTGCTCTCCTTCTGCGATGCCGTCGTGTCGCAGAAGGAGAGCGCCGAGCGCCAGCGCGAGCTGGACAATCCCGCCCGACGTCGGAGGCGAGGCCGCCGGGATGGTGGTGCGTAATCCCGGCGGTTCCCTGCGGTTAGGGGACGAGAATACTACCGAGGTATCCCTGCCTGTCGTAAGAGGCGACTAAAAGGGCCCTTGGGGTCGCGAAGCGCACGCGGGGGGGCCTGCGTGTGTTTCGGTTTGCGATCCCGAGGATGACGGTAACGCGTGTCTTCGGACACAGTGGTCAGTGTTATCGTGCACTGGAGTTGAGCTTGCTCCTCCCGAGGCTGGCTGCCAGGCGGCCTTGCGCGCCGAAGGGTCCTGCGAGGAGTCTCTCCCTCGTTGGGGATCCCGGGTCCCTTCCATTCTGCGCCGAAGATGACCACCGTCAGGTTTTAGTGGGTAGGGGTCTCTGTTTTCCCAGGAGTTCCGAGTCCCACATATCCCAGGTGTCCCGAACCCAGGGCCTTGGGAATGCCTAAATGCATTTCCTGACGCAAAAAAAAAAAAAAAAAAAAAAAAAAAGGTTAGGTTGGGGGAGGCCCCATGAGTGTTTTTACGAGTATCTAGTACGTCCCCGTCGTCTCCCCTGGCTCTCCCAGTCCTGGTTACGGTACCGCAGTGCCAGGCTGGTGACCAAATCTAGATACTCTGGGGCAACCTTGCGGTTTTTGCTTACTAGTGTTCCCAGCTCCCTGGCCGTCGAGGTATCTCCGGTTTCAGGTCGAGCGGGCCCTAATAGGCTTCTCGCGAGGTGATTTTCTTTCTAGAAAATCAACACTCTTTGTTTATTAGTGTTCTCAGCTCCCTGGCCGTCGAGGTATCTCCGGTTGCAGGTTGAGCGTGGCCTAATAAGCACTCTTTGTTGTGACTTTATTCTTGTTTTGTGTTTTCATTTTGTCTGCAATTATGTCTACCCGGCGTAATTCAGCCAACTCACTCGAGGGTCTCGCAGTCGAGGTAAACTCGGCCGATGAGCTGGACCAGATGGTTACGCGGGCGTTGCGTAGCCAACGGCCTAAGAGGCCGGCGGGTTCGCCCATTTTTGCGTCTGAGGCTTCGGTCTCAGACAGTGAGGAGGTGGCCACGACAACACGGTCGTCGGCACCGAAAAAGGCTACGGCCAAAAAGGTCGTAGCCAAAAAGGCTAAAAAGGCGGCGTCTGGCCCTGCGGCCAAAAAGGCGGCGGCCAAAAAGGCGGCAGTTGCCACTGCGGCCGAATTTCTCAGGGCCAAGGCGGCGCAAGTCGCCCTGACCCGCCTGGAGTTGAACTCGAACGCATCTCGCGAAGATGCACAAGAGGTGGAAGCCGACGAGCCTGTCGACTTCACGAGGAACCCACTCCCCGAGGAATGCTCACTCGCGGAGTTGGACGCAGCCGTCGACACCGAGACGTTGCGTGCCCGGGCGGGTAATCTGAGGTCCCTAATCTTCCAAATTGCCCGAAAGTCCGGCAATCTCAAGGGGGAGTACGTGCGTGACTTAAAAAACCACGCCACGGAATACCATGAGATTGTCGAGACGATTGCAGAGCGGACGATCTCGGATGAGACACGGCGGCTCGGTCTCGAAAACCGAAGACTTCGCCGCCAAGTGGAGGACCTCGAAAAAGAGGTGAAGGCCATGCGTCGTGATTTCTGTCAGAGGGATAAATCCCCGGCGCGGCCGGCCCTTCCCTCCCAAGACCCTGCGGGCATCTCGTCGAAAGACCTGATGAGCAAGATGTCCAAGATGGTGAAGGACATGGCGGAGGAATTAAAAGCCTCGATGTGCCGCACGGTCGGTGACATGATTAACGCCCGCTTGGCGGTGGTTGAGGAGCGCCTCCCACCAGCACCAATCGTGCGTCCTCCACTTGCCACCGATAAAAGACGGGAGGAGGCAGCCAATGCAGCAGTTGCCCCATCTGCTCCGGCTCAGCCTCAGCCCGCTGCGGCTCCCAAGCCAAAGCGGACTAGAAAGGGAAGAGCAAAGGCGGTTCCGCAAGAGGTACCCCCCGCTGTGGCCGGCCCGTCATCTTCTGTGGCTCCGGCTGTCTCTGCCATCCGCGAGGGACAGTGGAATGTGGTGGTCGGAAATAAAGGGAAAGGCAAAGGCAAGGGGAAGAAATCCACGCCCGCAGCTGCCCGAACCCCTGCCCAACCCTCCGTGTCGGCAGCTGCACCCCAAAATGCGGCAAACAAAAAGAAGGCGCCAAAACAAGTGGCGAAACTTTCACTGCCGAAATCTTCAGCTGTGATAATCACGCTGCAGCCGGAGGCACTGGAGAAAGGCGTGACGTACGCTATGGCCCTTAACCAGGCAAAGGGGAGCATAGCGCTGAATGAACTTGGCATTGCCAATATTAAAACCCGCACTACAGCCACGGGAGCCAGAATGCTCGAGCTTTCTGGTTCCCAAAGCGGGGATAAGGCTGATAACCTCGCGGATAAGATCCGTGAGGTATTGAAGGATGTCGCCACCGTTGCAAGACCCACAAAATGTGCGGATCTTCTCGTCAAGGGCCTCGACGACTCCATAACAAAGCAGGAAGTGGTTGCCGCGATTGCAGCAAAGGGCGGCTGTGCCACGGAACTAATTAGGGCTGGGGAGATCCGCTCCGGCCCTGGAGGTGTGGGGTCGATCACCATCAAATGTCCGGTGGCAGCGGCCAATACAGTTTTGGAAGCGGGACGTCTCCTTATCGGCTGGAGCTCGGCCCAGGTACGTGCTCTGGATGCCCAGCCCTTGCGCTGTTATAAGTGCATGGGCACAGGCCACACACGCCAGACATGCCCCTCGCAAAAGGACCGGAGCGATCTATGCTTCCGGTGCGGGCGATCGGGGCATAAGGTTGAAAAGTGCACAGAGACACCTCGGTGTGCGATCTGTGCCGATGAGGGAAGGCCGTCAGGGCACGCAATGGGGGGAAGGAAATGTGTTCCTTCCCCTAAAAGAGGAACAATGGCCCCCAGGACCCAGGCCGCCACGAATGAGGGAGTGCGCCGCGCATCGGCGCCGCAGGAAATTGTAATGTTGGAATGAGTGTAAGCCGGCATTACAATTTCCTACAGACTAACACCAACCACTGCGCTGGAGCCCAGGACCTTCTTGTTCAAACGATGGCGCAGTGGGAAGTGGATGTTGCGGTAGTGGCAGAGCCCTATTTTGTTCCTTCCCAACTACACTGGGCTGGGGACACGGATGGCTCTGTAGCTATTTCTGTCAAGACGGGAAGCGCTGGCCGCTCTCTCAATGTCAAAGAGAAGGGGTCAGGTTATGTGGCAGCCACTTGGGGGTGAGAATACGCCATTATCGGTGTGTACTATTCCCCTAATGGCACCCTGGCAGGACTCGAAAGACTACTAGGCACGTTAGGTCAGGTTGTACAGCGGATGGCTCCTCTACCAATTTTATTGATGGGGGACCTCAACTCCTGGTCTACCTCGTGGGGAAGTGTGACCACAAATTCCTGGGGCCGCACCGTACAAAGCTGGGCGGTCGATGCTGGGCTGTCCCTCTTAAATCGAGGGACAGAACACACGTGCGTGCGATGGAACGGGGGGTCCGTGGTGGACATTTCGTTCGCCACCCCTTCTATTGCACGTCACGTCCGGTGTTGGCGGGTACTCAGTGAGGTGGAGACTCTATCGGATCATAAATACATCCAGTTTGAGATTTCCACCTCACCTGACACAGCGGCCGTAGCCCGGCGGCAAGGGCAGGCCTCTTTCCCGTGGTGGGCCTTGACCAAGCTCAACAAAGAGTTAGCGGAAGAGGCCGCCATAGTTCAGGCGTGGTGCTCGGCCCCTATCTCCCCAGAGGTCGACGAGGCGGCAAGTGCCTTTCAAGCCTCCCTCAAAGAGGTGTGTGACGCCTCCATGCCGAGGGTGAAGGTTGGAGCACCTCGGCGGCAGGTGTACTGGTGGTCCGAAGAAATCGCGGACCTCCGGGGCACCTGCCAACGTTCAAGGAGGGCATATGGTCGCAGTCGGCGTCGTGCGAACCGCGACCCAGCAGTGGAGGGCCAGCTGTATGCCACCTACTGTTCTGACAGAAAGGCGCTACAGCTGGCCATCAGCCAAGCCAAGGCTCAGGCTCGGGAGGAGCTTCTGGAGGGGCTAAATCGTGATCCGTGGGGTAGGCCTTATCGCGCAGCGCGCAATAAGCTGCGAAATCAAGGCCCCCCGGTCATCGAGACCCTCCAGCCCGAATTGCTGGAAAGGGTGGTGCAAGAGTTGTTCCCGGTCTCCCGAGAACACCTCGCACCACCCATGGCTCCTCCCACTAGGAGGTCCGATGAGGAAGAACCTCTCCCACCTCCTGTCACAAAGGAGGAGTTGGAGATAGCGGCGGCAGGCCTCCGGCTAAAAAAGAAGGTCCCAGGCCCCGACGGGGTTCCGGGAAAAGTTCTGGGCCTTGCCATTAGGCACCTAGACGAGCGGTTACGGGAGTTGTTCAACGTCGCGATCGCGCGTGGTCAATTCCCTAAGCAATGGAAAGAGGGAAGGTTATGCCTCCTTCAAAAAGAAGGACGGCAGCCGGACACTGCTGGAGCCTACCGCCCGATAGTTCTGCTGGATGAATCCGCGAAACTATTCGAACGCGTAATAGCGTCGCGGATCATCCAGCATATGACGGACGTTGGACCGGACCTGTCCGAAAACCAGTTTGGCTTCAGGGCTGGTCGGTCTACCATCGATGCCCTCCAGGCCCTGAAGTCAACGACACAGGAGGCCTCTGCCATAGGGGAAAGGTCACTGGTGGTGTCACTAGACATCGCCAATGCTTTTAATAGCCTCCCCTATGGCACAATTGAGGAGGCGCTGCGCTACTTCAATTTGCCCCATTACATAGCGCGGTTAGTCAAGAACTACCTTACTGGCCGTGAGGTGCTGTATGTGGGCCCGGACGGCCAAACTGTACGGCGGGCAATGACGTGTGGGGTTCCTCAGGGGTCCGTCTTAGGACCCCTCCTTTGGAATATAGGCTATGACTGGGTGTTGCGGGGCACGCTCCTTCCTGGGATGCGTGTCCTGTGTTATGCCGATGACACTCTAGTCATAGCCCGAGGGGGGACTTACAATGAGGCGGCCAGACGGGCCGAAGTGGGCACAAGCCTTGTGGTGGAGCGCATCGAGGCGCTGGGGCTGAAGGTCGCCCTGCAAAAAACCGAGGCCCTTCTTTTCCATGGGCCTCGGAGGGGACCTCCCTCCGGCGCGAAAATACGCCTCGATGGCGTGGAGGTGAGGGTGGGGGCCCAAATGAAGTATTTGGGCCTCCTACTGGACGGGCGGTGGCGTTTTGGCGAGCACTTCAGCAGGCTCGCCCCCCGCCTCGTCAATGCTGCGAGTGCCTTGGGCCGCCTTCTTCCCAACACAGGCGGCCCTGATACTACATGCCGGCGACTTTACGCCGGCATCGTACGAAGCATTGCTTTGTATGGAGCACCAGTGTGGGCGGACGCCCTGAACGTCACCAACAAGCGCATGCTGCGGAGGGCGCAGCGTGTGGTGGCGACCAGGGCGGTGCGGGGGTACCGAACCATTTCCATGGGGGCTGCCTGCGTTTTGGCCGGCACGCCCCCGTGGGAGCTAGAGGCAGGGGTCCTCGCTGCGGTATACAAATACCGTGCAGCAGCGAGGGCCAGAGGTCAGCGCCCCGCCTTAAACGAGGTTGAGAGGGTGAGGCGCATAGCTCAGAATGAGTTAATTTGGCGCTGGCAGGACGACCTCGAGGCGCCTCGGTACGGAACCCGCACCATAGACGCCATCAGGCCCGTCCTAAATAGTTGGTATGGGAGGGGGTGCGGCGCACTCACCTTCCGGCTGGTGCAGGTGCTCTCTGGGCATGGCTGTTTCGGCCAATACCTGCACCGGATAGCCGGAAGAGAGCCGACCCCCGTGTGCCACGAGTGTGGAGCACTTGAAGACGACGCCCAGCACACCCTCGAGGTGTGTCCGGCCTGGGAGGTGCAGCGCAGCACACTGGTTGCTGTAATAGGCCGGGACCTCTCGCTCCCAAAAGTAGTTAGGGCTATGCTCGAGAGTGAGAGGTCGTGGGAGGCGATGGTCTCCTTCTGTGAAGAGGTTATGACACAGAAGGAGACCGCGGAGAGGGCCAGGGAGGACGATCCTCTGGCGGCCCCTCTCCGACGCAGACGGCTGGGAGCCCGGTGAAGGCGGTTCGCCCACCTTCTCCCAGTTCCCTAGGACACCAGCGGGTGAGACCGGGGGGTCTCACTCGCATTGCACGGTGTCCCTGTCTGGGGGGTATCTGTTGTGTATCAGGTTACCCCCCCGTGGCGTGAGGAGGCCCGGCAGTGGCTGGGCCGACCGCTTGGGACGATGTGGCCGAAATCCTTAGGGAATCCCACATCGTCCCGCTAAAAGCGAAGCGGGATACACCGGGGTATTTTTAGTGGGTATGCCGCCGGCTTCACCGGCGGAGAGTCCCACACTCCCCCACCGCCCACCCAGGCGGTGGGATAGTGCGTAATGCATTTTTACCCCGTTAAAAAAAAAAAAAAAAAAAAAAAAAAAAAAAAAAAAAAAAAAAAGGTTAGGTTAGGTTAGGTTAGGTTAGGTTTTTTTTTTTTTTTAATAATTGAATTGAGGCTTAAGGCTTTTTCATATGCAAACATTTTCCGTAACGTGGGGTTATTGAAGGCAGATGGTATTTCTCAGGCATGGGTGACCCGAGACAAAACAAAATAGGCGATTTCTCTGGCATGGGAGACCAGAGACAAAACGACAGGGGGGTTTTTGGGGTTAAGGTTTTGGATTTGGCAAAGTTTTCGGGCAAATTTATGGTGATTATTTTCAGGGACATTTGGGAACGGGAATTTTGAATCTATTTATTTATTTACGGCCAAATTTTTGAGGTGGATTGAGGATCCACTTTTAAACTTTTGTAGAGGGATTTGAGCTACTGTTGGGTGTAACAGACTTGTGTATTAGATTTTCAGTTTATTTTTTTGGGAACAATTTGTGAAGCGGAATTTTTGCAACTATTTCAGTTAACCGCCAAATTTTTGAGGTGGATTTAGGAGTCCACTTTTAGTTTTGTAATAGCTGGGTGTTTGGGCTACTAGTTGTGGTCACAGAGTTGGAGGAGAAGAAGAAGATTTGTAGTGTTGTTGGGTTTAACACTTTAGTATTAAATGTGCTGTTTATTTATTTTTGGGAACAATTGGGAAGCGGAGAATTTAGAAATATTTCATTGAAGAGCCAAAGTTTTGTGTTGTGGACTTTGTTAAATTTTTCAGTGGTGGTAGATTTTAGGATTTTTGAAGTTTTTCAGAATGGTTAAGGAGAAAAGGGAGTTTTTTAAGAGTAGTATTAGGGTAGTTTGGAGTAGTTGAGGGAATATTAAATCTGTTGAGTCACATTGGTTAGAACACTTTAAGTTAAATTTCATTATTTGAGAATGATAATCTGTAGTTTATGAAAATTACATTAGTTAAAGACTTTGAGTTTGAGTTTTAATTATTTGGGATAATTTCTTATGAGTGTTTATAGGATTTTAAGGTTTTGCAGTTTTAAGGGTGGTAGTTTTGACGTTTTACGGGTACAGTTAATTAATAAATTTAGAATAGAGCACTAGTTGATTCTGTTAAAAAGCAATTTATTTTTAAGAAAGCTACTTTACATTTTTAATTATTAAAAAGAATTGACAATAAGCATGTTCGGTTTTTTAAATGTACTTAGTACGAGTATTTTCGGAGACTGTTTTACTTCTCATTATGAGAAGTATTAGTTTCCGTAGTCTGTTTGGTTCTGGAGCCGGAGAATCATGGATTTAATTCGGGGGCACTCTCGGGCGTTGGTTGCATTATGGGAGACTTCTCCTTTGGTGCCCATGCGGAGGTGGTGTGCGGAACAATTGTAGCACTTGAGCTTGGATTTATCGTCTTTGTTTGGACACTCTGACAACTGGTGTCCCACACTCGCGCAATGGGCACAGGGCTTTTTGTCCGTTTTGCATTTGGCCTTCGTGTGGCCGAATTGGAGGCACTGATGGCACTGCACAAAGCGGCTGAAGTCTTCAACGTGGACCCTACTGTGGTCCACGTTGAGCTTCCCGAGAGCGAGGATGGTTTTACGCATCTCGGGGGTCACCTCTACAACCACGTTGTACAGTACCGGGTTTCTGTTCGAGGTCAAGAAGCAGATACGGGTCAGCTCAACGTCATTTTGGGTCACGAGGACCTCCGCTAATTCCTCACGGGTGACGTCCTTGGAGATTCCCTTGAGGATTAGGAGCGGTGGTCGTCGCTTCGCACGTTCGGCGGCGAAATTAGGACTTTCGTTGTGACGGGCTATGGTTTCTTCGCACTGCTCCTTGCGCTCGAATTCGACCCTCAGCTTGGCGTTAGGAATCGGCAGAATTTTAACTGGCGCGTATTTGTGTTTCCGGAAGGATATCTCCTTTTTCCAAAGGGATACCACATCCGGGGGTTTGAGGGTACAGTCGAAGGCGCTTACTATTATGGCGGGGTTCGTTTCGGGAGTTGGCGGGAGGGGTTTGGCCGTGACACTGGCGTATGAAGGGGCTTTTGGGGGTTCAAGGTGGGGAACAATTTGGGGCTCTGTCATGGATGAGTGCGCCATAGGGGGTTCCTTAAGGGCGGCGGCCAGCATGTTGCTCGAGAGGCGTACGAGGTCCTCGAGGCGCTCATTCTGCTTAATAAGGTCATCAACTTTTTGTGAGACCTCTCGGCGGACCTCCATCGCCGTCTCGTTTTGAATGCTGAACATCGCGTCCACGCTATTGTCGAGCTTAAAATTTAGCTGCCTTATACACCCTTCATTAAATTGGTCGGGATGGTATAGCGTCGGTAACAGGTCCATGCATTGGTCAATTTCGGTCGCAGCGTCGGTAATTAATTCCTTGTGGCTTTTTGTTACAGATTTGCCGGCCTTTATGGCCTTCTTGATCTGTCCGCTTAAGTGCAGGACGACCTCAATGAGCGACGGGACGTCAACACACTTTTCCTGCCGAAGGCGTATCTGGATCGGTGATGGACTTCGCTCTTTTGCGGCCGCCATTTTGCCTTTAATAGTGCACAGAAGTAGGTTTTTTAAGAAACAATTGGGATTTTAAGGGATTAAACAGGTTTTTATGAGTTTTGATAGGATATTTTAAGAATTAGTGGCAATCAATAGGGTATTATATGACAGTTAGTGGTACTATATTTTATAAAGGATTTTTAAGTAGTTTGTTTTGTGAGCAATTGATTATTTTAGATGTTTTGGAAATTTCGGGGGGGTAGGGGGTTAAAATTTCAAGGGTTGAAAATAAGGGCAGAGGGGGGTCGGGGTGAAGTAATTTTGAGTTGAATAAAAGTTTATGAAATTTTGACTATGAATTTTTTATGAATTTTTAAAGTCAATTTTTACTACAGAAATTTGATGCTTAAGAGTATAAAATTTTAGTAACAAGGGATTTTTAAAGTCCGAAAATAAAAACTGAACTGCAAGCTGTTGTTTTAAACACCAGTAAAACTTTCCGTGAGCCCAAGAAACAGATAAATCCAAAAGTAAAATTATTCGAAAATAATTTGCTCTCGTCGACCCCAAAAAGTCTTAGTGGTAAGGGAGGGCGGGCGGGCGATTTTTCGCCCCGATGACGTCAGAGGGTAGAAACGTGGGTGTCTACGGGTAGGTATCGTCGGCGCGCACAAGATTGCCGAAGAACGCGACTGGGTGTTCTATAGAAAAATTTGGAAAAAACGCTGAAAAACTGTATTTTTATGAAATTTGTATGTGTTTAAATTTAATAATTAATTCAGTATTAGTCGGAGCGCGCTGAAAACAACGGCGGCGTGTCTATTTAGTCCGAGCGAGTTATACTGAATCAAAACAATTTGCAAAACGGGTCAAATTTGGAAGATTTCGAATGTTTTTAGAAAATCACTATGAAATTTAATGTTTCAAAAATCTATAATTAATTCAATATTAGCGGGAGCGCGCCGAAAACAACGGCGGTGTGCTTACACGGTCCCAGCAAATGATATTGAATCAAAAAATATTGAGATTTGAAGAAAAATTTGAAAAATTTAAATTTTAGTATGGCACAGTATGGAGCGTCTATGTAAATTATATGAAAAAGTGAAAAAAGGCCAAAAATTTGAGTAAATACGATTTTAAATGGCTTCTTTCGCTGTAACAATACTGAAACTACTAATTAGAAACTTCTAGAAGCGCAAGATTGACTGAATTTCAGCTCAAAGTTCAGTTTTTAGAATGGTTAGGTTAGGTTAGGTTAGGTTAGGTTAGGTTCCCGTACGCCCTCCAGATATGGAGGGTACCGGCAGTGGCCGGCGTGGACCGAAACCAGGGGAGGAGGGTGGTATTAGTACGGACTTCGGTCCGGAAGTATCGCCTGACTCAGGACAAAGTCAGCAGACGGTGTGCTCGCCGCTTACCCCGGGTCATTGAGTCTCGTTTCGAGTCAGACTCTTTGTTCTCGGGGGGTGGCCGGCGCGCTTGCTGTTGATTTTGTTCTCGGGGGGGAATGTGACCGTAATCCCAGTGCACTCGGGGCACGATGCTTAGCAGAGTTCACTCTGTTATGGATAGTGTTTCAGCACTGGGACCGGGGCGTCTGTCCTTTCCTATCCTTTTCCCAAATTCCTGTGTTCCTTTTTCCTTTTTCTCCTTCCCATTTTTCCCAGTCCCTTGTCCTATTGAGTTGTCTGTTTCGGTTCCGGCTGCTGTGCATGGTTTTCATGCACCTGCATCCGGCGCCGGGGTTCTCAGCTCAATCATCCTTTACCTTATCAGACCCGCGTGGATGACAACCACTATAAAAATCACGAAGCCGGAGGTCTAACCGTGCCGAAGGTGGGTAAATGCGAGCGAGGGGTTACCCGCCCTTAAGGGAAACAAAATGATATGGACGCATCTTTGGAAAAGACTACCCAGGAGGGTCCCATTGCCTGCGGCAGTGGGGAATCCCTCCCTCTGGAGCGCTCGCGGAGTCCGATTTCGGGTTCCACGGGCAATCTGGGGGCAGCCCCCGTTCGTACTCTGGGAGGGGCACGAAAATGCTCCGGGGGAAACCCCGATTTTGTTTCAAGCGCAGTGACGGAGACCCAGGGTTTAGCATCGACCCGTGTCACACGCGCGTCAATCACGCGAGATGCAACCAGTTCTCTTCTCCAACCGATGGTAGTTCTATCCCGGCTGGAGACAGGCCCGCTTAGCGGAGCCCCGAAGACCACAGTCATCTCCAAAGACGACACTGAAGAAGAGACCTCGGACACGGGGTTCAAGCGGCCGCACCCTTATGCGTACCTGCCTGACTTCGTGTACGACCTGTCAGACTCAGAAGTCCTCCACACCCCGGACTCTGACGACTTTACTAGCGACTCGGAACAATTATCGACCAGTCAGCTCAAATCGAAGAGACAGAAAGGACCAATACAACACAACGTTGGCCTTCGACATTCGGAACGCAAACTCAAGAAGCTGTCGGCTGCGGCTACCAAAGCTGAAGTTGACGCTCAACTGAAGAGACGCGCTATCCGCAAGGGGCACGCCCCATCGGAAGAGGATCTGTCCATAATAGTGCCACCTAATATGGATGATCTAAATGCTGAGGATGTAAGGGCCCTTTCAGGCAAAAGCGCCCTGAAACTATATGATATTTGCAACAAAAGCAAAAACCTGAAGGGCACCTTTATTAAGGATATTAAAGACTGCGCAAAGATTTTTGTCGACGCAGTTGACAGTCTGGCACGTCGCACTCAGAACGACGAAACGCACCGGCTGAAAGCCGAGATGGCCCGCATGCGAACAGAGCTGGACGAGCTCAAGGCGAAGGCTGCTCTGGCCCCTCTGGCCAAATCGGACCCTCCGGCTACGGCAGATGCGCTGAAGGAATGGCTTCGGTCGGAGTTTGAGCCTTCCATTCTCCGCCAAGTCGGTTTCATGGTTGACGCGAAGATATCCGGGTTGGCGAAGGAAGCAGTCCGTCCCCCGCTTGCAGCAGACCGAAAGAAGGCTGCGGAAGCCAAGAAAACAGCGGCTTTTGCCGCTTTGTCATCCGTGGCGGCTCAAAACCACGAAGTACAACCACCACCCCGTGCCGAACCAATGGACGGTGACTGGACCGAAGTTGGCCTTGGGGGCAAGGTCAAGAAGAAGAAGCAGGGGAAAACAAATTCTACA
Organism: Udea olivalis; assembly: GCA_947369235.1. Classification (NCBI taxonomy): domain Eukaryota; kingdom Metazoa; phylum Arthropoda; class Insecta; order Lepidoptera; family Crambidae; genus Udea; species Udea olivalis. The sequence goes on from OX376342.1 coordinate 25,132,375, forward strand.
CCGGCAGCAACAACACCAGCACAGCCGGCTTCCCGTCAGCAAGAAGGCCCAAAGCCTGATACGGCTTCTCCACCCGCGCCAAATACGTATGCCAAGGCTACGAAAGGCAAGGGTGGCAAAAAGAAAACCCATGATGAGACGACAGCGGCTGCGAAGAAATCAATCGGCAAACCACCCGGCAAGTCGCAACAAAAGAAGAAAAGTCGCAAGCCAAAGCTCTCCGAACCCCGATCCGCTGCAGTCACGATAACGTTGGACCCGGAAGCGTTACGGATGGGTTTCACATATAAGACCGTCATGGAGAGACTGAAGGAGGAGATAAAGCTCTCCGAACTAGGCATTGACCGGGTAAACATGCGGGTGGGCCAAACAGGGTCGCGAATTTTGGAAATTCCCGGCCCAGAACACGAAGAAAAGGCCGAGAAACTCAAGGTAGCTGCTCAAGCGACCCTCGAGAATCTAGCAAAAGTCGCCAGACCTACCAAAACAATAGATCTTCGTTTGTGTGGGCTGGATGACTCGCTATCTAGCAGCGAGGTGGCCTCAGCAATAGCAGCCCGTGGTGGTTGTGACGTGAAAGCCACAAGAGTCGGAGATGTCCGCCCTGGGCCGAGAGGTGTCGGGGCCTGCTTTGTCCGCTGCCCTGTGGCCGCGGCAAAGATTTTACTGAAGGACGGCCACCTGAGATTAGGGTGGAGCAGCGCTCAGGTCCGGGCCTTAACCCCGCGTCCTATGCGCTGCTATAAGTGTATGGGCGTGGGGCACACAAGCCCGCGCTGCCCAACTCCGAGGGACCGCACAGGCCTGTGCTTCAGGTGCGGGAACGAGGGCCACAAGGCGGTGAATTGCCAGGCACCAGCGCACTGTGCACACTGCGCTGACGCAAACTTGCCGGCTAAGCACATAATGGGAGGCCGGGAGTGTAATCCACCTCCCACAAAGCCGAAGCCAGCAATATACGACCGAAGCAGCTTTGCTACTTCGGTCGGCCTTTTACGGAAGGCAATGATGGGGGGTGGAGGCATCACTGCTTCTGCTCCTAGTAGTACCAGCGGGAAGGGGTCGGGAGGCCCCAACCTGCATTGCACGGTACCACCTGTCTGAGGGGTGCCCAGGTGTACCCGGGCATCCCTCCCAGCGAAGGACGTCGGGCCAACCATCTGGCCTGACCTACCACTGGGCGGTACGGCGAGTGTAATAATCCCGTACCGTCCGATTTTTAAACAAGTGGTTGAGGGTACACTGTCAGGTTTTTTAGTGAGTAGGAGTCTCACATAACCACATTGCCCCCCCGGGCATGTGGTATCCATGAGGGATTTTCCCTGACATGAAAAAAAAAAAAAAAAAAAAGGTTAGGTTCCCGTCCCGTGGGAGTTTTCAGTCTTCTATCGGGCGCGTCCCCCGGGTGGCGGATAGGGGAACGCCCTCCAGATATGGGGGGTACCGGCTACGGCCGGCGCGGACCAAAACTGAAGAGGTGGGGCCGCTCTTCGTATTCCTCTGCTAAGCAGATGATGCGAAGATGTGGCCGCTTGGTGGCTATCCGATCATCCGTGCTTTCACGGATAACGGACCCCCGCCAGGCAAACCGTAATCCGCATTGTGCGGACCGGGGACTCTGTTCGCAGGGTCACGAGGAGAAAACCTCTATAAAAAACACCAGGAGGGGGCGGAAACGCCTTCTTCACGGCGCGGCGGGTCTGGCTAGTTGTGCTCGCACGACTGGTGGACACTGGCTTCGGCCACCGTCGGGCAACCGTAATCCGCAGTCGCGGACCGGGGGTCTTGCCTAGCAAGACTGCGAGGATGATAACCTCTATAAAAAATCACCCGTAACCCGCACTGAGCGGACCGGGGACCCTGCTTCGGCAGGGTCACGAGGATGACCACCTCTCTAAAAAATCACCTGCGCGGCGTCGATCTCGGTCGGCGTCGGGCAAGCCGTAACCCGCACTGAGCGGGCCGGTGGCTCTGCCTAGCAGGGTCGCGAGGAAGACAACCTCTATAAAAATTACCCCAACCCTACGATCGCCGCACGTCTATGGGGTGAATGGCTGGTGGGAATCCAGTCCCGAGTGCGGAAAAAACAAAAAATGGAAAACGGCGATTCCGAAAAAACTACCCACGCGGGTACCCGGCACAAAGCCGGGGAATCCCGCATGACGCCTGTGATTGACGCCTCAGTGGCGACAATGACAGACGTTGTCGGCCCTCACTCGTATTGTGGGGAGGGCCAGAAACGCCTAAAGGACGAGCCACGTCCCAAAACTGGCAGCGAGGTGGTGCGGGAGCCCGTAGTGAGGCTGACCCGCTTGAGCTCTGAGGAGCTTAGAGCTGCTACGCCGGAGCGATCCATTTCGGCGGCGGCCGACCGCATTTTGCGTAGCGGCCGTTCAAGCGCAGCAGGAGAGCGGTCGCGTTCTCCGTCTGCCCAAGAGTCGGATTCAGGCGCGAGCCTGATGACCGTGGATCCTTCCTCCGGGGAGGAACTCGGCCGACTCTGGGGCACACGGAAGCGGCCGTACTCCAAGAGTGGGGGATCGGGCTCCGATAGGAGTGACCTGGGGTCAGTTTCCCCTTCTGGGAGACCGGCGGCCCGTAGAGGCAGGGTCAGAACCCCAAAAGCCGGTGCCAATGCCAGCTTGGCGGAGGCCCGGCGGGAATTTATGCGCCCCAGGCGCGAGGAGGAAAGGCTGGAGGCGGAGTTACGGTCCGAGCAGGAGGTTGCGGACATGGATCGTGCTCTGCACCAAGCCCAGGAACGCATGTCGTGTCTGTCAGAATCGTCACAGGGCGAGACCGACGAGCGCAACATGACCGCCTCCGCTATCAAGGAGCGCCTGGCAATTTCGTCGGCCATAGTCCGGAAGGTCATCGCGTCTTCCGGACATCTGAAAGGGACCTTTCAGAAGGCCTTGAAGACGGCAGTCGGGGACTGGGAGCTTTTAGCTCCAGTGCTCTACGAGCGAACAGTCTCCGAGGAGACCGAGAAGCTGCGGCTGGTAAACCACCGGCTGCTCTCCGAGGTCTCTCGACAGGGCAAGGAGCTGGCCCAACTCCGCAAGGAGATGGACAGCATCCGGGAGAGCCTCACTGGGCAAACGCCCCGAGCGGCTGGCGTGGCTGACGACAGCAATGTTGTCGCTTACGTCAACGCTCGGTTCGAGGCCATCGAGGCTCGGCTACCTCCGGAGCGGCTTCGGCCCCCCCTGGCTGCCGACAAGCGCCAGACAACCGCGCCGCCGCCGGCCACTGCGCCAGCGGCCGCGCCACCACCGGCAATGACTAAAACCCCGGAGAAGACACCCGCGAGCAAGAGGGCGACTCAGCCGCCCCCTGCTCGCAGCACACCGGCTGCAGCTGCGCCGAAGGCTAAGGCTCCAGCGCCGCCCAACCCCGAATCCCGAGGGAACCCTCCCACGGGGAAGAAGGGAAGGAAGTCGGCCAAGAAGGGCAAGGCGGCTAGCGCTGCCCCACCCCCAAGGGAGCCCCGCCCTTTGCCGCCGGCCCCCGAGACCATGGAGTTACCGTGGAACCTCGTGACCGGCCGCAAGGGCAAGAGCAAGGGTGCGAAAGCTGCGGCAGCAGTAAAGCCCCCCCCGAAACCCCAGACGAGGCAAGCTAAAGTGCCGAATCTCCGCCCCGCACGCTCGGCGGCAGTAGTGATTACGCTACAGCCAGAAGCCGAGAAGCGGGGCGTGACGTACTCTGGCGTCATCTCGCAGGCTAAAGCCAGCATCAGCTTGGCCAGCCTCGGGATTGAGTCCGTGCGCTTTAAGCGAGCAGCCACCGGAGGCGCCATTTTGGAGCTGCCGGGCGCTGCGGAGACAGACGGTAGGGCGGACTCTCTGGCTACCAAGCTAAGAGAGGTCCTTAACGCGGAAGACGTCCGAGTTTCCCGACCTGTGAAGTGTGCAGAATTGCGCATTTCTGAGTTGGATGACTCCGTCACCGCTGAGGAAGTCGCAGCCGCTGTCGCCAAGACTGGGGCGTGCTCGGTGGAGTCCGTGAAGACGGGCGAGATCCGCCGAGACAGGAGGGGGCAAGGCGCCTGCTGGGCACGTTGCCCCGTGGCGGTGGCCAAAAAGCTGGTGGACGGTGCTCGTCTGCTGGTCGGTTGGACATCGGCGCGGGTCAAACTGCTAGAGGCCAGAGAGCTACGCTGTTTCCGGTGTCTCGAAAAGGGACACGTCAGGAGCAAGTGCGGCTCGGAAGTTGACCGTAGCAGTCAGTGCTACCGTTGCGGTCAGCTAGGCCATCTGGCACGTGCCTGTGAGGCGGCGCCACACTGCACGGTGTGCGCAGTGGCCGGCAGAAATGCCAGTCACAAGGTTGGGGGCCCAGCCTGCAGGGCCTCCAAAACCAAAAACCGCGGTCGGCAAGCTGCCACCGAGGCCACGGCCCGGTCGCAGCCGGCCCACTCCAAGCCACTCGGTGATGAGGAGATGCCAATTGCATCCCCTTAAATATGGCTCTCAGATTCCTCCAGGGGAATCTCAACCACTGCGCCAGAGCTCAGGACCTGTGGGTCCAGAGTCTGGCGGAGAGGTTGATAGCCATAGCGGTAGTGGCTGAGCCGTACTACATCCCGCCCGATTGGGTTTCGGATGTGGACGGCACAGCGGCCATTACCACCCGAGTGGCTAACGGCGCCCCCCCTTTTCAGAGGATTGAAAAGGGGCACGGATGGATTGCGGCTGAGTTGGGAGACACCCTGGTTATCGGGGTGTATTTCTCTCCTAACCGGCCTCTCGCTCAATTTGAGAGTTTTCTCTCCGAGTTGGAGGCTGTGATCGGCCGCAATCGTTCGCTCCAAGTGCTGGTCGCTGGGGATTTCAATGCCAAGTCCTTGGTATGGGGATCTCCAGCGACAGATGTGCGTGGAGAGGCGCTCGAGGAGTGGGCAGTCGCTTCTGGCATGACTGTCTTGAATCGGGGCTCGGTAGACACCTGTGTGCGCATGCGGGGAGGGTCCATCGTGGACTTGACGTTCGCGACTCCTTCGCTAGCACGACGTGTCCAGGGCTGGGAAGTGCTGGAGGGTGTGGAGACGTTGTCGGACCACCGGTATATCCGGTTCGACGTTTCTGCGCTTCCGGCAATTCATACCAGTCCAAGCCGTTCTACCCGGCATAGAGACAGTCCGAGATGGGCTTTGAAGCGACTCGACCGCGAGAAGTTGGAGTGTGCGGCTATCGTCCAGGCATGGGTGCCTGTGCCGGATGGGCCTGCTGAGGTGGAGGATGAGGCCGAATGGTTCCGGGAGGCGCTGTCGCAAATTTGCGACGCGGCCATGCCCCGGGCCGGGCCTATCCCTCCTAAGCGGCAGGTATACTGGTGGTCCACAGACCTCGCGAGCTTGCGCTTTGCGTGCGTGAGGGCGAGACGCCAGTATTCCCGGTACCGTCGCAGACGCACCCGGATTGAGGACGATGAGGCCCGCCTTTATGACGCCTATAGAGAGGCGAAAAAGGCGCTCAAGGTCGCCATCAACAGAGCCAAGTCCAGAGCAAGGAAGGAGTTTCTTGAGACTCTTAATGCGGATCCGTGGGGAAGGCCGTACAGGTTGGCGTTGAGTAAGCTCCGCCCCTGGGCACCCCCGGTTACGCAGAGTCTCTCTCCTCCCGTGCTCCACGACGTCATCCAGGCTCTGTTTCCGACCCGAGGAGAGCACACTCCGCCAGTGATGACGCCACCCACAGGCGTGAGAGTAGGTGTAGACGAGGTCCCTGCCGTGTCGGACGTTGAGTTTGATGCGGCAGTCTCGCGGCTACGGGCCAAGAGTACAGCTCCTGGTCTAGACGGCATACCCGGCCGCGCTTGGGTTCTGTCCCTCGAGTGGCTGGGGCCGAGACTGCAGAGCCTGTATTCGGTCTGTCTGTCGCAGGGACGTTTTCCGCGCCAGTGGAAAACGGGGAAGCTCGTCCTACTGAGGAAGGAGGGTCGACCATCTGACTCCCCCTCGGCCTACCGCCCGATTGTGCTGCTCGACGAGGTTGGGAAACTTCTCGAGCGCATAATCGCTGGCCGCCTGATTGGGCACCTCGAGGAGGTGGGGCCGGACTTGGCAGACTGCCAGTACGGCTTTAGGCGTCGTCGGTCCACGGTTCACGCGATCCTCCGCGTGAAGGACATCGCCAGGGAGGCGATGTCGCAGGGTCAAGTGGTGTTAGCGGTATCTCTCGATATAGCTAACGCTTTCAACACCCTGCCGTGGACCTGCATAAAGGAGGCACTACGGCACCACGGTGTCCCCCTTTATTTACGGCTCATCTTGGAAGACTACCTGACAGACAGGTATGTCGAGTTCCCGGGGCGCGATGACTGGCAGCGTTATCCCATGTCGTGCGGTGTCCCACAGGGTTCGGTTCTTGGGCCGCTCCTGTGGAACATTGGTTATGACTGGGTGCTGCGAGCAGTCAACCTCCAGGGCGTTGACGTAACTTGTTACGCCGACGATACCCTGGTAACGGCGAGAGGGAACAACTTCCGGGATGCAGCCGTCCTTGCCACAGCAGGCGTGGCGGAAGTCGTCGGCAGAATCCGACGCCTAGGGCTACACGTGGCCCTAGAAAAATCCGAGGCGACCTGTTTTCACGGGCCTCGGAGAGGACCTCCAGCCGGTTCGGCTATCCAGGTGGGTGGAGTCCAGATCCGTGTCGAGTCGACCATGAAGTACCTTGGATTGGTCCTCGACAGTCGCTGGAACTTCCACGCCCATTTTAAGCGCTTGGCGCCTAAACTGGTGCGAACGGCGGCCGCGTTAGGCAGATTGCTGCCCAACATCGCGGGGCCGAAGGCTTCATGCCGGAGGCTTTACGCGGGAGTTGTGCGGTCCATGGCCCTGTACGGCTCACCTGTCTGGGCCGACATCCTGACAAGCCGGTGTATCGCCGAACTGCGGAGACCGCAGCGGGCGATGGCAGTCAGGATCATACGGGGCTACCGCACAATCTCTTACGAGGCGGCCTGTGTGCTGGCCGGCACACTCCCCTGGGACCTTGATGACCCTCTCGGCGGTGTTTCACTACCGGGAGGAGGCGCGTCGGTCCACAGTCCACGGGGTTACCCCAAGCCAGGTTTCATCCTGGCTGGAAGAGTTCCGCACACTTGCTGTGGAGCTCTGGGATGTGCGGCTCGCGGATCCCGGATCGGGCCATCGCACGATCCAGGCGATCCGCCCTGTCCTCACGCAGTGGTTGAATCGGCGTCACGGCGCCGTAACGTACCGTCTGACGCAGATACTCACGGGGCACGGCTGCTTCGGGAGTTATCTGTGCCGGATCGGACGAGAGGCTAGCGATGCCTGTCACCACTGTGACGCCAGCGAGGACACGGCTCAGCACACGCTGGAGGTGTGCCCAGCTTGGGCAAACGAGCGCGAGACGCTCACCGCCTCGATCGGGCGCGACCTCTCGCTGCCATCCGTGGTTTCTGCCATGGTGGCGAGCGCGAGCTCGTGGGATGCGGTGCTCTCCTTCTGCGACGCCGTTGTGTCGCAGAAGGAGAGCGCCGAGCGCCAGCGCGAGCTGGACAATCCCGCCCGACGTCGGAGGCGAGGCCGCCGGGATGGTGGTGCGTAATCCCGGCGGTTCCCTGCGGTTAGGGGACGAGAATACTACCGAGGTATCCCTGCCTGTCGTAAGAGGCGACTAAAAGGGCCCTTGGGGTTGCGAAGCGCACGCGGGGGGGCCTGCGTGTGTTTCGGTTTGCGATCCCGAGGATGACGGTAACGCGTGTCTTCGGACACAGTGGTCTGTGTTATCGTGCACTGGAGTTGAGCTTGCTCCTCCCGAGGCTGGCTGCCAGGCGGCCTTGCGCGCCGAAGGGTCCTGCGAGGAGTCTCTCCCTCGTTGGGGATCCCGGGTCCCTTCCATTCTGCGCCGAAGACGACCACCGTCAGGTTTTAGTGGGTAGGGGTCTCTGATTCCCAGGAGTTCCGAGTCCCACATATCCCAGGTGTCCCGAACCCAGGGCCTTGGGAATGCCTAAATGCATTTCCTGACGCAAAAAAAAAAAAAAAAAAAAAAAAAAAGGTTAGGTTCCCGTGGGAGTTTTCAGTCTTCTATCGGGCGCGTCCCCCGGGTGGCGGATAGGGGAACGCCCTCCAGATATGGGGGGTACCGGCTACGGCCGGCGCGGACCAAAACTGAAGAGGTGGGGCCGCTCTTCGTATTCCTCTGCTGAGCAGATGATGCGAAGATGTGGCCGCTTGGTGGCCATCCGATTATTCGTGCTTTCACGGATAACGGACCCCCGCCAGGCAAACCGTAATCCGCATTTTGCGGACCGGGGACTCTGTTCGCAGGGTCACGAGGAGAAAACCTCTATAAAAAACACCAGAAGGGGGCGGAAACGCCTTCTTCACGGCGCGGCGGGTCTTACTGGTTGTGCTTGCACGACTGGCGGACACTGGCTTCGGCCACCGTCGGGCAACCGTAATCCGCAGTCGCGGACCGGGGGTCTTGCCTAGCAGGGCTGCGAGGATGAAAACCTCTATAAAAAATCACCCGTAACCCGCACTGAGCGGGCCGGGGACTTTGCTTCGGCAGGGTCGCGAGGAGGACAACCTCTTTAAAAAGCGAGGTGTGGGCGCTTTGTCGCCGGGCAGCTTTGGCTGTGTGTGGGAGTCCTTAAGGACTAGTGGAGCTTCGGCTCGGTGGATGGCAGGTCTGCAAGACCTGCGGCTGGACGGGCCCACCACTCGCGATTTCGCGACTAGGTGGGTGACTTCGGTCAACCGTCTGGCAACCTGCTCCCGTAGGGTGTTGTGGACATGTCTCGCAGCCCACGGGAAGTAGGGGCCTTGGCTTGGTCGCCCGGGCCGAGAGGAGTCAACCTCAATAAAAAACCCCAAAAGGTTGGCCGTTAGTCGCGTGACGGTCGGCCGCCTCGGTCTCGAGGTGGTAGGATGGGTTAACGCCTACCCGCTAGCGCGACACCTGCACGAGAACACCCGCCCTCGTGCAGTATTAGGGTTACCCAGGTGCAGGGGGCGACGCCTGGGTGGACTTTTTATATCCCCCATACTCGTGGGACTAAAAATGGAATCTTTTACTTCTTCTTCTGTTTTGGTCGCCAGGGAGGACGAGAATGCGTCGCGTACAGGTTGGTTGGCAGGAGTACGCACGGACGCTAGTTCCCTGGAGGTGGAGCCGTCACAGGCTGCGACGATAACATCGAAGTCGCAGCGTGAAGCTGGCTTGGAGGTGGTGCGGGAGCCTGTAGTCAGGCTTACCCGCTTGAGCTCTTCAGAGCTTAAAGCTGTGACGCCGGAGCCATCAACTTCGGCGGCGGCTGACTGCGTTATGCGCAGCGGCCGCACAAGTGCAGCAGCGGAGCGGTCGCGCTCTCCGTCTGCTCAGGGGTCGGATTCGGGCACTAGCCTGATGACCGTAGATCCTTCCTCCGGGGAGGAACTCGGCAAACTCTGGGGCAGACGGAAGCGGCCGTACTCAAAAACCGGCGAGTCGGGTTCCGACAGGAGTGCCAGAAGTGGACGTAGTTCTGCTTCCGGAAAGCCTACGGCCCGACGAGGAAGAGGCGGTACCCCCGCACCCGGCGCTAACGCCTGCATGGCGGAGGCCCGGGAGAAATTTATGCGCCTAGGGCGCGACGACGAGAGAGTGGAGGCGAAGCTGCGGTCCGAGCAAGAGGTTGCGGAGATGGATCGCGCTTTGCTCCAAGCTCAGGCGAGGACATCCCACTTGTCAGACTCGTCCCAGGGCGAGGCCGACCAGCGGGAATTGACCGCCTCCGCGCTAAAGGAGCGCATGGAAATGTCCGCAGCCATAGTCCGGAAAGTCATTGCGACCTCCGGACATCTGAAAGGCACATTTCAGAAGGCGCTGAAAACGGCAGTCGGAGACTGGGAGCTTTTAGCTCCAGTGCTGTACAAGCGCACAGTCTCCGAAGAGACCGAGAAGCTGCGGGTGGTGAACCACCGCCTGCTCTCCGCGGTCTCTCGGCAGGGAGAGGAGCTGGCCAAACTCCGTAAGGAGATGGACAGTCTCCGAGAGAGCCTCAACGGGCAAACGCCCCGAGCGGCTGGCGTGGGTGACGACAGTAATGTCATTGCCTATGTCAACGCTCGGTTCGAGGCTATCGAGGCTCGGTTGCCTCTGGAGCGGCTTCGGCCTCCTCTGGCTGCCGACATGCGCTCCAAGAACGCGCCGCCGCCGGCTACTGAGCCGGCCGCGCCACACCCGGACAAGACAAAAAAAACCCCGGACAAGACGTCCGCGAGCACGAGGGCGACTCAGCCGCCCCCTGCTCGCAGCACACCGGCTGCAGCTGCGCCGAAGCCTAAGGCTCCAGCGCCGCCCAACCCTGAATCCCGAGGGAATCCTCCCAAGGGGAAGAAGGGAAGGAAGTCGGCCAAGAAGGGCAAGGCGGCTAACGCTGCCCCGCCCCCAAGGGAGCCCCGCCCTTTGCCGCCGGCCCCCGAGACCATGGAGTTACCGTGGAACCTCGTGACCGGCCGCAAGGGCAAGAGCAAGGGTGCACAAGCTGCAGCAGCAGTGAAGCCCCCCCCGAAACCCCAGACGAGGCAACCTAAAGTGCCGAATCTCCGTCCCGCACGCTCGGCGGCAGTAGTGATCACGCTACAGCCAGAAGCCGAGAAGCGGGGCGTGACGTACAGTGACGTCATCTCACAGGCCAAAGCCAGCATTAGCTTGGCAAGCCTTGGGATTGAGTCAGTGCGCTTTAGGCGAGCGGCTACCGGAGGCGCCATTTTGGAGCTGCCGGGCGCCGCAGAGACAGACGGCAGGGCGGACTCTCTGGCTTCCAAGCTAAGGGAGGTCCTCAAGGCGGAAGACGTTCGAGTTTCCCGACCTGTGAAGTGTGCAGAATTGCGCATTTCTGAGTTGGATGACTCCGTCACCGCAGAGGAAGTCGCAGCCGCTGTCGCTAAGACTGGGGCGTGCTCGGTGGATTCCGTGAAGACGGGCGAGATCCGCCGAGACAGGAGGGGGCAAGGCGCCTGCTGGGCACGTTGCCCCGTGGCGGTGGCCAAAAAGCTGGTGGACGGTGCTCGTCTGCTGGTCGGTTGGACATCGGCGCGGGTCAAACTGCTGGAGGCCAGAGAGCTACGCTGTTTCCGGTGTCTCGAAAAGGGACACGTCAGGAGCAAGTGCGGCTCGGAAGTTGACCGTAGCAGTCAGTGCTACCGTTGCGGTCAGCTAGGCCATCTGGCACGTGCCTGTGAGGCGGCGCCACACTGCACGGTGTGCGCAGTGGCCGGCAGAAATGCCAGTCACAAGGTTGGGGGCCCAGCCTGCAAGGCCTCCAAACCAAAAAACCGCGGTCGGCAAGCTGCTACCGAGGCCACGGCCCGGTCGCAGCCGGCCCGCTCCGAGCCACTCGCGGATGAGGAGATGCAAATTGTATCTCCTTAAATATGGCTCTCAGATTCCTGCAAGGGAATCTCAACCACTGCGCCAGAGCTCAGGACCTGTGGGTCCAGAGTCTGGCGGAGAGGTTGATAGCCATAGCGGTAGTGGCTGAGCCGTACTACATCCCGCCCGATTGGGTTTCGGATGTGGACGGCACAGCGGCCATTGCCACCCGAGTGGCCAACGGCGCCCCCCCTTTTCAGAGGATTGAAAAGGGGCACGGATGGGTTGCGGCTGAGTTGGGAGACACCCTGGTTATCGGGGTGTATTTCTCTCCTAACCGGCCTCTCGCTCAATTCGAGAGTTTTCTCTCCGAGTTGGAGGCTGTGATCGGTCGCAATCGTTCGCTCCAAGTGCTGGTCGCTGGGGATTTCAATGCCAAGTCCTTGGTATGGGGATCTCCAGCGACAGATGTGCGTGGAGAGGCGCTCGAGGAGTGGGCAGTCGCTTCTGGCATGACTGTCTTGAATCGGGGTTCGGTAGACACCTGTGTGCGCATGCGGGGAGGGTCCATCGTGGACTTGACGTTCGCGACTCCTTCGCTAGCACGACGTGTCCAGGGCTGGGAAGTGCTGGAGGGTGTGGAGACGTTGTCGGACCACCGGTATATCCGGTTCGACGTTTCTACGCTTCCGGCAATTCATACCGGTCCAAGCCGTTCTACCCGGCATAGAGACAGTCCGAGATGGGCTTTGAAGCGACTCGACCGCGAGAAGTTGGAGTGTGCGGCTATCGTCCAGGCATGGGTGCCTGTGCCGGATGGGCCTGCTGAGGTGGAGGATGAGGCCGAATGGTTCCGGGAGGCGCTGTCGCAAATTTGCGACGCGGCCATGCCCCGGGCCGGGCCTATCCCTCCTAAGCGGCAGGTATACTGGTGGTCCGCAGACCTCGCGAGCTTGCGCTTTGCGTGCGTGAGGGCGAGACGCCAGTATTCCCGGTACCGTCGCAGACGCACCCGGATTGAGGACGATGAGGCCCGCCTTTATGACGCCTATAGAGAGGCGAAAAAGGCGCTCAAGGTCGCGATCAATAGAGCTAAGTCCAGGGCAAGAGAGGAGTTTCTTGAGACTCTTAATGCGGATCCGTGGGGTAGGCCGTACAGGTTGGCGTTGAGTAAGCTCCGCCCCTGGGCACCCCCGGTTACGCAGAGTCTCTCTCCTCCCTTGCTCCACGACGTCGTCCAGGCTCTGTTTCCGACCCGAGGAGAGCACACTCCGCCAGTGATGACGCCACCCTCAGGTGTGAGAGTAGGTGTAGACGAGGTCCCTGCCGTGTCCGACGTTGAGTTTGATGCGGCAGTCTCGCGGCTACGGGCCAAGAGTACGGCTCCTGGTCTAGACGGCATACCCGGCCGCGCTTGGGTTCTGTCCCTCGAGTGGCTGGGGCCGAGACTGCAGAGCCTGTATTCGGCCTGTCTGTCGCAGGGACGTTTTCCGCGCCAGTGGAAAACGGGGAAGCTCGTTCTACTGAGGAAGGAGGGTCGACCATCTGACTCCCCCTCGGCCTACCGCCCGATTGTGCTGCTCGACGAGGTTGGGAAACTTCTCGAGCGCATAATCGCTGGCCGCCTGATTGGGCACCTCGAGGAGGTGGGGCCGGACTTGGCAGACTGCCAGTACGGCTTTAGGCGTCGTCGGTCCACGGTTCACGCGATCCTCCGCGTGAAGGACATCGCCAGGGAGGCGATGTCGCAGGGTCAAGTGGTGTTAGCGGTATCTCTCGATATAGCTAACGCCTTCAACACCCTGCCGTGGACCTGCATAAAGGAGGCACTACGGCACCACAGTGTCCCCCTTTATCTACGGCTCATCCTGGAAGACTACCTGACAGAGAGGTATGTCGAGTTCCCGGGGCGCGATGACTGGCAGCGTCATCCCATGTCGTGCGGTGTCCCACAGGGTTCGGTTCTTGGGCCGCTCCTGTGGAACATTGGTTATGACTGGGTGCTGCGCGAAGTCAACCTCCAGGGCGTCGAAGTAACTTGTTACGCCGACGATACCCTGGTAACGGCGAGAGGGAACAACTTCCGGGATGCAGCCGTCCTTGCCACAGCAGGCGTGGCGGAAGTCGTCGGTAGAATCCGACGCCTAGGGCTACACGTGGCCCTAGAAAAATCCGAGGCGACCTGTTTCCACGGGCCTCGGAGAGGACCTCCAGCCGGTTCGAGCATCCAGGTGGGTGGAGTCCAGATCCGTGTCGAGTCGACCATGAAGTACCTGGGATTGGTCCTCGACAGTCGCTGGAACTTTCACGCCCACTTTAAGCGCTTGGCGCCTAAACTGGTGCGAACGGCGGCCGCGTTAGGTAGCTTGCTACCCAACATCGCGGGGCCGAAGGCTTCATGCCGGAAGCTTTACGCGGGAGTTGTGCGGTCCATGGCCCTGTACGGCTCACCTGTCTGGGCCGACACCCTGACAAGCCAGTGTATCGCCGAACTGCGGAGACCGCAGCGGGCGATGGCAGTCAGGATCATACGGGGCTACCGCACAATCTCTTACGAGGCGGCCTGTGTGCTGGCCGGCACACTCCCCTGGGACCTTGATGCGAGGACCCTCTCGGCGGTGTTTCACTACCGAGAGGAGGCGCGTCGGTCCACAGTCCACGGGGTTACCCCAAGCCAGGTGTCATCTTGGCTGGAAGAGTTCCGCACACTTGCTGTGGAGCTCTGGGATGTGCGGCTCGCGGATCCCGGATCGGGCCATCGCACGATCCAGGCGATCCGCCCTGTCCTCACGCAGTGGTTGAATCGGCGTCACGGCGCCGTAACGTACCGTCTGACGCAGATACTCACGGGGCACGGCTGCTTCGGGAGTTATCTGTGCCGGATCGGACGGGAGGCTAGCGATGCCTGTCACCACTGTGACGCCAGCGAGGACACGGCTCAGCACACGCTGGAGGTGTGCCCAGCTTGGGCAAACGAGCGCGAGACGCTCACCGCCTCGATCGGGCGCGACCTCTCGCTGCCATCCGTGGTTTCTGCCATGGTGGCGAGCGCGAGCTCGTGGGATGCGGTGCTCTCCTTCTGCGACGCCGTTGTGTCGCAGAAGGAGAGCGCCGAGCGCCAGCGCGAGCTGGACAATCCCGCCCGACGTCGGAGGCGAGGCCGCCGGGATGGTGGTGCGTAATCCCGGCGGTTCCCTGCGGTTAGGGGACGAGAATACTACCGAGGTATCCCTGCCTGTCGTAAGAGGCGACTAAAAGGGCCCTTGGGGTCGCGAAGCGCACGCGGGGGGGCCTGCGTGTGTTTCGGTTTGCGATCCCGAGGAAGACGGTAACGCGTGTCTTCGGACACAGTGGTCTGTGTTATCGTGCACTGGAGTTGAGCTTGCTCCTCCCGAGGCTGGCTGCCAGGCGGCCTTGCGCGCCGAAGGGTCCTGCGAGGAGTCTCTCCCTCGTTGGGGATCCCGGGTCCCTTCCATTCTGCGCCGAAGATGACCACCGTCAGGTTTTAGTGGGTAGGGGTCTCTGTTTTTACAGGAGTTCCGAGTCCCACATATCCCAGGTGTCCCGAACCCAGGGCCTTGGGAATGCCTAAATGCATTTCCTGACGCAAAAAAAAAAAAAAAAAAAAAAAAAAAAAAAAAAAAAAAAAAAAAAAAAAAGGTACTTGGGGCACAGAGAGGTATGTCGAGTTCCCGGGGCGCGATGACTGGCAGCGTCATCCCATGTCGTGCGGTGTTCCACAGGGTTCGGTTCTTGGACCACTCCTGTGGAACATTGGTTATGACTGGGTGCTGCGAGCAGTCAACCTCCAGGGCGTCGAAGTAACTTGTTACGCCGACGATACCCTGGTAACGGCGAGAGGGAACAACTTCCGGGATGCAGCCGTCCTTGCCACAGCAGGCGTGGCGGAAGTCGTCGGCAGAATCCGACGCCTAGGGCTACACGTGGCCCTAGAAAAATCCGAGGCGACCTGTTTTCACGGGCCTCGGAGAGGACCTCCAGCCGGTTCGGCTATCCAGGTGGGTGGAGTCCAGATCCGTGTCGAGTCGACCATGAAGTACCTTGGATTGGTCCTCGACAGTCGCTGGAACTTCCACGCCCATTTTAAGCGCTTGGCGCCTAAACTGGTGCGAACGGCGGCCGCGTTAGGCAGATTGCTGCCCAACATCGCGGGGCCGAAGGCTTCATGCCGGAGGCTTTACGCGGGAGTTGTGCGGTCCATGGCCCTGTACGGCTCACCTGTCTGGGCCGACATCCTGACAAGCCGGTGTATCGCCGAACTGCGGAGACCGCAGCGGGCGATGGCAGTCAGGATCATACGGGGCTACCGCACAATCTCTTACGAGGCGGCCTGTGTGCTGGCCGGCACACTCCCCTGGGACCTTGATGCGAGGACCCTCTCGGCGGTGTTTCACTACCGGGAGGAGGCGCGTCGGTCCACAGTACACGGGGTTACCCCAAGCCAGGTTTCATCCTGGCTGGAAGAGTTCCGCACACTTGCTGTGGAGCTCTGGGATGTGCGGCTCGCGGATCCCGGATCGGGCCATCGCACGATCCAGGCGATCCGCCCTGTCCTCACGCAGTGGTTGAATCGGCGTCACGGCGCCGTAACGTACCGTCTGACGCAGATACTCACGGGGCACGGCTGCTTCGGGAGTTATCTGTGCCGGATCGGACGAGAGGCTAGCGATGCCTGTCACCACTGTGACGCCAGCGAGGACACGGCTCAGCACACGCTGGAGGTGTGCCCAGCTTGGGCAAACGAGCGCGAGACGCTCACCGCCTCGATCGGGCGCGACCTCTCGCTGCCATCCGTGGTTTCTGCCATGGTGGCGAGCGCGAGCTCGTGGGATGCGGTGCTCTCCTTCTGCGACGCCGTTGTGTCGCAGAAAGAGAGCGCCGAGCGCCAGCGCGAGCTGGACAATCCCGCCCGACGTCGGAGGCGAGGCCGCCGGGATGGTGGTGCGTAATCCCGGCGGTTCCCTGCGGTTAGGGGACGAGAATACTACCGAGGTATCCCTGCCTGTCGTAAGAGGCGACTAAAAGGGCCCTTGGGGTCGCGAAGCGCACGCGGGGGGGCCTGCGTGTGTTTCGGTTTGCGATCCCGAGGATGACGGTAACGCGTGTCTTCGGACACAGTGGTCTGTGTTATCGTGCACTGGAGTCGAGCTTGCTCCTCCCGAGGCTGGCTGCCAGGCGGCCTTGCGCGCCGAAGGGTCCTGCGAGGAGTCTCTCCCTCGTTGGGGATCCCGGGTCCCTTCCATTCTGCGCCGAAGATGACCACCGTCAGGTTTTAGTGGGTAGGGGTCTCTGTTTTCCCAGGAGTTCCGAGTCCCACATATCCCAGGTGTCCCGAACCCAGGGCCTTGGGAATGCCTAAATGCATTTCCTGACGCAAAAAAAAAAAAAAAAAAAAAAAAAAAGGTACTTGGGGCAGGGGGAGGCCCCATGAGTGTTTTTACGAGTATCTAGTACGTCCCCGTCGTCTCCCCTGGCTCTCCCAGTCCTGGTTACGGTAACGCAGTGCCAGGCTGGTGACCAAATCTAGATACTCTGGGGCAACCTTGCGGTTTTTGCTTACTAGTGTTCCCAGCTCCCTGGCCGTCGAGGTATCTCCGGTTTCAGGTCGAGCGGGCCCTAATAGGCTTCTCGCGAGGTGATTTTCTTTCTAGAAAATCAACACTCTTTGTTTATTAGTGTTCTCAGCTCCCTGGCCGTCGAGGTATCTCCGGTTGCAGGTTGAGCGTGGCCTAATAACGCACTCTTTGTTGTGACATTGTTCTTGTTTTGTGTTTTCGTTTTGTCTGCAATTATGTCTACCCGGCGTAATTCAGCCAACTCACTCGAGGGTCTCGCAGTCGGGGAAAACTCGGCCGATGAGCTGGACCAGATGGTTACGCGGGCGTTGCGTAGCCAACGGCCTAAGAGGCCGGCGGGTTCGCCCATTTTTGCGTCTGAGGCTTCGGTCTCAGACAGTGAGGAGGTGGCCACGACAACACGGTCGTCGGCACCGAAAAAGGCTACGGCCAAAAAGGTCGTAGCCAAAAAGGCTAAAAAGGCGGCGTCTGGCCCTGCGGCCAAAAAGGCGGCGGCCAAAAAGGCGGCAGTTGCCACTGCGGCCGAATTTTTGAGGGCCAAGGCCGCGCAAGTCGCCTTGACCCGCCTTGAGTCTAACTCCAACGCATCTCGCGAAGATGCACAGGAGGTGGAGGCCGACGAGCCTGTCGACTTCACGAGGAACCCACTCCCCGAGGAATGCTCACTCGCGGAGTTGGACGCAGCCGTGGACACTGAGACGTTGCGTGCCCGGGCGGGCAATCTGAGGTCGCTGATCTTTCAAATTGCCAGAAAGTCCGGCAATCTTAAGGGTGAGTACGTGCGTGACCTAAAAAACCACGCAACGGAATACCACGAGATTGTCGAGACGATCGCAGAGAGAACGATCTCCGATGAGACAAGGCGGCTCAGTCTCGAGAACCGCAGACTTCGCCGCCAAGTGGAGGACCTAGAAAAGGAGGTGAAAGCCATGCGCCGGGATTTCTCTCAGAGGAACAAATCCCCGGTGCGGCCAGCTCTTCCCTGCCAAGTCCCGGTGGGCAACTCGGCCAATGACCTGATGGCCGAAATGTCCAAAATGGTCAAAGTCATGGCGGAGGATTTGAAGGCCTCCATGTGCCGAACCTTCGGCGATATGGTGAACGCCCGCTTGGCGGTGGTTGAGGAGCGCCTCCCACCAGCACCAATCATGCGTCCTCCACTGGCCGCTGACAAGAGGCGAGAGGAGGCAGCCAAGGCTGCAGTTGCCTCATCTGCCCCGGCTCAGCCTCAGCCCGCTGTGGCTCCTAAGCCAAAGCGGACTAGAAAGGGAAGAGCTAAGGCGGATCCGCAAGCTGTACCCCTCGCTGTGGCCGGGCCGTCATCTGCTGTGACTGCGGCTGCCTCTGTCATCCGCGAGGGGCAGTGGAATGTGGTGGGTGGAAACAAAGGAAAAGGCAAAGGCAAGGGGAAAACCTCCACGCCCGTCGCAGCCCGAACCTCTGCCCAACCCTCCGTGTCGGCAGCTGCACCTAAAACTGTGGCAAAAAACAAGACGGCGCCGCCTAAGCAAAAAGCGAAGAAGCTCACACCGCCAAAGTCCTCGGCTGTGATAATCAAATTGCAGCCCGAGGCAATTGAAAAGGGCGTGACCTATGCTATGGCTCTAAATCAAGCAAGGGAGAGCATAGCTCTGACTGAACTTGGCATTGCAAACATTAAAACCCGCACTACAGCCACGGGAGCCAGAATGCTCGAGCTGTCTGGCTCCCAAAGCGGGAACAAGGCTGATAACCTCGCGGAGAAGATCCGCGAGGTATTGAAAGATGTTGCCACCGTCGCGAGGCCCACAAAGTGTGTGGATCTTCTTATCAGGGGCCTCGACGACTCTATTACAAAGGAGGAAGTGGTCGCCGCTATTTCGGCAAAAGGCGGCTGTGCTGCGGAGCTTGTTAGGGCTGGGGAGATCCGCTCCGGCCCTGGAGGTACGGCGTCCATCACGATTAAATGTCCGGTGGCAGCGGCCAAAATAGTCGTGGAAGCAGGACGCCTCCTTGTTGGCTGGACCTCGGCCCAGGTGCGTGCCCTAGATGCCCTGCCTCTACGCTGCTTTAAGTGCATGGGCACGGGCCACACCCGCCTGACATGCCCCTCGCAAAAGGACCGGAGCGATCTATGCTTCCGGTGCGGGCGATCGGGGCATAAGGCTGAAAAGTGCACGGAGACACCCCGTTGTGCAATCTGTGCTGATGAGGGAAGGCCGTCAGGGCACGCAATGGGGGGAAGGAAATGTATTCCTTCCCCTAAAAGAGGAACAATGGCCCCCAGGACCCAGGCCACCACGAATGAGGAAGTGCGCCGCGCATCGGTGCCGCAGGAAGTTGTAATGTCGGAATGAGTGTAAGCCGGCATTACAATTTCCTACAGACTAACACCAACCACTGCGCTGGAGCCCAGGACCTTCTTGTTCAAGCAATGGCGCAGTGGGAAGTGGATGTTGCGGTGGTGGCGGAGCCCTATTTTGTGCCTCCCCAACCACACTGGGCTGGGGATACAAACGGCTCCGTCGCTATTATGGCCAAGACGGGAAGCGCTGCCCGCCCTCTTATTGTCAAAGAGAGAGGGTAAGGCTATGTGGCCGCTACTTGGGGGAGAGAATTCGCCATAATTGGTGTCTATTTCTCCCCCAATGGCACTTTGGCGGGCTTAGAGGTGCTACTAGACACCCTTGCTCAGGTTGTACAGCGTATGGCTCCTCTCCCCACTTTACTGATGGGGGACCTCAACTCTTGGTCCTCATCGTGGGGGAGTGCCACCACAAATTCTTGGGGCCGCGCCGTCCAAAGCTGGGCGGTCGATGCCGGACTGTCCCTCTTAAATCGGGGGACAGAACACACGTGCGTGCGATGGAACGGGGGGTCCGTGGTGGACATTTCGTTCGCCACCCCTTCTATCGCACGTCGCGTCCGGTGTTGGCGGGTCCTCAGTGAGGTGGAAACTCTATCGGATCACAAATATATCCAATTTGAGATCTCCACCTCACCTGATACAGCGGCCCCAGCCCGGCGGCAAGGGCAGGCCTCTTTCCCGCGGTGGGCCTTGACTAAGCTCGACAAGGAGCTAGCGGAAGAGGCCGCTATAGTTAAGGCTTGGTGCTCGGCTCCTATCTCCTTGGAGGTCGACGAGGCGGCCAGTGTATTTCGGGCCTCACTTAAGGAGGTGTGCGACGCATCCATGCCGAGAGTAAAGGGTGCAGCACCTCGGCGGCAGGTGTACTGGTGGTCCGAAGAAATCGCGGACCTCCGAAACACCTGCCAACGGTCTAGAAGGGCGTATGGCCGCAGTCGGCGTCGCGCCAACCGCGACCCAGTGGTCGAGAGCCAGCTGTATACCACCTACTGTTCTGACAGAAAGGCACTACAGCTGGCCATAAGCCAAGCCAAGGCTCAGGCTCGGGAGGAGCTCCTGGAGGGTCTAAACCGTGATCCATGGGGAAGGCCCTATCGCGCAGCACGTAATAAGCTGCGCAATCAAGGGCCCCCGGTCATCGAGACCCTCCAGCCTGAACTGCTGGAAAGGGTGGTGCAGGAGTTGTTTCCGGACTGTCAGGAACACTTCCCACCACCCATGGCTCCTCCCACTGGGAGGTCGAATGAAGCCGAGCCTCTGGCGCCGCCTGTCACCGAAGAGGAACTGGAGACAGCGGCTGCAAGCCTCAGGCTTAAGAAGAAGGCCCCTGGACCCGACGGGGTCCCGGGAATTGTCTTGGGGGTAGCGCTCCGGCACCTGCACGAGCAGCTGCGGGAACTGTTCAACGTTGCAATTGCACGTGGACAGTTCCCCAAAATATGGAAGGAGGGCCGCCTCTGTCTCTTACAGAAGGAGGGGCGGTCGCCTGACACAGCTGGGGCCTATCGCCCGATTGTCCTGCTGGATGAATCCGCGAAACTCTTTGAACGCATCATTGCGTCGCGGATCATCCAGCACATGACGGACATTGGGCCTGATCTGTCCGGCAACCAGTTTGGTTTCAGGGCCAGGCGATCAACCATCGACGCCCTCCAGGCCCTGAAAAACGACACACTGGAAGCGTCTGCGAGAGGAGAAAGGTCATTGGCGGTGTCACTGGACATCGCCAATGCCTTTAATAGCTTGCCCTATGGCACTATAGCGGAGGCGCTCCGCTTTTTCAATGTGCCTCCGTATATAGGGCGCCTGATAAAGAGTTACCTCACAAACCGTGAGGTACTCTACGTGGGCTCCGACGGAAGCATCCACCGTCGGACAATGAGGTGTGGGGTTCCTCAGGGGTCCGTTTTGGGACCCCTATTATGGAATATGGGCTACGACTGGGTTCTGCGGGGCACGCTCCTTCCACGGACGCGGGTCCTGTGCTATGCAGACGACACCCTAGTCGTAGCCCGCGGAGGATCCTACGTTGAGGCGGCAAGACTGGTAGAGGTAGCCACCAGTCTTGTTGTGGGGCGCATAGAGGCACTGGGGTTGAAGGTCGCCCTGCAAAAAACCGAGGCCCTTCTTTTCCACGGGCCTCGGAGGGGACCTCCCCCTGGTGCAAAAATACGCCTCAATGGCGTAGAGGTGAAGGTGGGGGCCCACATGAAGTACTTGGGCCTCCTACTTGACGGGCGGTGGCGTTTCGGCGAGCACTTTAGCAGGCTCGCCCCCCGCCTTATCAACGCCGCGAGTGCTTTGGGCCGCCTTCTTCCTAACCAAGGCGGCCCGGACACTACATGCCGGCGACTTTACGCCGGCATTGTGCGAAGCATCGCCCTCTACGGCGCACCGGTGTGGGCAGATGCCCTTAACGTCGCCAACAAGCGCATGCTGCGGAAAGCGCAGCGTGTGGTGGCGACTAGGGCGGTGCGTGGATACCGCACCATATCCATGGGGGCTGCCTGCGTTTTGGCCGGCACGCCCCCGTGGGAGTTAGAGGCCGGGGTCCTCGCTGCGGTATACGATTACCGTGCAGCAGCGAGGGCCAGAGGACAGCGCCTAGCCTCCGAGGAGGTAGGGCGAGTGCGCGAGTTAGCTCAAAATGAGCTAATTTGGCGGTGGCAGGACGAGCTTGAGGGGCCACGATACGGTACACGTACCATCGACGCCATCAGGCCCGTCCTCCGAAGGTGGTGTCGAAGGGGGTTTGGCGCGCTCACCTTCCGGCTGGTGCAGGTGCTTTCTGGGCATGGTTGTTTCGGCCAATACCTGCACCAGATAGCCGGAAGAGAGCCAACCCCCGTGTGCCACGAATGTGGCGCACTCGAGGACGATGCCCAGCACACCCTCGAGGTGTGTCCGGCCTGGGAGGTGCAGCGCAGCACACTAGTTGCTGCAACAGGCCGGGACCTCTCGCTCCCAAGAGTAATTCGCGCTATGCTCGAGAGCGAGAGGTCGTGGGAGGCGATGGTCTCCTTCTGTGAAGAGGTCATGGCACAGAAGGAGACCGCGGAGAGGGCCAGGGAGGATGATCCTCTGGCGGCCCCTCTCCGACGCAGACGGCTGGGAGCCCGGAGAAGGCGGTTCGCCCACCTTCTCCCAGTTCCCTAGGACACCAGCGGGTGAGACCGGGGGGTCTCACTCGCATTGCACGGTGTCCCTGTCTGGGGGGTATCTGTTGTGTATCAAGATACCCCCCCGTGGCGTGAGGAGGCCCGGCAGTGGCTGGGCCGACCGCTTGGGACGATGTGGCCGAAATCCTTAGGGAATCCCACATCGTCCCGCTAAAAGCGAAGCGGGATACACCGGGGTATTTTTAGTGGGTATGCCGCCGGCTTCACCGGCGGAGAGTCCCACACTCCCCCACCGCTCACCAAGGCGGTGGGATAGTGCGTAATGCATTTTTACCCCGTTAAAAAAAAAAAAAAAAAAAAAAAAAAAAAAAAAAAAAAAAAGGTTAGGTTAGGTTAGGTTAGGTTAGGTTAGGTTAGGTTAGGTTAGGTTAGGTTCCAAGCGAGGGAGGGTATAGCTTTGCCTGAACTTGGTATCGCTAATATCAAAACCCGCACCACAGCCACGGGAGCCAGAATGCTCGAGCTGCCTGGTTCCCAAAGTGGGGATAAGGCTGACCGCCTCGCAGAGAAGATCCGCGAGGCATTAAAGGATGTCGCCACAGTCGCGAGGCCCACAAAGTGTGCGGATATTCTTGTAAAGGGCCTCGACGACTCCATCACAAAGGAGGAAGTTGTCGCCGCTATCGCGGCAAAGGGCGGCTGTGCCGCGGAACTAGTTAGGGCTGGGGAGATCCGCTTCAGCCCTGGACGTATGGGGGCCATCTCCATCAAGTGTCCGGTGGCGGCGGCCAAAACTGTTGTGAAAGCGGGACGCCTACTCATCGGCTGGAGCTCGGCCCAGGTGCGTGCTCTCGATGCCCTGCCCTTGCGCTGTTTCAAGTGCATGGGCACGGGCCACACCCGTCAGACATGCCCCTCACAAAAGGACCGGAGCGATTTGTGCTTCCGGTGCGGGCGCACAGGGCACAAGGCCGAAAAGTGCACCGATACACCTCGTTGTGCGATCTGTGCCGATGAGGGAAGGCCGTCAGGGCACGCAATGGGGGGAAGGAAATGTGTTCCATCCCCTAAAAGAGGAACAATGGCCCCCAGGACCCAGGCCGCCACGAATGTGGGAGTGTGCCTCGCATCGGCGCCAGAGGAAATTGTAATGTCGGAATGAGTGTAAGCCGGCAGTACAATTTCCTCCAGAGTAACACCAACCACTGCGCCGGAGCTCAGGACCTTTTTGTTCAAGCAATGGCGCAGTGGGAAGTGGATGTTGCGGTTGTGGCGGAGCCCTACTTTATACCTCCCCAACCACACTGGGCTGGGGATGTTAATGGCTCCGTCGCCATAGTGGCGAAGACGGGCAGCACTGCTCGCCCCCTCATTGTGAAAGAAAGGGGGTCGGGTTATGTGGCAGTCACTTGGGGGAGAGAATACGCTATAATTGGTGTCTATTTCTCCCCCAATGGTACGCTGGCAGGCTTGGAAGTGCTGCTGGACACTCTCAGTCAGGTGGTACAGCGGATGGCTCCCCTCCCTATTATATTGATGGGAGACCTAAACTCCTGGTCTTCTTCGTGGGGTAGTGCGACCACAAATTCTTGGGGCCGCGCTGTAGAAAACTGGGCCGTCGATGCCGGATTGTCCCTCTTAAACCGGGGGACCGAACACACGTGCGTGCGATGGAATGGGGGGTCCGTGGTGGACATTTCGTTCGCCACCCCTTCTATCGCACGTCGCGTCCGGTGTTGGCGCGTTCTCAGCGAGGTGGAGACTCTATCGGATCATAAGTACATCCAATTTGAGATCTCCACCTCACTTGGCACAGCGGCCCTAGCTCGGAGGCAAGGGCAGGCCTCTTTCCCGCGGTGGGCCCTGACCAAGCTCAACAAAGAGCTGGCGGAAGAGGCCGCTATAGTACAGGCTTGGTGCTCAACCCCTGTATCTTCAGAGGTTGATGAGGCGGCTAGTGTTTTCCAGGCCTCACTCAAAGAGGTGTGCGATGCCTCCATGCCGAGGGTGAAGGCTGGAGCACCTCGGCGGCAGGTGTACTGGTGGTCCGAAGAAATCGCGGGCCTCCGGAGCACCTGCCAACGGTCTAGGAGGGCGTATGGCCGCAGTCGACGTCGTGCCAATCGCGACCCAGTAGTCGAGGGCCAGCTGTGTGCCACCTACTGTTCTGACAGAAAGGCGCTACAGCTGGCCATAAGCCAAGCCAAGGCTCAGGCTCGGGAGGAGCTCCTGGAGGGTCTAAACCGTGACCCATGGGGCAGGCCCTATCGCGCAGCACGTAATAAGCTGCGCAATCAAGGGCCCCCGGTCATCGAGACCCTCCAGCCTGAACTGCTGGAAAGGGTGGTGCAGGAGTTGTTTCCGGACTGTCAGGAACATCTCCCACCACCCATGGCTCCTCCCACTGGGAGGGTGATTGAACCCGAGCCTGTCGCACCGCCTGTCACCCAAGAAGAATTAGAGACGGCGGCTGCAAGCCTACGGCTTAAAAAGAAGGCCCCCGGTCCCGATGGGGTACCCGGAAAACTTTTGGCGGTGGTGCTCCGGCATATGAACGAGCAGGTGCGGGAACTGTTTAACGTTGCCATTGCACGTGGACAGTTCCCCAAAACATGGAAAGAGGGCCGCCTATGTCTTCTTCAGAAGGAGGGGCGGTCGCCTGATACGTCGGGGGCGTATCGCCCGATTGTCCTGCTGGATGAATCCGCAAAACTATTTGAACGCATCATTGCGTCGCGGATCATCCAGCACATGACAGACACTGGACATGACCTTTCGGGAAACCAGTTCGGATTCAGGGCCGGGCGATCAACCATTGACGCCATTCAGGCCCTGAAAACCGAGACGCTCGAGGCGTCCGCAAGAGGGGACAGGTCACTGGCGGTGTCGCTTGACATCGCCAATGCATTTAATAGCTTGCCCTATGGTACGATAAAGGAGGCGCTACGCTTCTTTAACGTGCCACCTTATATAGGGCGGCTAATTGGAAGCTACCTCACAGATCGTGAGGTGGTATATATTGGCCCCGATGGACATATCATCCGTCGGGCAATGAAGTGTGGGGTTCCTCAGGGGTCCGTTTTGGGACCCCTGCTATGGAATATGGGCTACGACTGGGTTCTGCGGGGCACGCTCCTTCCACGGACGCGTGTCCTGTGTTATGCAGACGACACCCTAGTCGTAGCCCGCGGAGGATCCTACTATGAGGCGGCAAGACTGGCAGAGGTAGCCACCAGTCTTGTTGTGGGGCGCATTGAAGCGCTGGGGTTGAAGGTCGCCCTGCAAAAAACCGAGGCCCTTCTTTTCCACGGGCCTCGGAGGGGACCTCCCCCCGGTGCAAAAATACGCTTGAATGGCGTCCAGGTGAAGGTGGGGGCCCACATTAAGTATTTGGGCCTCCTGCTTGACGGGCGGTGGAGCTTTGGCGAGCACTTCAGCAGGCTCGCCCCCCGCCTTGTCAGTGCTGCAAGTGCTTTGGGCCGCCTTCTTCCCAACCAAGGCGGCCCTGATACTACATGCCGGCGACTTTACGCCGGCATTGTAAGGAGCATCGCTCTTTATGGAGCGCCAGTATGGGCGGACGCCCTGAACGTCACCAATAAACGCATGCTGCGGAGGGCGCAGCGTGTGGTGGCGACCAGGGCGGTTCGTGGATACCGCACCATATCCATGGGGGCTGCTTGCGTTTTGGCCGGCACGCCCCCGTGGGAGCTAGAGGCCGGGGTCCTCGCTGCAGTGTACGAATACCGTGCAGCAGCGAGGGCCAGAGGACAGCGCCCCGCCCTCGACGAGGTTGAGAGGGTGAGGCACATGGCTCACAATGAGCTCATTTGGAGGTGGAAGGAGGACCTGGAGGCGTCACGATTTGGTACACGTACCATCGACGCCATCAGGCCCGTCCTTCATAGGTGGTGTCAGAGGGGGTTCGGCTCACTCACCTTCCGGCTGGTGCAGGTGCTCTCTGGGCATGGCTGTTTCGGCCAATACCTGCACCATATAGCCAGAAGAGAGCCAACCCCCGTGTGCCACGAATGTGGTGCACCTGAGGATGACGCCCAGCACACCCTCGAGGTGTGTCCGGCCTGGGAGGTGCAGCGCAGCACACTAGTTGCTGCAACAGGCCGGGACCTCTCGCTCCCAAGAGCAGTTCGTGCTATGCTCGAGAGCGAGAGGTCGTGGGAGGCGATGGTCTCCTTCTGTGAAGAGGTCATGGCACAGAAGGAGACCGCGGAGAGGGCCAGGGAGGACGATCCTCTGGCGGCCCCTCTCCGACGCAGACGGCTGGGAGCCCGGAGAAGGCGGTTCGCCCGCCTTCTCCCAGTTCCCTAGGACACCAGCGGGTGAGACCGGGGGGTTTCACTCGCATTGCACGGTGTCCCTGTCTGGGGGGTATCTGTTGTGTATCAGATCACCCCCCCGTGGCGTGAGGAGGCCCGGCAGTGGCTGGGCCGACCGCTTGGGACGATGTGGCCGAAATCCTTAGGGAATCCCACATCGTCCCGCTAAAAGCGAAGCGGGATACACCGGGGTATTTTTAGTGGGTATGCCGCCGGCTTTACCGGCGGAGAGTCCCACACTCCCCCACCGCCCACCCAGGCGGTGGGATAGTGCGTAATGCATTTTTACCTCGTTAAAAAAAAAAAAAAAAAAAAAAAAAAAAAAAAAAAAAAAAAAAAAAAAAGGTTAGGTTAGGTTAGGTTCCTGGGATCCACCGTCGCAAGGCCCACAAAGTGTGTGGATCTCCTGGTACGGGGCCTTGACGACTCGATCACAAAAGAGGAAGTGGTCACCGCTGTTGCGGCAAAGGGCGGCTGTGCCGCGGAACTTGTTAGGGCTGGGGAGATCCGCTCCGGCCCTGGTGGTACGGGCTCTATCACCGTTAAGTGCCCGGTGGCTGCGGCCAAAACAGTCGTGGAAGCGGGACGCCTCTTCATTGGCTGGACCTCGGCCCAGGTGCGTGCCCTTGATACCCTGCCCTTACGCTGTTTTAAGTGCATGGGCACGGGCCACACCCGCCAGACATGCCCCTCGCAAAAGGACCGGAGCGATTTATGCTTCCGGTGCGGGCGATCGGGGCACAAGGCCGAAAAGTGCACAGAGACACCTCGTTGTGCGATCTGTGCCGATGAGGGAAGGCCGTCAGGGCACGCAATGGGGGGAAGGAAATGTGTTCCTTCCCCTAAAAGAGGAACAATGGCCCCCAGGACCCAGGCCGCCACGAATGAGGTAGTGCGCCACGCATCGGCGCCGCGGGAAATTGTAATGTCGGAATGAGTGTAAGCCGGCATTACAATTTCCTACAGACGAACACCAACCACTGCGCTGGAGCCCAGGACCTTCTCGTTCAAGCAATGGCGCAGTGGGAAGTGGATGTTGCGGTGGTGGCGGAGCCCTATTTTGTGCCTCCTCACCCACACTGGGCTGGGGATGTAAACGGCTCCATCGCTATTATAGCGAAGACGGGAAGCACTGCCCGCCCTCTTATTGTCAAGGAGAGGGGGTCAGGCTATGTGGCCGCCACTTGGGGGAGAGAATACGCCATTATCGGTGTCTATTACTCCCCCAATGGCACTCTGGCTGGTCTGGAGGTGCTTCTAGACACGCTAGGGCATGTCCTGCAGCGGATGGCACCCCTCCCTGTTATATTGATGGGGGACCTTAATTCTTGGTCCTCCTCGTGGGGAAGTGCCATCACCAACTCCTGGGGCCGCACCGTCCAGAACTGGGCGGTCGATGCTGAATTGTCTCTCCTGAACCGGGGGACAGAACATACGTGCGTGCGATGGAATGGGGGGTCCGTGGTGGACATTTCGTTCGCCACCCCTTCTATCGCACGTCGCGTCCGGTGTTGGCGGGTTCTCAGCGAGGTGGAGACTCTATCGGATCACAAATACATCCAATTTGAGATCTCCACCTCACCTGACACAGCGGCCCTGGCCCGGCGGCGGGGACAGGCTTCCTTCCGGCGGTGGGCCTTGACTAGGCTGGACAAGGAGCTAGCGGAAGAGGCCGCAATAGTTCAGGCTTGGTGCTCGGCTCCTATCTCCTTGGAGGTCGACGAGGCGGCCAGTGTATTTCGGGCCTCTCTTACGGAGGTGTGCGACGCATCCATGCCGAGGGTGAAGGGTGCAGCACCTCGGCGGCAGGTGTACTGGTGGTCCGAAGAAATCGCGGACCTCCGGAGCACCTGCCAACGGTCTAGAAGGGCGTATGGCCGCAGTCGGCGTCGTGCCAACCGCGACCCAGTAGTCGAGGGCCAGCTGTATGCCACCTACTGTTCTGACAGAAAGGCGCTACAGCTGGCCATAAGCCAAGCCAAGGCTCAGGCTCGGGAGGAGCTCCTGGAGGGTCTAAACCGTGACCCATGGGGCAGGCCCTATCGCGCAGCACGTAATAAGCTGCGCAATCAGGGGCCCCCAGTCATCGAGACCCTCCAGCCTGAACTGCTGGAAAGGGTGGTGCAGGAGTTGTTTCCGGACTGTCAGGAACACTTCCCACCACCCATGGCTCCTCCCACTGGGAGGTCGAATGAAGCCGAGCCTCTTGCGCCGCCTGTCACCGAAGAGGAACTGGGGACGGCGGCCGCAAGCCTCAGGCTCAAAAAGAAGGCCCCTGGACCCGACGGGGTCCCGGGAAAAGTTTTGGGGATAGCGCTCCGGCACCTGCACGAGCAGCTGCGGGAACTGTTCAACGTTGCTATTGCACGAGGGCAGTTCCCCAAAATATGGAAGGAGGGCCGCCTCTGTCTCTTACAGAAGGAGGGGCGGTCGCCTGACACTGCTGGGGCCTATCGCCCGATTGTCCTGCTGGATGAATCCGCGAAACTCTTTGAACGC
Organism: Udea olivalis; assembly: GCA_947369235.1. Classification (NCBI taxonomy): domain Eukaryota; kingdom Metazoa; phylum Arthropoda; class Insecta; order Lepidoptera; family Crambidae; genus Udea; species Udea olivalis. Next base: position 25,161,613 of record OX376342.1, read on the forward strand.
ATCATTGCGTCGCGGATCATCCAGCACATGACGGACATTGGGCCTGATCTGTCATGTAATCAGTTTGGATTCAGGGCAGGGCGATCAACCATCGACGCTCTCCAGGCCCTGAAAGCCGAGACGCTTGAGGCGTCCGCGAGAGGAGAAAGGTCATTGGCGGTGTCACTGGACATCGCCAATGCCTTTAATAGCTTGCCCTATGGCACTATAGCGGAGGCGCTACGATTTTTCAATGTGCCTCCATATATAGGGCGCCTGATAAAGAGTTACCTCACAAACCGTGAGGTACTCTACGTGGGCCCCGACGGAAGTATCCAACGTCGGGCAATGACGTGTGGGGTTCCTCAGGGGTCCGTTTTGGGACCCCTATTATGGAATATGGGCTACGACTGGGTTCTGCGGGGCACGCTCCTTCCACGGACGCGTGTCCTGTGCTATGCAGACGACACCCTAGTCGTAGCCCGCGGAGGAACCTACAATGAGGCAGCAAGGCTAATAGAGGTAGCCACCAGCCTTGTTGTGGGGCGAATTGAGGCGCTGGGGTTGAAGGTCGCCCTGCAAAAAACCGAGGCCCTTCTTTTCCACGGGCCTCGGAGGGGACCTCCCCCTGGTGCAAAAATACGCCTCAATGGCGTAGAGGTGAAGGTGGGGGCCCACATGAAGTACTTGGGCCTCCTACTTGACGGGCGGTGGCGTTTTGGCGAACATTTTAGCAGGCTCGCCCCACGCCTTATTAATGCCGCGAGTGCTTTGGGCCGCCTTCTTCCCAACCAAGGCGGCCCGGACACCACATGCCGGCGACTTTACGCCGGCATTGTGCGAAGCATCGCCCTCTACGGCGCACCGGTGTGGGCAGATGCCCTTAACGTCGCCAACAAGCGCATGCTGCGGAAAGCGCAGCGTGTGGTGGCGACCAGGGCGGTGCGTGGATACCGCACCATATCCACGGGGGCTGCCTGCGTTTTAGCCGGCACGCCCCCGTGGGAGTTAGAGGCCGGGGTCCTCGCTGCGGTATACGAATACCGTGCAGCAGCGAGGTCCAGAGGACAGCGCCCAGCCTCCGAGGAGGTAGAGCGAGTGCGTGAGTTAGCTCAAGATGAGCTAATTTGGCGGTGGCAGGACGAGCTTGAGGGGTCGCGATACGGTACACGTACCATCGACGCCATCAGGCCCGTCCTCCGTAGGTGGTGTCGAAGGGGGTTCGGCGCGCTCACCTTCCGGCTGGTGCAGGTGCTCTCTGGGCATGGCTGTTTCGGCCAATACCTGCACCAGATAGCCGGAAGAGAGCCAACCCCCGTGTGCCACGAATGTGGCGCACTCGAGGACGATGCCCAGCACACCCTCGAGGTGTGTCCGGCCTGGGAGGTGCAGCGCAGCACACTGGTTGCTGCAACAGGCCGGGACCTCTCGCTCCCAAGAGTAATTCCAGCTATGCTCGAGAGCGAGAGGTCGTGGGAGGCGGTGGTCTCCTTCTGTGAAGAGGTTATGACACGGAAGGAGACCGCGGAGAGGGCCAGGGAGGACGATCCTCTAGCGGCCCCTCTCCGACGCAGACGGCTGGGAGCCCGGAGAAGGCGGTTCGCCCACCTTCTCCCAGTTCCCTAGGACACCAGCGGGTGAGACCGGGGGGTCTCACTCGCATTACACGGTGTCCCTGTCTGGGGGGTATCTGTTGTGTATCAAGATACCCCCCCGTGGCGTGAGGAGGCCCGGCAGTGGCTGGGCCGACCGCTTGGGACGATGTGGCCGAAATCCTTAGGGAATCCCACATCGTCCCGCTAAAAGCGAAGCGGGATACACCGGGGTATTTTTAGTGGGTATGCCGCCGGCTTCACCGGTGGAGAGTCCCACACTCCCCCACCGCTCACCCAGGCGGTGGGATAGTGCGTAATGCATTTTTACCCCGTTAAAAAAAAAAAAAAAAAAAAAAAGGTTAGGTTCCTGGGGCAGTATGGTTCTGCTACCAGGCGCGTCCCCCGGGTGGCGGATAGGGGAACGCCCTCCAGATATGGAGGGTACCGGCAGTGGCCGGCGTGGACCGAAACCAGGGGAGGAGGGTGGTATTAGTACGGACTTCGGTCCGGAAGTATCGCCTGACTCAGGACAAAGTCAGCAGACGGTGTGCTCGCCGCTTACCCCGGGTCATTGAGTCTCGTTTCGAGTCAGACTCTTTGTTCTCGGGGGGTGGCCGGCGCGCTTGCTGTTGATTTTGTTCTCGGGGGGGAATGTGACCGTAATCCCAGTGCACTCGGGGCACGATGCTTAGCAGAGTTCACTCAGTTATGGATAGTGTTCCAGCACTGGGACCGGGGCGTCTGTCCTTTCCTGTCCTTTTCCCAAATTCCCGTGTTCCTTTATCCTTTTTCTCCTTCCCATTTTCTCCCAGTCCCTTGTCCTTTTGAGCTGTTTGTTTCTGTTCTGGCTGCTTGTGCATGGTTTTCATGCACCTGCATTCGGCGCCGGGGTTCTCAGCTCAATCATCCTTTACCTTATCAGACCCGCGTGGATGACAACCACTATAAAAATCACGAAGCCGGAGGTCTAACCGTGCCGAAGGTGGGTAAATGCGAGCGAGGGGTTACCCGCCCTTAAGGGAAACAAAAAATAAAATGGACGCATATTTGAATAAGACTACCCAGGAGGGTCCCATTGCCTGTGGCAGTGGGGAATCCCTCCCTCTGGAGCGCTCGCGGAGCCCGATTTCGGGTTCCACGGGTGATCTGGGGGCAGCCCCCGTTCGTAGTCTGGGGGGGGCACAAAAATGCTCCGGGGGAAACCCTGTTTTTGTTCCAAGCGCAGTGACGGAGACCCAGGGTTCAGCATCGACCCGTGTCACACGCGCGTCAAGTACGCGAGATGCAACCAGTTCTCTCCAACCGATGGTAGTTTTATCCCGGCTGGAGACAAGCCCGCTTGGCGGAGCCCCGAAGACCACAGTCGCCTCCAAAGACGACACAGAAGAAGAGACCTCGGACACGGGGTTCAAGCGGCCGCACCCTTATGCGTTCCTGCCTGACTTCGTGTACGACCTTTCAGATTCAGAAGTCCTTCACACCCCGGACTCTGACGACTTTACTAGCGACTCGGAACCTTTTTCAACCAGTCAGCTGCTGGCACCCCTCCCTGTTATATTGATGGGGGACCTTAATTCTTGGTCCTCCTCGTGGGGAAGTGCCATCACCAACTCCTGGGGCCGCACCGTCCAGAACTGGGCGGTCGATGCTGAATTGTCTCTCCTGAACCGGGGGACAGAACATACGTGCGTGCGATGGAATGGGGGGTCCGTGGTGGACATTTCGTTCGCCACCCCTTCTATCGCACGTCGCGTCCGGTGTTGGCGGGTTCTCAGCGAGGTGGAGACTCTATCGGATCACAAATACATCCAATTTGAGATCTCCACCTCACCTGACACAGCGGCCCTGGCCCGGCGGCGGGGACAGGCTTCCTTCCGGCGGTGGGCCTTGACTAGGCTGGACAAGGAGCTAGCGGAAGAGGCCGCAATAGTTCAGGCTTGGTGCTCGGCTCCTATCTCCTTGGAGGTCGACGAGGCGGCCAGTGTATTTCGGGCCTCTCTTACGGAGGTGTGCGACGCATCCATGCCGAGGGTGAAGGGTGCAGCACCTCGGCGGCAGGTGTACTGGTGGTCCGAAGAAATCGCGGACCTCCGGAGCACCTGCCAACGGTCTAGAAGGGCGTATGGCCGCAGTCGGCGTCGTGCCAACCGCGACCCAGTAGTCGAGGGCCAGCTGTATGCCACCTACTGTTCTGACAGAAAGGCGCTACAGCTGGCCATAAGCCAAGCCAAGGCTCAGGCTCGGGAGGAGCTCCTGGAGGGTCTAAACCGTGACCCATGGGGCAGGCCCTATCGCGCAGCACGTAATAAGCTGCGCAATCAGGGGCCCCCAGTCATCGAGACCCTCCAGCCTGAACTGCTGGAAAGGGTGGTGCAGGAGTTGTTTCCGGACTGTCAGGAACACTTCCCACCACCCATGGCTCCTCCCACTGGGAGGTCGAATGAAGCCGAGCCTCTTGCGCCGCCTGTCACCGAAGAGGAACTGGGGACGGCGGCCGCAAGCCTCAGGCTCAAAAAGAAGGCCCCTGGACCCGACGGGGTCCCGGGAAAAGTTTTGGGGATAGCGCTCCGGCACCTGCACGAGCAGCTGCGGGAACTGTTCAACGTTGCTATTGCACGAGGGCAGTTCCCCAAAATATGGAAGGAGGGCCGCCTCTGTCTCTTACAGAAGGAGGGGCGGTCGCCTGACACTGCTGGGGCCTATCGCCCGATTGTCCTGCTGGATGAATCCGCGAAACTCTTTGAACGCATCATTGCGTCGCGGATCATCCAGCACATGACGGACATTGGGCCTGATCTGTCATGTAATCAGTTTGGATTCAGGGCAGGGCGATCAACCATCGACGCTCTCCAGGCCCTGAAAGCCGAGACGCTTGAGGCGTCCGCGAGAGGAGAAAGGTCATTGGCGGTGTCACTGGACATCGCCAATGCCTTTAATAGCTTGCCCTATGGCACTATAGCGGAGGCGCTACGATTTTTCAATGTGCCTCCATATATAGGGCGCCTGATAAAGAGTTACCTCACAAACCGTGAGGTACTCTACGTGGGCCCCGACGGAAGTATCCAACGTCGGGCAATGACGTGTGGGGTTCCTCAGGGGTCCGTTTTGGGACCCCTATTATGGAATATGGGCTACGACTGGGTTCTGCGGGGCACGCTCCTTCCACGGACGCGTGTCCTGTGCTATGCAGACGACACCCTAGTCGTAGCCCGCGGAGGAACCTACAATGAGGCAGCAAGGCTAATAGAGGTAGCCACCAGCCTTGTTGTGGGGCGAATTGAGGCGCTGGGGTTGAAGGTCGCCCTGCAAAAAACCGAGGCCCTTCTTTTCCACGGGCCTCGGAGGGGACCTCCCCCTGGTGCAAAAATACGCCTCAATGGCGTAGAGGTGAAGGTGGGGGCCCACATGAAGTACTTGGGCCTCCTACTTGACGGGCGGTGGCGTTTTGGCGAACATTTTAGCAGGCTCGCCCCACGCCTTATTAATGCCGCGAGTGCTTTGGGCCGCCTTCTTCCCAACCAAGGCGGCCCGGACACCACATGCCGGCGACTTTACGCCGGCATTGTGCGAAGCATCGCCCTCTACGGCGCACCGGTGTGGGCAGATGCCCTTAACGTCGCCAACAAGCGCATGCTGCGGAAAGCGCAGCGTGTGGTGGCGACCAGGGCGGTGCGTGGATACCGCACCATATCCACGGGGGCTGCCTGCGTTTTAGCCGGCACGCCCCCGTGGGAGTTAGAGGCCGGGGTCCTCGCTGCGGTATACGAATACCGTGCAGCAGCGAGGTCCAGAGGACAGCGCCCAGCCTCCGAGGAGGTAGAGCGAGTGCGTGAGTTAGCTCAAGATGAGCTAATTTGGCGGTGGCAGGACGAGCTTGAGGGGTCGCGATACGGTACACGTACCATCGACGCCATCAGGCCCGTCCTCCGTAGGTGGTGTCGAAGGGGGTTCGGCGCGCTCACCTTCCGGCTGGTGCAGGTGCTCTCTGGGCATGGCTGTTTCGGCCAATACCTGCACCAGATAGCCGGAAGAGAGCCAACCCCCGTGTGCCACGAATGTGGCGCACTCGAGGACGATGCCCAGCACACCCTCGAGGTGTGTCCGGCCTGGGAGGTGCAGCGCAGCACACTGGTTGCTGCAACAGGCCGGGACCTCTCGCTCCCAAGAGTAATTCCAGCTATGCTCGAGAGCGAGAGGTCGTGGGAGGCGGTGGTCTCCTTCTGTGAAGAGGTTATGACACGGAAGGAGACCGCGGAGAGGGCCAGGGAGGACGATCCTCTAGCGGCCCCTCTCCGACGCAGACGGCTGGGAGCCCGGAGAAGGCGGTTCGCCCACCTTCTCCCAGTTCCCTAGGACACCAGCGGGTGAGACCGGGGGGTCTCACTCGCATTACACGGTGTCCCTGTCTGGGGGGTATCTGTTGTGTATCAAGATACCCCCCCGTGGCGTGAGGAGGCCCGGCAGTGGCTGGGCCGACCGCTTGGGACGATGTGGCCGAAATCCTTAGGGAATCCCACATCGTCCCGCTAAAAGCGAAGCGGGATACACCGGGGTATTTTTAGTGGGTATGCCGCCGGCTTCACCGGTGGAGAGTCCCACACTCCCCCACCGCTCACCCAGGCGGTGGGATAGTGCGTAATGCATTTTTACCCCGTTAAAAAAAAAAAAAAAAAAAAAAAGGTTAGGTTCCTGGGGCAGTATGGTTCTGCTACCAGGCGCGTCCCCCGGGTGGCGGATAGGGGAACGCCCTCCAGATATGGAGGGTACCGGCAGTGGCCGGCGTGGACCGAAACCAGGGGAGGAGGGTGGTATTAGTACGGACTTCGGTCCGGAAGTATCGCCTGACTCAGGACAAAGTCAGCAGACGGTGTGCTCGCCGCTTACCCCGGGTCATTGAGTCTCGTTTCGAGTCAGACTCTTTGTTCTCGGGGGGTGGCCGGCGCGCTTGCTGTTGATTTTGTTCTCGGGGGGGAATGTGACCGTAATCCCAGTGCACTCGGGGCACGATGCTTAGCAGAGTTCACTCAGTTATGGATAGTGTTCCAGCACTGGGACCGGGGCGTCTGTCCTTTCCTGTCCTTTTCCCAAATTCCCGTGTTCCTTTATCCTTTTTCTCCTTCCCATTTTCTCCCAGTCCCTTGTCCTTTTGAGCTGTTTGTTTCTGTTCTGGCTGCTTGTGCATGGTTTTCATGCACCTGCATTCGGCGCCGGGGTTCTCAGCTCAATCATCCTTTACCTTATCAGACCCGCGTGGATGACAACCACTATAAAAATCACGAAGCCGGAGGTCTAACCGTGCCGAAGGTGGGTAAATGCGAGCGAGGGGTTACCCGCCCTTAAGGGAAACAAAAAATAAAATGGACGCATATTTGAATAAGACTACCCAGGAGGGTCCCATTGCCTGTGGCAGTGGGGAATCCCTCCCTCTGGAGCGCTCGCGGAGCCCGATTTCGGGTTCCACGGGTGATCTGGGGGCAGCCCCCGTTCGTAGTCTGGGGGGGGCACAAAAATGCTCCGGGGGAAACCCTGTTTTTGTTCCAAGCGCAGTGACGGAGACCCAGGGTTCAGCATCGACCCGTGTCACACGCGCGTCAAGTACGCGAGATGCAACCAGTTCTCTCCAACCGATGGTAGTTTTATCCCGGCTGGAGACAAGCCCGCTTGGCGGAGCCCCGAAGACCACAGTCGCCTCCAAAGACGACACAGAAGAAGAGACCTCGGACACGGGGTTCAAGCGGCCGCACCCTTATGCGTTCCTGCCTGACTTCGTGTACGACCTTTCAGATTCAGAAGTCCTTCACACCCCGGACTCTGACGACTTTACTAGCGACTCGGAACCTTTTTCAACCAGTCAGCTGCTCACATCGAAGAGACAAAAAGGTCCAACAAAACATCACGATGTTGGTCGTCGCCAGTCGGAGCGCAAACTTAAAAAGCTGTCGGCTGCGGCCAATAAAGCTGAAGTCGACGCTCAACTCAAGAAACGTGCTATACGTAAAGGGCATGCCCCATCCGAAGAAGATCTCACCATAATAGTTCCACCTAATATGGACGACTTGAATGCCGAAGAAGTGAGGGCTCTTTCAGGCAAAAGCGCACTGAAGGTATACGATATTTGCAATAAAAGCAAGAATCTGAAGGGCACCTTTATCAAGGATTTAAAAGACTGCGCAAAGCTATTTGTCGATGCAGTTGACAGTCTTACACGTCGCACCCAAAACGACGAGACACACCGGCTCAGAGCCGAGATGGCCCGCATGCGTGCAGAGCTGGACGAGCTCAAGGCGAAGGCCGCTTTGGCCCCTATTGCCAAACCGGACCCCCCAGCGACCGCCGATGCGTTGAAGGACTGGCTTCGGCAGGAGTTTGAGCCTTCGATTCTCCGCCAAGTCGGTTTTATGGTTGACGCGAAGTTAGCGGGGTTGACGACGGAGGCAGTCCGTCCCCCGCTTGCGGCAGACCGAAGAAAGGCAGCTGAGGCCAAGAAAGCAGCAGCTTTTGCCACTTTGCCATCGGTGGCGGCTCCAACGAGAGAAGAGCAACCACAACCCCGTGCCGAACCAATGGACGGTGACTGGACCGAAGTCGGCCCCGGGGGGAAGGTCAAGAAGAAAAAGCAAGGGAAGAAAACTTCTACACCGGCAGCAACAACATCAGCGCAGCCGGCTTCCCAAAAGAAAGATGGCAAAAATCCTGATACGACTTCTCCACCTGCTCCAAATACGTATGCCACGGCTACGAAAGGCAAGGGCAGCCAAAAATCAACAACCACAGGTGTGACGACAGCGGCCGCAAATACATCAAAAGGCAAAACATCTGCCAAAAAGTCCCAACGAAAGAAGAGCCGCAAGCCGAAGCTCTCCGAACCCCGATCCGCTGCAGTCGCGATAACGTTGGGCCCGGAAGCGCTAAGGATGGGTTTCACCTACAAAATAGTATTGGAGAGACTAAAGGAAGAGATAAAGCTCTCCGAGTTAGGCATAGACCGAGTCAACATGCGGGTGGGCCAAACAGGGTCGAGAATTTTGGAAATTCCTGGCTTAGGTAATGAAGAGAAGGCCGAAAAACTCAAGGACGCCGCACACGTGATCCTCGAGAACTTAGCAAAAGTCACCAGACCCACCAAAACCATAGATCTCCGTTTGTGTGGGCTGGACGACTCACTAAATAGCAGAGAGGTAGCCTCGGCGATTGCAGCCCGTGGTGGATGTGACGCGGAAACCATCCGAGTCGGAGACGTCCGCCCTGGGCCGAGAGGTGTCGGGGCTTGTTTTGTCCGCTGCCCTGTGGCCGCGGCAAAGATGTTACTAAAAGATGGCTACCTAACAATAGGGTGGAGCAGCGCTCAGGTCCGGGCCCTGACCCCGCGCCCCATGCGCTGCTATAAGTGTATGGGAGTGGGGCACACAAGCCCACGCTGCCCATCTCCTCGGGACCGGACCGGCCTATGTTTTAGGTGTGGAAAAGAGGGACACAAGGCGGCAGATTGCCAGGCAACAGCGCACTGCGCACACTGCGCTGAAGCAAACTTGCCGGCTAAGCATATTATGGGAGGTCGAGAATGTAACCCACCTCCCACACGGCCGAGAGTAGCGATATTTGACCGCAGCAGTTTTGCAAATTCGAAAAGGCTAGAGGACATGAAACGCAGAGGTCCTAGCAGTCTAAGTGGTACTAGCGGGGAGGGGTCGGGGGGCCCTAACCTGCATTGCACGGTACCACCTGTCTGAGGGGTGCCCTGGTGTACCCGGGCATCCCTCCCAGCGAAGGACGTCGGGCCAACCATCTGGCCTGACCTACCACTGGGCGGTACGGCGAGTGTAATAATCCCGTACCGTCCGTTTTTTATATAAGTGGTAGAGGGTACACTGTCAGGTTTTTTAGTGAGTAGGAGTCTCACATAACCACATTGCCCCCCCCGGGCATGTGGTATCCATGAGGGATTTTCCCTGACATTAAAAAAAAAAAAAAAAAAAAAAAAAAAAAAAAAAAAAAAAAAGGTTAGGTTAGGTTAGGTTAGGTTAGGTTAGGTTAGGTTAGGTTAGGTTAGGTTAGGTTAGGTTAGGTTAGGTTCCCGTGTGGAGTTTGACAGTCTCCCATCGGGCGCGTCCCCAGGTGGCGGATAGGGGAATGCCCCCCAGATATAGGGGGTACCGGCTTCGGCCGGCGCGGACCAAAACTGTCGAGGAGGTGTATTCTCCCTCCTCTTTTTGAAGAGGGGCCGAGAGTGTCTTTCGGGGCTTACGGGGCCCAGCGGCCATCTTTTGTGATGGCGTGGTATGGCAGGCCTGCAAGGCTTGCGGTCGCTTTTAGCGACAACTGTGGTGTGAGTGTTCTGTCGCCGTGCAGTTTACACTGCGTGTGGGAGTCCTCTGGACTAGCGGAGCTTCGGCTCGTGGGATGGCGGGTCTTCAAGACCTGCGGCTGGACGGGCCCACCACTCGCGATTGCGCGACTAGGTGGGTGACTTCGGTCAACCGTCTGGCAATCTGCTCCCGAAGGGTGTTGTGGACATGTCTCGCAGCCCTCGGGAAGTAGGGGCCCTGGCTTGGTCGCCCGGGCCGAGAGGAGACAACCTCAATAAAAAACCCCAAAAGGTCGGACGTTGGTCACGTGACGTTCGGCCGCCTCGGTCTCGAGGTGGTAGGATGGGAGATCGCCTACCCGCTAGCGTCGACAACTGCACGAGACCACCCGCCCTCGTGCAGTATTAGGGTTACCCAGGTGCAGGGGGCACCGCCTGGATGGACATTTTATATCCCCCATACTCGTGGGAACAAGTATGGATTCCGATTTTTCTTCTTTTAGTTTTTGTGTAAAAAATAGGTTTAGTGTTTTGGAGAATAGGGTTGAAGATTCAGAGGTAGCTGAGCTTCAAACCCCTGTCGGAGAGGACCGTGATACGGTGCGCACTGGTTGGTTGGTAGGCGTGCGCGATACCGTTAGTCCCTCCACGGTGGAGCCTGAAAAGGCTACGACCCCGTCATCTTTGACAGGGTCCGAGAAGGTGCCTGTTGTTAGGCTTACTCGAATGGAGTCGGATCCCTTGTCCGCTGATGAGGGCCAGGGCCGACTCTGGGAACCACGGAGGCGGAGCCGTTCGAAGCACCGCTCTTTGAGTGACCGGGCGAGCTCAGACACTTCTCCTGGGGAGGATGTCTCGGCCCCCAAAATAATAAAGACGCTGCGCGGCCGAGGCCGACCGCCCACTACGGGCCAGTATGTAGGCCTCGCGAAGACAAAAGCCGCCTTCCTCAAGCAGAGGGAGGACGCGGAGCGGGAAGAAGCCGAACAGCTGGCTGAGCAGGAGTTAGCAGTAATGACTCGCGCAATGGCGCGTCCAGTGGACGTGACCCGTCTAAGCGAGTCGTCCATGTCGGCAGACGAGTGCGACGATTCCCCGCAGGCTATCAGAAATGAACTTCTGCAAATCGCTGCCGTCGCCCAGAAAGTCGGGAAGTCCTCAAAACATCTGAAGGGGACTTTCCAAAGAGCTTTGTACGACCTACATGACAAGGCAGAGTCTCTGGGCAGCAGAATTTTAAAGCTGAATGCCTCCGATGAGACAATCCGCTTAAGACGGGAGAACGAGGTCCTCCAGCAAGACCGCGACCGCGTGCTGGGCGAAAATGCTCGGCTGCAGAAGCGGTTGGACGACCTCGGCATCGAATTACATAATTTGCGCCAGGACCTCCTGCAGAAGCAACAGGAACGAATGGACGAGATGGAGCGTAGCCTTACAATCCGGATGGGGACTATGATGTCGGCCCGCTACGGCTCTGGCGAAGACCCAACGCTGCCGCGGATGAGGCCACCGCTGGCCGCTGACCGGGTAAGAGGCGAGATTGCTCAGGCGTCCCAGCCCGAGCCTCAGCCACAGCGACAATCTCGGCAAAAGACCAGGCCACCGCCAGCAGCTGCTGCTAATGCGGGTTCAAAGGCCCCGCCTCAAGGTGCCTCAGCGCCCCAAAACACCCGCGGCGCGACAGCTGCCAAAAAGGCGAAGAAGAAGGTGGACGATGATGGTGCAACCCCTATGGTCTGGGTGCCCACGTCAGAAACCAACCCCCATTCTATTGGCACAGTACGCCCTTCTACGAGGAACGACTGGACCAAGGTGGGGAAAGGGGGAAAGAAGGCCAAGGAAGGAGGCAAAACATCTAAGCCTCAACAACCTGATTCGCGCCGAAAACCTGCGCAGGCCAACAAGAAGCCAACGAAGAAGGACGAGAGGAAGGCGCCTAAGATCCACGCTCCTCGCAGCATGGCAGTGGTCGTCACGTTGCAGCCGGAGGCTGAAAAGCGGGGGCTCACCTATGCCAACGTGATCGGCCAAGCCAAGGCCAAAATAGACTTGTTGGGCCTCGGTATAGAATCGGTGCGCTTCCGGCGTGCTGCCACCGGAGCAACTATTATCGAGGTTCCTGGCGCAACCAGCGGCGACAAAGCCAACTCTTTGGCTGAGAAACTTAAGGGTGTGCTAGGGGAGGAGGACGTGCGAATACACCGACCCGTAAAAACTGCCGAAGTCCGTATCTCAGGATTGGACGAATCGGTGACGGCGGAGGAACTTACAGCAGCGGTGGCAAAATCCGGTGGCTGCCCTGCTGAAGCCATAAAAACTGGCACGATTCGGCGAGACTTTTCGGGTCAGGGGACGGTCTGGGTACGTTGCCCTGTTCCCATTGCTAAAAAACTGTCCGACGACCGACGGATTCTGGTAGGTTGGGTGGCAGCCCAGGTCAAGCTGCTTGAGCCCCGCCAAATGCGGTGTTTCCGCTGCCTTGAGGTAGGGCATGTGCGGGAACGCTGCACTTCCGAGGTGGATAGAAGTAGCCAATGCTACCGTTGCGGGCAACTCGGCCACATTTCGAGAGACTGCAAGGCTGCAGCTCACTGCACTCTTTGTGCGTTAGCCAAAAAGCCTGCAGGACACCGGGTCGGCAGCAAGTCCTGCACGGCCCCGCGCCCAAAGAAAGGGAGTAAGCCTGCCGCCGTGGCCAAGACCCAGCAGCAGACGACTCACCCACCTCCGATTAGGGACGAGGAGATGTCTGAGGTCGCCAGTTAAATGGCTATCAGCTATCTGCAGGTGAACCTCAACCACTGTAGAATGGCTCAGGACCTTTTACATCAGAGTCTTCTACAGTGGTCGGTGCACGTCGCCGTGGTGGCTGAGCCCTATTTTGTCCCGCAGAGGGACAACTGGGTCGCCGATATCGACGGAGTGGTCGCCATCGTTAGGCAGGCTGCTGCAGGTGCCCCGCTTTTTGGCAGGGTCGAGCGAGGCAGCGGATGGGTGGCTGCTCTCATGGGGCAAACGTTCATTGTCGGGACATACTTTTCCCCTAACAAAACCCTGGCGGAATTCGAGAGCCACCTTTCGGGGCTGGAGGCGCTGATTGCCCGCAACCGCTCCCATGAGCTGCTCGTCGTCGGGGATTTCAACGCCAAATCCTTGACGTGGGGATCTCCGGCGACTGATGCACGAGGTGTTGCCATGGAAGAGTGGGCGATCGCCACCGGCCTGGTGGTTCTTAACCAAGGTGCGGTACATACGTGCGTGCGACAGCTGGGTGGGTCCATCGTGGACATTTCGTTCGCGAGCCCGGCCCTTGCGCGCCATGTATCGGACTGGAGAGTGGTGGAGGATGTGGAAACGTTCTCGGACCACCGGTATATCCGGTTTGCCGTTTCCGCATCACCGCCGCTCCACACCGGTCCGAACCGAATCTCCGCGACCAGGGACTGCCCCCGCTGGGCGCTTAAGCGCCTTGATAGGGAGGCGCTGGAGTTGGCCTCCATTGTCCAGGCATGGGTGCCTGTGCCGGACGGTCCGTCTGAGGTGGAAGGAGAGGCAGAGTGGTTTCGGGAGGCGCTGTCGCATATTTGTGACGCGGCCATGCCCCGAGCCAGGTCCCTTCCAGCGAAACGCCAGGTGTATTGGTGGTCCGCAGACCTAGCGCAGCTGAGATACGCTTGCGTAAGGGCGAGACGCCAATACGCCCGACACCGGCGCAGAGCGAACCGAAATGAGGAGCAGGAGGCGCTCCTTTATGAAGAATATCGACAGGCCAAAAAGTCACTGAAGGTGGCCATTAACAAGGCCAAGTCAGAAGCGCGGGAGGAGTTTTTACAAACACTCAATAGTGATCCGTGGGGGCGGCCTTACCGAATGGCGATGGCCAAGCTCCGGCCATGGGCCCCCCCGTTAACGGAGAGCATTGAGCCCCCGCTTCTGGACAATGTGGTGGCCACCCTGTTCCCAACAACGGGGGAGTTTTCCCCTCCACCAATGGCCTCAGCTGGCCCACTACATGAGGATGAAATTGAGACGCCGCAGGTCACCGAGGACGAGTTTGGTGCAGCCGTACTGAAGCTGCGGGCGAAAAACACCGCGCCCGGCCTTGATGGCATAGCAGGTCGTGCTTTGGCCCTCGCACTAAAATGGTTGGGTCCGAGACTACGGACCTTCTTCACGAACTGTCTCAGACAGGGCCGGTTTCCGCGGCAGTGGAAGACCGGGAAGCTGGTCCTGTTAAAGAAGGAAGGGCGACCGGCGGATTCTCCGTCCGCTTACCGCCCCATCGTTCTGCTCGACGAGATGGGTAAACTTTTTGAGCGAATCATCGCTGCTCGTCTCGTCGAGCACATCGAAGGGGTTGGTCCAAACCTGGCGGATTGCCAGTTTGGCTTTCGGCGGCGCAGATCCACCGTGCATGCCATTTTGCGGGTGAAAACCCAAGCCGAGGAGGCTATAGCTCGGGGAGAGGTCGTTTTGGCGGTATCTTTAGATATCGCCAACGCCTTTAACACCATCCCCTGGGCATGCATCAGAGAGGCCCTCAAATACCACCGGGTACCTGTGTACCTGAGGACCCTCATCGCCGACTACCTCTCCGAGAGGTACGTTGAGTACCCCGGGCGGGATGCGTGGTGCAGACGGCCTATGTCATGCGGTGTCCCACAGGGATCGGTCCTTGGGCCGCTCCTGTGGAACATCGGTTACGACTGGGTGTTGCGGGGTGGGAATTTACCGGGTGTCAGCGTAACGTGTTATGCGGACGACACACTGGTCACCGCTCGGGGGAAAACGTTTCGCGAAGCAGCGCTTTTAGCCACTGCGGGAACGGCGCATGTGGTGGGCCGCATTCGGCGCCTGGGTTTGGAGGTGGCTCTGCACAAGTCCGAGGTCTTGTGTTTTCACGGGCCCCGGCAAGCCCCTCCAGCTGGTTCCCATATAGTGGTCGGTGGAGTCCGGCTTGACGTCGAATCGACGCTGAAATACTTGGGGCTAGTCCTTGATGGTCGACTAGACTTCCGCGCCCATTTTGAGCGGCTGGCGCCAAAACTCATAAAGACGGCTAACGCTCTGAGTAGGATCCTGCCTAATTTATCTGGGCCAGGCGACTTATGTAGGAAATTATACATCGGGATCGTGCGATCTATTGCCCTTTACGGGGCCCCCGTATGGGCCAACGCTCTGAAGAATCA
Source organism: Udea olivalis (assembly GCA_947369235.1). NCBI lineage: Eukaryota > Metazoa > Arthropoda > Insecta > Lepidoptera > Crambidae > Udea > Udea olivalis. The sequence continues at coordinate 25,176,681 of OX376342.1, forward strand.
GAGTATCGCCATCCTGCGCAGGCCGCAGAGAGCGATGGCCATACGAGCTATACGGGGGTATCGTACGATTTCTTTTGAGGCGGCATGTGTGCTGGCTCGCCAACTGCCCTGGGATCTAGACGCGAGGGCCCTTTCAGCCGTTTTCTACTGGCGTGAGGATGTGCGTTCCTCGGGCGGGCGGGCTGCACCCCAAGAAGTTGACGGCCAAAGAGCCAATTTACAAAATGACGCCATCACCATCTGGCAAAATAGACTGGCTGCTCCAGGAGCGGGCCAGCGAACTCTGGAGGCAATTCGCCCAGTATTCAAACTGTGGCATGAGCGACGTCACGGCTCCCTGTCTTTTAGGATGACGCAGGTCCTGTCGGGGCATGGTTGCTTCGGCAGGTACTTGAACCGAATTGGCAGGGAGTCAACAGCAAGATGTCACCACTGTGACTCTGCCGAGGACACTGCCCAGCATACTCTAGAAGTGTGCCCAGCATGGGCTCAGAAGCGCAACCAACTAAGCGCTGTCCTCGGAGGAGACGTGACGTTGCCGACTGTCATACAAGCTATGTCAGTCAGCCGAACGGCGTGGGTGGCAGTTGCCAGTTTTTGTGAGGCAATAATATCCGGAAAAGAGGCCGCCGAACGGATCAGGGAGCATGAGGATCCTAGTAGGCGAAGAAGGCGACGCCGGGGTGGTGGCATGTAAGCCCCAGCAATCCCCTTTGCCCTGTGGTTCGGGGCGTTAGAATACGGCCACGGTTCCCCCCCGCCTGTCGTAAGAGGCGACTGAAGGGGGGCCTTCGGGGTCGCTAAGAGTGCACGGCGGGGGCTGTGCGCTCTGTCTTAAGTGACCCCGAGGAGGACGGCAGTATGGGGTGGCCTCACATTGCCGGGCAACACTGGATGGTGTTAGGGGGGAGGTATCACTCTCCCCGAGCTGGGCTGCGCCAGCAGCATTGCGCACTCAAGTTCACCGGATGCATTCTATCAGTAGAAATCCCGGTGACTCGAGTCATGCGCGAAGATGGCCACCGCGGGGTTTAGTGGGTATTCTCACCAGTCTGGTGAGGGAGTCCCACACCCCCCCGCCCCTCCCCCCGGAGCGGCGGGATGTCCGTAAATGGATTCCCCGCGAAAAAAAAAAAAAAAAAAAAAAAAAAAAAGGTTAGGTTAGGTTAGGTTCCCGTGTGGAACCCGTGTGGAGTTTGACAGTCTCCCATCGGGCGCGTCCCCAGGTGGCGGATAGGGGAATGCCCCCCAGATATGGTGGGTACCGGCTTCGGCCGGCGCGGACCAAAACTGTCGAGGAGGTGTATTCTCCCTCCTCTTTTTGAAGAGGGGCCGAGAGTGTCTTTCGGGGCTTACGGAGCCCAGCGGCCATTTTTTGTGATGGCGTGGTATGGCAGGCCTGCAAGGCTTGCGGTCGCTTTAAAGCGACAACTGTGCTGTGGGTGTTCTGTCGCCGTGCAGTTTACACTGCGTGTGGGAGTCCTCTGGACTAGCGGAGCGTCGGCTCGTGGGATGGCGGGTCTTCAAGACCTGCGGCTGGACGGGCCCACCACTCGCGATTGCGCGACTAGGTGGGTGACTTCGGTCAACCGTCTGGCAACCTGCTCCCGTAGGGTGTTGTGGACATGTCTCGCAGCCCTCGGGAAGTAGGGGCCTTGGCTTGGTCGCCCGGGCCGAGAGGAGTCAACCTCAATAAAAAACCCCAAAAGGTTGGCCGTTAGTCGCGTGACGGTCGGCCGCCTCGGTCTCGAGGTGGTAGGATGGGTTAACGCCTACCCGCTAGCGCGACACCTGCACGAGAACACCCGCCCTCGTGCAGTATTAGGGTTACCCAGGTGCAGGGGGCTCCGCCTGGGTGGACTTTTTAGATCCCCCATACTCGTGGGAACAAATATGGATTCCGATTTTTCGTCTTTTAGTTTTAGTGTTTTGGAGAATAGGGTGGAAGACTCAGAGGTAGCTGAGCTTCAAAACCCTGTCGGAGAGGACCATGATACGGTGCGCACTGGTTGGTTGGTAGGCGTGCGCGATACCGTTAGTCCCTCCACGGTGGAGCCTGAAAAGGCTACGACCCCGTCATCTTTGACAGGGTCCGAGAAGGTGCCTGTTGTTAGGCTTACTCGAATGGAGTCGGATCCCTTGTCCGCTGATGAGGGCCAGGGCCGACTCTGGGAACCACGGAGGCGGAGCCGTTCGAAGCACCGCTCTTTGAGTGACCGGGCGAGCTCAGACACTTCTCCTGGGGAGGATGTCTCGGCCCCCAAAATAATAAAGACGCTGCGCGGCCGAGGCCGACCGCCCACTACGGGCCAGTATGTAGGCCTCGCGAAGACAAAAGCCGCCTTCCTCAAGCAGAGGGAGGACGCGGAGCGGGAAGAAGCCGAACAGCTGGCTGAGCAGGAGTTGGCAGTAATGACTCGCGCAATGGCGCGTCCAGTGGACGTGACCCGTCTAAGCGAGTCGTCCATGTCGGCAGACGAGTGCGACGATTCCCCGCAGGCCATCAGAAATGAACTTCTGCAAATCGCTGCCGTCGCCCAGAAGGTCGGAAAGTCCTCAAAACATCTGAAGGGGACTTTCCAAAGAGCTTTGTACGACCTACATGACAAGGCAGAGTCTCTGGGCAGTAGAATTTTAAAGCTGAATGCCTCCGATGAGACAATCCGCTTGAGACGGGAGAACGAGGTCCTCCAGCAAGACCGTGACCGCGTGCTGAGCGAAAATGCCCGGCTGCAGAAGCGGTTGGACGACCTCGGCACGGAACTACAAAATTTGCGCCAAGACCTCCTGCAGAAGCAGCACGAGCGAATGGACGAGATGGAGCGTAGCCTTACAATCCGGATGGGGACCATGATGTCGGCCCGCTACGGCTCTGGCGAAGACCCAACGCTGCCGCGGATGAGGCCACCGCTGGCCGCTGACCGGGTAAGAGACGAGATTGCTCAGGCGTCCCAGCCCGAACCTCAGCCACAGCGACAATCTCGGCAAAAGACCAGGCCACCGCCAGCAGCTGCTGCTACTGCGGGTTCAAAGGCCCCGCCTCAAGGTGCCTCAGCGCCCCAAAACACCCGCGGCGCGACAGCTGCCAAAAAGGCAAAGAAGAATGTGGTCGATGATGGTGCAACCCCTATGGTCTGGGTGCCCACGTCAGAAACCAACCCCCATTCTATTGGCACAGTACGCCCTTCTACGAGGAACGACTGGACCAAGGTGGGGAAAGGGGGAAAGAAGGCCAAGGAAGGAGGCAAAATATCTAAGCCTCAACAACCTGATTCGCGCCGAAAACCTGCGCAGGCCAACAAGAAGCCAACAAAGAAAGACGAGAGGAAGGCGCCTAAGATCCGCGCTCCTCGCAGCATGGCAGTGGTCGTCACGTTGCAGCCGGAGGCTGAAAAGCGGGGGCTCACCTATGCCAACGTGATCGGCCAAGCCAAGGCCAAAATAGACTTGTCGGGCCTCGGTATAGAATCGGTGCGCTTCCGGCGTGCTGCCACCGGAGCAACTATTATCGAGGTTCCTGGCGCAACCAGCGGCGACAAAGCCAATTCTTTGGCTGAGAAACTAAAGGGTGTGCTAGGGGAGGAGGACGTGCGAATACACCGACCCGTAAAAACTGCCGAAGTCCGTATCTCAGGATTGGACGAATCGGTGACGGCGGAGGAACTTACAGCAGCGGTGGCAAAATCCGGTGGCTGCCCTGTTGAAGCCATAAAAACTGGCACGATTCGGCGAGACTTTTCGGGACTGGGGACGGCCTGGGTACGTTGTCCTGTTCCCAGTGCTAAAAAACTGTCCGACGACCGACGGATTCTGGTAGGTTGGGTGGCAGCCCAGGTCAAGCTGCTTGAGCCCCGCCAAATGCGGTGTTTCCGCTGCCTTGAGGTAGGGCATGTGCGGGAACGCTGCTTTTCCGAGGTGGATAGAAGTAGCCAATGCTACCGTTGCGGGCAACTCGGCCACATTTCAAGAGACTGCAAGGCTGCAGCTCACTGCACTCTTTGTGCGTTAGCCAAAAAGCCTGCAGGACATCGGGTCGGCAGCAAGTCCTGCACGGCCCCGCGCCCAAAGAAAGGGAGTAAGCCTGCCGCCGTGGCCAAGACCCAGCAGCAGACGACTCACCCACCTACGATTAGGGACGAGGAGATGTCTGAGGTCGTCAGTTAAATGGCTATGAGCTATCTACAGGCGAACCTCAACCACTGTAGAATGGCTCAGGACCTTTTACATCAGAGTCTTCTACAGTGGTCGGTGCACGTCGCCGTTGTGGCTGAGCCCTATTTTGTCCCGCAGAGGGACAACTGGGTCGCCGATATCGACGGAGTGGTCGCCATCGTTAGGCAGGCTGCTGCAGGTGCCCCGCTTTTTGGCAGGGTCGAGCGAGGCAGTGGATGGGTGGCTGCTCTCATGGGGCAAACGTTCATCGTCGGGACATACTTTTCCCCGAACAAAACACTGGCGGAATTCGAGAGCCACCTTTCGGGGCTGGAGGCGCTGATTGCCTGCAACCGCTCCCATGAGCTGCTCGTCGTCGGGGATTTCAACGCTAAATCCTTGACGTGGGGATCTCCGGCGACTGATGCACGAGGTGTTGCTCTGGAAGAGTGGGCGATCGCCACTGGCCTGGTGGTTCTTAACCAAGGTGCGGTACACACGTGCGTGCGACAGCTGGGTGGGTCCATCGTGGACATTTCGTTCGCGAGCCCGGCCCTTGCGCGCCGTGTATCGGACTGGAGAGTGGTGGAGGATGTGGAAACGTTCTCGGACCACCGGTATATCCGGTTTGCCGTTTCCGCATCACCGCCGCTCCACACCGGTCCGAACCAAATCTCCGCGACCAGGGACTGCCCCCGCTGGGCGCTTAAGCGCCTTGATAGGGAGGCGCTGGAGTTGGCCTCCATTGTCCAGGCATGGGTGCCTGTGCCAGACGGTCCGTCTGAGGTGGAAGGAGAGGCAGAGTGGTTTCGGGAGGCGCTGTCGCATATTTGTGATGCGGCCATGCCCCGAGCCAGGTCCCTTCCAGCGAAACGCCAGGTGTATTGGTGGTCCGCAGACCTAGCGCAGCTGAGATACGCTTGCGTAAGGGCGAGACGCCAATACGCCCGACACCGGCGCAGAGCAAACCGAAACGAGGAGCAGGAGGCCCTCCTTTACCAAGCCTATCGGGAGGCCAAAAAGGTGCTGAAGGTGGCAATTTACAAGGCGAAGTCAGAAGCGCGGGAGGAGTTTTTGCAAACACTCAATCGTGATCCGTGGGGGCGGCCTTACCGTATGGCGATGGCCAAGCTCCGGCCGTGGGCCCCCCCGTTAACGGAGAGCATTGAGCCCTCGCTTCTTGGCAATGTGGTGGAAACCTTGTTTCCAACAAGGGGTGACTTTACGCCTCCACCAATGGCCTCCGCTGGCCCACTGAATGAGCTCGAGACGCCGCAGGTCACCGAGGACGAGTTTGGTGCAGCCGTACTGAGGCTGCGGGCCAGAAACACCGCGCCCGGCCTTGATGGCATACCGGGACGTGCTTTGGCCCTTTCACTTAAGTGGTTGGGCCCAAGACTACGGACCCTTTTTTCGGACTGTCTCAGACAGGGCCGGTTTCCGCGGCAGTGGAAGACCGGGAAGCTGGTCCTGTTGAAGAAGGAAGGGCGACCGGTGGATTCTCCGTCTGCTTACCGCCCCATCGTTCTGCTCGACGAGATGGGTAAACTTTTTGAGCGAATCATCGCTGCTCGTATCGTCGAGCACATCGAAGGGGTTGGTCCAAACCTGGCGGATTGTCAGTTTGGCTTTCGGCGGCGCAGATCCACTGTGCACGCCATTTTGCGGGTAAAAACCCAAGCCGAGGAGGCTATAGCCCGGGGAGAGGTCGTCTTGGCGGTATCTTTAGATATCGCCAACGCCTTTAACACCATCCCCTGGGCATGCATCACAGAGGCCCTCAAGTACCACCGGGTACCTGTGTACCTGAGGAACCTCATCGCCAATTACCTCACTGAGAGGTATGTTGAGTACCCCGGACGAGACGAATGGTGCAGACGGCCTATGTCGTGCGGTGTTCCACAGGGTTCGGTCCTCGGGCCGCTCCTGTGGAACATCGGTTACGACTGGGTGTTGCGAGGAGGGAATTTACCGGGTGTCAGCGTGACGTGTTACGCAGATGACACACTGGTCACCGCCCGTGGTAAAACCTTCCGAGAGGCAGCGCTTTTGGCCACTGCGGGAACGGCGCATGTAGTGAGTAGAATTCGGTGCCTGGGACTGGAGGTGGCTCTGCACAAGTCCGAGGTCTTGTGTTTTCACGGACCCCGGCAAGCCCCTCCAGCTGGTTCCCACATTGTGGTCAGCGGAGTCCGCCTGGATGTCAAGTCGACTCTGAAATACCTCGGACTAGTCCTTGACGGGCGTCTGGATTTCCGCGCCCATTTTGAGCAGCTGGCGCCGAAACTGCTGAAGACAGCAGGCGCGCTGAGCAGAATCCTGCCTAATTCATCTGGGCCAGGTGACGTGTGTAGAAAACTTTACACCTGGATCGTGCGATCCATTGCCCTCTACGGGGCCCCCGTATGGGCCGACGCTCTGAAGCCTCAGAGCATCGCCATCCTGCGCAGGCCGCAGAGAGCGATGGCCATAAGATCGATACGGGGGTATCGCACGATCTCCTTTGAGGCGGCATGTGTGCTAGCCCGCCAACTGCCCTGGGATTTAGACGCGAGGGCCCTCTCAGCCGTTTTTTACTGGCGTGAGGATGTGCGTTCCTCGGGCGGGCGGGCAGCACCCCAAGAGGTTGACGGCCAAAGGGCCAATTTCCAAAATGATGCCAATACCATCTGGCACAACAGACTGGCTGCTCCAGGAGCCGGCCGGTGGATCTTGGAGGCAATTCGCCCAGTTTTCAAACTGTGGCTTGAGCGGCGTCACGGCTCTCTGTCCTACAGGGTGACACAGGTTCTGTCGGGGCATGGCTGCTTTGGCAGGTACCTAAGCCGAATCGGCAGAGAGGCCACGGAGAGATGTCACCATTGTGACTGTGCCGAGGACACTGCCCAGCACACTCTGGAAGTGTGCCCAGCATGGGGTCAGGAGCGCGACCAACTAAGCGCTGTCCTCGGTGGGGACGTGACGTTGCCGACTGTTCTGCAGACAATATCAGTAAGCAGTACGTCGTGGGCGGCAGTTGCCAATTTCTGCGAGATAGTAATGTCACAAAAAGAGGCCGCCGAAAGGATCAGGGAGCAGGAGGATCCGAGTAGGCGAAGAAGGCGACGCCGGGGTGGTGGCATGTAAGCCCCAGCAATCCCCTTCGCCCTGTGGTCCGGGGCGTTAGAATACGGCCACGGTTCCCCCCGCCTGTCGTAAGAGGCGACTAAAGGGGGGCCTTCGGGGTCACTAAGAGTGCACGGCGGGGGCTATGCGCTCTGTCTTAAGTGACCCCGAGGAGGACGGCAGTGTGGGGTGGCCTCACATTGCCGGGTAACACTGGTAGGTGTTAGGTATCACTCTCCCCGAGCTGGGCTGCGTAAGCGGCATTGCGCACTCGAGTTCACCGGACGCATTCTATTGTAGAAATCCCGGTGACTCGAGTCATGCGCGAAGATGGCCACCGCGGGGTTTAGTGGGTATTCTCACCAGTCTGGTGAGGGAGTCCCACACCCTCCCGCCCCTCCCCCGGCGGGATGTCCGTAAATGGATTCCCCGCGACAAAAAAAAAAAAAAAAAAAAAAAAAAAAAAAAAAAAAAAAAAAAAAGGTTCCCGTGTGGAACGCCCTGAACGTCACCAATAAACGCATGCTGCGGAGGGCGCAGCGTGTGGTGGCGACCAGGGCGGTGCGGGGGTACCGCACCATTTCCATGGGGGCTGCCTGCGTCTTGGCCGGCACGCCCCCGTGGGATCTAGAGGCAGGGGTCCTCGCTGCGGTATACGAATACCGTGCAGCAGCGAGGGCCAGAGGACAGCGCCCAGCCTCCGAGGAGGTAGAGCGAATACGGCGCGCAGCTCAAAATGAGCTAACTTGGCGATGGGAGGAGGACCTGGAGGCGCCTCGGTACGGAACACGCACCATAGACGCCATCAGGCCCGTCCTCCATAGGTGGTGTCAGAGGGGGTTCGGCGCACTCACCTTCCGGCTGGTGCAGGTGCTCTCTGGGCATGGCTGTTTTGGCCAATACCTGCACCAGATAGCCAGAAGAGAGCCAACCCCCGTGTGCCACGAATGTGGTGCACCTGAGGACGATGCCCAGCACACCCTCGAGGTGTGTCCGGCCTGGGAGGTGCAGCGCAGCACATTAGTTGCTGCAATAGGCCGGGACCTCTCGCTCCCAAGAGTAATTCTAGCTATGCTCGAGAGCGAGAGGTCGTGGGAGGCGATGGTCTCCTTCTGTGAAGAGGTCATGGCACAGAAGGAGACCGCGGAGAGGGCCAGGGAGGACGACCCTCTGGCGGCCCCTCTCCGACGCAGACGGATGGGAGCCCGGAGACGGCGGTTCGCCCACCTTCTCCCAGTTCCCTAGGACACCAGCGGGTGAGACCGGGGGGTCTCACTCGCAATGCACGGTGTCCCTGTCTGGGGGGTATCTGTCGTGTATCAGGTTACCCCCCCGTGGCGTGAGGAGGCCCGGCAGTGGCTGGGCCGACCGCTTGGGACGATGTGGCCGAAATCCTTAGGGAATCCCACATCGTCCCGCTAAAAGCGAAGCGGAGATACACCGGGGTTCTTTTAGTGGGTATGCCGCCGGCTTCACCGGCGGAGAGTCCCACACTCCCCCACCGCTCACCCAGGCGGTGGGATAGTGCGTAACGCATTTTTTCCCCGTAAAAAAAAAAAAAAAAAAAAAAAAAAAAAGGTTCCCGTGTGGAGTTTGACAGTCTCCCATCGGGCGCGTCCCCAGGTGGCGGATAGGGGAATGCCCCCCAGATATGGGGGGTACCGGCTTCGGCCGGCGCGGACCAAAACTGTCGAGGAGGTGTATTCTCCCTCCTCTTTCTGAAGAGGGGCCGAGAGTGTCTTTCGGGGCTTACGGAGCCCAGCGGCCATTTTTTGTGATGGCGTGGTATGGCAGGCCTGCAAGGCTTGCGGTCGCTTTTAGCGACAACCGTGGTGTGGGTGTTCTGTCGCCGTGCAGTTTACACTGCGTGTGGGAGTCCTCTGGACTAGCGGAGCTTCGACTCGTGGGATGGCGGGTCTTCAAGACCTGCGGCTGGACGGGCCCACCACTCGCGATTGCGCGACTAGGTGGGTGACTTTGGTCAACCGTCTGGCAACCTGCTCCCGAAGGGTGTTGTGGACATGTCTCGCAGCCCTCGGGAAGTAGGGGCCTTGGCTTGGTCGCCCGGGCCGAGAGGAGTCAACCTCAATAAAAAACCCCAAAAGGTCGGACGTTGGTCACGTGACGTTCGGCCGCCTCGGTCTCGAGGTGGTAGGATGGGAGATCGCCTACCCGCTAGCGTCGACAACTGCACGAGACCACCCGCCCTCGTGCAGTATTAGGGTTACCCAGGTGCAGGGGGCACCGCCTGGATGGACGTTTTATATCCCCCATACTCGTGGGAACAAGTATGGATCCTTTATCTTTTAGTTTTAGTGTTAAGAATAGGTATGATGTTTTAGAAAACAGGGCTGAAGACTCAGTAGCTGAGCTTCAAAACCCTGTCGGAGAGGACCATGATACGGTGCGCACTGGTTGGTTGGTAGGCGTGCGCGATACCGTTAGTCCCTCCACGGTGGAGCCTGAAAAGGCTACGACCCCGTCATCTTTGACAGGGTCTGAGAAGGTGCCTGTTGTGAGGCTTACTCGAATGGAGTCGGATTCCTTGTCAGCTGATGAGGGCCAGGGCCGACTCTGGGAGCCACGGAGGCGGAGCCGTTCGCGGCATCGCTCTTTGAGTGACCGGGCGAGCCCAGACACTTCCCCTGGGGAGGGTGTCTCAGCCCCCAAAATGATAAAGACGCCGCGAGGCCGAGGCCGACCGCCCACTACGGGCCAGTACGTGGGCCTCGCGAAAACGAAAGCTGCCTTCCTTAAGCAGCAGCAGGAGGAGGAAAAAATGGAGGCCGAACAACAGGCCGAGGAGGAGTTGGCGGTGATGACTCGCACAATGACGCGGCCAGGTGTAGTGTCGCGTCTCAGCGAGTCGTCAGTGTCACTTAATGATGACGAGGCGGATTCAGCACCTGCCATCAAACAGAGCCTACAGCAGGTGGCCGCTGTGGTGTTAAAAGTAGGCAAGGCGTCCAAACACCTCAAGGGCACGTTCCAGCGAGCCCTGTACGACGCCAGTGAAAACATCGAGTCCCTTGCCAGCAGAATCCTGAGGCTTAACGCTTCTGAGGAAACCGCAAGGTTGAGACGGGAGAACGAGGCCCTCCAGCAGGAGCGCGACCGCGTGCTCGGCGAAAATGCCCAGCTGCAGAAACGGTTAGACGACCTCGGCAACGAGTTAAAGAATTTGCGCCAAGATCTCCTGCAACAGCAGCAGGAGCGAATGGATGAGATGGAGCGAAGCTTGACGGTCAGAATGGGGACCATGATGTCAGCTCGCTACGGCTCCGGCGAAGATCCTACGCAGCCACGCATGAGACCACCACTGGCCGCTGACCGTGCCAGAGACGCGGCAGCTCAGGCGTCCCAGTCCGAGCCGCAGCCGCAGAGACAATCACGGCCAAAGAACAGGCCGCCGCCAACAGCAGCTGCTGTGAACGCGGGTGTAAAGGCTCCGCCTCGAGGTGCCCCTGCGCCCCAAAACACTCGCGGCGCGACAGCTTCCTTAAAAGCAAAGAAGGCAAACGATGATGGTGTTACCCCTATGATCTGGGTGCCCACATCAGACACCAACCCTCACTCGATTGGCACACTACGCCCTTCCACGAGGAATGACTGGACCAAGGTAGGGAAAGGCGGTAAAAGCGTCAAAGAAGGGGCTGCCAAGTCATCGCAACCCCAGGCACGCCGCAAACCACAACGTGGTCCTCGGGAGAAGGCCAATACCAAGGAGGCCAATAAAAAGGAAAAGAAGGCCCCCAAAACTCCCCTCCCCCCGTTCAATGGCTGTGGTGGTCACGCTGCAGCCGGACGCCGAAAAGAGGGGAGTGACTTACGCCAACATTTTGGGTCAGGCCAAAGCTAAAATAGACCTTTCGGGCCTCGGCATAGAGTCGGTCCGTTTCAGGCGGGCCGCTACCGGGGCCACGATCATTGAAGTCCCAGGCACTGCAAGCGGGGAAAAGGCCAACTCTCTGGCTGAACAACTAAAAAGTGTTCTGGGACCTGAGGACGTTCGCGTGCACCGCCCTGTGAAAACGGCGGAGGTTCGCGTTTCCGGCCTGGACGAGTCAGTAACAGCCGAGGAGCTGACTGCAGCGTTGGCCAAAGCTGGCGGCTGTTCTGCAGAGGGAATTAAGACGGGCGCTATTCGCCGCGACCTTTCAGGGCTAGGCACGGCATGGGTCCGCTGTCCTGTCACAGTCGCCAAAAAACTAGCAGAAGAACGGCGAGTTCTGGTGGGTTGGGTGGCAGCCCAGGTCAAGCTGCTGGAGCCCCGCCAAATGCGGTGTTTCCGCTGCCTAGAGGTTGGGCACGTGCGGGAACGCTGCACATCTGAGGTTGACCGCAGTAGTCAATGTTACCGCTGTGGTCAATTAGGCCACAAAGCAAGCGACTGCCGGGCTGCAGCCCACTGTACACTTTGTGCAGTTGCAAAAAAGCCCGCTGGGCACAGGGTCGGCAGCAAGTCCTGCACGGCCCTGCGTCCTAAGAAAGGAAGTAAGCCTGCCGCCGTGGCCAAGACCCAGCAGCAGACGACTCACCCACCTCCGATCAGGGACGAGGAGATGTCTGAGGTCGCCAGCTAAATGGCTATTAGCTATTTACAGGCGAACCTCAACCACTGTAGAATGGCTCAGGACCTTTTACATCAGAGTCTTCTACAGTGGTCGGTGCACGTCGCCGTGGTGGCTGAGCCATACTTTGTTCCGCAAAGGGATAACTGGGTCGCCGATAACGACGGAGTGGTCGCCATCGTTAGGCAGGCTGCTGCTGGTGCCCCGCTTTTTGGCAGGGTCGAGCGAGGCAGCGGATGGGTGGCTGCTCTCATGGGGCAAACGTTCATCGTCGGGAGCTACTTTTCCCCCAATAAAACGCTGGCGGAATTTGAGAGCCACCTTTCGGGGCTGGAGGCGCTGATTGCCTGCAACCGCTCCCATGAGCTGCTCGTCGTCGGGGATTTCAACGCCAAATCCTTGACGTGGGGATCTCCGGCGACTGACGCACGAGGTCTTGCTATGGAGGAGTGGGCGATCGCCACCGGCCTGGTGGTTTTGAATAGAGGCACGGTTCACACGTGCGTGCGACAGCTGGGTGGGTCCATCGTGGACATTTCGTTCGCGAGCCCGGCCCTTGCGCGCCGTGTATCGGACTGGAGAGTGGTGGAGGATGTGGAAACGTTCTCGGACCACCGGTATATCCGGTTTGACGTCTCCGCATCACCGCCGCTCCATACCGGTCTGAACCGAATCTCTCTGACCAGGGACTGCCCCCGCTGGGCGCTTAAGCGCCTTGATAGGGAGGCATTGGAGTTAGCCTCCATTGTCCAGGCTTGGGTGCCTGTGCCGGACGGCCCGTCTGAGGTGGAAGGAGAGGCAGAGTGGTTTCGGGAGGCGCTGTCGCATATTTGTGACGCGGCCATGCCCCGAGCCAGGTCCCTTCCAGCGAAACGCCAGGTGTATTGGTGGTCCGCAGACCTAGCGCAGCTAAGATACGCTTGCGTTAGGGCGAGACGCCAATACGCCCGACAACGGCGCAGAGCAAACCGAAACGAGGAGCAGGAGGCCCTCCTTTACGGAGCCTATCGGGAGGTCAAAAAGGCGCTGAAGGTGGCTATTTACAAGGCCAAATCAGAAGCGCGGGAGGAGTTTTTGCAAACACTCAATCGTGATCCGTGGGGGCGGCCTTACCGTATGGCGATGGCCAAGCTCCGGCCGTGGGCCCCCCCGTTAACGGAGAGCATTGAGCCCTCGCTTCTTGGCAATGTGGTGGCCACCTTGTTTCCAACAAGGGGTGACTTTACACCTCCACCAATGGCCTCCGCTGGCCCACTGAATGAGGATGAACTCGAGACGCCGGGGCCTGATGGAGTGCCCGGAAAGGTTGCCCTTGCCCTAAAGCACCTGGGGGCACAACTTCGGGACATTTTCAACGTTGCACTCACATCCGCGCGTTTCCCGAAGTTGTGGAAGGAGGGACGTCTGTGTCTCCTTCAGAAGACGGGCAGACCCCCAGGTGAAGCTGGCGGTTATCGTCCAATTGTGCTTTTGGACGAGGCGGGTAAGCTGTTCGAGCGGATAATCGCTTTCCGCCTCGTCCAGCACCTAAATGAAGTGGGGCCCAATCTGTCGCCAGTGCAGTTTGGGTTCAGGGCAGGGCACTCCACAATCGATGCCCTGTCGCTCCTGAAGGAGGAGACGGAAGGGGCATCCGCTCGGGGCGAGCGGTCGTTGGCGGTGAGCCTGGACATTTTTTTTTTGCTGTGGCAACACTACGGCTAACAGCTGATCTTGACTTGTCCCGTATTTTAATTTGATTTAAACCTGTAAATAACTAATTTATGGCCCAATAAGTCGTCGTAAACAATAATTAGTGTTAATTACGTGTTATTTAGTGTTTTTTTTGTGAAATAAGTTTAAACTTGGTGATTTATCGGTGCCGACAGTGCGTGTCAGTTGACCGTTCAAATATTTGTGAATCATTGTTTTCTCTTGGAAAAGGTATTGTATTGTTTGTTTAGTAACATTCATACATTTCATTCTACGACCTTATATTATACCTGAGTAGTGAAATATTCGAATTGTCTGACTCTGTTTGTCAGAAACGCGAAGAGGTTAGAATACAAAAATACTCTTGAGCTACACAACCTCTTGATTGTTTAAACAACACTTTGGTATTCTACGTTGTTTGTTGGATTTATACTTTGTCAATTTAACCATGATGACCCGCGCAGCCTCATCTCGCCAGCTGGAGCTGACTTTGCAGGAATTGAAGGCATCCAAAGAGTTGGTTAAACAATTGCATTTTGAAAGAGAAGACAATGAGAGGGAATTGTTGGAGGCGTTAAGTAGGAACGCTTTGTTAAAAAAAGACATGGCTGAGATGCATGAAAGGTATTTATTAGTATTAAATGAGCGGGATAGGTTACAAATAATAGTAGATGGGTTCAGTGACTGCAGCGATGAATATGTGCAAAGCCTCAAACGCATTACCATGCTTGAACAAGAGCTACAAGAGGCCCACCACCTGATATCTTCCATGGAGACTGAAAAACTACACACAGTTGACACCCAAAACCAAAGTTTGTTCGATGAGTTAGTTCTTAGTGTGCCCAGCCTGGTTTCTGTTGCACATTCTTCAATCCCTACTGTGGCTATTGATTTGGCTAGTAATAATTTGATTAATTCCACTGCTCCAGAGGGTGTTGCAAGGTGCAGCAAGAACAAATTTAGAAAATATGTTAGGATAAGCAAATTTATTAAGAAAACTCAGAAACTGATAAAAAACCAGAAAATGATGTATAAAAATGCAAAATATATTCAGGAACGCCGACGATTAGGTGATGAACTGGATGTCTATTCTATAATGATAGACAATAATTTAAGTCAATATGACAATGAAGTGAAAGTATTACAAGCAGAAATATGTAGTCTTAAAGAAAATCTGAGGCGTTTAACTGACAGATACACAATCACCAAAAAAGAAAATGAGGAGCATATTTTGGCCCTGACCAAACTCTTGTGCAACCCGGACTCAGTTTCCAGCAGTAATGATGGCCATACTGTTATTCAGTCAGAATGTGATTCCTCTCTTCTTAACACCCTTACTTCACAATCAGCCACCAACATTTCCATCTCTGATACCTGCCCTGTCAGTAACACTGATAAAAATCCAGGTTGTAACATTGTAATGTTTAGTGACGACATTGGAAAAAGTATAGGCCACATTTTGTATAATAGTTTTGGAAAGTCAGTTATAAATCACTGTTCACCGGGTGCCTCATACTGTGATATCATTCAGAAAATTGCTGAATATAGTTTCAGCCCCAATTCAACCCTTATTATTTTAATTGCAAACAGAGGTACTGTGAACAAGAACCAAATGAAAATACATTGCAATACTTTATGTTCATTAGTTAATGTCAGTAAAATTGTGATGTTCACATTGCCTTACAGTAGGGGTCTGTCACAAGCAGAAAATGAAAAAAGACATAGAATCAATTTGACATTTGATACTGTGACATTTTCAAATAATTTAATAAATCTCATTGACATTAATCCTATTATTAATAATAATATGTACCTGACAAAAGGTAGATTTCATTTATCTAATTATTATAAACGACAGATAGCTATGTCGCTATCTTATTTTTTTAACATTTCAGCCAATTATTTGGCTAAACGCTCTGCTTTTATTGAGCAGAATGATACCATTGTACCACAGACTTTGGAACTTGTTCCAAATAATTTAAATTAGATTCAGAGACAATAGAGGTAAACTCTTGCACATTGTTGACAAAAGAGAAGCCCCAAAATAATTTTATAAACTTTGTGCATCAAAACATGCAAGGCTTCTCTGGCAAAGAATTAGAAGTAGGTTTATTTTTAGACTGTATGGATATACATGTCTTATGTTTAACTGAACACTGGCTGAAAAAAAATGAATGCATGATTAGCATTGATAATTATAGTATCATTAGTTCGTTCTTGAGAAGTTCCTCTATTCGCGGTGGGTCACTGATATTAATTCACAATAAGTTTAAATCTAGAGAGCGTAAAGACATAGTAGCACTCTCAATTGAGCGAACTATTGAACTTGCATGCGCAGAGTTAGAGCAGATTATTATTGTGTGTGTGTATAGACCCCCTTCTGCTGATTATTGTCAGTTCGAAGAGACCATGGAAGAAGTACTGAAAAAGGTTTGTAAATCAAACAAGAAGGTGGTTGTATGTGGGGATTTTAATGTTAACATTTTAGATTCTTCTCAGACCTCTGTAAGATTTTTAAATCTTTTTAAATCATTTGATTTACTTAATCTTTTTGATCAACCAACCAGGATCACCGAGTTAACAGCCACCTGCTTAGACAATATTTTTTGTGAAAATATCTCTATTGAGAAATCAATTATAAACTGTTTGAAATCAGATCACTGTGGTCTATTGACCAAATTTGAGCACCGTCATGTCTCTCAATCAGTGGATATTAGTTATAGACCAGTTACCAAGAGTCGAGTAAAAAAGTTTCAAACGAATATAAATAAAAATATTTCTAACCTACTGCCCCAAGGTCATCATAACATAGATGATCAGTATAGGCATCTCTTTGAGATAATATTGCATGAACATAACCATATTTTTCCTAAGAAGAAAGTAACTGTTGATAATTTTAAGTTTAAATTTAGTGATTGGGCCACTCCAGGCATCCATAAAAGTAGAAATAAATTATACGAATTATATGGATTAAAAGCTAACTCAAACTGTCAAAAACTAGTTGAGCATGTTAAATTATATTCAAAAACATTCAAGAAATCATGTCATATTGCAAAGTCCATTTTTTTGAGAGACAAAATAAAACTGGCTAAAAATAAAATCAAAGCCACTTGGAACATAATTAATAAAGAAACCTGTAAATCTAAACCTCGCGATCACTCATTCTCTCTCAAAATTCAAAATAATGTTATTGAGTCTGAGATTGAAATAGCAAATACATTTGAAACTTTTTTTTCTAATATACCTATTGTAACTACAAGCACGTTAAATTCTAGTCCACATATAGCTGAGTCCCTGCTAACATCTAGTGTTGATGGGTGCACAAATCAGTTCTGCTTTGATCATGTTGATTCTCATGACATCCTCAAGGTATTTAAGGAACTTAATATGAAAAATACAGAAGATTTGTGGGGTATTTCGATTAATCTACTCAAATCAATCATTAATACGATATCACCCCACTTAGCTAAACTTTTTAATAATTGCATAGACCAAGGTCAGTTTCCCAACTTGATGAAATTTAGTAAGGTCATCCCGCTTTTTAAATCTGGTAGCAAAAGTGACCCATCTAATTATAGACCCATTTCTATACTACCAGCTCTCAGTAAAATCTTTGAAAAAATTATATTGAACCAGCTGCTTTCACACTTTGATTTAAATAACTTACTACATGAGAAACAATTTGGTTTTACTAAACACAAGAGCACAACTGATGCAGGTGTAGCACTTATCAAACACATATTTGATGCTTGGGAAAACAAGCAAGATGCAGTAGGAATATTTTGTGACCTTTCAAAAGCATTTGATTGCGTGGATTATGAAATATTACTGATTAAGCTAAGACATTACGGTGTTTCAGGTATCTCATCTCAATTAATACAATCTTATCTTACAGATAGAACTCAAAAAGTTAGTATCAACGGAACTGCATCTTCCGGTGCCACCATACGTATGGGAGTGCCCCAGGGATCTATATTAGGACCTTTGCTTTTTCTTATTTATATAAATGATCTTCCTACCTATGTCAAAGATATTTGTGAGATAGTATTATTTGCTGACGATACCTCGTTGATTTTTAAAGTCGACAGAGGTAAGCAAGCATTTGACGATGTAAATAATACTCTCTCAAAAGTACTATGTTGGTTCACTAGTAATAATTTATTACTTAATGCAAAAAAAACAAAGTGCATCAAATTCTCTATGCCCAATGTGAGACAGGTTGATACTATTGTAACTATGAATGACGAGCCATTAGAATTAACAAATTCTACTGTATTTTTAGGAATAACTTTAGATTCTAAGTTGCAATGGGGTCCGCATATAACGGCCCTGGCAGGGAGACTCAGTTCCGCTGCTTGTGCTGTTAGAAAAATACGACTCTTGACTGATATTGAAACAGCAAGACTAGTATATTTTAGCTACTTTCATAGTGTTATGTCGTATGGTCTACTGTTGTGGGGTTCAGCTGCAGACTTGAACACCATTTTTGTACTTCAAAAAAGAGCCATCCGCTCCATTTACAAACTTAGACCACGCGACTCGCTTAGGGAAGTATTTAAGAAGATCGATATTTTAACTGTGCATGCTCAGTATATTTTAGATAACATAATGTATGTGCGCAAAAACTTGCATCTGTTCAAAAAAAACAGTGACACTCATAAACATAATACCAGAAATAAAAACAAATTGAAAACTCCCAGTCTTAGGCTACACAAGGTGGGAAACTCATTTGTGGGTCAATCTGTAAAATACTTTAACAAAATACCTCAAAGTCTTGTTGATCTACCTCTTCACAAGTTTAAGTCTGCAATTAAAGCAAAGTTAATGAAACAAGGTTATTATAATGTAGAGGATTACTTTAACGACAAAAGTTTGTGGTCATAGTAGGAATATCCCTGGACATTATTCCACACAGCGCCATCTAGCCCCAAAGTAAGCTAATGAAAGCTTGTGTTATGGGATACTAGACAACGGATAAACATACTTAAATACATTTATTAGGAATAATCTGCTCCTCTGCTCAATATTGTGTTCTTTTTTCTACTCGCATTGACTGTACTCTGAATTTATTTTTTGTAAAACAAACAAAGTTGAAAAGAGTAACTATCGAGTTTCTTGCCGGAGTCTTCTCGATAAGAAGCAACGTCCGAACCGGTGGTAGATTCACATTATGTATATTCACGATGTGTACTAATATTGTACTATTTTATTTACGTTTATTATTATTATTTCTGTATACTTTTTTTGACATGTCATAAGTGCTTTATACAAGCTTAAATGAATAAATGATTTTTTACTTACTTTACTTACTTTACTATCGCCAACGCCTTCAACAGCCTGCCGTTCGGCGTGATACGAGAGGCACTCCATTACTTCGGAGTGCCCCCGTATCTCGGCAGGCTGTTGGAGGACTACCTCCGTGGCCGAGAGGTAGTATACCAGAGGGGCGACGGTGCTTTGGTCCGGCACCCGATGCGCTGTGGTGTTCCCCAGGGGTCCGTTCTAGGGCCCCTGTTGTGGAACTTGGGCTACGACTGGGTTCTCCGCGGCGCGCTCCTTCCCAGGATGCGCGTCATTTGCTACGCGGATGATACCCTAGTCGTAGCCACAGGGAGGGACTTCCCGGAGGTCCAAAGACTGGCCGAGGTGGGCACAAGCCTCGTTATAGGGCGTATAGAGGCACTGGGGCTCAGGGTGGCGATCAGCAAGACCGAGGCCCTGCTTTTCCACGGGCCTCGGCGGGGGCCGCCTCCTGGTGCCTCAGTTCGCCTAAACGGCGAAACCGTGAGGGTGGGGGCCCAGATGAAGTATCTGGGCCTCACATTGGACGGACGGTGGAGGTTTGAGGCGCATTTTACGCGCCTCGCCCCCCGTCTGATCCGCGCGGCGGGCGCGCTGGGCCACTTGCTGCCCAACGAGCGCGGCCCGGGCCAAGTGTGCCGCAGGCTCTATGCCGGGATAGTTCGGAGTATGGCGCTCTACGGAGCGCCAATCTGGGCACAGGCTCTTACCGCGCATAACGTCACCCTTTTGCGAGCTCCACAAAGGGTGATGGCGGTAAGAGCCATACGCGGTTACCGAACTATCTCGGCGGGGGCTGCCTGCGTTCTCGCAGGCATGCCCCCTTGGGAGATGGAGGCCGAGGTTCTCGCTGCTGTCTATCAGCGCAGGGCAGTGGCGAGAGCACAAGGCGAGCGCCCCTATTTCGACGAAATAGAGGGCGTTCGCAGGCGGGCGCAAAACGCGCTCCTACGGCGGTGGGCAGAGGACCTGGCTGACGCCGTCTATGGCCGGCACACCATAGACGCCATCAGGCCGGTCCTCAAACAGTGGGTGCGCCGGGAAGGGCGGCCACTCTCATACCGGCTGGTGCAGATGCTTTCCGGGCATGGGTGCTTTGGAAAGTATCTGCACAAAGTGGCCCGGAGAGAGCCTGACCCCAAGTGCCACGAGTGTGGTGCCGATGAGGACACCGCCCAGCACACGCTGGAGGAGTGCGTGGCTTGGGCGGAGCAGCGCCGCAATCTCGCGGCCGTGGTGGGCGGGGACCTCTCACTCCCGGCCCTAGTACGGGCCATGCTCGGGAGTGAGGAGGCATGGCTGGCTATGGTCTCCTTCTGCGAGGAGGTGATGACGCAGAAGGAGACCGCGGAGAGGGCCCGAGAGGATGATCCTCTGGCGGCACCTCTCCGACGCAGACGGCAGGGGGCAGGAAGACGGCGGTTCGCCCGTCCTCCTCCTGCTCCCTAAAAGTGGCACCGGGGTGTAAGCCGGGGGGCTTACACCCTATTACATGGTGCTCCCGTCTGGGGGCGTCCCCAGTATACCGGGACGCCCCCGCAGCGTGAGGAGGCCCGGCGCATAGGCCAGGCCGACCGCTGGGGTGACGTGGTAATCCGCAAGGCTCCATGTCGCCCTATTCCAAAGCGGTGAGGGTATACCCGGGTGTGTTTTAGTGGGTATGCCGTCGGCTTCACCGGCGGAGAGTCCCACACTCCCCCACTGCCCGACCCAGGCAGTGGGATAGTGCGTAATGCATTTCACACCCGGAGAACAAAAAAAAAAAAAAAAAAAAAAAAAAAAAAAAAAAAAAAAAAAAAAAAAAAGGTTAGGTTAGGTTAGGTTAGGTTAGGTTAGGTTAGGTTAGGTTCCCGTGTGGCCCGTGTGGAGTTTGACAGTCTCCCATCGGGCGCGTCCCCAGGTGGCGGATAGGGGAATGCCCCCTAGATATAGGGGGTACCGGCTCCGGCCGGCGCGGACCAAAACTGTCGAGGAGGTGTATTCTCCCTCCTCTTTCTGAAGAGGGGCCGAGAGTGTCTTTCGGGGCTTACGGGGCCCAGCGGCCATCTTTTGTGATGGCGTGGTATGGCGGGCCTGCAAGGCTTGCGGTCGCTTTTAAGCGACAACTGTGGTGTGGGTGTTCTGTCGCCGTGCAGTTTACACTGCGTGTGGGAGTCCTCTGGACTAGCGGAGCTTTGGCTCGTGGGATGGCGGGTCTGCAAGGCCTGCGGCTGGACGGGCCCACCACTCGCGATTGCGCGACTAGGTGGGTGACTTCGGTCAACCGTCTGGCAACCTGCTCCAGAAGGGTGTTGTGGACATGTCTCGCAGCCCTCGGGAAGTAGGGGCCCTGGCTTGGTCGCCCGGGCCGAGAGGAGACAACCTCAATAAAAAACCCCAAAAGGTCGGACGTTGGTCACGTGACGTGCGGCCGCCTCGGTCTCGAGGTGGTAGGATGGGAGATCGCCTACCCGCTAGCGTCGACAACTGCACGAGACCACCCGCCCTCGTGCAGTACTAGGGTTACCCAGGTGCAGGGGGCACCGCCTGGATGGACATTTTATATCCCCCATACTCGTGGGAACAAGTATGGATTCCGATTTTTCTTCTTTTAGTTTTAGTTTTCAGAATAGATTTAATGTTTTGGAAAATAGGGTTGAAGACTCAGAGGTAGCTGAGCTTCAAAACCCTGTCGGAGGAGACCGAGATACGGTGCGCACTGGTTGGTTGGCAGGCGTGCGCGATACCGTTAGTCCCTCCGCGGTGGAGCCTGAAAAGGCTACGACCCAGTCACCTTTGACAGGGTCCGAGAAGGTGCCTGTCGTAAGGCTGACTCGTTTGGAGTCGGATCCCTTGTCCGCTGATGAGGGCCAGGGCCGACTCTGGGAACCACGGAGGCGGAGCCGTTCGAAGCACCGCTCTTTGAGTGACCGGGCGAGCTCAGACACTTCCCCTGGTGAGGATGTCTCGGCCCCCAAAATGATAAAGACGCCGCGAGGCCGAGGCCGACCGCCCACTACGGGCCAGTACGTAGGCCTCGCAAAAACGAAAGCTGCCTTCCTTAAGCAGCAGCAGGAGGAGGAGAAAATGGAGGCCGAACAACAGGCCGAGGAGGAGTTGGCGGTGATGACTCGCACAATGACGCGGCCAGGTGTAGTGTCGCGTCTTAGTGAGTCGTCAGTGTCACTAAATGATGACGAGGCGGATTCGGCACCTGCCATCAAACAGAGCCTACAGCAGGTGGCCGCTGTGGTGTTAAAAGTAGGCAAGGCGTCCAAACACCTCAAGGGCACGTTTCAACGAGCCCTTTACGACGCCAGTGAAAACATTGAGTCCCTTGCTGGCAGAATCCTGAGGCTTAATGCTTCTGAGGAAACCGCAAGGTTAAGACGGGAGAACGAGGCCCTCCAGCAGGATCGCGACCGCGTGCTGGGCGAAAATGCCCGGTTGCAGAAGCGGTTGGATGACCTCGGCAAAGAAATGCAGAACTTGCGCCAAGACCTCTTACAGCAGCAGCAGGAGCGAATGGACGAGATGGAGCGCAGCCTCACAATCCGAATGGGGACCATGATGTCGGCTCGCTATGGCTCCGGCGAAGACCCCACGCTGCCGCGGATAAGGCCACCGCTTGCCGCAGACCGGGCAAGAGACGAGACCGCTCAGGCGTCCCAGCCCGAACCTCAGCCGCAGCGACAATCTCGGCAAAAGACCAGGCTACCGCCAGCAACTGCTGCGAATGCGGGTTCAAAGGTTCCGCCTCAAGGTGCCTCTGCGCCCCAAAACACCCGCGGCGCGACAGCCGCCAAAAAGGCGAAGAAGAAGGCGAACGATGATGGTGCAATCCCTATGGTCTGGGTGCCCACGTCAGACACCAACCCACATTCTATTGGCACAGTACGCCCTTCTACGATGAACGACTGGACCAAGGTGGGGAAAGGGGGAAAGAAGGCCAAGGAAGGAGGCAAAACACCTAAGCCTCGACAACCTGAAACGCGCCAAAAACCTGCGCAGTCCAATAAAAAAAACCCAACGAGGAAAGACGAGAGGAAGGCGCCTAAAATACGCGCCCCTCGCAGCATGGCAGTGGTCGTCACGTTGCAGCCGGAGGCTGAAAAGCGGGGGCTCACCTATGCCAACGTGATCGGCCAAGCCAAGGCTAAAATAGACTTGTCTGGCCTCGGTATAGAATCGGTGCGCTTCCGGCGCGCCGCAACCGGAGCAACTATTATCGAGGTTCCAGGCGCAACGAGCGGCGACAAAGCCAATTCATTGGCTGAGAAACTAAAAGGTGTGCTAGGGGAGGAGGACGTGCGTATACACCGACCAGTAAAAACTGCTGAAGTCCGTATCTCCGGATTAGACGAGTCGGTAACGGCGGAGAAACTCACAGCAGCGGTTGCAAAATCTGGTGGCTGCCCTGCTGAAGCCATAAAATCTGGCACGATCCGGCGAGACTTTTCGGGAATGGGGACGGCCTGGGTGCGTTGCCCTGTTCCCATTGCTAAAAAATTGTCAGACGACCGACGGATTCTGGTAGGGTGGGTGGCAGCCCAAGTTAAACTGCTGGAGCCCCGGCAAATGCGGTGCTACCGGTGCCTGGAAGTGGGGCATGTCCGGGAGCGCTGCACTTCCGATGCGGATCGCAGTAGCCAGTGCTACCGTTGTGGGCAACTCGGCCACATTTCGAGGGACTGCAAGGCTGCAGCTCACTGCACTCTTTGTGCGTTAGCCAAAAAGCCTTCAGGACACCGGGTCGGCAGCAAGTCCTGCTCGGCCCCACGCCCAAAGAAAGGGAGAAAGTCTGCCGCCGAGGCCAAAACCCAGCCGCAGCCGAATCACCCACCTCCGATTAGGGACGAGGAGATGTCTGAGGTCGCCAGTTAGGAATGGCTTTAAACTGTTTACAGGCGAACCTCAACCACTGTAGAATGGCTCAGGACCTTTTACATCAGAGTCTTCTACAGTGGTCGGTGCACGTCGCCGTGGTGGCTGAGCCATACTTTGTCCCGCAGAGGGACAACTGGGTAGCCGATAACGACGGAGTGGTCGCCATCACTAGGCAGCCTTCTGCAGGTGCCCCGCTTTTTGGCAGGGTCGAGCGAGGCAGCGGATGGGTGGCCGCTCTTATGGGGCAAATGTTTGTTGTTGGGACATATTTTTCCCCCAACAAAACTATGGCAGAATTTGAGAGCCACCTTTCGGGGCTGGAGGCGCTGATTGCCCGCAACCGCTCCCATGAGCTGCTCGTCGTCGGGGATTTCAACGCCAAATCTTTGACGTGGGGATCTCTGGCGACTGATGCGCGAGGTGTTGCTATGGAAGAGTGGGTGATCGCCACCGGCCTGGTGGTTCTAAATCGAGGCACGGTTCACACGTGCGTGCGACAGCTGGGTGGGTCCATCGTGGACATTTCGTTCGCGAGCCCGGCCCTTGCGCGCCGTGTATCGGACTGGAGAGTGGTGGAGGATGTGGAAACGTTCTCGGACCACCGGTATATCCGGTTTGACGTCTCCGCATCACCACCGCTCCACACCGGTCCAAACCGAATCTCCCCGACAAGGGACTGCCCCCGCTGGGCGCTTAAGCGCCTTGATAGGGAGGCGCTGGAGTTGGCCTCCATTGTCCAGGCATGGGTGCCTGTGCCGGACGGTCCGTCTGAGGTGGAAGAAGAGGCAGAGTGGTTTCGGGAGGCGCTGTCGCATATTTGTGACGCGGCCATGCCCCGAGCCAGGTCCCTTCCAGCGAAACGCCAGGTGTATTGGTGGTCCGCAGACCTAGCGCAGCTGAGATACGCTTGCGTAAGGGCGAGACGCCAATACGCCCGACACCGGCGCAGAGCGAACAGGAATGAGGAACACGAGGCGCTTCTTTATGGAGCCTATCGCGAGGCCAAAAAATCGCTGAAGGTGGCCATTAGCAAGGCCAAGTCAGAAGCGCGGGAGGAGTTTTTACAAACACTCAACAGCGATCCGTGGGGGCGGCCGTACCGAATGGCAATGGCGAAGCTCCGGCCGTGGGCTCCCCCGTTAACGGAGAGCATTGAGCCCCCGTTGCTTGACAACGTGGTTTCAACCTTGTTCCCAACAAGAGATGAGTTTTTACCTCCGTCAATGGCCTCCGCCGGCCCACTGAATGAGGATGGAATGGAGACGCCGCAGGTCACCGATGACGAGTTCGGTGCAGCCGTACTGAGGCTGCGGGCGAAAAACACCGCGCCCGGCTTTGATGGCATACCAGGACGTGCTTTGGCCCTTGCGCTAAAATGGCTGGGCCCGAGACTAAGGACCTTCTTTACAAACTGTCTCAGACAGGGCCGGTTTCCGCGGCAGTGGAAGACCGGGAAGCTGGTCCTGTTAAAGAAGGAAGGGCGACCGGTGGATTCTCCGTCCGCCTACCGCCCCATCGTTCTGCTCGACGAGATGGGTAAACTTTTTGAGCGAATCATCGCTGCTCGTCTCGTCGAGCACATTGAAGGGGTTGGTCCAAACCTGGCGGATTGCCAGTTTGGCTTTCGGCGGTGCAGGTCCACTGTGCACGCCATTTTGCGGGTGAAAACCCAAGCCGAGGAGGCTATAGCTCGGGGAGAGGTCGTTTTGGCGGTATCTTTAGATATCGCCAACGCCTTTAACACCATCCCCTGGGCATGCATCAGAGAGGCCCTCAAATACCACCGGGTACCAGTGTACCTGAGGACCCTCATTGCCGACTACCTTTCCGAAAGATTTGTGGAGTACCCCGGGCGAGATGCATGGTGCAAACGGCCTATGTCGTGCGGTGTTCCACAGGGTTCGGTCCTCGGGCCGCTCCTGTGGAACATCGGTTACGACTGGGTGTTGCGGGGAGCTAATTTACTGGGTGTCAGCGTGACCTGCTACGCAGATGACACACTGGTCACCGCCCGTGGTAAAACGGTCCGAGAAGCAGCGCTTTTGGCAACTGCGGGAACGGCGCATGTGGTGGGCCGCATTCGGCGCCTGGGTCTGGAGGTGGCTCTGCACAAGTCCGAGGTCTTGTGTTTTCACGGGCCCCGGCAAGCCCCTCCAGCTGGTTCCCATATTGTGGTGGGTGGAGTCCGCCTGGATGTCAAGTCGACTCTAAAATACCTCGGACTAGTCCTTGACGGGCGTCTGGATTTCCGCGCTCATTTTGAGCAGCTTGCGCCAAAACTGCTGAAGACAGCAGGTGCGCTGAGCAGAATCCTGCCTAATTCATCTGGGCCAGGTGATGTGTGTAGGAAACTATACATCGGGATCGTGCGATCCATTGCCCTCTACGGGGCCCCCGTATGGGCCGACGCTCTGAAGCCTCAGAGCATCGCCATCCTGCGCAGGCCGCAGAGAGCGATGGCCATACGATTAATACGGGGGTATCGCACGATCTCCTTTGAGGCGGCGTGTGTGCTAGCCCGCCAATTGCCCTGGGATTTAGACGCGAGGGCCCTCTCAGCCGTTTTTTACTGGCGTGAGGATGTGCGTTCCTCGGGCGGCCGGGCAGCACGCCAGGAGGTTGACGGCCAAAGGGCCAATTTCCAAAATGATGCCAATACCATCTGGCACAACAGATTGGCTGCACCAGGAGCCGGCCAGTGGACCTTGGAGGCAATTCGCCCAGTATTTAGGCTGTGGCTAGAGCGGCGTCACGGCTCCCTGTCGTTCAGGGCAACACAGGTCCTGTCGGGGCATGGTTGCTTCGGCAGTTACTTGAACCGAATCGGCAGGGAGTCAACAGCAAGATGTCACCACTGTGATTCTGCCGAGGACACTGCCCAGCACACTCTGGAAGTGTGCCCAGCATGGGGTCAGGAGCGCAACCAACTAAGCGCTATCCTCGGTAGGGACGTGACGTTGCCAATTGTTCTACAGAACATGTCCGTAAGCAGTACGGCGTGGGCGGCAGTTGCCAATTTCTGCGAGACAGTTATATCCCAAAAAGAGGCTGCAGAAAGGATCAGGGAGCAGGAGGATCCGAGTAGGCGAAGAAGGCGACGCCGGGGTGGTGGCATGTAAGCCCCAGCAATCCCCTTTGCCCTGTGGTTCGGGGCGTTAGAATTCGGCCACGGTTCCCCCCCCGCCTGTCGTAAGAGGCGACTAAAGGGGGGCCTTCGGGGTCGCTAAGAGTGCACGGCGGGGGCTGTGCGCTCTGTCTTAAGTGACCCCGAGGAGGACGGCAGTGTGGGGTGGCCTCACATTGCCGGGTATCACTGGAAGGTGTTAGGGGTGAGGTATCACTCTCCCCGAGCTGGGCTGCGCAAGCGGCATTGCGCACTCGAGTTCACCGGACGCATTCTATTGTAGAAATCCCGGTGACTCGAGTCATGCGCGAAGATGGCCACCGCGGGGTTTAGTGGGTATTCTCACCAGTCTGGTGAGGGAGTCCCACACCCCCCCGCCCCTCCCCCCGGAGCGGCGGGATGTCCGTAAATGGATTCCCCGCGAAAAAAAAAAAAAAAAAAAAAAAAAAAAAAAAAAAAAAAAAAAAAAAGGTTCCCGTGTGGAGTTTGACAGTCTCCCATCGGGCGCGTCCCCAGGTGGCGGATAGGGGAATGCCCCCTAGATATAGGGGGTACCGGCTTCGGCCGGCGCGGACCAAAACTGTCGAGGAGGTGTATTCTCCCTCCTCTTTCTGAAGAGGGGCCGAGAGTGGCTTTCGGGGCTTACGGGGCCCAGCGGCCATCTTTTGTGATGGCGTGGTATGGCAGGCCTGCAAGGCTTGCGGTCGCTTTTAGCGACAACTGTGGTGTGGGTGTTCTGTCGCCGTGCAGTTTACACTGCGTGTGGGAGTCCTCTGGACTAGCGGAGCTTCGGCTCGTGGGATGGCGGGTCTTCAAGACCTGCGGCTGGACGGGCCCACCACTCGCGATTGCGCGACTAGGTGGGTGACTTCGGTCAACCGTCTGGCAACCTGCTCCCGAAGGGTGTTGTGGACATGTCTCGCAGTCCTCGGGAAGTAGGGGCCCTGGCTTGGTCGCCCGGGCCGAGAGGAGACAACCTCAATAAAAAACCCCAAAAGGTCGGACGTTGGTCACGTGACGTTCGGCCGCCTCGGTCTCGAGGTGGTAGGATGGGAGATCGCCTACCCGCTAGCGTCGACAACTGCACGAGACCACCCGCCCTCGTGCAGTATTAGGGTTACCCAGGTGCAGGGGGCACCGCCTGGATGGACATTTTATATCCCCCATACTCGTGGGAACAAGTATGGATTCCGATTTTTCTTCTTTTAGTTTTTGTGTAAAAAATAGGTTTAGTGTTTTGGAGAATAGGGTTGAAGACTCAGAGGTAGCTGAGCTTCAAACCCCTGTCGGAGAGGACCGTGATACGGTGCGCACTGGTTGGTTGGTAGGCGTGCGCGATACCGTTAGTCCCTCCACGGTGGAGCCTGAAAAGGCTACGACCCCGTCATCTTTGACAGGGTCCGAGAAGGTGCCTGTTGTTAGGCTTACTCGAATGGAGTCGGATCCCTTGTCCGCTGATGAGGGCCAGGGCCGACTCTGGGAACCACGGAGGCGGAGCCGTTCGAAGCACCGCTCTTTGAGTGACCGGGCGAGCTCAGACACTTCCCCTGGGGAGGATGTCTCGGCCCCCAAAATAATAAAGACGCTGCGAGGCCGAGGCCGACCGCCCACTACGGGCCAGTATGTAGGCCTCGCGAAGACAAAAGCCGCCTTCCTCAAGCAGAGGGAGGACGCGGAGCGGGAAGAAGCCGAACAGCTGGCTGAGCAGGAGTTAGCAGTAATGACTCGCGCAATGGCGCGTCCAGTGGACGTGACCCGTCTAAGCGAGTCGTCCATGTCGGCAGACGAGTGCGACGATTCCCCGCAGGCTATCAGAAATGAACTTCTGCAAATCGCTGCCGTCGCCCAGAAAGTCGGGAAGTCCTCAAAACATCTGAAGGGGACTTTCCAAAGAGCTTTGTACGACCTACATGACAAGGCAGAGTCTCTGGGCAGCAGAATTTTAAAGCTGAATGCCTCCGATGAGACAATCCGCTTAAGACGGGAGAACGAGGTCCTCCAGCAAGACCGCGACCGCGTGCTGGGCGAAAATGCTCGGCTGCAGAAGCGGTTGGACGACCTCGGCATCGAATTACATAATTTGCGCCAGGACCTCCTGCAGAAGCAACAGGAGCGAATGGACGAGATGGAGCGTAGCCTTACAATCCGGATGGGGACTATGATGTCCGCCCGCTACGGCTCTGGCGAAGACCCAACGCTGCCGCGGATGAGGCCACCGCTGGCCGCTGACCGGGTAAGAGGCGAGATTGCTCAGGCGTCCCAGCCCGAGCCTCAGCCACAGCGACAATCTCGGCAAAAGACCAGGCCACCGCCAGCAGCTGCTGCTAATGCGGGTTCAAAGGCCCCGCCTCAAGGTGTCTCAGCGCCCCGAAACACCCGCGGCGCGACAGCTGCCAAAAAGGCGAAGAAGAAGGTGGACGATGATGGTGCAACCCCTATGGTCTGGGTGCCCACGTCAGAAACCAACCCCCATTCAATTGGCACAGTACGCCCTTCTACGAGGAACGACTGGACCAAGGTGGGGAAAGGGGGAAAGAAGGCCAAGGAAGGAGGCAAAACATCTAAGCCTCAACAACCTGATTCGCGCCGAAAACCTGCGCAGGCCAACAAGAAGCCAACGAAGAAGGACGAGAGGAAGGCGCCTAAGATCCACGCTCCTCGCAGCATGGCAGTGGTCGTCACGTTGCAGCCGGAGGCTGAAAAGCGGGGGCTCACCTATGCCAACGTGATCGGCCAAGCCAAGGCCAAAATAGACTTGTTGGGCCTCGGTATAGAATCGGTGCGCTTCCGGCGTGCTGCCACCGGAGCAACTATTATCGAGGTTCCTGGCGCAACCAGCGGCGACAAAGCCAACTCTTTGGCTGAGAAACTAAAGGGTGTGCTAGGGGAGGAGGACGTGCGAATACACCGACCCGTAAAAACTGCCGAAGTCCGTATCTCAGGATTGGACGAATCGGTGACGGCGGAGGAACTTACAGCAGCGGTGGCAAAATCCGGTGGCTGCCCTGCTGAAGCCATAAAAACTGGCACGATTCGGCGAGACTTTTCGGGACTGGGGACGGTCTGGGTACGTTGCCCTGTTCCCATTGCTAAAAAACTGTCCGACGACCGACGGATTCTGGTAGGTTGGGTGGCAGCCCAGGTCAAGCTGCTTGAGCCCCGCCAAATGCGGTGTTTCCGCTGCCTTGAGGTAGGGCATGTGCGGGAACGCTGCACTTCCGAGGTGGATAGAAGCAGCCAATGCTACCGTTGCGGGCAACTCGGCCACATTTCGAGAGACTGCAAGGCTGCAGCTCACTGCACTCTTTGTGCGTTAGCCAAAAAGCCTGCAGGACACCGGGTCGGCAGCAAGTCCTGCACGGCCCCGCGCCCAAAGAAAGGGAGTAAGCCTGCCGCCGTGGCCAAGACCCAGCAGCAGACGACTCACCCACCTCCGATTAGGGACGAGGAGATGTCTGAGGTCGCCAGTTAAATGGCTATCAGCTATCTGCAGGCGAACCTCAACCACTGTAGAATGGCTCAGGACCTTCTACATCAGAGTCTTCTACAGTGGTCGGTGCACGTCGCCGTGGTGGCTGAGCCCTATTTTGTCCCGCAGAGGGACAACTGGGTCGCCGATATCGACGGAGTGGTCGCCATCGTTAGGCAGGCTGCTGCAGGTGCCCCGCTTTTTGGCAGGGTCGAGCGAGGCAGCGGATGGGTGGCTGCTCTCATGGGGCAAACGTTCATTGTCGGGACATACTTTTCCCCTAACAAAACCCTGGCGGAATTCGAGAGCCACCTTTCGGGGCTGGAGGCGCTGATTGCCCGCAACCGCTCCCATGAGCTGCTCGTCGTCGGGGATTTCAACGCCAAATCCTTGACGTGGGGATCTCCGGCGACTGATGCACGAGGTGTTGCCATGGAAGAGTGGGCGATCGCCACTGGCCTGGTGGTTCTTAACCAAGGTGCGGTACACACGTGCGTGCGACAGCTGGGTGGGTCCATCGTGGACATTTCGTTCGCGAGCCCGGCCCTTGCGCGCCGTGTATCGGACTGGAGAGTGGTGGAGGATGTGGAAACGTTCTCGGACCACCGGTATATCCGGTTTGCCGTTTCCGCATCACCGCCGCTCCACACCGGTCCGAACCGAATCTCCGCGACCAGGGACTGCCCCCGCTGGGCGCTTAAGCGCCTTGATAGGGAGGCGCTGGAGTTGGCCTCCATTGTCCAGGCATGGGTGCCTGTGCCGGACGGTCCGTCTGAGGTGGAAGGAGAGGCAGAGTGGTTTCGGGAGGCGCTGTCGCATATTTGTGACGCGGCCATGCCCCGAGCCAGGTCCCTTCCAGCGAAACGCCAGGTGTATTGGTGGTCCGCAGACCTAGCGCAGCTGAGATACGCTTGCGTAAGGGCGAGACGCCAATACGCCCGACACCGGCGCAGAGCGAACCGAAATGAGGAGCAGGAGGCGCTCCTTTATGAAGAATATCGACAGGCCAAAAAGTCACTGAAGGTGGCCATTAACAAGGCCAAGTCAGAAGCGCGGGAGGAGTTTTTACAAACTCTCAATAGTGATCCGTGGGGGCGGCCTTACCGAATGGCGATGGCCAAGCTCCGGCCGTGGGCCCCCCCGTTAACGGAGAGCATTGAGCCCCCGCTTCTGGACAATGTGGTGGCCACCCTGTTCCCAACAACGGGTGAGTTTTCCCCTCCACCAATGGCCTCAGCTGGCCCACTACATGAGGATGAAATTGAGACGCCGCAGGTCACCGAGGACGAGTTTGGTGCAGCCGTACTGAGGCTGCGGGCGAAAAACACCGCGCCCGGCCTTGATGGCATAGCAGGTCGTGCTTTGGCCCTCGCACTAAAATGGTTGGGCCCGAGACTACGGACCTTCTTTACGAACTGTCTCAGACAGGGCCGGTTTCCGCGGCAGTGGAAGACCGGGAAATTGGTCCTGTTAAAGAAGGAAGGGCGGCCGGCGGATTCTCCGTCCGCTTACCGCCCCATCGTTCTGCTCGACGAGATGGGTAAACTTTTTGAGCGAATCATCGCTGCTCGTCTCGTCGAGCACATCGAAGGGGTTGGTCCAAACTTAGCGGATTGCCAGTTTGGCTTTCGGCGGCGCAGATCCACCGTGCACGCCATTTTGCGGGTGAAAACCCAAGCCGAGGAGGCTATAGCTCGGGGAGAGGTCGTTTTGGCGGTATCTTTAGATATCGCCAACGCCTTTAACACCATCCCCTGGGCATGCATCAGAGAGGCCCTCAAATACCACCGGGTACCTGCGTACCTGAGGACCCTCATCGCCGACTACCTCTCCGAGAGGTACGTTGAGTACCCCGGGCGGGATGCGTGGTGCAGACGGCCTATGTCGTGCGGTGTCCCACAGGGATCGGTCCTTGGGCCGCTCCTGTGGAACATCGGTTACGACTGGGTGTTGCGGGGTGGGAATTTACCGGGTGTCAGCGTAACGTGTTATGCGGACGACACACTGGTCACCGCTCGGGGTAAAACGTTTCGCGAAGCAGCGCTTTTAGCCACTGCGGAAACGGCGCATGTGGTGGGCCGCATTCGGCGCCTGGGTTTGGAGGTGGCTCTGCACAAGTCCGAGGTCTTGTGTTTTCACGGGCCCCGGCAAGCCCCTCCAGCTGGTTCCCATATTGTGGTCGGTGGAGTCCGGCTTGACGTCGAATCGACGCTGAAATACTTGGGGCTAGTCCTTGATGGTCGACTAGACTTCCGCGCCCATTTTGAGCGGCTGGCGCCAAAACTCATAAAGACGGCTAACGCTCTGAGTAGGATCCTGCCTAACTTATCTGGGCCAGGCGACTTATGTAGGAAATTATACATCGGGATCGTGCGATCTATTGCCCTTTACGGGGCCCCCGTATGGGCCAACGCTCTGAAGAATCAGAGTATCGCCATCCTGCGCAGGCCGCAGAGAGCGATGGCCATACGAGCTATACGGGGGTATCGTACGATTTCTTTTGAGGCGGCATGTGTGCTGGCTCGCCAACTGCCCTGGGATCTAGACGCGAGGGCCCTTTCAGCCGTTTTCTACTGGCGTGAGGATGTGCGTTCCTCGGGCGGGCGGGCTGCACCCCAAGAAGTTGATGGCCAAAGAGCCAATTTACAAAATGACGCCATCACCATCTGGCAAAATAGACTGGCTGCTCCAAGAGCGGGCCAGCGAACTCTGGAGGCAATTCGCCCAGTATTCAAACTGTGGCATGAGCGACGTCACGGCTCCCTGTCTTTTAGGATGACGCAGGTCCTGTCGGGGCATGGTTGCTTCGGCAGGTACTTGAACCGAATTGGCAGGGAGTCAACAGCAAGATGTCACCACTGTGACTCTGCCGAGGACACTGCCCAGCACACTCTAGAAGTGTGCCCAGCATGGGCTCAGGAGCGCAACCAACTAAGCACTGTCCTCGGAGGAGACGTGACGTTGCCGACTGTCATACAAGCTATGTCAGTCAGCCGAACGGCGTGGGTGGCAGTTGCCAGTTTTTGTGAGGCAATAATGTCCGGAAAAGAGGCCGCCGAACGGATCAGGGAGCAGGAGGATCCTAGTAGGCGAAGAAGGCGACGCCGGGGTGGTGGCATGTAAGCCCCAGCAACCCCTTTGCCCTGTGGTTCGGGGCGTTAGAATACGGCCACGGTTCCCCCCCGCCTGTCGTAAGAGGCGACTGAAGGGGGGCCTTCGGGGTTGCTAAGAGTGCACGGCGGGGGCTGTGCGCTCTGTCTTAAGTGACCCCGAGGAGGACGGCAGTGTGGGGTGGCCTCACATTGCCGGGTAACTCTGGATGGTGTTAGGGGGGAGGTATCACTCTCCCCGAGCTGGGCTGCGCCAGCAGCATTGCGCACTCAAGTTCACCGGATGCATTCTATCAGTAGAAATCCCGGTGACTCGAGTCATGCGCGAAGATGGCCACCGCGGGGTTTAGTGGGTATTCTCACCAGTCTGGTGAGGGAGTCCCACACCCCCCCGCCCCTCCCCCCGGAGCGGCGGGATGTCCGTAAATGGATTCCCCGCGAAAAAAAAAAAAAAAAAAAAAAAAAAAAAGGTTAGGTTAGGTTAGGTTAGGTTCCCGTGGGAGTTTTCAGTCTTCTATCGGGCGCGTCCCCCGGGTGGCGGATAGGGGAACGCCCTCCAGATATGGGGGGTACCGGCTACGGCCGGCGCGGACCAAAACTGAAGAGGTGGGGCCGCTCTTCGTAGTCCTCTGCCAAGCAGATGATGCGAAGATGTGGCCGCTTGGCGGCTATCCGATTTTCTGTGCTTTCACAGATAACGGACCCCCGCCAGGCAAACCGTAATCCACATTTTGTGGACCGGGGACTCTGTTCGCAGGGTTACGAGGAGAAAACCTCTATAAAAAACATCAGGAGGAGGCGGAAACGCCTTCTTCACGGCGCGGCGGGTCTGACTGGTTGTGCTTGCACGACTGGCGGACACTGGCTTTGGCCACCGTCGGGCAACCGTAATCCGCAGTCGCGGACCGGGGGTCTTGCTTAGCAGGGCTGCGAGGATGAAAACCTCTATAAAAAATCACCCGCAACCCGCACTGAGCGGACCGGGGACTCTGCTTCGGCAGGGTCACGAGGATGACCACCTCTCTAAAAAATCACCCGCGCGGCGTCGATTTCGGTCGGCGTCGGGCAAGCCGTAACCCACACTGAGCGGGCCGGTGGCTCTGCGTAGTAGGGTCGCGAGGAAGACAACCTCTATAAAAATTACCCCAACCCTACGATCGCCGCACGTC
Source organism: Udea olivalis (assembly GCA_947369235.1). NCBI lineage: Eukaryota > Metazoa > Arthropoda > Insecta > Lepidoptera > Crambidae > Udea > Udea olivalis. The sequence goes on from OX376342.1 coordinate 25,211,240, forward strand.
TATGGGGTGAATGGCTGGTGGGAATCCAGTCACGAGTGCGGCAAAAAACAAAAATGGATCACGGCGCTTTCCAAAAAACTACCCACGCGGGTACCCGGCACGAAGCCGGGGAATCCCGCATGACGCCTGTGGTTGACGCCTCAGTGGCGACAACGACAGACGTTGTCGGCCCTCACTCGTATTGTGGGGAGGGCCAGAAACGCCAAAAGGACGAGCCACGTCCCAAAACTGGCAGCGAGGTGGTGCGGGAGCCCGTAGTGAGGCTGACCCGCTTGAGCTCCGAGGAGCTCAGAGCTGCTACGCCGGAGCCATCTATTTCGGCGGCGGCCAAGCGCATTTTGCGTAGCGGCCGTTCAAGCGCAGCAGGAGAGCGGTCGCGTTCTCCGTCTGCCCAGGAGTCGGATTCAGGCGCGAGCCTGATGACCGTGGATCCTTCCTCCGGGGAGGAACTCGGCCGACTCTGGGGCACACGGAAGCGGCCGTACTCCAAGAGTGGTGGTTCGGGCTCCGATAGGAGTGACCCGGGGTCAGTTTCCTCTTGTGGGAGACCGGCAGCCCGAAGAGGCAGGGTGAGAACCCCGAAAGCCGGTGCGAATGCCAGTCTGGCGAAGGCCCGGCGGGAATTTATGCGCCCAAGGCGCGAGGAGGAGAAGCTGGAGGCGGAGTTACGGTCCGAGCAAGAGGTTGCTGATATGGATCGTGCTCTGCACCAAGCTAAGGACAGGACATCCCGTCTGTCAGAATCGTGCCAGGACGAGACTGACGAGCGGGAAATGACCGCTTCCGCGCTCAAAGAGCGCATCGAGCTGTCTGCTGCCATAGTCCGGAAGGTCATTGCGACTTCCGGGCATCTGAAGGGCACTTACCAGAAGGCCCTGAAGACGGCAGTCGGGGACTGGGAGCATTTAGCTCCAGCGCTTTACAAGCGCACAGTCACCGAAGAGACTGAGAAGCTGCGGATGGTTAACCACCGCCTGCTCTCTGCGGTCTCTCGACAGGGGGAGGAGCTGGCCCAACTTCGTAAGGAGATGGACAGCCTCCGCGAAAGCCTCGCCGGGCAAACGCCCCGAGCGGCTGGCGTGGGTGACGACAGTAATGTCATTGCCTACGTCAACGCGCGGTTCGAGGCCATCGAGGCTCGACTACCGCTGGAGCGGCTTCGGCCCCCCCTGGCTGCCGACAAGCGCCAGACAAACGCGCCGCCGCCGGCCACTGCGCCAGCGGCCGCGCCACTACCGGCTATGACAAAAACCCCGGAGAAGACGTCCGCGAGCAAGAGGGCGACTCAGCCGCCCCCTGCTCGCAGCACACCGGCTGCAGCTGCGCCGAAGCCAAAGGCTCCAGCGCCGCCCAACCCCGAATCCCGAGGGAACCCTCCCACGGGGAAGAAGGAAAGGAAGTCGGCCAAGAAGGGCAAGGCGGCTAACGCTGCCCCGCCCCCAAGGGAGCCCCGCCCTTTGCCGCCGGCCCCCGAGACCATGGAGTTACCGTGGAACCTCGTGACCGGCCACAAGGGCAAGAGCAAGGGTGCGAAAGCTGCAGCAGCAGTGAAGCCCCCCCCGAAACCCCAGACGAGGCAAGCTAAAGTGCCGAATCTCCGCCCCGCACGCTCGGCGGCAGTAGTGATTACGCTACAGCCAGAAGCCGAGAAGCGGGGCGTGACGTACTCTAGCGTCATCTCGCAGGCTAAAGCCAGCATCAGCTTGGCAAGCCTCGGGATTGAGTCCGTGCGCTTTAAGCGAGCAGCCACCGGAGGCGCCATTTTGGAGCTGCCGGGCGCTGCAGAGACAGATGGTAGGGCGGACTCTCTGGCTTCCAAGCTACGAGAGGTCCTCAAGGCGGACGACGTTCGAGTTTCCCGACCTGTGAAGTGTGCAGAAGTGCGCATTTCTGAGTTGGATGACTCCGTCACCGCTGAGGAAGTCGCAGCCGCTGTCGCTAAGACTGGGGCGTGCTCGGTGGAGTCCGTGAAGACGGGCGAGATCCGCCGAGACAGGAGGGGGCAAGGCGCCTGCTGGGCACGTTGCCCCGTGGCGGTGGCCAAAAAGCTGGTGGACGGTGCTCGTCTGCTGGTTGGTTGGACATCGGCGCGGGTCAAGCTGCTGGAGGCCAGAGAGCTGCGTTGTTTCCGGTGTCTCGAGAAGGGACACGTCCGGAGCAAGTGCGGCTCGGAAGTTGATCGTAGCAGTCAGTGCTACCGTTGCGGTCAGCTAGGCCATCTGGCGCGTGTCTGTGAGGCGTCGCCGCACTGCACGGTGTGCGCAGTGGCTGGAAAGAACGCCAGTCACAAGGTTGGGGGCAAAGCCTGCAAGGCCCCCAAACCTAAAACTCGCGGTCGGCAGGCTGTCACCGAGGCCACGGCCCGGTCGCAGCCGGCCCGCTCCGAGCCACTCGGGGATGAGGAGATGCAAATTGCACCTCCTCAAAATGGCACTTAGATTCCTCCAGGGGAATCTCAACCACTGCGCCAGAGCTCAGGACCTGTGGGTCCAGGGTCTGGCGGAGAGGTTGATTGCCATAGCGGTAGTGGCTGAGCCGTACTACATCCCGCTCGATTGGGTTTCGGATGTGGACGGCACAGCGGCCATTGCCACCCGAGTGGCCAACGGCGCCCCCCCTTTTCAGAGGATTGAAAAGGGGCACGGATGGGTTGCGGCTGAGTTGGGAGACACCCTGGTTATCGGGGTGTATTTCTCTCCTAACCGGCCTCTCGCTCAATTCGAGAGTTTTCTCTCCGAGTTGGAGGCTGTGATCGGTCGCAATCGTTCGCTCCAAGTGCTGGTCGCTGGGGATTTCAATGCCAAGTCCTTGGTATGGGGATCTCCAGCGACAGATGTGCGTGGAGAGGTGCTCGAGGAGTGGGCAGTCGCTTCTGGCATGACTGTCTTGAATCGGGGTTCGGTAGACACCTGTGTGCGCATGCGGGGAGGGTCCATCGTGGACTTGACGTTCGCGACTCCTTCGCTAGCACGACGTGTCCAGGGCTGGGAAGTGCTGGAGGGTGTGGAGACGTTGTCGGACCACCGGTATATCCGGTTCGACGTTTCTACGCTTCCGGCAATTCATACCGGTCCAAGCCGTTCTACCCGGCATAGAGACAGTCCGAGATGGGCTTTGAAGCGACTCGACCGCGAGAAGTTGGAGTGTGCGGCTATCGTCCAGGCATGGGTGCCTGTGCCGGATGGGCCTGCTGAGGTGGAGGATGAGGCCGAATGGTTCCGGGAGGCGCTGTCGCAAATTTGCGACGCGGCCATGCCCCGGGCCGGGCCTATCCCTCCTAAGCGGCAGGTATACTGGTGGTCCGCAGACCTCGCGAGCTTGCGCTTTGCGTGCGTGAGGGCGAGACGCCAGTATTCCCGGTACCGTCGCAGACGCACCCGGATTGAGGACGATGAGGCCCGCCTTTATGACGCCTATAGAGAGGCGAAAAAGGCGCTCAAGGTCGCGATCAACAGAGCCAAGTCCAGGGCAAGGGAGGAGTTTCTTGAGACTCTAAATGCGGATCCGTGGGGAAGGCCGTACAGGTTGGCGTTGAGTAAGCTCCGCCCCTGGGCACCCCCGGTTACGCAGAGTCTCTCTCCTCCCTTGCTCCACGACGTCGTCCAGGCTCTGTTCCCGACCCGAGGAGAGCACACTCCGCCAGTGATGACGCCACCCACAGGTGTGAGAGTAGGTGTAGACGAGGTCCCTGCCGTGTCCGACGTTGAGTTTGATGCGGCAGTCTCGCGGCTACGGGCCAAGAGTACGGCTCCTGGTCTAGACGGCATACCCGGCCGCGCTTGGGTTCTGTCCCTTGAGTGGCTGGGGCCGAGACTGCAGAGCCTGTATTCGGCCTGTCTGTCGCAGGGACGTTTTCCGCGCCAGTGGAAAACGGGGAAGCTCGTCCTACTGAGGAAGGAGGGTCGACCATCTGACTCCCCCTCGGCCTACCGCCCGATTGTGCTGCTCGACGAGGTTGGGAAACTTCTCGAGCGCATAATTGCTGGCCGCCTGATTGGGCACCTCGAGGAGGTGGGGCCGGACTTGGCTGACTGCCAGTACGGCTTTAGGCGTCGTCGGTCCACGGTTCACGCGATCCTCCGCGTGAAGGACATCGCCAGGGAGGCGATGTCGCAGGGTCAAGTGGTGTTGGCCGTATCTCTTGATATAGCCAACGCCTTCAACACCCTGCCGTGGACCTGCATAAAGGAGGCACTACGGCACCACGGTGTCCCCCTTTATTTACGGCTCATCTTGGAAGACTACCTGACAGAGAGGTATGTCGAGTTCCCGGGGCGCGATGACTGGCAGCGTCATCCCATGTCGTGCGGTGTTCCACAGGGTTCGGTTCTTGGACCACTCCTGTGGAACATTGGTTATGACTGGGTGCTGCGAGCAGTCAACCTCCAGGGCGTCGAAGTAACTTGTTACGCCGACGATACCCTGGTAACGGCGAGAGGGAACAACTTCCGGGATGCAGCCGTCCTTGCCTCAGCAGGCGTGGCGGAAGTCGTCGGCAGAATCCGACGCCTAGGGCTACACGTGGCCCTAGAAAAATCCGAGGCGACCTGTTTTCACGGGCCTCGGAGAGGACCTCCAGCCGGTTCGGCTATCCAGGTGGGTGGAGTCCAGATCCGTGTCGAGTCGACCATGAAGTACCTTGGATTGGTCCTCGACAGTCGCTGGAACTTCCACGCCCATTTTAAGCGCTTGGCGCCTAAACTGGTGCGAACGGCGGCCGCGTTAGGCAGATTGCTGCCCAACATCGCGGGGCCGAAGGCTTCATGCCGGAGGCTTTACGCGGGAGTTGTGCGGTCCATGGCCCTGTACGGCTCACCTGTCTGGGCCGACATCCTGACAAGCCGGTGTATCGCCGAACTGCGGAGACCGCAGCGGGCGATGGCAGTCAGGATCATACGGGGCTACCGCACAATCTCTTACGAGGCGGCCTGTGTGCTGGCCGGCACACTCCCCTGGGACCTTGATGCGAGGACCCTCTCGGCGGTGTTTCACTACCGGGAGGAGGCGCGTCGGTCCACAGTACACGGGGTTACCCCAAGCCAGGTTTCATCCTGGCTGGAAGAGTTCCGCACACTTGCTGTGGAGCTCTGGGATGTGCGGCTCGCGGATCCCGGATCGGGCCATCGCACGATCCAGGCGATCCGCCCTGTCCTCACGCAGTGGTTGAATCGGCGTCACGGCGCCGTAACGTACCGTCTGACGCAGATACTCACGGGGCACGGCTGCTTCGGGAGTTATCTGTGCCGGATCGGACGAGAGGCTAGCGATGCCTGTCACCACTGTGACGCCAGCGAGGACACGGCTCAGCACACGCTGGAGGTGTGCCCAGCTTGGGCAAACGAGCGCGAGACGCTCACCGCCTCGATCGGGCGCGACCTCTCGCTGCCATCCGTGGTTTCTGCCATGGTGGCGAGCGCGAGCTCGTGGGATGCGGTGCTCTCCTTCTGCGACGCCGTTGTGTCGCAGAAAGAGAGCGCCGAGCGCCAGCGCGAGCTGGACAATCCCGCCCGACGTCGGAGGCGAGGCCGCCGGGATGGTGGTGCGTAATCCCGGCGGTTCCCTGCGGTTAGGGGACGAGAATACTACCGAGGTATCCCTGCCTGTCGTAAGAGGCGACTAAAAGGGCCCTTGGGGTCGCGAAGCGCACGCGGGGGGGCCTGCGTGTGTTTCGGTTTGCGATCCCGAGGATGACGGTAACGCGTGTCTTCGGACACAGTGGTCTGTGTTATCGTGCACTGGAGTCGAGCTTGCTCCTCCCGAGGCTGGCTGCCAGGCGGCCTTGCGCGCCGAAGGGTCCTGTTAGGAGTCTCTCCCTCGTTGGGGATCCCGGGTCCCTTCCATTCTGCGCCGAAGATGACCACCGTCAGGTTTTAGTGGGTAGGGGTCTCTGTTTTCCCAGGAGTTCCGAGTCCCACATATCCCAGGTGTCCCGAACCCAGGGCCTTGGGAATGCCTAAATGCATTTCCTGACGCAAAAAAAAAAAAAAAAAAAAAAAAAAAGGTTAGGTTAGGTTCCCGTGGGAGTTTTCAGTCTTCTATCGGGCGCGTCCCCCGGGTGGCGGATAGGGGAATGCCCTCCAGATATGGGGGGTACCGGCTACGGCCGGCGCGGACCAAAACTGAAGAGGTGGGGCCGCTCTTCGTATCCCTCTGTTAAGCAGATGATGCGAAGATGTGGCCGCTTGGTGGCTATCCGATCATCCGTGATTTCACGGATAACGGACCCCCGCCAGGCAAGCCGTAATCCGCATTTTGCGGACCGGGGACTCTGTTCGCAGGGTCACGAGGAGGAAACCTCTATAAAAAACACCAGGAGGGGGCGGAAACGCCTTCTTCACGGCGCGGCGGGTCTGGCTAGTTGTGCTCGCACGACTGGTGGACACTGGCTTCGGCCACCGTCGGGCAACCGTAATCCGCAGACGCGGACCGGGGGTCTTGCCTAGCAGGGCTGCGAGGATGAAAACCTCTATAAAAAATCACCCGCAACCCGCACTGAGCGGGCCGGGGACTCTGCTTCGGCAGGGTCGCGAGGAGGACAACCTCTTTAAAAAACGAGGTGAGGGCGCTCTGTCGCCGGGCAGCTTTGGCTGTGTTGGGAGTCCTTAAGGACTAGTGGAGCTTCGGCTCGGTGGATGGCAGGTCTGCAAGACCTGCGGCTGGACGGGCCCACCACTCGCGATTTCGCGACTAGGTGGGTGACTTCGGTCAACCGTCTGGCAACCTGCTCCCGTAGGGTGTTGTGGACATGTCTCGCAGCCCTCGGGAAGTAGGGGCCCTGGCTTGGTCGCCCGGGCCAAGAGGAGTCAACCTCAATAAAAAACCCCAAAAGGTTGGCCGTTAGTCGCGTGACGGTCGGCCGCCTCGGTCTCGAGGTGGTAGGATGGGTTAACGCCTACCCGCTAGCGCGACACCTGCACGAGAACACCCGCCCTCGTGCAGTATTAGGGTTACCCAGGTGCAGGGGGCACCGCCTGGGTGGACTTTTTAGATCCCCCATACTCGTGGGACTGTTCATGGATTCTTTTTCTCTTTTCTTGGACGTCGAGGAGGGTGACGATGCATCGCGCATAGGTAGGTTGGTAGGAGCGCGTAAGGATGCTAGTCCCTCGGAGGTGGAGCCGGCACAGGCTGCGGCGATGTCATCTGCGTCGCAGTGTGCTACTGGCAAAGAGGTGGTGCGGGAGCCTATCGTAAGGCTCACCCGCTTAAGTTCTGCGGAACTTTTAGTTGCGACGCCGGAGCCTTCAACTTCGGCGACGGTCGAGCGCATTTTGCGCAGCGGCCGTTCGAGCGCAGCTGGGGAACGGTCGCGTTCTCCGTCTGCCCAGGAGTCGGACTCAGGCACCAGCCTGATGACCGTCGATCCTTCCTCCGGGGAGGAACTCGGCCGACTCTGGGGTACACGGAAGCGGCCGTACTCTAAAAACGGAGGGTCGGGTTCCGACAGGAGCGCCAAAAGTGGACGGGGTTCTGCTTCTGGAAAGCCTGCGGCCCGACGAGGGAGAGGCGGTACGCCCGCTCCCGGTGCTAACGCCTGTATGGCGGAGGCCCGGGAAAAATTCATGCGCCTAGGGCGCGATGACGAGAGGTTGGAGGCAAAGCTGCGGTCCGAGCAAGAGGTCGCTGGAATGGATCGAGCTTTGCTCCAACTTCAAGAGAAGTCAACCCGCTTGTCAGACTCGTCCCAGGGCGAGGCCGATGAGCGGGAATTGACAGCCTCCGCGCTCAAGGAGCGAATGGAGATGTCGGCGGCGATAGTCCGGAAGGTCATTGCGACTTCCGGACATCTGAAGGGTACTTTCCAAAAGGCCCTGAAGACGGCAGTCGGAGACTGGGAGCTTCTAGCTCCAGTGCTATACAAGCGCACAGTCTCCGAAGAGACCGAGAAGCTGCGGGTGGTGAACCACCGCCTGCTCTCCGCGGTCTCTCGACAGGGGGAGGAGCTGGCCCAACTCCGTAAGGAAATGGACAGCCTCCGCGAAAGCCTCGCCGGGCAAACGCCCCGAGCGGCTGGCGTAGGTGACGACAGTAATGTCATTGCCTACGTCAACGCGCGTTTTGAGGCCATCGAGGCTCGACTGCCGCTGGAGCGGCTTCGGCCCCCCCTGGCTGCTGACAAGCGCCAGACTAACGCGCCGCCGCCGGCCACTGCGCCAGCGGCCGCGCCACCACCGGCTACGACAAAAACCCCGGACAAGACGTCCGCGAGCAAGAGGGCGACTCAGCCGCCACCTGCTCGCAGCACACCGACTGCAGCTGCGCCGAAGCCCATGGCTCCAGCGCCGCCCAACCCCGAATCCCGAGGGAATCCTCCCGCGGGGAAGAAGGGAAGGACGTCGGCCAAGAAGGGCAAGGCGGCTAACGCTGCCCCGCCCCCAAGGGAGCCCCGCCCTTTGCCGCCGGCCCCCGAGACCATGGAGTTACCGTGGAACCTCGTGACCAGCCGCAAGGGCAAGAGCAAGGGTGCACAAGCTGCAGCAGCAGTGAAGCCCCCCCCGAAACCCCAGACGAGGCAACCTAAAGTGCCGAATCTCCGTCCCGCACGCTCGGCGGCAGTAGTGGTAACGCTACAGCCAGAAGCCGAGAAGCGGGGCGTGACGTATAGCGACGTCATCTCGCAGGCCAAAACCAGCATCAGCTTGGCGAGCCTCGGGATTGAGTCCGTGCGCTTTAGGCGAGCGGCCACCGGAGGCGCCATTTTGGAGCTGCCGGGCGCTGCAGAGACAGACGGCAGGGCGGACTCTCTGGCTTCCAAGCTAAGGGAGGTCCTCAAGGCGGAAGACGTTCGAGTTTCCCGACCTGTGAAGTGTGCAGAATTGCGCATTTCTGAGTTGGATGACTCCGTCACCGCAGAGGAAGTCGCAGCCGCTGTCGCTAAGACTGGGGCGTGCTCGGTGGAGTCCGTGAAGACGGGCGAGATCCGCCGAGACAGGAGGGGGCAAGGCGCCTGCTGGGCACGTTGCCCCGTGGCGGTGGCCAAAAAGCTGGTGGACGGTGCTCGTCTGCTGGTTGGTTGGACATCGGCGCGGGTCAAGCTGCTGGAGGCCAGGGAGCTGCGTTGTTTCCGGTGTCTCGAAAAGGGACACGTCCGGAGCAAGTGCGGCTCGGAAGTTGATCGTAGCAGTCAGTGCTACCGCTGCGGTCAGCTAGGCCATCTGGCGCGTGCCTGTGAGGCGGCGCCACACTGCACGGTGTGCGCAGTGGCTGGCAAGAACGCCAGTCACAGGGTTGGGGGCCAAGCCTGCAAGGCCCCCAAACCCAAAATTCGCGGTCGGCAAGCTGCCACCGAGGCCACGGCCCGGTCGCAGCCGGCCCACTCCAAGCCACTCGGTGACGAGGAGATGCCAATTGTATCTCCTTAAATATGGCTCTCAGATTCCTGCAAGGGAATCTCAACCACTGCGCCAGAGCTCAGGACCTGTGGGTCCAGAGTCTGGCGGAGAGGTTGATAGCCATAGCGGTAGTGGCTGAGCCGTACTACATCCCGCCCGATTGGGTTTCGGATGTGGACGGCACAGCGGCCATTGCCACCCGAGTGGCCAACGGCGCCCCCCCTTTTCAGAGGATTGAAAAGGGGCACGGATGGGTTGCGGCTGAGTTGGGAGACACCCTGGTTATCGGGGTGTATTTCTCTCCTAACCGGCCTCTCGCTCAATTCGAGAGTTTTCTCTCCGAGTTGGAGGCTGTGATCGGTCGCAATCGTTCGCTCCAAGTGCTGGTCGCTGGGGATTTCAATGCCAAGTCCTTGGTATGGGGATCTCCAGCGACAGATGTGCGTGGAGAGGCGCTCGAGGAGTGGGCAGTCGCTTCTGGCATGACTGTCTTGAATCGGGGTTCGGTAGACACCTGTGTGCGCATGCGGGGAGGGTCCATCGTGGACTTGACGTTCGCGACTCCTTCGCTAGCACGACGTGTCCAGGGCTGGGAGGTGCTGGAGGGTGTGGAGACGTTGTCGGACCACCGGTATATCCGGTTCGACGTTTCTACACTTCCGGCAATTCACACTGGTCCAAGCCGTTCTACCCGGCATAGAGACAGTCCGAGATGGGCTTTGAAGCGACTCGACCGCGAGAAGTTGGAGTGTGCGGCTATCGTCCAGGCATGGGTGCCTGTGCCGGATGGGCCTGCTGAGGTGGAGGATGAGGCCGAATGGTTCCGGGAGGCGCTGTCGCAAATTTGCGACGCGGCCATGCCCCGGGCCGGGCCTATCCCTCCTAAGCGGCAGGTATACTGGTGGTCCGCAGACCTCGCGAGCTTGCGCTTTGCGTGTGTGAGGGCGAGACGCCAGTATTCCCGGTACCGTCGCAGACGCACCCGGATTGAGGACGATGAGGCCCGCCTTTATGACGCCTATAGAGAGGCGAAAAAGGCGCTCAAGGTCGCAATCAACAGAGCCAAGTCCAGGGCAAGGGAGGAGTTTCTTGAGACTCTAAATGCGGATCCGTGGGGAAGGCCGTACAGGTTGGCGTTGAGTAAGCTCCGCCCCTGGGCACCCCCGGTTACGCAGAGTCTCTCTCCTCCCTTGCTCCACGACGTCGTCCAGGCTCTGTTTCCGACCCGAGGAGAGCACACTCCGCCAGTGATGACGCCACCCACAGGTGTAGGAGTAGGTGTAGACGAGGTCCCTGCCGTGTCCGACGTTGAGTTTGATGCGGCAGTCTCGCGGCTACGGGCCAAGAGTACGGCTCCTGGTCTAGACGGCATACCCGGCCGCGCTTGGGTTCTGTCCCTCGAGTGGCTGGGGCCGAGACTGCAGAGCCTGTATTCGGCCTGTCTGTCGCAGGGACGTTTTCCGCGCCAGTGGAAAACGGGGAAGCTCGTCCTACTGAGGAAGGAGGGTCGACCATCTGACTCCCCCTCGGCCTACCGCCCGATTGTGCTGCTCGACGAGGTTGGGAAACTTCTTGAGCGCATAATCGCTGGCCGCCTGATTGGGCACCTCGAGGAGGTGGGGCCGGACTTGGCAGACTGCCAGTACGGCTTTAGGCGTCGTCGGTCCACGGTTCACGCGATCCTCCGCGTGAAGGACATCGCCAGGGAGGCGATGTCGCAGGGTCAAGTGGTGTTAGCGGTATCTCTCGATATAGCTAACGCTTTCAACACCCTGCCGTGGACCTGCATAAAGGAGGCACTACGGCACCACGGTGTCCCCCTTTATTTACGGCTCATCTTGGAAGACTACCTGACAGAGAGGTATGTCGAGTTCCCGGGGCGCGATGACTGGCAGCGTTATCCCATGTCGTGCGGTGTCCCACAGGGTTCGGTTCTTGGGCCGCTCCTGTGGAACATTGGTTATGACTGGGTGCTGCGAGCAGTCAACCTCCAGGGCGTCGAAGTAACTTGTTACGCCGACGATACCCTGATAACGGCGAGAGGGAACAACTTCCGGGATGCAGCCGTCCTTGCCACAGCAGGCGTGGCGGAAGTCGTCGGCAGAATCCGACGCCTAGGGCTACACGTGGCCCTAGAAAAATCCGAGGCGACCTGTTTTCACGGGCCTCGGAGAGGACCTCCAGCCGGTTCGGCTATCCAGGTGGGTGGAGTCCAGATCCGTGTCGAGTCGACCATGAAGTACCTAGGATTGGTCCTCGACAGTCGCTGGAACTTCCACGCCCATTTTAAGCGCTTGGCGCCTAAACTGGTGCGAACGGCGGCCGCGTTAGGCAGATTGCTGCCCAACATCGCGGGGCCGAAGGCTTCATGCCGGAGGCTTTACGCGGGAGTTGTGCGGTCCATGGCTCTGTACGGCTCACCTGTCTGGGCCGACACCCTGACAAGCCAGTGTATCGCCGAACTGCGGAGACCGCAGCGGGCGATGGCAGTCAGGGTCATACGGGGCTACCGCACAATTTCCTACGAGGCGGCCTGTGTGCTGGCCGGCACACTCCCCTGGGACCTTGATGCGAGGACCCTCTCGGCGGTGTTTCACTACCGGGAGGAGGCGCGTCGGTCCACAGTCCACGGGGTTACCCCAAGCCAGGTTTCAACCTGGCTGGAAGAGTTCCGCACACTTGCTGTGGAACTCTGGGATGTGCGGCTCGCGGATCCCGGATCGGGCCATCGCACGATCCAGGCGATCCGCCCTGTCCTCACACAGTGGCTGAATCGGCGTCACGGCGCCGTAACGTACCGTCTGACGCAGATACTCACGGGGCACGGCTGCTTCGGGAGTTATCTGTGCCGGATCGGACGGGAGGCTAGCGATGCCTGTCACCACTGTGACGCCAGCGAGGACACGGCTCAGCACACGCTGGAGGTGTGCCCAGCTTGGGCAAACGAGCGCGAGACGCTCACCGCCTCGATCGGGCGCGACCTCTCGCTGCCATCCGTGGTTTCTGCCATGGTGGCGAGCGCGAGCTCGTGGGATGCGGTGCTCTCCTTCTGCGATGCCGTCGTGTCGCAGAAGGAGAGCGCCGAGCGCCAGCGCGAGCTGGACAATCCCGCCCGACGTCGGAGGCGAGGCCGCCGGGATGGTGGTGCGTAATCCCGGCGGTTCCCTGCGGTTAGGGGACGAGAATACTACCGAGGTATCCCTGCCTGTCGTAAGAGGCGACTAAAAGGGCCCTTGGGGTCGCGAAGCGCACGCGGGGGGGCCTGCGTGTGTTTCGGTTTGCGATCCCGAGGATGACGGTAACGCGTGTCTTCGGACACAGTGGTCAGTGTTATCGTGCACTGGAGTTGAGCTTGCTCCTCCCGAGGCTGGCTGCCAGGCGGCCTTGCGCGCCGAAGGGTCCTGCGAGGAGTCTCTCCCTCGTTGGGGATCCCGGGTCCCTTCCATTTTGCGCCGAAGATGACCACCGTCAGGTTTTAGTGGGTAGGGGTCTCTGTTTTCCCAGGAGTTCCGAGTCCCACATATCCCAGGTGTCCCGAACCCAGGGCCTTGGGAATGCCTAAATGCATTTCCTGACGCAAAAAAAAAAAAAAAAAAAAAAAAAAAAAAAAAAAAAAAAAGGTTAGGTTAGGTTAGGTTAGGTTAGGTTAGGTTAGGTTAGGTTAGGTTAGGTTAGGTTGGGGGAGGCCCCATGTGATTTTGTGAGTGCTAGATACGTCCCCGTCGTCTCCCCTGGCTCTCCCAGTCCTGTGCACGGTAACGCAGTGCCAGGCTGGTGACCAAATTCTAGCACTTGGGGCAATCCTTGCGGTTTTGTTTATTAGTGTTCCCAGCTCCCTGGCCGTCGAGGTATCTCCGGTTTCAGGTCGAGCGGGCCCTAATAGGCTTCTCGTGAGGTCATATCAAAACTCTCCTGTTTTGATTTTCTTTTTTCGTGTTATTAGTGTTCTCAGTTCCCTGGCCGTCGAGGTATCTCCGGTTGCAGGTTGAGCGGGGCCTAATAACGCGCTCTTTTACTGTAGCTTTTATTTTTTATTTTTCTTGTTTTTTGTTTTTATTTTGTTCTGTAATTATGTCCACCCGACGTAATTCAGTCAACTCTGTTGAGGGTCTCGCAGTCGAGGAAGCCTCGGTGGACGAGCTGGACCAGATGGTCACACGGGCGTTGCGTAGCTCACGCCCCAAGAGGCCGGCGGGTTCACCCATTTTTGCGTCTGAGGCTTCGGTCTCAGACAGTGAGGAGGTGGCCACGGCAACACGGTCGTCGGCACCAAAAAAGGCTTCGACCAAAAAGGTCGTAGCCAAAAAGGCCAAAAAGGCGGCGACTGGCACTGCGGCTAAAAAGGCGGCGGCCAAAAAGGCGGCAGTTGCCACTGCGGCCGAATTCCTTAGGGCCAAGGCGGCGCAAGTCGCCTTGACCCGCCTGGAGTCAAACTCTAATGCATCTCGGGAGGATGCACAAGAGGTGGAAGCGGAAGAGGCTGTGGACTTCACGCGGAACCCACTCCCCGAGGAATGCTCACTCGCGGAGCTGGACGCCGCCGTTGACACCGAGACGCTGCGTGCCCGGGCGGGTCATCTGAGGTCCCAGATTTTCCAGATTGCCCGAAAGTCCGGCAATCTCAAGGGGGAGTACGTGCGTGACCTAAAAAACCACGCCACGGAATACCACGAGATTGTCGAGACGATTGCGGAGCGGACGATCTCAGATGAGACACGGCGGCTCAGTCTCGAGAACCGCAGACTTCGCCGCCAAGTGGAGGACCTCGAGAAAGAGGTAAAGGCTATGCGCCGGGATTTCTCCCAGAGGGACAAATCCCCGGCGCGGCCAGCCCTTCCCTCCCAAGACCCTGTGGGCAACTCGGCCAGTGACTTGATGGCCGAGATGTCCAAAATGGTCAAAGACATGGCGGAGGAATTGAAGGCCTCCATGTGCCGAACCTTCGGCGATATGGTGAACGCCCGCTTGGCGGTGGTTGAGGAGCGCCTCCCACCAGCACCAATCATGCGTCCTCCACTGGCCGCCGACAAAAGAAGAGAGGAGGCAGCTAAGGCTGCGTGTTCCTCAACTGCTCCGGCTCAGCCTCAGCCCGCTGCAGCTCCCAAGCCGAAGCGTACCAGGAAGGGGAGAGCGAAGGCTGTTCCGCAACAGGCACCTCCCGCTGTTGCCGGCCCGTCAACGGCTTCAACGCCGGCTGCCCCTGCGACCCACGAGGAAACGTGGAATGTAGTAGGTGGGCAAAAACGAAAAGGCAAAGGCAAAGGCAAGGGGAAGTCTTCCACACCCGCCCCAGCCCGAACCCCTGCCCAACCCTCCGTGTCTGCGGCCACACCCAAGAATGTGGCAAACAACAAGACGGTGCTGAAGAAAAAAGCGGTGAAGCTAACACCGCCGAAGTCCTCGGCTGTGATAATTACGTTACAGCCGGAGGCAATTGAGAAAGGCGTTACATACGCCATGGCGCTAAACCAAGCGAGGGAGGGCATAACTTTGCCTGAACTTGGTATAGCAAATATCAAAACCCGCACCACAGCCACGGGAGCCAGAATGCTCGAGCTGTCTGGTTCCCAAAGTGGGGATAAAGCTGATAACCTCGCAGCGAAGATCCGCGAGGTATTAAAAGATGTCGCCACCGTCGCGAGGCCCACAAAGTGCGCTGATCTTCTTGTCAGGGGCCTCGACGACTCCATCTCAAAAGAGGAAGTGGTCGCCGCCATTGCGGCAAAGGGCGGCTGTGCCGCAGAACTTATTAGGGCTGGGGAGATCCGCTCTGGCCCTGGTGGTACGGGGTCCATCACTATTAAATGTCCGTTGGCAGCGGCTAAAATAGTTGTGGAAGCAGGACGCCTCCTCGTTGGCTGGACCTCGGCCCAGGTGCGTGCCCTAGATGCCCTGCCTTTACGCTGCTTTAAGTGCATGGGCACGGGCCACACCCGCCAGACATGCCCCTCGCAAAAGGACCGGAGCGATCTATGCTTCCGGTGCGGGCGATCGGGGCATAAGGCCGAAAAGTGCGCAGAGGCACCCCGTTGTGCTATCTGTGCCGATGAGGGCAGGCCGTCAGGGCACGCAATGGGGAGTAGGAAATGCGCTCCTATCCCTAAGAGAGGACAATTGGCCGCCAGGACCCAGGCCAATTCAAGTGCGGGAGTGCGCCGTGAGCCGGCGACGGAGGAAATTGTAATGTCGGAATGAGTATAAGCCGGCATTACAATTTCCTACAGACTAACACGAACCACTGCGCCGGAGCCCAGGACCTTTTGGTTCAGGCAATGGCGCAGTGGGAAGTGGATATTGCTGTCGTGGCGGAGCCATATTTTATATCTTCCCAACCACACTGGGCGGGGGATATCAATGGCTCCGTCGCTATAATTGCGAAGACGGGCAACACTGCCCACCCCCTTATTGTGAAAGAAAGGGGGTCGGGCTATGTGGCAGCTACTTGGGGGAGGAAATACGCCATAATTGGTGTCTACTACTCCCCCAATGGCACTCTGGCAGGTCTGGAGTTACTGCTTGACACGCTGAGTCAGGTTGTACAGCGTATGGCTCCTCTCCCTACTTTACTCATGGGGGACCTCAACTCTTGGTCCTCATCGTGGGGGAGTGCCACCACAAGTTCTTGGGGCCGCGCCGTCCAAAACTGGGCAGTCGACGCCGGATTGTCCCTCTTAAATCGAGGGACAGAACATACGTGCGTGCGATGGAACGGGGGGTCCGTGGTGGACATTTCGTTCGCCACCCCTTCCACCGCACGTCGCGTCCGGTGTTGGCGCGTTCTCAGCGAGGTGGAGACTCTATCGGATCATAAGTATATCCAATTTGAGATCTCCACCTCACCCGACACAGCGGCCCTAGCCCGGCGGCAAGGGCAGGCCTCTTTCCCGCAGTGGGCCTTGACCAAGCTCAACAAAGACCTAGCGGAAGAGGCCGCCATAGTTCAGGCGTGGTGCTCGGCCCCTATATCCACGGAGGTTGACGAGGCGGCCGATGTTTTTCGGTCCTCTCTCAAGGAGGTATGCGACACAGCCATGCCAAGGGTAAAGGCTGCAGCTCCTCGGCGGCAGGTGTACTGGTGGTCCGCAGAAATCGCGGGCCTCCGAAGCACCTGCCAACGTGCAAGGAGGGCATATGGCCGTAGTCGACGTCGGGCCAACCGAGACCCAGAGGTGGAGGGCCAGCTGTATGCCACCTACTGTTCCCACAGAAAGGCACTACAGCTGGGTATCAGCCAAGCCAAGGCTCAGGCTCGGGAGGAGCTTCTGGAGGGCTTAAACCGTGACCCATGGGGCAGGCCATATCGCGCAGCACGCAATAAGCTGCGCAATCAAGGCCCCCCGGTCATCGAGACCCTCCAGCCCGAATTGTTGGAAAGGGTGGTGCAGGAGTTGTTCCCTGACTCTCAAGAACACTTCCCACCGCCCATGGCTCCTCCCACGGGGAGGTCAAATGAAGGCGAGCCTCCCGCACCGCCCGTCACCGGAGAGGAATTGGGGACGGCGGCTGCAAGCCTGCGGCTTAAAAAGAAGACTCCTGGCCCAGACGGGGTCCCAGGAAAAGTTTTGGGGTTGGCGCTCCGGCACATGACCGAGCAGCTGCGGGAACTGTTCAACGTTGCTATTGCACGTGGACAGTTCCCCAAAATATGGAAGGAGGGCCGCCTCTGTCTATTACAAAAAGAGGGGCGATCTCCAGACACAGCGGGGGCCTATCGCCCGATTGTCCTGCTGGATGAATCTGCGAAACTATTTGAACGCATCATTGCGTCGCGGATCATCCAGCACATGACGGACGTTGGGCCAGATCTGTCCGGCAACCAGTTCGGATTCAGGGCCGGGCGATCAACTATTGACGCTGTCCAGGCCCTGAAAGCCGAGACGCTCGAGGCCTCCGCGAGTGGGGACAGGTCACTGGCGGTGTCACTGGACATCGCCAATGCCTTCAATAGCCTGCCCTATGGCACGATAAAGGAGGCGCTACACTACTTTAACGTGCCACCATATATAGGGCGGCTAATAATGAGCTACCTCACGGATCGTGAGGTACTCTATGTGGGCCCCGACGGAAACATCGTCCGCCGGGCAATGAAGTGTGGGGTTCCTCAGGGGTCCGTTCTGGGACCCCTTCTATGGAATATGGGCTACGACTGGGTTCTGCGGGGCACGCTCCTTCCACGGACGCGTGTCCTGTGTTACGCAGACGACACCCTAGTCGTAGCCCGCGGAGGATGCTACAATGAGGCGGCAAGACTGGCAGAGGTAGCCACCAGTCTTGTTGTGGGGCGCATAGAGGCGCTGGGGTTGAAGGTCGCCCTGCAAAAAACCGAGGCCCTTCTTTTCCACGGGCCTCGGAGGGGACCTCCCCCCGGTGCAAAAATACGCCTCAATGGCGTCGAAGTGAAGGTGGGGGCCCACATTAAGTATTTGGGCCTCCTGCTTGACGGGCGGTGGAGCTTTGGCGAGCACTTCAGCAGGCTCGCCCCCCGCCTTGTCAGTGCTGCAAGTGCTTTGGGCCGCCTTCTTCCCAACCAAGGCGGCCCTGATACTACATGCCGGCGACTTTACGCCGGCATTGTAAGGAGCATCGCTCTTTATGGAGCGCCAGTGTGGGCGGACGCCCTGAACGTCACCAATAAACGCATGCTGCGGAGGGCGCAGCGTGTGGTGGCGACCAGGGCGGTTCGTGGATACCGCACCATATCCATGGGGGCTGCTTGCGTTTTGGCCGGCACGCCCCCGTGGGAGCTAGAGGCCGGGGTCCTCGCTGCGGTGTACGAATACCGTGCAGCAGCGAGGGCCAGAGGACAGCGCCCCGCCCTCGACGAGGTTGAGAGGGTGAGGCACATGGCTCACAATGAGCTCATTTGGAGGTGGAAGGAGGACCTGGAGG
Source organism: Udea olivalis (assembly GCA_947369235.1). NCBI lineage: Eukaryota > Metazoa > Arthropoda > Insecta > Lepidoptera > Crambidae > Udea > Udea olivalis. Next base: position 25,229,461 of record OX376342.1, read on the forward strand.
CGTCACGATTTGGTACACGTACCATCGACGCCATCAGGCCCGTCCTTCATAGGTGGTGTCAGAGGGGGTTCGGCTCACTCACCTTCCGGCTGGTGCAGGTGCTCTCTGGGCATGGCTGTTTCGGCCAATACCTGCACCATATAGCCAGAAGAGAGCCAACCCCCGTGTGCCACGAATGTGGTGCACCTGAGGATGACGCCCAGCACACCCTCGAGGTGTGTCCGGCCTGGGAGGTGCAGCGCAGCACACTAGTTGCTGCAACAGGCCGGGACCTCTCGCTCCCAAGAGCAGTTCGTGCTATGCTCGAGAGCGAGAGGTCGTGGGAGGCGATGGTCTCCTTCTGTGAAGAGGTCATGGCACAGAAGGAGACCGCGGAGAGGGCCAGGGAGGACGATCCTCTGGCGGCCCCTCTCCGACGCAGACGGCTGGGAGCCCGGAGAAGGCGGTTCGCCCGCCTTCTCCCAGTTCCCTAGGACACCAGCGGGTGAGACCGGGGGGTTTCACTCGCATTGCACGGTGTCCCTGTCTGGGGGGTATCTGTTGTGTATCAGATCACCCCCCCGTGGCGTGAGGAGGCCCGGCAGTGGCTGGGCCGACCGCTTGGGACGATGTGGCCGAAATCCTTAGGGAATCCCACATCGTCCCGCTAAAAGCGAAGCGGGATACACCGGGGTATTTTTAGTGGGTATGCCGCCGGCTTTACCGGCGGAGAGTCCCACACTCCCCCACCGCCCACCCAGGCGGTGCAGGCGGAAAAAAAAAAAAAAAAAAAAAAAAAAAAAAAAAAAAAAAAAGGTTAGGTTAGGTTCCCGTGTGGAGTTTGACAGTCTCCCATCGGGCGCGTCCCCAGGTGGCGGATAGGGGAATGCCCCCTAGATATAGGGGGTACCGGCTTCGGCCGGCGCGGACCAAAACTGTCGAGGAGGTGTATTCTCCCTCCTCTTTCTGAAGAGGGGCCGAGAGTGTCTTTCGGGGCTTACGGGGCCCAGCGGCCATCTTTTGTGATGGCGTGGTATGGCAGGCCTCCAAGGTCGCGGTCGCGGTCGCTTTTAAGCGACAACTATGGTGCGAGTGTTCTGTCGCCGTGCAGTTTACACTGCGTGTGGAAGTCCTCTGGACTAGCGGAGCTTCGGCTCGTGGGATGGCGGGTCTTCAAGACCTGCGGCTGGACGGGCCCACCACTCGCGATTGCGCGACTAGGTGGGTGACTTCGGTCAACCGTCTGGCAACCTGCTCCCGAAGGGTGTTGTGGACATGTCTCGCAGCCCTCGGGAAGTAGGGGCCCTGGCTTGGTCGCCCGGGCCGAGAGGAGACAACCTCAATAAAAAACCCCAAAAGGTCGGACGTTGGTCACGTGACGTTCGGCCGCCTCGGTCTCGAGGTGGTAGGATGGGAGATCGCCTACCCGCTAGCGTCGACAACTGCACGAGACCACCCGCCCTCGTGCAGTATTAGGGTTACCCAGGTGCAGGGGGCACCGCCTGGATGGACATTTTATATCCCCCATACTCGTGGGAACAAGTATGGATTCCGATTTTTCTTCTTTTAGTTTTTGTGTAAAAAATAGGTTTAGTGTTTTGGAGAATAGGGTTGAAGACTCAGAGGTAGCTGAGCTTCAAAACCCTGTCGGAGAGGACCGTGATACGGTGCGCACTGGTTGGTTGGTAGGCGTGCGCGATACCGTTAGTCCCTCCACGGTGGAGCCTGAAAAGGCTACGACCCCGTCATCTTTGACAGGGTCCGAGAAGGTGCCTGTTGTTAGGCTTACTCGAATGGAGTCGGATCCCTTGTCCGCTGATGAGGGCCAGGGCCGACTCTGGGAACCACGGAGGCGGAGCCGTTCGAAGCACCGCTCTTTGAGTGACCGGGCGAGCTCAGACACTTCCCCTGGGGAGGATGTCTCGGCCCCCAAAATAATAAAGACGCTGCGAGGCCGAGGCCGACCGCCCACTACGGGCCAGTACGTAGGCCTCGCGAAGACAAAAGCCGCCTTCCTCAAGCAGAGGGAGGACGCGGAGCGGGAAGAAGCCGAACAGCTGGCTGAGCAGGAGTTGGCAGTAATGACTCGCGCAATGGCGCGTCCAGTGGACGTGACCCGTCTAAGCGAGTCATCCATGTCGGCAGACGAGTGCGACGATTCCCCGCAGGCCATCAGAAATGAACTTCTGCAAATCGCTGCCGTCGCCCAGAAGGTCGGGAAGTCCTCAAAACATCTGAAGGGGACTTTCCAAAGAGCTTTGTACGACCTACATGACAAGGCAGAGTCTCTGGGCAGTAGAATTTTAAAGCTGAATGCCTCCGATGAGACAATCCGCTTGAGACGGGATAACGAGGTCCTCCAGCAAGACCGTGACCGCGTGCTGAGCGAAAATGCCCGGCTGCAGAAGCGGTTGGACGACCTCGGCACGGAACTACAAAATTTGCGCCAAGACCTCCTGCAGAAGCAGCACGAGCGAATGGACGAGATGGAGCGTAGCCTTACAATCCGGATGGGGACTATGATGTCGGCCCGCTACGGCTCTGGCGAAGACCCATCGCTGCCGCGGATGAGGCCACCGCTGGCCGCTGACCGGGTAAGAGGCGAGATTGCTCAGGCGTCCCAGCCCGAGCCTCAGCCACAGCGACAATCTCGGCAAAAGACCAGGCCACCGCCAGCAGCTGCTGCGAATGTGGGTTCAAAGGCCCCGCCTCAAGGTGCCCCAGCGCCCCAAAACACCCGCGGCGCGACAGCTGCCAAAAAGACAAAGAAGAAGGTGGACGATGATGGTGCAACCCCTATGGTCTGGGTGCCCACGTCAGAAACCAACCCCCATTCTATTGGCACAGTACGCCCTTCTACGAGGAATGACTGGACCAAGGTGGGGAAAGGGGGAAAGAAGGCCAAGGAAGGAGGCAAAACATCTAAGCCTCAACAACCTGATTCGCGCCGAAAACCTGCGCAGGCCAACAAGAAGCCAACGAAGAAGGACGAGAGGAAGGCGCCTAAGATCCGCGCTCCTCGCAGCATGGCAGTGGTCGTCACGTTGCAGCCGGAGGCTGAAAAGCGGGGGCTCACCTATGCCAACGTGATTGGCCAAGCCAAGGCCAACATAGACTTGTCGGGCCTTGGTATAGAATCGGTACGCTTCCGGCGTGCTGCAACCGGAGCAACCATTATCGAGATTCCTGGCGCAACTAGCGGCGACAAAGCCAATTCATTGGCTGTGAAACTAAAGGATGTGCTAGGGGAGGAGGACGTGCGTATACACCGACCCGTAAAAACTGCCGAAGTCCGTATATCCGGATTGGACGAATCGGTAACGGTGGAGGAACTCACAGCAGCGGTTGCAAAATCCGGTGGCTGCCCTGCTGAAGCCATAAAAGCTGGCACGATACGACGAGACTTTTCGGGAATGGGGACAGCCTGGGTGCGTTGCCCTATTCCCATTGCTAAAAAACTGTCCGACGACCGTCGTATTTTGGTAGGGTGGGTGGCAGCCCAAGTTAAATTGCTGGAGCCCCGGCAAATGCGGTGTTACCGGTGCCTGGAAGTGGGGCATGTCCGGGAGCGCTGCACTTCCGACGTGGATCGCAGTAGCCAGTGCTACCGTTGTGGGCAACTCGGCCACATTTCTAGGGACTGCAAGGCTGCAGCTCACTGCACTCTTTGTGCGTTAGCCAAAAAGCCTGCAGGACATCGGGTCGGCAGCAAGTCCTGCACGGCCCCGCGCCCAAAGAAAGGAAGTAAGCCTGCCGCCGTAGCCAAGACCCAGCAGCAGACGACTCACCCACCTCCGACTAGGGACGAGGAGATGTCTGAGGTCGCCAGTTAAATGGCTATCAGCTATCTACAGGCGAACCTCAACCACTGTAGAATGGCTCAGGACCTTTTACATCAGAGTCTTCTACAGTGGTCGGTGCACGTCGCCGTGGTGGCTGAGCCCTATTTTGTCCCGCAGAGGGACAACTGGGTCGCCGATATTGACGGAGTGGTCGCCATTGTTAGGCAGGCTGCTGCAGGTGCCCCGCTTTTTGGCAGGGTCGAGCGAGGCAGCGGATGGGTGGCTGCTCTCATGGGGCAAACATTCATCGTCGGGAATTACTTTTCCCCTAACAAAACCCTGGCGGAATTCGAGAGCCACCTTTCGGGGCTGGAGGCGCTGATTGCCCGCAACCGCTACCATGAGCTGCTCGTCGTCGGGGATTTCAACGCCAAATCCTTGACGTGGGGATCTCCGGCGACTGATGCAAGAGGTGTTGCCATGGAAGAGTGGGCAATCGCCACTGGCCTGGTGGTTCTTAACCAAGGTGCGGTACACACGTGCGTGCGACAGCTGGGTGGGTCCATCGTGGACATTTCGTTCGCGAGCCCGGCCCTTGCGCGCCGTGTATCGGACTGGAGAGTGGTGGAGGATGTGGAAACGTTCTCGGACCACCGGTATATTCGGTTTGCCGTTTCCGCATCACCGCCGCTCCACACCGGTCCGAACCGAATCTCCGCGACCAGGGACTGCCCCCGCTGGGCGCTTAAGCGCCTTGATAGGGAGGCGCTGGAGTTGGCCTCCATTGTCCAGGCATGGGTGCCTGTGCCGGACGGTCCGTCTGAGGTGGAAGGAGAGGCAGATTGGTTTCGGGAGGCGCTGTCGCATATTTGTGACGCGGCCATGCCCCGAGCCAGGTCCCTTCCAGCGAAACGCCAGGTGTATTGGTGGTCCGCAGACCTAGCGCAGCTAAGATACGCTTGCGTAAGGGCGAGACGCCAATACGCCCGACACCGGCGCAGAGCGAACCGAAATGAGGAGCAGGAGGCGCTCCTTTATGAAGAATATCGACAGGCCAAAAAGTCACTGAAGGTGGCCATTAACAAGGCCAAGTCAGAAGCGCGGGAGGAGTTTTTACAAACACTCAATAGTGATCCGTGGGGGCGGCCTTACCGAATGGCGATGGCCAAGCTTCGGCCGTGGGCCCCCCCGTTAACGGAGAGCATTGAGCCCCCGCTTCTGGACAATGTGGTGGCCACCCTGTTCCCAACAACGGGTGAGTTTTCCCCTCCACCAATGGCCTCAGCTGGCCCACTAGATGAGGATGAAATTGAGATGCCGCAGGTCACTGAGGACGAGTTTGGTGCAGCTGTACTGAGGCTGCGGGCGAAGAACACCGCGCCCGGCCTGGACGGCATACCGGGTCGTGCTTTGGCCCTTGCGCTAAAATGGTTAGGCCCGAGACTACGGACCTTCTTTACAAACTGTCTCAGACAGGGCCGGTTTCCGCGGCAGTGGAAGACCGGGAAATTGGTCCTGTTAAAGAAGGAAGGGAGACCGGCGGATTCTCCGTCCGCCTACCGCCCCATCGTTCTGCTCGACGAGATGGGTAAACTTTTTGAGCGAATCATCGCTGCTCGTCTCGTCGAGCACATCGAAGGGGTTGGTCCAAACCTGGCGGATTGCCAGTTTGGCTTTCGGCGGCGCAGATCCACTGTGCACGCCATTTTACGGGTGAAGACACAAGCCGAGGAGGCTATAGCCCGGGGAGAGGTCGTCTTGGCGGTATCCTTAGATATCGCCAACGCCTTTAACACCATCCCCTGGGCATGCATCATAGAGGCTCTCAAGTACCACCGGGTACCTGTGTACCTGAGGAGCCTCATCGCCCACTACCTCTCTGAGCGGTACGTTGAGTATCCTGGGCGAGATGCATGGTGCAGACAGCCTATGTCTTGCGGTGTTCCACAGGGTTCGGTCCTCGGGCCGCTCCTGTGGAACATCGGTTACGACTGGGTGTTGCGGGGAGCTAATTTACCGGATGTCAGCGTGACCTGCTACGCAGATGACACACTGGTCACTGCCCGTGGTAAAACGGTCCGAGAGGCAGCGCTTTTGGCAACTGCGGGAACGGCGCATGTAGTGGGCCGCATTCGGCGCCTGGGTCTGGAGGTGGCTCTGCACAAGTCCGAGGTCTTGTGTTTTCACGGGCCCCGGCAAGCCCCTCCAGCTGGTTCCCATATTGTGGTGGGTGGAGTCCGCCTGGATGTCAAGTCGACTCTAAAATACCTCGGACTAGTCCTTGACGGGCGTCTGGATTTCCGCGCCCATTTTGAGCAGTTGGCGCCAAAACTGCTGAAGACAGCAGGCGCGCTGAGCAGAATCCTGCCTAATTCATCTGGGCCAGGTGACGTGTGTAGGAAACTATTCATCGGGATCGTGCGATCCATTGCCCTCTACGGAGCCCCCGTATGGGCCGACGCTCTGAAGCCTCAGAGCATCGCCATCCTGCGCAGGCCGCAGAGAGCGATGGCCATACGATTAATACGGGGGTATCGCACGATCTCCTTTGAGGCGGCATGTGTGCTAGCCCGCCAACTGCCCTGGGATTTAGACGCGAGGGCCCTCTCAGCCGTTTTCTACTGGCGTGAGGATGTGCGTTCCGCGGGCGGCCGGGCAGCACCCCAAGAGGTTGACGGCCAAAGGGCTAATTTCAAAAATGACGCCATTACCATCTGGCACAACAGACTGGCTGTTCCAGGAGCAGGCCAGTGGACCTTGGAGGCAATTCGCCCAGTATTTAGGCTGTGGCTAGAGCGGCGTCACGGCTCCCTGTCATTCAGGGTGACACAGGTCCTGTCGGGGCATGGTTGCTTCGGCAGGTACTTGAACCGAATCGGAAGGGAGTCAACAGCAAGATGTCACCACTGTGACTCTGCCGAGGACACTGCCCAGCACACTCTAGAAGTGTGCCCAGCATGGGGTCAGGAGCGCAACCAACTAAGCGCTGTCCTCGGTGGGGACGTGACGTTGCCGACTGTCATACAAGCTATGTCAGTCAGCCGAACGGCGTGGGCGGCAGTTGCCAATTTCTGCGAGACAGTTATATCCCAAAAAGAGGCTGCCGAAAGGATCAGGGAGCAGGAGGATCCGAGTAGGCGAAGAAGGCGACGCCGGGGTGGTGGCATGTAAGCCCCAGCAATCCCCTTTGCCCTGTGGTTCGGGGCGTTAGAATACGGCCACGGTTCCCCCCCGCCTGTCGTAAGAGGCGACTAAAGGGGGGCCTTCGGGGTCGCTAGGAGTGCACGGCGGGGGCTGTGCGCTCCGTCTCAAGTGGCCCCGAGGAGGACGGCAGTGTGGGGTGGCCTCACATTGCCGGGTAACACTGGATGGTGTTAGGAGGGAGGTATCACTCTCTCCGAGCTGGGCTGTGCAAGCGGCATTGCGCACTCGAGTTCACCGGACGCATTCTATTGTAGAAATCCCGGTGACTCGAGACATGCGCGAAGATGGCCACCGCGGGGTTTAGTGGGTATTCTCACCACTCTGGTGAGGGAGTCCCACACCCCCCTGCCCCTCCCCCCGGAGCGGCGGGATGTCCGTAAATGGATTCCCCGCGAAAAAAAAAAAAAAAAAAAAAAAAAAAAAAGGTTAGGTTAGGTTAGGTTAGGTTAGGTTCCTGTCCTCACGCAGTGGTTGAATCGGCGTCACGGCGCCGTAACGTACCGTCTGACGCAGATACTCACGGGGCACGGCTGCTTCGGGAGTTATCTGTGCCGGATCGGACGAGAGGCTAGCGATGCCTGTCACCACTGTGACGCCAGCGAGGACACGGCTCAGCACACGCTGGAGGTGTGCCCAGCTTGGGCAAACGAGCGCGAGACGCTCACCGCCTCGATCGGGCGCGACCTCTCGCTGCCATCCGTGGTTTCTGCCATGGTGGCGAGCGCGAGCTCGTGGGATGCGGTGCTCTCCTTCTGCGACGCCGTTGTGTCGCAGAAAGAGAGCGCCGAGCGCCAGCGCGAGCTGGACAATCCCGCCCGACGTCGGAGGCGAGGCCGCCGGGATGGTGGTGCGTAATCCCGGCGGTTCCCTGCGGTTAGGGGACGAGAATACTACCGAGGTATCCCTGCCTGTCGTAAGAGGCGACTAAAAGGGCCCTTGGGGTCGCGAAGCGCACGCGGGGGGGCCTGCGTGTGTTTCGGTTTGCGATCCCGAGGATGACGGTAACGCGTGTCTTCGGACACAGTGGTCTGTGTTATCGTGCACTGGAGTCGAGCTTGCTCCTCCCGAGGCTGGCTGCCAGGCGGCCTTGCGCGCCGAAGGGTCCTGCGAGGAGTCTCTCCCTCGTTGGGGATCCCGGGTCCCTTCCATTCTGCGCCGAAGATGACCACCGTCAGGTTTTAGTGGGTAGGGGTCTCTGTTTTCCCAGGAGTTCCGAGTCCCACATATCCCAGGTGTCCCGAACCCAGGGCCTTGGGAATGCCTAAATGCATTTCCTGACGCAAAAAAAAAAAAAAAAAAAAAAAAAAAAAAAGGTTAGGTTAGGTTAGGTTAGGTTCTTGGGGCAGTATGGTTCTGCTACCAGGCGCGTCCCCCGGGTGGCGGATAGGGGAACGCCCTCCAGATATGGAGGGTACCGGCAGTGGCCGGCGTGGACCGAAACCAGGGGAGGAGGGTGGTATTAGTACGGACTTCGGTCCGGAAGTATCGCCTGACTCAGGACAAAGTCAGCAGACGGTGTGCTCGCCGCTTACCCCGGGTCTTTGAGTCTCGTTTCGAGTCAGACTCTTTGTTCTCGGGGGGTGGCCGGCGCGCTTGCTGTTGATTTTGTTCTCGGGGGGGAATGTGACCGTAATCCCAGTGCATTCGGGGCACGATGCTTAGCAGAGTTCACTCTGTTAAGGGTAGTGTTTCAGCACTGGGACCGGGGCGTCTGTCCTTTCCTTACCTTTTCCCAAATTCCTGTGTTCTTTATCCTTTTTCTCCTTCCCATTTTTCCCAGTCCCTTGTCCTATTGAGTTGTTTTTTTCGGGTCCGGCTGCTTGTGCATGGTTTTCATGCACCTGCATACGGCTCCGGGGTTCTCAGCTCAATCATCCTTTTACCTTATCAGACCCGCGTGGATGACAACCACTATAAAAATCACGAAGCCGGAGGTCTAACCGTGCCGAAGGTGGGTAAATACTAGCGAGGGGACACCCGCCCTTAAGGGAAAACGATGAAAATGGCAGCAATTTTGAAAAGTACTACCCAGGAGGGTCCCATTGCCTCAGGCAGTGGGGAATCCCTCCCTCTGGAGCGTTCGCGGAGCCCGATTTCGGGATCCACGAGCAATCTGGGGGCAGCCCCCGTTCGTATACTGGGGGGGGCACAAAACTGCTCCGGGGGAAACCCCGTTTTCAACCAGAGTGCAGTGACGGAGAACCAGGGCTCAGCATCGGCCCGTGTCACACGCGCGAAATTTGCAAAAAGGCGAGATGCACCCGACTTCCTCCAACTTGGACAGCCCAACATTGAGCTGGTTCGTTTGGAGATGAGCCCGCTCAGCGGAGCTTTAGTAGACAAAATCGTCAGTGAGGACGATTCCGACCGTGAAAAGCCGGATGATGTGCTTCTCGATGAGAATGGAAAAGGCGGAGTGGCCTACTGGATGAAATCCAAGGGCGGAGCAACAAAACCTCGGGAGACAAAGAGGGAGGCAAGAGCTCGGAAGAAGCGAGAGAAGGAGACCTCTAACGAGGTGACAATGACAGACTGTGTTTTAGAGACTGGCGTATCGTCAGACTCAGATAATGCATCTTTTGTCTCAGTACCCGAGCTGGAGTCGGATGGCACCAGCGATGCCCGGAGCCCGGACAATCGGCGGAAGCGGTATGGGGAAAACCTCAATGATACGACCAATGATGCAATGCCACTGTCAAAGGTATTCTCAGCCAGGAGGGGAAGGGGGCGACCCCCAACCACTGGCCAGTACATAGGACTGGCGCAAGCCAAAGAGCGGGCAGCGGCTGCTGAAGTATTAGAGCTTGAGCTCCAAGCCGAAAGGGAGATGGCCGAACAGATGAGAGAAGTCAGGGAGACAAGAGCCAAGAAGTTGGTCTCGCGGCTCTCAGAGTCTTCCGAGGGCCAAAATGAAGAAGAGCAAGGGGAAAAGACTTTGCTGGATCTGCTCAAGCAGATAGTCGACGGGGCGAAAATTGTGGGTGGAGTAAACGAACGCTCTAAAAACCTGAAGGGAACGTTTAAAGGTGCCTTAAATTTAGCCCAGTCCACCATCGCTAGCGGTGTGGACGAGATTAAAAAGCTGCCACTGGTAGAGAAGGCCATGGCCCTAGAGGCAGAAAACAGCCGCCTCAGAGCGGAATTGGAAAAGGCAAGGGCGAGTCCATATAGGAATGAAGAAAAGAGGGCTCTTTCGCCCTATAAAATGGAAGAAGATGTGCTCCCAGCATATGCCCCCGGGGCCGCCTGTACCTTGCGGGAGACAGCGACCAACGAAGTGGAACGGCAATTGGTGTCGGAGGAGTTTTTAAAAGGACTTATTGATGTGGTTGTCGAGAAGGTTTCTAGTGCCGTGGTCCAGCAGGTCATAGTGATGATCGACCTCAAAATGGACGCGAAACTCGACGCCTATGAAAGGAAACCAGAGGTGCGCTTACGACCGCCACTGGCCCATGAGAAGAAAAAGGAAGCTGCATCTACTGCTGCAAAGCCTCCTCTTGCTAAGCCCGGCCCAGTCCGGGCCGAACCAGCAGGGGATAGTATTCCCAGTGGCTCAGTTCCACCTCCTGCAAAGGGAAAGAAGAACAAAAGTCCCAAAAATAACGTCTTGAAAGCTGCTACAATTCAAAAACCTCAGAAAGTTCAGTCGAATCCTGAATCACGGGAGCCACGCATGCTGCGTCCACCACCTGCTCCTGCGAGTGAGCAATGGAGTGTTGTAGCTGGGAAGGGCAACAAAAAGCTCAAGACTGCAGGCGTTAGCAAACCATCGGCTGCGCCATCTACCCAGAAGAAGAAAAAGCTTCATCCTCCTCGCTCAGCAGCAGTCACCTTAACGCTGCAACCTGGCGCGGAAGAAAGAGGACTGACCTATGAAGCAGTTATGAAGGAGGCTAAGTCTAAATTGGACATTGCTGCGCTGGGGCTACCGCCCCTTCGTATCAAATGCGCAGCGACCGGGGGAAGGATTTTGGAAGTGGTAGGAGAGGCCAGCGGAGTGAAAGCCGATGCCTTGGCCTCAAAACTACGGGAAATACTCCATGAGAGAGATGTGAAGGTGTCTAGGCCTGTCAAAACGGTCGATGTGAGGGTGGCGGGTCTGGATGACTCGGTAACGGTAGAAGAGGTGGTGGCTTCTGTTGCCCGTGTCGGAGAATGCCCCATTGACACAATCAAGGGTGGGGAAATCCAGTGCAGCAAAACCAATGGGCTCGGGGTTTTATGGCTTCGATGTCCGGTTGTCGCTGCCAAGAAATTGACAGAAAACGGTCGACTTTTGGTGGGATGGGTTTCAGCACAGGTCAAGGTCCTCGAACCCAGGCCTCTAAGGTGCTACCGGTGCCTAGAAGTAGGCCATGTAAGTGCGCGCTGTACTTCGGAGACAGACCGCAGCGAGTTGTGCTACAGATGTGGCCAACTAGGACACAAAGCTGCAAAATGCACTGCAATACCAATGTGCAGTCTTTGCACAGCAGCCAACAAACCGGCGGGTCACAGGATGGGAGGCAAGTCGTGCTCTGCCCCCAAACCTGGCAAAATAAAAAGTAGGTCTTGGACTAAGACTCGCGATGGCTCCAGGGCCCCCTCGCAGTCAGTTCGCCCACCAGAACAGGCTGTGGAGGAAGCAATGGCGACGGAATAAATGGCCATTAACATGTTGCAGGCGAATCTCAATCACTCCGCCAGAGCTCAGGATCTCCTGACACAGAGCATGGCGGAGTGGGTGACCCAAGTGGCTGTGATATCTGAGCCCTACACAGTTCCATCGAGAGACAACTGGGCTGGGGATCTTTCGGGTGATGTGGCTGTCGTCACTCAGACTACTGCGGGCTCCCCGTCTTTCGAAAAAGTAGCGAAAGGCCAGGGATGCGTAGCGGTTACTTTGAGAGGATTCATGGTGGTCGCCGTTTACTTTTCACCTAATCGCCCGCTCGCGGAATTTGAACAGTACCTTCTGCGTGTTACTGCGTTAATCGGCCACACGGAATCTGTTATTGTGGCAGGAGATCTCAACGCCAAGTCTACAGTGTGGGGGTCCCCAGTGACGGACAGACGTGGTGAGGTGCTCGAGGACTGGGCGGCTATGTCCGGATTGGAGGTGCTGAATCGTGGTTCGGTGCACACGTGCGTGAGGCAACAGGGAGGATCCATCGTCGATCTTACTTTCGCACATCCCACCGTTGCCCGCCGTGTTCAAAACTGGGAGGTTCTGGAGGGTGTTGAAACGCTGTCCGACCATCGCTATATTCGGTACAGTGTTTCTATTTCAAGTAATACTCTGATTAGTGAAAGCCGGCCCCTGAACGGTGAGCGTCCCAGATGGGCGTTAAAACGCCTAGACAGGGACCTTTTTGTAGAAGCGGCGATAGTACAAACTTGGTTGCCGATCCCAGAAGGACAAGTAGACGTAGACGAGGAAGCTGCTTGGATGTACGAGGCCATGTCGCAAGCATGCGATGCAGCGATGCCCCGTGCCCGGCCTTTTCCGCCTAAAAAACAGGTGTACTGGTGGTCACCGGATCTCACGCGGCTGAGATCTGACTGCGTGATGGCTAGACGCCGGTACACCAGGTCCCGCAGAAGGCGTCGCCGGGACGAGGCCAGAGAGGCTGAGCTGTATGCCACGTACAGATCGTGCGCAACAGCACTTCAGGTGGCTATTGCAAAGGCCAAATCGGATGCGTGGGAAGAGCTGCTGGCAACACTTGAAAGAGATCCTTGGGGGAAGCCGTACAAGCTGGTGAGGCAGAAGATTCGCCCTTGGGCCCCTCCTTTGACGAGCAGTCTCGAACCGCAGCTGGTACAGCAAGTCGTGGAAACGTTATTTCCATCCAGAGGTAACTTTGATCCTCCTCCGATGGCACCACCGAACATATGTAACACCACGGTAGCAGAGGAGATACTGGAGGTGACTGAGGAGGAATTGGGAGCAGCGGTTCTACGTGTTCAGGCCAAAAACACTGCCCCGGGACCGGACAATATTCCTGGCAAAGCCTGGGTACTCGCACTTAAGAAAGGAGGCTGGGAACAGCGAGTACGTAATCTTTTCCGCGCCTGTTTCGAACAGGGCCGATATCCTCGTCAGTGGAAAGTCGGCAAACTAGTTCTGCTGCGGAAGGACAACCGTCCGCCTGACTCGCCATCGGCATACCGCCCCATCGTTTTGCTCGATGAGGTCAACAAGCTCTTCGAGCGCATCATAGCTGCTCGCCTCATTGAGCACATGGGAAGCGAAGGTCCGGATCTGAGTGAACACCAATTCGGATTCCGGAGAGGACGATCCACAGTTGATGCCATAAAGAAGGTGAAGGCGTCGACGCAAGAGGCTGTGTCTCGGGGTGAGATTGTTTTGGCGGTCTCTCTTGACATCGCCAACGCATTCAACACTCTCCCCTGGGAATGCATCAAGGCGGCTTTGAAGTACCATAGGGTGCCCCGCTACCTCCAGCAGATAATATCATCCTATCTGTCTGAGAGGGCGGTGGCTTACCCCACGAACACTGAATGGAAAAGGAGAGAGATGTCGTGTGGTGTTCCGCAGGGGTCGGTGCTCGGCCCTCTCCTGTGGAACATCGGGTACGACTGGGTGCTGCGGGGCGTAAATCTTAGTGGCGTCGACGTGACATGCTACGCCGATGATACTCTCGTCACTGCCCGCGGCCCCACTCACAGACAAGTGAAGGTGCTGGCTACAGCCGGGGTAGCGCATGTGGTCCAGCGAATGCGTAGCCTAGGACTAGAGGTGGCGCTTCACAAGTCGGAGGCACTTTGTTTTCATGGCCCTCGAAACAAACCACCTGAAGGAGCGCACATCATAGTTGGCGGAGTAACCATCGAAATCAAGTCGACGATGCGGTACCTTGGCATTGTCCTTGATAGCCAGTGGCACTTCAAGGAGCATTTCAAACAACTGGCTCCCAAGCTGATGAAGGCGGCCGGTGCGCTAGGAAGACTTCTTCCCAACATCGACGGACCTAGTGTGGCGTGCCGTCGTCTATATACTGGTGTCGTGCGGTCGATGGCCCTCTACGGTGCTCCAATATGGGCTGACGCATTAAGTGCCCAAAACCAGGCCCTCCTACGAAGACCTCAGAGGGTTCTGGCCATTCGGGCAGTGAGGGGCTATCGCACCATAGCCTGCGAAGCAGCATGCGTACTAGCGGCCATCCCACCCTGGGATTTGGATGCCGCGGTCCTTGCGGACGTCTATCACAAATGTGCCGAGGTACGCGCCCGAGGAGAGCATCCTATGATAGAAGAAATCAGGAGGTGGAGGGAGATTTCCCACGAGGAACTCCTAGAAAAATGGAAAGAACGTCTGGAGTCGCCTGCATACGGGCGTAAAACAATTGAGGCCATTCGTCCTATTTTGGACACCTGGATAAGTCGCAGGCACGGGGGACTCACTTTCCGGATCACCCAGGTCCTGACAGGGCACGGGTGTTTCGGGAGGTATTTGTGCAACGTAGCAAAACGTGAGATGACAATGGTCTGCCATGAGTGCGGCCATCAAGAAGACACCGCCGAGCATACTATGATCCACTGCCCTAAGTGGCAAGTACAAAGGGACCAGCTTGTAAATGCCATAGGCCCTGACTTATCGCTGCCCGTCGTAGTGAAATCTGTGGTCGACAGCGAAGCCTCATGGGAAGCCTTCGCCGCTTTTTGCGAGGAGGTCATGGAAGGAAAGGAAGGAGCGGAGCGTATCCGAGAGGAGGAGCCAGAGTCTCTCCCGCTCCGTCGCCAGAGAACCGGGCGCAGACGGCGAGACCACAACCGCCAGATCCTGCACTAGACCACATACGGGCAACAACAGCGGGGGCTGTTAGTTGTTCTGTGAAACGGTGGAAGGCGTGTCGAGTGCTCCTCATACGTCTTGACCACAAAAAAAAAAAAAAAAAAAAAAACGATGAACAGTTTGATAGATGGGCCCTGAAGAAGGACAGCCGTTGCCGAATTATGGTGTGCATTAGCGTTCCCACAGTTCAGCGACAAATGGCAACGTAGGAGCACCGCGGGGTTTAGTTTGGGTATTCTCACCACTCTGGTGAGCGAGTCCCACACCCCCCCGCCCCTCCCCCGGGGGGCGGGATGTCCGTAAATGGATTCCCCGCGTCAAAAAAAAAAAAAAAAAAAAAAAAAAAAAAAAAAAAAAAAAAAAAAAAAAAAAAAAAAAAGGTTAGGTTAGGTTAGGTTAGGTTAGGTTAGGTTAGGTTAGGTTAGGTTAGGTTAGGTTAGGTTAGGTTAGGTTAGGTTAGGTTAGGTTAGGTTAGGTTAGGTTAGGTTAGGTTAGGTTTTTTTTTTTTTTTTTTTTTTTTTTTTTAACTATGGGGGAATGCTTTTACGCACTTCGCCCTCCAAGCTGCAAGCAGCAAGGCGGGCTTCGTGCGGGACTCCCGGCCTTTCGGCCGGACTACCCGCTAAACCCCCACGGTGTTCCTCCTCTACCCAACCGGACCGCGGGAACAACACAGTAGTACTACCGCGGCCCGGCAAGGGTGGGGCCCGCTGTAACGGGGCCCGACGTGGTGGGAGGGCAAAGAATTGGCCCTCCCGTCTCCTCCTCTTCACTACGACCCAGTCCCGGAACACTTGGGGAGGGGTCGTTCGCCACTCTTCAAGGCGCGGCGCGTCCCCCGACGACACGGAGGTGTCCGGGGGAGCGGCACCCAGCGCCGGGAAGGACCACCCCTCTCGACCAGTCAGCTCTGATGAGCAGAGTAGTACCGGGAGAGGGGCGATCGTTGGCACTCGCGGTTGCGTAGAACCGCCGCGGGCCTTACAGGCCACGCTAGGAACGGCCGGCCGGGGCTGCCATTAGACTCGGCGGCGACCCCGGGCCGGAGCTCTGCGGGGTGGTAGTGTGCCACCGGCGCGTTCGCGCTCCCGCAGGGCCTCTCTCTTGGCCACCATCACCTCGTTAGCGTATGAGGTGACGGCGGCCCAACACTGTTCGCTGCCGGCCATGGCTGCGACGACGGCCGGCAGCGATAAATCTCGCCCGATGGCGCCAACGAGCCTGGCGCGTTGGGCACCCCAACCCGTGCACACTGACAAGGTGTGTTCCGCCGTGTCCACGGCGCCGGACGCGCAATGGTGGCACACGGGCTCCGGGAGGATTCCCACGAGCTCCCACAGGTATTTGCTGAAACAGCCGTGGCCTGTGAGAAGCTGCGTGAGCCAGTACGTGGGAGTCCGGTGCCTCGCCTCGACCCACTGGCGCAATACGGGCCGGACCGCCTCGACGAGCCGTCTGCTCGCCGAGGGGTTCTCCAGCCTTTCTGCCCATCGCCGGAAGAGATCGTCGCGACATTCGCTCCTCCAGCGAACAATCTCTTCAGCGAGGGGCTCAGACGGCGTTTGCCGCATCAGGGCCCTCCTTCGGTAAACCTCCGCCAGGACCCCGGCCTCGAGGTCCCAGGGGAGGCTCCCGGCAATAAGGCACGCCGCCTCGTAGGAGACGGTGTGGTACGCCCTGGCAGCCCTCTGCGCCATGACCCGCTGCGAGCGTCGCAGCAGGGCCACGTTCTCGGCGTTGAGGGCCCCCGCCGCCCATATGGGCGCTCCGTAGAGCGCCATAGAGCGAACCACTCCGTCGTATAGGCGGCGGCCGACACTTCCCGCCCCGCCACAATTGGGAAGCAGGCGCGCGAGCATTCCCGCGTACGAGACCAATTTAGGCGCCAGCGCGCGGAAATGCCCGCTGAACCTCCACCGGCTGTCGAGGACGAGACCGAGGTACTTCATGGTCCCGCCGACAGCGATGGAGGTGCCACCCACAACAATAGAATACCCCGGGGGGGGTTTCTTCCGAGGCCCATGAAGGAAGATGGCCTCGGACTTCTCAAGGGCCACCTGCAGCCCGAGGGCCCTGATGCGGCTTGCGACGTGGGCCGTGCCAGCAGTGGCGAGAACGCCCGCGTCCCTAAACGACTCGCCCCGCGCGGTCACCAGGGTATCGTCGGCGTAACAAATGACGCCGACCCCCCGAAGATTGGCGCCGCGCAGGGCCCAGTCGAATCCGATGTTCCACAGGAGGGGGCCCAGGACCGACCCCTGTGGAACACCGCATCCCATCGCCCTGCGGACCACTCGCTCTCGGACCGGGTATGTGATGGCCCGGTCGGCGAAGTAGTCCGCAAGGACGCGCCTGAGGTACCACGGGACGTTGTGGTACCTCAGGGCCTCTCCAATTGTTGCCCAGGGGATGGTGTTGAAGGCGTTCGCAACGTCGAGCGACACCGCCAGCAACACCTCCCCCCGGGAGACAGCACTCTCAACGCTGTCCCGCAGCCGAGAGATGGCGTCCAACGTGGACCTCCCACGGCGAAACCCGAATTGTCCGTCGCTGATATTCGGGCCCACCGCCTCCAGGTGCCCGACGAGGCGCGCGGCAAGCACGCGCTCGAAGAGCTTGCACGCCTCATCGAGCAGAACGATTGGGCGGTAGGCCGACGGCGAGTCGGGGGGCCGCCCGTGCTT
The DNA here is from genome assembly GCA_947369235.1 of Udea olivalis. NCBI lineage: Eukaryota > Metazoa > Arthropoda > Insecta > Lepidoptera > Crambidae > Udea > Udea olivalis. The sequence goes on from OX376342.1 coordinate 25,246,908, forward strand.
CGGAAGCAGTACGAGCTTCCCCGTCTTCCACCGCCGTGGGATCGTGCCGGACGCCATTACCTCGGACATGAGGGACAGTGTCTCCTCCCCGAGGACCGGCATTACGCGGGCGAGGATCCGCCCAGGAACGCCATCCGGACCCGGGGCGCGGTTCTTCGCTTTGAGCTTCTGAACCGCAGCCCCCAACTCGTCCTCGGACACGGGCGGAACGACCTCGCCCGCGGCCGGCCCTTCCTCGAGAGTCGGTGCCGCCATTCTAGGCGGCACCCATTCCGCTACTCCTCGGCTCGGGAATAGGGAGCTGACCACGCGCTCCAGCAGGAGGGGCTCGAGGGTCCTCGTCAGTGGGGGCGCCGCGGGTCGGAGCTTTCGCGTCACGACTTTGTAGGGGCGCCCCCACGGATCCCTATCGATGCTGTCGAGCCACTCCTGCCAAGCCTCCGCCTTGGCAGCCTTTATGGCGGAGGTCAGGGCCGCGCGAGCGGCTCGGTACGCGGCGAGCAAAACTTCCTCGTTGGCGAGGTCCCTGGCGCTTCTTCTACGGCTTCTGGTGTACCGGCGGCGTGCCACGACACATTCGGCCCGAAGCCCCGTGAGATGGGGCCTCCACCAATACACCTGCCTGCGCGGTTGTGAGGGACCCGCCCTGCGCATCGCCGCGTCGCAGACGCGAGATAGTGCTCCAGAGAGCCTTTCGCATCTCGCGTCCACGTCCAGGCCGCTACCGGCATTTGCAGCGGCCCATCGCTCCACGATGGCCGCCTCCGTGGCCAGCTCCGGGTCCAGCGTGGCCAACCGCCACCGCGGACCCTCCTCCGGCAGGGGACGGTCCAGAGCGATCGCTATGACGTCCGAAGGGGATGGGACTAGGTCGAACCTTATGTACCTGTGGTCCGACAGCGTCTCCACCCCCTCCTCAACCCGCCACCGCCTAACGCGGCGGGCCAGGGCGGGACTCGCGAACGAGAGGTCGACGATCGACCCGCCCTGGTGTCTCACGCACGTTTGAACCGTCCCCTGATTCAGGAGGACTAGTCCCGTCGACACCGCCCATTCTTCCAGGGTCTCGCCCCTGGCGTCGGTCGCCGGAGATCCCCACGAACGGGATTTCGCGTTGAAGTCTCCGGCGACCACCACAGGGGTAGGGTGCACCTCTTGGACCAGAGCGCCGACCTCAACCAGCAGACGCTCGAAGTCGGCGAGGGTCCTGTTCGGGGAGAAGTACACCCCGATCACTGCCACGTCTTCCAGCGACACGAGGACGCACCCGCGCCCCCTCCGCACCCTGCGGAAGGGGGGGTTTGAAGCGTCGCGCCGCCAGGCAACGATAGCCACCGAACCATCGTCGGCGCCCACCCAGTCGTCACGGGCCTGGACGCGGTACGGCTCGGCGACTATGGCGATGTCGATTTGCCACTGCGCAGCCGTCTGGAGAAGCAGATCCTGTGCGGCCGCACAGTGGTTGACGTTCGCCTGCAGGATCGAGACCCTTTTAGCCATTTAATTATTGGCGGTGTCCATCGCCTCCTCTGCAGCACTAGGTGCTGCTATGGACGCGGCAGGGGGACCAGGATTGCCCCCGCCCGTCCTTTTCCTTCCGTTTTTGGCGTTGGCCATCGCCGGGCATTTTTTGTGCCCGAGGCGATGGCCGGCGTCGACGCCCTCTGACGCACAGATGGCGCAGGAGGGGTCGGCGACGCAGGTGGTCGCCTTGTGGCCCGGCTGGCCGCACCGGAAGCACAGCGCGCTGCGGTCTATCTCGCAGCGGCACTGCACCCCCAGGTGTCCCGGCACCAGGCAGCGGTAGCACCGCTGCGGCCGCGCATCGAGGAGTGCGGCCCGGGCCACCGACCAGCCGATGGTGAGGCGGCCACTTTCCGTGATCTTTTTGGCCGCCAGGACCGGGCACTTGACCCACACGGTCCCCTGGCGGCCAGGTGGGCGGTTGATGGTGCCCACCTTTACAGATTCGGGGCGGCAGCCCCCCACCTCAGCCACTCGCGCGGCCACCAATTCACTGGTGGCCGCGTCGCTCAGACCGGAGATGCGCATCTCTGCGCACTGCTCCGGCCTAGACACGCGGGCCACCTCACCAACGACCTCGCGCAGCTTGGAGGCGAGTTCGTCGGCCTTCTGGGTTTTGTCGGCACCGGCTAACTCCAGCACCCGGCCCCCAGTACGGGCCGTGCGGAAGCGTAGTCCGCTGATCCCCAGGGCCGCGAGGTCAATAGCTCCCTCGGCCCTGGACAACACGTCGGCGTAAGTCGCCGTAGAGCCCTGCGGCAGCGTAATCACTACCGCCGCTGATTTTGGGGCCCGCAGGCGACGGCCGCGCCTCCCTCTCTGCTGCTTTTCCGAGGCTGCTGGAGCAGCCGGCGCCTGAGGCGCCGGGGCAGCTGGCCTTGGCACCGTCTCTCTCCGCGCCACCACATTCCATGGACGGGTGGGTTGGGCGGCGGGTTGAGCCGCGGCAGGAGTTGCCGCTTTGCGGGCCACCTCGGCCTCGCGGGCCGCCAGGGTCTTTCTCTTGCCCCCTCTCTTCTTCTTTCCCTTCGCCCCCGCATCAGAAGTTGCGGCGGGGGCGGAGGGAGGGGTCTCCTGTGAGGCCCTCGGCGCGGGGATGCTGCGCGCCGGGGACACCATCGCCGGTGGGATGCTGCGCGCCGGGGAAACCATCGCCGGTGGGGAGGCGGGAGCGCCGACTGCCGGAGCACGGGAATTACGCTCCGGCGTCTTGCGCGCGTCCGCCGCCAGCGAGGGGCGCAGCCGCGGCTCCGGAAGGAGCCGGTCTTCGATCCCCGACAACCTGGCGTCGATCAGGAAGAAGATTTCCTCCCTGGTCATCGCCGTCTCGGCTGTGGGGACGGGGACGGAAGTCGCCACTCGCCTCTGGGCCTCTATTTCGGCCCTGAGCGCGAGGATCTCCGCTCGTAAATGGGCGACCTCCTCCGACTCCTTCTTCGCGGCGAGCTTGTGCACGGCCTCTGCCGCCGTCGCAGCCGCCTTCCTTATCTCCGCCACGTGCTGGCACTTCATTCTTGTTTGCTTGCGGGCAAGCGAGCCGATCAGTTCTAACGCTGAATCGACCGTGCCCACAAGCTCCTCGGTCCCGCACGTGGCTGCTGCTGCCCCCTCCTGGGCAGAGTCCGTTGGCGACACCGCCGCAGACCGGGCCCGCAGGGCCGCCTTCCTCTCGGTGACCTCGGCCGCCAATTCCTGCTCAGCGAGCAGCTCCATCTCCCGTTTGCGCTGAGCATTCAGGTCGGCTTTGGCTCGCGCCAGGCCGACGTACTCGCCTGTCGTAGGCGGGCGCCCTCGTCCCCGTTTGGAAGGTGTAATGCTCCTGGCTAAAGCCACTTCCTCGCCGTCCAGGGGCCGCTTCCTTTGCCAGAAACGGCCGGTCGGGGTGCTCGACCTCGAGCTCTCCTCGACTGATATGCCGCTGCCGTCAGTCTCTACGACGCGCAGCGGCTTTCCTTTGTCGATGCGCGATACACGCACCCGCCTCTTCAGGGCCGAGGCCCGGTCCCTGGAGCTATCGCTACCGGAAGACCGGCTCCGGCTCCTCACCCCATCACCGGAAGAGTTTTCCGAGTCCGTTTTCCGATCGCCATTGTCGCTGTTCTGCTTTCTGCTTCTTGTGTTCCTCATGATAACTTAGGTTATCAAGAAGACAATTACCAACAATAAAATGATTCCACTACCTGTAGTTCTTGTGCGAAATTAGGCCCCGCTCAACCTGCAACCGGAGATACCTCGACGGCCAGGGAGCTGGGAAACTAATAATCACAGAAATCAAAGCAACACGAATGTTGATTTTCTTAAAAGAAAATATCCTCGCAAAAAGCCTGTTAGGCCCTGCTCGACCTGAAACCGGAGACACCTCGACGGCCAGGGAGCTGGGACACTAATAAGCAAAGTCGCAAGGTTGCCCCAAGTGCTAGAGTTTGGTCACCAGCCTGGCACTGCGTTACCGTGCACAGGACTGGGAGAGCCAGGGGAGACGACGGGGACGTATCTAGCACTTACAACTCACATGGGGCCTCCCCCAGGTTAGGTTAGGTTTTTTTTTTTTTTTAACTATGGGGGAATGCTTTTACGCACTTCGCCCTCCAAGCTGCAAGCAGCAAGGCGGGCTTCGTGCGGGACTCCCGGCCTTTCGGCCGGACTACCCGCTAAACCCCCACGGTGTTCCTCCTCTACCCAACCAGACCGCGGGAACAACACAGTAGTACTACCGCGGCCCGGCAAGGGTGGGGCCCGCTGAACAGGGCCCGACGTGGTGGGAGGGCAAAGAATTGGCCCTCCCGTCTCCTCCTCTTCACTACGACCCAGTCCCGGAACACTTGGGGAGGGGTCGTTCGCCACTCTTCAAGGCGCGGAGCGTCCCCCGACGACACAGAGGTCCGGGGGAGCGGCACCCAGCGCCGGGAAGGACCACCCCTCTCGACCAGTCAGCTCTGATGAGCAGAGTAGTACCGGGAGAGGGGCGATCGTTGGCACTCGCGGTTGCGTAGCACCGCCGCGGGCCTTACAGGCCACGCTAGGAACGGCCGGCCGGGGCTGCCATTAGACTCGGCGGCGACCCCGGGCCGGGGCTCTGCGGGGGGGTAGTGTGCCACCGGCGCGCTCGCGCTCCCGCAGGGCCTCTCTCTTGGCCACCATCACCTCGTCAGCGTATGAGGTGACGGCGGCCCAACATTGTTCGCTGCCGGCCATGGCTGCGACGACGGCCGGCAGCGATAGGTCTTGCCCGATGGCGCCAACGAGCCTGGCGCGTTGGGCGCCCCAACCCGTGCACACTGCCATAGTGTGCTCCGCCGTGTCCACGGCGCCGGACGCGCAGTGATGGCACACGGGCTCCGGGAGGATTCCCACCAGCTCCCACAGGTATTTGCTGAAACAGCCGTGGCCTGTGAGAAGCTGGGTGAGCCAGTACGTGGGAGCCCGGTGCCTCGCCTCGACCCATTGGCGCAATACGGGCCGGACCGCCTCGACGAGCCGTCTGCTCGCCGAGGGGTTCTCCAGCCTTTCTGCCCAGCGCTGGAAGAGATCGTCGCGACATTCGCTCCTCCAGCGAACGATCTCTTCCGCGAGGGGCTCAGACGGCGTTTGCCGCAGCAAGGCCCTCCTTCGGTAAACCTCCGCCAGGACCCCGGCCTCGAGGTCCCAGGGGAGGCTCCCGGCAATAAGGCACGCCGCCTCGTAAGAGACGGTGTGGTACGCCCTGGCAGCCCTCTGCGCCATGACCCGCTGCGAGCGTCGCAGCAGGGCCACGTTCTCGGCGCTTAGGGCCCCCGCCGCCCATATGGGCGCTCCGTAGAGCGCCATAGAGCGAACCACTCCGTCGTATAGGCGGCGGCCGACACTTCCCGCCCCCCCACAATTGGGGAGGTTTTTTTTTTTTTTTTTTGACTATGGGGGAATGCTTTTACGCACTTCGCCCTCCAAGCTGCAAGCAGCAAGGCGGGCTTCGTGCGGGACTCCCGGCCTTTCGGCCGGACTACCCGCTAAACCCCCACGGTGTTCCTCCTCTACCCAACCGGACCGCGGGAACAACACAGTAGTACTACCGCGGCCCGGCGAGGGTGGGGCCCGCTGAACAGGGCCCGACGTGGTGGGAGGGCAAAGAATTGGCCCTCCCGTCTCCTCCTCTTCACTACGACCCAGTCCCGGAACACTTGGGGAGGGGTCGTTCGCCACTCTTCAAGGCGCGGCGCGTCCCCCGACGACACGGAGGTCCGGGGGAGCGGCACCCAGCGCCGGGAAGGACCACCCCTCTCGACCAGTCAGCTCTGATGAGCAGAGTAGTACCGGGAGAGGGGCGATCGTTGGCATTCGCGGTAAGCACCGCCGCGGACCTTACAGGCCTCGCGTGAAACTGTATCCCGGCCGGGGCCACCACTAAACTCGGCGGCGGCCCCGGGCCGGGGCTCGGCGGGGGGGCAATGTGCCACCGGCGCGTTCGCGCTCCCGCAGGGCCTCTCTCTTGGCCACCATCACCTCATTAGCGTATGAGGTGACGGCGGCCCAACACTGTTCGCTGCCGGCCATGGCTGCGACGACGGCCGGCAGCGATAGATCTCCCCCGATGGCGCCAACGAGTCTGGCGCGTTGGGCGCCCCAACCCGTGCACACTGACAGGGTGTGTTCCGCCGTGTCCACGGCGCCGGACGCGCAATGGTGGCACACGGGCTCCGGGAGGATTCCCACGAGCTCCCACAGGTATTTGCTGAAACAGCCGTGGCCTGTGAGAAGCTGCGTGAGCCAGTACGTGGGAGTCCGGTGCCTCGCCTCGACCCATTGGCGCAATACGGGCCGGACCGCCTCGACGAGCCGTCTGCTCGCCGAGGGGTTCTCCAGCCTTTCTGCCCATCGCCGGAAGAGATCGTCGCGACATTCGCTCCTCCAGCGAACGATCTCTTCCGCGAGGGGCTCAGACGGCGTTTGCCGCCTCAGGGCCCTCCTTCGGTAAACCTCCGCCAGGACCCCGGCCTCGAGGTCCCAGGGGAGGCTCCCGGCAATAAGACACGCCGCCTCGTAGGAGACGGTGTGGTACGCCCTGGCAGCCCTCTGCGCCATGACCCGCTGCGAGCGTCGCAGCAGGGCCACGTTCTCGGCGCTGAGGGCCCCCGCCGCCCATATGGGCGCTCCGTAGAGCGCCATAGAGCGAACCACTCCGTCGTATAGGCGGCGGCCGACACTTCCCGCTCCCCCACAATTGGGAAGCAGGCGCGCGAGCATTCCCGCGCACGACACTAGTTTGGGCGCCAGCGCGCGGAAATGCCCGCTGAACCTCCACCGGCTGTCGAGGACGAGACCGAGGTACTTCATGGTCCCGCCGACGGCGATGGAGGTGCCACCCACAACAATAAAATACCCCGGGGGGGGCTTCGTCCGAGGACCATGGAGGAAAATGGCCTCGGACTTCTCTAGGGCCACCTGCAACCCGAGGGCCCTGATACGGCTGGCTACGTGGGCCGTGCCCGCAGTGGCGAGAACGCCCGCGTCCCTAAACGACTCGCCCCGCGCGGTCACCAGGGTATCGTCGGCGTAACAGATGACGCCGACCCCCCGAAGATTGGCGCCACGCAGGGCCCAGTCGAACCCTATGTTCCACAGGAGGGGGCCCAGGACCGACCCCTGTGGAACACCGCATGCCATCGCCCTGCGGACCACTCGCTCTCGGACCGGGTATGTGATGGCCCGGTCGGCGAAGTAGTCCGCAAGGACGCGTCTGAGGTACCACGGGACGTTGTGGTACCTCAGGGCCTCTTGAATTGTTTCCCAGGGGATGGTGTTGAAGGCGTTCGCAACGTCGAGCGACACCGCCAGCAACACCTCCCCCCGGGAGACAGCACTCTCGACGCTGTCCCGTAGCCGCGAGATGGCGTCCAACGTGGACCTCCCACGGCGAAAACCGAATTGGCCGTCGCTGATGTTCGGGCCCACCGCCTCCAGGTGCCCGACGAGGCGCGCGGCGAGCACGCGCTCGAAGAGCTTGCACGCCTCATCGAGCAGAACGATGGGGCGGTAGGCCGACGGCGAGTCGGGGGGCCGCCCGTGCTTCGGAAGCAGTACGAGCTTCCCCGTCTTCCACCGCCGTGGGATCGTGCCGGACGTCATTACCTCGGACATGAGGGACAGTGTCTCCTCCCCGAGGACCGGCATTACGCGGGCGAGGATCCGCCCAGGAACGCCATCCGGACCCGGGGCGCGGTTCTTCGCTTTGAGCTTCTGAACCGCAGCCCCCAACTCGTCCTCGGACACGGGCGGAACGACCTCGCCCGCGGCCGGCCCTTCCTCGGGAGTCGGTGCCGCCATTCTGGGCGGCGCCCATTCCTCTCCTCCTCGGCTCGGGAATAGGGAGCTGACCACGCGCTCCAGCAGGAGGGGCTCGAGGGTCCTCGTCAGTGGGGGCGCCGCGGGTCGGAGCTTTCGCGTCACGACTTTGTAGGGGCGCCCCCACGGATCCCTATCGATGCTGTCGAGCCACTCCTGCCAAGCCTCCGCCTTGGCAGCCTTTATGGCGGAGGTCAGGGCCGCGCGAGCGGCTCGGTACGCGGCGAGCAAAGCTTCCTCGTTGGCGAGGTCCCTGGCGCTTCTTCTACGGCTTCTGGTGTACCGGCGGCGTGCCACGACACATTCGGCCCGAAGCCCCGTGAGGTGGGGCCTCCACCAATACACCTGCCTGCGCGGTTGTGAGGGACCCGCCCTGCGCATCGCCGCGTCGCAGACGCGAGATAGTGCTCCAGAGAGCCTTTCGCATCTCGCGTCCACGTCCAGGCCGCTACTGGCATTTGCGGCGGCCCATCGCTCCACGATGGCCGCCTCCGTGGCCAGCTCCGGGTCCAGCGTGGCCAACCGCCACCGCGGACCCTCCTCCGGCAGGGGACGGTCTAGAGCGATCGCTGTGACATCCGAAGGGGATGGGACTAGGTCGAACCTTATGTATCTGTGGTCCGACAGCGTCTCCACCCCCTCCTCAACCCGCCACCGCCTAACGCGGCGGGCCAGGGCGGGACTCGCGAACGAGAGGTCGACGATCGACCCGCCCTGATGTCGGACGCACGTAAGGACCGTCCCCTGATTCAGGAGGACTAGTCCCGTCGACACCGCCCATTCCTCCAGGGTCTCGCCCCTGGCGTCAGTCGCCGGAGATCCCCACGAACGGGATTTCGCGTTGAAGTCTCCGGCGACCACCACAGGGGTAGGGTGCACCTCTTGGACCAGAGCGCCGACCTCAACCAGCAGACGCTCGAAGTCGGCGAGGGTCCTGTTCGGGGAGAAGTACACCCCGATCACTGCCACGTCGCCCAGCGACACGAGGACGCACCCGCGCCCCCTCCGCACCCTGCGGAAGGGGGGGTTTGAAGCGTCGCGCCGCCAGGCAACGATAGCCACCGAACCATCGTCGTCGCCCACCCAGTCGTCACGGGCCTGGACGCGGTACGGCTCGGCGACTATGGCGACGTCGATTTGCCACTGCGCAGCCGTCTGGAGAAGCAGATCCTGTGCGGCCGCACAGTGGTTGACGTTCGCCTGCAGGATGGAAAACCTAGGAGCCATCTAATTATTGGCGGTGTCCATCACCTCCTCTGCAGCTCTGGGTGCTGCTACGGACGCGGCGGGGGGACCTGGATTGCCCCCGCCCGTCCTTTTTCTTCCATTTTTGGCGTTGGCCATCGCCGGGCATTTTTTGTGCCCGAGGCGATGGCCGGCGTCGACGCCCTCCGACGCACAGATGGCGCAGGAGGGGTCGGCGACGCAGGTAGCCGCCTCGTGGCCCGGCTGGCCGCACCGGAAGCACAGCGCGCTGCGGTCTATCTCGCAGCGGCACTGCACCCCTAGGTGTCCCGGCAGCAGGCAGCGGTAGCACCGCTGCGGCCGCGCATCGAGGAGCGCTGCCCGGGCCACCGACCAGCCGATAGTAAGGCGACCGCTCTCTGTGATTTTTTTGGCCGCCAGGACCGGGCACTTGACCCACACGGTCCCCTGGCGGCCAGGTGGGCGGTTGATGACGCCCACCTTTACCAATTCGGGGCGGCAGCCCCCCACCTCAGCCACTCGCGCGGCCACCAATTCACTGGTGGCCGCGTCGCTCAGACCGGAGATGCGCATCTCTGCGCACTGCTCTGGCCTGGATACGCGGGCCACCTCACCAACGACCTCGCGCAGCTTAGAGGCGAGTTCGTCGGCCTTTTTGGTTTTTTCGGCGCCGGCCAACTCCAGCACCCGGCCCCCAGTGCGAGCCGTGCGGAAGCGCAGTCCGCTGATCCCCAGGGCCGCGAGGTCAATAGCTCCCTCGGCCCTGGATAACACGTCGGCGTAGGTCGCCGTCGAGCCCTGCGGCAGCGTAATCACTACCGCCGCTGATTTTGGGGCCCGCAGGCGACGGCCGCGCCTCCCTCTCTGCTGGTTTTGCGAGGCTGCTGGAGCAGCCGGCGCCTGAGGCGCCGGGGCAGCTGGCCTTGGCGCCCTCTCTCTCCGCGCCACCACATTCCATGGACGGGTGGGTTGGACGGCGGCTTGAGCCGCGGCAGGAGTTGCCGCTTTGCGGGCCACCTCGGCTTCGCGGGCCGCCAGGGTCTTTCTCTTGCCCCCTCTCTTCTTCTTTCCCTTCGCCCCCGCATTAGAAGTTGCGGTGGGGGCGAAGGGAGGGGTCTCCTGTGAGGCCCTCGGCGCAGGGATGCTGCGCGCCGGGGAAACCATCGCCGGTGGGATGCTGCGCGCCGGGGAAACCATCGCCGGTGGGGAGGCGGGAGCGCCGACTGCCGGAGCACGGGAATTACGCTCCGGCGTCTTGCGCGCGTCCGCCGCCAGCGAGGGGCGCAGCCGCGGCTCCGGAAGGAGCCGGTCTTCGATCCCCGACAACCTGGCGTCGATCAGGAAGAAGATTTCCTCCCTGGTCATTGCCGTCTCGGCTGTGGGGACGGGGATGGAGGTCGCTACTCGCCTCTGGGCCTCTATTTCGGCCCTGAGCGCGAGGATCTCCGCTCGTAAATGGGCGACCTCCTCCGACTCCTTCTTCGCGGCGAGCTTGTGCACGGCCTCTGCCGCCGTCGCAGCCGCCTTCCTTATCTCCGCCACGTGCTGGCACTTCATTCTTGTTTGCTTGCGGGCAAGCGAGCCGATCAGCTCTAATGCTGAATCGACCGTGCCCACAAGCTCCTCGGTCCCGCACGTGGCTGCTGCTGCCCCCTCCTGGGCAGAGTCCGTTGGCGACACCGCCGCAGACCGGGCCCGCAGGGCCGCCTTCCTCTCGGCGACCTCGGCCGCCAATTCCTGCTCAGCGAGCAGCTCCATTTCCCGTTTGCGCTGAGCATTCAGGTCGGCTTTGGCTCGCGCCAGGCCGACGTACTCGCCTGTCGTAGGCGGGCGCCCTCGTCCCCGTTTGGACGGTGTGATGCTTCTGGCTAAAGCCACTTCTTCGCCGTCCAAGGGCCGCTTCCTTTGCCAGAATCGGCCGGTCGGGGTGCTCGACCTCGAGCTCTCCTCGACTGATATGCCGCTGCCGTCAGTCTCTACGACGCGCAGCGGCTTTCCTTTATCGATGCGCGATACACGCACCCGCATCTTCAGGGCCGAGGCCCGGTCCCTGGAGCTATCGCTACCGGAAGACCGGCTCCGGCTCCTCACCCCATCACCGGAAGAGTTTTCCGAGTCCGTTTTCCGTACGCTCTTTTTGGTTCTGCTTCTTGTGTTCTTCATGATCGATATCAAAAAGACAAAAGCAACCAACGATAAAATTATGACTTCCTTAAGTTCTTGTGCGAAATTAGGCCCCGCTCAACCTGCAACCGGAGACACCTCGACGGCCAGGGAGTAGGGAACACTAATTTGGCAAAAGACCGCAGTAAACAAGATATGTTTAAATAAGGTATCTTGTTGCCCCGGAGTATCTAGGTTTGGTCACCAGCCTGGCACTGCGTTACCGTGCACAGGACTGGGAGAGCCAGGGGAGACGACGAGGACGTACTAGATACTCACAAATTCACATGGGGCCTCCCCCACAATTGGGGAGGTTAGGTTAGGTTAGGTTAGGTTAGGTTAGGTTAGGTTTTTTTTTTTTTTTTTTAACTATGGGGGAATGCTTTTACGCACTTCGCCCTCCAAGCTGCAAGCAGCAAGGCGGGCTTCGTGCGGGACTCCCGGCCTTTCGGCCGGACTACCCGCTAAACCCCCACGGTGTTCCTCCTCTACCCAACCGGACCGCGGGAACAACACAGTAGTACTACCGCGGCCCGGCAAGGGTGGGGCCCGCTGAACAGGGCCCGACGTGGTGGGAGGGCAAAGAATTGGCCCTCCCGTCTCCTCCTCTTCACTACGACCCAGTCCCGGAACACTTGGGGAGGGGTCGTTCGCCACTCTTCAAGGCGCGGCGCGTCCCCCGACGACACGGAGGTCCGGGGGAGCGGCACCCAGCGCCGGGAAGGACCACCCCTCTCGACCAGTCAGCTCTGATGAGCAGAGTAGTACCGGGAGAGGGGCGATCGTTGGCACTCGCGGTTGCGTAGCACCGCCGCGGGCCTTACAGGCCACGCTAGGAACGGCCGGCCGGGGCTGCCATTAGACTCGGCGGGGACCCCGGGCCAGGGCTCTGCGGGGGGGTAGTGTGCCACCGGCGCGCTCGCGCTCCCGCAGGGCCTCTCTCTTGGCCACCATCACCTCGTCAGCGTATGAGGTGACGGCGGCCCAACATTGTTCGCTGCCGGCCATGGCTGCGACGACGGCCGGCAGCGATAGGTCTTGCCCGATGGCGCCAACGAGCCTGGCGCGTTGGGCGCCCCAACCCGTGCACACTGCCATAGTGTGCTCCGCCGTGTCCACGGCGCCGGACGCGCAGTGATGGCACACGGGCTCCGGGAGGATTCCCACCAGCTCCCACAGGTATTTGCTGAAACAGCCGTGGCCTGTGAGAAGCTGGGTGAGCCAGTACGTGGGAGCCCGGTGCCTCGCCTCGACCCATTGGCGCAATACGGGCCGGACCGCCTCGACGAGCCGTCTGCTCGCCGAGGGGTTCTCCAGCCTTTCTGCCCAGCGCTGGAAGAGATCGTCGCGACATTCGCTCCTCCAGCGAACGATCTCTTCCGCGAGGGGCTCAGACGGCGTTTGCCGCAGCAAGGCCCTCCTTCGGTAAACCTCCGCCAGGACCCCGGCCTCGAGGTCCCAGGGGAGGCTCCCGGCAATAAGGCACGCCGCCTCGTAAGAGACGGTGTGGTACGCCCTAGGTTAGGTTAGGTTAGGTTAGGTTAGGTTAGGTTAGGTTAGGTTAGGTTAGGTTAGGTTAGGTTAGGTTTTTTTTTTTTTTTTTTTTTTTTTTTTTTTTTTTTTTTTTTTTTTTTTTAACTATGGGGGAATGCTTTTACGCACTTCGCCCTCCAAGCTGCAAGCAGCAAGGCGGGCTTCGTGCGGGACTCCCGGCCTTTCGGCCGGACTACCCGCTAAACCCCCACGGTGTTCCTCCTCTACCCAACCGGACCGCGGGAACAACACAGTAGTACTACCGCGGCCCGGCAAGGGTGGGGCCCCCTAATCAGGGCCCGACGTGGTGGGAGGGCAAAGAATTGGCCCTCCCGTCTCCTCCTCTTCGCTACGACCCAGTCCCGGAACACTTGGGGAGGGGTCGTTCGCCACTCTTCAAGGCGCGGCGCGTCCCCCGACGACACGGAGGTGTCCGGGGGAGCGGCACCCAGCGCCGGGAAGGACCACCCCTCTCGACCAGTCAGCTCTGATGAGCAGAGTAGTACCGGGAGAGGGGCGATCGTTGGCATTCGCGGTGCGTAGCACCGCCGCGGACCATACAGGCCTCGCGTGAAACTGTATCCCGGCCGGGGCCACCACTAAACTCGGCGGCGGCCTCGGGCCGGGGCTCGGCGGGGGGGCAATGTGCCACCGGCGCGTTCGCGCTCCCGCAGGGCCTCTCTCTTGGCCACCATCACCTCGTTAGCGTATGAGGTGACGGCGGCCCAACATTGTTCGCTGCCGGCCATGGCTGCAACGACGGCCGGCAGCGATAAATCTCGCCCGATGGCGCCAACGAGCCTGGCGCGTTGGGCGCCCCAACCCGTGCACACTGACAGGGTATGTTCCGCCGTGTCCACGGCGCCGGACGCGCAATGGTGGCACACGGGCTCCGGGAGGATTCCCACGAGCTCCTACAGGTATTTGCTGAAACAGCCGTGGCCTGTGAGAAGCTGGGTGAGCCAATACGTGGGAGTCCGGTGCCTCGCCTCGACCCACTGGCGCAATACGGGCCGGACCGCCTCGACGAGCCGTCTGCTCGCCGAGGGGTTCTCCAGCCTTTCTGCCCAGCGCAGGAAGAGATCGTCGCGACATTCGCTCCTCCAGCGAACGATCTCTTCCGCGAGGGGCTCAGACGGCGTTTGCCGCAACAAGGCCCTCCTTCGGTAAACCTCCGCCAGGACCCCGGCCTCGAGGTCCCAGGGGAGGCTCCCGGCAATAAGGCACGCCGCCTCGTAAGAGACGGTGTGGTACGCCCTGGCAGCCCTCTGCGCCATGACCCGCTGCGAGCGTCGCAGCAGGGCCACGTTCTCGGCGCTGAGGGCCCCCGCCGCCCATATGGGCGCTCCGTAGAGCGCCATAGAGCGAACCACTCCGTCGTATAGGCGGCGGCCGACACTTCCCGCCCCGCCACAATTGGGAAGCAGGCGCGCGAGCATTCCCGCGTACGAGACCAATTTAGGCGCCAGCGCGCGGAAATGCCCGCTGAACCTCCACCGGCTGTCGAGGACGAGACCGAGGTACTTCATGGTCCCGCCGACAGCGATGGAGGTGCCACCCACAACAATAGAATACCCCGGGGGGGGTTTCTTCCGAGGCCCATGAAGGAAGATGGCCTCGGACTTCTCGAGGGCCACCTGCAGCCCGATAGCCCTGATGCGGCTGGCGACGTGGGCCGTGCCCGCGGTGGCGAGAACGCCCGCGTCCCTAAACGATTCGCCCTGCGCAGTCACCAGGGTGTCGTCGGCGTAACAAATGACGCCGACCCCCCGAAGATTGGCGCCGCGCAGGGCCCAGTCGAATCCGATGTTCCACAGGAGGGGGCCCAGGACCGACCCCTGTGGAACACCGCATCCCATCGCCCTGCGGACCACTCGCTCTCGGACCGGGTATGTGATGGCCCGGTCGGCGAAGTAGTCCGCAAGGACGCGCCTGAGGTACCACGGGACGTTGTGGTACCTCAGGGCCTCTCCAATTGTTGCCCAGGGGATGGTGTTGAAGGCGTTCGCAACGTCGAGCGACACCGCCAGCAACACCTCCCCCCGGGAGACAGCACTCTCGACGCTGTCCCGCAGCCGAGAGATGGCGTCCAACGTGGACCTCCCACGGCGAAACCCGAATTGGCCGTCGCTGATGTTCGGGCCCACCGCCTCCAGGTGCCCGACGAGGCGCGCGGCGAGCACGCGCTCGAAGAGCTTGCACGCCTCATCGAGCAGAACGATTGGGCGGTAGGCCGACGGCGAGTCGGGGGGCCGCCCGTGCTTCGGAAGCAGTACTAGTTTCCCCGTCTTCCACCGCCGCGGGATCTTGCCGGACACCATTACCTCGGACATGAGGGACAGCGTCTCCTCCCCGAGGACCGGCATTACGCGGGCGAGGATCCGCCCAGGAACGCCATCCGGACCCGGGGCGCGGTTCTTCGCTTTGAGCTTCTGAACCGCAGCCCCCAACTCGTCCTCGGACACGGGCGGAACAACCTCGCCCGCGGCCGGCCCTTCCTCGGGAGTCGGTGCCGCCATTCTGGGCGGCGCCCATTCCTCTCCTCCTCGGCTCGGGAATAGGGAGCTGACCACGCGCTCCAGCAGGAGGGGCTCGAGGGTCCTCGTCAGTGGGGGCGCCGCGGGTCGGAGCTTTCGCGTCACGACTTTGTAGGGGCGCCCCCACGGATCCCTATCAATGCTGTCGAGCCACTCCTGCCAAGCCTCCGCCTTGGCAGCCTTTATGGCGGAGGTCAGGGCCGCGCGAGCGGCTCGGTACGCGGCGAGCAAAGCTTCCTCGTTGGCGAGGTCCCTGGCGCTTCTTCTACGGCTTCTGGTGTACCGGCGGCGTGCCACGACACATTCGGCCCGAAGCCCCGTGAGGTGGGGCCTCCACCAATACACCTGCCTGCGCGGTTGTGAGGGACCCGCCCTGCGCATCGCCGCGTCGCAGACGCGAGATAATGCTCCAGAGAGCCTTTCGCATCTCGCGTCCACGTCCAGGCCGCTTTCGGCATTTGCGGCGGCCCATCGCTCCACAATGGCCGCTTCCGTGGCCAGCTCCGGGTCTAGCGTGGCCAACCGCCACCGCGGACCCTCCTCCGGCAGAGGACGGTCCAGAGCGACCGCTATGGCATGCGAAGGGGATGGGACTAGGTCGAACCTTATGTACCTGTGGTCCGACAGCGTCTCCACCCCCTCCTCAACCCGCCACCGCCTAACGCGGCGGGCCAGGGCGGGACTCGCGAACGAGAGGTCGACGATCGACCCGCCCTGATGTCGTACGCACGTAAGGACCGTCCCCTGATTCAGGAGGACTAGTCCCGTCGTCACCGCCCATTCCTCCAGGGTCTCGCCCCTGGCGTCGGTCGCCGGAGATCCCCACGAACGGGATTTGGCGTTGAAGTCTCCGGCGACCACCACAGGGGTAGGGTGCACCTCTTGGACCAGAGCGCCGACCTCAACCAGCAGACGCTCGAAGTCGGCGAGGGTCCTGTTCGGGGAGAAGTACACCCCGATCACTGCCACGTCTTCCAGCGACACGAGGACGCACCCGCGCCCCCTCCGCACCCTGCGGAAGGGGGGGTTTGAAGCGTCGCGCCGCCAGGCAACGATAGCCACCGAACCATCGTCGGCGCCCACCCAGTCGTCACGGGCCTGGACGCGGTACGGCTCGGCGACTATGGCGATGTCGATTTGCCACTGCGCAGCCGTCTGGAGAAGCAGATCCTGTGCGGCCGCACAGTGGTTGACGTTCGCCTGCAGGATCGAGACCCTTTTAGCCATTTAATTATTGGCGGTGTCCATCGCCTCCTCTGCAGCACTAGGTGCTGCTATGGACGCGGCAGGGGGACCAGGATTGCCCCCGCCCGTCCTTTTCCTTCCGTTTTTGGCGTTGGCCATCGCCGGGCATTTTTTGTGCCCGAGGCGATGGCCGGCGTCGACGCCCTCTGACGCACAGATGGCGCAGGAGGGGTCGGCGACGCAGGTGGTCGCCTTGTGGCCCGGCTGGCCGCACCGGAAGCACAGCGCGCTGCGGTCTATCTCGCAGCGGCACTGCACCCCCAGGTGTCCCGGCACCAGGCAGCGGTAGCACCGCTGCGGCCGCGCATCGAGGAGTGCGGCCCGGGCCACCGACCAGCCGATGGTGAGGCGGCCACTTTCCGTGATCTTTTTGGCCGCCAGGACCGGGCACTTGACCCACACGGTCCCCTGGCGGCCAGGTGGGCGGTTGATGGTGCCCACCTTTACAGATTCGGGGCGGCAGCCCCCCACCTCAGCCACTCGCGCGGCCACCAATTCACTGGTGGCCGCGTCGCTCAGACCGGAGATGCGCATCTCTGCGCACTGCTCCGGCCTAGACACGCGGGCCACCTCACCAACGACCTCGCGCAGCTTGGAGGCGAGTTCGTCGGCCTTCTGGGTTTTGTCGGCACCGGCTAACTCCAGCACCCGGCCCCCAGTACGGGCCGTGCGGAAGCGTAGTCCGCTGATCCCCAGGGCCGCGAGGTCAATAGCTCCCTCGGCCCTGGACAACACGTCGGCGTAAGTCGCCGTAGAGCCCTGCGGCAGCGTAATCACTACCGCCGCTGATTTTGGGGCCCGCAGGCGACGGCCGCGCCTCCCTCTCTGCTGCTTTTCCGAGGCTGCTGGAGCAGCCGGCGCCTGAGGCGCCGGGGCAGCTGGCCTTGGCACCGTCTCTCTCCGCGCCACCACATTCCATGGACGGGTGGGTTGGGCGGCGGGTTGAGCCGCGGCAGGAGTTGCCGCTTTGCGGGCCACCTCGGCCTCGCGGGCCGCCAGGGTCTTTCTCTTGCCCCCTCTCTTCTTCTTTCCCTTCGCCCCCGCATCAGAAGTTGCGGCGGGGGCGGAGGGAGGGGTCTCCTGTGAGGCCCTCGGCGCGGGGATGCTGCGCGCCGGGGAAACCATCGCCGGTGGGATGCTGCGCGCCGGGGAAACCATCGCCGGTGGGGAGGCGGGAGCGCCGACTGCCGGAGCACGGGAATTACGCTCCGGCGTCTTGCGCGCGTCCGCCGCCAGCGAGGGGCGCAGCCGCGGCTCCGGAAGGAGCCGGTCTTCGATCCCCGACAACCTGGCGTCGATCAGGAAGAAGATTTCCTCCCTGGTCATCGCCGTCTCGGCTGTGGGGACGGGGACGGAAGTCGCCACTCGCCTCTGGGCCTCTATTTCGGCCCTGAGCGCGAGGATCTCCGCTCGTAAATGGGCGACCTCCTCCGACTCCTTCTTCGCGGCGAGCTTGTGCACGGCCTCTGCCGCCGTCGCAGCCGCCTTCCTTATCTCCGCCACGTGCTGGCACTTCATTCTTGTTTGCTTGCGGGCAAGCGAGCCGATCAGTTCTAACGCTGAATCGACCGTGCCCACAAGCTCCTCGGTCCCGCACGTGGCTGCTGCTGCCCCCTCCTGGGCAGAGTCCGTTGGCGACACCGCCGCAGACCGGGCCCGCAGGGCCGCCTTCCTCTCGGTGACCTCGGCCGCCAATTCCTGCTCAGCGAGCAGCTCCATCTCCCGTTTGCGCTGAGCATTCAGGTCGGCTTTGGCTCGCGCCAGGCCGACGTACTCGCCTGTCGTAGGCGGGCGCCCTCGTCCCCGTTTGGAAGGTGTAATGCTCCTGGCTAAAGCCACTTCCTCGCCGTCCAGGGGCCGCTTCCTTTGCCAGAAACGGCCGGTCGGGGTGCTCGACCTCGAGCTCTCCTCGACTGATATGCCGCTGCCGTCAGTCTCTACGACGCGCAGCGGCTTTCCTTTGTCGATGCGCGATACACGCACCCGCCTCTTCAGGGCCGAGGCCCGGTCCCTGGAGCTATCGCTACCGGAAGACCGGCTCCGGCTCCTCACCCCATCACCGGAAGAGTTTTCGGAGTCCGTTTTCCGTTCGCCGTGGTCGCTGTTTTTGGTACTGCTTCGTGTCTTCCTCATGATGAGTTAGGTTAACAAAAGACAAAAACAAACCAACAATAAATATAGATCAACTAAAGGGTGCGAAATTAGGCCCCGCTCAACCTGCAACCGGAGATACCTCGACGGCCAGGGAGCTGGGAAACTAATAATCACAGAAATCAAAGCAACACGAATGTTGATTTTCTTAAAAGAAAATATCCTCGCAAAAAGCCTGTTAGGCCCTGCTCGACCTGAAACCGGAGACACCTCGACGGCCAGGGAGCTGGGACACTAATAAGCAAAGTCGCAAGGTTGCCCCAAGTGCTAGAGTTTGGTCACCAGCCTGGCACTGCGTTACCGTGCACAGGACTGGGAGAGCCAGGGGAGACGACGGGGACGTATCTAGCACTTACAACTCACATGGGGCCTCCCCCAGGTTAGGTTTTTTTTTTTTTTTTTTTTTTTTTTAACTATGGGGGAATGCTTTTACGCACTTCGCCCTCCAAGCTGCAAGCAGCAAGGCGGGCTTCGTGCGGGACTCCCGGCCTATTGGCCGGACTACCCGCTAAACCCCCACGGTGTTCCTCCTCTACCCAACCGGACCGCGGGAACAACACAGTAGTACTACCGCGGCCCGGCAAGGGTGGGGCCCTGAACGGGGCCCGACGTGGTGGGAGGGCAAAGAATTGGCCCTCCCGTCTCCTCCTCTTCACTACGACCCAGTCCCGGAACACTTGGGGAGGGGTCGTTCGCCACTCTTCAAGGCGCGGCGCGTCCCCCGACGACACGGAGGTCCGGGGGAGCGGCACCCAGCGCCGGGAAGGACCACCCCTCTCGACCAGTCAGCTCTGATGAGCAGAGTAGTACCGGGAGAGGGGCGATCATTGGCATTCGCGGTGCGTAGCACCGCCGCGGACCTTACAGGTCACGCGTGAAACTGTATCCCGGCCGGGGCCACCACTAAACTCGGCGGCGGCCCCGGGCCGGGGCTCTGCGTGGGGGTAGTGTGCCACCGGCGCGTTCGCGCTCCCGCAGGGCCTCTCTCTTGGCCACCATCACCTCGTCAGCGTATGAGGTGACGGCGGCCCAACATTGTTCGCTGCCGGCCATGGCTGCGACGACGGCCGGCAGCGATAGGTCTTGCCCGATGGCGCCAACGAGCCTGGCGCGTTGGGCGCCCCAACCCGTGCACACTGACAGGGTGTGTTCCGCCGTGTCCACGGCGCCGGACGCGCAGTGATGGCACACGGGCTCCGGGAGGATTCCCACCAGCTCCCACAGGTATTTGCTGAAACAGCCGTGGCCTGTGAGAAGCTGGGTGAGCCAGTACGTGGGAGCCCGGTGCCTCGCCTCGACCCATTGGCGCAATACGGGCCGGACCGCCTCGACGAGCCGTCTGCTCGCCGAGGGGTTCTCCAGCCTCTCTGCCCATCGCCTGAAGAGATCGTCGCGACATTCGCTCCTCCAGCGAACGATCTCTTCCGCGAGGGGCTCAGACGGCGTTTGCCGCAACAAGGCCCTCCTTCGGTAAACCTCCGCCAGGACCCCGGCCTCGAGGTCCCAGGGGAGGCTCCCGGCGATAAGGCACGCCGCCTCGTAGGAGACGGTGTGGTACGCCCTGGCAGCCCTCTGCGCCATGACTCGCTGCGAGCGTCGCAGCAGGGCCACGTTCTCGGCGCTGAGGGCCCCCGCCGCCCATATGGGCGCTCCGTAGAGCGCCATAGAGCGAACCACTCCGTCGTATAGGCGGCGGCCGACACTTCCCGCCCCGCCACAATTGGGAAGCAGGCGCGCGAGCATTCCCGCGTACGAGACCAATCTAGGCGCCAGCGCGCGGAAATGCCCGCTGAACCTCCACCGGCTGTCGAGGACGAGACCGAGGTACTTCATGGTCCCGCCGACAGCTATGGAGGTGCCACCCACAACAATAGAATACCCCGGGGGGGGTTTCTTCCGAGGCCCATGAAGGAAGATGGCCTCGGACTTCTCGAGGGCCACCTGCAGCCCGAGGGCCCTGATGCGGCTTGCGACGTGGGCCGCGCCCGCAGTGGCGAGAACGCCCGCGTCCCTAAACGATTCGCCCCGCGCGGTCACCAGGGTATCGTCGGCGTAACAAATGACGCCGACCCCCCGAAGATTGGCGCCGCGCAGGGCCCAGTCGAATCCGATGTTCCACAGGAGGGGGCCCAGGACCGACCCCTGTGGAACACCGCATCCCATCGCCCTGCGGACCACTCGCTCTCGGACCGGGTATGTGATGGCCCGGTCGGCGAAGTAGTCCGCAAGGACGCGCCTGAGGTACCACGGGACGTTGTGGTACCTCAGGGCCTCTCCAATTGTTGCCCAGGGGATGGTGTTGAAGGCGTTCGCAACGTCGAGCGACACCGCCAGCAACACCTCCCCCCGGGAGACAGCACTCTCAACGCTGTCCCGCAGCCGAGAGATGGCGTCCAACGTGGACCTCCCACGGCGAAACCCGAATTGTCCGTCGCTGATATTCGGGCCCACCGCCTCCAGGTGCCCGACGAGGCGCGCGGCAAGCACGCGCTCGAAGAGCTTGCACGCCTCATCGAGCAGAACGATTGGGCGGTAGGCCGACGGCGAGTCGGGGGGCCGCCCGTGCTTCGGAAGCAGTACGAGCTTCCCCGTCTTCCACCGCCGTGGGATCGTGCCGGACGCCATTACCTCGGACATGAGGGACAGTGTCTCCTCCCCGAGGACCGGCATTACGCGGGCGAGGATCCGCCCAGGAACGCCATCCGGACCCGGGGCGCGGTTCTTCGCTTTGAGCTTCTGAACCGCAGCCCCCAACTCGTCCTCGGACACGGGCGGAACGACCTCGCCCGCGGCCGGCCCTTCCTCGAGAGTCGGTGCCGCCATTCTGGGCGGCACCCATTCCGCTACTCCTCGGCTCGGGAATAGGGAGCTGACCACGCGCTCCAGCAGGAGGGGCTCGAGGGTCCTCGTCAGTGGGGGCGCCGCGGGTCGGAGCTTTCGCGTCACGACTTTGTAGGGGCGCCCCCACGGATCCCTATCGATGCTGTCGAGCCACTCCTGCCAAGCCTCCGCCTTGGCAGCCTTTATGGCGGAGGTCAGGGCCGCGCGAGCGGCTCGGTACGCGGCGAGCAAAACTTCCTCGTTGGCCCCCCCCAGGTTTTTTTTTTTTTTTTTTTTTTAACTATGGGGGAATGCTTTTACGCACTTCGCCCTCCAAGCTGCAAGCAGCAAGGCGGGCTTCGTGCGGGACTCCCGGCCTATTGGCCGGACTACCCGCTAAACCCCCACGGTGTTCCTCCTCTACCCAACCGGACCGCGGGAACAACACAGTAGTACTACCGCGGCCCGGCAAGGGTGGGGCCCTGAACGGGGCCCGACGTGGTGGGAGGGCAAAGAATTGGGCCCTCCCGTCTCCTCCTCTTCCGTACGACCCAGTCCCGGAACACTTGGGGAGGGGTCGTTCGCCACTCTTCAAGGCGCGGCGCGTCCCCCGACGACACGAAGGTCTGGGGGAGCGGCACCCAGCGCCGGGAAGGACCACCCCTCTCGACCAGTCAGCTCTGATGAGCAGAGTAGTACCGGGAGAGGGGCGATCGTTGGCATTTGCGGTTGCTTAGCACCGCCGCGGACCTTACAGGCCGCGCGTGGAACTGTATCCCGGCCGGGGCCGCCATTAAACTCGGCGACGACCCCGGGCCGGGGCTCTGTGGGGGGGCAATGTGCCACCTGCGCGTTCGCGCTCCCGCAGGGCCTCTCTCTTGGCCACCATCACCTCGTCAGCGTATGAGGTGACGGCGGCCCAACATTGTTCGCTGTCGGCCATGGCTGCGACGACGGCCGGCAGCGATAGATCTCGCCCGATGGCGCCAACGAGTCTGGCGCGTTGGGCGTCCCAGCTTGTGCACACTGCCAGAGTGTGCTCCGCCGTGTCCACGGCGCCGGACGCGCAGTGATGGCACACGGGCTCCGGGAGGATTCCCACCAGCTCCCACAGGTATTTGCTGAAACAGCCGTGGCCTGTGAGAAGCTGGGTAAGCCAGTACGTGGGAGCCCGGTGCCTCGCCTCGACCCATTGGCGCAATACGGGCCGGACCGCCTCGACGAGCCGTCTGCTCGCCGAGGGGTTCTCCAGCCTTTCTGCCCAGCGCAGGAAGAGATCGTCGCGACATTCGCTCCTCCAGCGAACGATCTCTTCCGCGAGGGGCTCAGACGGCGTTTGCCGCAACAAGGCCCTCCTTCGGTAAACCTCCGCCAGGACCCCGGCCTCGAGGTCCCAGGGGAGGCTCCCGGCAATAAGGCACGCCGCCTCGTAGGAGACGGTGTGGTACGCCCTGGCAGCCCTCTGCGCCATGACCCGCTGCGAGCGTCGCAGCAGGGCCACGTTCTCGGCGCTGAGGGCCCCCGCCGCCCATATGGGCGCTCCGTAGAGCGCCATAGAGCGAACCACTCCGTCGTATAGGCGGCGGCCGACACTTCCCGCCCCGCCACAATTGGGAAGCAGGCGCGCGAGCATTCCCGCGTACGAGACCAATTTAGGCGCCAGCGCGCGGAAATGCCCGCTGAACCTCCACCGGCTGTCGAGGGCGAGACCAAGGTATTTCATGGTCCCGCCGACGGCGATGGAGGTGCCACCCACAACAATCGAATACCCCGGGGGGGGTTTCTTCCGAGGCCCATGGAAGAAGATGGCCTCTGACTTCTCAAGGGCCACCTGCAGCCCGAGGGCCCTGATGCGGCTAGCGACGTGGGCCGTGCCCGCAGTGGCGAGCACGCCTGCGTCCCTGAACGATTCGCCCCGCGCGGTCACCAAGGTGTCGTCGGCGTAACAGATGACGCCGACCCCCCGAAGATTGGCGCCGCGCAGGGCCCAGTCGAATCCGATGTTCCACAGGAGGGGGCCCAAGACAGACCCCTGTGGAACACCGCATGCCATCGCCCTGCGGACCACTCGCTCTCGGACCGGGTACGTGATGGCCCGGTCGGCGAAGTAGTCCGCAAGGACGCGCCTGAGGTACCACGGGACGTTGTGGTACCTCAGGGCCTCTCCAATTGTTTCCCAGGGGATGGTGTTGAAGGCGTTCGCAACGTCGAGCGACACCGCCAGCAACACCTCCCCCCGGGAGACAGCACTTTCGACGCTGTCCCGCAGCCGCGAGATGGCGTCCAACGTGGACCTCCCACGGCGAAACCCGAATTGGCCGTCACTGATGTTCGGGCCCACCGCCTCCAGGTGCCCGACGAGGCGCGCGGCGAGCACGCGCTCGAAGAGCTTGCACGCCTCATCGAGCAGAACGATTGGGCGGTAGGCCGATGGCGAGTCGGGGGGCCGCCCGTGCTTCGGAAGCAGTACGAGCTTCCCCGTCTTCCACCGCCGCGGGATCGTGCCGGACACCATTATTTCGGACATGAGGGACAGCGTCTCCTCCTCGAGAACCGGCATTACGCGGGCGAGAATCCGCCCAGGAACGCCGTCCGGACCCGGGGCGCGGTTCTTCGCTTTGAGCTTCTGAACCGCAGCCCCCAACTCGTCCTCGGACACGAGCGGAACGACCTCGCCCGCGGCCGGCCCTTCCTCGGGAGTCGGTGCCGCCATTCTGGGCGGCGCCCATTCCTCTCCTCCTCGGCTCGGGAATAGGGAGCTGACCACGCGCTCCAGCAGGAGGGGGTCGAGGGTCCTCGTCAGTGGGGGCGCCGCGGGTCGGAGCTTTCGCGTCACAACTTTGTAGGGGCGCCCCCACGGATCCCTATCCATGCTGTCGAGCCACTCCTGCCAAGCCTCCGCCTTGGCAGCCTTTATGGCGGAGGTCAGGGCCGCGCGAGCGGCTCGGTACGCGGCGAGCAAAACTTCCTCGTTGGCGAGGTTCCTGGCGCTTCTCCTACGGCTTCTGGTGTACCGGCGGCGGGCCATGACACATTCGGCCCGAAGCCCCGTGAGGTGGGGCCTCCACCAATACACCTGCCTGCGCGGTTGTGAGGGACCCGTTCTGCGCATCGCCGCGTCGCAGACGCGAGATAATGCTCCAGAGAGCCTTTCGCATCTCGCGTCCACGTCCAGGCCGCTACCGGCATTTGCGGCGGCCCATCGTTCCACGATGGCCGCCTCCGTGGCCAGCTCCGGGTCCAGCGTGGCCAACCGCCACCGCGGACCCTCCTCCGGCAGGGGACGGTCCAGCGCGACCGGTATGACGTCCGAAGGGGATGGGACTAGGTCGAACCTTATGTACCTGTGGTCCGACAGCGTCTCCACCCCCTCCTCTACCCGCCACCGCCTAACGCGGCGGGCCAGGGCGGGACTCGCGAACGAGAGGTCGACGATCGACCCGCCCTGGTGTCTTACGCACGTTTGGACCGTCCCCTGATTCAGGAGGACTAGTCCCGTCGACACCGCCCATTCTTCCAGGGTCTCGCCCCTGGCGTCGGTCGCCGGAGATCCCCACGAACGGGATTTGGCGTTGAAGTCTCCGGCGACCACCACAGGGGTGGGGTGCACCTCTTGGACCAGAGCGCCGACCTCAACCAGCAGACGCTCGAAGTCGGCGAGGGTCCTGTTCGGGGAGAAGTACACCCCGATCACTGCAACGTCGCCCAGCGACACGAGGACGCACCCGCGCCCCCTCCGCACCCTGCGGAAGGGGGGGTTTGAAGCGTCGCGCCGCCAGGCAACGATAGCCACCGAACCATCGTCGGCGCCCACCCAGTCGTCACGGGCCTGGACGCGGTACGGCTCGGCGACTATGGCGACGTCGATTTGCCACTGCGCAGCCGTCTGGAGAAGCAGATCCTGTGCGGCCGCACAGTGGTTGACGTTCGCCTGCAGGATGGAGACCCTTTTAGCCATTTAATTATTGGCGGTGTCCATTGCCTCCTCTGCAGCACTAGGTGCTGCTACGGACGCGGCGGGGGGACCAGGATTGCCCCCGCCCGTCCTTTCCCTTCCGTTTTTGGCGTTGGCCATCGCCGGGCATTTTTTGTGCCCGAGGCGATGGCCGGCGTCGACGCCCTCTGACGCACAGATGGCGCAGGAGGGGTCGGCGACGCAGGTGGCCGCCTTGTGGCCCGGCTGGCCGCACCGGAAGCACAGCGCGCTGCGGTCTATCTCGCAGCGGCACTGCACCCCCAGGTGTCCCGGCACCAGGCAGCGGTAGCACCGCTGCGGCCGCGCATCGAGGAGTGCGGCCCGGGCCACCGACCAGCCGATGGTGAGGCGGCCACTCTCCGTGATCTTTTTGGCCGCCAGGACCGGGCACTTGACCCACACGGTCCCCTGGCGGCCAGATGGGCGGTTGATGATGCCCACCTTTACAGATTCGGGGCGACAGCCCCCCACCTCAGCCACTCGCGCGGCCACCAATTCACTGGTGGCCGCGTCACTCAGACCGGAGATGCGCATCTCTGCGCACTGCTCCGGCCTAGACACGCGGGCCACCTCACCAACGACCTCGCGCAGCTTGGAGGCGAGTTCGTCGGCCTTCTTGGTTTTGTCGGCACCGGCTAACTCCAGCACCCGGCCCCCAGTACGGGCCGTGCGGAAGCGCAGTCCGCTGATCCCCAGGGCCGCGAGGTCAATAGCTCCCTCGGCCCTGGACAACACGTCGCCGTAAGTCGCCTTAGAGCCCTGCGGCAGCGTAATCACTACCGCCGCTGATTTTGGGGCCCGCAGGCGACGGCCGCGCCTCCCTCTCTGCTGCTTTTGCGAGGCTGCTGGAGCAGCCGGCGCCTGAGGCGCCGGGGCAGCTGGCCTTGGCACCCTCTCTCTCCGCGCCACCACATTCCATGGACGGGTGGGTTGGGCGGCGGGTTGAGCCATGGCAGGAGTTGCCGCTTTGCGGGCCACCTCGGCCTCGCGGGCCGCCAGGGTCTTTCTCTTGCCCCCTCTCTTCTTCTTTCCCTTCGCCCCCGCATCAGAAGTTGCGGCGGGGGCGGAGGGAGGGGTCTCCTGTGAGGCCCTCGGCGCGGGGATGCTGCGCGCCGGGGAAACCATCGCCGGTGGGATGCTGCGTGCCGGGGAAACCATCGCCGGTGGGGAGGCGGGAGCGCCGACTGCCGGAGCACGGGAATTACGCTCCGGCGTCTTGCGCGCGTCCGCCGCCAGCGAGGGGCGCAGCCGTGGCTCCGGAAGGAGCCGGTCTTCGATCCCCGACAACCTGGCGTCGATCAGGAAGAAGATTTCCTCCCTGGTCATCGCCGTCTCGGCTGTGGGGACGGGGACGGAGGTCGCCACTCGCCTCTGGGCCTCTATTTCGGCCCTGAGCGCGAGGATCTCCGCTCGTAAATGGGCGACCTCCTCCGACTCCTTCTTCGCGGCGAGCTTGTGCACGGCCTCTGCCGCCGTCGCAGCCGCTTTCCTTATCTCCGCCACGTGCTGGCACTTCATTCTTGTTTGCTTGCGGGCAAGCGAGCCGATCAGCTCTAACGCTGAATCGACCGTGCCCACAAGCTCCTCGGTCCCGCACGTGGCTGCTGCTGCCCCCTCCTGGGCAGGGTCCGTTGGCGACACCGCCGCAGACCGGGCCCGCAGGGCTGCCTTCCTCTCGGCGACCTCGGCCGCCAATGGCCCCCCCCAGGTTAGGTTAGGTTTTTTTTTTTTTTTTTTTTTTAACTATGGGGGAATGCTTTTACGCACTTCGCCCTCCAAGCTGCAAGCAGCAAGGCGGGCTTCGTGCGGGACTCCCGGCCTTTCGGCCGGACTACCCGCTAAACCCCCACGGTGTTCCTCCTCTACCCAACCGGACCGCGGGAACAACACAGTAGTACTACCGCGGCCCGGCAAGGGTGGGGCCCCCTAATCAGGGCCCGACGTGGTGGGAGGGCAAAGAATTGGCCCTCCCGTCTCCTCCTCTTCGCTACGACCCAGTCCCGGAACACTTGGGGAGGGGTCGTTCGCCACTCTTCAAGGCGCGGCGCGTCCCCCGACGACACGGAGGTGTCCGGGGGAGCGGCACCCAGCGCCGGGAAGGACCACCCCTCTCGACCAGTCAGCTCTGATGAGCAGAGTAGTACCGGGAGAGGGGCGATCGTTGGCATTCGCGGTGCGTAGCACCGCCGCGGACCATACAGGCCTCGCGTGAAACTGTATCCCGGCCGGGGCCACCACTAAACTCGGCGGCGGCCTCGGGCCGGGGCTCGGCGGGGGGGCAATGTGCCACCGGCGCGTTCGCGCTCCCGCAGGGCCTCTCTCTTGGCCACCATCACCTCGTTAGCGTATGAGGTGACGGCGGCCCAACATTGTTCGCTGCCGGCCATGGCTGCAACGACGGCCGGCAGCGATAAATCTCGCCCGATGGCGCCAACGAGCCTGGCGCGTTGGGCGCCCCAACCCGTGCACACTGACAGGGTATGTTCCGCCGTGTCCACGGCGCCGGACGCGCAATGGTGGCACACGGGCTCCGGGAGGATTCCCACGAGCTCCCACAGGTATTTGCTGAAACAGCCGTGGCCTGTGAGAAGCTGGGTGAGCCAATACGTGGGAGTCCGGTGCCTCGCCTCGACCCACTGGCGCAATACGGGCCGGACCGCCTCGACGAGCCGTCTGCTCGCCGAGGGGTTCTCCAGCCTTTCTGCCCAGCGCAGGAAGAGATCGTCGCGACATTCGCTCCTCCAGCGAACGATCTCTTCCGCGAGGGGCTCAGACGGCGTTTGCCGCAACAAGGCCCTCCTTCGGTAAACCTCCGCCAGGACCCCGGCCTCGAGGTCCCAGGGGAGGCTCCCGGCAATAAGGCACGCCGCCTCGTAAGAGACGGTGTGGTACGCCCTGGCAGCCCTCTGCGCCATGACCCGCTGCGAGCGTCGCAGCAGGGCCACGTTCTCGGCGCTGAGGGCCCCCGCCGCCCATATGGGCGCTCCGTAGAGCGCCATAGAGCGAACCACTCCGTCGTATAGGCGGCGGCCGACACTTCCCGCCCCGCCACAATTGGGAAGCAGGCGCGCGAGCATTCCCGCGTACGAGACCAATTTAGGCGCCAGCGCGCGGAAATGCCCGCTGAACCTCCACCGGCTGTCGAGGACGAGACCGAGGTACTTCATGGTCCCGCCGACAGCGATGGAGGTGCCACCCACAACAATAGAATACCCCGGGGGGGGTTTCTTCCGAGGCCCATGAAGGAAGATGGCCTCGGACTTCTCGAGGGCCACCTGCAGCCCGATAGCCCTGATGCGGCTGGCGACGTGGGCCGTGCCCGCGGTGGCGAGAACGCCCGCGTCCCTAAACGATTCGCCCTGCGCAGTCACCAGGGTGTCGTCGGCGTAACAAATGACGCCGACCCCCCGAAGATTGGCGCCGCGCAGGGCCCAGTCGAATCCGATGTTCCACAGGAGGGGGCCCAGGACCGACCCCTGTGGAACACCGCATCCCATCGCCCTGCGGACCACTCGCTCTCGGACCGGGTATGTGATGGCCCGGTCGGCGAAGTAGTCCGCAAGGACGCGCCTGAGGTACCACGGGACGTTGTGGTACCTCAGGGCCTCTCCAATTGTTGCCCAGGGGATGGTGTTGAAGGCGTTCGCAACGTCGAGCGACACCGCCAGCAACACCTCCCCCCGGGAGACAGCACTCTCGACGCTGTCCCGCAGCCGAGAGATGGCGTCCAACGTGGACCTCCCACGGCGAAACCCGAATTGGCCGTCGCTGATGTTCGGGCCCACCGCCTCCAGGTGCCCGACGAGGCGCGCGGCGAGCACGCGCTCGAAGAGCTTGCACGCCTCATCGAGCAGAACGATTGGGCGGTAGGCCGACGGCGAGTCGGGGGGCCGCCCGTGCTTCGGAAGCAGTACTAGTTTCCCCGTCTTCCACCGCCGCGGGATCTTGCCGGACACCATTACCTCGGACATGAGGGACAGCGTCTCCTCCCCGAGGACCGGCATTACGCGGGCGAGGATCCGCCCAGGAACGCCATCCGGACCCGGGGCGCGGTTCTTCGCTTTGAGCTTCTGAACCGCAGCCCCCAACTCGTCCTCGGACACGGGCGGAACAACCTCGCCCGCGGCCGGCCCTTCCTCGGGAGTCGGTGCCGCCATTCTGGGCGGCGCCCATTCCTCTCCTCCTCGGCTCGGGAATAGGGAGCTGACCACGCGCTCCAGCAGGAGGGGCTCGAGGGTCCTCGTCAGTGGGGGCGCCGCGGGTCGGAGCTTTCGCGTCACGACTTTGTAGGGGCGCCCCCACGGATCCCTATCAATGCTGTCGAGCCACTCCTGCCAAGCCTCCGCCTTGGCAGCCTTTATGGCGGAGGTCAGGGCCGCGCGAGCGGCTCGGTACGCGGCGAGCAAAATTTCCTCGTTGGCGAGGTCCCTGGCGCTTCTTCTACGGCTTCTGGTGTACCGGCGGCGTGCCACGACACATTCGGCCCGAAGCCCCGTGAGGTGGGGCCTCCACCAATACACCTGCCTGCGCGGTTGTGAGGGACCCGCCCTGCGCATCGCCGCGTCGCAGACGCGAGATAATGCTCCAGAGAGCCTTTCGCATCTCGCGTCCACGTCCAGGCCGCTTTCGGCATTTGCGGCGGCCCATCGCTCCACAATGGCCGCTTCCGTGGCCAGCTCCGGGTCTAGCGTGGCCAACCGCCACCGCGGACCCTCCTCCGGCAGAGGACGGTCCAGAGCGACCGCTATGGCATGCGAAGGGGATGGGACTAGGTCGAACCTTATGTACCTGTGGTCCGACAGCGTCTCCACCCCCTCCTCAACCCGCCACCGCCTAACGCGGCGGGCCAGGGCGGGACTCGCGAACGAGAGGTCGACGATCGACCCGCCCTGATGTCGTACGCACGTAAGGACCGTCCCCTGATTCAGGAGGACTAGTCCCGTCGTCACCGCCCATTCCTCCAGGGTCTCGCCCCTGGCGTCGGTCGCCGGAGATCCCCACGAACGGGATTTGGCGTTGAAGTCTCCGGCGACCACCACAGGGGTGGGGTGCACCTCTTGGACCAGAGCGCCGACCTCAACCAGCAGACGCTCGAAGTCGGCGAGGGTCCTGTTCGGGGAGAAGTACACCCCGATCACTGCAACGTCGCCCAGCGACACGAGGACGCACCCGCGCCCCCTCCGCACCCTGCGGAAGGGGGGGTTTGAAGCGTCGCGCCGCCAGGCAACGATAGCCACCGAACCATCGTCGGCGCCGACCCAGTCGTCACGGGCCTGGACGCGGTACGGCTCGGCGACTATGGCGACGTCGATTTGCCACTGCGCAGCCGTCTGGAGAAGCAGATCCTGTGCGGCCGCACAGTGGTTGATGTTCGCCTGCAGGATGGAGACCCTATTGGCCATCTAATTATTGGCGGTGTCCATCTCCTCCTCTGCAGCCCTAGGTGCTGCTACGGACGCGGCGGGGGGACCAGGATTGCCCCCGCCCGTCCTTTTTCTTCCGTTTTTGGCGTTGGCCATCGCCGGGCATTTTTTGTGCCCAAGGCGATGGCCGGCGTCGACGCCCTCCGACGCACAGATGGCGCAGGAGGGGTCGGCGACGCATGTGGCCGCCTCGTGGCCCGGCTGGCCGCACCGGAAGCACAGCGCGCTGCGGTCTATCTCGCAGCGGCACTGCACCCCTAGGTGTCCCGGCAGCAGGCAGCGGTAGCACCGCTGCGGCCGCGCATCGAGGAGCGTGGCCCGGGCCACCGACCAGCCGATAGTAAGGCGACCGCTCTCTGTGATCTTTTTGGCCGCCAGGACCGGGCACTTGACCCACACGGTCCCCTGGCGGCCAGGTGGGCGGTTGATGACGCCCACCTTTACCAATTCGGGGCGGCAGCCCCCCACCTCAGCCACTCGCGCGGCCACCAATTCACTGGTGGCCGCATCGCTCAGACCGGAGATGCGCATCTCTGCGCACTGCTCTGGCCTGGATACGCGGGCCACCTCACCGACGACCTCGCGCAGCTTAGAGGCGAGTTCGTCGGCCTTCTTGTTTTTTTCGGCGCCGGCCAACTCCAGCACCCGGCCCCCAGTGCGAGCCGTGCGGAAGCGCAGTCCGCTGATCCCCAGGGCCGCGAGGTCAATAGCTCCCTCGGCCCTGGACAACACGTCGGCGTAAGTCGCCGTAGAGCCCTGCGGCAGCGTAATCACTACCGCCGCTGATTTTGGGGCCCGCAGGCGACGGCCGCGCCTCCCTCCCTGTTTTTTATGCGTGGCTGCTGGAGCAGCCGGCGCCTGAGGCGCCGGGGCAGCTGGCCTCGGCGCCCTCTCTCTCCGCGCCACCACATTCCATGGACGGGTGGGTTGGGCGGCGGGTTGAGCCGCGGCAGGAGTTGCCGCTTTGCGGGCCACCTCGGCCTCGCGGGCCGCCAGGGTCTTTCTCTTGCCCCCTCTCTTCTTCTTTCCCTTCGCCCCGGCATTAGAAGTTGCGGCGGGGGCGGAGGGAGGGGTCTCCTGTAAGGCCCTCGGCGCGGGGATGCTGCGCGCCGGGGAAACCATCGCCGATGCGATGCTGCGCGCCGGGGAAACCATCGCCGGTAGGGAGGCGGGAGCACTGACTGCCGGAGCACGGGAATTACGCTCCGGCGTCTTGCGCGCGTCCGCCGCCAGCGAGGGGCGCAGCCGCGGCTCCGGAAGGAGCCGGTCTTCGATCCCCGACAACCTGGCGTCGATCAGGAAGAAGATTTCCTCCCTGGTCATCGCCGTCTCGGCTGTGGGGACGGGGACGGAGGTCGCCACTCGCCTCTGGGCCTCTATTTCGGCCCTGAGCGCGAGGATCTCCGCTCGTAAATGGGCGACCTCCTCCGACTCCTTCTTCGCGGCGAGCTTGTGCACGGCCTCTGCCGCCGTCGCAGCCGCCTTTCTTATCTCCGCCACGTGCTGGCACTTCATTCTAGTTTGCTTGCGGGCAAGCGAGCCGATCAGCTCTTACGCTGAATCGACCGTGCCCACAAGCTCCTCGGTCCCGCACGTGGCTGCTGCTGCCCCCTCCTGGGCAGAGTCCGTTGGCGATACCGCCGCAGACCGGGCCCGTAGGGCCGCCTTCCTCTCGGCGACCTCGGCCGCCAATTCCTCCTCAGCGAGCAGCTCCATCTCCCGTTTGCGCTGAGCATTCAGGTCGGCTTTGGCTCGCGCCAGGCCGACGTACTCGCCTGTAGGTTAGGTTAGGTTAGGTTAGGTTAGGTTAGGTTAGGTTAGGTTAGGTTAGGTTAGGTTAGGTTAGGTTAGGTTAGGTTAGGTTTTTTTTTTTTTTTTTTTTTTTTTTTTTTTAATACTTGTTCCCCTGGTGTGGTGGCCAGAGACTTTTTATAGTTTTTCTTTGTCTTTTCCTTTTTCTGAGTTTGTACAGCTGGAAAGTGGGTTGCCCGTGGGCAGAATGGTCCTTTTCGGTGCTCTATTTGTCTTTTCCTTATTCTATATCTCTACAATATATAATGTCTGAGACTATTTTTCCTATCTTACATTGCACTATCTTTGTGCCCTTTTCTTATATTCTATTTATTTACTCTTATTATTACATCTACTTACTTACATTTATTGCTTAACTACACATCTCTATTATTAATAATATATTATAGCTAATAATTACCAATAACTTACCTATTCTAATTTATTCAGTAACTTTTATTTATTACATGTTTAATTTCAATTGACTGCCATTTTATTACAATAATAAATTGTAGTCAATTATTTATGTACTATTTCTTTTATTTACAGTTTTTGTTAGTTTTCTGCAATAGTTTAGAAAACTGTTTCTCGCTTTACAATTCATGACTATCTCATGTAAGTTTTCCTTTACCAGATCGGCACCAATTCTATTTTCGACATCATGTCTCTCCAGTGAAAAAATAGGACACTCTAGCAGTATATGCATGACACCTTCTGAAGCGGAGGGGTCGCAGGTACAGGATGGACTCTCCTTGCACTTGAATCGGTTCAAGTACTCGGAGAATCCACCGTGTCCTGTTAGTACCTGTACTATCAGTGGATCAAGCTCTATTTTCCTAATCAATGTGTAAGCCGTTATAGCGTTAGGAAAGAAAATTTTTGTTATTGCCGCGGTTTCACCTGAGCTATATCTCCGGTTCCATTCGTCAAGCGATTTAGACCGGATCTGTCGCTTGGCGAAGGAGACCGGACACAGATCATAGTCTGGTTTTTTGCGCGATCTAAGTGCCGCGTCTCTCGCCAGTTCGTCCGCTCTCTCGTTCCCTGGCAGCCCCGCGTGAGCCTTAATCCAGAAGAAAGTCACAGCTTTGTTCCGGATTAATGCCTCGCCAAGGTTGCGTCGGGTTTCCACAGCAAGGGGGTGAGGGGAGTTTGGGTTCGCGATCGTTTCCAGCGCTGCCCTCGAATCGCTGTAGACGCCGAAACTCTCCCCTCCCATCCGGAGAACTTCTTTTGAGGCTCTGCATATGGCTAGTAGTTCTGCCTGATAAACCGTGCAGTAGGACGGCAAGCAAAGTTTGATGGTCTTCGTCTCTGCTTCTCTATCCCACAGAGATAGAGCAGCTCCGACCTTGCCTTCAATTTTGCTGCCGTCCGTGAAAATTCTCACCGACTGCGCGTTTCGGTTGTTAACCTGTTCCTGGTTTGTCAGACATTCGAACTCTATGCTCATATGCGTAGCCGGATGCGGAAGCTCTGCAAAGTCTACCGGTCTCTCCGTCTCCCGATCTCCTGGTCCATCCGGGGGTGATCCTCTCTTGGCCTCGTACAGAGACGCTGCCTCCTGTATTCGCAGGTCGAGAGGCAGTATCCCAGACAGGACCAGTGCCGAGTTCAGGGAAACGGTCCGATAGGCCTTGCATAGCTTTTGTGCGAAGCCTCTCTGCACTGCGTCGAGTTGCTTTCGGACCCCTATTTTCTGGGCTGCAGGTGCCCATACACTGGCGGCGTATGTTATAACGGGCTCTACCGCGGCATTGTAAATAACCCTAATGATGTCCGGGTTTAAACCCCAGCTGACCCTTGCTGCCTTAGCGAGTTGTTTATATATGTTTAAAGCTTTCCTGCACTGATTGGCAACGTGAGCATTGAAGGTCAGCTTGCTGTCGATGGTAATGCCCAGTAGTTTTATTGCACCGGCCACTTCAATGTCCACTCCTCCCATGTGCAGGCGTGGTGTGTCGTACTTCAGCTTCCGGGTTAAGACCATTGCACATGTTTTGTGCGGCGCGAACCGGAGCTTGTTTCTGACCCCCCACGCCCGCACATGTTCCAGTACAGGGTTCGCCTCCATTTCCGCCTCTAAGGCGGTGTCCGAGCTGAATGCCAGCACGACATCATCTGCGAAGGCGTGGCAGTAGATACTTTCTCTTTGAAGTTGATGCAGGAGTGGGTCGAGGAGAAGGTTCCATAGTATCGGTCCTCCGATAGATCCTTGCACACAGCCTTGTGTCGTGTTTCGGGAGGTTTCTTCCCCGGCGTATCTTAAATTCACCTTTCTGTCAGACAGGTAGCTGTCAATCAGCCGCCTGATGTTAACCGGACACTTTTCCTCAGCCAGTCGGACTCTTATTGCAGGCCACCAGGCGCTATCGAAGGCCCCCTCTATATCCAGCGACACCAGTGTAACTATCTTTTTACAGTCCAGCTTGGACCTGATGTGCTTCACTAGGTTATAGAGGGCGTCCTCGGTGCTCCTCTGGGGCATGAATCCGTACTGGCGAGTACTTATCCGGGGAACCAGGTGCCACTTCAGTCGAGCTACCAGCATCTTTTCCAGGATTTTGCCAAGGACGGGTAATAGGCCAATTGGCCTATAGGACTTTGGAACAAGGTAGTTGTCCTTTCCCGGTTTCCGTAGTACCACTACCGTGGCTTCTTTCCATACGTCCGGGAAGTGGGACAGTGTTAGGCATTTGTTGGCAAGGGAAAGGAAGGCGTTTGGGTCCTGGAGAATGCCATGCTTACAGATGTCTGCAGTAAGACCATCGGCCCCGGGAGCTTTTTTGGGATTGAACCCATCCATGGCGGTCTTCAGCTCTAGCATCGTGAACGGCGGGTCATGGTGTTCGCCTTGTGTCCTTTCGTTCACTCTGTCAGCAGCTTCTCTTGTCCACCTGTGGTCGGCGTTGTCCGTGCTCACCAGGTCTGCCGGGTAGAAGGTTTCGGCGAGTAAGGTGGCCGATTCTTTAGGGTTCTGTGGGGTGCCGTTTTTCACTAGGGGTAGGTCTT
This sequence comes from Udea olivalis, assembly GCA_947369235.1. NCBI lineage: Eukaryota > Metazoa > Arthropoda > Insecta > Lepidoptera > Crambidae > Udea > Udea olivalis. The sequence continues at coordinate 25,282,607 of OX376342.1, forward strand.
CCTCCCGTTTCTTTGTTCTCCCTATCACCCTATAGATACCCTCCCACACCTTCCCGGTCCTGTTTTTCACAAAACTCCTTCCAACTCTGGGTCTGGGCGGCTTTTGCTTTGGACTCATATTCTATTTTTGCTTCCAGGTACTCCGTGACGACCCTCTCTCTTCGGACAGTAGCTGCGCATCTTATGCGACGCTTTTTGGTGGCGACTTCCTTCTTCAGAGCTGCGAGTTCCTCATTCCACCATGGGATGGTGAGTTTAGACGACTTTTTAATTAGTGGGATATGTTCCTTGCAAGCTAATTTGATGTTATTTGTGAATTTTTTAACCTCGTTTTCCAAATCAGTTTTGTCGGTTATGCTATTTATGTTTTCATGCTTATATCCAGATAGTGTATGGAGCTGTCCCAGTTTCTCACGAAATTGGTCCCAGCTAGCCTTTTTAGTGTTATATATCCTAGTGGTCCTGTTTACTGCGATTCCTTTTGATTTTTCTAATTTGAAATTAAACAATATCCCATTGTGGTCGGAACTTGTAAGGCCTCGCTCTACTCGCCAGTCCGCCACCAAGTTGAGCATGTCCAGCGAGCAGGCTGTCACGTCCACGTGGCTGCTGATTGCCCTGTCTCCCCTTACTGTGTCAAATGTTGGAGTGTTGCCTTGGTTTAATACGTGGAGGTCCAACTCCTCCAGAGTACCGGACATTTCGTCGCCCCTGTGGTCGACTATTGTGCTTCCCCACCAGGTGCTTTTTGCGTTGGCGTCGCCTCCTATAATTGTTCTATTTGGGCCAAGGGCTGTGCGTATGCCTCTCAACTGCTCCAGGTATGGCTCTATGGGGCGGTCTGGCTCGAAGTAGTAAGACACCGCCGCGATTACCCAGGCGCTGGTCCGGATCCTCACCACTACGATATTGTTTGTGGTGAGTTCTGGGCACTGTATGACATCGAGGTCAGCATCGTGTACCACAATCGCTGCCTTTACAGTCCCACTTCCTTGGTCCGCGCACTGGTATACTCTTGCGTTGCGGTAGTTCTTCATCCTTCTAGCCCCACCCACATATGGCTCCTGGAGAAGTGAGAAGGCGATCCTGCGCTCACTGGCCTCCAGCATCAGCTCTGCCGTCGCTAGCTCTTTCCTTTGCAGATTTACTTGAGCTATGGTGTAAGGTCTCCTGGCGGGGTTATCTGCCCTGATTGTTCGTGGGGTGCCCTTAGCAATATGCTACTGCGGAGCGTGCCAGTGCGTCCCACCGTTTGCGCACCGGGCAATGCTGACTGAAAGCGCTGTGCTGGGTATTGTTCATTTTGGCCCTGACGCAGTTTTTGCACTTGGGCTCCTCACCAGCAAGCCTATCGGCGCATTCGCTGCTCATGTGTGGCTCTCCACAGTAGCTGCACAGGTCCTCCGTATCCTTGCAGAAGCGTTTCCCGTGCCCGTACCCCAGGCATCTGGTACACTGTACCAGCGGCGACTGGTCTGCCACTATTATGCTTTGCAGGTCTATGTGGATAGAGCCTGCCTTTATGGCTCTCTGCCAGACCACTGGCGAGGTGCTGATCACCACGTGGTTAATCAGGGGGTTCCTGGCTTTCCTTCTATATCTTATAGTAATTCTGGCCTCCTCACCGTCGAGGCCGTGGAAAAGGTGTTTGTTTTGGTTTTTAAGTGCCTTCTCTATGTCCTCATCTTTATTAAAAGTGAGGACATCTTTGAGTACCAGGAGTGGGTCTTTATTTTTCACTTCCTCCACGGTGAGTTGGCCGTTCATTTCGAGCCTTTCCTTAATTTTTCTCCTTTCGTCAGCAGTTTTCACCCCCATTATGATTTTTCTATCCTTGGCTTTCCTCACTTTTCCCACACGGATCCAGCCCTCCTTAGCGTCCACTGCCTGTCTCACTCTTTGTAGGACCTCCTCACTCGTCTCTTGATCGTCTTTGGACGAGATCACAATGGAGTGGAGTGCCGTTTTCTCCGGACTGCGTGTCGTGGTCACCACGCTAGCGTAGGTGTTCTTTTGTTGTATCGCTTCCTCCTTGTATTCGTCCATTTTTTTCGCATTTTCCCTAATAAGCCTATTATTTTCCTCCAACTTTGCTAGAATTTTTTCATTTATGTTATTCTTTCCTTCGTTTCCATTCCCTACTTCTTTGCTCGCTCCTTCACTCGGGTCTCTCTTTGGCGGCTTCTCTTTATTTCCTTCTTCTTCACCGTCCTTCACCAGCTGAAAAAGTTCTTCAAGCGCGCGGTACACCTCTGTCACAATCTCCTTTTTTGTATTTCTGGACTGCTCCAGTGCTCGTTTACCTTTGTCCATGCATGCTTGGGCTTTGGCCGTTTGGCTCATGTTTTTCGAGCTTTTCGGTAGGGTTTTTGGAGGCTCCGCTGATAGTCTGCGGGCTGGCTCGGATGTTGTTGCCTGCTTTAATGTCTGTTTCGGTTTCTGTGATTGCTGCGTATGCGCGGTTTGCGTCCTGTTTGTTGGGTAGGCAGATGAAGGCCCAGCTTTCGCTGCCTCCCACTCACCAATACTACGTCTTACGCCTGTCACCGGTTTTGGCCTCTCTTTCTCCTCCGATTTTGGTGTATTTTGTTTCTGTTCAGTGGCTTTTTTAGGCGTGCGATAGCCGAACATTTTCTCAGGGGAACGCGTCAATCAGGATATAATAAAAGTTTGTAAAAGTTTTATAAATTATGTAAAAATAGTATAAACCTACGGTCAAAAATCTTAAGGTTAAGTTTTTGTCAGTGACAGAGTCTTAAATGTATATAGTTCTTAAAGATAACGTATCCCCCAGGGATGTGTAAAACTAATCCTATTTATACACTAGTTAAGTATAGTGTCATTGAAACAACAAATATACAGTAAGACTATTCTATAAGCAGCAACAAAAAGTGTTGCTAGCGTCTGGTACGGTTGAATAGGGTGTATAGTTTATTTTTTAGTGTCAGGCAATAGCTAACACTAAAAATAAAATAAAATAAAAATAATTTATTCTCCGGTCGACAAAATCCCAATGGTCAGTGAGCAAGTTTATGAGAATTTATGACTGTTTATGGTAAAGTATATGACGTTTTGTTACGAGAGATTTTTAACAGATTTTTAGAGATTTTATTGAGGGTGTTTTTATTTTTTTTAAAAGTTAAACTTGAAAATTCGGGGGGGTAGGGGGTTGAAAATTTGAGGGTTGATTTTACAAGTGGAGAGGGATCGGAGCGAACGAATTTTGAGTATTATAAAAATTTGCAGAATTTAGGTGCTAAATTTGTTATGAATTTTTTAAAAATGTTTCTTTACCATGGGATCTTGGTCAAAAGTGCACCTAAGGTGGCTATATTGTGTGTTAAAACTAAACTGAAACTGTTGTTTTGGCGGTCGTAAAATTACCTGTAAGCCCAGTCCAGAAATAAAAATTTTTGAAAATAATAATTATTATTATTTTTGCCGACCCCAAAAAATCTAGGTGGTAGATGAAGAATGGGTGGGTGGGAGGGCGATTTCTCGCCCCGATGACGTCTGAGGGTGGCAAACGGGGTGTCGTTGGATAGGGCCCGTCGGCACGCACACAATTGCCAAACAAAGCAACTGGGTGTTTCTTAGTAAAAATTTAGAAAAAAGCTGAAAAAGTGAGTTTTTATATAATTTAGGTGTGATTTTATTCGATAATTAGTTCAGTATTTGGCGGAGCGCGCTGAAAACAACGGCGGTGTGTTTCTCTAGTCCTGGCGAGTAATACTGAATCAAAAGAAATCGGAAATCTAATCAAATTTGGGAGAAATTAAATTTTGAAAAATTTTTGAACAGAGATTTTAAGTTTCAAAAATTAATATTTAATTCAACACTGGTCGGAGCGCGCCGCAAATAACGGCGGTGTGTTGGTACACTCCTAGCAGATAATATTGAATCAAAAAATATTCAAAATCGGCCCAAATTTGAGAGAAATAAAAATTTTAAAGAGTCCCGGTACGGCGTAGTATGGGATAATAGGTACTTAAGTATGAAAATTGAGTTATTTCCAAAAAAGTGAAGTAAATAAGATTTTAATTGCGTTCTTTCGCTGTAAATATACTGAAACTACTAATTAGAAAATTAGAAAATTACAAGAACGACTGTAGCCCAGCTCTCAGTTCAGTTTTTATGATGGGTTAGGTTTTTTTTTTTTTTTTTTTAACTATGGGGGAATGCTTTTACGCACTTCGCCCTCCAAGCTGCAAGCAGCAAGGCGGGCTTCGTGCGGGACTCCCGGCCTATTGGCCGGACTACCCGCTAAACCCCCACGGTGTTCCTCCTCTACCCAACCGGACCGCGGGAACAACACAGTAGTACTACCGCGGCCCGGCAAGGGTGGGGCCCTGAACGGAGCCCGACGTGGTGGGAGGGCAAAGGAATTGGGCCCTCCCGTCTCCTCCTCTTCTGTACGACCCAGTCCCGGAACACTTGGGGAGGGGTCGTTCGCCACTCTTCAAGGCGCGGCGCGTCCCCCGACAACACGGAGGTTCGGGGGAGCGGCACCCAGCGCCGGGAAGGACCACCCCTCTCGACCAGTCAGCTCTGATGAGCAGAGTAGTACCGGGAGAGGGGCGGTCGTTGGCATTCGCGGTTGCGTAGCACCGCCGCGGACCTTACAGGCCGCGCGTGGAACTGTATCCCGGCCGGGGCCACCATTAAACTCGGCGGCGGCCCCGGGCCAGGGCCCGGCGGGGGGGCAATGTGCCACCGGCGCGTTCGCGCTCCCGCAGGGCTTCTCTCTTGGCCACCATCACCTCGTTAGCGTATGAGGTGACGGCGGCCCAACATTGTTCGCTGCCGGCCATGGCTGCGACGACGGCCGGCAGCGATAAATCTCGCCCGATGGCGCCAACGAGCCTGGCGCGTTGGGCGCCCCAACCCGTGCACACTGACATAGTGTGCTCCGCCGTGTATGATGGGTTAGGTTTTTTTTTTTTTTTTTTTTTTTTTTTTTTTTTTTTTTTTAACTACGGGGGAATGCTTTTACGCACTTCGCCCTCCAAGCTGCATGCAGCAAGGCGGGCTTCGTGCGGGACTCCCGGCCTTTCGGCCGGACTACCCGCTAAACCCCCACGGTGTTCCTCCTCTACCCAACCGGACCGCGGGAACAACACAGTAGTACTACCGCGGCCCGGCGAGGGTGGGGCCCGCTGAACAGGGCCCGACGTGGTGGGAGGGCAAAGAATTGGCCCTCCCGTCTCCTCCTCTTCACTACGACCCAGTCCCGGAACACTTGGGGAGGGGTCGTTCGCCACTCTTCAAGGCGCGGCGCGTCCCCCGACGACACGGAGGTCCGGGGGAGCGGCACCCAGCGCCGGGAAGGACCACCCCTCTCGACCAGTCAGCTCTGATGAGCAGAGTAGTACCGGGAGAGGGGCGATCGTTGGCATTCGCGGTAAGCACCGCCGCGGACCTTACAGGTCTCGCGTGAAACTGTATCCCGGCCGGGGCCACCACTAAACTCGGCGGCGGCCCCGGGCCGGGGCTCGGCGGGGGGGCAATGTGCCACCGGCGCGTTCGCGCTCCCGCAGGGCCTCTCTCTTGGCCACCATCACCTCATTAGCGTATGAGGTGACGGCGGCCCAACACTGTTCGCTGCCGGCCATGGCTGCGACGACGGCCGGCAGCGATAGATCACCCCCGATGGCGCCAACGAGTCTGGCGCGTTGGGCGCCCCAACCCGTGCACACTGACAGGGTGTGTTCCGCCGTGTCCACGGCGCCGGACGCGCAATGGTGGCACACGGGCTCCGGGAGGATTCCCACGAGCTCCCACAGGTATTTGCTGAAACAGCCGTGGCCTGTGAGAAGCTGCGTGAGCCAGTACGTGGGAGTCCGGTGCCTCGCCTCGACCCATTGGCGCAATACGGGCCGGACCGCCTCGACGAGCCGTCTGCTCGCCGAGGGGTTCTCCAGCCTTTCTGCCCATCGCCGGAAGAGATCGTCGCGACATTCGCTCCTCCAGCGAACGATCTCTTCCGCGAGGGGCTCAGACGGCGTTTGCCGCCTCAGGGCCCTCCTTCGGTAAACCTCCGCCAGGACCCCGGCCTCGAGGTCCCAGGGGAGGCTCCCGGCAATAAGACACGCCGCCTCGTAGGAGACGGTGTGGTACGCCCTGGCAGCCCTCTGCGCCATGACCCGCTGCGAGCGTCGCAGCAGGGCCACGTTCTCGGCGCTGAGGGCCCCCGCCGCCCATATGGGCGCTCCGTAGAGCGCCATAGAGCGAACCACTCCGTCGTATAGGCGGCGGCCGACACTTCCCGCTCCCCCACAATTGGGAAGCAGGCGCGCGAGCATTCCCGCGCACGACACTAGTTTGGGCGCCAGCGCGCGGAAATGCCCGCTGAACCTCCACCGGCTGTCGAGGACGAGACCGAGGTACTTCATGGTCCCGCCGACGGCGATGGAGGTGCCACCCACAACAATAAAATACCCCGGGGGGGGCTTCGTCCGAGGACCATGGAGGAAAATGGCCTCGGACTTCTCTAGGGCCACCTGCAACCCGAGGGCCCTGATACGGCTGGCTACGTGGGCCGTGCCCGCAGTGGCGAGAACGCCCGCGTCCCTAAACGACTCGCCCCGCGCGGTCACCAGGGTATCGTCGGCGTAACAGATGACGCCGACCCCCCGAAGATTGGCGCCACGCAGGGCCCAGTCGAACCCTATGTTCCACAGGAGGGGGCCCAGGACCGACCCCTGTGGAACACCGCATGCCATCGCCCTGCGGACCACTCGCTCTCGGACCGGGTATGTGATGGCCCGGTCGGCGAAGTAGTCCGCAAGGACGCGTCTGAGGTACCACGGGACGTTGTGGTACCTCAGGGCCTCTTGAATTGTTTCCCAGGGGATGGTGTTGAAGGCGTTCGCAACGTCGAGCGACACCGCCAGCAACACCTCCCCCCGGGAGACAGCACTCTCGACGCTGTCCCGTAGCCGCGAGATGGCGTCCAACGTGGACCTCCCACGGCGAAAACCGAATTGGCCGTCGCTGATGTTCGGGCCCACCGCCTCCAGGTGCCCGACGAGGCGCGCGGCGAGCACGCGCTCGAAGAGCTTGCACGCCTCATCGAGCAGAACGATGGGGCGGTAGGCCGACGGCGAGTCGGGGGGCCGCCCGTGCTTCGGAAGCAGTACGAGCTTCCCCGTCTTCCACCGCCGTGGGATCGTGCCGGACGTCATTACCTCGGACATGAGGGACAGTGTCTCCTCCCCGAGGACCGGCATTACGCGGGCGAGGATCCGCCCAGGAACGCCATCCGGACCCGGGGCGCGGTTCTTCGCTTTGAGCTTCTGAACCGCAGCCCCCAACTCGTCCTCGGACACGGGCGGAACGACCTCGCCCGCGGCCGGCCCTTCCTCGGGAGTCGGTGCCGCCATTCTGGGCGGCGCCCATTCCTCTCCTCCTCGGCTCGGGAATAGGGAGCTGACCACGCGCTCCAGCAGGAGGGGCTCGAGGGTCCTCGTCAGTGGGGGCGCCGCGGGTCGGAGCTTTCGCGTCACGATTTTGTAGGGGCGCCCCCACGGATCCCTATCGATGCTGTCGAGCCACTCCTGCCAAGCCTCCGCCTTGGCAGCCTTTATGGCGGAGGTCAGGGCCGCGCGAGCGGCTCGGTACGCGGCGAGCAAAGCTTCCTCGTTGGCGAGGTCCCTGGCGCTTCTTCTACGGCTTCTGGTGTACCGGCGGCGTGCCACGACACATTCGGCCCGAAGCCCCGTGAGGTGGGGCCTCCACCAATACACCTGCCTGCGCGGTTGTGAGGGACCCGCCCTGCGCATCGCCGCGTCGCAGACGCGAGATAGTGCTCCAGAGAGCCTTTCGCATCTCGCGTCCACGTCCAGGCCGCTACTGGCATTTGCGGCGGCCCATCGCTCCACGATGGCCGCCTCCGTGGCCAGCTCCGGGTCCAGCGTGGCCAACCGCCACCGCGGACCCTCCTCCGGCAGGGGACGGTCTAGAGCGATCGCTGTGACATCCGAAGGGGATGGGACTAGGTCGAACCTTATGTATCTGTGGTCCGACAGCGTCTCCACCCCCTCCTCAACCCGCCACCGCCTAACGCGGCGGGCCAGGGCGGGACTCGCGAACGAGAGGTCGACGATCGACCCGCCCTGATGTCGGACGCACGTAAGGACCGTCCCCTGATTCAGGAGGACTAGTCCCGTCGACACCGCCCATTCCTCCAGGGTCTCGCCCCTGGCGTCAGTCGCCGGAGATCCCCACGAACGGGATTTCGCGTTGAAGTCTCCGGCGACCACCACAGGGGTAGGGTGCACCTCTTGGACCAGAGCGCCGACCTCAACCAGCAGACGCTCGAAGTCGGCGAGGGTCCTGTTCGGGGAGAAGTACACCCCGATCACTGCCACGTCGCCCAGCGACACGAGGACGCACCCGCGCCCCCTCCGCACCCTGCGGAAGGGGGGGTTTGAAGCGTCGCGCCGCCAGGCAACGATAGCCACCGAACCATCGTCGTCGCCCACCCAGTCGTCACGGGCCTGGACGCGGTACGGCTCGGCGACTATGGCGACGTCGATTTGCCACTGCGCAGCCGTCTGGAGAAGCAGATCCTGTGCGGCCGCACAGTGGTTGACGTTCGCCTGCAGGATGGAAAACCTAGGAGCCATCTAATTATTGGCGGTGTCCATCACCTCCTCTGCAGCTCTGGGTGCTGCTACGGACGCGGCGGGGGGACCTGGATTGCCCCCGCCCGTCCTTTTTCTTCCATTTTTGGCGTTGGCCATCGCCGGGCATTTTTTGTGCCCGAGGCGATGGCCGGCGTCGACGCCCTCCGACGCACAGATGGCGCAGGAGGGGTCGGCGACGCAGGTAGCCGCCTCGTGGCCCGGCTGGCCGCACCGGAAGCACAGCGCGCTGCGGTCTATCTCGCAGCGGCACTGCACCCCTAGGTGTCCCGGCAGCAGGCAGCGGTAGCACCGCTGCGGCCGCGCATCGAGGAGCGCTGCCCGGGCCACCGACCAGCCGATAGTAAGGCGACCGCTCTCTGTGATTTTTTTGGCCGCCAGGACCGGGCACTTGACCCACACGGTCCCCTGGCGGCCAGGTGGGCGGTTGATGACGCCCACCTTTACCAATTCGGGGCGGCAGCCCCCCACCTCAGCCACTCGCGCGGCCACCAATTCACTGGTGGCCGCGTCGCTCAGACCGGAGATGCGCATCTCTGCGCACTGCTCTGGCCTGGATACGCGGGCCACCTCACCAACGACCTCGCGCAGCTTAGAGGCGAGTTCGTCGGCCTTTTTGGTTTTTTCGGCGCCGGCCAACTCCAGCACCCGGCCCCCAGTGCGAGCCGTGCGGAAGCGCAGTCCGCTGATCCCCAGGGCCGCGAGGTCAATAGCTCCCTCGGCCCTGGATAACACGTCGGCGTAGGTCGCCGTCGAGCCCTGCGGCAGCGTAATCACTACCGCCGCTGATTTTGGGGCCCGCAGGCGACGGCCGCGCCTCCCTCTCTGCTGGTTTTGCGAGGCTGCTGGAGCAGCCGGCGCCTGAGGCGCCGGGGCAGCTGGCCTTGGCGCCCTCTCTCTCCGCGCCACCACATTCCATGGACGGGTGGGTTGGACGGCGGCTTGAGCCGCGGCAGGAGTTGCCGCTTTGCGGGCCACCTCGGCTTCGCGGGCCGCCAGGGTCTTTCTCTTGCCCCCTCTCTTCTTCTTTCCCTTCGCCCCCGCATCAGAAGTTGCGGCGGGGGCGGAGGGAGGGGTCTCCTGTGAGGCCCTCGGCGCGGGGATGCTGCGCGCCGGGGAAACCATCACCGGTGGGATGCTGCGTGCCGGGGAAACCATCGCCGGTGGGGAGGCGGGAGCGCCGACTGCCGGAGCACGGGAATTACGCTCCGGCGTCTTGCGCGCGTCCGCCGCCAGCGAGGGGCGCAGCCGTGGCTCCGGAAGGAGCCGGTCTTCGATCCCCGACAACCTGGCGTCGATCAGGAAGAAGATTTCCTCCCTGGTCATCGCCGTCTCGGCTGTGGGGACGGGGACGGAGGTCGCCACTCGCCTCTGGGCCTCTATTTCGGCCCTGAGCGCGAGGATCTCCGCTCGTAAATGGGCGACCTCCTCCGACTCCTTCTTCGCGGCGAGCTTGTGCACGGCCTCTGCCGCCGTCGCAGCCGCTTTCCTTATCTCCGCCACGTGCTGGCACTTCATTCTTGTTTGCTTGCGGGCAAGCGAGCCGATCAGCTCTAACGCTGAATCGACCGTGCCCACAAGCTCCTCGGTCCCGCACGTGGCTGCTGCTGCCCCCTCCTGGGCAGGGTCCGTTGGCGACACCGCCGCAGACCGGGCCCGTAGGGCTGCCTTCCTCTCGGCGACCTCGGCCGCCAATTCCTGCTCAGCGAGCAGCTCCATTTCGCGTTCGCGCTGAGCGTTCAAGTCGGCCTTGGCTCGCGCCAGGCCGACGTACTGGCCTGTCGTAGGCGGGCGCCCTCGCCCCCGTTTGGACGGTGTGATGCTCCGGGCTAAAGCCACTTCTTCGCCGTCCAGGGGCCGCTTCCTTTGCCAGAAACGGCCGGTCGGGGTGCTCGACCTCGAGCTCTCCTCGACTGATATGCCGCTGCCGTCAGTCTCTACGACGCGCAGCGGCTTTCCTTTATCGATGCGCGATACACGCACCCGCATCTTCAGGGCCGAGGCCCGGTCCCTGGAGCTATCGCTACCGGAAGACCGGCTCCGGCTCCTCACCCCATCACCGGAAGAGTTTTCCGAGTCCGTTTTCCGTACGCTCTTTTTGGTTCTGCTTCTTGTGTTCTTCATGATGGATATCAAAAAGACAAAAAGCAACCAACGATAAAATTATTACTTCCTTAAGTTCTTGTGCGAAATTAGGCCCCGCTCAACCTGCAACCGGAGACACCTCGACGGCCAGGGAGTAGGGAACACTAATTTGGCAAAAGACCGCAGTAAACAAGATATATTTAAATAAGATATCTTGTTGCCCCGGAGTATCTAGGTTTGGTCACCAGCCTGGCACTGCGTTACCGTGCACAGGACTGGGAGAGCCAGGGGAGACGACGAGGACGTACTAGATACTCACAAATTCACATGGGGCCTCCCCCAGGTTTTTTTTTTTTTTTTTTTTTTTTTTTTTTAACTACGGGGGAATGCTTTTACGCACTTCGCCCTCCAAGCTGCATGCAGCAAGGCGGGCTTCGTGCGGGACTCCCGGCCTTTCGGCCGGACTACCCGCTAAACCCCCACGGTGTTCCTCCTCTACCCAACCGGACCGCGGGAACAACACAGTAGTACTACCGCGGCCCGGCAAGGGTGGGGCCCTGAACGGGGCCCGACGTGGTGGGAGGGCAAAGAATTGGCCCTCCCGTCTCCTCCTTTTCACTACGACCCAGTCCCGGAACACTTGGGGAGGGGTCGTTCGCCACTCTTCAAGGCGCGGCGCGTCCCCCGACGACACGGAGGTGTCCGGGGGAGCGGCACCCAGCGCCGGGAAGGACCACCCCTCTCGACCAGTCAGCTCTGATGAGCAGAGTAGTACCGGGAGAGGGGCGATCGTTGGCACTCGCGGTTGCGTAGCACCGCCGCGGGCCTTACAGGCCACGCAAAGAACGGCCGGCCGGGGCTGCCATTAGACTCGGCGGCGACCCCGGGCCGGGGCTCTGCGGGGGGGTAGTGTGCCACCGGCGCGTTCGCGCTCCCGCAGGGCCTCTCTCTTGGCCACCATCACCTCGTCAGCGTATGAGGTGACGGCGGCCCAACATTGTTCGCTGCCGGCCATGGCTGCGACGACGGCCGGCAGCGATAGGTCTTGCCCGATGGCGCCAACGAGCCTGGCGCGTTGGGCGTCCCAGCTTGTGCACACTGCCAGAGTGTGCTCCGCCGTGTCCACGGCGCCGGACGCGCAGTGATGGCACACGGGCTCCGGGAGGATTCCCACCAGCTCCCACAGGTATTTGCTGAAACAGCCGTGGCCTGTGAGAAGCTGGGTGAGCCAGTACGTGGGAGCCCGGTGCCTCGCCTCGACCCATTGGCGCAATACGGGCCGGACCGCCTCGACGAGCCGTCTGCTCGCCGAGGGGTTCTCCAGCCTTTCTGCCCAGCGCAGGAAGAGATCGTCGCGACATTCGCTCCTCCAGCGAACGATCTCTTCCGCGAGGGGCTCAGACGGCGTTTGCCGCAACAAGGCCCTCCTTCGGTAAACCTCCGCCAGGACCCCGGCCTCGAGGTCCCAGGGGAGGCTCCCGGCAATAAGGCACGCCGCCTCGTAGGAGACGGTGTGGTACGCCCTGGCAGCCCTCTGCGCCATGACCCGCTGCGAGCGTCGCAGCAGGGCCACGTTCTCGGCGCTGAAGGCCCCCGCCGCCCATATGGGCGCTCCGTAGAGCGCCATAGAGCGAACCACTCCGTCGTATAGGCGGCGGCCGACACTTCCCGCCCCCCCACAATTGGGGAGCAGGCGCGCGAGCATTCCCGCGTACGACACTAATTTAGGCGCCAGCGCGCGGAAATGCCCGCTGAACCTCCACCGGCTGTCGAGGACGAGACCAAGGTACTTCATGGTCCCGCCGACGGCGATGGAGGTGCCACCCACAACAATAGAATACCCCGGGGGGGGCTTCTTCCGAGGTCCATGAAGGAATATGGCCTCGGACTTCTCAAGGGCCACCTGCAGCCCGAGGGCCCTGATGCGGCTGGCGACGTGGGCCGTGCCCGCAGTGGCGAGAACGCCCGCGTCCCTAAACGATTCGCCCCGCGCGGTCACCAGGGTATCGTCGGCGTAACAGATGACGCCGACCCCCCGAAGATTGGCGCCGCGCAGGGCCCAGTCGAACCCTATGTTCCACAGGAGGGGGCCCAGGACAGACCCCTGTGGAACACCGCATCCCATCGCCCTGCGGACCACTCGCTCTCGGACCGGGTATGTAATGGCCCGGTCGGCGAAGTAGTCCGCAAGGACGCGCCTAAGGTACCACGGGACGTTGTGGTACCTCAGGGCCTCTTCGATTGTTTCCCAGGGGATGGTGTTGAAGGCGTTCGCAACGTCGAGCGACACCGCCAGCAACACCTCCCCCCGGGAGACAGCACTCTCGAAACTGTCTCGCAGCCTCGAGATGGCGTCCAACGTGGACCTCCCACGGCGAAACCCGAATTGGCCGTCGCTGATGTTCGGGCCCACCGCCTCCAGGTGCCCGACGAGGCGCGCGGCGAGCACGCGCTCGAAGAGCTTGCACGCCTCATCGAGCAGAACGATTGGGCGATAGGCCGACGGCGAGTCGGGGGGCCGCCCGTGCTTCGGAAGCAGTACGAGCTTCCCCGTCTTCCACCGCCGTGGGATCGTGCCGGACACCATTACCTCTGACATGAGGGACAGTGTCTCCTCCCCGAGGACCGGCATTACGCGGGCGAGGATCCGCCCAGGAACGCCGTCCGGACCCGGGGCGCGGTTCTTCGTTTTGAGCTTCTGAACCGCAGCCCCCAACTCGTCCTCGGACACGGGCGGAACGACCTCGCCCGCGGCCGGCCCTTCCTCACGAGTCGGTGCCGCCATTCTGGGCGGCACCCATTCCGCTTCTCCTCGGCTCGGGAATAGGGAGCTGACCACGCGCTCCAGCAGGAGGGGCTCGAGGGTCCTCGTCAGCGGGGGCGCCGCGGGTCGGAGCTTTCGTGTCACGACTTTGTAGGGGCGCCCCCACGGATCCCTGTCGATGCTGTCGAGCCACTCCTGCCAAGCCTCCGCCTTGGCAGCCTTTATGGCGGAGGTCAGGGCCGCGCGAGCGGCTCGGTACGCGGCGAGCAAAACTTCCTCGTTGGCGAGGTCCCTGGCGCTTCTTCTACGGCTTCTGGTGTACCGGCGGCGTGCCACGACACATTCGGCCCGAAGCCCCGTGAGGTGGGGCCTCCACCAATACACCTGCCTGCGCGGTTGTGAGGGACCCGCCCTGCGCATCGCCGCGTCGCAGACGCGAGATAGTGCTTCAGAGAGCCTTTCGCATCTCGCGTCCACGTCCAGGCCGCTACCGGCATTTGCGGCGGCCCATCGCTCCACAATGGCCGCCTCCGTGGCCAGCTCCGGGTCCAGCGTGGCCAACCGCCACCGCGGACCCTCCTCCGGCAGGGGACGGTCCAGAGCGACCGCTATGACATCCGAAGGGGATGGGACTAGGTCGAACCTTATGTACCTGTGGTCCGACAGCGTCTCCACCCCCTCCTCAACCCGCCACCGCCTAACGCGGCGGGCCAGGGCGGGACTCGCGAACGAGAGGTCGACGATCGACCCGCCCTGGTGTCTCACGCACGTTTGAACCGTCCCCTGATTCAGGAGGACTAGTCCCGTCGACACCGCCCATTCTTCCAGGGTCTCGCCCCTGGCGTCGGTCGCCGGAGATCCCCACGAACGGGATTTGGCGTTGAAGTCTCCGGCGACCACCACAGGGGTGGGGTGCACCTCTTGGACCAGAGCGCCGACCTCAACCAGCAGACGCTCGAAGTCGGCGAGGGTCCTGTTCGGGGAGAAGTACACCCCGATCACTGCCACGTCTTCCAGCGACACGAGGACGCACCCGCGCCCCCTCCGCACCCTGCGGAAGGGGGGGTTTGAAGCGTCGCGCCGCCAGGCAACGATAGCCACCGAACCATCGTCGGCGCCCACCCAGTCGTCACGGGCCTGGACGCGGTACGGCTCGGCGACTATGGCGACGTCAATTTGCCACTGCGCAGCCGTCTGGAGAAGCAGATCCTGTGCGGCCGCACAGTGGTTGACGTTCGCCTGCAGGATGGAGACCCTATTGGCCATTTAATTATTGGCGGTGTCCATCGCCTCCTCTGCAGCACTAGGTGCTGCTACGGACGCGGCGGGGGGACCAGGATTGCCCCCGCCCGTCCTTTTCCTTCCGTTTTTGGCGTTGGCCATCGCCGGGCATTTTTTGTGCCCGAGGCGATGGCCGGCGTCGACGCCCTCTGACGCACAGATGGCGCAGGAGGGGTCGGCGACGCAGGTGGCCGCCTTGTGGCCCGGCTGGCCGCACCGGAAGCACAGCGCGCTGCGGTCTATCTCGCAGCGGCACTGCACCCCCAGGTGTCCCGGCACCAGGCAGCGGTAGCACCGCTGCGGCCGCGCATCGAGGAGTGCGGCCCGGGCCACCGACCAGCCGATGGTGAGGCGGCCACTCTCCGTGATCTTTTTGGCCGCCAGGACCGGGCACTTGACCCACACGGTCCCCTGGCGGCCAGATGGGCGGTTGATGATGCCCACCTTTACAGATTCGGGGCGACAGCCCCCCACCTCAGCCACTCGCGCGGCCACCAATTCACTGGTGGCCGCGTCACTCAGACCGGAGATGCGCATCTCTGCGCACTGCTCCGGCCTAGACACGCGGGCCACCTCACCAACGACCTCGCGCAGCTTGGAGGCGAGTTCGTCGGCCTTCTTGGTTTTGTCGGCACCGGCTAACTCCAGCACCCGGCCCCCAGTACGGGCCGTGCGGAAGCGCAGTCCGCTGATCCCCAGGGCCGCGAGGTCAATAGCTCCCTCGGCCCTGGACAACACGTCGCCGTAAGTCGCCGTAGAGCCCTGCGGCAGCGTAATCACTACCGCCGCTGATTTTGGGGCCCGCAGGCGACGGCCGCGCCTCCCTCTCTGCTGCTTTTGCGAGGCTGCTGGAGCAGCCGGCGCCTGAGGCGCCGGGGCAGCTGGCCTTGGCACCCTCTCTCTCCGCGCCACCACATTCCATGGACGGGTGGGTTGGGCGGCGGGTTGAGCCATGGCAGGAGTTGCCGCTTTGCGGGCCACCTCGGCCTCGCGGGCCGCCAGGGTCTTTCTCTTGCCCCCTCTCTTCTTCTTTCCCTTCGCCCCCGCATCAGAAGTTGCGGCGGGGGCGGAGGGAGGGGTCTCCTGTGAGGCCCTCGGCGCGGGGATGCTGCGCGCCGGGGAAACCATCGCCGGTGGGATGCTGCGTGCCGGGGAAACCATCGCCGGTGGGGAGGCGGGAGCGCCGACTGCCGGAGCACGGGAATTACGCTCCGGCGTCTTGCGCGCGTCCGCCGCCAGCGAGGGGCGCAGCCGTGGCTCCGGAAGGAGCCGGTCTTCGATCCCCGACAACCTGGCGTCGATCAGAAAGAAGATTTCCTCCCTGGTCATCGCCGTCTCGGCTGTGGGGACGGGGACGGAGGTCGCCACTCGCCTCTGGGCCTCTATTTCGGCCCTGAGCGCGAGGATCTCCGCTCGTAAATGGGCGACCTCCTCCGACTCCTTCTTCGCGGCGAGCTTGTGCACGGCCTCTGCCGCCGTCGCAGCCGCTTTCCTTATCTCCGCCACGTGCTGGCACTTCATTCTTGTTTGCTTGCGGGCAAGCGAGCCGATCAGCTCTAACGCTGAATCGACCGTGCCCACAAGCTCCTCGGTCCCGCACGTGGCTGCTGCTGCCCCCTCCTGGGCAGGGTCCGTTGGCGACACCGCCGCAGACCGGGCCCGCAGGGCTGCCTTCCTCTCGGCGACCTCGGCCGCCAATTCCTGCTCAGCGAGCAGCTCCATTTCGCGTTCGCGCTGAGCGTTCAAGTCGGCCTTGGCTCGCGCCAGGCCGACGTACTGGCCTGTCGTAGGCGGGCGCCCTCGCCCCCGTTTGGACGGTGTGATGCTCCGGGCTAAAGCCACTTCTTCGCCGTCCAGGGGCCGCTTCCTTTGCCAGAAACGGCCGGTCGGGGTGCTCGACCTCGAGCTCTCCTCGACTGATATGCCGCTGCCGTCAGTCTCTACGACGCGCAGCGGCTTTCCTTTATCGATGCGCGATACACGCACCCGCATCTTCAGGGCCGAGGCCCGGTCCCTGGAGCTATCGCTACCGGAAGACCGGCTCCGGCTCCTCACCCCATCACCGGAAGAGTTTTCCGAGTCCGTTTTCCGTACGCTCTTTTTGGTTCTGCTTCTTGTGTTCTTCATGATGGATATCAAAAAGACAAAAAGCAACCAACGATAAAATTATTACTTCCTTAAGTTCTTGTGCGAAATTAGGCCCCGCTCAACCTGCAACCGGAGACACCTCGACGGCCAGGGAGTAGGGAACACTAATTTGGCAAAAGACCGCAGTAAACAAGATATATTTAAATAAGATATCTTGTTGCCCCGGAGTATCTAGGTTTGGTCACCAGCCTGGCACTGCGTTACCGTGCACAGGACTGGGAGAGCCAGGGGAGACGACGAGGACGTACTAGATACTCACAAATTCACATGGGGCCTCCCCCAGGTTAGGTTAGGTTAGGTTAGGTTAGGTTAGGTTAGGTTAGGTTAGGTTAGGTTAGGTTAGGTTAGGTTAGGTTTTTTTTTTTTTTTTTTTTTTTTTTTTTTTTTTTTTTTTTTTTTTTTTTTTTTTCTAGTACCCCTGGTGTGATGGCCAGAGAATTTTTTATAATCTTTTTTCTGTCTTATTCTACGTCTTAGTATACATTTAAAGAAGTAGGTTTCAGTGCACTTTGTTGTGCCATACTATCTTAAATTTTGTTAACTTAAATAATTTTTATCGCACTTTCTTGGTGCCCTTTTCTTGTTTTCTAATTTCTATAATCTAGTCTTATTTATACTTGCTTACATTTATTTACCTTAATTACACATTGCTATTATTTATAATACATTATTACTAATGATTATCAATAATAAACATACTTTGCTTTCTTATGCATTGCTATACTCTTGTTTGTTTAGTTGACTCTCATTTTATTCTATAATAAATTGTAGTCAATTTTTACTTGCTGTTTCTTTTATTTACTATTTTTGTTACATTTCTACAGTAGTTAAGAAAGCTGTTTCTTAATTTACAGTCTTTTATGATAGTATGCAGGTTTTCTTTTCCTAATTTTGTTTCAATTTTGCTTTCTAGGTCATACCTTTCTACGCAGAACGTTGGGCATTCCAACAAAATGTGCATGACCCCTTCCGAGGCGGAGGGGTCACAGGTGCAGGATGGACTCTCCTTGCACTTGAATCGGTTCAAGTACTCGGAGAATCCACCATGTCCTGTTAGTACCTGTACCAGCAGTGGATCGGGCTCTATTTTCCTAATAAGTGAATAGGCCTCTATTGCGTTGGGGAAAAATATTTTGGTGATGGACGCAGTTTCTCCGGAACAGTATCTCCGGTTCCACTCGTCAAGCGATTTAGACCGGATCTGTCGCTTGGCGAAAGAGACCGGACATAGGTCGTAGTCCGGTTTTTTACGCGATCTCAGTGCTGCGTCCTTTGCGAGTTCGTCCGCTCTCTCGTTTCCCGGCAGCCCCGCGTGAGCCTTAATCCAGAAGAAAGTCACAGCTTTTTTCTGGGTTAATGCCTCGCCAAGGTTGCGTCGGGTTTCCACAGCGAGGGGATGAGGGGAGCTTGGGTTTGCGATCGTTTCCAGCGCTGCCCTCGAATCGCTATAGACGCCAAAACTCTCCTCTCCCATCCGGAGTACCTCTTTTGAGGCCCTACATATGGCCAGTAGTTCTGCCTGATAAACCGTGCAGTATGACGGCAAGCAAAGTTTGATGGTCTTCGTCTCTGCCTCTCTATCCCACAGGGATAGAGCAGCTCCGACTTTGCCATCAATTTTGCTGCCGTCCGTGAATATTCTCACCGACTGCGCGTTTCGGTTGTCAACCTGTTCTTGGTTTATCAGACATTCGAACTCTATGTTCATATGTGTAGCCGGGTGCGGAAGCTCTGCAAAGTCCACCGGTCTCTCCGTCTCCCGATCTCCTGGTCCATCCGGGGGTGACCCTCTCTTGGCCTCGTACAGTGACGCTGCCTCCTGTATTCGCAGGTCGAGAGGCAGTATCCCAGACAGAGCCAGAGCCGAGTTCAGAGAAACGGTCCGGTAGGCCTTGCATAGCTTCTGTGCAAAGCCTCTCTGCACTGCGTCGAGTTGCTTCCGAACTCCCAACTTCCGGGTTGCAGGTGCCCATACGCTAGCAGCATACATTATGACCGGTTCTACTGCGGCGTTATAGATGGTCCTTATGATATCTGGGTTTAGTCCCCAGCTGACCTTTGCTGCCTTAGAGAGCTGTTTGTATATATTTAGGGCTTTTCTGCACTGGCTGGCAACATGGGTGTTAAAGGTCAGCTTATCGTCGATGGTGACGCCCAGGAGCTTTATTTCCCCCGCCACTTCGATGTCCACCCCTCCCATGTGCAGGCGTGGTATGTCATACTTCAGCTTCCGGGTTAGCACCATTGCACATGTTTTGTGCGGTGCGAACCGGAGTCTGTTTCTGACCCCCCACGCCCGCACATGTTCTAGTACGGGGTTTGCCTCCATTTCTGCCTCTAAGGCGGTGTCGGTACTAAAAGCCAGCACGACGTCGTCAGCAAAGGCGTGGCAGTAGACGTTTTTTCCTTCTAGCTGGTGTAGAAGGGGGTCGAGGAGAAGGTTCCACAGTATCGGTCCTCCGATCGATCCCTGTACGCATCCCAGAGTTGTGTTTCGGGAGGTCTCTGCCCCGGCGTACCTTAGATTCACCTTTCTGCTGGACAGGTAGCTGTCAATCAGCCGCCTGATATTCACCGGACACTTTTCCTCAGCCAGTCGGACTCTTATTGCTGGCCACCAGGCGCTATCGAAGGCACCCTCTATATCCAGTGACACCAGTGTAATTATCTTTTTACAGTCCAGCTTGGACCTGATGTGCTTCACTAGATTATAGAGGGCGTCCTCGGTGCTCCTCTGGGGCATGAATCCGTACTGGCGAGTACTCGTCTGGGGAACCAGGTGCCACTTCAATCGAGCTACCAGCATCTTCTCCAGGATTTTGCCAAGGACGGGTAATAGGCCGATTGGTCGATAGGATTTTGGGAGGAGGTAGTTGTCCTTTCCTGGTTTACGTAGTACCACTACTGTGGCTTCTTTCCATACGTCCGGGAAGTGGGACAGCTCAAGGCATTTGTTGGCGAGGGAAAGGAAGGCATTTGGATCCTGGAGAATGGCATGCTTGCAGATGTCTGCAGTGAAACCATCCGCCCCGGGAGCTTTTTTGGGATTGAACCCGTCCACGGCGGTCTTCAGCTCTAGCATTGTGAACGGCGGGTCATGGCTTTCGCCGTGTGTCCACTCGTTCACTCTGTCAGCGGCTTCTCTTGTCCACCTGTGGTCAGCGTTGTCCATGCTCACCAGGTCTGCCGGATAAAAGGTTTCGGCGAGTAAGGTTGCCGATTCTGTGGGGTTTTGTGGGGTTCCGTTTTTCACAAGGGGTAGGTCTTCCTCTCTTTTCTTTGTTCTTCCTATCACCCTGTATATACCTTCCCACACTCCTTCCCGGTCTTGCTTTTCACAGAACTCCTTCCAGCTTCGGGTCTGGGCAGCTTTTGCCTTGCTTTCATATTCTAGTTTTGCTTCCAGGTACTCCGTGACAACCCTCGCTCTTCGGACAGTTGCTGCGCATCTTATTCGTCGCTTCTTGGTGGCGACTTCCTTCTTCAGTGCTGCGAGTTCTTCGTTCCACCACGGGATGGTAAGTTTTGACGATTTTTTGATTAATGGGATGTGTTCATTACAGGCTTTTTTAATATTGTTTACAAAATTTTTTTACTACGTTTTCCAAATTGGTTTTATCGCTAATCATTTCAATGTTTTCCCTCTTATATTCTAATTGTAGGTTTAACTGGCCCAGTTTCTCGCGAAACTGGTCCCAGTTTGCCTTTTTTGTGTTGTACGTCCGAGTTGTTCTATTTACAGCTATTCCTATTGCTTTTTCTAATTTAATATTGAACAATATCCCGTTGTGGTCAGAACTTGTGAAGCCCCGCTCTACTCGCCAGTCCTCCACCAAGTCCAGCATGTCCAGCGAACAGGCTGTCACGTCCACGTGGCTGGTGATCGCTCTGTCTCCCCTCACTGTGTCAAAGGTGGGAGTGTTTCCATGGTTCAGTACTTGGAGGTCCAATTCTTCCAGAGTCCCGGACATTTCTTCGCCTCTGTGGTCGACCCTTGTGCTTCCCCACCAGGTGCTCTTTGCGTTTGCATCACCTCCTATGACAATCCTGTTTGGGCCCAGGGCTGTGCGTATGCTTCTCAACTGCTCCAGGTATGGCTCTATGGGGTGGTCTGGCTCGAAGTAGTAAGATACCGCCGTGATTTCCCAGGCGCTGGTCCGGATCCTCACCACTACGATGTTGTTCGTGGTGAGTTCTGGGCACTGTATGACATCGAGGTCAGCATCGTGAACCACGATCGCTGCCTTTACAGTCCCGCTTCCTTGGTCCGCGCACTGGTAGACTCTCGTGTTACGGTAATTCTTCATCCTTCTGGCTCCGCCCACATATGGCTCCTGGAGAAGTGAGAAGGCGATCCTACGCTCGCTGGCCTCCAGCATCAGCTCTGCCGTCGCTAACTCCTTTCGTTGTAGGTTTGCTTGAGCTATGGTGTATGGCGCTCTCCTGATGGGGTTGCTTGCCCTGGTTGGTCGTGAGGTGCCCTTAGCAATATGCTACTGTGGAGCGCGCCAGTGCGTCCCACCGCTTGCGTACCGGGCAGTGCTGGCTAAATGCGCTGTGCTGGGAGTGGTCCATTTTCGCTCTAACACAGTTTTTGCATTTGGGTTCCCCTCCGGCAAGCCTGTCAGCGCACTCATGACTCATGTGCGGCTCCCCGCAGTAGCTGCACAGGTCTGCCGCTTCTTTACAGAAGCGCTTTCCGTGCCCGTATTCAAGGCATCTGGTGCACTGAACCAGTGGCGACTGGTCTGCCACTTTGATGTTCTGCAGGTCTATATGCACGGAGCCCGCCTCTATAGCTCTCTGCCAGAGCGCTGGCGAGGTGCTGAGCACCACATGGTTGGTCAGGGGATTTCTGGCTTTTCTTCTATATCTGATGGTTATTCTGTCCTCCTCACCGTCGAGGCCGTGGAAAAGGTGTTTGTTTTGGTTCTTCAGAGCCTTCTCTATGTCCTCATTTTTGTTAAAGATGAGAACATCTTTGAGTATTAGTAGAGGGTCTTTATTTTTCACTTCCTCCACGGTGAGTTGGCTGTTCTTTTCTAGTCTTTCTTTAACTTTTCTTCTTTCCTCGGTGGTCTTCATGCCCATAATGATCTTCCTGTCTTTTCCTTTTCTTACGTGGTTAGGTTAGGTTAGGTTAGGTTAGGTTAGGTTCCCGTGGGAGTTTTCAGTCTTCTATCGGGCGCGTCCCCCGGGTGGCGGATAGGGGAACGCCCTCCAGATATGGGGGGTACCGGCTACGGCCGGCGCGGACCAAAACTGAAGAGGTGGGGCCGCTCTTCGTATTCCTCTGCTGAGCAGATGATGCGAAGATGTGGCCGCTTGGTGGCCATCCGATTATTCGTGCTTTCACGGATAACGGACCCCCGCCAGGCAAACCGTAATCCGCATTTTGCGGACCGGGGACTCTGTTCGCAGGGTCACGAGGAGAAAACCTCTATAAAAAACACCAGAAGGGGGCGGAAACGCCTTCTTCACGGCGCGGCGGGTCTTACTGGTTGTGCTTGCACGACTGGCGGACACTGGCTTCGGCCACCGTCGGGCAACCGTAATCCGCAGTCGCGGACCGGGGGTCTTGCCTAGCAGGGCTGCGAGGATGAAAACCTCTATAAAAAATCACCCGTAACCCGCACTGAGCGGGCCGGGGACTTTGCTTCGGCAGGGTCGCGAGGAGGACAACCTCTTTAAAAAGCGAGATGTGGGCGCTTTGTCGCCGGGCAGCTTTGGCTGTGTGTGGGAGTCCTTAAGGACTAGTGGAGCTTCGGCTCGGTGGATGGCAGGTCTGCAAGACCTGCGGCTGGACGGGCCCACCACTCGCGATTTCGCGACTAGGTGGGTGACTTCGGTCAACCGTCTGGCAACCTGCTCCCGTAGGGTGTTGTGGACATGTCTCGCAGCCCACGGGAAGTAGGGGCCTTGGCTTGGTCGCCCGGGCCGAGAGGAGTCAACCTCAATAAAAAACCCCAAAAGGTTGGCCGTTAGTCGCGTGACGGTCGGCCGCCTCGGTCTCGAGGTGGTAGGATGGGTTAACGCCTACCCGCTAGCGCGACACCTGCACGAGAACACCCGCCCTCGTGCAGTATTAGGGTTACCCAGGTGCAGGGGGCGACGCCTGGGTGGACTTTTTATATCCCCCATACTCGTGGGACTAAAAATGGAATCTTTTACTTCTTCTTCTGTTTTGGTCGCCAGGGAGGACGAGAATGCGTCGCGTACAGGTTGGTTGGCAGGAGTACGCACGGACGCTAGTTCCCTGGAGGTGGAGCCGTCACAGGCTGCGACGATAACATCGAAGTCGCAGTGTGAAGCTGGCTTGGAGGTGGTGCGGGAGCCTGTAGTCAGGCTTACCCGCTTGAGCTCTTCAGAGCTTAAAGCTGTGACGCCGGAGCCATCAACTTCGGCGGCGGCTGACTGCGTTATGCGCAGCGGCCGCACAAGTGCAGCAGCGGAGCGGTCGCGCTCTCCGTCTGCTCAGGGGTCGGATTCGGGCACTAGCCTGATGACCGTAGATCCTTCCTCCGGGGAGGAACTCGGCAAACTCTGGGGCAGACGGAAGCGGCCGTACTCAAAAACCGGCGAGTTGGGTTCCGACAGGAGTGCCAGAAGTGGACGTAGTTCTGCTTCCGGAAAGCCTACGGCCCGACGAGGAAGAGGCGGTACCCCCGCACCCGGCGCTAACGCCTGCATGGCGGAGGCCCGGGAGAAATTTATGCGCCTAGGGCGCGACGACGAGAGAGTGGAGGCGAAGCTGCGGTCCGAGCAAGAGGTTGCGGAGATGGATCGCGCTTTGCTCCAAGCTCAGGCGAGGACATCCCACTTGTCAGACTCGTCCCAGGGCGAGGCCGACCAGCGGGAATTGACCGCCTCCGCGCTAAAGGAGCGCATGGAAATGTCCGCAGCCATAGTCCGGAAAGTCATTGCGACCTCCGGACATCTGAAAGGCACATTTCAGAAGGCGCTGAAAACGGCAGTCGGAGACTGGGAGCTTTTAGCTCCAGTGCTGTACAAGCGCACAGTCTCCGAAGAGACCGAGAAGCTGCGGGTGGTGAACCACCGCCTGCTCTCCGCGGTCTCTCGGCAGGGAGAGGAGCTGGCCAAACTCCGTAAGGAGATGGACAGTCTCCGAGAGAGCCTCAACGGGCAAACGCCCCGAGCGGCTGGCGTGGGTGACGACAGTAATGTCATTGCCTATGTCAACGCTCGGTTCGAGGCTATCGAGGCTCGGTTGCCTCTGGAGTGGCTTCGGCCTCCTCTGGCTGCCGACATGCGCTCCAAGAACGCGCCGCCGCCGGCTACTGAGCCGGCCGCGCCACACCCGGACAAGACAAAAAAAACCCCGGACAAGACGTCCGCGAGCACGAGGGCGACTCAGCCGCCCCCTGCTCGCAGCACACCAGCTGCAGCTGCGCCGAAGCCTAAGGCTCCAGCGCCGCCCAACCCCGAATCCCGAGGGAATCCTCCCAAGGGGAAGAAGGGAAGGAAGTCGGCCAAGAAGGGCAAGGCGGCTAACGCTGCCCCGCCCCCAAGGGAGCCCCGCCCTTTGCCGCCGGCCCCCGAGACCATGGAGTTACCGTGGAACCTCGTGACCGGCCGCAAGGGCAAGAGCAAGGGTGCACAAGCTGCAGCAGCAGTGAAGCCCCCCCCGAAACCCCAGACGAGGCAACCTAAAGTGCCGAATCTCCGTCCCGCACGCTCGGCGGCAGTAGTGATCACGCTACAGCCAGAAGCCGAGAAGCGGGGCGTGACGTACAGTGACGTCATCTCACAGGCCAAAGCCAGCATTAGCTTGGCAAGCCTTGGGATTGAGTCAGTGCGCTTTAGGCGAGCGGCTACCGGAGGCGCCATTTTGGAGCTGCCGGGCGCCGCAGAGACAGACGGCAGGGCGGACTCTCTGGCTTCCAAGCTAAGGGAGGTCCTCAAGGCGGAAGACGTTCGAGTTTCCCGACCTGTGAAGTGTGCAGAATTGCGCATTTCTGAGTTGGATGACTCCGTCACCGCAGAGGAAGTCGCAGCCGCTGTCGCTAAGACTGGGGCGTGCTCGGTGGATTCCGTGAAGACGGGCGAGATCCGCCGAGACAGGAGGGGGCAAGGCGCCTGCTGGGCACGTTGCCCCGTGGCGGTGGCCAAAAAGCTGGTGGACGGTGCTCGTCTGCTGGTCGGTTGGACATCGGCGCGGGTCAAACTGCTGGAGGCCAGAGAGCTACGCTGTTTCCGGTGTCTCGAAAAGGGACACGTCAGGAGCAAGTGCGGCTCGGAAGTTGACCGTAGCAGTCAGTGCTACCGTTGCGGTCAGCTAGGCCATCTGGCACGTGCCTGTGAGGCGGCGCCACACTGCACGGTGTGCGCAGTGGCCGGCAGAAATGCCAGTCACAAGGTTGGGGGCCCAGCCTGCAAGGCCTCCAAACCAAAAAACCGCGGTCGGCAAGCTGCTACCGAGGCCACGGCCCGGTCGCAGCCGGCCCGCTCCGAGCCACTCGCGGATGAGGAGATGCAAATTGTATCTCCTTAAATATGGCTCTCAGATTCCTGCAAGGGAATCTCAACCACTGCGCCAGAGCTCAGGACCTGTGGGTCCAGAGTCTGGCGGAGGGGTTGATAGCCATAGCGGTAGTGGCTGAGCCGTACTACATCCCGCCCGATTGGGTTTCGGATGTGGACGGCACAGCGGCCATTGCCACCCGAGTGGCCAACGGCGCCCCCCCTTTTCAGAGGATTGAAAAGGGGCACGGATGGGTTGCGGCTGAGTTGGGAGACACCCTGGTTATCGGGGTGTATTTCTCTCCTAACCGGCCTCTCGCTCAATTCGAGAGTTTTCTCTCCGAGTTGGAGGCTGTGATCGGTCGCAATCGTTCGCTCCAAGTGCTGGTCGCTGGGGATTTCAATGCCAAGTCCTTGGTATGGGGATCTCCAGCGACAGATGTGCGTGGAGAGGCGCTCGAGGAGTGGGCAGTCGCTTCTGGCATGACTGTCTTGAATCGGGGTTCGGTAGACACCTGTGTGCGCATGCGGGGAGGGTCCATCGTGGACTTGACGTTCGCGACTCCTTCGCTAGCACGACGTGTCCAGGGCTGGGAAGTGCTGGAGGGTGTGGAGACGTTGTCGGACCACCGGTATATCCGGTTCGACGTTTCTACGCTACCAGCAATTCATACCGGTCCAAGCCGTTCTACCCGGCATAGAGACAGTCCGAGATGGGCTTTGAAGCGACTCGACCGCGAGAAGTTGGAGTGTGCGGCTATCGTCCAGGCATGGGTGCCTGTGCCGGATGGGCCTGCTGAGGTGGAGGATGAGGCCGAATGGTTCCGGGAGGCGCTGTCGCAAATTTGCGACGCGGCCATGCCCCGGGCCGGGCCTATCCCTCCTAAGCGGCAGGTATACTGGTGGTCCGCAGACCTCGCGAGCTTGCGCTTTGCGTGCGTGAGGGCGAGACGCCAGTATTCCCGGTACCGTCGCAGACGCACCCGGATTGAGGACGATGAGGCCCGCCTTTATGACGCCTATAGAGAGGCGAAAAAGGCGCTCAAGGTCGCGATCAATAGAGCTAAGTCCAGGGCAAGAGAGGAGTTTCTTGAGACTCTTAATGCGGATCCGTGGGGTAGGCCGTACAGGTTGGCGTTGAGTAAGCTCCGCCCCTGGGCACCCCCGGTTACGCAGAGTCTCTCTCCTCCCTTGCTCCACGACGTCGTCCAGGCTCTGTTTCCGACCCGAGGAGAGCACACTCCGCCAGTGATGACGCCACCCTCAGGTGTGAGAGTAGGTGTAGACGAGGTCCCTGCCGTGTCCGACGTTGAGTTTGATGCGGCAGTCTCGCGGCTACGGGCCAAGAGTACGGCTCCTGGTCTAGACGGCATACCCGGCCGCGCTTGGGTTCTGTCCCTCGAGTGGCTGGGGCCGAGACTGCAGAGCCTGTATTCGGCCTGTCTGTCGCAGGGACGTTTTCCGCGCCAGTGGAAAACGGGGAAGCTCGTTCTACTGAGGAAGGAGGGTCGACCATCTGACTCCCCCTCGGCCTACCGCCCGATTGTGCTGCTCGACGAGGTTGGGAAACTTCTCGAGCGCATAATCGCTGGCCGCCTGATTGGGCACCTCGAGGAGGTGGGGCCGGACTTGGCAGACTGCCAGTACGGCTTTAGGCGTCGTCGGTCCACGGTTCACGCGATCCTCCGCGTGAAGGACATCGCCAGGGAGGCGATGTCGCAGGGTCAAGTGGTGTTAGCGGTATCTCTCGATATAGCTAACGCCTTCAACACCCTGCCGTGGACCTGCATAAAGGAGGCACTACGGCACCACAGTGTCCCCCTTTATCTACGGCTCATCCTGGAAGACTACCTGACAGAGAGGTATGTCGAGTTCCCGGGGCGCGATGACTGGCAGCGTCATCCCATGTCGTGCGGTGTCCCACAGGGTTCGGTTCTTGGGCCGCTCCTGTGGAACATTGGTTATGACTGGGTGCTGCGCGAAGTCAACCTCCAGGGCGTCGAAGTAACTTGTTACGCCGACGATACCCTGGTAACGGCGAGAGGGAACAACTTCCGGGATGCAGCCGTCCTTGCCACAGCAGGCGTGGCGGAAGTCGTCGGTAGAATCCGACGCCTAGGGCTACACGTGGCCCTAGAAAAATCCGAGGCGACCTGTTTCCACGGGCCTCGGAGAGGACCTCCAGCCGGTTCGAGCATCCAGGTGGGTGGAGTCCAGATCCGTGTCGAGTCGACCATGAAGTACCTGGGATTGGTCCTCGACAGTCGCTGGAACTTTCACGCCCACTTTAAGCGCTTGGCGCCTAAACTGGTGCGAACGGCGGCCGCGTTAGGTAGCTTGCTACCCAACATCGCGGGGCCGAAGGCTTCATGCCGGAAGCTTTACGCGGGAGTTGTGCGGTCCATGGCCCTGTACGGCTCACCTGTCTGGGCCGACACCCTGACAAGCCAGTGTATCGCCGAACTGCGGAGACCGCAGCGGGCGATGGCAGTCAGGATCATACGGGGCTACCGCACAATCTCTTACGAGGCGGCCTGTGTGCTGGCCGGCACACTCCCCTGGGACCTTGATGCGAGGACCCTCTCGGCGGTGTTTCACTACCGAGAGGAGGCGCGTCGGTCCACAGTCCACGGGGTTACCCCAAGCCAGGTGTCATCTTGGCTGGAAGAGTTCCGCACACTTGCTGTGGAGCTCTGGGATGTGCGGCTCGCGGATCCCGGATCGGGCCATCGCACGATCCAGGCGATCCGCCCTGTCCTCACGCAGTGGTTGAATCGGCGTCACGGCGCCGTAACGTACCGTCTGACGCAGATACTCACGGGGCACGGCTGCTTCGGGAGTTATCTGTGCCGGATCGGACGGGAGGCTAGCGATGCCTGTCACCACTGTGACGCCAGCGAGGACACGGCTCAGCACACGCTGGAGGTGTGCCCAGCTTGGGCAAACGAGCGCGAGACGCTCACCGCCTCGATCGGGCGCGACCTCTCGCTGCCATCCGTGGTTTCTGCCATGGTGGCGAGCGCGAGCTCGTGGGATGCGGTGCTCTCCTTCTGCGACGCCGTTGTGTCGCAGAAGGAGAGCGCCGAGCGCCAGCGCGAGCTGGACAATCCCGCCCGACGTCGGAGGCGAGGCCGCCGGGATGGTGGTGCGTAATCCCGGCGGTTCCCTGCGGTTAGGGGACGAGAATACTACCGAGGTATCCCTGCCTGTCGTAAGAGGCGACTAAAAGGGCCCTTGGGGTCGCGAAGCGCACGCGGGGGGGCCTGCGTGTGTTTCGGTTTGCGATCCTGAGGAAGACGGTAACGCGTGTCTTCGGACACAGTGGTCTGTGTTATCGTGCACTGGAGTTGAGCTTGCTCCTCCCGAGGCTGGCTGCCAGGCGGCCTTGCGCGCCGAAGGGTCCTGCGAGGAGTCTCTCCCTCGTTGGGGATCCCGGGTCCCTTCCATTCTGCGCCGAAGATGACCACCGTCAGGTTTTAGTGGGTAGGGGTCTCTGTTTTCCCAGGAGTTCCGAGTCCCACATATCCCAGGTGTCCCGAACCCAGGGCCTTGGGAATGCCTAAATGCATTTCCTGACGCAAAAAAAAAAAAAAAAAAAAAAAGGTTAGGTTAGGTTAGGTTAGGTTAGGTTAGGTTAGGTTAGGTTAGGTTAGGTTAGGTTAGGTTAGGTTAGGTTAGGTTAGGTTAGGTTAGGTTAGGTTAGGTTAGGTTAGGTTAGGTTAGGTTTTTTTTTTTTTTTTTTTTTTTTTTTTTTAATAATTGAATTGAGGCTTAAGGCTTTTTCATGTGCAAACATTTTCCGTAACGTGGGGTTATTAAAAGGCAGATGGTATTTCTCAGGCATGGGTGACCCGAGACAAAACAAAATCGGCGATTTCTCTGGCATGGGAGACCAGAGACAAAACGACAGGGGGGTTTTTTGGGGTTAAGGTTTTGGATTCGGGGAAATTTTCGGGGACTATTGTGGTGATTATTTTCAGGGACATTTGGGAACGGGAATTTTGAATCTATTTGAATTTACTGTCAAATTTTTGAGGTGGATTGAGGATCCACTTTTAAAAGTTTTGTAGTAGCTGGGTGTTTGGGCTACTGGTTGTAGTCAGAGATTTGAGGAGAAAAGAAGAATATCTTGTAACATTTTTGGGTTTAACATACTTGGGTATTAAATTTGCAGTGTATTTATTTTTGGGAACAATTGGTAGACGGAGAATTTTGAAACTATTTAAGTTCACTGCCAAATTTTTGAGGTGGACTTGAAAGTCCACTTTTAAAGCTTTTGTAATAGCTGGGTGTTTGGGCTACTAGTTGTAGTCAGAGAGTTGGGTTGAAAAGAAGGAGACTAAATCCTTTAAGATTTTGGAGAGAGTGATTGCTCTTGAAATTTTTGATATTGTTGGGTTTAAAAACATATGTTTGAGATTTACTGTAGATTTATTTTTAGGAACAATTCGGTAGCGGAAATTTAGAAATATTTCATTGATAAGCCAAAATTTTGTGTTGTGGACTTTAATTAAGTTTTTCAGTGGTGGTAGATTTTGGGGTTACTGAGGTTTTTTAGGTTTTGGGAGAAAAGGGAGTTTTTTGAAACTAGTTTTAGGGTAATTTTGGAGTAATTTTAGGGAAATAGTATATCTGTTGAGTCACATTAGTTACAACACTTTAAGTTAAATTTAATTTTTTGAAAATGATAATTGAAGTTTGTGAGAATTACGTTAGCTAAAAACACTTTGAATTTGAATTTTGATTATTTGAGATAATTTCTTACGGGTGTTTATAAGATTTTAAGGTTTTTGATGTTTTAAAGGGTGGTAATTTGAAGTTTTTACGGGCACAGTGAAGTTATTCAAACTTTTAATAAATTTAGAAGGAAACATTAGTTGATACTGTTTTAAACAATTATTATTTTAAAAAGCTACTTTAAGTTTTAGATTACTAGAAAGAATTGACAATAAGTATGTACGGTTTTTAGAATATGTACTTAGTAGGAGTATTTTCGGAGACTGTTTTACTTCTCATTATGAGAAGTATTAGTTTCCGTAGTCTGTTTGGTTCTGGAGCCGGAGAATCATGGACTTAATTCGGGGGCACTCTCGGGCGTTGGATGCATTATGGGAGACTTCTCCTTTGGTGCCCATGCGGAGGTGGTGTGCGGAACAATTGTAGCACTTGAGCTTGGATTTGTCGTCTTTGTTTGGACACTCTGACAACTGGTGTCCCACACTCGCGCAATGGGCACAGGGCTTTTTGTCCGTTTTGCATTTGGCCTTCGTGTGGCCGAATTGGAGGCACTGATGGCACTGCACAAAGCGGCTGAAGTCTTCAACGTGGACCCTACTGTGGTCCACGTTGAGCTTCCCGAGAGCGAGGATGGTTTTACGCATCTCGGGGGTCACCTCTACAACCGCGTTGTACAGTACCGGGTTTCTGTTCGAGGTCAAGAAGCAGATACGGGTCAGCTCAACGTCATTTTGGGTCACGAGGACCTCCGCTAATTCCTCACGGGTGACGTCCTTGGAGATTCCCTTGAGGATTAGGAGCGGTGGTCGTCGCTTCGCACGTTCGGCGGCGAAATTAGGACTTTTGTGGTGACGGGCTATAGTTTCTTCGCACTGCTCCTTGCGCTCGAATTCGATCCTCAGCTTGGCGTTAGGAATCGGCAGAATTTTTACTGGCGCGTATTTGTGTTTCCGGAAGGATATCTCCTTTTTCCAAAGGGATACCACATCCGGGGGTTTGAGGGTGCAGTCGAAGGCGCTTACTATTATGGCGGGGTTCGTTTCGGGAGTTGGTGGGAGGGGTTTGGCTGTGACACTGGCGTATGAAGGTGCTTTTGGGGGTTCAAGATGGGGGACAATTTGGGGCTCTGTCATAGATGAGTGCGCCATAGGGGGTTCCTTAAGGGCGGCGGCCAGCATGTTGCTCGAGAGGCGTACGAGGTCCTCGAGGCGCTCATTCTGCTTAATAAGGTCATCAACTTTTTGTGAGACCTCTCGGCGGACCTCCATCGCCGTCTCGTTTTGGATGCTGAACATCGCGTCCACGCTATTGTCAAGCTTAAAATTTAGCTGCCTTATACACCCTTCATTAAATTGGTCGGGATGGTATAGCGTCGGTAACATGTCCATGCAGTGGTCAATTTCGGTCGCAGCGTCGGTAATTAATTCTTTGTGGCTTTTTGTTACAGATTTGCCGGCCTTTATGGCCTTCTTGATCTGTCCGCTTAAGTGCAGGACGACCTCAATGAGCGACGGGACGTCAACACACTTTTCCTGCCGAAGGCGTATCTGGATCGGTGATGGACTTCGCTCTTTTGCGGCCGCCATTTTGCCTTTAATAGTGCACAGAAGTAGGTTTTTTAAGAAACAATTGGGATTTTAAGGGATTATACAGGTTTTTATGAGTTTTGATAGGATATTTTTAGAATTAGTGGCAATTAATAGAATATTATGTGGCAATTAGTGGTATTGTATTTATAAGGGATTTTTGTGTAGTTGTTTTGTGAACAATTGATTTTTTAAGACGTTTTGGAAATTTCGGGGGGGTGGGGGGTTGATATTTTGGAATCACTCAATGCGGGTAGAAGGGAGTTGGGGTGAAGTAATTTTGAGTTTAATAAAAATTTATGAAATTTTGATAATGAATTTTTTATGAATTTTTTAAGTTAATTTATCTTACGGAAATTTGATGCTTAGAGTATAAGATTTTAGTAACAAGGGTTTATTAAAGTCCGAAAATAAAAACTGAACTGAAAGCTGTTGTTATAAAAACCGGTAAAATTTCCTGTGAGCCCAAGAAACGGATAACTCCAAAAATAAAATATTTCGAAAATAAGATGCTCTCGTCGACCCAAAAAGTCTTAGTGGTAAGTGAGATAAGGGAGGGCGGGCGGCCGATTTTTCGCCCCGATGACGTCAGAGGGTAGAAAAGTGGGTGTCTACGGGTAGGTCTCGTCGGCGCGCACAAGATTGCCGAAGAGAGCGACGGGGTGTTCTATAGAAAAAATTTGGAAAATAGCTGAAAAACTGTATTTAGATGATATTTTTATGTGTTTAAATTTAATAATTAATTCAGTATTTATCGGAGCGCGCTGAAAACAGCGGCGGCGTGTCTATTTAGTCCGAGCGAGTTATACTGAATCAAAACAATTTGCAAAATGGGTCAAATTAGGAAGATTTTGAATGTTTTCGAATTTCTATATGAAAATTTGATGTTTCGAAAATCTATAATTAATTCAATATGGGCAGCAGCGCGCCAAAAACAACGGCGATGTGCTTACACGGTCCCAGCGAATGATATTGAATCAAAAAATATTGAGATTCGAAGAAAAATTTGAAAAATTTAAATTTTAGTATGGAACAGTATGGAGTGTCTAAGTAAGAAATATGAAAAAGTGTAAAAAGGCCAAAAAATGGAGTAAATACGATTTTAGTTCGCTTCTTTCGCTGTAACAATGCTGAAACTACTTATTAGAAACTTATAGAAGCGCAAGAACGACTGAATTTCAGCTAAAAGTTCAGTTTTTAAGATAGTTTGTATGCGAGCAGCGATTCACCACATCACCTCGGTATAGCTAAGAAAAAGTGAAAGTTTTGCGATTTTTCGCCCCGATGACGTCAGAGGGTAGAAAAGTGGGTGTCTACGGGTAGGTCTCGTCGGCGCGCACAAGATTGCCGAAGAGAGCGACGGGGTGTTCTATAGAAAAAATTTGGAAAATAGCTGAAAAACTGTATTTAGATGATATTTTTATGTGTTTAAATTTAATAATTAATTCAGTATTTATCGGAGCGCGCTGAAAACAGCGGCGGCGTGTCTATTTAGTCCGAGCGAGTTATACTGAATCAAAACAATTTGCAAAATGGGTCAAATTAGGAAGATTTTGAATGTTTTCGAATTTCTATATGAAAATTTGATGTTTCGAAAATCTATAATTAATTCAATATGGGCAGCAGCGCGCCAAAAACAACGGCGATGTGCTTACACGGTCCCAGCGAATGATATTGAATCAAAAAATATTGAGATTCGAAGAAAAATTTGAAAAATTTAAATTTTAGTATGGAACAGTATGGAGTGTCTAAGTAAGAAATATGAAAAAGTGTAAAAAGGCCAAAAAATGGAGTAAATACGATTTTAGTTCGCTTCTTTCGCTGTAACAATGCTGAAACTACTTATTAGAAACTTATAGAAGCGCAAGAACGACTGAATTTCAGCTAAAAGTTCAGTTTTTAAGATAGTTTGTATGCGAGCAGCGATTCACCACATCACCTCGGTATAGCTAAGAAAAAGTGAAAGTTTTGCGATTTTTCGCCCCGATGACGTCAGAGGGTAGAAAAGTGGGTGTCTACGGGTAGGTCTCGTCGGCGCGCACAAGATTGCCGAAGAGAGCGACGGGGTGTTCTATAGAAAAAATTTGGAAAATAGCTGAAAAACTGTATTTAGATGATATTTTTATGTGTTTAAATTTAATAATTAATTCAGTATTTATCGGAGCGCGCTGAAAACAGCGGCGGCGTGTCTATTTAGTCCGAGCGAGTTATACTGAATCAAAACAATTTGCAAAATGGGTCAAATTAGGAAGATTTTGAATGTTTTCGAATTTCTATATGAAAATTTGATGTTTCGAAAATCTATAATTAATTCAATATGGGCAGCAGCGCGCCAAAAACAACGGCGATGTGCTTACACGGTCCCAGCGAATGATATTGAATCAAAAAATATTGAGATTCGAAGAAAAATTTGAAAAATTTAAATTTTAGTATGGAACAGTATGGAGTGTCTAAGTAAGAAATATGAAAAAGTGTAAAAAGGCCAAAAAATGGAGTAAATACGATTTTAGTTCGCTTCTTTCGCTGTAACAATGCTGAAACTACTTATTAGAAACTTATAGAAGCGCAAGAACGACTGAATTTCAGCTAAAAGTTCAGTTTTTAAGATAGTTTGTATGCGAGCAGCGATTCACCACATCACCTCGGTATAGCTAAGAAAAAGTGAAAGTTTTGCGATTTTTCGCCCCGATGACGTCAGAGGGTAGAAAAGTGGGTGTCTACGGGTAGGTCTCGTCGGCGCGCACAAGATTGCCGAAGAGAGCGACGGGGTGTTCTATAGAAAAAATTTGGAAAATAGCTGAAAAACTGTATTTAGATGATATTTTTATGTGTTTAAATTTAATAATTAATTCAGTATTTATCGGAGCGCGCTGAAAACAGCGGCGGCGTGTCTATTTAGTCCGAGCGAGTTATACTGAATCAAAACAATTTGCAAAATGGGTCAAATTAGGAAGATTTTGAATGTTTTCGAATTTCTATATGAAAATTTGATGTTTCGAAAATCTATAATTAATTCAATATGGGCAGCAGCGCGCCAAAAACAACGGCGATGTGCTTACACGGTCCCAGCGAATGATATTGAATCAAAAAATATTGAGATTCGAAGAAAAATTTGAAAAATTTAAATTTTAGTATGGAACAGTATGGAGTGTCTAAGTAAGAAATATGAAAAAGTGTAAAAAGGCCAAAAAATGGAGTAAATACGATTTTAGTTCGCTTCTTTCGCTGTAACAATGCTGAAACTACTTATTAGAAACTTATAGAAGCGCAAGAACGACTGAATTTCAGCTAAAAGTTCAGTTTTTAAGATAGTTTGTATGCGAGCAGCGATTCACCACATCACCTCGGTATAGCTAAGAAAAAGTGAAAGTTTTGCGATTTTTCGCCCCGATGACGTCAGAGGGTAGAAAAGTGGGTGTCTACGGGTAGGTCTCGTCGGCGCGCACAAGATTGCCGAAGAGAGCGACGGGGTGTTCTATAGAAAAAATTTGGAAAATAGCTGAAAAACTGTATTTAGATGATATTTTTATGTGTTTAAATTTAATAATTAATTCAGTATTTATCGGAGCGCGCTGAAAACAGCGGCGGCGTGTCTATTTAGTCCGAGCGAGTTATACTGAATCAAAACAATTTGCAAAATGGGTCAAATTAGGAAGATTTTGAATGTTTTCGAATTTCTATATGAAAATTTGATGTTTCGAAAATCTATAATTAATTCAATATGGGCAGCAGCGCGCCAAAAACAACGGCGATGTGCTTACACGGTCCCAGCGAATGATATTGAATCAAAAAATATTGAGATTCGAAGAAAAATTTGAAAAATTTAAATTTTAGTATGGAACAGTATGGAGTGTCTAAGTAAGAAATATGAAAAAGTGTAAAAAGGCCAAAAAATGGAGTAAATACGATTTTAGTTCGCTTCTTTCGCTGTAACAATGCTGAAACTACTTATTAGAAACTTATAGAAGCGCAAGAACGACTGAATTTCAGCTAAAAGTTCAGTTTTTAAGATAGTTTGTATGCGAGCAGCGATTCACCACATCACCTCGGTATAGCTAAGAAAAAGTGAAAGTTTTGCGATTTTTCGCCCCGATGACGTCAGAGGGTAGAAAAGTGGGTGTCTACGGGTAGGTCTCGTCGGCGCGCACAAGATTGCCGAAGAGAGCGACGGGGTGTTCTATAGAAAAAATTTGGAAAATAGCTGAAAAACTGTATTTAGATGATATTTTTATGTGTTTAAATTTAATAATTAATTCAGTATTTATCGGAGCGCGCTGAAAACAGCGGCGGCGTGTCTATTTAGTCCGAGCGAGTTATACTGAATCAAAACAATTTGCAAAATGGGTCAAATTAGGAAGATTTTGAATGTTTTCGAATTTCTATATGAAAATTTGATGTTTCGAAAATCTATAATTAATTCAATATGGGCAGCAGCGCGCCAAAAACAACGGCGATGTGCTTACACGGTCCCAGCGAATGATATTGAATCAAAAAATATTGAGATTCGAAGAAAAATTTGAAAAATTTAAATTTTAGTATGGAACAGTATGGAGTGTCTAAGTAAGAAATATGAAAAAGTGTAAAAAGGCCAAAAAATGGAGTAAATACGATTTTAGTTCGCTTCTTTCGCTGTAACAATGCTGAAACTACTTATTAGAAACTTATAGAAGCGCAAGAACGACTGAATTTCAGCTAAAAGTTCAGTTTTTAAGATAGTTTGTATGCGAGCAGCGATTCACCACATCACCTCGGTATAGCTAAGAAAAAGTGAAAGTTTTGCGATTTTTCGCCCCGATGACGTCAGAGGGTAGAAAAGTGGGTGTCTACGGGTAGGTCTCGTCGGCGCGCACAAGATTGCCGAAGAGAGCGACGGGGTGTTCTATAGAAAAAATTTGGAAAATAGCTGAAAAACTGTATTTAGATGATATTTTTATGTGTTTAAATTTAATAATTAATTCAGTATTTATCGGAGCGCGCTGAAAACAGCGGCGGCGTGTCTATTTAGTCCGAGCGAGTTATACTGAATCAAAACAATTTGCAAAATGGGTCAAATTAGGAAGATTTTGAATGTTTTCGAATTTCTATATGAAAATTTGATGTTTCGAAAATCTATAATTAATTCAATATGGGCAGCAGCGCGCCAAAAACAACGGCGATGTGCTTACACGGTCCCAGCGAATGATATTGAATCAAAAAATATTGAGATTCGAAGAAAAATTTGAAAAATTTAAATTTTAGTATGGAACAGTATGGAGTGTCTAAGTAAGAAATATGAAAAAGTGTAAAAAGGCCAAAAAATGGAGTAAATACGATTTTAGTTCGCTTCTTTCGCTGTAACAATGCTGAAACTACTTATTAGAAACTTATAGAAGCGCAAGAACGACTGAATTTCAGCTAAAAGTTCAGTTTTTAAGATAGTTTGTATGCGAGCAGCGATTCACCACATCACCTCGGTATAGCTAAGAAAAAGTGAAAGTTTTGCGATTTTTCGCCCCGATGACGTCAGAGGGTAGAAAAGTGGGTGTCTACGGGTAGGTCTCGTCGGCGCGCACAAGATTGCCGAAGAGAGCGACGGGGTGTTCTATAGAAAAAATTTGGAAAATAGCTGAAAAACTGTATTTAGATGATATTTTTATGTGTTTAAATTTAATAATTAATTCAGTATTTATCGGAGCGCGCTGAAAACAGCGGCGGCGTGTCTATTTAGTCCGAGCGAGTTATACTGAATCAAAACAATTTGCAAAATGGGTCAAATTAGGAAGATTTTGAATGTTTTCGAATTTCTATATGAAAATTTGATGTTTCGAAAATCTATAATTAATTCAATATGGGCAGCAGCGCGCCAAAAACAACGGCGATGTGCTTACACGGTCCCAGCGAATGATATTGAATCAAAAAATATTGAGATTCGAAGAAAAATTTGAAAAATTTAAATTTTAGTATGGAACAGTATGGAGTGTCTAAGTAAGAAATATGAAAAAGTGTAAAAAGGCCAAAAAATGGAGTAAATACGATTTTAGTTCGCTTCTTTCGCTGTAACAATGCTGAAACTACTTATTAGAAACTTATAGAAGCGCAAGAACGACTGAATTTCAGCTAAAAGTTCAGTTTTTAAGATAGTTTGTATGCGAGCAGCGATTCACCACATCACCTCGGTATAGCTAAGAAAAAGTGAAAGTTTTGCGATTTTTCGCCCCGATGACGTCAGAGGGTAGAAAAGTGGGTGTCTACGGGTAGGTCTCGTCGGCGCGCACAAGATTGCCGAAGAGAGCGACGGGGTGTTCTATAGAAAAAATTTGGAAAATAGCTGAAAAACTGTATTTAGATGATATTTTTATGTGTTTAAATTTAATAATTAATTCAGTATTTATCGGAGCGCGCTGAAAACAGCGGCGGCGTGTCTATTTAGTCCGAGCGAGTTATACTGAATCAAAACAATTTGCAAAATGGGTCAAATTAGGAAGATTTTGAATGTTTTCGAATTTCTATATGAAAATTTGATGTTTCGAAAATCTATAATTAATTCAATATGGGCAGCAGCGCGCCAAAAACAACGGCGATGTGCTTACACGGTCCCAGCGAATGATATTGAATCAAAAAATATTGAGATTCGAAGAAAAATTTGAAAAATTTAAATTTTAGTATGGAACAGTATGGAGTGTCTAAGTAAGAAATATGAAAAAGTGTAAAAAGGCCAAAAAATGGAGTAAATACGATTTTAGTTCGCTTCTTTCGCTGTAACAATGCTGAAACTACTTATTAGAAACTTATAGAAGCGCAAGAACGACTGAATTTCAGCTAAAAGTTCAGTTTTTAAGATAGTTTGTATGCGAGCAGCGATTCACCACATCACCTCGGTATAGCTAAGAAAAAGTGAAAGTTTTGCGATTTTTCGCCCCGATGACGTCAGAGGGTAGAAAAGTGGGTGTCTACGGGTAGGTCTCGTCGGCGCGCACAAGATTGCCGAAGAGAGCGACGGGGTGTTCTATAGAAAAAATTTGGAAAATAGCTGAAAAACTGTATTTAGATGATATTTTTATGTGTTTAAATTTAATAATTAATTCAGTATTTATCGGAGCGCGCTGAAAACAGCGGCGGCGTGTCTATTTAGTCCGAGCGAGTTATACTGAATCAAAACAATTTGCAAAATGGGTCAAATTAGGAAGATTTTGAATGTTTTCGAATTTCTATATGAAAATTTGATGTTTCGAAAATCTATAATTAATTCAATATGGGCAGCAGCGCGCCAAAAACAACGGCGATGTGCTTACACGGTCCCAGCGAATGATATTGAATCAAAAAATATTGAGATTCGA
The DNA here is from genome assembly GCA_947369235.1 of Udea olivalis. Classification (NCBI taxonomy): domain Eukaryota; kingdom Metazoa; phylum Arthropoda; class Insecta; order Lepidoptera; family Crambidae; genus Udea; species Udea olivalis. Next base: position 25,321,650 of record OX376342.1, read on the forward strand.
AGAAAAATTTGAAAAATTTAAATTTTAGTATGGAACAGTATGGAGTGTCTAAGTAAGAAATATGAAAAAGTGTAAAAAGGCCAAAAAATGGAGTAAATACGATTTTAGTTCGCTTCTTTCGCTGTAACAATGCTGAAACTACTTATTAGAAACTTATAGAAGCGCAAGAACGACTGAATTTCAGCTAAAAGTTCAGTTTTTAAGATAGTTTGTATGCGAGCAGCGATTCACCACATCACCTCGGTATAGCTAAGAAAAAGTGAAAGTTTTGCGATTTTTCGCCCCGATGACGTCAGAGGGTAGAAAAGTGGGTGTCTACGGGTAGGTCTCGTCGGCGCGCACAAGATTGCCGAAGAGAGCGACGGGGTGTTCTATAGAAAAAATTTGGAAAATAGCTGAAAAACTGTATTTAGATGATATTTTTATGTGTTTAAATTTAATAATTAATTCAGTATTTATCGGAGCGCGCTGAAAACAGCGGCGGCGTGTCTATTTAGTCCGAGCGAGTTATACTGAATCAAAACAATTTGCAAAATGGGTCAAATTAGGAAGATTTTGAATGTTTTCGAATTTCTATATGAAAATTTGATGTTTCGAAAATCTATAATTAATTCAATATGGGCAGCAGCGCGCCAAAAACAACGGCGATGTGCTTACACGGTCCCAGCGAATGATATTGAATCAAAAAATATTGAGATTCGAAGAAAAATTTGAAAAATTTAAATTTTAGTATGGAACAGTATGGAGTGTCTAAGTAAGAAATATGAAAAAGTGTAAAAAGGCCAAAAAATGGAGTAAATACGATTTTAGTTCGCTTCTTTCGCTGTAACAATGCTGAAACTACTTATTAGAAACTTATAGAAGCGCAAGAACGACTGAATTTCAGCTAAAAGTTCAGTTTTTAAGATAGTTTGTATGCGAGCAGCGATTCACCACATCACCTCGGTATAGCTAAGAAAAAGTGAAAGTTTTGCGATTTTTCGCCCCGATGACGTCAGAGGGTAGAAAAGTGGGTGTCTACGGGTAGGTCTCGTCGGCGCGCACAAGATTGCCGAAGAGAGCGACGGGGTGTTCTATAGAAAAAATTTGGAAAATAGCTGAAAAACTGTATTTAGATGATATTTTTATGTGTTTAAATTTAATAATTAATTCAGTATTTATCGGAGCGCGCTGAAAACAGCGGCGGCGTGTCTATTTAGTCCGAGCGAGTTATACTGAATCAAAACAATTTGCAAAATGGGTCAAATTAGGAAGATTTTGAATGTTTTCGAATTTCTATATGAAAATTTGATGTTTCGAAAATCTATAATTAATTCAATATGGGCAGCAGCGCGCCAAAAACAACGGCGATGTGCTTACACGGTCCCAGCGAATGATATTGAATCAAAAAATATTGAGATTCGAAGAAAAATTTGAAAAATTTAAATTTTAGTATGGAACAGTATGGAGTGTCTAAGTAAGAAATATGAAAAAGTGTAAAAAGGCCAAAAAATGGAGTAAATACGATTTTAGTTCGCTTCTTTCGCTGTAACAATGCTGAAACTACTTATTAGAAACTTATAGAAGCGCAAGAACGACTGAATTTCAGCTAAAAGTTCAGTTTTTAAGATAGTTTGTATGCGAGCAGCGATTCACCACATCACCTCGGTATAGCTAAGAAAAAGTGAAAGTTTTGCGATTTTTCGCCCCGATGACGTCAGAGGGTAGAAAAGTGGGTGTCTACGGGTAGGTCTCGTCGGCGCGCACAAGATTGCCGAAGAGAGCGACGGGGTGTTCTATAGAAAAAATTTGGAAAATAGCTGAAAAACTGTATTTAGATGATATTTTTATGTGTTTAAATTTAATAATTAATTCAGTATTTATCGGAGCGCGCTGAAAACAGCGGCGGCGTGTCTATTTAGTCCGAGCGAGTTATACTGAATCAAAACAATTTGCAAAATGGGTCAAATTAGGAAGATTTTGAATGTTTTCGAATTTCTATATGAAAATTTGATGTTTCGAAAATCTATAATTAATTCAATATGGGCAGCAGCGCGCCAAAAACAACGGCGATGTGCTTACACGGTCCCAGCGAATGATATTGAATCAAAAAATATTGAGATTCGAAGAAAAATTTGAAAAATTTAAATTTTAGTATGGAACAGTATGGAGTGTCTAAGTAAGAAATATGAAAAAGTGTAAAAAGGCCAAAAAATGGAGTAAATACGATTTTAGTTCGCTTCTTTCGCTGTAACAATGCTGAAACTACTTATTAGAAACTTATAGAAGCGCAAGAACGACTGAATTTCAGCTAAAAGTTCAGTTTTTAAGATAGTTTGTATGCGAGCAGCGATTCACCACATCACCTCGGTATAGCTAAGAAAAAGTGAAAGTTTTGCGATTTTTCGCCCCGATGACGTCAGAGGGTAGAAAAGTGGGTGTCTACGGGTAGGTCTCGTCGGCGCGCACAAGATTGCCGAAGAGAGCGACGGGGTGTTCTATAGAAAAAATTTGGAAAATAGCTGAAAAACTGTATTTAGATGATATTTTTATGTGTTTAAATTTAATAATTAATTCAGTATTTATCGGAGCGCGCTGAAAACAGCGGCGGCGTGTCTATTTAGTCCGAGCGAGTTATACTGAATCAAAACAATTTGCAAAATGGGTCAAATTAGGAAGATTTTGAATGTTTTCGAATTTCTATATGAAAATTTGATGTTTCGAAAATCTATAATTAATTCAATATGGGCAGCAGCGCGCCAAAAACAACGGCGATGTGCTTACACGGTCCCAGCGAATGATATTGAATCAAAAAATATTGAGATTCGAAGAAAAATTTGAAAAATTTAAATTTTAGTATGGAACAGTATGGAGTGTCTAAGTAAGAAATATGAAAAAGTGTAAAAAGGCCAAAAAATGGAGTAAATACGATTTTAGTTCGCTTCTTTCGCTGTAACAATGCTGAAACTACTTATTAGAAACTTATAGAAGCGCAAGAACGACTGAATTTCAGCTAAAAGTTCAGTTTTTAAGATAGTTTGTATGCGAGCAGCGATTCACCACATCACCTCGGTATAGCTAAGAAAAAGTGAAAGTTTTGCGATTTTTCGCCCCGATGACGTCAGAGGGTAGAAAAGTGGGTGTCTACGGGTAGGTCTCGTCGGCGCGCACAAGATTGCCGAAGAGAGCGACGGGGTGTTCTATAGAAAAAATTTGGAAAATAGCTGAAAAACTGTATTTAGATGATATTTTTATGTGTTTAAATTTAATAATTAATTCAGTATTTATCGGAGCGCGCTGAAAACAGCGGCGGCGTGTCTATTTAGTCCGAGCGAGTTATACTGAATCAAAACAATTTGCAAAATGGGTCAAATTAGGAAGATTTTGAATGTTTTCGAATTTCTATATGAAAATTTGATGTTTCGAAAATCTATAATTAATTCAATATGGGCAGCAGCGCGCCAAAAACAACGGCGATGTGCTTACACGGTCCCAGCGAATGATATTGAATCAAAAAATATTGAGATTCGAAGAAAAATTTGAAAAATTTAAATTTTAGTATGGAACAGTATGGAGTGTCTAAGTAAGAAATATGAAAAAGTGTAAAAAGGCCAAAAAATGGAGTAAATACGATTTTAGTTCGCTTCTTTCGCTGTAACAATGCTGAAACTACTTATTAGAAACTTATAGAAGCGCAAGAACGACTGAATTTCAGCTAAAAGTTCAGTTTTTAAGATAGTTTGTATGCGAGCAGCGATTCACCACATCACCTCGGTATAGCTAAGAAAAAGTGAAAGTTTTGCGATTTTTCGCCCCGATGACGTCAGAGGGTAGAAAAGTGGGTGTCTACGGGTAGGTCTCGTCGGCGCGCACAAGATTGCCGAAGAGAGCGACGGGGTGTTCTATAGAAAAAATTTGGAAAATAGCTGAAAAACTGTATTTAGATGATATTTTTATGTGTTTAAATTTAATAATTAATTCAGTATTTATCGGAGCGCGCTGAAAACAGCGGCGGCGTGTCTATTTAGTCCGAGCGAGTTATACTGAATCAAAACAATTTGCAAAATGGGTCAAATTAGGAAGATTTTGAATGTTTTCGAATTTCTATATGAAAATTTGATGTTTCGAAAATCTATAATTAATTCAATATGGGCAGCAGCGCGCCAAAAACAACGGCGATGTGCTTACACGGTCCCAGCGAATGATATTGAATCAAAAAATATTGAGATTCGAAGAAAAATTTGAAAAATTTAAATTTTAGTATGGAACAGTATGGAGTGTCTAAGTAAGAAATATGAAAAAGTGTAAAAAGGCCAAAAAATGGAGTAAATACGATTTTAGTTCGCTTCTTTCGCTGTAACAATGCTGAAACTACTTATTAGAAACTTATAGAAGCGCAAGAACGACTGAATTTCAGCTAAAAGTTCAGTTTTTAAGATAGTTTGTATGCGAGCAGCGATTCACCACATCACCTCGGTATAGCTAAGAAAAAGTGAAAGTTTTGCGATTTTTCGCCCCGATGACGTCAGAGGGTAGAAAAGTGGGTGTCTACGGGTAGGTCTCGTCGGCGCGCACAAGATTGCCGAAGAGAGCGACGGGGTGTTCTATAGAAAAAATTTGGAAAATAGCTGAAAAACTGTATTTAGATGATATT